>CM057343.1:384447004-386947004 GCA_030015575.1 Agapanthus africanus
TTAAACGCTCGTCGATGTCCGGGATAACTCACAAACTGCCATTACTGAAACGTATCTTGAGTTTATCCGTTTTTTGGTTTTAAGCATAAGCCGGACAACTCCATATAGCTTAACATGGTTAAGATATGAATCTATTCTATAATCAATATAGAAAAAATGACACTAATTTAGATGGATCCAGATTCATAAGTTATGCAACTCTTTCCAATGCACAACTTAAAAGGAAAAGGCCATACAATATTACTCATCAAGGAGCGCACCCACAGATGAGTAATCTAAGAGAGAATACAATTCTCAAAATTACTATGACGGAATACCTAGCATAAGTATCTAAATTTTTGATTGCCTAGAAAAATCTTGATACTTCCAACATATGGTTCTATACTGTATTCTTATATTTATGAACTTTTCAAAATTTCGGACATTACAATTCGATAGAAATGCGTATCTAAAACCAGAGAAGTCATAAGTAAATGGAACATAAAATGAGTACCAACCCCTTGTCCTTACGGACATCGGACATGCGTACAATACTTTGTATAAGTCCTCCGAGTTTAATAACTCAAATTCTGCATGTCGTAGGTTGAAAACTGTATTATGGTTAAGAAAAATTACACCGTTATTGAATACACCTTACCTAATCATCAACTGATAAATGTAAATGTTATAAACATAATTTAAAAAATTTATATCTCAATTTATAAAATAAACATATAGAAATATCAGTTTGAAATTAGTGCATAACAACGGATATTCAAAACCAAATATTTGCCGTTAGGCAAAAACCAGGTGATTTCCTCAAGTATCACCAATTACAAAGAATTCAAATATTGAGGATCATCACCCAATTCCAAATATTCTACTCCCACTCAATATCTGTAACGCAATACAAATATGAGAATCAAGCCCGGTAAATACAACCTGAAGTCAGAATCTAATTGGGAAAGTAGTTTTCAATTAACACCGCACAGGAAAACTGAAATATGAAAATGTTTCGAGGAGTGGCTGGTATTCCTAGTAACGCCTCTTTAAATACTAGACTCATGACAGTGCTTGCTATTTCCATTTCCTTTACTCCAATTTCTTTATATGTCTTTACTTCTTATCTTCTGCACACCGTACTTAGGCTAATTGGTTTTCTTTCTTCCTTACTTTTCGGTACCAGCCTAAGCTTTGGAAGAAAACTATCTAATAACCATAACAGGCATACTCCCCTAATACAAGGAGCTTTCGTAATTTTAGAGAAGGTAAAAAGAAGAGACAATCAAATAATCCTATTCTATTACTCCAGAACCGAGGGCCATCCTCGAACTGAAATAAATTTCTGTGAGTTTGTATGTAACTATATGAGATGATTTTATCCATTCTATATAAATCTTATCCATTCTATATAAATCTTCGTAGCGATATGAAATGTTCTGGAGAAAGCAAAGGGTAAAGCAGGAGTGGCATGGATATATGCAACTTTGTCATGCTTCATGACAATCCAAAACCGGATGGTAAAAAGGTCGGTCAACTAGGCGTTGCGTTATAGTTTAAGGCAGGTCATGGTCATTGCCTGAGAAAGAAAAGAAACACTCAGCGTGCACTCTGATCTAGATTAGATTTGTTAATCACTTTATCTAATCTGGATGGCTCCCACTGTTTTCTTGAATTCTCTTACAAACCCTAAAAGGAGAATAAGTCGGGATCATATGAAAATCACCCGAGGAGTAATCCTACTCATCAGTGGAAATCGAGACCCAAATATCATCACGTGATAACTTGATGGAAGCCACTCAAGTCACCACGCTTTAGAAGGTATGCACATGTCTGGCAAGTTTTCCTTATATTTGAAATTCTCGATATGGTTTTTTACCCCTAACAACCTATGACCTTGACGCTTGCCAACAAATTATAGGCCGCTAGTCAAGTTCAACCCGTCATTATCTTAATTAACTCAAACCCACCTGCATAAGCCCTTGATGCTTGCCGACAAAACTGTTCGACTGTCTCGATCAATCGCATCTAATACTATAAACAAGTACCACTCAGCTACTGTACACTATGCATTGATGCTTGTCAACAAACATAGCATGAATATTAGGTGCTACCTATCTGAAATGGTGAAGGGCTACGACTGGTTTTTAGCGAGAAAACTTTTAACATAATGAACTTGATGTCGTTGAAGGAACCGTGTAATTTTGCAAATTTATAGTAACACAAACATTTGCTCAAGAGTTCACTCCCTGTGAAGTGATCTCGGCACTTTCCTCATCGAATGAGATGCAGGATATTCTTAACCGAATACCGCTATGCAAAGAAAAAGAATTGACTATAATGTCAGTTTTGAAAAATTGGTTACCTCAGTATCTTTTAGGTTTGTTTTCTTGCATTAATAAAGATTAATGTGGTCCCATCAATAAAACATATCACACCAGAAGAAACGAAAATACAACGCATATATATGCCATCTACATTCGCCACACGGTCCCGGGTCTTCACCATAAGGTTACTTAACTTACGACAGGGCGGGGACTAGACTAGCGTGGATGCAAAACACACACACACACATTCATCTTAGGCATGATAGCAATAACAAAGCAGCAGAAACAACAAACAATATGGAAAAGGCTAAAACAACCAGAAAAAAGAATCCTACGAGTTTCAAGTTAGTAATCTAGAAACATTAAGTTTCATTCGAGCACCAAATGAAACTGCAATATTCCCGGTCGTGTAGATAGCTCGTAGTATTAGACTCTTGACTCCTACGAGTATGACAAGCCACTCGCCAATCCTAGAAGTGAGGTAACCCCAATCGGCAAAGTGAATGGGCCTCGAGTACAAAGACTGTTAAGGTTCGGTCGTGTAGATAGCTCGTAGTATTAGACTCTAGACCCATACGAGTGCAGCAAGCCACTCGCTGATCCTAGAAGTAAGAAAACCCTAATTAGCAAAATGAGTGGGCCATCCGGCACTTCCAAAATCCGGGAAATTCGATCACCTCTCTGAGGGTCAATCCTATACCCCCCACGAGTGCGGCGAATAGCTCGTCAATTCTACAGTGTGGCGACCCAGTCTGAATGCCATGAGATTGTCACCCATTGCCCTCTAGAACCCGGCTATTCGAGCACTCCATCGCGGGGTAATCCTAGTAACTGTAACGAATAATTTGTATATACAATGGGTGACTACGCCCACAACTACTATGCGTTCCAAATAAAAGAATATATATCGAACAGTGACGGCTATCCACAAAGTTGGATGCTCACCCCGCAATAAAAAATATACATCATATCATCAAAGAATATCTAATACCATACTCCGGGCTATCCATCATGACAATCCAACTCAACCACAATATCACACATAAACATCACAGAATATCATATAGAAACAAGGCAAGTATCAATTTCGTAACCCCGTCTAATTAATACCTATAGAAATTAGAAAACGTTTTACCAAACGCTATGATACCCATAGTCGCAATGAAGACTACGACATTAGAATCCCGCACAAGATTAGCAAACACTTTAAATTTCCAAAAACCGAAAAAACAAGTGCGCTGAAACCCACAAAATTCCAACCTTTTTTGCCAATCCGGGAGTCCAAACGAATCCAAATCGAATCCGAAACGCCGCACGGGAGGGGGGTCCACCCAAAAATCAAACAAGTCCTGAAAGGGACTAAAGGGAGTTACCCACCCCCGAGGCCACCACAGGTGGCCAAGGGGGTGAGGCAGACCCGAGATCATCTTTTGAGGGTGGTCTCGGGTCTCCACCCGTCAAGGCCATCTCGTGGTGGTCTTAGGAGAGTGGGCCTGATCTTAGGTCCACTAGGGGCTTCCTCGGGGTCTCCACGCACCTCTCCGTGGCTTCTCGGTCCAAACCGGGAGCCTGCGGGGAGTGAAAACATAAAAACTATTGGAATTTAGGGCTAAATTTTACGGCTGCATTTAGCGCGTGAAAACTGCAAGATATTAACATCGTACAAGGCTAGTTTTGGCCATGTCTAGGCTCTGATACCACTTGAAGGAACTCTAACATCATAATACGTTTTTTTGAAGGATTGCACATAGGATTTTTCAAAAAAATAGTGAACTAGAATTCCATACACATAAAATCCTTAACCAAAAGCCATTAACTAGCAACAAAACCAAACAAAGTTTAGAAGAAGCTCACATCCTAATGTTTGCGTCAAGTGCACCACACTTGTGTTGGACTCCATATAATGCTCCCAGGATATTTGAACAAGCTTGGTGAAGACCGTCTCTATCATAGATGATCCACCTTGAAGGCTCCAAGTCTATGGCTCCAAAATTTCTAAGTTGAAATTTAACTTAGATCATAATTTTGCTAGAATTATGAACTAAGTATGTAGTTTCCTTCTTAATAATTGTTTTTTCTTTTGAATTTCCTTTTTCAATTCTCTTTTAGTGTTTTGAAAAGGAGAAAAAAGAAGAGGACTTCGAGCTTGAAGACGAAGAAGAAATATGAACATATTAGTTATCCATTTAGAAAAATGGTTGGTAATATATTTCATTCTCTACAAAATCCTAACCCTTAGATCTTATCAACCATCTAAGTATCCACCTTCTTCTCTTCCCTCCATTTGTCAATGCCATGTTAGTGCAAATGCATGTGCTTACTTTTAGCACAACATAAGCTAAATGAGACCAAACAAAAAAGAAATAATATAAATAATTATATGTATATATATATGACATAATGGTCGCAAGATTTTAACATATCTTTATACATATAATTAAATATATATCATGTGCATCAAAATGCAATATGTGGGAAAACAAATAAAGTGGCATAATACTAGTAGTTACATGTATCCAACATATGTAACATATATTAAGTCGACACTAGATTTAATATCCGTCTTCTAAAAAGATCGGATAGTATTACAATGCCTGATTGCCGTTAGTGTTTAAAATACACTAGTTTCAATCGGACCCTCACGCGTACCACTGTACCGCAACTAAATCATTTTTCCAATGCGAGAAACCCTCTGTGTGGGACTCTAAAGACTCGTTAATACGGTGGCAGTAGTTTTAACCACAAGCACATTAGAAGGCACTGGCTGTACGTAATGGCTATTCTGGCATTAAGCAAAAAGTTGATCGAAAAGCAACCCCGTCTGAACCCCTACTGAGCCTATAAATGCCATTTACCAATCAGTCCGGTCTGGTTGTCTGAGAGTATCACATATCGGGTCTAGGGGTGGTTAAATTCAGACCTCTAAAAACGCGATACATTGTGCCGGTATCTTGTCCAATACCATCCGAGAAACTACTGGCATGTCAGTCACTAAATCTCATCTGCCATGGCCATGGACTTGTGGTATTGGCCACTGAACACTGTGCGATATCGACTCCCTATAACGGGAGAGACGAATCGTTTCTATCACTCACTGTCTCCAAGTGCTTCGGGACTGCACCCAAAAACTACCTGTTTACAGACTCAGTAGTGCTGTGGTAGGGTAGAAATAAAAGTTTAGTGAAAACACACTTTAAACAAATGATGATGTTAGGTTAGCGGACTTTGGTTAGTTGTGCTCACTCTACATCGAAAGTAGCGAGGCGGAATGCATAAAAATCAAATTTTGAGCAAGCACAACCAACTAAATCTCTAGTGATCAAACCATAAGCCCAACCTAGCAACTATTAGGAGTTAATCTATTATGAAGAGGGGTTATACCTAAAGATACGTGTCTTTCGGGTCTTAAAAATCCTTCCTCTTAGGCTCCTATAGATCCTTGATCAACCGTGCTTGAGGGCCTTCTTGATCCTAGATGATCACCCGAGAGTTTATAGTTCAAGCTTAGCTTCACTAATGAAGCAACTTAATAACTTAGTTTGCTAATCTAAGTTACTAAGATGGTTTAGATATTGTTTATGGATTTTTTCTATCTCTAAAACCTCATGATTCTCAACACATGAGAGGCTTGAGTTTGAAAAAGAAGATGAGAGCTCAAGAGAGGAGAGAGAAGGCTTGTGTAAGAATGAATGTAGAATGGCTGGCAAAAAATAATATATATCATATCATTTTTTACAAATAAAAATTCAAGTCATGCTTGAATAGTTTTTACAAATGAATAAACAAAGTTAATAGCCATTCCTAACACCATGATTGAAGTTACCTCACCCCTCCACCTCATTTTCTATTTTTTATATATGGAAAAATATATAATGAGGTGTCATCTTCTAGAAGCATACTTATATAAATTCAAGAATACCTAACGTATATACATACCCATATTCGTACCAAAAATACGAATACAAAGAGATAGATAAATCTAATAATATGATGCTATAATTAAATCAATACTTGATTTAATAAACTAGCTTAATTATAAGCCATCTAATATCACAAACCGTCCGATTAAAATTTTACGCAACTAGTACACGTATTTAATCGGAACTCTGTATGTATAAACATACGACCTCTACATCGTTTCGCTTGAAATAGGGAAAACCCTCTGTGTGGGACTCTGAAGACTCGACAATACACTTGCAGTAGGTATAACCACAAGCATGTCAGTGGCACTAGCTGTACGTAACGGCTACCCAGGTACCTGCTGAAAAGAAGGCCGACATGCAAGCTCATCCGAACCCTACCGAGTCTATCCGTGACAATCTTTGTATAGTCCGGTCTTTTTGTCTAAGAGTATCGCATGCCGGGTCTAGGGGGCGGTAAACGTCATACCCCTACTGACCCAATAAGTCGTGTCGATGTTGCTCAGGACCGATCCGAGAAACTACTGATCTAATAATCAATAAATCTCAATTGTCTTAACTAAGGTCTTATGGTTCTGGATAACTAGACACAGTGCCATATCAACTCCTAATACCGGGTGTAACATTTCAGAAAAATAAATATTATTTTCGAGAAATTAAATAATTAAAATAATGAATATTATGAATATTTTAATGTGTGGAGATTAGTTTTAATGCTATGGTATAATTATATACCGATAAATTGGGAAATATTTGGAAATTTATATTAATTTTTTATTTTGAAAGAATGTTATATGATTTAGACATTTTATAAATTTTATACAATTAATTATATACAAGTTTATTTCTAGACTTGATTAATGTTCACTAACCATACATTAAGTATGATTTTTCATGTGACATGCACCATGACATGTTATACACTTACTACATTTTTCTACCATGATTCTTTCTTTTTATTGAATGGCTTTGTTTTAATTTGGAAATGCAAAGAAAAGAAAAGAAAAGAAAAGATATAGAATAGAAAAAAAAAAGGAAAGAATAAACAATGTGGCATGGTGAGACAATGAGGCATGGGCGAGAGAGAGAGAGAGAGAGAGAGAGAGGGTGAGCGATTAAATGAACCATGGCACTATGTTATCACTTCATCATCTTCATATTTTCCCTCTCCTCTCTCACATCTTGGCTGCCTTCTCCCTCCACCTCCTCTACCTCTTCACTATAACCCCAAAACCACATCAAAACACTTCTTTCCCTTCATTAAAAACATGCACAAGCTCACTACAAGCATGGGAGACCATGAAAGTTTGGATTTTGGACACTTGGGGCAACTCAAGAAAATTCTTGAGTTGCCAAATGAGGTATTCTCTAAACCATTAGCTTAAAATTTAGCTTTCTTAATTCCTATACTAGTTTTGAGTTGATTAAATAAGGCTTGGTGATCTTGGAAATTTCCAAGATGAGCTTTAGGGTATGAATTGGTTTGTGAAGGTGTAATTGAGGGTTAATCATGGCTACAACCCCGGTTGTGTTAGTATATTGGACTAAAACAAGAGAATTAAACCCAAGACTTGAACTTAAAAATTCCCGATATCGGATTTCTATAGGAATTTTGGTGTAGTTTTGAGATCTGCTTTCACCCAGTGGCCTTTAAAATTATTTAACGAAGACTAAGAGGTATCCAGACACCCTAAAAGATATCCCCAAAACCCGAGGCCCCATCCTTACCATGGCCGCAAATTATCTCATTTTGGCCACAAATTGCGGCCTTGGTACGATGGAATCACCTTGTGCTTGGTCCATGGCTCCATTTTAGGCAAATTAGACCTACCCCATATGCATAATTGACTAATTTCACCTGAAACAAAATCTGGAGGTGTTTTCTTGAGTTGCTGTTTGGGTTTTGTAACTTTTAATGATTTGAACTTGGGTGTTTTTGTTTTGTCTCGATCACTTGACGTTTGTATACCAATATCGGGAGTTGTTTGGTTATTCTTTCATGCGTAGTCTATAGGTTTTAACCTATGTGTGATTCGTGTGCCGTTTTGGTTTTCGTGCGCGATTTCTGTGGACTTTGAACAACGAGGATGAGCATGGCGACATCAACTTCGGTAGAAAGGATCAAGGTGAGTAGATATATATTTACGGGGGAAGTCAGGTGGATGGCGTATAGCACCCCCGCAGTTTTGTAGTGTAGTATATAAATACGCTGTGTGTGTGTGTGTGTGTGTGTGTATGAGAGAGAGAGAGAGGGAGAGACTAAATGATTATCAAGATAGTGCTTATTGTATAGTTCTTAGTCGCGAACCCTAGAGTATATGTGCACACACACACATGCACACACGGGGTATGTTTGGATGTATATGTTTATATGTTTATATATTTGTGGTTTGCGTTAGTACGTATACACACACACAAACACACACGGATGATGAGGATAGATTATGATACTTGGAGATAAGTTGATGTGATTGGGTATGGTGCCATGAGATTAGTGATATGATTTGGGTCATGTGATGAGACATAACATGATATTATAGCGGATCGTTGGGCGATGTGTTTTCATACACACTCAGATATATATGTTGATGGTATAGGAATGTACTAGCTAGATTTTAGATCAGTACCCTTAGTTTATGATATGATGATAATGATACCAGTTGAATAATGATGTATATGTGATATTGACCCGTACCCCAATTTGGGATGCCGTACGATGGATTTTACAGTACGATGTATAAATATGATGATTGATCCGCACTCCTGACTCGAGGATGTCGTATTATATATTTTATCGTACGTGACGCTATTAAGGCGGGATCACCGACTACTAGATATATATATCGACTCGGACATAGGCGGATTTCCTTACCCTTTCGATTAGTCTTTTAGTTTAGTCATTTAGTTTATCAGGTAGATGTTAGACTGGGCTCGAGCCATACTTATTCTCAAAACTGACGAATCGTGGGTATTTTAAAGACAGGCCCTATTTTCTAAAAACCACGATTCGTGCTATTCCAAAAGCTAAAATTGTACGAATCGTACTTAGAAATGTTGATTCTTACATGTTGCATTTACTATTCAATTTCCACGTATTCTTGCTGTTCGCATCGCATTGCATGCTTAAATTGTTGGTGTATATGCCCTAGAGGCCATTACTGTATCATACTAGTATGTATATTACTTGATGGAAGCTTGGGATATTCACAGTTGTACAGACAATCTTGCTCAATATAGTAGTATGCTACTTGGTTTGTCTCTGCTTTAATGTGTACATGTGTGTTTATTTATATCACCTATACGCATTAGTAGAGCCCTTAGGATCTTTGCTTGATTACCGGCGTTGTGATGGCGATCACACTCGTGGGGGCTGGGTAATCTACAAGCACATCCTTATACACGTCCCTGGTCGTGGGAGTATCGAGATAGGGCATCGATGCTCCGGAGTAGACTAGCGTATGCGCTTCTCATCCCAGCACGGGAGACGGTCTGTCCCACAGCCGTCAGTACGTCGTACTTGAGATAGTATGCGGGTGCTCGTTGGGTTACGAGTACACTGGACAGGACTCGTCGGGAACTGATGGTTGGTATTATACCTATCGTCAGTTATCAGTTCCCAGGTGACATGAGTACAGCTTAGTCCGCTGACTTGACACTGTCACTTCGCCTCGAGTGTGTTCCCACTGTTCTTTGATTACTACTCTACCACGGCTCTACTGAGTCGTGCAAACAGGTAGTAGTTGGGAGCAGTCCCGAAGCACTTGGAGGCAGTGACGGTTAGACAGGATTCGTCTCTCCCGGTATTGGGGTTGACATCGCGCTGTGTCTAGGAGAGCCATTACACAAGTAGTCCCTGGCCAGGGCAAGCGAGATGTACTGGTAGGTTCCAGTGTTATCTCAGGGTGTATTGGGCTTCACTCCGACACGACTTGTACCGCTATTAGGGGACTGACGTTTACCGCCCCCCTAGGCCCGCCATGCGATGTATCAGACGAACAGACCGGACTTTACGGAGAATGTCACATTCAGACTCAGTAGGAGTTCAGATGGGGTTTCACCTCGTCAGCCTTCTTGTCGGCATCTACCTGGGGACCGTTACGCACAGCTAGTGCCGCTTGCGGTCTGTGGTTAAACCCACTGCCAGCGTAGTGTCGAGTCTTTAGAGTCCCACACAGAGGGCATTCGCCTCTGGGCAAAACAGAGTAGAGGTCGCATGGTTTTGCGATAGGGTTCGTTCTCATCCGCGCACTTGTGCACGTTTGGAGTCCGGACGGATTATACTGGCAGGCTCTGGTTTGAGCCAGATACTGGTATATATATTTGGGGTTGCTTTTATATCTTGGTATTCTTGTTCCTCGGAACGAGAATGCAGGTGTGTATGCACAGTTGCTTGAGGCGGAGGATGAGGTATTTCATTAGGGTTTCGGAACGGGTGCGTATGCACAGTTGACAGTTATCTTTTTCCAAACCCTAATGGATTTATGAATTATCTATTAATAATAGTAATTAAATGAGAATTATGTTATGGTTGATTTTGTTGACTTGTTGACCATGGTTGACTTGTTGACCATGGTTGAATGTTGACCACCATCATGCTTTAAAAGGTCATCCTTGATTCATGCTTACTTTTCACTAAATGAAGCATGGTAGTGGTCATTCCAAATTGCCATCAACTATTCTCATTTTGAATTATTATCATTTAGATAATTCTTTTTCTTTTTGATATGGTTGCAAAAAGAAAAAGAGAGCTCATTCTTTCATATCCTTTCTCTCTCCTCTCTTCATCTTCTTCTTCCTCAAGCTCAAGGTGATTCCTTCTCATGTGTTGAGAATCCTTCACCTTGAAAAGAAAACAACCCCTAAACACTCTCTACTCTCTCTAGGGTTCAAGGTTTAGCAAGCCGGAAACCCTAGTTCACTCAAAGATCGAGGAAGAGCCCAAAGGTCGAACCTTCGAGGTGGATCCATCTTCGACGGAAGAAGGCGACAAGAAGAGAACCATTCAAGCTACTACAAAGAACAAGAAAGAAGAACAACAACAAGAAGAGAAGGAGTTCAAGTTTAGGTATAACCATCTTCATAGTAGCTAACTCTCTTTAGCAAGTATGCTAGTTTAGTTTAGCAAAGATCCGGCTTTTACGGTCCATGTTACATAGTTTAGAAAAATTTTGATTTACCGTTTCCGCAACCCCGAAAGTACCGGGAGAGGTAACGTGGACCTAACAGTGGTATCAGAGCCAGGTTAAACTTAAACTAGCTTGGTAGCGAAGTGTATGGAAGTTCGAAACCGAAAAATCGCAAAACCGGAAAAACCAAAACCCTAAGTTTCTGTTAAATTTTTTTCTGCTCTAAATGAAAAACTTTATACTTTTAATATCGTCTCAGGGTTTTGTTTGAACACAGAAGAAAAACGATGACGTAATTCATTTAAGTCGCCGCGCTTCCGCGGCATGAGGTAGGCATGTGCCGCGGAAGCGCCGCAGGTTGGTTTCCTTGCTGCATCGTTTTTCGTGTAGTGTTCTTCTGGTGGTATTTTAGGATTTTTCAGATATATTATATGTGCCCAGATTTTCCAGAACTGAAATTCACTTTTGGGGTCCTATAATTCCGTATTTTTTTCGAACTTCGCTACACTTTGGCTATGTTGGTTATATCTGTGATGTTTGCATGTATTGAACGTCGGCTAATCGCTATAAGACGATTAGTCGGGGTTATACATGATCTGTGTTTGATATTGGAATGTGTATATGAATGTGTTGGACTGTCGCGGGTGAATAGCCGGGGTGGATGTGAGATGAGCTTTTGTTTTTCTTTCATTCATTGTAAATGTAAATTGATGTAATAATATTATTTGTTTGGCCGCACAACCGGGTCGGGGTTGTAGCCGTCATTGTATAATTCTTTTTACTGTTTTTTGCTCCTAGGATAGACCCATGGAGGGGGTGCACAAACTACCGAGTTCTTGGCGGGTAGTTTGCCGCACCCGTAGGGGTCTTGGGTGGGGTATTTGGCTATTCACCGCGACCGTGTTATCCGCTTTTCGTTCCAGGCTCGAAAGGATTGCGGATTGCTAGTATATCCAATGTATTCATCTGTGATCTGTAATGTCTATCATTGCTTTACTATTTAGGCGTTGCTTATGTTTTACAGCCGCGCTAGCCCAGCCCCCGCTCTGTCGTTAGTTAAGTAACCTAACGAGTGATGACGGGACCCCGTGGCGAATGCGAATGGCATAAGCGTACGTCATATTTTGGTTGTTTTCTGCAATGGTAGGATTAAATGATGGGGCGCATTAAAAGAACTAATGCAAGAATATCACGCATTAAAAGAACTAATGCAAGAAAATAAACCTATAAGACGTTGTTGGAACAAGTTTTTCAAAAAGCTGTTATTGCAATGACGCTCATTTTTTGTTTTGCATCGTGGTATTCGGTTATGAATACCCAGCACCTCAGTCGACGAGGCAAGGGCCGAGATCCCTTCACCGGGAGTGACCCCTTGGACAAAAGTTTGCGTCAGGGTAATAACTTCACCATAGTCGATTATTCTTGCTTTGCATCGAGGTATTCATCTTATGAATACCCAGCACCTCACTCGACGAGGAAAGAGCCGAGATCCCTTCGCAGGGAGTGACCTCTTTAGCAAAAGTTTTCGCCACTATGATTTTCAAAAGGGTGCAATCAGGTTCCTTCAACGATATCAAGTTCATTACGTTAACGGGTTTTTCGCCAAAAACCCAGCCGTAGCCCTCCGTCGTTTCGGATTAATATTATTCAGTATTCGTGCTGCGTTTGTTGACCTAGTCAAGACGTAGTGAACGGTAGCTAAATAATATTTTTTCTGTGGATTGCAAATGTGATTGGTTAGGACAGTCGTGCGGCCTTGTTGACCTAGTCAAGGGCACGTACGGGTGGGTCTAATGCAATCAGGATTATGACGGGTAGAACTTGTCTAACAGTTTGTGGCTTGTTGACCTAGTCAAGGTCATGAACAGTTAGGGGCAAAAACCACATCGGGAGTTTCAAAAGAACTGAAACTTGCAGATTTAGCATACCTTCTGGAGTGTGGTGACTAGAGTGGATTCCATCTAGGTTATCACACAATGACAGTTGGATCCCGATCCCACTGATGAGTTGGTTTACTCTCGGGAGATTATTTCACTTAACGATCAATGCTATAAACCTAGTAGGTGTCAAGAAAGGTGTTAGCGGGGTTACGCCCACAGGGAAAAGAGGTTCTTTAATTAAGGAACTTCGCGAAAGCGTTGGAAAACCTCCCTCGAAGTACCGACACTAGCCTGGCTGAAAGGTTAAGCAAGTATTGTGACGTGAATTAAAACCCGGCTAGTTCTTCTTTTAAAAAGGTTTTAAGAAGGATTTGAGGAAACAGTGGGAGACATCCTGGTTAGATAAATTAATAAACCAATCTAATCTTGCAAGAGCATACGCTGAGTGTTTCTTTTCTCTCTCTCCAGGCAGCAACCTTTTCACGCCCTAATCAAGATAATAAAATGTATCGCTTGACCGATCCGAATTTTTATTCGGGACTGGGGAAAGTTGGTTCAGCTCTAACTTGTGACAACAGTCATGAGTATGAGAATGGGAAAGAGGAAAGTATGGATTTCCAGGATACCCAGTTGAAGAAGAAGCATGGTTTTGCATCTACTTCAGGTGTTCTTGTAATTGAGAACTGTTTTACGGTCAGCCCTACCTCCTGGGTACTTGATACCGGATCAGGATCTCATATCTGTAATTTATTGCAGGGACTGAGAAAAAGTAGGAAAGTTGCACCGGGTGATATGTCGCTCAGAGTAGCGAACGGAGCACAAGTTAATGCGGCAGCCGTCGGTGAATATCACCTAGTATTGCCAAATGGCAAGACTATGATTTTGAACGATTGCTACTATGTACCCTCCATGGTTTGCAACATCATATCAGTTTCTTTACTTGATAAAGAAGGATATAACTTTGTTCTTGAAAAGAATATCATGAACATTTACCTTGATAAGGTACTGGTTGCAGAGGGTACACTGTTTAATGGTATCTACGTTCTAAATCAGAATACAGTTCTCAACATACAAAACACACGCAAGAGGAAGAATTCAGATATAAATGAATCCTACTTGTGGCATTGTAGACTTGGTCATATCGGAGAGAAAAGACTGAGTAAGTTGCATAAAGATGGACTCTTGAATGCGTTCGAGTTTTCATCTTATGGAACTTGTCAGTCTTGTCTCAAAGGAAAGATGACCAAATCTCCGTTCACCGGACATGGAGAAAGAGCAGCAGAGCTCTTGGGACTCGTACATAGTGATGTATGTGGTCTGATGTCTATACATGCAAGGGGTGGGTTCTCGTACTTCATCACATTCACTGACGATCTCTCTAGGTTCGGATATGTGTATCTGATGAAACACAAATCTGAAGCTTTTGAGAAATTCAAGGAATTCAGAAACGAAGTAGAGAACCAGACAGGCAAAAGTATCAAGATCCTCCGGTCTGACAGGGGAGGGGAGTACTTAAGCACGGAATTCCTAGATTACTTAAAAGAGAATGGTATTCTCTCTCAGCTTACTCCTCCTTATACACCACAGCACAACGGTGTTTCGGAGCGGAGGAATCGTACCCTATTGGATATGGTTCGCTCCATGATGAGTAGTGCTGAGTTGCCTCTTTCATTTTGGGGACATGCGCTTCAGACAGCGGCATATCTATTGAATGATGTTCCGTCTAAATCTGTGCCTAAAACTCCGTTCGAGATATGGAATGGAAAGAGGCCATATCTTAAAAGATCTAAGATATGGGGTTGTCCGGCTTATGTTAAAAAGCATAAACCGGATAAACTGGAGGCACGGTCAGTTTTATGTAAGTTTATGGGATATCCAAAGAATGGTTATGGATATCTATTCTACCACACCGAGGAACAGAAGGTGTTTGTTGCTCAGCATGCCGTTTTCTTGGAAACGGAGTTTCTTGCAAAAGAAATTAGTGGGAGCACGGTAGAATTGGAAGAAATTCAGCGACCACAAACTGAAACTGAAAGTTTGACAGAACCTCAGGATTCAATAACCCCAGACGAACCTCAGCCACTCCGCAGATCTGGTAGGATTTCTCATCCGCCCGAGAGATACTACGGTTTTCTCATTGACGGGGATCGAGAGGATTGCATCTTGGAAGAAGATGACCCTACCAGTTTCAGGCAGGCCATTATCAGTAGGGACTCTGATAAGTGGCAGGAAGCAATGCAATCTGAAATGGAGTCCATGTACGCCAATAAAGTGTGGACCATGGATATTGCTCCACCTGGGGTAAAACCCGTTGGATGCAAATGGATCTACAAAAGGAAACTTGGTGTAGATGGGCAGGTGGAAACCTATAAAGCTAGACTCGTTGCAAAATGTTTTCGTCAAAGACCTGGTTTGGACTATGATGAAACTTTTTCTCCGGTGGCTATGCTCAAATCCATTCGGATCCTACTTGCCATTGCTGCGTTCCATGACTATGAAATCTGGCAGATGGATGTTAAAACGGCTTTCCTAAACGGTTGTTTGGAAGAGTGCGTTTACATGGATCAACCAGAAGGTTTCGTAGACAGTGGGAGCAGCGGAAAGGTGTGCAAGTTGCTTAAATCCATTTATGGATTAAAGCAGGCATCGCGGAGCTGGAACATCTGTTTTGATGAGGCAATCAAGGAATTTGATTTCATCAAGAACGAAGATGAACCCTGTGTGTATAAGAAGATTGTAGGACGAACTGTCGTGTTCCTAGTCTTGTACGTGGACGACATTCTTTTGATAAGAAATGATGTTCCTATGCTACAATCGGTCAAGCTGTTTTTGTCACAAAGGTTCTCCATGAAGGACCTGGGTGATGCCTCGTACATTCTGGGGATCAAGATCTATAGAGATAGATCCAAGAAACTATTGGGACTTTCACAGTCCAGGTACATAGAGACCGTACTAAAGAGATTTAGTATGGAGGGTTCCAAGCGCGGTAACATACCCGCATTGCACGGAATTACCCTCTCCAAGAAGATGTCTCCTAAGACTGACGAGGAGAGGGTTCGCATGAGCACTATACCCTACGCTTCGGCGGTAGGATCTATAATGTATGCGATGCTATGTACAAGACCAGATGTAGCTTACGCGTTGAGCACGGTAAGCCGGTATCAGTCAGACCCAGGGGAGGACCACTGGATAGCAGTGAAGAACATTCTCAAGTACCTGAGAAGGACTAAGGAGATGTTCCTGGTTTACGGTAATGGAGACCTCAGGGTCGAGTCCTTTACCGATTCAAGCTTCCAGAGTGACAAAGATGACAGCAAGTCTGTCTTGGGTTTTGTGTTTACCCTCAACGGAGGGGCGGTATGTTGGAGGAGTTCCAAGCAGGATACCGTCGCAGACTCGACGATGGAGGCTGAATACATTGCTGCAAGCGATGCCGCAAAAGAGGCGGTCTGGATTAAGAAGTTCATTAGTGAACTTCAGGTGGTTCCGTCCATTGTTGACCCAATACCTTTGTATTGCGATAACAATGGGGCTATAGCTTTAGCGAAGGAACCAAGGTCCCATCAGAAATCCAGGCACATCTTAAGGCGGTATCACCTGATCAGGGAGATCATTGATCGACAGGAGATCGAGGTGCGGAGAGTGGATACAAAGGACAACACTGCGGACCCATTCACAAAGGCTTTACCCCAGACTCAGTTCGAGCGGCTGATCGAGATGATAGGTCTTCGATACGCCAGTTCATGGCCTTAGTGCAAGTGGGAGATTGTTGGTGTATATGCCCTAGAGGCCATTACTGTATCATACTAGTATGTATATTACTTGATGGAAGCTTGGGATATTCACAGTTGTACAGACAATCTTGCTCAATATAGTAGTATGCTACTTGGTTTGTCTCTGCTTTAATGTGTACATGTGTGTTTATTTATATCACCTATACGCATTAGTAGAGCCCTTAGGATCTTTGCTTGATTACCGGTGTTGTGATGGCGATCACACTCGTGGGGGCTGGGTAATCTACAAGCACATCCTTATACACGTCCCTGGTCGTGGGAGTATCGAGATAGGGCATCGATGCTCCGGAGTAGACTAGCGTATGCGCTTCTCATCCCAGCACGGGAGACGGTCTGTCCCACAGCCGTCAGTACGTCGTACTTGAGATAGTATGCGGGTGCTCGTTGGGTTACGAGTACACTGGACAGGACTCGTCGGGAACTGATGGTTGGTATTATACCTATCGTCAGTTATCAGTTCCCAGGTGACATGAGTACAGCTTAGTCCGCTGACTTGACACTGTCACTTCGCCTCGAGTGTGTTCCCACTGTTCTTTGATTACTACTCTACCACGGCTCTACTGAGTCGTGCAAACAGGTAGTAGTTGGGAGCAGTCCCGAAGCACTTGGAGGCAGTGACGGTTAGACAGGATTCGTCTCTCCCGGTATTGGGGTTGACATCGCGCTGTGTCTAGGAGAGCCATTACACAAGTAGTCCCTGGCCAGGGCAAGCGAGATGTACTGGTAGGTTCCAGTGTTATCTTAGGGTGTATTGGGCTTCACTCCGACACGACTTGTACCGCTATTAGGGGACTGACGTTTACCGCCCCCTAGGCCCGCCATGCGATGTATCAGACGAACAGACCGGACTGTACGGAGAATGTCACATTCAGACTCAGTAGGAGTTCAGATGGGGTTTCACCTCGTCAGCCTTCTTGTCGGCATCTACCTGGGGACCGTTACGCACAGCTAGTGCCGCTTGCGGTCTGTGGTTAAACCCACTGCCAGCGTAGTGTCGAGTCTTTAGAGTCCCACACAGAGGGCATTCGCCTCTGGGCAAAACAGAGTAGAGGTCGCATGGTATTGCGACAGGGTTCGTTCTCATCCGTGCACTTGTGCACGTTTGGAGTCCGGACGGATTATACTGGCAGGCTCTGGTTTGAGCCAGATACTGGTATATATATTTGGGGTTGCTTTTATATCTTGGTATTCTTGTTCTTCGGAACGAGAATGCAGGTGTGTATGCACAGTTGCTTGAGGCGGAGGATGAGGTATTTCATTAGGGTTTCGGAACGGGTGCGTATGCACAGTTGACAGTTATCTTTTTCCAAACCCTAATGGATTTATGAATTATCTATTAATAATAGTAATTAAATGAGAATTATGTTATGGTTGATTTTGTTGACTTGTTGACCATGGTTGACTTGTTGACCATGGTTGAATGTTGACCACCATCATGCTTTAAAAGGTCATCCTTGATTCATGCTTACTTTTCACTAAATGAAGCATGGTAGTGGTCATTCCAAATTGCCATCAACTATTCTCATTTTGAATTATTATCATTTAGATAATTCTTTTTCTTTTTGATATGGTTGCAAAAAGAAAAAGAGAGCTCATTCTTTCATATCCTTTCTCTCTCCTCTCTTCATCTTCTTCTTCCTCAAGCTCAAGGTGATTCCTTCTCATGTGTTGAGAATCCTTCATCTTGAAAAGAAAACAACCCCTAAACACTCTCTACTCTCTCTAGGGTTCAAGGTTTAGCAAGCCGGAAACCCTAGTTCACTCAAAGATCGAGGAAGAGCCCAAAGGTCGAACCTTCGAGGTGGATCCATCTTCGACGGAAGAAGGCGACAAGAAGAGAACCATTCAAGCTACTACAAAGAACAAGAAAGAAGAACAACAACAAGAAGAGAAGGAGTTCAAGTTTAGGTATAACCATCTTCATAGTAGCTAACTCTCTTTAGCAAGTATGCTAGTTTAGTTTAGCAAAGATCCGGCTTTTACGGTCCATGTTACATAGTTTAGAAAAATTTTGATTTACCGTTTCCGCAACCCCGAAAGTACCGGGAGAGGTAACGTGGACCTAACATAAATGTGTTTTCATTAGTTATTATGAGCCCATGTTGTCAGGGCACCAGCACCATTACCGATGATGCGTATGCTCTACGTACACTTGTTGCCGTCTCACACACATCATCATCGGTAATTGACATGTCACGTACACTTTAGAGAATATTATTTCATTGCCATAACATTTTAACTGATAGTTCTAATATTGTCATGACCCAAAAATTTGGATGTGACCGGCACTTAGATTGTAAAATATCTAAAGATATCTACACAACCTAAGTAAGCCAAAAACCAAGATCAAAAATTTTCTGGAATTTTAGAAAAATATAGATTTTAAGTAAAAATCACAGTTTTAAGTAATTAAGATCTTAACAGTAACTCCCTATTTAATTTATAACGAAAACAGTTAGAAAGTGTTTAATTTGGTTGCATCCCTACTTAGGATCAACAATGCCAACAGTGGAAATAATTATGTAACTGTATACGACATCAATAAGAATCTCAGATATAAGTAAAAGAAATATCATCTCATATAACTAAACGATATCATCTGTCAAATAATATACATACTACCACTTCTCATTCTAAGTCATAATACAGGGTCTGATGGAGATACTCTAGATTCAATATACAATAACAAAAGAGAAGGTTACTACATAAGTAACCCACCTAGCAAAAGATGCGATAAAAGTTGATAAGTGGATCTGCACTGCGGCTAACCGTCCACTCTATCCCTGCAAAGAACTGTGGCACAACGGGAGTGAGTTGCCAACTCAGTGTATATTACTAACATATAACGGCGGATAATGTAAATATGACGAACTAGAACTAATTTCAACAATAGTGAATGCGATACATGATAACAACTGGAGGAATGAATATGTAATATTCCATATATGAATCAAAACTGAAATCTCATCAATTATTTTCCAAATCATATTCATTTTTCTCCGTGCCTAACATCGACACAAATCTTCGGTGTTTCATCAGGCATCATTTCTCGAATGATCTTGTAATCAATAACACCGGTCGGTATCATCTAGATATCCGCTTTGTTTCATAACTGTCTCCGGAATCGAGTATCCTCGTTAGGCTCCCAGCCTAAAGTACGGTTATCCTGCCCCTGGGTCTCGACTGGGTCCACCATGTATCCAACTGTATCCCCACCGACTCAGTCTGGATAAAATTATAAATTCGTAACCGTATACCCCCAGACTCGGTCCGGAATAAAACCAAATCATAAAAACGACATTTCATGGTGGACGTGACACATAATCATGAAAATCACTGGTTTTTTGTAATAGTATATGAAAACTTAAAACCATAAATCCTCAATAATACAAATGCCTCTTATATCAACTACTAATACTTGAATACGAAATATGATGTCATATATAATAATTACTACGACTATTGATACTTAAGGTATGATAAGAATCATTTTTAACAGAATAATTTCTAAGTGTGAAGTGACATGTTAATATTGACGAGGTGTAATGTAACATGTAGATATGTGCATGTATGGCATAACTCGTCGATAATGGTGTAGTGTTCTAACAAGTATTAATCATGGAGGTATATATGTAGATTTTAGAATGCATATGATAAAGTTAACATACAAAAGCAAAACTTGAATTTAAATCTAACTACGGGAGTATCACGCTATCTTTATAAGATCCCCCGGTAGATGTTTAGTCTACTCACCGGAATAAATCGTAACTACTCAGAAATTGCCAATCCCTTTCCTTTCCTTGCGGCCTCCGAAGTTCCCGCACTCAAATCTATCATTGAATTTAACTTACATAAGAAACGGCTACATTCCGATACGGTGAAAACATGAAAACACAAGTTGTACATACTAATTACACTACGTACGATTATAGCAAACTATCTAACACTTATCTTAACTGGAATTTACCCCAAACGCTCTTTCGCAACAGAAAACAGAACGCGTTACGTTTTAACCGTGTCATATTTAAGATTTTAGATACCTTTTCCCGATATTAGTTTCCAGATTTCATATACAGTTAAACTAATTTAATTAAACAATACCAAAATATCCCAACATCTATACAAAGACCTACCCTAAAACTCAAATCACTATAGTCCACTAAAAATCCGGTGACGCCGGATCTGGCCTTAATCTCGCCGGCCAAAATCCGAGCTCCTGGGTTCGTGCTCCTATGGTTTGTTCTAGGTCCAACATACAACATTTAGGTACTGTTTGGTTAAGTTTATTTTTATCTAAACTATAGCAGATTACTACAGAGCTCAGTTTTGCCTAAAATACGATATTATAGATATAAGATTTCTAAATTAAACCAATTACAGAACTAAATCCTATAGTGATTAAAGACTTTACCTACAAAGGATTGCTGGAAGAACTCCCTCCAAGATGTACAAATTCCTAGTTCCTAGCTTGATGGTGGAAATCCTAGAACTTGGCTTTTCTCTTCTCCTTTCTCTTGTTCTTCTTTGTTTGTTCTAGTTTTCTTTTTCTTTCTTTTGAATTTTCATATTTTAAATTAGCTAAGTGGTCTGAACAAATGATATATATGACAAAGGTAAGAGTGATGTGTAGGAGGAGGTGTCAATAATCAAGGTGTGCCATTCTCATGCAAGGAGGAGGTGTTGTGTGTGTGTTGTGCATGCAAGAAGGATGTGTCAAGGTATTATCTTTCCAAATTGATTTATCTTGTGATAAAATTCTAAACTAAAGCCTCATTTAACCTTTTTTCTACTTACGCCCTTAACAATTCCCATTTGCACAATTCCCTAAACTTTACACAGAGACCCTTCACTAACTATGTTATTATATAACACTATTTTAATTAAAAATGAAGCTAAATTTCTCATTAAAACCCTTACAATTTATTTATGTTACATATTAAAATTTTAATTTAATTTGTTTTACATACTATTTATGAAAATGTCATATTTGGTTTTAATAACTTTTTAATTTAACATTTTATTATTTAATTAATTAATTTTATTTATTTCTAAATTTTCAAAATGCTACAATATTTCCCCCTTAATAAAATTCGGTCCCCGAATTTAAACTTAACAAGACGAACCTTCAAAAATATGTGGAAATTTCTTTCGCATCGAATCCTCGGTCTCCCATGTGATCTCTTCGTGATTTGTTCCTCACCAATGAACCTTTACAGATGGAAGTACTCTTGATCTTAGTTTCTTTGCCTGCCGGTCTAGAATAGCTACAGGATGCACTGTGTAGGATAAATCCGGCTCAAGCTGTATGGTCTGATGCTGGATCACGTGAGAAGGATCGTGAAGATACTTGCGAAGCATAGACAAGTGAAACACCGGATGCACATCGGGAAAACTCGGTGGAAGTGCTAAACGATAAGCTACAGCACCTACTCTTTCCAGAATCTCGTAAGGTCCGACATATCTGGGGCTGAGCTTCCCCTTTTTCCCGAAACACATTACACTTTTTATCGGAGATACACGAAGGAACACATGATCTCCCACCTCAAACTCGAGTCTACGACGTCGTCGATCTGCGTAAGATTTCTGTCTGCACTGGGCCGCTCTCATTCTTTCTTGTATCAACTGAATATTTTCCATAGTCTCCTGTATTATCTGCGGTCCCAAAATGCTACTCTCGCTCAGTTCCGTCCATTAAACGGGTGATCGACATTTCCTCCCATACAAAGCTTCAAAGGGTGCCATCTGGATCGTCTCCTGAAAACTGTTGTTGTACGAGAATTTTATCAAAGTTAAGTGACGATCTCAACCACCACCGAAATCAAGGCTGCAAGCTCGAAGCATATCCTTTAGCGTCTGAATGGTCCGCTCTGACTAATCATCTGTCTGTGGGTGACAAGCTGTGCTAAAACTCAATTGAGTACCAAGAGCTTCTTGAAGTTTCTGCCATAGCCTGCTGGTAAACTGGTTACCCCTATCGGACACTATGCACGTTGGAACCTCATGTAATCGCACAATCTCGTTGATATAAATCTGAGCATACCGTGCAAACCCATACGTCGTCTTCACTGGAAGAAAGTGAGCCGCCTTTGTCAACCTATCAACAATCACCCAGATGGAATCATACCCTCTGCTAGTCCTGGATAGACCCACAACGAAATCCATGGAAATCTGTTCCCATTTCCACTCCGGAATGGCCAAGGGCTGCAATTCTCCAGCCGGGCTCCGGTGCTCTACCTTGACTTGCTGACAAGTCAAGCATCTCGAAACAAACTCCGCAACATCCCTCTTCATTCCTTCCCACCAATAAGAATCCCTCAAGTTATGATATATCTTGGTGGAACCAGGATGAATACTGTATGCTAATCGATGGGCTTCCTCTAAGATCTTACTTCTCAACCCATCTGAATCTGGCACACAAAGACGAGTCCCAAAACGTAATCCCCCACGGTCATCTATCACAAACTCCGACTCTCTGCCCTGCCTAATCTGATCAATAATCTCTGACATACGAGCATCTGCGGGCTGTGTCTCCAGAATACGATCCAATAACTGAGGATGGGTGTGAACATGTGCTAACTGTCCTCCTGTCGATGTGAACTCAAACTATATACGGCTATCACATAAAATCTGCCAGTCCGTAGAAGACTTTCTCTACAAGGTGCGCAAATGGGATAAGCTACCTCCAGGCCTCCGACTCAAAGCATCTGCTACAACATTCGCTTTGCCTGGATGATATAAGATCTCATAATCGTAATCCTTCACGAGTTCCATCCATCTACACTATCTTAGATTCAGATCTCTCTGCTGAAAAATATACTTCAAGCTCTTATGATTTGTAAAAATCTGGCACGACTCTCCATACAAGTAATGCCTCCAAATCTTCAGTGCGAAAACTACTGCAGCCATCTCCAAATCATGAGTGGGGTAGTTCTGCTCGTTTCTCTTCAACTGCCGAGAAGCGTAAGCTACAACCCTGCCGTGCTGCATCAACATACAGCCTAAACCCACTCGAGAGGCATCATAATACCCCACGAAACCACCTGACCTGGTAGGTAAAGATAAGATAGGTGCAGTCGTCAAGCGAGTCTTCAACTGCTGGAAACTCTGCTCATATGCATCTGTCCAAAGAAATGGAACATCCTTCCTAGTCAATCCGGTCAACGGTGCGGCGATCCGAGAAAATTCCTGCACAAAACGTCTGTAATAACCGGCAAGACCGAAGAAACTTCGAAGCTCTGTAACTGACACAGGTCTGGGCCAGTGCTGTACCGCTTCTATCTTCTTTGGGTCCACACGTATCCCATCTCTTGTAACTACGTGACCCAAGAAACCTACACTATCCAGCCAAAAGGCACACTTAGAGAATTTAGCGAACAGCTGATACTCCTTCAAGGTCTGCAACGTGATGCACAAATGCTACTCGTGCTCCTCCCGACTCCGTGAATAAACAAGAATATCATCAATGGATACTATAATGAACTGATCAAGGAATGGCCTGAAGATACTGTTCATTATATCCATGAAAGCTGCTGGGGCGTTGGTGAGTCCGAACGACATCACCAGAAACTCGTAATTCCCATATCGTATGCGAAAAGCAGTCTTCGGAATGTCATCCTTCCGAACCTTCAACTGGTGATAGCCTGACCGTAAATCAATCTTTGAGAAGTAGCCAGCTCCCTGCAGCTGATCGAACAAGTCATCGATACGAGGTAATGGATACCTATTCCGCACAGTAACTCGATTCAGCTGCCGGTAATCTATGCACAATCTCATGCTACCATTCTTCTTCTTAACAAACAAGACAGGAGCTCCCCACGGCGATACACTTGGACGAACAAGTTCTCTATCTAACAACTCTTGCAACTGGCTTTTGAGTTCCTTCAACTTCGTCGGGGCCATCCGATAGGGTGGTATAGAAATAGGCCCCGTACACGGAATCAAGTCGATATAAAATTCAATATCGCGATCGAGCGGTAATCCTGGTAACTCAGCAGGAAACACATCCGGAAATTCTCGTGCGATCGGAACTTGGTCCAACGGGACTTCAGCGACTCCTAAGTCCTGAACAAAAGCTAAGAACCCATGACAACCCTTCTTCAAGAGTCGTCCAGCACAAAGAGCAGAAATCATGTTGGCAGGAGTTATATTATAGTCTCCTTGCATAACAAAGCTCGGTTCACCCGGAAAACAAAATCTGACCGCTTTTCTTCGACAATCTACATAAGCATGACAAGCGGCCAACCAATCCATACTAAGAAGTATATCAAAATCTAACATATCCAGTAGAATCAAATCAACTAAAGAATCCCTATCACCAATACGTACTGAACAAGACCTGAATACATGTCGATCTACAAAAGAATCCCCCACCGGAGTAATCACAACTAGCGGTAACTCTAACAGCGATGACTCTCTCCCCAGAGAAAGTGCAAAGTATGAAGATACGTAAGAATGTGTAGAACCGGGATCAAATAAAATATTTGCATCTAAGGACCATACTGCAAGAGTACCTGTCACAACTGCATTGGATGTCTGGGCATCCTGTAGAGTCAGTGCAAAAACTCATGCCTGGCCCCTGCCCGCATCCTGTCGTCCTCTACCTCTATCTCCTCGACCTCTCTGAGAGCATCCTGCAAAGCCTCGACCTCGTGGTGCAACTGCCTGGCGGGTCGGGCCAGCTGGGGGAGGAAGTAAAGCCATCGACGTCGAAGGTGGAGGGGGTAAAGCAGCCTGCGGAGTAACAGTCAAGCTATGGCGTGTACACCCTCTAGCCATATGCCCTGGAAGTCCACAACTATAACATGTAAGTGGGTTCCTCTGATCATCGGGGTATGAACTGAACATATGTCCCTGGGTCCAACCTCGTCCGAAACTGCGGCCTGGAGCGTACCTGCCTCTACCTCTGCCAAACTGTCTAGTCATTGACCCAATCGGTCTACTGCTCTTTGTCTCCGGAACAACCACTGCCTCGCTCAAACGCTCCTCCACTCGTATCACTGCATCCATGGTCTGGGCATATGTATCAAAATGCTGGGAGCCTATAGCCAGAAACAACTGCGTATCCAAACTCCTTATGAACCTCTTCACCCGAAGCTCCTCCGTAGGAACTAAGTATGGAGCATAGCGCGACAACTGGGTAAATCGTAAATCATAATCCGCCACTGACATACTCGCAGATTTCTGCAACACTTCAAAACTGCTAGCTCTTGCGTCCCTCACACTCTGTGGAAGAAACCTAGCAAGAAAAACCTCAGAGAACTCGGTCCACGACATCTGAGGAAGACCAGTGGCTCGTCCTCTCTCTATCGACTCACACCACTTCTGTGCGAGTCCCTCCAATCGAAAGCTAGTCAGCTCAACTGACCTCGCATCAAAACATCGCAATGATCTGCCGATTCTCGCCATCCTATTATGAAAGGACTGAGGATCCTCCGCTACATCGGTCCCTGTAAATACCGGAGGTCTTAACCTCCTAAACTCTGGAAGTGATACCTCCATCACCCTCGTGTCTATAAGTGTGACTGCCTGCACGGGCTGTACATCGGGCTCTACCATGGTCGGTGCCTGGTCCTGTCTCTGTACTCTAGTAGCCTCAGCTAACTGTCCTACCACGTGTTGCAATCCTAACATGCCCTCCTCTATCCTAATCAATCTATCTGGAGGAGGAGGATCGACATGCTCATGCACCGCCGGAATGTCTGGTGTAACAGTCGCCATCACAGGCAGATTCGCTCTAGCTGCATCTTTGGCTGTGGCTTGCCTAGCTCGCGTAGCCATAGTAACTGGAAAAAGAATGAGAGTTGATAAGGCTTACGAATAGGGATAATCGATATCAGAGAGTCAAAGGAAGAATAAATCAAGATATACATCCTAAGGTTAGTCAGGCTGAGTATGGTAACGTATATATGCCACGAAACATACATACGGTACTGCACTCATCCTAATTCATCTACTCCATCAAACCAAAGGTCATCCTACGTAACGAACTCAAGTCGACTTACCTCAACTCACTAATCGATTCCATAAGGTTAATCCTAAGTTCCGATATCAACTTTGTCATGACCCAAAAATTTGGATGTGACCAGCACTTAAATTGTATAATATCTAAAGATATCTACACAACCCAAGTAAGCCAAAAACCAAGATCAAAACCCCTTTTTCCGGAATTTTAGAAAAATGTAGTTTTTAAGTAAAAATCACAGTTTTAAGTAATTAAGATCTTAACAGTAACTCCCTATTGAATTTATAATGAAAACAGTTAGAAAGTGTTTAATTTGGTTGCATCCCTAGTTAGGATCAACAATGCCAACAGTGGAAATAATTATATAACTTTATATGACATCAATAAGAATCTCAGACATAAGTAAAAGAAATATCATCTCATATAACTAAACTATCATCTGTCAAATAATATACATACCACCACTTCTCGTTCTAAGTCATAATACAGGGTCTGATGGAGATACTCTAGATTCAATATACAATACCAAAACAGAAGGTTACTACATATGTAACCAACCTAGCAAAAGATGCGATAAAAGTTGATAAGTGGATCTGCACTGCGGCTAACCGTCCACTCTACCCCTGCAAGGAACTGTGGCACAACGGGAGTGAGTTGCCAACTCAGTGAATATAACTAACATATAATGGCTGATAATGTAAATATGACGAACTATAACTAATTTCAACAATAGTGAATGCGATACATGATAACAACTAGATGAATGAATATGTAATACTCCATATATGAATCAAAACTGAAATCTCAACAATTATTTTCCAAATCATATTCATTTTTCTCCGTGCCTAACATTGACACAAAACTTCGGTGTTTCATCAGGCATCATTCCTCGAATGATCCTGTAATCAATAACACCGGTCGGTATCATCTAGATATCCGCCGTGTTTCATAACTGTCTTCGGAATCGAGTATCCTCGTTATGCTCCCCGCCTAAAGTGCGGTTATCCTGCCCCTGGGTCTCGACCGGGTCTACCATGTATCCAACTGTATCCCCACCGACTCAGTCTGGATAAAATTATAAATACGTAACCGTATACCCCCAGACTCGGTCCGGAATAAAACCAAATCATAAAAATGACATTTCATGGGGGACGTGACACATAATCATGAAAATCACTGGTTTTTCGTAATAGTATATGAAAACTTAAAACCATAAATCTTCAATAATACAAATGCCTCTTATATCAACTACTAATACTTGAATACGAAATATGATCTTATATATGCTAATTACTACGACTATTGATACTTAAGGTATGATAAGAATCATTTTTAACAGAATAATTTCTAAGTGTGAAGTGATATGTTAATATAGACGAGGTGAAGTGTAACATGTAAATATGTGCATGTGCGGCATAACTCGTCGATAATGGTGCAGTGTTCTAACAAGTATTAATCATGGAGGTATATATGTAGATTTAAGAGTGCATATGATAAAGTTAACATACAAAAGCAAAACTTGAATTTAAATCTAACTACGAGCGTATCACGCCATCTTTACAAGATACCCCGGTAGATGTTTAGTCTGCTCATCGGAATATGTTGTAACTACTCAGAAATTGCCAATCCCTTTCCTTTTCTTACGGCCTCCGAAGTTCCCGCACTCAAATCTAACATTGAATTTAACTTACATAAGAAACGGCTACATTCCGATACGGTGAAAACATGAAAACACAAGTTGTATGTACTAATTACACTACGTACGATTATAGCAAACTATCTACACTTATCTTAACTGGAATTTACCCAAACCCTGTTTCGCAACAGAAATCAGAACGCGTTACGTTTTAACCGTGTCGTATTTAAGATTTTAGATACCTTTTCCCGATATTAGTTTCCAGATTTCATATACAGTTAAACTAACTTAATTAAATAATACCAAAATATCCCAACATCTATACAGAGACCTGCCTTAAAACTCAAATCACCATAGTCCACCAAAAATCCGGCGACGCCGGATCTGGCCATAATCTCGCCGGCCAAAATCTGAGCCCCTAGGTTCGTGCTCCTATGGTTTGTTGTAGATCCAACATACAACATTAAGGCACAATTTGGTTAAGTTTATTTTTATCTAAACTATAGCAGATTATTACAGAGCTCAGTTTTGCCTAAAATACGTTATTATAGATATAAGATTTCTAAATTGAACCAATTACAGAACTAAATCCTAAAGTGATTAAAGATTTTACCTACAAAGGATTGATGGATGAATTCCCTCCAAAATGTACAAGTTCCTGGTTCCTAGCTTGATGGTGGAAATCCTAGAACTTGGCTCTTCTCTTCTCCTTTCTCTTGTTCTTCTTTGTTTGTTCTAGTTTTTGTAAGTCTACGGTAGCGCCCCGGCCATCTTTCCGAGGCTAAAATGCGGAAACGAAAACTTTTTCAAAACTTTTAACCGGCACTATCGTATGCTTAAAACCCGGATCGTACCATTAACCTATAACTAGCTAATTAGAGAAGGGATAGAAAGGCTATACCGATCGATCCGTGTCTTTCGGTCTTTGGCCACCATCCCAAGCTCCTCGCGGCAACTCCGGTCTCGATCTCCTCATCGGAAAGGGCACCACATCTACGAGTCTTTTTACGGGCTCCCGCTTCATCCGAAGCAACTCGGGCACGAAATGTGCTAGCCGACGTGTCCAAGGTGATGTAGAGAATGTTTGTGATCACTTTGTCTCTTGCATCCATTGATTTGGATGGAGGTTAGAGGTGTTAATCAATGGAGATTATGAGCTAGAGGAAGAAGAAGAAGAAGCTATCTTTCTTTTGTGTTTTTCATATGATAAAAAGAGAGCAAGAAGAGAATAATACAAGAGCCAATCTTGCCCTTGGCTGCCCCTCTCTCTCCTCTCATCAAATCAACTCACAAATCCATCATATAATGTGACACATGCACAAGAAAAGAGACCATGAGTCATCACTTATGCATGTGTCACAATTAATGATCTTAATCATGATTTTGTGCTCATAATTTCCATTTAACAAACATTAATCCAAATGTTTGCAACAATAAAAAGATACGGCAACATCTAAAGTAAACTCGTGATGGATCACAAAGATACCCCTCACCTGTATATATATACCTGCATCCGCATTCCGACTGAATGCGAATGCGACGAGACTAAAGTAATCCAACAAATCTAATACTAGGATCTGGCTTAAATCAAAGCCCATTAGTATGATCCGCCCGATCATGATTCGTGCACTACTGCACGTATATGATCGGACCCTGCCATATATCATACGGCCTCTACAACGTTTCACCCGAAACTTGAGAAACTGTCTGTGGGGGACTCTAAAGACTCGTCAATATTTTGGCTGTAGATTTAACCACTAACACGTCAGAGATATTAGTCGTACGTAACGGGCTACCAGGTATTGACCAAAAGGGAGGTCGATGAGCGAACTCATCCTGACAGCCTACTGAGCCTGTCAGTGACAATATCCGTACAGTCCGGTCCATTCGTCTATGAGCATCGCATGTCCGGCCTAGGGGGTTGGTAAATGTCAGACCCCCAAAAGAGGTACAAGTCGTATCGGAGTGTAGCCCAGAATACCCTGAGATTCTACTGGGATACCTACCAGTAAATCTCCTGCCTTGGACATGGACTTCGTGTAATGGCTCTCTTAGACACAGCGCGACCTCACCCCCAATACCGGGAGAGACGAACCCCTGCCAATCCGCTCACCGCCTCTATGTGGCTCGGGATTGTACCCAACTAAAACCAGTTTGCACGACTCCTTTGAGCCGTGGTAGGGTAGTAATCAAAGCACAGTGGGAACTCACAAGAGACAAATGACGATCTCAGGTCGATGAACTAAGCTGTACACATGTCACCAGGGAACTGCTATCTGACGTCAGGTATAATACCAACTAGCATGTTCCCGGCGAGTCCTGTCCGGTGTACTCATAACCCAATGAGCACCTGTATACTTCTTAGGTGAACTAACTGACACCAATGACTTATGAGACCAGCCACCGCCACTCGTCGGGGTCTCGACTGTAGACACTAGTCTACTAATGGAGTGTCAATGACCAGTCTCGAAACTCCCATGACTAGGGACATTTTAAGGATGTGCTTGTAGACCCCGGCTCCCACGTATATGATTGCCATCATACTGCTGGTAGTCAAGCAAGAATCCTAAGGGCTCTATCAACGTGTAATAGCGACCTGTAAGGTCACCTAAAGCAGTACACGATGATAAAGACAAACAATGGTAGCAACCTATTCTCTATCAACGTGTAATAGTGAACCACAATGTCACCTATAACATGTATACGATGATAAAGACAAACCAGATAGTATACAATCATCCTGAGTAAGATTGTCCTACCGGCATAGGTCCTCCCTCAATCATTGCAATCACGTGCCTGCGATCCAATAATTGACTCTGAGGGCACTATATCCAACAATCTCCCACTTGCACTCAACGTTAATTATTGCGATGTCGCATACTCACAGCCCATATGATACCGAACACCCAACTCCTCTACTGATCAGTCTCACAAAGCCCGTTTGTGAAACTATTGCGTTCGAGGAAAAGCCTCAGTGAGTGGATCCGCTCTGATGTTTCTTTCTATGTCTCTCTTTATCTCAAGATCGTAGAGAAAGCCACCTCCCGAAATGAGCAATACCTGTCTTAGAATATGTTTGGATATCTGATGGGACCTAGTTCATAAATGAACTACAAATCCAAACTTCTTAGACTGTATCGTCAACCGAACTTAATCAGTATCCTGCGCCACACCTCCCTCAGTATCCGCTTGGATCACCTGTCCAAAATACTTCCTCTCATCAGAGGGAAAACTATAACTCTGACAGCCACTCTGTCATCCAGGTCACCTTGGAAGACTGGAACGATAACTGTCTCCCGAAGGAGGCTGCCGTTATCATTTCCCTAGAACATCAACTTATGTTCTAAAACTGCTTCCGATCGTTTCTCCAGGATTGGATTAATATCAACCTATTGCATCTCGTGCAAAAACAATATCTGGTGTGGTACTTGACATCTCATGATTGACTCAATTACTTAAGCAAGTGATCTGCCAATCATGCACATCCCTCTCCCCTTTAGTCTGTAAGACACCTTTAGAGAGGGTGACTCCATCACCTGCAGGTACACTACCGTGCCAGGAGTCATCCATTCTAAAACACCTTTAGAATGCTGTCTAAGTACCCTGATTGAGACACTTTCCAAATCTAGATCTAAAACCATTGATCCAATAACTAGAATATCTGATATAATATCCATATCCTATATGGAGAAACCACTGTATGATAACCAAAGTATAACCGATCGTAGTATAGGAATTTCACTTCCTACTCTGTGTATGTCATCCAAATACCAGGACATCACACCCTACTACCTTCTTAACAGATCCTTCCCCTATTCTGATGAAGTCAAACCTATGACTTCCACATCAAAAATAGATGATCTTTCTCCGCTATATCTGCTTTAGTCTATAAATAGACATAAGCTACTTGTCCACTATGCTTCCGCTGCTCCCACTGACTACGACAACCCTCTGGCAGAGTCATATACACGTACACTTCTAAAGCTAGTTTAGAACGACGCTATACTCATCCTCCTGCCGGGTCTCACAGTCTGGAACAACAGCAATGGCAAGTCTGGGTAAACAAGAACCTCCCTGTCAACGTCTTTGAGGCTACCAGAGTACCTCTCGGGTGCTTGAGGTTACCCACCATATCTGCAGAGTGGCCAATGGAGTGTCAAATCAGATTGAATCTTTAGGTTCTTATCAAAGTTTCAGTAATCGTTTGCAGTTCTGGAATTACTTCCAGTTCTACCATACTCCCACTACTGTTTTCTAAAAAAATCCATTTTTCTCAAAACTGTGGCGAGTCAAGAACAATATCACTATTGATCTTCCAGATGGTAGAAAGTCAACCCTCGTCATAGCCCGGGTCAACCCACGAACAACCATTACAGAAACGTGCCTTGAGTTATCCAGAGTCTTGTTTTAAGCATAAGCCGGACAACTCCCCGTACCTTAACATCGTTAAGATATAAACCGTTCTATATCCAATATAGAAACGGAGGCACTGATTTAATTGGAACCAGATTCAAATTATGCAGCTGTCTCCAGTGCATGCCAACTAAATGGAGAGAGGAAAATCAGTATTACTCAACTTAGGAGTGCTTCCAATTATGAGTAACCTGAAAGAGAAGCAAGTCCTCTTAATCATTACTATCAACTGAATACCATACACAAGTATCTACATCTTCAATCTCCTTGAAGAATCCTGATACTTGCAATACGTGGTTCTCTACTTTATTCATATACCTATAACTTCTCAAAATTTAGACCTTGCATTTCATCGAAACACATGTCTAAGAACTAGAGAAGTCACAAGTAAACAGAATATAGTATGAGTACAACCCTTCTGTCCTCATGGACACTGGACAACATACAATACTCTGTATAAGTCTCCTGAGTCTAATAACTCATTCCCTGTGTGTCGTAGGTTGAAAACTGTACTTATGGTTAAGAAGAATTACACCGCTGTTTAATACTCCTTACCTAACCATCCACTGATATAAGTAAATGTCATAGACATAATTTCAAAAAGTTATATCTAACTTTATAAAAATAAACGTACAGATATATCAATTTGAAATTGGTGCATAACAACGGATATTCAAAACCAAATATTTGCCGTCCGGCAAACAACCCAGGTGATTTCCTCAAATATCACTAATTACAACGAATCCCGATATAATGAGGATGATCACCTAATTCCCAATAACTTACTCCCACTCATCATCTGTAAAACCATACAGATGTGAGAATCACACCTGGTAAATACATACCCTAGAGCAAGGACTAATTGGGAAATCAGTTTTTCTTTAACAATACACAGTGAAACTGAAACATGTAAATGTTTCGAAGGGGTATCCGGGTATTCTAAGTAATGCCTCTTCCATTATCAGATTCACAGCTGTAACCGTATATTTATTTGCCATCTCTCCAAATCCCTTTATATGTCTTTAGTCATTACCTTCTGTACACCCCTTTAGACCAAATGATTTTCTTCCTTTCCTACCGTTCGGCACCAGCCTATGGTTTGGAAGAAGACTATCCAATAAGCATAATGGGTGTACTGTCCTAATCTTAGGAGCACTCGCAACCTGAGAGAAGGTGAAGATAAAAGACAACTGAATAAACCTTATTCCTATTTCTCCTGAACCAGAATCCATTCCCGAACTGGAACAAGTTCCTTCGAGTTCGTATATAACCATACGATGGAGTATCTAAATAACTGTGGATCTTCGTAGTGATACGGAGTGTTCTGGATAAATACAACGCTGATATAGGATTGGCGAAGAAATATTTGGTTTGGTCGTGAATAGCAGTCGCAATTTACTTTGCCCTCTTACTAATCCCTTTATTTGTCTTTACTTAATACCTTCAGTACACCTTCGTTAGGCTAATTGGTTTTCTTCATTACCTACCGTTCGGCACCTGCCTATGGTTTGGAAGAAGACTATCCAATAAGCGTAATAGGTGTACTTTCCTAATCCAAGGAGCACTCGCAACCTGAGAGAAAGTAAAAGGAAAAGACAACTAAATTGTCCTATTCGTTTTCTCTAGAACCGGAAACCATCCTCGAATATGGAACAAGTTCCTTCAAGTTCGTATATAACCATACGATGGTTTTATCCAATGGAAGTGGATGTTCGTAGTAATACGGGGTGTTCTGGAGAAAAGGGTAAAAGTAGGAGTGGCAATGGGGTATGCAACTCTGACAATCCAAAACCAGTGTTTGAGGAAGGTTCGGTTAACTTTGTCACTGAGTCATAGTCAAGGGTCAGGCCATGGTCGCTGCAAAAGAGAGAGAGAAAAGAAACACTCAGCATGCACTCTAACCTAGATCAGAATGGTTATCATTTTATCTAATCAGGAAACCTCCCACTGTAACCTCAAATTCTCCTCCAAACCTCAAACAAGAATTAGTCGGGATCACCCGAGGAGTAAACCAACTCATCAGTGGGAATCGGGATCCAACTATCATCGCATGATAACGTGATGGAATCCACTCACGTTATCACACTCCAGAAGGTATGCGCATGTCTGGCAAGTTTCAGTTTCTTTAGAAACTCCCGATGTTATTTTTACCCCATGCTTTTATGACCTTGACGAAGGCCAACATATCATAAGTCACATGTCAAGTTCTACCCGTCATTGTCCAGGTTAATTTGAACCCACCCGTACATATCCTTGACGAAGGACAAAATAGTAGTACGACTGTCCCAAACCAATGCATCTATCTATGCAGCAGAAAAGTAAAAAATAGCTACCATACACTATGCCTTGACGAAGGCCAACATACATAGCATGAATACTAAGTGCTACCTCTCTGAAATGACGGAGGGCTACGAATGTTTTTTGGCGAAAAACCTTTAACGTAATGAACTTGATATCGTTGAAGGAACCGGATAGCTTTTCATAAAAATATAGTGGCGAAAACTTTTGCTAAAGAGGTCACTCCCGGTGAAGGGATCTCGGCTCTTTCCCTGTAGAATGAGGTGCAGGATATTCCAACTGAATACCACGATGCAAAGAAAAAAGTAATCGACTATAGTGAAGTTATTACCCTGACGCAAACTTCTGTCCAAGGGGTCACTCCCGGTAAAGGGATCTCGGCCCTTGTCTCGTCGACTGAGGTGCTGGATATTCATAACCGAATACCACTGTGCAAAACAAAAGAGAACGTCCTTACAATAACAGCTTTTTTTTGAAAAATGTTCCAACAACATCAGAATAGGTTTGTTTAGCTTGCATTGATCCGAATCAATGCAGTCCAATCAATTAATCACACCACAAAAGAACGAAAATACGATGTACGTATATGCCATCCGCATTCGCCACTGGGTCCCGTCATCACCCGTTAGGTTACTTAACTAACGACAGAGCGGGGACTGGACTAGCGCGGGTGTAAAACATGTACAACATCTACTAGTATATATATCAATGTATAATATTCGCACAAGGCGTGATAAAATGCAACATCACATAAAGTAATAAGCATCACAGAACAATACAGATAATCTGGGATCCCCGGGTTTCATAGAGCCGCTACTGAAACCCGACGTTCCCCTGGTCGTATGGATAGCCTATGCAATGAAATCCTAGACCCCTACGGGCGCGGCAAGTTACCCACGAAAACCTGAAGCGAGGCAGCCCCCTTCAACAACGTGAATGGACCACCCAGCACTTCACGGAATCCGGGAACTTGAGCACCCCTCCTTGGGTCAACCTGTACCCCCTACGAATGCGGCGAATAGCCCGCCAATTCTAAAGTGAAGCCCCCTCCGTCTCAAAGTCATGAGATGCGGGCCCATTGCCCTCTAGAACCCGGCTATCCGTGCACCCCACCACGGGGTAATCCTAGTACAGAAAGTAAAAATATACAACGGGTATATCGACCTCAGCCCGGTCGTGCTTCAAAAGAATAATATACAAACAGGCAGTGACGGCAGTCCACATGTCGGACGCTCGCCTAGCAATATCAAATGTACATATACAACCAAACTGTACTACCATTGCATCCAGGCTATCCACCATGACAAATCTGCAACATCACAGCACAACACAGAACATCAACGTGAATGTCACGTTTGCAAATCCGTCTAAAAGCGCTATAGCAATTAGACAAGATTTACCGATCAAATGACATTCACGGTCACAGGTATAATATAAATACTGTGAACTAATATGTTTAAAATTTTCGATCGATAAAATTTCCCGAAGTGGGCCCCAAGTACAATACCCAGCACTCAAAATAATCTGGGCCAAAAATAAAATTACTAGAAACCCCATTTTAAAGACAGAGACCACCTCAGAAAATTTGGTGAAGTTTTGCTACAGGACTGTGGCGGAACCGTGGCCAACCCGTGGATACGGCTGCGGTTCCGCGGCGCTACAGTGGGTTCAGCTCACCAAATTTTCTCAGTTCTCTTAAAAAACCCTGCATGTTTTTCTGCAGCACACTAAATAATTTTTTTGACCACAGGAAAAATTCGACAGAAACTGTGACTTGGAAATGCATTTTTTAGAAAATTCGTTCGATCGATGTTCTAAACACGTTAGAGCAAGCTAGTAAAGGTTAATGGCGTGGCTCTGATACCATGTAAGTCTACGGTAGCGCCCCGGCCGACTTTGTGTGACCAAAATGCGGAAACGAATACTTTTTCAAAACTTAAAACCGGCGCTATCGTATGCTTAAAACCCGGATCGAACCATTAACCTACAACTAGCTAACTAGAGAAGGGATAGAAAGGCTATACCGATCGATCCGTGTCCTTCGGTCTTTAGCCACCATCCCAAGCTCCTCGCGACAACTCCGGTCTCGATCTCCTCGTCGGAAAGGGCACCATATGTACGAGTCTTTTTACGGGCTCCCGCTTCATCCGAAGCAACTCGGGCACGAAGTGTGCTAGCCGACGTATCCAAGGTGATGTAGAGAATGTTTGTGATCACTTTGTCTCTCACATCTATTGATTTGGATGGAGGTTAGAGGTGTTGCCATCAATGGAGATTATGAGCTAGAGGAAGAAGAAGAAGAAGAGGCTATCTTTCTTTTGTGTTTTTCATATGATAAGTGGAGAGCAAGAAGAGAATAATACAAGAGCCAACCTTGCCCTTGGCTGTCCCTCTCTCTCCTCTCATCAAATCAACTCACAAATCCATCATATAATGTGACACATGCATAAGAAAAGAGACCATGAGTCATCACTTGTGCATGTGTCACAATTAATGATCTTAATCATGATTTTGCGCTCATAATTTCCATTTAACAAACATCAATCCAAATGTTTGCAACAATAAAAAGATAAGGCAACATCTAAAGTAAACTCGTGATGGATCACAAAGATACCCCTCACCTGTATATACATACATGCATCCGCATTCCGACTGAATGCGAATGCGACGAGACTAAAGTAATCCAACCAATCTAATACTAGGATCCGGCTGAAACCAAAGCCCACTAGTATGATTCGCCCGATCATGATCCGTGCACTACTGCACGTATATGATCGGACCCTGCCATATATCATACGGCCTCTACAACGTTTCGCCCAAAACTTGAGAAACTGTCTGTGGGGGACTCTAAAGACTCGTTAATACTTTGGCTGTGGATTTAACCACTAGCACGTTAGAGGTATTAGCTGTACGTAACGGGCTACCAGGTATTGACCAAAAGGGAGGTCGATGAGCGAACTCATCCTGACACCCTACTGAGCCTGTCAGTGACAATATCTGTACAGTCTGGTCCGTTCGTCTACGAACATCGCATGTCGGGCCTAGGGGTTAGTAAAAGTCAGACCCCCAAAAGCGGTACAAGTCGTATCGGAGTGTAGCCCAGAACACCCTGAGATACTACTGGGATACCTACCAGTAAATCTCTTGCCTTGGCCAAGGACTTCATGTAATGGCTCTCCTAGACACGGCGCGACCTCACCCCCAATACCGGGAGAGACGAACCCCTGCCGATCCGCTCACTGCTTCCATGTGGCTCGGGACTGTACCCAACTAAAACCTGTTTGCACGACTCCTTTGAGCCGTGGTAGGGTAGTAATCAAAGTACAGTGGGAACTCACACGAGACAAATGACGATCTCAGGTCGATGAACTAACCTGTACACATGTCACCACGGAACTGCTATCTGACGTCAGGTATAATACCAACTAGCATGTTCCCGGCGAGTCCTGTCCGGTGTACTCATAACCCAATGAGCAACTGTATACATCTTAGGTGAACCAACTGACACCAATGGCTTGTGAGACCAGCCACCGCCCCTCGTCGGGTCTCGATTTTACACACTAGTCTACTAATAGAGTATCGATGCCCAGTCTCGAAACTCCCACGACTTGGGACATTTTAAGGATGTGCCTGTAGACCCCAGCTCCCACGTATATGATCGCCATCATACTGCTAGTAGTCAAGCAAGAATCCTAAGGGCTCTATCAACGTGTAATAGCGACCTGTAAGGTCACCTAAAACAGTACAAGATGATAAAGACAAACCATGGTAGCATACTATTCTCTATCAATGTGTAATAGTGAACCACAATGTCACCTAAAACATGTACACGATGATAAAGACAAACCAGATAGTATACAATCATCCTGAGTAAGATTGTCCTACCGGCATAGGTCCTCCCTCAATCATTGCAATCACGTGCCTGCGATCCAATAATTGACTCTGAGGGCACTATATCCAACAGTTTTCTTTTTCATTCTTTTGAATTTTCAGATTTTAAATTAGCTAAGTAATCTGAACAAATGATATATATGATAAAGGTAAGAGTGATGTGTAAGAGGAGGTATCAATAATCAAGGTATGCCATCCTCATGCAAGGAGGAGGTGTTGTGTGTGTGTTGTGCATGCAAGAAGGATGTGTCAAGGTATTATTTTTCCAAATTGATTTATCTTGTGATAAAATTCTGAACTAAAGCCTCATTTAACCTCTTTTCTACTTATACCTTTAACAATTTCCATTTGCACAATTCCCTAAACTTTACACATAGACCCTCACTAACTATGTTATTATATAACACTATTTTAATTAAAAATGAAGCTAAATTTCTCATTAAAACCCTTATAATTTATTTATGTTACATATTAAAATTTTAATTTAATTTGTTTTACATACTATTTATGAAAATGTCATATTTGGTTTTAATAAGTTTTTAATTTAACATTTTATTATTTAATTAATTAATTAATTTTATTTATTTCTAAATTTTCAAAATGCTACAAATATATCATTATTGTGCTGGTTTTGATATTGTATTATGTAATTAGATGCCCATGCATCTATATCTATATCTATCTATCTATCTATCTATATATATATATTCATTTGTCATGCAATATTATGGGGCTTTATGCCAGTATTCACTGTTTTTTGACATCGTGATTTTGAGATTTTGGATTTCCATGAGATTTCTGGATTTGGAGAAACCGCAAGGATTTTATAAATTGATTATCATTTCTAAAAATAGAAATTGCGGTTTTCTCGTGATATGATATGAGATATGTCCACCATGAGTTTTCTCGGTTCTTGAGCGGTATCATTCACCCGATTCGAGGAGGATGAGGAACCGTCTGCGGGTGCATGGTGGACCTGGTGCGGTACCCCGGGGCAAGATGGTCGCAGATGATGGCGTTGAGCCCGGCAGGGGAGCACTACCGACCGATTATTGTGACGCGGCGGATATCCGGAGGATACCGACGTAGTCTTGAGATTTTATGATATGGGCCAGTCCGGATAGCCGGAGCCCGAGATACAGAGATTGAATATATGGGCCAGTCCGGATTGCCGGAGCCCGAGATATTGTGATATTGGGATATATGTTTTGTGTCGATGCTTGAAACGGATTTCTCTGTTGATTTCATTGATGATACTTCGATTTTATACAGAAATCTCACTGAGATAAGAAAACAGTTTTCTCATTTAGATGTATTATGTTTTCATGCATTCATACATCATATAAATGATATGTTGTTATCTGAGGCACTGACACGAGCACTTTGTGTTACACTTATCTATAGATGTTTACCCTTTCCATTATTATATACTTCAGGCTATATTATTTTGAGGATATTATTATCGTATGACCTAGGATAGAGTCATACATGCAATTTCTGCTCGGTGATGTTTTCTACTCACGAGTTGGCAACCCACCCCCATTGTGCCACAGTTTCTTGCAGGTTTTGCCATACAGGTTTCCTTGGCGCTTTGCTGGCATACCACTTCATTCCGGGTAATTGCTTTGATAGGTGGGTTCACTTGCATCGTGACCACCATTGTACTTTATTTACATTCAGTTGTATCTAGTAAACTCCATCAACTAGACTTGTATATTTTATAGACTTAGAAGACCAGTGTATATTTTTTCGACCAAAGAGTCGCGTGCTTGTATTATTACGGTTTTCTGGTTTCCTTGATGATGTTGGATTTCATTCTGAGTTTTGATCCTTGCCCTTCGGCGCTGTATATTATATTGCTTGCATGGTTGTATCCGTCAATTGGCGAAGAGCTAGGTCCCACTTGGTGATGCCTTTATTCTTTATGTTTATTATTCATGTTTGTACCCGTTTGGGGCCAATATTTACATTGGAAACTCTGCCGAAATTTTTGGAAAAGAGTTGATGTTTTAAAAATGCTTACTACGGTTTATTTTATTAAAACCACTTGCTTTAAAACAAGTTTTCCTTCACTTTCTCTTTAAAATGGTTTAGATTTCTGGGCTTTTGGCTTACTTGAATTAGGTGGGGTCCTATAGACTTCACATGATTCAAGTGCTATTTCGGGTCGTGACAAAGTTGGTATCAAAGCGCTAGGTTTAACCTTGGTTCGAGTCTAGGTTTTACTATGCAGAGTCTAGGGCGTATATATATATATATATATATATATATATATATATATATATATATATATATATATATATATTCGGAACCTAGGCTTGACCTTACGGAACTTAGACTTGGTCGAGAAGGTATTAGACCGAAATTTCGTCGCATAGGTTGACCTTGGTTGATAGAGTAGGTGACTTAAGTAGAGTGGCGTACTGTGTGTATGTCCGCGGCATACATACGATACGCTACTCCGCTTAAGAAGCCTTAGGATGTGCATTTCCTTGCACAATATTCTATTTGTTCATTAATCTATCCTCATTGATATCGGTTGGTGGTTTTGTTACCAAGATTGCATAGGCAGAGAGAGCTGCGGCAAGAGTGGCGGTCAGCATGAGCTCTTCTTGGATGAGGACTGACCAGGGCGAAGTTCCGGTGACACACGATTGCATAGATGTGTCGTTTTATTGCGTTTTTCGCGCCATGAGCGTTTGATGGATTGCTTTTACTGAAATTTCTCGAACGTGCAGATCAGCAATAGAGGATTGGGCCACTGCTAGAGACCGGCTAGAATGTGATGACCGTCAATGCACCATTTATTCTTGATGATTGAGGCACTGTTTAGCGTGCGGATGAATGAGCCAAATGTTGCTGCGACTGACAAGATACCGCCCCAGATGTTTGAAGCTATTGCAGCATGAGTTTATACTTAGAGATATGATAGAAGATCGCTAGTCACCCAAGGATGAATGACTAGGACATGTGGTTCGTTGCATATCCTATTGCGAGGTCATCAGATTGATTGATTCCAGGTTGAGAAGACTTCACGCTGGTACGTTGAGAGTCAATAAAAAACGAACGAATGTCAGAAATCCATTTTTCCAAATTTTAGGTATTCGGAAAAACATGCAAGTAATTCGGTGGACCCTCTAGATGAATGAAACCCTAACTCGACATAATGACCATGGGAACACTTTTGAACCTTAGGGTTTACGGCAGTTCTGCGGTGCCTTTAATAAGGCTTGGGTTTACCCTTCTACGGCTGGTCCATAGGTACTGTGGCATGTACTGGATATTTTTAAACTGTGCATGAGTGTTGAGCTCTCGGGAAATTATGGGACTTTAAGGAATCGATCGAAAAGTTCGGCGTCGTACGGATATCATGTGATGGGCTACATTACTTGGGAGACTCTAGGTATGAGTATAGCCATTATAGCGCAGAGTTACTAAGAGATGAGTCTGAATCAGTCGGCATTAGAGAAAAGTGGAGTAAGAGGTTCGTACGAAATTTTCATGAGATGGCGTTCCACTCCGTTCACATAAGAGATGTGCTCATGCAGAGGCGTTGAATATGGATATATCTTCCAGAAGGAGTCGTGATGAGCATGCAGCCGCTCCGGAACAATAAATAGATTTAGTAAATGGCGATAACTTCCGAGCAGTTCAGCTGAAACGAGATTGGGAGAGACCCCGACAAGATCTTTCTGGAAATACTAAACGAGAATACTTGGATCCAGGATTGGTCGTATTTCGCACATCCAGTAGGCCAGAGTTCGGCAGTATCGACGAGACATATTATGAGTGACCATAATAGTTGGCCAGAGATCTATTAGAGGATGTGCCAGAGCGGAACCGTTTCCGTCATCATTTCCATATTGGGTTGAGGATCCGAGGAGATATGTAACTAGCAATTCGCAGTGAGGGACGAGAGCCTAAGTGCACCAGGCGCCAGGCCATGAACATGAGGCAAGTAGGTATCTTGCTCTGCTAGCTTTGGATGCACCAACACCTTCTCGACTTTGATGGAAGGACACATCGACGACAGTGTTTACGATTTGCGATTTGGTGATTCGAATATCACGTGTCCGTTATTTTGGATTTCGGTGTTTTCGGGCAATTTATTTGCATGATTGAGATTTGTGCACCACAGTTGCACTCGACTTCGATTTGATGTCATTCGAGATGTTTGATTTTGATTTCATGCCCATCGTATGTATGCGATTTGACTTATGCCTTCAGTGTAGTTTTCATGTACTTTTAATATTTTGATTCGATTTGTGCACGCTGATTCACATGGTTGTGAGATTGTACAACACGGTATACCTGATTTGGATCGAGGTTTGTTGTATACCGTCGATTTCGATTGTGATATTCGATATTGGATTCGTGCATCTTGTGCACTTGATTTGGATTCTTGCGCATACTTGACGCGCTTTATGTGATTTTGGTGCACACGAGATGCACTAGATTGGGATTCTTCGTGCATATCAGATACACCTGATATTGTTGTCAGGCACACTCGCTGCCCTTGACCGGTGTTTTCGTGCACACCCGTTGCACTTAATTTTGGTTTCTGTGCACATGTATGTCACATTCATTGGTTTCGATTTATGTGCGCACCAGACACACGTGGCATTGTTACATGTACTATTGAGTACGATTTCTTTTGAGCAGTATGTTTTTATGATATTTACTATTTGATATAGTAACCGAGCAGGACTAGTCAGAGGACAGTACCTGAATATATTTTTGCATGCATCGATAGTTACCGAAGGGATTTCCAAAAAGGAGCCATAGTCTCAGTATTTACCCACGTGTCCGCGATGACACGAAACATTTTATAAAGGAAACCCTTCTAAAATTATTTTCAAAACGGTGGGATGTGTATGTTAAACAAAGGATATATATATATATAGTTATTTTTTTACAATAAACGTCCGCTACTGTGCCGTAATACGCGCATCACACAACAACTTGAAAAAGGTTTGGCATGCATTTCTTTCAGATGTTATGATGAGTTTACAACGTTGCATACTATGTACATGTTATTGTTTTGATGTATATCATGTTGGTTTTCGTATTGGACCTTGACATTAGTGTCTTCACAATAACTCCGATGATTGCGGGATGTTTGACGGAGTTTTGATTTTGAGTTATATACTCGTTTTTCATGCACATGCATTGCGCTACGATACGTTTTATGTATTTATGATTTCGGAGCCCCGACGACTTGATCATTTTACTGAATGTTTTAGTATTTGAGAGGTTTAAATTAAAATTCGGGGACCGAATTTATTTAAGAAGGAAAGACTGTAACATTTCAGAAAAATAAATATTATTTTTGGGCAATTAAATAATTAAAATAATGAATATTATGAATATTTTAATGTGTGGAGATTAATTTTAATGCTATGGTATAATTATATACCGATAAATTGGGAAATATTTGGAAATTTATATTAATTGTTGATTTTGGAAGAATGTTATATGATTTAGAAATTTATAAATTTTATACAATTAATTATATACAATTTTATTTCTAAACTTGATTAATGTTCACTAATTATACATTAAGTATGATTTTTCATGTGACATGCACCATGTCATGTTATACACTTGTTACATTTTTCTACCATGATTCTTTCTTTTTATTGAATGGATTTGTTTTAATTTGGAAATGCAAAGAAAAGATATAGAATAGAAAAAGAAAAGGAAAGAATAAATATTTTGGCATGGGGAGACAAGGAGGCATGGGCAAGAGAGAGAGAGAGGGTGAGGGGTCAAATGAACCATGGCTCAATGTTATCACTTCATCATCTTCATCTTTTCCCTCTCCTCTCTCACATCTTGGCTGCCCTCTCCCTCCACCTCCTCTACATCTTCATTATAACCCCAAAACCACATCAAAACGCTTCTTTCCCTTCATTAAAAATATGCACAAGCTCACTACAAACATGGGAGACCATGAAAGTTTGGATTTTGGACACTTTGGGCAACTCAAGAAAATTCTTGAGTTGCCAAATGAGGTATTCTCTACACCATTAGCTTAGAATCTAGATTTCTTAATTCCTATACTTGTTTTGAGTTGATTAAATAAGGTTTAGTGATCTTGGAAATTTCCAAGATGAGGTTTAGGGCATGAATTGGTTTGTGAAGGTGTAATTGAGGGTTAATCATGGCTATAACTCCTGTAGTGTTAGTATATTGGAATAAAACAAGAGAATTAAACCCAAGACTTGAACTTAGAAATTCCCGATATTGGATTTGTGTATGAATTTTGGTGTAGTTTTGAGATCTGCTTTCACCCGGGGGCCTTGAAAATTATTTAGCAAAGGCTGAAAGTTATGCAGACACCATAGAAGATATCCCCAAGACTTGAGGCCCCAACTCCTTACCATGGCCACAAATTTAACTCATTTTGGCCGCAAATTGCGGCCTTGGTACAATGGAATCACCTTGTGCTTCGTCCATGGCTCCATTTTAGGCAAATTAGACCTACCCCATATGCAGAATTGGCTAATTTCACCTGAAACAAAATCTGGAGGTGTTTTCTTGAGTTGCTGTTTAGGTTTTGTAACTTTTAATGATTTGAACTTGGGTGTTTTTGTTTTTTCTCGATCACTTGACGTTTGTACGTTGATATCGGGAGTTGTTTGGTTATTCTTGCATGCGTAGACCATAGGTTTTAACCTATGTGTGATTCATGTGCTGTTTTGTTTTTCGTGCGCGATTTCTGTTTATGATACTATGTGTGTATATATGTAGGTACCCTCATGTGGACTTTGAACAACGAGGATGAGCGTTGTGACATTGACTTCGGCAAGTAAGGATCAAGATGAGTAGATATATATCTAAGGGGGAAGTCGGGTGGATGGCGTATAGCAACCCCGAAGTTTCGTAGTGTAGTATACGAATACGCTGTGTGTGTGTATGTGTGTGTGTGTGTGTGTGTGTGTGTGTGTGTTGTGAGACTAAATGATTATCAAGATAGTGCTTATTGTATAGTTCTTAGTTGCGAACCCTAGAGTATAGGTGCACACACATACATGCACACACGGGATATGTTTAGATGTATATATATATGTGTGTGTGTGTGTGTGGTTTGCGTTAGTACGTATATATATATATATATATATATATATATATATATATATATATATACACATATAAGTATACACGGATGATGAGGATAGTTTATGATACTTGGAGATGAGTTGATATGATTGGGCATGGTGCCATGAGATCGGTGATGTGATTTGGGTCGTGTGATGAGACACGACATGATATTATAGCGGATCGTTGGGCGATGTGTTTTCATACACACGCGGATATATATGTTGATGGTATCGGAATGTACTAGACTTTAGATCAGTACCTTTAGTTCATGATATGATGATAATGATACCGGTTGAATAATGGTGTATATGTGATATTGACCCGTACCCCGATTTGGGATGCCATACGATGGATTTTACCGTATGATGTATAAATATGATGATTGATCTGCACTCTCGACTCGAAGATGTCGTATTATATATTTTATCGTACGTGACGCTATTGAGGCGGGATCACTGACTACTAGATATATATATCGACTCAGAATTTGATGGATTTTCTTACCCTTTCGATTAGTCTCTTAGTTTAGTCCTATAGTTTATCAGGTAGATATTAGACTGGCCTCGAGTCATACTTATTTTCAAAACTGACGAATCGTGGGTATTTTAAAGACAGGCCCTATTTTCTAAAAACCACGATTCGTGCTATTTCAAAATCCAAAATTGTACGACTCGTACTTAGAAGTGTTCATTCTTACATGTTGCGTTTACTATTCAATTTCCATGTATTCTTGCTGTTCGCATAGTATTGCATGCTTAAATGTGTTTTCATTAGTTATTATGAACCCATGCTGTCAAGACACCAGCACCATTACCGATGATGCGTATGCTCTACGTACACTTACTTGCCGGCTCACACACATCATCATCAGTAATTTCGATGTCATGTACACTTTAGAGAATATTATTTCATTGACATAACTTGCTAGCTGATAGTTCTAATATATCATTACTGTGCTGGTTTAGATATTGTATTCTGTATTTAGATACCCATGCATATATATATATATATTCATTTGTCATGCAATATTATGGGGCTTTATGCCAGTATTCACTGTTTATTGACATCGTGATTTTGAGATTTCGGATTTCCATGAGATTTCTGGATTTGGAGAAACCACAAGGATTTTTTAAACTGATTATCATTTCTAAAAATAGAAATTGCGTTTTTCTAGTGATTTGATATGAGATATGTCCACCATGAGTTTTCTCGGCTCTTGAGCGGTATCATACACCCGATTTGAGGAGGAGGAGGAACCGTCTGCGGGTGTATGGTGGACCCGGTGTGGTACCCCGGGGAAAGATGTGTTGGATATAGTGCCCTCAAAGTTAATTATTGGATCGCAGGTACGTGATTGCAATGATTGAGGGAGGACCTATACCGGTAGGACAGTCTTACTCGAGATGATAATATGCTATCTGGTTTGCCTTTATCATCGTGTACAGATTTAGGTGACTGTTCACTATTACACGTTGATAGAGCCCTTAGGATTCTGCTTGACTACCAACAGTATGATGGCGATCATATACGTGAGAGTTGGGTAGTCCATAACACATTCTTAAAAGTGGTCCCTAGACGTAGGAGTTTCGACACAGGGCATCGATACTCCAGAGTAGACTAGTGTATATAGTCGAGACTCCGACGAGGGGTGGTGGCCGGTCTCACAAGCTACAGGTGTTAGTTGGATCACCTAAGATGTATACAGGTGCTCATTGGGTTATGAGTACACCAGACAGGACTCGCCGGGAACCTGCTAGTTGGTATTATACCTAGCGTCAGATAGCAGTTCCCTGGTGACATGTGTACAGGTTAGTTCATCGACCTGAGGTCATCATTTGTCTCGTGTGAGTTTCCACTGTGCTTTGATTACTACCCTACCACGGCTCAAAGGAGTCGTGCAAACAGGTTTTAGTTGGGTACAGTCCCGAGCCATATGGAGGCAAGTGAGCGGATCGGCAGGGGATTCGTCTCTCCCGGTATTGGGGGTGAGATCGCGCTGTTTAGGAGAGCCATTAAACCAAGTCCTTGGACAAGGCAGGTGAGAATTACTGGTAAGTATTCCAGTAGTTTCTCAGGGTGTTCAGAGCTACTCTCCGACACGACTTATACCGCTATTGGGGGTCTGACGTTACCAGCCCCCTAGGCCTGATATGCGATGCCCATAGACGAACGGACCGGACTGTATGTATATTGTCACTGATAGGCTCAGTAGGGTTCCAGGATTAGTTTGCTCATCTGGCTTCCCTTTCGGTCAGTACATGGGCAGCCGTTACGCACAGCTAGTGCCGCTAACGTGCTTGTGGTTAAACCCACTGCCAGGGTACTGACGAGTCTTTAGAGTCCCCCACAAATAGTTTCCCAAGTGCGGGCGAAACGTTGTAGAGGCCGTATGGTTTTATGGCAGGGTTCGAAAATGCACGTGCACTTGTGCACGTGTCATATTTCGGGCAGATTATACTGATGGGCTTTGGTTTAAGCCGGATCCATGTATTATATTGAGTCGGAATATTTTAGTCTCTCGTATTCGTATTCGGTCGAAATACGGATACAGGTATGTATATACAGGTGAGGGGTATTCTCGTAATCCGTTACGAGAATATTTTATAAGATGCATTTCTTTTTGGATTAATCATTTTGGTTTAAATGATTAATGGAAATTGTGACTCATGGTTGTGACTCATCAATTCTAGAATGTTCACTAATGACTCATGTAATGAGTAATCTAGTGAGTCATTAAAGAGTTAATGAGTTTTGTTTTGTGGATAGATATTTTGAGGAGATATTTTTATAAGATATTTTCTTTTGGTTTTGAATATATAACCTCATATATCTATTCACAAGAGAAGAAGAAGATAACACAAGTTTATGAGCTTAGTTTTCTTTTGCTCACTTGAGTTTCTTGAGTTCACCATTTCCAACTCTTTGCATCTTCTTCTACCTCCACCTATCCCTCTCATGTGATGAGAACCCTAGGGTGTTTGAGACAAAGTATTCTACTCATTCTCTACTTCATCTTGGTCATCTCTTTTAGCAGACTTGATGACCGAGTTGCCTCGGTATAGAGGCGGGAGCCCGTTTAAAGATCCGTTGATATGGTGTCACCTCGATGAGGAGACATGAGATCGGAGTTTCCGCGAGGAGTGTGGGATGATGGCTAAAGATCGAAGGACTCGGATCGATCGGTATAGCCTTTCTACCTTTTTACATTTTGTTGGTTTAGCGTTAATGGCAAGATCCGGGTTATAGTATGCGATAGCGCCAGTTATAAAAGTTTTTGTTCCACGTTTGGCGTCAGAATGATGGCCGGGGCACTACCGTAGACTTAAATGGTATTAGAGCCACGCCATTAACCTTTACTAACTTGTTCTAACGTGTTTAAAACTTCGATCGAACGAAATTTCCAAAACCGCATTTTTCAGGCTAAAGTTTCTGTTGATTTTTAAAACTGGTCTAAAAATCATTTTGAGTATCTCAGAAAATCGAGCTGGCTTTTTTAAGGATACTGTAGAAATTTGGTTCACTGTCTCCACAGTACTGCCGCGGAACCGCCGCACAAACCATGGTTGGGCCGCGGTTCCGCCGCCGTTTTGGAGCAACAGAGTACCATTTTTCTACAGTAATCTCTTTTATAGGAAATTGTGGTTTCTGGAATATTTTGTTTGGGCCCAGATTTTGTTTGTGTACTGCAGTTGTACGTGGGGCCCACTTCGGGAAGTTTTCTCGATCGGAATTTTAAACTTGTTAGTTTACAGTACTTACATTATATCTCCGATCGTGAATGTCATTCGAGCGATAAATTTCGTCTAATTGCTATAGCTATTTTAGATGGATTTGCGAACGTGACATTTGCGTTGATGTTCTGTGTTGTGCTGTGATGTTGCGGATTTGTCGTGGTGGATAGCAGTGTGCAATGGTAGTGCAGTTTGGAATTATTTGTACATTTGATATTACGGGGCGAGCGTCCAACATGTGAACTGTCGTCACTGCCTGTTTATATAATATTCTTTTAGGGCACGACCGGGCTGAGGTCGATGTACCCGTTATACATATTTTTCATTTCTGTACTAGGTTTACCCCGCGACGGAGTGCACGGATAGCCAGGTTCTGGAGGGCAACGGGTCCGTATCTCATGGCTTTGAGAGGCAAAGGGGCCTCACTCTAGAATTGGCAGACTATTCGCCGCACTCGTAGGGCGTACAGGTTGACCCAAGATGGAGTGCCCAAGTTACCGGATTCCGAGAAGTGCTGGGTGGTCCATTCACTTTGTTGTAAGGGGCTGCCTCGCTTCAAGTTTTGGCGGGTAACTTGCCGCACTCGTAGGGGTCTAAGTTTTCATTGCACAGGCTATCCACACGACTAGGGGAACGTCGGGTTTCAGCAGCGGCTCTGTGAAACCCGGGGATCCCAGATTATCTGTATTTTTCTGTGATGCTTATTACTTTTCTGTAATGTTGGATATTATCACGCTTGGAGCGATTATTGTATATTGGTATATATACTAGTAGATGTTGTATATGTTTTGCACCCGCGGTAGTCCAGTCCCCATTCTGTCGTTAGTTAAGTAACCTAACGGGCAATGACGGGACCCAGTGACGAATGCGGATGGCATATACGTACATTTTATTTTCGTTCTTTTCTTGTGTGATTAATTGATGGGACTGCGTTGATTCTGATCAATGCAAAGGAAAACAAACCTGTTTGGACGATGTTGGAACAGTTTTAAAAAGTGTTATTACAAAAACATTTTCTTTTGTTTTGCATAGTGGTATTCAGTTGGAATATCCTGCACCTCATTCGACGAGGCAAGGGCCGAGATCCCTTCACCGGGAGTGACCCCTTGGGCAGAAGTTTGTGTCAGGGTAATAACTTCACTATAGTCGATTATTTGTTGCTTTGCATCGCGGTATTCAGTTGGAATATCTTGCACCTCATTCCATAAGGAAAGAGCCGAGATCCCTTCACCGGGAGTGACCTCTTTAGCAAAGGTTTTCGCCACTATATTTTTTATAAAAAGCTATCAGGTTCCTTTAGCGATATCAAGTTCGTTACGTTAAAGGTTTTTCGCCAAAAACCAGCCGTAGCCCTCCGTCATTTCATTTGGGTATTCAGTAGTATTCAAGCTATGTATTTTGACCAACGCCAAGGCATAGTATTTGGTAGCTGCTGGGTATTCATCTGTTGCATAGATAGATGAGTTGGTTTGGGACAGTCGTTCTGCCATTTGGCCAACGTCAGGGGCATGTGCGGATGGGTTCAAATTGACAAGATAATGATGGTAGAATTTGGCATGTGACTTATGGCATTTTGGCCAACATCAAGGTCATAAGAGCATAGGGCAAAAATCCACATCGGGAGTTTCTAAAGAAACTGAAACTTGCCAAGTATGCGCATACCTTCTGGAGTGTGATAACGTGAGTGGATTCCTTCACGTTATCATGCGATGATAGTTGGATCCCGATTCCCGCTGATGAGTTGGTTTACTCTTCGGGTGATCCAGATTGATTCTTCTTTCAGGTTTGGAGGAGAATTTGACAGTACAGTGGGAGGTTTCCTGATTTAATAAAGTGATAACCATTCTGATCTTGGTTTGAGTGCACGCAGAGTGTTTCTTTTCTCTCTCTCTTGGACTGCGACCATTGACCGACCCTAGACTATGACTCAGTGACCAAGTTGACTGAACCTTCTTAAAATACTGGCTTTTGGATTGTCTGAGTTGCATAAGTCATTGCCGCTCTTTCTTTTACCCTTCGCATTTCTCAGAACACCTCGTATCACTACGAACATCCACTTCCATTGGATAGATCGATCGTTTGGTTATATACGAACTCGAAGGGACTTCTTCGAGGATGTATCAAGGTTCACGAGAAATTGAATTGGTTTATTCAGTTGTCTTTTATCATCACCTTCTCTCAGGTTGCGATGGCTCCTTGATTTAGGAGAGTACACCTATTACGCTTATTGGATAGTCTTCTTCCAAACATAGGCAGGTGCCGAAAGGTAGGGAATGAAGAAAACCAATTAGCCTAAGTAGGGTGTACAGAAGGTAATAAGTAAAGACAAAATTAAGGGATTAGAAAGAGGGCAAAGTAAATTGCAACTGCGATCATTCACGACCAAACCACGTACTTCATCGCTACTCCTAGTTCACCTTTGCTTTTTTCCCCAGTTCGGGAGAAATAGAATAAGGTTTTTATTCAGTTGTCTTTTATCATCACCTTCACTCAGATTGCGAGGGCTCCTTAGTTTAGGAGAGTACACTTATTATGCTTACTGGATAGTCTTCTTCCAAACCATAGGCTGGTGCCGAACGGTAGGGAAGGAAGAAAACCACTTAGCCTAAAGAGGTGTACAGAAGGTAATGAATAAAGACGAATAAAGACAAATAAAGGGATTTGGAGAGATGGCAAAGAAATATACGGTTACAGTCATGAATTGGATTATAAAAGAGGCATTACTAGGAATACCAGGATACCCCTTCGAAACATTTTCATGTTTCAGTTTCACTGTGCATTGTTAAAGGAAAACTGTTTTCCCGATTAGATACTTACTCCAGGGTATGTATTTACCAGGTATGATTCTCACATCTGTATGGTTTTACAGATGCTGGGTGGGAGTAAGTTATTGCGATTAAGGTGATCATCCTCATTATATCGGAATTCGTTGTAATTGGTGATATTTGAGGAAATCGCCTGGGTTTTTGCCGGACGGCATGTATTTGGTTTTGAGTATCCGTTGTTGTGTACCAATTTCAAAATGATATATCTGTACGTTTATTTTTATAAAGTGAGATATAGCTTTTTGAAATTATGTCCGTGACATTTACTTATATCAGTTGACGAATGGGTAAGGAGTATTGAACATCGGAGTATTTCTTAACCATAAGTATAGTTTTCAACCTACAATGCACAGGTTTTGAGTTATTCAACTCATCGGACTTATACAGAGTATTGTATGTTGTCCAGTATCCATCAGGACAAAGGGGTTGGTCCTCGTACGTTGTTCTGTTTACTTGTGACTTCTTTAGTTTTTAGACAAGTGTTTCGTAGAAATACAATGTCTAAGTTTTGAGAAGTTGTGGATATAGGAATAAAGTAGAGAACCAAATGTCGCAAGTATCGGGATTCTTCAAAGAGATCAAAGATGTAGATACTTGTGATTGGTATTCAATTGATAGTAAAAGTTTTCAGAAACTTGTTTCTCTTTCAGGTTACTCATAATTGGATACATTCCTAAGTTGAGTAATACTGATCGGCCTCTCTCCATTAAGATGATATGTACTGGAAACAGCTGCATAATTTGAATCTGGTTCCAATTAAATAAATGCCAAAGTTTCTATATTGGATATAGAATGGTTCATATCTTAACGATGTTAAGGTACGGGGAGTTGTCCGGATTATGCTTAAAACCAGACTCTAGATAACTCATGGCACGTTTCTGTAATGGCAGTTTGTGGGTTGGACCAGGCTATGATGAGGGTTGACTTTCTACCATCTGAAAGATCAATAGTGATATTGTTCTTGACTCGCCACAGTTTTAGTAAAATGGATTTTTTCAGATAACAGTAGTGGGAGTATGGTAGAACTGGAAGTGATTCCAGAACCTCAAACGATTACGGAAAATTTAATAGGACCTAAAGATTCAATCAGGTTTGACATTCCAATAGTCACTCCACAGATATGGTGAGTAACCTCAGGCACCCGAGAGGTACTCTGGTAGCCTCAAGGACGGTGACAGGGAGGTTCTTGTTTACCCAGACTTGACACTACTATTGTTCCAGGCTATGAGACCCGGCAGGAGGTTAAGTATAGCGTCGTTCTAAACTAGCTTTAGAAGTGCACGTATATATTATTCTGCCAGAGGGTTGTTGTGGTCAGTAGGAGCAGCGGAAGCATAGTTGGCAAGTAGCTTATATCTATTTATAGACTCGAGCAGATATAGCGGAGAAAGATCATCTATTTTTGATGTGACAGTTATGGCTTTGACTTCATCAGAATAGGGGATGGATCTGTTAAGAAGGTAGTAGGGTGTGATGTCCTGGTATTTGGATGACATACACAGAGTAGGAAGTAAAATTCCTATACTACGATCGGTTATACCGTGGTTGTCACACAGTTGTTTCTCTTCAAAGGATATGGATATATTATCAGACATTCTAGTTACTAGATCTATCGTTTTAGATCTAGAATTGGGTAGTTTCCCAACCTGGGTACTTTGACAGTATTCTAATAGTATTTTAGAATGGACGACTCCTGGCATGGTGGTGTACCAGCAGGTGATGGAGTCGCCCTCTCTAAAGGTGTCTTACAGACTAAAGGGGAGAGGGATGTGCATGATTGGCATATCACTTGCTTAGGCAATTGAGTCGATCATGAGATATCAAGTAACACACCAGATGTTGTTTTTGAACTAGATGCAATAAGTTTATATTAATCCAATCCTGGAGAAACATTCGGAAGCAGTTTTAGAACATAAGTGAATGTTCTACAGATTTGATGACGGCAGCCTCCTTCGGGAGACGGTTATCATTCCAGGCTTCAAAGGTGACATGGATGATAGAGTGATTGTCAGAGTTATAGTTTTCCCTCTGACGAAGGGGGCAGTATTATGGACAGGTAGTCCAAGAGGATACTGTGGGAGGCATGGTACAGGATACTGATTAGGTTCAGTTGTCGATACAGTCTATGAAGTTTGGATTTGGAGTTCATTTATGAACTAGGTCCCGTCAGATATCCAGACATATTCTAAGACAGGTATTACTCAACTCGGGAGATGGCTTTCTCCGCGAACTTGGGATTAAGAGAGACATAGAAAGATACATTAGGGCGGATCCACTCACTGAGGCTATTTCTCGAAAACAAGAGTTTTACAAACCTGCTTTGTGAAACTGTTTAGTAGAGGAGTTGGGTGTTCGGTATCACACGGGCCGTGAGTATGCGACATCGCAATAATTAGCCTTAAGTGCAAATGGGAGATTGTTGGATATAGTGCCCTTAAAGTCAATTATTGGATCGCAGGTACGTGATTGCAATGTTGAGGGAGGACCTAAACTGGTAGGACAGTCTTACTCGAGATGATAGTATGCTATCTGGTTTGCCTTTATCATCGTGTACAGCTTTAGGTGACTGTTCACTATTACACGTTGATTGAGCCGTTAGGATTCTGCTTGACTACCAACAGTATGATGGCGATCATATATGTGAGAGTTAGGTAGTCCATAAGCACATTCTTAAAAGTGGTCTATAGTCGTAGGAGTTTCGAGACAGGGCATCGATACTCCAGAGTAGACTAGTATATACAGTCGAGACCCCGACGAGGGGCGGTGGCCGGTCTCACAAGCCACTGGTGTCAGTTGGATCACCTAAGATGTATACAGGTGCTCATTAGGTTATGAGTACACCGGACAGGACTCGCCGGGAACCTGCTAGTTGGTATTATACCTAGCGTCAGATAGCAGTTCTCTGGTGACATGTGTACATGTTAGTTCATCGACCTAAGGTATTCATTTGTCTCGTGTGAGTTCCCACTGTACTTTGATTACTACCTTACCACGGCTCAAAAGAGTCGTGCAAACAGGTTTTAGTTGGGTACTGTCCCGAGCCACATGGAGGCAAGTGAGCGGATCGGCAGGGGATTCGTCTCTCCCGGTATTGGGGGTGAGATCGCGCTGTGTCTAGGAGAGCCATTACACCAAGTCCTTGGCCAAGGCAGGTGAGAATTAATGGTAAGTATTCCAGTAGTTTCTCAGGGTGTTCAGGGCTACTCTCCGATACGACTTATACCGCTATTGGAGGTCTGACGTTACCAGCACCCTAGGCCGGATATGCGATGCTCATAGACGAACGGACCGGACTGTATGTATATTGTCACTGATAGGCTCAGTAGGGTTCCAGGATAAGTTCGCTCATCAGGCTTCCCTTTCGGTCAGTACATGGGCAGCCGTTACGCATAGCTAGTGCCGCTGACGTGCTTGTGGTTAAACCCACTGCCAGGGTACTGACGAGTCTTTAGAGTCCCCCACAGATAGTTTCCCAAGTTCGGGCGAAACGTTGTAGAGACCGTATGGTTTTATGGCAGGGTTCGAAAATGCATGTGCACTTATGCACGTGTCATATTTCGGGCAGATAATACTGGTGGGCTTTGGTTTAAGCCGGATCCATGTATTATATTGAGTCGGAATATTTTAGTCGCTCGTATTCGTATTTGGTCGGAATACGGATACAGGTATGTATATACAGGTGAGGGGTATTCTCGTAATCCGTTACGAGAATATTTTAGAAGATGCATATCTTTTTGGATTAATTATTTTGGTTTAAATGATTAATGGAAATTGTGACTCATGGTTGTGACTCATCAATTCTAGAATGTTCACTAATGACTCATGTAATGAGTCATCTAGTGAGTCATTAAAGAGTTAATGAGTTTTGTTTTGTAGATAGATATTTTGAGGAGATATTTCTATAAGATATTTTCTTTTGGTTTTGAATATATAACCTCATATATCTATTCACAAGAGAAGAAGAAGGTAACACAAGTTTATGAGCTTAGTTTTCTTTTGCTCACTTGAGTTTCTTGAGTTCACCATTTCCAACTCTTTGCATTTTCTTCTACCTCCACCCTATCCCTCTCATGTGATGAGAACCCTAGGGTGTTTGAGATAAAGAATTCCACTCATTCTCTACTTCATCTTGGTCATCTCTTCTAGCAGACTTGATGACCGAGTTGCCTCGGTATAGAGGTGGGAGCCCGTTTAAAGATCCGTTGACGTGGTGCCACCTCGATGAGGAGACGAGAAATCGGAGTTGCCTCGAGGAGCGTGTGATGGTGGCTAAAGACCGAAGGACTCGGATCGATCGGTATAGCCTTTCTTCCTCTTTACAGTTTGTTAGTTTAGCGTTAATGGCAAGATCCGGGTTATAGTATGTGATAGAGCCCGTTATAAAAGATTTTGTTCCGCGTTTGGCGTCAGAATGACGGCCGGGGCGCTACCGTAGACTTACAAGATGGTCGCAGATGATGGCGTTGAGCCCGGCAGGGGAGCACCACCGACTGGTTATTATGACGCGGCGGATATCCGGAGGATACCGATGTTGTCTTGAGATTTGATGATATGGGCCAGTCCGGATACCCGGAGCCCGAGATACAGAGATTGATTATATGGGCCAGTCCGGATTGCCGGAGCCCGAGATATTGAGATATTGGGATATATGTTTTGTGTCGATGCTTGACACGGATTTCTCTGTTGATTTCATTGATGATACTTCGATTTTATACAGAAATCTCACTGAGATAAGAAAACAGTTTTCTCATTTAGATGTATTCCGTTTTCATGCATTCATACATCATATATATGATATGTTGTTAGCTGAGGCACTGACACGAGCACTTGGTATTACACTTATATATAGATATTTACCCTTGCCATTATTATATGCTTCAGGCCATATTATTTTGAGGATATTATTATCGTATGACCTAGGATAGAGTCATACATGCGATTTCTGCTCGGTGATGTTTTCTACTCACGAGTTGGCAACTCACCCCCGTTGTGCCACAGTTTCTTGCAGGTTTTGCCGTACAGGTTTCCTTAGCAGCTTTGCTGGCACACTACTTCATTCCGATTGATTGCTTTGGTAGGTGGATTCACTTTTATCGTGCCACCATTGTTCTTTATTTACATTCAGTTGTATCTAGTAAACTCCATCAACCAGACTTGTATATTTAATAGACTTAGAAGACCAGTGTATATTCTTTCCACCTTAGAGTCGCGTGCTTGTATTATTACGGTTCTCTGATTTCCTTGATGATGTTGGATTTCATTCTTAGTTTTGATCCTTGCCCTTCTGCGCTGTATATTATATTGCTTGTATGGTTGTATCCGCCAATTGGCGAAGAGCTAGCTCCCGCTTAGGGATGGCCTTATTCTTCATGTTTATTATTCATGTTTGTACCTGTTTGGGGCCAATATTTACAAAGGAAACTCTGCCGAAATTTTTGGAAAAGACTTGATGTTTTAAAAATGCTTACTACGGCTTATTTTATTAAAACCACTTGCTTTAAAATAAGTTTTCCTTCACTTTCTCTTTAAAATGGTTTAGATTTCTGGGCTTTTGGCTTACTTGAATTAGGTGGGGTCCTATAGACTCCACATGATTCAAGTTCCAGTCACATGCTATTTCGGGTCGAGTCACCGATAGAGACGAATCTCTGACAATCGCTCACTCCCTCTATATGGCTCGGGACCGTACCCAACCAAAACCTGTTTGGACGACTCAGTACAGCCATGGTAGGGTAGTGATCTAACCACAGTGGGAACTCACTTGAGACAAATGACTATTTCAGGTTTAAAGACTAACATGTACTCATGTCACCTGAGAACAACTATCTGACGATAGGTATAATACTATATAGAGGTTCTCGGTGAGTCCGTCCAGTGTACTCACCCCCAGTTAGCACCTGTATGCAATCTTAGGTGATCACACCAATAGCTATGGGACAAATCACCGCCCCGTCCCCCCTCCCCTGTCGGGGTATAAAAATGCATATTCAAGTCTACTCTAGTTCCAAGTCTCGACGGTTAACAAAACAACCTAGAGATCACCTCGACATTCGCCTCATTACAGCAGACACAATGTCGACAAAGAAAGCGAAGGACAAATTCCTAGTTTAACCCTGAACCGACAAGATCTTCATTATGTAAATTCACGAGCGTCGCCAGCATTGGATTGACTTTGTCGGCAAAATCCATAGCAGAGGTGAGGGCCTCGGCATCGAGATCTTCAATAAACTTGCTTAACGTTCGCCGGCTATTCACTGCGCCCCTGAATGATGGATGTTTAGCGAAGGGCCCCACGGTCATGGGAATGTGGTACTCAAAAGGAGCTGAATTCGATGTAATCGCTGCAAAATGAATTACAGTCAGATTTCAAATCGAAAGACAAAGAAAACACTCGAAGGACGGAATCTACCGTACCGGCTGTTGAAGGTGGTAAAACATGGAGCACCGGAGGCGTGGCTATTCTTTCGCTTCCTCCTCCAAGCCGTGACATTGTAGTCAATATAAGGAAGGCTTAGCAACAAGAAGTCTACACATAAAAAGGAGAAACATTAGGTGAATAATATACTGACCAATACCGGAAGGTGGAACGACTTCCGATTGAAAGGAAAAATGCGGGTTTAGCACCTAGTATAAATGGTCGAAAAGTACTCCTACAGAGTCATGACAATATACAGTCAATATAAAGAGATTTGTATCCATAGTAAAGCAACTAAGTGAGAAACCTATACCGTCCAAAATTTGAGGAGGCACAGAAGAAAGCGAAGGAATCGTGACCGTCAAAGTGGCGGCTGGCGATAATTCTTCAGCCGTCATAGCTATAGGGTTTACCGCGCCTATGCTCAAGAAAAACGAAATATCATTGGAGCGGAAGCATCAACTAGGTACATGACCTGGGGGAAGTTGTAGCTTTTGTAGAACTGGGGTCGTTTGTGAATGCCAAAAGCACCTAGCACGTGCATCTCAATCCATGATGTGAAGTAATGTAATGGGAGATACACGGGCTTTACCCCCGGTTGAGTAGTGTCAGCTGCTAAACTCAGGCCGTGGTATAGATGAGCTAATCCCACGATCCCAACGGCCCCGTGCGTCCCCGAGACAATGCGATTGGCTGGATAAAAGACAGACGACCTCATATAGCAGGGGTGTATGGGAGGCGTGAACCAACTCAGCCACAGGCCAATGAACCCCAAAAAGAACGACTCTTCATCAACACTACAGGGTTCCCTAACACGACAGCAAGATTTCGGGAGGTATCGTCCATGCCAATTTCAAAAAAATTGCCATACTAAAGAACCTTAACATAGAATCTTAACTAGAGATTTAGACGAATCAAGCATGCAAAAAACTTTACATCTAAGTGAATGAGGAATACAACCTTTGTAGACCGGTCCTTCACTTCTAAAGCTCCGTGTAGTAATCCCTTCGCTCCAAGTAGTGAACACCCGAACTCTAGTAAGGGTTCACATGAAGAAATGAACAAGCTTGCTCGAAGTCTTCGAGGCCGAAAATGATCTACGTCGAGGAGACTCAAGCTCATGCTATCTCTTTACTAATAGTAGATTATTGAAGCAAACACCCTAAACTAAATAGCTAATATAGTAGAGGATGAAGAAGTAGGAATTTTGCTCATTTTAGATTTATTTTTCTCACAATATTTCTTCACTTTGAGAAAAGATAGAAAGCTTTCTCATGAGGAAGAAGAAGATGAAGTGGAGAAGAAAATGAAACTCATGAGATGAGAATAGCAAGCATGGGTGAGTTAGTGTCATATACTAACTAATGTTGAGACTACTATGGCTAAGGATAATGGTTAAGTTAATAATTATCTTAAGCAAAATAAAATTAGTGGACTAAGTCAATGGACATAACAAGCTTCTCCAAGCTTCTAGCCATGACATAATTCCACCAATTTGTGAATTACTAAAATAAATAAAACCTATAATTATCAAGAGTATAGTGTAAGTCTCATACACCCATGAAGCATGTGGCATCAAGCATGACACAAATAAAATGTACATTAATATATATGTAACATTTCAGAAAATATAAAATATTATTTTTGGAATTTAATATTAAAATAATATATTTCGCGAAAACTACTCGATTTGCGAAATTGGGGTTTTCGTAAAATGGTATAAATATATACCAATATTTGTGAAATAATTGGAGATTAAAATGATTTATTCATTTAAAAATATATTTATCGGATTTGACATTTTTATAATTAATTATATGCAGTTTAAATAAAAAATTTATTAGCGTACTACTAATCGCGATTAAGCCAAATCCGTGTTTCTATATTTTCCATGGTTAGTGCACCATGACATGTTGCATTTGGTTGCATATTGTTTCATTGGTATTTGTTGATATTTGGCTTTTAGAGAAAAGAAGAAAAGAAATGGGAAAAAGAAAGTGTATTATTGGAGAGAGAGAGAGTGGGGCATAGCATAAATGATTGAGAGAGTGAGAATAAGAGAGAGTGAGGGTAGGAGAGAGAGGGGGGTTGCCCTCATTCATTTTCCTCCATGGTTTCTTCGTCTCCTTCAGCCTCATGTTCCCTCCACCTTCACCTCTATGCTTCATCTCAATTTCTTCACCAAAACCCTATACTCCATTCACAAAAAGTGATCACAACCTCTCTACAAACCCATTGGACCAATCAAAGTTAGATTTTGAAGACTTTGAGCAACTCAAGAAAATTCTTGAGTTGCCAAATGAGGTAAAATTCTAAACCCTAGCTAAGTTATTATGTTTAGTGTATTCTAGTTTATTTTAGAATGTGATTAAGTGTGGATTGTGATCTTAGAAATTTCGTAGATGAGGTTTAAGGTTTGAGTTATGTTGTGGTGATGTGTAGTGGCTGTTACAAGACCTTAGAGCTGATTTTATGGCCTAGAATAGAGAATAGAACCCAAAATACGAACTTGGAATCTGCCCGACACGGTTATTGACAGTTTGTGATGGTATATGGGAATCTGGGATAACCCGAGACGACTATAAATTAAGTTCCCTTGACAGTGAGAAGAGCAGGCAAACTTGAATCACCCCTTGAAACCTGAGCCCCTCCCCTATTTATCTAGCCGCAAATAAATTCCCTGTGGCCGCAAATTGCAGCCACATCAGGGTGAAATATGTTGATTCTTGGTCTGTGTCTCCCTTAGATCATATCTAGACCAACCCTATATGCAAAATGTTCTGATTTGACCTAGGGTAAAATCTGGGATAGATTTCGTTAGTTGCTGATTTCGGGTTTTTGCGATTTCTGAGATTTGATTTTAGTATTCGATATTGTATTTGATCGTTGGATGTTTGTACGTCAACGACGAGGGTTTTTGGTTGTTTTTGCATGCGTAAGCTATAGGTTCTAACCTATGAGCGCACCGTGTTCTGTATTGGTTTACGGACTTTGATTTTAATAGCCTTGTGATTGCGTATTGATTGTAGGTACCTTCTCATGGATTCCGAGACGACGAAGTACATCGACTACGGCTGAACAAAGAGTTTCGCAAGTGAGTAGATTTATATCTACGGGAGAAGTCGGGTGGATGGCGTATAGCACCCCCGCAAATTATAATGGAAACCGATATATATAGAATATGCATAAGGAAACCATGTTAGAAACTCATGAATATGGTCGGAGAAACCTGTACTAGGAACCCACGGATGTGATTAAAGGTTTAGTATGATATGATATGATTGATAAGGATGTCTCGAAGATATATATAAGGATGTGAAACTTAAATGTGAGTCACGATATATAAATATAGGTAGTGCACGAGAATAAGTATGAGATTTAGAGTAACATGACATGAGATTTAAAAGATAGAATGTATATGTAAGATGACTTGATGTGAGATATTAATGTGATGAAAAGAGTATACGATGTAATATGATAACTTGGTGTGATATGTCGTTATATGGATGCGAGTCGATAAGAGATAGTTGATACCTTTGTCGGTCCCACGATATGAGATTAATACGGATGTGACCGGGGATATAGGTATATAGATATATATAATGTTGTGAATCATGAGTGATATGCCGTACGAGACGTTAGGTCCATACCCTCATTGTCATATAGGTTGATAGGATCCCTAATGGTTTGATGCCGCCATACGAAGGATACCGTACGTGATGAGTTTTACTTGATGACCGATCCATACCCTTGACTAGAGGATGACGTACAATGGATTATACCGTACGTGATGTTGTGAGGCTGGATGCCGATTGATAGATTCACCGACTCGGATATGTTGTAGATACGTATACTTGATAGCATTTTGCTTACGACGTACTTTATGCTACGTTCATGATATTCTCATTGCATTATATATACCTGTGCTAGTACACCTACACAATTATCGATGATGCGCATGTTACACTTACACAGATTGCCGGCTTACACACTTTCATCATCGATAGTTGCTATGTCACTTACACAGTAGAATTGCCGCATCATTACGCTATGTTGCATGATATAATTGCTATGCTCACATCATTATGATATGTCGGATGATATACCGATATGCTCACATCACTGTTCTATATTGCATGATATACGGATGTACTCACATTTCTGATACATCATGCTTTACGATTATATGCATTGAGATGCTGTTTTTCATGAGATTCTAGATTTGAGAACCATGGTTATATTTAAAAAAAAAAAGAGTATGTATTGTTTTAAAAAAAACCTGATTTCTCCTGATATGATACTTCGAGATGTCCACCATGTGTTTTCTCGGTTCTGAGATTGGCATGTGAAACCCGATTCGAGGAGCAGTAGGCACCGTCTGTGGGTACATGATGGACCCGGTGAGGTATCCCGGGGTAAGAAGACTCGTATAGTTAGACGGTGAGCCTGGCAGGGGAGCACTACCTACCGGTGATAGTATTTGGACTCGGCGGTTATCCGGAGGATACCGACTGGAGACGTGAGATGATATGGGCCGATCCGGACTGACGGAGCCCGTGGGCCAATCCGGACTGACGGAGCCCGAGATATGAGAATTTACGTGTCGATATTGGAGATACGTTTCATGATATTTCGAGTGTTGATATTGAACACTCAGGTTTCATGATTTTGATGTGTCAATGATGGACACACGTTGATTGATATCCTCCTATTTACATGCATTTTCTGTTAGTTATATGTATGCCCTAGAGGCCATTATTGTACATGTGATGTATATTATAGTGGATGCTTGGATATATATATATATAGAGGACTTTCTTGCTCGACATAATAGTATGCTATCTGGTTGCTTTTTATCTTAACAGGTTGACTTGTATATTTGATGTTGTCTTGCTCTCACATGTTGATAGAGCTATTAGGTTTTGTACTTGACTATCAGGACTATGATGGAGATCATACTAGTGGGTCCAAGGGTAGTCCACAAGTACACCCTAAAACTGTTCCTAGTCGATGGTGTATCGAGACAGGGTATCGATATTCCGGAGTAGACTAGCGTATACGCATCTTGACCCATATGATGGGCGATGTATGATCCCACATACATTGGTGTTTGACATCAAAGATAGTATACGGGTGCTTAGTGGAGACTGGGTACACTGAACGGACTTGCCGAGAACTTCTAGTTGGTATTATACCTATCGTCAGATAGCAGTTCTCTGGTGACACAGGTACAGGTTAGTCTATAGACCCGAGATCGTCATAGAGTCTTGTGTGATTCCCACTGTGCTTTGATTTCCACCTTACCACGTTCAAAAGAACGTGCAATACGGTGACTTTTGGGTACAGTCCCGAATCACATGGAGGCAAAGAGCGATAGGAGGGGATTCGTCTCTTCCGGTATTGGGAGTTGATGTTGCGCTGTGTTCGATTGGCCATAACAGGAAAGTCTCTGGCCAGGGCTGATATAGAGATTTACTGATAAGTGTTATCACTAGTTTCTCGACCCGTTATGAGCCTCACATCGGCACGACTTATTGGTTATTGGGGTCTGACGTTTACTACCCCTATACTGGATATGCGACATATCAAACGAAAAGACCGGACTGTACGGTAGTGTTACAGACAGGCTTTTGCAGGAGTTAGAGCGGGCTAGCTTGCTGATCTTCTGATCGTTCAATACCCGGGCAGCTGTTACGTCCAGCTAGTACCACTGTCGGCTTGTGGATGCTTGATGTGATCGTCACCTACTACCGGCGTATTGACGAGTGTTTAGAGTCCTACACAGAGGTTTCACTGGCTCAGGCAAAACGAAGTAGGAGCACATATGTGATATGTGTGGGACCGAGATTAATACGAGTATATGATACCGTATTCTATTCTCGCGAGATAAGGTATCGATCGGTTATATGAGATATAGCCAGGTTATCGAATCAAATATTGATTCGATAAGCCGATACTATATCGGTCGGTTATATGTGATATAGCCGGGTTATCGAATTAAGAGTTGATTCGATAAGTTGATACAAATAATATTAGTCGGTCATATGAGATATAACCGGATTATTAAATCAAGAGTCGATTTAATGATTTAATGTATAATTATATATTTGATATATTAATTTACGTTAACTAATATTAGCTCACTTAAGTATTTATTTTTCTCACATATGCACACTTAATAAATATGTGATATATATTAATTGTGTTTTATTTATGTGTCATGGTTGATGATACATGCAACATAGGTGTATGAGACTTACACCATGATAAAGATAATGTAGGGTTTATTTATTTATTGTAATTCAATTATTAGTTGGAAATTTGTCACATGGCATAACGCTCGATGAAGCTTTGAGACCCATTGAATTAGTCCACTAGTTTTGTCTTACACTAGATATTTGTTAACCCAACTATTATCTAAATTCATGGTTAAGTCTCTACATAAGTAATATTAGATATTTTCTCACTCATGGTTTCCATTCACTCTCACAACTTTATCTCTCTTCATCTTCTTCTTCAAGCTTAAGAGCTCTCTAGCTTTTGAGCAAGTGAGAAATATTAGTGAGAATCAATTCTAAAGTGAGCAAAAATCCTACATCATCATCCTCTACTAGATTAGCACTTTAGTATAGGTTGTTAGCTTCACTAATCTCTCATTAGTGAAGTAGTAGCTTGGGTTAGTGTCTCCTCGACGTAGATCACCTTTGGCCTCAAAGACTTCAAGCAAGTTCGTTCCTTTCTTCTTGTGAAACCATGCTAGAGTCCCGAAGATCACTACTTGGAGTGAAGGGACTACTACATGGAGCTATTGAAGTGAAGGACCGGTCTATAAAGGTTGTATTTCTAGTTCACTTAGTTGTAAAGTTGTTTACAACTTGTTTCGTATGATTCTCTAGTTAAAGATTCTAGTTTAGGGTTCGTTTAAATGGCAAAAATTTGAAAATGGCATGGACGTTGCCTCCCGAAACCTTGTTGTCGTTCATAGGAACCCTACATTTGCTTTAAGAGCCTAGCTAGAGAATTAGACGGATTGTGTTAGATTACGAAACCGAAACAACTCCGAGAAACCCAAATCGAAGACCCAGTTTCTGTCGATTTTTAAACAGGCTCTAAAATTTTTTTAAACAAATGCAGAATGTTGTATGAGATGCAACATGAACACAGTACAAATTCTAGCCCCAGACCTCGGAATTTGACCGGCCACATGCTTGATAAAACCGGCCTGCTCAGTTTTTTGGAGGAATCCAGGGTTGAAATTTGTACTATGTTCCAGTCTCTGGGTTTTGGTGTTTCAGGTGTTTTTTGTTTTTGCTAAATTTTCATGTGATGTTAACTTTCTGCAAAGGCAACTCGAAGTGTTTCACATTCATAATTCTAAAAGTTTTTCGGGTTACTTTAGACGGTCTTAAAAAGTTCGAACGGATATCAAATACCCATTTTAACCCTCGCCGGAAATTTTCGAAGTGTTGGATTTATCCTTAGTTTAAAACTTTCAGAAAATCATGCAAGCGATACTGTGGACCCTCTAGAAGAACGAAATCTTAACTCGATTATGTGATCGTCAGGACCGCCACTAAACCCCAGGGTTTGTGGTAGTTCAGCGGTGCAACATGTGAGGCATTGGTTGACCCTTCTACGGCTGGTTCATAGGAGCTGTGGCATGTACTCAGTATTTTTAAACCACACTCAAGTGTTGAGATTTTTGGAAAATTTTAGGTGTTTGTTGATTCGATCGGAATGTTTAACGTCGTCTAGCTATTTATGGAATGTGATACAATATATGGAATTCATATAGTTAGACATGAAATCCAAAATATGTGATATTTTGGGTTTATGATGTCTAAGGTTATTATGGATTCCAAATGTGGTAGTTTGACATTTTCTTTTCTGCGACCGTAAGTGTAATATGTGGTGTATCGCCGGTTTCGTTGTTATATGTCAACAACAATTGGGATACACATATTTACCTACGTTGATGACTTGTGATGTTATGTGTTGCTGTGATATATTATATTGGATCGTCGTGTTTTGAATAGCCGGGGGTTTTATGTGAGATGAGAGTTTTTATTTTCATTCATGTAAAATTGATTGTATGTAATATTCTTTTATTGGGGAACTTTCGGGCTGAGGATGATGTCACCATTGTTTTATATTATTTACTTTTGCGCATTAGGATAGACTCAAGGAGGGGAGCATAAGTAACCGGGTTCCAGGGTCCAGTGGGAGACCAACTCGAAGAGTCGAGTACGGGTCTCCTAACTCTAGAATTGGTAAGGTTGTTTGCCGCTCTTGTAGGGGTCTAGGGATGTGGGTTTGGCTATTCATCGTGACCGTGGAATCCGTGTTTTTTACAGGCTCAAAATAAAACACGGACCTTCTAATATATCCAATATTTCATATGTTTTCTTCTGCTGCTGATATTCTGTGATGTGATCACTGTGGATTCTGAGACGAATGACTATATATTATATATGAGATATATAATAGATGTTACTTATGTTTTGCACCCGTGCTAGTCCCGTCCCGGTATATCGTTAGTTAAGTAACCTAACGGTGCATAACGGGACATTGTGGCGAATGCGGACGGCATAAGCGTACATTATATTTTCGTTTCATTTTCTGTGATGCTTAGGAAGCTTTAAATGATGTGACATCATTAATGAGATTAATGAAAAGAAAGAAACCTAAAATAGGTTGTAGAATCATATTTTCAAAAAGGGTAGCTCTAGTTTTTGCTTTGCATAGCGGTATTCCTTGTAGAATATCCAGCACCTCATTCGATGAGGAAAGAGCCGAGATCCCTTCACTAGGAGTGACCTCTTTAGCAAAAGCTAGCAGATGCTACAACCAACTCGGTTTTGTCTTTTGATTGCTTCTTTTAGTTTTTGCTTTGCATAGCGGTATTTATGAAATATTCTGCATCTTATTCAGTAAGGAAAGAGCCGAGATCCCTTCACCGGGAGTGACCTCTTTAACAAAACTAGTAAAAAGTCTAAAAAACATTACTTTTCAAAAATAACTTGTTTCTACAGCTATATCAAGTTCATTATGCTCATGGTTTTCTTAAAATCCTGCGTAGCCCTCCGACATTTCAGATAAGTACCAATTGGTATTCGTGCTACGTTTGTTGACCACTGTCAAGGCGTAGTGTGTGGTAACTAATTGGTGCTTATCTGCAAAGCATGTGATACGATTAGATTAGGTTAGTCGTACGGCCTTGTTGATCCCTGTCAAGGATCATACGGGTATGTTTAATTCAATCATGAAATGTCGGGTTGAACATGACTAGTGCACTATGGTTTGTTGACCTCTGCCAAGGTCATAGGACGCTAGGGGTAATAGTAATATTGGGAATTTCAAGTGTTGAAATTTGCAATGAGATTGCATACCTTCTATGAGATAGTTGGATCCTGATACCCACTGTGAGCAAAAGTTGCTCCCGGGAGAGTTTTGCACTTTACAATTAGCTAACTCATTAGGTGTCTAGAAAGGTGTCAACGGGGCTACGCCTCTGGGAAAATGAGGTTTATTTTAATTAGCTCCGTGCGAATGCACGGGGAACCTTCCTCAGAAGTACCGGCACTGGCCTGGCTGAACGGTTAGCAAAGTTGTAGAATGCAATTAATCCTGGCTGAATTTTCTTTTTAAAGGTTTGAAGGAAAATTTGAGAATAGCAGTGGGAGACATCGATTAGATAAGATAAATAACCAATCTAATCTTTGCAAGAGCATATGCTAAGTGTTTTCTTCTTCTCTCTCTCTCTCTATAGGTAGCGACCATGTCAGGTCTTAATCAAGATAATAATATGGATGTATTGACCGAACCCGCTTGTTATGCTAAGCTAGGCAACGTTGGTTCCATTCTTTCTTATAATTGTTATAAGGTTGAACAGGGAATAGGGACATATCTGGATTCCCACACCGCCCAAACGAAGAATGAGCATATTGATGCATCTTCTTCGGGTGTGTTAGTCACCGAGAATTGTTTCTTAGTACACTCTACGTCCTGGGTATTAGATACCGGATCGGGATCACACATATGTAATATGTTGCATAAGCTAAGGAAAAGTAGAGAACTGGGAAAAGGTGATCATTCCGTAAGAGTAGAGAATGGTGCAAATGTTGCAGCCAAAGCAGTTGGCGAATATCACCTTGTATTACCAAATGGTAATACATTGATTCTGAACGAATGCTATTACATACCGACCCTGATATGCAATCTTATATCAGTTTCTTTATTAAGTAAACAAGGATATAATTTTGTAGTAAAGGATAATGTTATGAACATCTTCCTGAATCAAAAGTTGATTGGATCAGGCTCGTTAATTAATGGCATATACATTCTAAATCAAACCACAGTTCTTAACATACAAAACACACACAAGAGGAAGAGTTCAGAAATGAACGAATCCTTCTTGTGGTATTGTAGACTAGGTCATATCAATGAGACACGACTAGCTAACTTACATAAAGATGGATATTTGAATTCCTTCAAATTTTCATCTTTTGACACTTGCCAGTCACGTCTCAAAGGCAAAATGACCAAAACTCTGTTTACAGGACACGGAGAAAGAGTTACAGAACTCTTGGGACTGATAAAGAGTGATGTATGTGGTCCCATGTCTATACATGCCAGGGATGGTTCCTCGTACTTCATTACATTCTGTCACGACCTGAAATGGCACATGACTAGCACTTGAATCATATGAAGTCTATAGGACCACATCTAATTCAAGTAAGCCAAAATCCCAGAAATCTAAAACCATTTTAAAGAAAGTATTTTAAATTCATAAGCCGAATTATAAGTGTTTAAAACCTCAAGTCATTTTTGAAAATTTAGGCAGAGTTTCCTTTGTAAATACTGGCCCCGAACGGGATACAACATGATAAATATGTACATAAGGAATAAAGGCATCCCCAAGCGGGAGCTAGCTCTTCGTCAATTGACGCCACAACCACGCAAGCAATGTAATATACAACGCCAAAGGGCGAGGATCAAAACTCAAAAGGAAACTCAAATCAACAATAAAACCATAATAATACAACGCGCGACTCTAAGGTCGAAAGAATATACAATAGGTCTCTAAGTCAAATAAATATACATATCTGGTTGATGGAGTTACTAGATACAACTGAATGTAAATAAAATACAATGGTGGTCACGATGCAAGTGAACCCACCTACCAAAGCAAATCATCCGGAATGGAAGCAATGTTCCAGCAAAGCCGTAACGAAACCTGTACGGCAAAACCTGCAAGAAACTGTGGCACTGTTAGTTATATGTATGCCCTAGAGGCCATTACTATACATGTTATGTATATTGTAGAGGATGCTTCGACATATATAGGGAGGACTTTCTTGCTCGACATGATAGTATGCTATCTGGTTACACTTTACCTTAACGTGTACACTGATTGTCTCTCTGTTACATGTTGGTAAAGCCCTTAGGATGTATACTTGACTACCAGGACTATGATGCGGATCATATTAGTGAGGACATGGTAGTCCATAAGTACATCCTTCAAGGTCCCTAGTCGTGGGTGTATCGAGACGGGGCATCGACATACCAGAGTAGACTAGCGTATACCTTCTCGACCCATATAGATGGGCGATGGATGATCCCATATCCATTGGTGTTTGACATCAGAGATGATATACGGGTGCTCAGTGGAGACTGGGTACACTGGACGGACTCGCCGAGAACTCCCAGATGGTATTATACTTTACGTCAGATGGCAGTTCTCTGGTGACACTGGTACAGGTTAGTCTATAGACCCGAGATCGTCATAGAGTCTTGTGTGATTCCCACTGTGCTTTGATTTCCACCTTACCACGTCCAAGAGGGCATGCAAAACGGTGGTTTTTGGGTACAGTCCCGAGTCACATGGAGGCAATGAGCGATAGGAGGGGTTTCGTCACTCTTGGTATTGGGGGTTGATGTTGCGCTGTGCTCGATTGGCCGTAACAGGGAAGTCCCTGGCCAGGGCTGATTCAGAGATTTACTGGTAAGTGTTACCGGTAGTTTCTCGACCCGTTATGAGCCTCACATCGGCACGACTTATCGGTTATTGGGGTCTGACGTTTACCACCCCTAGAATTGGTATGCGACATATCAGACGAGGAGACCGGACTGTATGGGAAGTGTTACCGGCAGGCTTTTACAGGAGTTGGAGCGGGCTTGCTTGCTGATCTTCTGATCGCTCAATACCTGGGTAGCCGTTATGTCCAGCTAGTACCGCTGACGGCTTGTGGGTGCGTGATGTGATCATCACCTACTGCCGACGTATTGACGAATCTTTAGAGTCCTACATAGAGGTTTTACTGGCTCAGGCAAAACGAAATAGGAGCACGTGGGTGATATGTGCGGGACCGAGAATAATGCGTGTATGTGATACCGTATTCTATTCTCGCGACTTTTTGTATCGGTCGGTTATATATGATATAACCGGGTTATCGAATCAAGTGTTGATTCGATAAGTCGATATAATGGATGTTAGTCGGTTATATGAGATATGACCGGATTATTAAGTCAAGTGTTGATTTAATAATTAAGTGTATAATTCTATATTAGATATACTAGTTTACATTTACTAACACTTGTTCACTTAAGGATTTTTTTCCTCACATGAACACAACTTTAATATATATATGATATATATTAAAATGTGTTTTCTATTTGTATCATGGTTGATGATACACATGACTTTGGTGTATGAGACTTACACCATGCTATTTATTTATATTGGATTTTAATATTCAAAGTAATTACAAAATTAGTGGAGGATTAGCAAAATGCTTGAAGCTTGTGGAAGCTTGTGGAAGCATTGACTAATTCGACTAAATTTGTTTTTACTATCGATATTTCTTAACCCAACCATAAGGATTAGCCATTGGTTAAGTCTCTACAAGAGTTAGTATATGATACTCACTCACCATGGTTAGCCTTCTCACTTGATTATTATCCTCATCTCTTTCTTTTGTTCATCTTCTTCTTTGTTCAAAAGAAAAGCTTTCTAGGGTTTGATCCAAAGTGAGAAACATTGTGAGAAATAAAATTCTAAAGAGAACCCACTTCCTATTTCTCCATCCTCTACTAGACTAGCACTTTAGTTTAGGGTGTTTGCTTCACTAATTATCTTGTTAGTGAAGTAGAAGCTTGAGTTGGCATCCTCTCGACGTAGATCATCTTCGGCCTCGAAAACTTCAAGCAAGGACGCGTCTTTCGCCTCGTGAAGCCATGCAAGGGTCCGGGAGAACCACGATCGCAGCGAAAGGACTTCAATAAGGAGCTAAAGAAGTGAAGAACCGATCTACAAAGGTTGTATTTCGTATTCACTTAGTCGTAAACGTAGTTTACTAGCATATAAAACCCTAATTTTCTAGCAACGATCTTGTTTAGGGTTATTTGGCACGGCTAAAATGTTAAACGGGCTTGGTTGATGCATTGTAGAACCTTATTAGAGTGCCTAGTAACCCTACAGTGGTATCAGAGCCTAGCTAGAACATTAGGCGATGTGTTAACGAAGTTAAAACTCCGAACGAACCCGAATACGTCAAAGTTAACCCCCTCTCTGTACATTTTTTCTAAACTGTGTATTTTCTGAATTAAAAATACCTAAAAAAATTCAGCAGGCAATTCTAAGGGTTACCATGAAAAACGAGCCCTCAACTCCTCCACATGGCCACGGAACCGCGGCACTAAGCCACCTTTGGCGGCGGTTCCGCGGCAGAAGAGGAGTATTGGGGACGGTTCTTTATGCAGTAACCTCCGTAGCTATTCCTATATTTTTCTGGGTATTTTTAAACTGACTCAAGTGTTGAGTATTTTGGGGTTTATTTTGTAATCGTCGATTCGATCGGAGAATTTAATTTTGTTATGTTATTCCGGATAATTTAGAAAGTATTAAAATGTTTGAACGGATATCATTAACTCAATTTTTCCCGTCACGAAAAACATTCAAGTGTTGAATTTTTCTCGGGTTTAAATCTTTCGGAAAAACGTGCATGTGACGCGATGGACCCTCTAGAAGATAATAAACCTTAACTCGATTATGTGACCGTCTTGAACTGCCTTTTGAACCTTAGGGTTTGAGGCAGTACGGTGTGCCACATGTGAGGCGTTGGCTTGACCCTTCTATGGCTGGACCGTTGCTACTGTGACGTATTCTGGAATTTTTGAACTCCGCTCAAGTGTTGAGCTATTTAGGAAATCTTGGGTATTTGATTATTCGATCGGAAAGTTTAATACTGTCTATTTATCTGAAATGTGATACAATATGTAGAATTCATAAGTTAGGAATGAAATGCGAAGTATGTGATATTTCGGATTTACGATGTCTAAAGAAATTGTGGATTCCAAATGTTGTAGTTTTACACTTTCTTTTCTGTGAACGTAAGTGTAATATGCGATATCGCCGGTTTCGTTGTTATATGTCAACGACAATTGGGATACGTATATTTACTTACGTTGATGACATGTGATGTTATGTGTTGCTGGATATGTTATATTGGATCGTCGCGTTCTGAATAGACGGGGGGTTTTATGTGAGATGAGAGTTTTTATTTTCATTCATGTATAATTAAATGTATGTAATATTCTTTTATTGGGGCACTTCCGGGATGAGGTCGATGTCACCATTTGTATATTATTTATTTTTCCGCACTAGGATAGACCCAAGGAGGAGAGCACAAGTAACCGGGTTCTAGAGTCCAGTGGGAGACCAACATGAGGAGTCGAGTCCGGGTCTCCTAACTCTAGAATTGGTAGGGTTGCTTGCCGCTCTCGTAGGGGTCTAGGGGTGTGGGTTTGGCTATTCATCGCGACCGTCGGATCTGTGTTTTATACAGGCTCGTATTAAAAACACGGACGTCCTAGTATATCCAATGTTTCATATGTTTCTTCTGCTGCGATATCTGTGATGTGATCATTTGATATGTTGTGATAGATACTGTATATAGTATATATGATATATTATATAGACGTTACTTATGTTTTACACCCGCGCTAGCCCTGCCCCGCTCTGCCGTTAGTTATCTAACCTAACGGTGCACGAGGGGACATCGAGGCGAATGCGGATGGCATAAGTGTACGTCGTATTTATCTGTGATGTTTAGGTACTTAAATGATGGGAATTCATTAATGTGATTAATGAAAGAAAAAGAAACCTAAAAGATGTTGTGGAATCGAATTTTCAAAAACAGGTAGCTATAGTTCTTGCTTTGCATCGCGGTGTTCCTTGTAGAACATCCTGCACCTTATTCGATAAGAAAAGGGCCGAGATCCCTTCATCGGGAGTGACCCCTTTAGCAATAACTGGCAGATGCTACAACACTCGGTTTGTCTTTTGATTGCTTTTGGAGTTTTTGCTTTGCATAGTGATATATATGATATATCCTGCACCTTATTCCATAAGGAAAGAGCTAAGATCCCTTCACCGGAAGTGACATCTTTAGCGAAACTAGTAAAATCCTAAAAAACACTTCATTTTAAAATCACTCGATTCTACAACGATATCAAGTTCATTACGCAATAGGTTTTCAGAAAAACCTGTCGTAGCCCTCCGTCATTTCAGATAAGTCCTACTTAGTATTCGTGCTACGTTTGTTGGCCTGTGTCAAGGCGTAGTGTGTGGCAGCTAACTAGTATTTATCTGCTTATGCATATGATGCAGATTGGATTAGGGTAGTCGTGCGACTTTGTTGGCCTGCGTCAAGCGTCGTGCGGGTGGGTTTAATTCAATCAAGAAATGACGGGTTGAACTTGACTAGCGCACTATGGTTTGTTGGCCCGCGTCAAGGTCATGGGACGCTAGGGGCAAAATATTATCGGGAATTTCAAGTGTTGAAATTTGCAATGAGATTGCATACCTTCTATGAGATAGTTGGATCCCGATACCCACTGCGAGTAATTGTTACTCCTGGAAGAGTTTTATACATTACAATTAGCCGATCAAGTAGGTGTATAGAAAGGTTTCAACGGGGTTACGCCTCTGGAAAAATGAGGTTTACTTTAATTAGGTCCGTGCGAAAGCACGGGGAACCTCCCTCAAAGTACCGACACTGGCCTGGCTGAAAGATTGGCGAAGTTGTAGGGTGTAATTAATCCCGGCTAGTCTTTCCTTTTAAGGTTTGAAGGAAGATTTGAAAGAAACAGTGGGAGCCATCCTGATTAGATAAAATAATAAACCAATCTGATCTTGCAAGAGCGCACGCAGAGTGTTTTCTTCTCTCTCTCTCCAGGTAGCGACCATATCATGCCTTAATCAAGATAATAATACGGATGCATTAACCGAACCCGCTTGTTATACTGCGCTGGGGAACGTTGGTCCCGCTCCAACTTATAAATGTTATAAGACAGAGCAGAAATTAGGGGATTACCAGAATTCCCGTGCCACCCAAAACGAAGAAAGTGCATGCTGATGCATCATCTTCAGGTGTGTTAATTACAGAGAACTGTTTCTCAGTATCCTTTACGTCCTGGGTATGAGATACCGGATCAGGATCCCGCATATATAATCTGTTACATGGGCTACAGATAGATAGAGAACTGAGAACGGGAGATAAGTTTCATGAGATAGAAAACGGTGCAAGTGTTGCAGCCAAGTCTGTTGGTCACTATCACCCTGTATTACCAGAATACATTGATTTTGAACAAATGTTATTAGATACCGAACCTGATATACAAAATCATATCAGTCTCTTTATTAGTAGAGAAAGGATATAATTTTATATTGTTGGATAATGTTTTGAACTTTCCTATATCAAAAGTTGATCGGTTCAGGCACGTTATCTAAAAGCATTGATGTTCTAAATCGAACTACAGTTCTTAGTATACAGAACATACACAAGAGGAAGAGTTCAGAAATGAACGAATCCTTTTTGAGGTATTGTAGACTAGGTCATATCAATACGACCCGACTAGCTGATGTTACATAAAGATGCATATTTAAATTAGTTTGAATTTACATCTTGTGAAACTTGCCGGTCATGTCACAGAGATAAGATGACCACGGCTCCGTTTATTAGAAACAGAGAAAGAGTTAGTGAACTCTTGGGATGATACATGTTGATGTATGAAGGTCCCCTGTCTACATATGCCAAGACCGGTTCTTTGTACTTCATTACATTCTCTGATGATCTCTCAAGATTCAGACATATGTTCCTGTTGAAATACAAGTCCGAAGCTTTTGAGATATTCACAGAATATAAGTTAGGAAGTAGAGAACCAAAACGGGTATAAGTATTATGTCCTTTGATGTGATCAAGGAGGAGAATACCTGAGCACGGAATTCCTAGATTATTTGAAAGGAGAATGAGATTCTCTCTCAGCATTACTCCTCCGTATACACCACAGCACGTCGGTGTATCGGGGCGGAGCAACAACACCCTATATGATATGGTGTGCTCTATGATGAGTACTACTGAGTTACCTATTCCTTTTTGGGAGTTATGCACTTGTGAAGTTCATACCTATTGAATAGGGTTCCGATCAAATCAGTTGCCTACCACTTCATATGAGATATGGAAAGGGAAGATACCATATCTTAAGTTTGTTAAGATTTGGGGTTGTCCAGCCTATGTCTAAAAGCATAATCCGGACAAGCTCGAGGCAAAGTCAGTTCTGTAGAAGTTTGGATATCCCAAGCATTCGCAAAGGAATATCTTCTACCAAACCGAGGAACAAAAGATGTTTTGTTTCTCAGCATGCCACTTTTGTGAAAGGGACGGTATGTTGGAAGAGTTCCAAGCTAGATACCGTGGCATACTAGACGATAAAGGCTGGGTACATCGCTACCAAAGATGCTACCAATGAGGAAGTCTGGGTGTATATTAGTTCATGAGATGAACTTCGTTCTTACCATTGTGAGACAATGGAGTAGTAGCTTATGCCTAGGAAGGTCCGTCCCATCAGTGATCCAGACATATTCTAAGGCAGTGTCACCTGATCATGGAGATGGTTGATCTCCAGGGGATCGAGGTCAGGAGAGTAGACTCATAGGACAACACGGCGGATCCACTCACGAAGGCCTTTTCCCAGAGAGAGACTATTATGGGATGGTTGAGTATGAGATACTTCAACCACTGTTATCAGATGGCCCTAGTGCAAGTGGGAGACTGTTAGTTATATGTATGCCTTAGAGGCCATTACTATACATGTGATGTATATTGTAGTGGATGCTTCGACATATATAGGGAGGACTTTCTTGCTCGACATGATAGTATGCTATCTGGTTACACTTTACCTTAACGTGTACACTGATTGTCTCTCTGATACATGTTGGTAAAGCCCTTAGGATGTGTACTTGACTACCAGGACTATGATGCGGATCATACTAGTGGGGACATGGTAGTCCATAAGTACATCCTTCAAGGTCCCTAGTCGTGGGTATATCGAGACGGGGCATCGATATACCAGAGTAGACTAGCGTATACTTTCTCGACCCATATAGATGGGTGATGGATGATCCTATATCCATTGGTGTTTGACATCAGAGATGATATACGGGTGCTCAGTGGAGACTGGGTACACTGGACGGACTCGCCGAGAACTCCCAGATGGTATTATACCTTACGTCAGATGGCAGTTCTCTGGTGACACTGGTACAGGTTAGTCTGTAGACCCGAGATCACTGTGCTTTGATTTCTACCTTACCACGTCCAAGAGGGCGTGCAAAATGGTGGTTTCTGGGTACAGTCCCGAGTCACATGGAGGCAATGAGCGATAGGAGGGGTTTCTTCTCTCCCGGTATTGGGGGTTGATGTTGCGCTGTGCTCGATTGGCCGTAACAGGGAAGTCCCTGGCCAGGGCTGATTCAGAGATTTACTGGTAAGTGTTACCGGTAGTTTCTCGACCCGTTATGAGCCTCACATCGGCACGACTTATCGGTTATTGGGGTCTGACGTTTACCACCCCTAGACTTGATATGCGACATATCAGACGAGGAGACCGGACTGTACGGGAAGTGTTACCGGCAGGCTTTTACAGGAGTTGGAGCGGGCTTGCTTGCTGATCTTCTGATCGCTCAATACCCGGGTAGCCGTTACGTCCAGCTAGTACCGCTGACGGCTTGTGGGTGCGTGATGTGATCATCACCTACTGCCGGCGTATTGACGAGTCTTTAGAGTCCTACATAGAGGTTTTACTGGCTTAGGAAAAACGAAATAGGAGCACGTAGGTGATATGTGCGGGACCGAGAATAATGCGTGTATGTGATACCGTATTCTATTCTCACGACTTTTTGTATCGGTCGGTTATATATGATATAACTGGGTTATCGAATCAAGTGTTGATTCGATAAGTCGATACAATGGATGTTAGTCGGTTATATGAGATATGACCGGATTATTAAGTCAAGTGTTGATTTAATAATTAAGTGTATAATTGTATATTAGATATACTAGTTTATATTTACTAACACTTGTTCACTTAAGGATTTTTTTTTCCTCACATGATCACAACTTTAATATATATATGATATATATTAAAATGTGTTTTCTATTTGTATCATGGTTGATGATACACATGACTTGGGTGTATGAGACTTACACCATGCTATTTATTTATGTTGGATTTTAATATTCAAAGTAATTACAAAATTAGTGGAGGATTAGCAAAATGCTTGAAGCTTGTGGAAGCATTGACTAATTCGACTAAATTTGTTTTTACTATTGATATTTCTTAACCCAACCATAAGGATTAGCCATGGGTTTAGTCTCTACAAGAGTTAGTATATGATACTCACTCACCATGGTTAGCCTTCTCACTTGATTATTATCCTCATCTCTTTCTTTTGTTCATCTTCTTCTTTGTTCAAAAGAAAAGCTTTCTAGGGTTTGATCCAAATTGAGAAACATTGTGAGAAATAAAATTCTGAAGAGAACCCACTTCCTATTTCTCCATCCTCTACTAGATAGCACTTTAGTTTAGGGTGTTTGCTTCACTAATTATCTTGTTAGTGAAGTAGAAGCTTGAGTTGGCATCCCCTCGACGTAGATCATCTTCGGTCTCGAAAACATCAAGCAAGGACGCATGTTTCGCCTCGTGAAGCCATGCAAGGGTCCGGGAGAACCACGATCGCAGCGAAAGGACTTCAACAAGGAGCTAAAGAAGTGAAGGACCGATCTACAAAGGTTGTATTTCGTATTCACTTAGTCGTAAACGTAGTTTACTAGCATATGAAACCCTAATTTTCTAGCAACGATCTTGTTTAGGGTTATTTGGCATGGCTAAAATGTTAAACGGGCATGGTTGATGCATTGTAGAACCTTATTAGAGTGCCTAGTAACCCTACAGGCACAACGGGGGTGAGTTGCCAACTCATGAGTAGAAAACATCTCCGAGCAGAAATCATATGTATGACACAATCCTAGGTCAATACGATCAATACATATATATCCTCGATATGATAAGGTCTGAAGTATGATAAGGTGGCAAGGGTAACCAGCTATACATAAGTGTAATCCCATGTGCTCGTGTCAGTGCCTCAAGTAGCAATGTATCATAAGTATGAGGTATGAATGCATCGAAATGATAACAGAATACATATAAATGAAGAAACCGTTTTCTTGTTTTAGTGAGATATCTGTATATAAATTGAAATATCATCAATAAAATCAATATAAATCAGTGTCTAGCATCGACACAAAATATAACCCAATATCTCAATATCTCAGGCTCCGGCTATCCGGACTGGCCTGTATCATCAAATCTCAAATACCTCAATATCAATATCTGGGGCTCCGGCTATCCGGACTGGCCCAACTCCGATCGGTATCCTCCAGATATCCGACGAGTCACAATACAATCACCGGTCAGCAATGCTCCCCTGTCACAGGCTCAACGCCGATCAACTGCGATCTTCTTGCTCCGGGGTACTGCACCATCTTCTTGCTCCGGGGTACTGCACCGGGTCCACCATGCACCCACAGACGGACTCTACTCCTCAAATTGGGTGTATGATATTGCTCAAGATCCGAGAAAACTCATGGTGGACAATCTCAAATCATATCATGAGAAAACCGCAACTTTCATTTTAAAATGATAATCAGTTTTATAAAATCTTGCGGTTTCTCCAAATCCATAAATCTCATGGAAAACCCAAATCTCGAGAATAAATAAAAATGAATTTAAAAGCATTGGGCTCCGGCAATCCGAACTGGCCCTAAATAAAAATGCATGGTAACGAATAATAAATATGCATGAAGTATAACAGTATTGAATGCGATATCTAAACTAGCACAACAATGATATGTCGAAACTACCAGCTAATAGTGATGTCAAATGAACAATATTCTCTAAGTGTACGTGACATGGTAATTACTGAAGATGATGTGTGTGAGCCGGCAAGTAAGTGTATGTGAGACATACACATCATCGGTAATGGTGTTGGTGTCCTGACACCATGATTTCAATACTAGCATATGAAAACATGATATAAGCATGCAATGCGATGCGAGCAGCAGAAATATGCGGGAGCTGAATAATAAACACAACAATAAAGAATATGCAATAATGTAAACGAGTCAAACAGGTAACTACAGGTCTGAAACTAACTGGCAAATAAAAGGGTAAGGAAACCGCTTAAAATCTGAGTCGATATATATATATATATATATATATATATATATATATATATATATATATATATATATTAGTCGATGATCCCGCCTCAATAGTATCCCATACGATACCCTATATAATTTGACATCCTCTTAAGAGTGCGGATCTATCATCAATATAGCTCGTACGGTAAATCCATCGTACGGTAGCCTGGTCGCACGCTTTTGGCGTGTCGGATGTTCAAAGAATTTAAGTGTAACCGCGATCAGGACGGTGTCGCTATGCAGCTAGCCGGTGAGCACGGGTCGGTCCACAGGGAGATGGTGTTATCTTACCTTCTTGTCTTAGACGAGTCAATAAAGAATCTGTATGTGTTTGTTTGAGACTAACCTATGTGTTTATCTGCAAGTATAAGGTTGTTAAGAAAATACGAGATTGTAAGCTAAGAAATCCGTACTCAAAACCTTTGAGCCGAGTCTTGACCAATTGAAGCTAAGCAATCGGCAACAACGTGGATTAGGGGATTTAAGCGCGGTATTCGTGGAATCCGGCTTATTTACCCTTGTCCTTCCGTTCTTGTCTCTTGCCTTCGCCTCCGGCCAAACCGAACGCAACCGGTCGTGGTTAGGAATCACCGTTACCTTGTCAGGGTACGGTGCCTAACGGAGCGCTTGCGTATGGTTTGGGCGAAGTTCAAATGGAAAATAACGGGAAAAGGAATTGGCAAAGAAATGTTAACTTATAAAACCGTATTAATTCTTAACAATAACAATAATTACAACATTCACAATATGAACAAAAGAGAACAAAAAGAAAAGAACAAAGAAAAGAAAAGATACAAGTAATAAAATGCATGAATAAAATTGCAAGTAATAAAAAGACAAGGTAATAAAAAGCAAGTAATAAAAAGCGATAAAAAGAACATGGAACTAGGACTCAAGACAAGCATGTGCTCAATAGCCAACCTTTAAACTTGCAAGCTCAATGAAGAGGTTGCAAGATCAATGGAAGGGTAGAAAACGCATGTGAAATGAAGTGCTAGTCCCGGGAGAAAATACGACCCTTGAGATCAATAACTAACTCTTACCCATTCAAGCTCAATGAAGAGGTTGAATGAGCAAGAGAAAGCAGAAATCTCAAGGGGGAGCAAACTAACAAGAAAGATAAAGAACCCTCATCTTCATTAATCTTCCACTCAAAAGCTCTCACTACAATTTAATGGAGAAAGAATGAAGAAGAGGAAGAAGAAGAACAAAATAACAAAAATCAAGAACAAAGAAAAGCTCCCTTTGGTTAAGCTCTGGTCTGCTGTATTTATAGGCAGGGAGTTGAAGTTCTAGGGCAACCAGCAGACCACACATGCAAAGACAAAACTGCCCCCAAAAGACGACAACATGAGGACACTGTACGGCCGCGTTTCCGCGGCCAATGCCCCCTATTGGCCGCGGAAACGCGGCCAAGTGATGGGCTTGATGGGTCAATTTTGGTGTCTGTTCCTGGTTCCCTGTTTCCTGGTGTTTGGCATCTTCAGAATACACAAAAGTCTTCTACGATATCAGCAGATTTCCAAGTCCAAGATTGCATTATCTTTTAACTTTTGACTTTATCTCTCCCTCGAGCTCCGCGCACCCATTGATTCTTGTGCAGCCCACCTCGTGCTCTGTGCTTGTCCCAGACACGAATGACTACTGTCACATGTCTTGTATCGGGAACCGGTACTCGGCACTGGACGGATATGGATGACCGGAACCCGGCTTTTATCTGCTGTGGACAGATGTTCTGCATTTGGCGTAACTGTGGAGAATTAATCCTGATTTGCAATATTTGTACTGGAAACCTGTATTCTGCAAACATGTAACAAACACGGATTAAAAGTACCTACCTATAAACACACGAGCGTAAGAATGGGCGGTATAAAATGCAATATTCTGATATGAACAAATACCCCCAAACTTAACTTTTGCTCGTCCCGAGCAAAACCAATTATTCCTAAAAATAAAATGATAACCGCACTTTCGCAGGGAACGCGATTGCACTGAGCGCGTGCAACAAGCCGTTAAACCTCTAGGTGTCCCTAGTAGGAGGAGTGTTGTCTCCTGAGGGTTTTCAGCGGATACTACCCACAAAATCCGGTCAAGCTAGTTTTGTAAAATAACTAAGATTCAAGCCCCTAAAGTTTTGTTTTACAAAATAACAATTCTATAATCCTAAGTCTAGACCATCGAACCTTTATTTTTCACACCTCTCTTCTTATTTAACCACAGATTTTATATGTCTTTACGTGCAGTGCAAAATAGTGTCGTTAAGTTCCCGAAAGGTCGAATAAAGTCATTATGTCACACAATAAAGCTCAGATAACAATTTTAAAAGGATCACATAAGTTTTATAAAGAGTTAAGCATTTTTCAAGCTTCGTTTTCCAGTAAAGTTTCAACTTCAGAATTTCTATCTTCCCTAACAGGAAACCAGGTCTTATTCTTCACTCCACCTTTTTCTTGTTTTCATTTCATACACACCTCTGTGAACGTGCAATAGTCTTTATCATAGAGTAAAACCTTCATATCTCCGTTAAAATTTTTTATTTTTATTTTTATAAAAGCCTGTCTTTTATCAAGATTATTCTCACACAAAGAACCGTTAGGGATTTTAACTCGGAGAGAACACTTGCTTGACTTTGTTTTTATCTGGACTTTCTAGGCTTCTTAGCGAGCTTTGGGCCAATGCACCCAAACCAGTTGGTTTTAGGGCATTAGGTGTAGAAACACCCCAGCGGACTTAATTACTCAAGTTACCTAGGTCCAAAAACAAAAGACAGTTTGGCGTGAAAAACATGATGATTCAATACGAACGGAGATATAACCGGTAGTTCAATTATTTTTTGGATAAAAGACGTGTTTAGTGGGTTCGGTGTGTAATCATTCCAATCAAGTTTCAGATGGGTTATTTTTCAGACTCAGTTCCAATTAAGGCATCAATAACATTCCTTCATATTCACTTACTTCATAAACTATTCTTGATATATTGCTTATTTCAGAACAAACCTATTTGATCCTCAGAAAATCATTTATCTGTTTAAAAGTTTTTTAAACATAAAAGACTTGTCATTTAATTTCCAAGACTCACAACACGTGTAGTGTAATGTAAAGACGTATATCAGCTATAGTTAACTTCAAAGGAGAGTTATCTTTCAGGTTTTCAAAATCTAAACATAAGATTTAGTTATTCCTATTTTTTCAAACAAAAAACCGTCGAATGTTGAATCAGAGTTCTTCCACAAGCTAACTTGACAAAAAAGTTTTTATATTTTTAGAAAATTTTCAGATTTTTATGGATTTTATGGATTTAATATGCAGATGCAAAATATACATATGAATGCGAAGGAAGAAAGCTTACCGAGCACACCCCCAAACTTAAACTTGACAGTGCCCTCACTGTCAGGCTATACCAAGAGGGTTAAAATTGCCGGCGCTTCCTAGAAACAAATTATATACAAAACAAAAAGGAAAACAAAAATATATACAAAAAAGTGTCCCCCCCAAACTTAAGTAAAACAGTGTTTCCACTGTTACGCGTTGAAATTCAGGATTTAGGGGGGAAAGAACAGTATCAAGCTATACAAGGCCTTACACAGGCCAAAAGTGAGCACCAACCATTCAAAGATTTTATCGCTATAATGTACAGGTTGGTGGAAGAAGGCGTAGAGAAAAGAGAAGGACAATACGCGAGACCGTATGCGAAGAGAAGCGGGATACGGTCTCGGTATATGAGAGGAAGAAGAATGGCGGAAGGGAAAAAGAAGTGGAATACGAACTTGAGGGTGCAAATGGAGTAAATAGATTAGCACAATTTGTGATGACCGATGTGTGAAAAGCGATTGTGCTAATATATTTACCCGTCGAGAAATGGGGTCAAATCCCTCAAGGTTCATGAGAAACCATGGGTACGCCGAACCTGGTAAACCAGACATAGTAAATGAAAGTGAGACGGGTTCTTGCAAGGTCGGAACGATGGAAAGGATGGAGGGAAGTGGTTGAGGAAGGGTATCGGTTAAAGGTTCTGGAGGGTGTACACAGTCAGTGAAAGGAATAGGATGAATTGGAAAATCCGACTCATCATCTAGAACTGTTTCATCCTCAAAAATATCCTCAAAATTCTCCTCAAAGTTAAGCTCATCCATGCTCTTCTCTTCAAAATCAAGACGCATATGGGGTTCGGAAAAAACATTTAATGACTCGGGATGATGATTTGAAGAAACAAATTCAGCCAAATCTACGGGTTCATCATCCAAAATATCCCCGGCATCAATATCCTTAATCCAGTGAAAATCAAAATTTTCTGACACCTCAAAAGCATGGATATCAATCGATTCAGGTTCTAAAGTGAAGGTGTAGAGGTCAAAAGGTTTGGGTGTGGTTTCACTTGGCAAGGTCCCTTCACAATCTGGCAAATCAAATATTATAAAGTCACACAACTCATTAAACATTCTATCTTCAACCGATAATTCATTTGGGACACTTGATAGACTTTCAACACAGGAGTTGTGGGATTCAAGTTGAAACGGGTAGGTTTGATTTGGAAGGGTATACAACTCACTCTCTCTACTCAAATTCACAGCCTGTCCTACCGCCTCATCATACATTGGAATATTTGGAGCTAGCTGGAAACTAGCTACCGGGTCAGTAGGTTGTATGAGAGCGGCCATGGACGCATTCAAGTCCATCATCTGTTGGCTTGACGCTACCCTAAAGTCTTCCAACGACTGTTCTAGACTAGACATTGGTTGTGAAGGGGTTTCAGGAAAAGATTCAAAGTTGTTTGGATACTGAAAACTCCCAAATGGCGGTTCTGATGCAATGTCTAGGGAAGGTGCAAAAGTAGGGTAGGATTGGTAGGAATTGAATGGCTGGACAGGAGCAGGATCAATATTTGGATAAGAATGTGAATGGAATTGTTGATCCCAAGAATTTGAAGTGGTGAAAGGAGTGAAAGATCGGTTACGGGATTGTTCAATACGTTCAGCAAGAGACATAGGTCTTGTGGCTACAACTGGACTTTCAAAAGGGGTATCAACGCAAGAAGGGGTGAATGTTTGAAATGGTTGATATGAAGTGGATTGCGGGGTCCAGTTGTTCGTCCGAGATGCGTCTATCCGATCTTTCAAAGAAATTTTTGGCATGGAGGGGTCGTTTGAAGTTCGACCAAAACAAGAACCGTATGAAGTAATGTCTGGTTGTGGGTACCAAAGTTCGGCAAGAGTTTTGCGAGGTGGAGTACCCATGATATGAAGAGAGAAAGAGAGAAAGGCAGAGAAAAGGAGGGGAAAAAGAATGTGATAATTTTTTTTTTTTTAGTTATATATTAACAAAAGAATAAAAAACAATATTGACAAAAACAATCACGACACAAAAATACCACACACCTAATCGTTCTAGGGTTCACCTAGGTCAACTAGACCTGCTCCAGAACTTGATTGTCGAAGTAAAACTGTGTCGAGAAACAGGCTCAAGATACACTGATCACGAGGCCAGGTAAGTGCAGAGATAAGGGGAGATTTTCCAACGCTTTCGCGAAGTTCCTTAATTAAATAACCCTTTCTCTTTTGGCGGTTTCGCCGTTAACACTTTCCTAGACACCCCGTAAACAATATACCGTTAAGCAAGGTTCTAAACACAGTTAACTTCTCCTAGTGAGCGCGAAGTCCTTAAGGCTTAAAGTCTAGTTTCTTTTAAATTTTGTGCGGGTAAACGTTATGCTCAAGTTCATGATTTGTGGGCCACGGAAAAGGTGATGAAATCCTTTACCGTATGTTGTGGGGTTCGCTTGCCCTTAAGTCCGTATTAATGTATGCAATGCGCAATTCAAAAAATTCTATAAAGAATCAAACAATCGTTTTTTAGTTTAAGCGCGGCGCTGCAACAAATACGGGTTAGTCAATTTTTAGCGTTTGCTAGCGAACTTGCAAAGAATCCTGCAAAGAATAGTATATTGGAAGCGTCGGATTTGAGAAGAAGGTGTTAGGAAAGTACGTACCGTTAAGTTTTGGGTAAGGAAACCCCCGTTGAATCAAATCCGGTAAGCTTGAAAAGTTCGCTTGCGCGGGTCAAACTACCCGGATCTTTGGCACCGTACTTTGCAATCACCTTAGCCTTGAATGTACACTTTGCTCCCCACAATCGCAGTTTGCAAATCTGCAAAAATCTGCACTCTTGCCCACAAAAATGATCAAAAAAAAAAAAAGACAAAAAGATTTTTTTTTTTTTATATACAAAAAGAATATTAACCCGAATAACAAGAAAAAAAATACGCTACCGTCTCCCCGGCAACGGCGCCATTTGGTCGCACGCTTTTGGCGTGTCGGATGTTCAAAGAATTTAAGTGTAACCGCGATCAGGACGGTGTCGCTATGCAGCTAGCCGGTGAGCACGGGTCGGTCTACAGGGAGATGGTGTTATCTTACCTTCTTGTCTTAGACGAGTCAATAAAGAATCTGTATGTGTTTGTTTGAGACTAACCTATGTGTTTATCTGCAAGTATAAGGTTGTTACGAAAATACGAGATTGTAAGCTAAGAAATCCGTACTCAAAACCTTTGAGCCGAGTCTTGACCAATTGAAGCTAAGCAATCGGCAACAACGTGGATTAGGGGATTTAAGCGCGGTATTCGTGGAATCCGGCTTATTTACCCTTGTCCTTCCGTTCTTGTCTCTTGCCTTCGCCTCCGGCCAAACCGAACGCAACCGGTCGTGGTTAGGAATCACCGTTACCTTGTCAGGGTACGGTGCCTAACGGAGCGTTTGCGTATAGTTTGGGCGAAGTTCAAATGGAAAATAACGGGAAAAGGAATTGGCAAAGAAATGTTAACTTATAAAACCGTATTAATTCTTAACAATAACAATAATTACAACATTCACAATATGAACAAAAGAGAACAAAAAGAAAAGAAAAGATACAAGTAATAAAATGCATGAATAAAATTGCAAGTAATAAAAAGACAAGGTAATAAAAAGCAAGTAATAAAAAGCGATAAAAAGAACACGGAACTAGGACTCAAGACAAGCATGTGCTCAATAGCCAACCCTTAAACTTGCAAGCTCAATGAAGAGGTTGCAAGATCAAGGGAAGGGTAGAAAACGCATGTGAAATGAAGTGCTAGTCCCGGGAGAAAATACGACCCTTGAGATCAATAACTAACTCTTACCCATTCAAGCTCAATGAAGAGGTTGAATGAGCAAGAGAAAGCAGAAATCTCAAGGGGGAGCAAACTAACAAGAAAGATAAAGAACCCTCATCTTCATTAATCTTCCACTCAAAAGCTCTCACTACAATTTAATGGAGAAAGAATGAAGAAGAGGAAGAAGAAGAACAAAATAACAAAAATCAAGAACAAAGAAAAGCTCCCTTTGGTTAAGCTCTGGTCTGCTGTATTTATAGGCAGGGAGTTGAAGTTCTAGGGCAACCAGCAGACCACACATGCAAAGACAAAACTGCCCCCAAAAGACGACAACATGAGGACACTGTACGGCCGCGTTTCCGCGGCCAATGCCCCCTATTGGCCGCGGAAACGCGGCCAAGTGATGGGCTTGATGGGTCAATTTTGGTGTCTGTTCCTGGTTCCCTGTTTCCTGGTGTTTGGCATCTTCAGAATACACAAAAGTCTTCTACGATATCAGCAGATTTCCAAGTCCAAGATTGCATTATCTTTTAACTTTTGACTTTATCTCTCCCTCGAGCTCCGCGCACCCATTGATTCTTGTGCAGCCCACCTCGTGCTCTGTGCTTGTCCCAGACACGAATGACTACTGTCACATGTCTTGTATCGGGAACCGGTACTCGGCACTGGACGGATATGGATGACCGGAACCCGGCTTTTATCTGCTGTGGACAGATGTTCTGCATTTGGCGTAACTGTGGAGAATTAATCCTGATTTGCAATATTTGTACTGGAAACCTGTATTCTGCAAACATGTAACAAACACGGATTAAAAGTACCTACCTATAAACACACGAGCGTAAGAATGGGCGGTATAAAATGCAATATTCTGATATGAACAAATACCCCCAAACTTAACTTTTGCTCGTCCCGAGCAAAACCAATTATTCCTAAAAATAAAATGATAACCGCACTTTCGCAGGGAACGCGATTGCACTGAGCGCGTGCAACAAGCCGTTAAACCTCTAGGTGTCCCTAGTAGGAGGAGTGTTGTCTCCTGAGGGTTTTCAGCGGATACTACCCACAAAATCCGGTCAAGCTAGTTTTGTAAAATAACTAAGATTCAAGCCCCTAAAGTTTTGTTTTACAAAATAACAATTCTATAATCCTAAGTCTAGACCATCGAACCTTTATTTTTCACACCTCTCTTCTTATTTAACCACAGATTTTATATGTCTTTACGTGCAGTGCAAAATAGTGTCGTTAAGTTCCCGAAAGGTCGAATAAAGTCATTATGTCACACAATAAAGCTCAGATAACAATTTTAAAAGGATCACATAAGTTTTATAAAGAGTTAAGCATTTTTCAAGCTTCGTTTTCCAGTAAAGTTTCAACTTCAGAATTTCTATCTTCCCTAACAGGAAACCAGGTCTTATTCTTCACTCCACCTTTTTCTTGTTTTCATTTCATACACACCTCTGTGAACGTGCAATAGTCTTTATCATAGAGTAAAACCTTCATATCTCCGTTAAAATTTTTTTTTTTTTTTTTTATAAAAGCCTGTCTTTTATCAAGATTATTCTCACACAAAGAACCGTTAGGGATTTTAACTCGGAGAGAACACTTGCTTGACTTTGTTTTTATCTGGACTTTCTAGGCTTCTTAGCGAGCTTTGGGCCAATGCACCCAAACCAGTTGGTTTTAGGGCATTAGGTGTAGAAACACCCCAGCGGACTTAATTACTCAAGTTACCTAGGTCCAAAAACAAAAGACAGTTTGGCGTGAAAAACATGATGATTCAATACGAACGGAGATATAACCGGTAGTTCAATTATTTTTTGGATAAAAGACGTGTTTAGTGGGTTCGGTGTGTAATCATTCCAATCATGTTTCAGATGGGTTATTTTTCAGACTCAGTTCCAATTAAGGCATCAATAACATTCCTTCATATTCACTTACTTCATAAACTATTCTTGATATATTGCTTATTTCAGAACAAACATATTTGATCCTCAGAAAATCATTTATCTGTTTAAAAGTTTTTTAAACATAAAAGACTTGTCATTTAATTTCCAAGACTCACAACACGTGTAGTGTAATGTAAAGACGTATATCAGCTATAGTTAACTTCAAAGGAGAGTTATCTTTCAGGTTTTCAAAATCTAAACATAAGATTTAGTTATTCCTATTTTTTCAAACAAAAAACCGTCGAATGTTGAATCAGAGTTCTTCCACAAGCTAACTTGACAAAAAAGTTTTTATATTTTTAGAAAATTTTCAGATTTTTATGGATTTTATGGATTTAATATGCAGATGCAAAATATACATATGAATGCGAAGGAAGAAAGCTTACCGAGCACACCCCCAAACTTAAACTTGACAGTGCCCTCACTGTCAGGCTATACCAAGAGGGTTAAAATTACCGGCGCTTCCTAGAAACAAATTATATACAAAACAAAAAGGAAAACAAAAATATATACAAAAAAGTGTCCCCCCCAAACTTAAGTAAAACAGTGTTTCCACTGTTACGCGTTGAAATTCAGGATTTAGGGGGGAAAGAACAGTATCAAGCTATACAAGGCCTTACACAGGCCAAAAGTGAGCACCAACCATTCAAAGATTTTATCGCTATAATGTACAGGTTGGTGGAAGAAGGCGTAGAGAAAAGAGAAGGACAATACGCGAGACCGTATGCGAAGAGAAGCGGGATACGGTCTCGGTATATGAGAGGAAGAAGAATGGCGGAAGGGAAAAAGAAGTGGAATACGAACTTGAGGGTGCAAATGGAGTAAATAGATTAGCACAATTTGTGATGACCGATGTGTGAAAAGCGATTGTGCTAATATATTTACCCGTCGAGAAATGGGGTCAAATCCCTCAAGGTTCGTGAGAAACCATGGGTACGCCGAACCTGGTAAACCAGACATAGTAAATGAAAGTGAGACGGGTTCTTGCAAGGTCGGAACGATGGAAAGGATGGAGGGAAGTGGTTGAGGAAGGGTATCGGTTAAAGGTTCTGGAGGGTGTACACAGTCAGTGAAAGGAATAGGATGAATTGGAAAATCCGACTCATCATCTAGAACTGTTTCATCCTAAAAAATATCCTCAAAATTCTCCTCAAAGTTAAGCTCATCCATGCTCTTCTCTTCAAAATCAAGACGCATATGGGGTTCGGAAAAAACATTTAATGACTCGGGATGATGATTTGAAGAAACAAATTCAGCCAAATCTACGGGTTCATCATCCAAAATATCCCCGGCGTCAATATCCTTAATCCAGTGAAAATCAAAATTTTCTGACACCTCAAAAGCATGGATATCAATCGATTCAGGTTCTAAAGTGAAGGTGTAGAGGTCAAAAGGTTTGGGTGTGGTTTCACTTGGCAAGGTCCCTTCACAATCTGGCAAATCAAATATTATAAAGTCACACAACTCATTAAACATTCTATCTTCAACCGATAATTCATTTGGGACACTTGATAGACTTTCAACACAGGAGTTGTGGGATTCAAGTTGAAACGGGTAGGTTTGATTTGGAAGGGTATACAACTCACTCTCTCTACTCAAATTCACAGCCTGTCCTACCGCCTCATCATACATTGGAATATTTGGAGCTAGCTGGAAACTAGCTACCGGGTCAGTAGGTTGTATGAGAGCGGCCATGGACGCATTCAAATCCATCATCTGTTGGCTTGACGCTACCCTAAAGTCTTCCAACGACTGTTCTAGACTAGACATTGGTTGTGAAGGGGTTTCAGGAAAAGATTCAAAGTTGTTCGGATACTGAAAACTCCCAAATGGCGGTTCTGATGCAATGTCTAGGGAAGGTGCAAAAGTAGGGTAGGATTGGTAGGAATTGAATGGCTGGACAGGAGCAGGATCTGTGTACGGGTCAAAAATCACATTTAACTCATTATTCGTATGGTATCCTTTTCATCATATATCATGATCTGTGGTATTGATCTAAGTTTAGTATTATACTGATACCTTCTACAATATAAGAATGCGTGAGTATGAAAACACCATGCCTAAAGACCCGCTAAACATCGTGTCGTATCTCATAATACGAACCACGTCACATCACCGATCTCTTGGCCTCAATCTCAATCTCATCGACTCATCTCAAATCCCAAGTACTATCCTAATAATCCATGTATATGTATACGTATATATATATGTACATAGTCCTATACCCATGTGTGTGTGTGTGTGTATGTGTATACATATCCCTATATACGCACATGTAAATAAATGTATGCAAGTGTGTGGGGGGGTGTAATAACTACTTTAGGGTTCACGAATAAAAACTAGCTAACGACATTATCCATTAATTACACTAAAATTTAACCCATGAACTCCTAAATCATACTTACTAGCCATCCATGTTTCATATAACATAAAATCATAAATATATATCATATATATATATAGTATACTATACTTCGAACTGCGGGGGTGTTATACGCCATCCACCTGACTTCCCCCGTTGATATATATCTAGTCGCGTTGACCTGCGCCTGCCAACGTCGCCACGCGCTAACTTGTCGTCTCGAAGTCCTCGTAGGGGTACCTACACATCATAACGTATTGTACCACATTAAAACTCAATTCAAAACCAAAACGACACGCTAAAAGCCTATAGGTTAGAACCTACGGAATACGCCTTTCAAACCACCAAACAACCCTCGATATCATCGTACAAACGTCAAGTGATCGAGGTAAAACACCAATACTAAAATCCAGAATCCAAAATACGAAAAATATAACCCTGAATCAAAACAGCAACTCATGAAATTAGTCCCAGATTTTACCCTAAGTGAAATTAGCCAATTTTGCATATGTAAAGGGTCTAGTTTACTGGAGATGGAGCTATAGAACAAGCACGAACCAATTTGCCCCAGGTATGGCCACAAATTGAGGCCAGAAGGAATATTTCTGTGGCAAAGGTGAGGGCATTGGGTCTCGGGTCTTCAAGCCAGCTTCCTAGGTGCTTGCTTGTATCTCAGTGTTTGCTAAATAATTTTCTAGGTCTCCGGGTATTAGCAGATATCCAAAAACCATCACAATTTCCACAATTTTCAATATCGGCAGATTTTCAAAGTTCGTATTTGGGGTTTAAGTCTAAGTTTGGTCCAGTATTTTAGCACTAGGCGGGTTTGTTATCACTACTAAATCTCAATTACACTATCTCAACTCAAGAATTGCTCAAACCCTAACTAGAAATTTCCTAACCTCACTAAACATCACTAAAACACTTCTAATCAAACATAGAAGCTAAAGCAATGGAAATACTATGCTAATGGTTAAGAGAATATCTCATTTGGCAACTCAAGAAAATTCTTGAGTTGCCCCAAGTCTCCAAAATCCTTGCTTTCTTGGTCCAAAGTGAAGCTTGTGAGCTTGTGCACAAATTTAATGAAGTGGGGATGATGTTTTGATGACTTTTTGATGATGAAATGAGGTGTTTTGTGGAGGAGGGAGATGGGGCAGCAGCCATGAGAGTTTGAGAGAAGAATGGAGAAGAAAATTGAAGGGGAAAAGAAATGGGAGCAAGTCAATGAACCCCTTACCACACACTCTCTCTTGTCCATACCCATTATCTTATCATTTTCATTTTTCTTTTCTTTTCTTTGTTTTCTTTTCTTCCCTCATCAAAACAAAGCCATGCAAATTGAAAATGATGAAAAAGCCATGATAAAATTAATAAGTGCTAAAAATGACATGTGCATGTCAGTTGCACAAAACACGTTTAATGCATGATTAGCGATATCTAATCGCAATTAGCATTAAAATAGTGTATAATAAAACATAAAATTTCATAATTTTCATAAATCATATAAAGCACCCACTTTTTAGTAATTTCTATAATTTTCTAAATCTTTCCCAATTTATCGGTATTTAATTATACTGCATTATCAAAATATTCAATATAATATTATTTAATTATAAAAATCCCCAAAAATAATATTTTATTTTTCTGAAATGTTACAGTCTTCCCTCGTAAAGAAATTCGGTCCCCGAATTTAAATTTAAACCCCTCAAATACTAAAACATTTCAGGAAAAAGTCAAAGTCGTAGGGGCTCCGAAATCATCAATACATAAAACGCATCGTAGCGCAATGCATGCGCATGAACAATGAGCAAATAACTAAAAAAAAAACTTCGTCAAGCATCCCACAATCATCGGAGTCATGGTGAAGACACAAATGTCAAATACAAAACGAAACCAATATGATATACAACAAAACTATACATGTAAACATCTGAAGGAAATGCATGCCAAACCTTTCATGTTGCTGTGCGATGCGTATATCACAGCACAGTGGCGGACGTCTATTGTAAGAAAATAACCATATATGTATATATCTTTTGTTTAATATGCACGTCCCGCCATTTTGAAAACAATTTAGAAGGGTTTACTTGTTTTAAACGTTTCGTGCCATATCAGACACGTAGGTAAATACTGAGACTATAGCTCCCTTTTTGGAAATCCCTTCGATAAATATCAATGCATGCCAAATATATCCCGGTACTGTCCTCTGACTAGTCCTGCTCAGCTACTATATCAAATAGTAAATATCATAAAACATGCTGCTCAAGAGAAATCAACCCCAAAACGTGCATATGAATGCTATGTGCGTCTAGTACGCACGGAAATCCAAAATCCATGAATGTTCTATACATGTGCACAAAAACAATATCTAGGTGCAACGGGTGTACACGAAACACCTGTCAAGGGCAACGGGTGTGCCTGGCAGCAAAATCAGGTGCATCTGATATGCACAAAGAACCCTGATTTAGTGCATCTGGTGTGCACCAAAATCACATCTCATAACACGCGCGCAACATGCACGAAAATCCAAATCAGGTGCATCCATCATGCACGAATAAAATCTAAATCATGTGCATCCAGCATGTACGAAATCACCAAATCCAATATCAAGCACCGAGCATGCGCAAAATCCAATCAGGTGCACGAGGTGCACAAAACAATATCGAGTATCACAATCGAAATCGACGGTATACAACACATTTCAATCCAAATCTAAATCAGGTATACCGTGGTATATAATCTCATAACCATGCGCAACCGCGTACACAAAATACGTATCAAATGCTAAAAGTGCACAAAAACTATGTCGAAGCATAAGTCAAATCATATGCCTAACATAGGCATGAAATCAAAATCAACATCTCGAATGACATCAAACCGAAGTCAGGTGCAACTGTGGTGCACAAAATACGTATCAATGCACTGCAAGCATATGTGAACTATACCAAGTGCAGAAACCAAATTGTGTGCGTACCATATGCACAAAATCAACCCAACTGTATGAAATCTATGAAATCATAAACATATGCAGCCTAGGCACAAAAACGATATCAAGTGCAATAATTGTGTACAATCATAAATCAACACAACGGTGTATAAAGCGTATCTCAAGTGTAATAACTAGGCACAAAATATAAATACCCAGTAGGTGCAACCATGGTGCACGAAAACAAATATCATGAAACTCAGTCATCAAAACTCAATCATGCGAATAGATCGCTCAAAATACCGAAATCAAGTATGGCGGAATAGTTCCGCTTAAACACATCCTCAAAAGATCTCTGGCCAACTGTCGTGGTCACTCATAATATGTCTTGTCGACGATGCCGAACTCTGGCCTGCTGGGTGTGCATAATATGACCACTCCTGGGTCCAAGTCTCCTCGTATAATATTCCAGAAAGGTCCTGTCGAAGTCTATCCCAAATCTCGTTTTTGTCGCACTGTCTAGAGGTTTTCACCCTTTACTATATCAATCTCTGGTTCCTGAACAGCATCATACTCATCGCGACTCCATCTGGAAGATATATCTATATATAACGCCTTTGTATGCGTGTCACATCTCTGATATCGGTGGAGTGGAACGTCATCTTGTATGAATCTCTTACTCCACTTTCCTCTAATGTCGACATCTTCGGACTCGTCTCTTCATGGCTGCATGGACTGCGCTCCAACGGCTATACTTGTATCTGGAGTCTCCCAAGCAATGCATCCCATCACATGATATCCGAAAAATGTCGAACCATTCGATCGATTCGTCAAAACCTCATAATCCCCCAAGAGTTTAATATCTTGGGTACAGTTTAATAATAACGAGTACATACCACAGCACCTATGGACCAACCGTAGAAGGGAAAACCCAAGCCTCATTAATGGCACCGCTGAACTGCCGCAAACCCTGAGGTTTAAAGGCGTTCTCATGGTCATTATGTCGAGTTAGGGTTTCATTCTTCTAGAGGGTCTGTAGAATCACTTGCATGTTTTCTCCAAATACCTTAAACTTGGAAAATGGGTTTCTTACATTCGATCGTCTCTATAGACTCCCAACATATCTGTACGAAGTCGTCTCTAGCTGGAATCAATCAATCTGATAACCTCGCATCGGGGTAAGCGAACGAACCACATGTCCTAGTCATTCATCCTTGGGTGACTGGCGACCTGATATCATATCTCTAAGTATATACTCATGCTGCAGTAGCTCCAACATCTGGGGCGATATCTCGTCGTTCGCAGCAACAACTGGCTCATTCATCTGCACGCTGAACAGTGCCTCAATTATCAAAAATAATCTATGCATTTATGGTCATCACATTCTGGCTGGCCTCTATCAGTGGCTCAATCCTTTGGTGCTGATCTGCACGTCCGATTAATCTCGTAAAAGCGATCCATCAACGCTCATGGCGCGAAAACACAATAAAATGACGCATCTATGCAAATCGTATGTCCCTGGAATCACGCCCTGGTCAGTCCTCGTCCGTGACGAGCTTATGCTGACGCAACTCTAGCCGTAGCTCTCTCTCTGCCCGTGCAATCGTGGCAGCAAAACCATAAACCAATATTGATGAGGATAGATCATAGGAATGAATATAATGCTGTGCAAGGAAATGTACATCCTAAGGCTTCTTCAGAGGAGTAGCGTATCGTAAGTATGCCGCGGAACATACACACGATACGTCACTCTCCTTAAGTCACCTACTCCATCAACCAAGGTCAACCTATGCGACGAAAGTTCGGGTCTAATACCCCCTCGGTCTAAGTTCCGTAAGGTCAAGCCTAGATTCCGTATATATATAAACGCCCTAGGCTCCGCATAGTTAAACATAGGCTCGAACCAAGGTTAACCTAGCGCTCTGATACCAACTTTGTCACGACCCGAAATGGCACGTGAATGGCACTTGAATCATATGAAGTCTATAGAACCATATCTAATTGAAGTAAGCCAAAATCCCAGAAATCTAAAACCGTTTTAAAGAAAGTATTTTTAAATGCATAAGCCGAATTATGCGTGTTTAAAACCTCAAGTCATTTCTGAAAATTTCGGCAGAGTTTCCTTTGTAAATACTGGCCCCGAACGGGGTACAACATGATAAATATATAAATAATGAATAAAGGCATCCCCAAGCGGGAGCTAGCTCTTCGTCAATTGACGGTCACAACCACGCAAGCAATATAATATACAACGCCGAAGGGCGAGGATCAAAAATCAAAAGGAAACTCAAATCAACAATAAAACCATAATAATACAACGCGCGACTCTAAGGTCGAAAGAATATACAACAGGTCTCTAAGTCAAATAATTATACGTATCTGGTTGATGAGTTACTAGATACAACTGAATGTAAATAAAATACAATGTTGGTCACGATGCAAATGAACCCACCTACCAAAGAAAATCACTCGAAATGGAAGCAGTGTGCCAACAAAGCCGTAACGAAAACTGTACGGCAAAACCTGCAAGAAACTGTGGCACAACGGGGGTGAGTTGCCAACTCGTGAGTAGAAAACATCACCGAGCAGAAATCGTATGTATGACTCAATCCTAGGTTAATACGATCAATACATATATATCCTCAATATGATAAGGTCTGAAGCATGATAAGGTGGCAAGGGTAACCAGCTATACATAACTGTAATCCCATGTGCTCGTGTCAGTGTCTCAGGTAGCAATGTATCATAAGTATGAGGTATGAATGCATCGAAATGAAAATAGAATACATATAAATGAAGAAACTGTTTTCTTGTTTTACTGAGATATCTGTATATAAATCGAAATATCATCAATAAAATCAATATAAATCTGTGTCTAGCATCGACACAAAATATAATCCAATATCACAATATCTCAGGCTCCGGCTATCTGGACTGTACTGTATCATCAAATCTCAAATACCTCAATTTCAATATCTGGGGCTCCGGCTATCCGGACTGGCCCAACTCCGATCGGTATCTTCAGGATATCCGACGAGTCACAATACAATCACCGGTCAGTAATGCTCCCCTGTCACAGGCTCAACGCCGATCAACTGCGATCTTCTTCCCCCAGGATACCGCACCGGGTCCACCATGCACCCATAGACGAACTCTACTCCTCCTCGAATTGGGTGTATGATATCGCTCAAGAACCGAGAAAACTCATGGTGGACAATCTCAAATCATATCATGAGAAAACCGCAACTTTCATTTTAAAATGATAATCAGTTTTATAAAATCTTGCGGTTTCTCCAAATCCATAAATTTCATGGAAAACCCAAATCTTGAGAATAAATAAAAATGAATTTAAAAGCATTAGGCTCCGGCAATCCGGACTAGCCCTAAATAAAAATGCATGGCAACGAATAATAAATATGCATGAAGTATAACAGTATTGAATGCGATATCTAAACTAGCACAATAATGATATGTCGAAACTACAAGCTAATAGTGATGTCAAATGAGCAATATTCTCTAAGTGTACGTGATATGGCAATTAGCGATGATGATGTGTGTGAGCCGGTAAGTAAGTGTGTGTGGGACATACGCATCATCGGTAATGGTGCTGGTGTCCTGACAGCATGATTTCAATACTAGCATATGAAAACACGATATAAGCATGCAATGCGATGCGAGCAGCAGAAATATGCGGGAGCTGAATAATAAACACAACAATAAAGAATATGCAATAATGTAAATAAGTCATACAGGTAACTACAGGTCTGAAACTAACAGGCAAATAAAAAGGTAAGGAAACCGCTTAAAATCTTAGTCGATATATATATATATATATATATATATATATATATATATATATATAATAGTCGGTGATCCCACCTCAATAGTTTCCCATACGATACCCTATATAATATGACATCCTCAAGTCAAGAGTGCGGATCTATCATCAATATAGCTCATACGGTAAATCCATCGTACGGCATCCGAAAATCTGGGTACGGATCAAATATCACATTTAACTCATTATTCGTATGGTATCCTTTTCATCATATATGATGATCTGGAGTACTGATCTAAGTGTAGTACTATACTGATACAATCTACAATATAAGAATGCGTGTGTTTGAAAACACCACGTCTAAAGACCAGCTAAACATTGTGTCGTATCTCATAATACGAACCACGTCACATCACCGATCTCATGGCCTCAAGCCCAATCTCATCGACCCATCTCCAATCCCAAGTACTATCCTCATAATTCATGTATATGTATACGTATATATATATATATATACATAGTCCTATACCCATGTGTATATATATATATACATATCGCATATACGCACATGTAAATAAATGTATGCAAGTGTGTGTGTGCGTGTGGGTGTAATAACTACTTTAGGGTTCGCAACTAAAAACTAGCTAACGACATTATCCATCAATTACACTAAAATTTAACCCATGAACTCCTAAATCAAACTTACTAGCCATCCATGTTTCATATAACATAAAATCATAAATATATATCGTGTGTGTGTGTGTGTGTGTGTGTATAGTATACTATACTTCGAACTGCGGGGGTGCTATACGCCATCCACCCGACTTCCCCCGTTGATATATATCTACTAACCTTGACCTGCGCCTGCCGTCGTCGCCACGCGCTTACTTGTCGTCTCGAAATCCTCATGGGGGTACCTACACATCATAACGTATCGTGCCGCATTAAAACTCAATTCAAAACCAAAACGAGACGCTAAAAGCCTATAAGTTAGAACCTACGGAACACGCCTTTCAAACCACCAAACAACCCTCGATATCATCGTACAAACGTCAAGTGATCGAGGTAAAACACCAATACTAAAATCCAGAATCCAAAATATGAAAAATATAACCTTGAATCAAAACAGTAACTCATGAAAATTCTTGAATTGCCCCAAGTCTCCAAAATCCTTGCTTTCTTGGTCCAAAGTGAAGCTTGTGAGCTTGTGCACAAATTTAAAGAAGTGGGGATGATGTTTTGATGACTTTTTGATGATGAAATGAGGTGTTTTGTGGAGGAGGGAGATGGGGGCAACAGCCATGAAAGTTTGAGAGAAGAATGGAGAAGAAAATTGAAGGGGAAAAGAAATGGGAGCAAGTCAATGAACCCCTCATCTCACTCTCTCTCTTGCCCATACCCATTATCTTATCATTTTCATTTTTCTTTTCTTTTCTTTGTTTTCTTTTCTTCCCTCATCAAAACAAAGCCATGCAAATGGAAAATGAAGAAAAAGCCGTGATAAAATGTAATAAGTGCTAAAATTGACATGTGCGTGTCATGTGCAGAAAACACGTTTAATGCACGATTAGCGATATCTAATTGCGATTAGCATTAAAATAGTTTATAATAAATCATAAAATTTAATAATTTGCATAAATCACATAAAGCACCCTCTTATTAGTAATTTCTATAATTTTCCAAATCTTTCCCAATTTATCGGTATTTAATTATACCGCATTATCAAAATATTCAATATAATATTATTTAATTATAAAAATCCCCAAAAATAATATTTTATTTTTCTGAAATGTTACAGATTCACTGACGATCTCTCAAGATACGGACATGTGTTCCTGTTGAAACACAAGTCTGAAGCTTTTGAGAAATTGAAAGAAAAAAAGTACGAAGTCGAGAACCAAACGGGTAAAAGTATTAAAATCCTTCGATTTGATCGAGGAGGAGAATACTTGAGCAATGAGTTCTAGGACTATCTAAAAGAGAATGGGATTCTCTTTCAGCTTACTCCTCCGTATACATTACAGCACAACGGTGTATCAGAACGGAGGAATCACACCCTATTAGATATGGTGCGCTCTATGATGAGCACTACTGAGTTATGCGCTTGAAGCAGTAGCATACCTATTAAATAAGGTTCCATCAAAATCTGTACCTACCACACCATATGAGATATGGAGTGGGAAGAGACCATGTCTTAAACGAGTTATGATATGGGGTTGTCCGGCCTATGTCAAAAGACAAAATCCGGACAAATTCGAGGTACGATCAGTTCTTTGTAAATTTTTTGGATATCTTAAACATTCAAATGGATATCTATTTTACCACAGTGAACAACAAAAGGTGTTTATTGCTCAACATGCCACCTTTTTACAAAAGGAAATTCTTGCGAAAGAAATTAGTGGCGAAGAAGTAGAGTTAGAAGAAGTTCCAGCAAAACAAACTACAACTGATGATTTATTGGAACCAGAGGATTCGATAGTTCCCAACGAATCTCGGCCTCTCCCCCGATTTAGTAGGGTTCCTCATCCACCTGAGAGATACTATGATTTTTTCATTGATGGTGGGAGCGACGATTGCATCATGGAATATGATGACCCAACTAGTTTTGAGCAGGCCATCACGAGTGGGGACTCAGTGAAGTGGCTCAATGCAATGCAATCTGAAATGGATTCCATGTACACCAACAATGTATGGACTTTGGAAGTTGCTCCGGAAAGGGTAAAACCCATTGGGAGCAAATGGATCTTTAAGAAGAAACTTGGTGTAGATGGAAAAGTTGAGACTTTCAAAGCTAGACTTGTTGCAAAGGGTTTTCGTCAACGACCAGGTGTGGATTATGACGAAACATTTTCTCCAGTGGCTGTACTTAAGTCCATCCGGATCCTACTTGCCATCGCTGCATACCATGACTATGAAATCTGGCAAATGGATGTTAAGACCGTCTTTTTAAATGGTGATTTAGAAGAGTGCGTGTACATGACTCAGCCAGAGGGCTTCATAGAGAGTGGGAGCAGCGGAAAGGTGTGCAAGCTTCTTAAATCCATCTATGGGTTAAAGCAGGTATCACGGAGTTGGAAAATCTATTTTGATGTCATTTTCAAAGAGTTTGACTTCGTCAAAAACGTAGATGAACCTTGTATATACAAGAAGGTGGTATAGGGTAAGGTTGTCTTCCTCGTATTGTAAGTGGATGAAATACTCTTGATAGAAAATGATGTTCCTATGCTGCAATCGGTCAAGCTCTTCTGTCATAAAGATTCTCAATGAAAGATTTAGGGGATGCCTCCTACATCTTGGGGATTAAGTTCTATAGAGATAGATCTAAACGGATATTGGGATTGTTCCAATCCAGGTATATTGACACCATACTAAAAAGGTTTAGTATGGAAGAATCTAAGCGTAGGTTTTTACCTACGGTCTCAGGACTCACTCTCTCAAAAAAGATATCTCCCAAGAATGATCTGGAGAGAGCTCGCATGCAAGGGATACCCTATGCTTCGGCAGAAAGCTCTATCATGTACGTGATGCTATGTACCAGACCCGATATAGCATACTCAGTAAGTGTAGTGAGTAGGTATAAAGCAGATCCATGAGAGAGTCACTGGACAGCTGTGAAGAGCATTCTCAGGTACTTGAGAAGGACTAAAGAGATGCTCCTTGTGTATGGTAATGGAGAACTCCAAGTGGAGTCCTTTACCGATTCGAGCTTCTAGAGTGATATGGACGACTCTAAGTCGGTCTTGGGATTTGTCTTCACCCTCAATGGAGGGGAGGTTTATTGGAAGAGTTCCAAACAGGAAACTGTGGCAGACTCGACGATGGAGGCTGAATACATCGCTGCCAACGATGCTGCCAAAAAGACTGTCAGGATGAAGAAGTTCATAACTGAACTTGGAGTGGTTCCGTCCATTGTGCATCCAATACCTTTGTATTGTGATAACCATGGAGCAGTGGCCTTGGCCAAGAAACCCAGGTCTTATCAACGATCCAGGCATATTCTGAGGCGGTATCACCTGATCCGGGAAATGGTTGATCGCCCGGAGATCGAGGTCAGGAGAGTTGACACGAAGGACAACACAGCGGATCCACTCACCAAGGCCATTCCCCAGATACAATTTGAGAGACTCTTCGGAATGTTGGGTATGAGATACTAAAACAACTGGCCTTAGTGCAAGTGTGAGATTGTTAGTTATATGTATACCCTAGAGGCCATTATTGTACATGTGATGTATATTATAGTGGATGCTTGGATATATATAGAGAGGACTTTCTTCCTCGACATGATAGTATGCTATCTGGTTGCTCTTTATCTTAACATGTTGACTTGTATATTTGATGATGCCTTGCTCTCACATGTTGACAGAGCCCTTAGGTTGTGTACTTGACTACCAGGACTATGATGGAGATCAAACTAGTGGGGCCAAGGGTAGTCCACAAGTACACCCTAAAACTGTTCCTAGTCGAGGGTGTATCGAGACAGGGCATCGATATTCTGGAGTAGACTAGCGTATACGCATCTTGACCCATAAGATGGGCGATGGATGATCCCAAATCCATTGGTGTTTTACATCAAAGATGGTATACGGGTGCTCAGTGCAGACTGGGTACACTGAACGGACACACCGAGAACTCCTAGTTGGTATTATACCTATCGTCAGATAGCAGTTCTCTGGTGACACTGGTACAGGTTAGTCTGTAGACCCGAGATCGTCATAGAGACTTGTGTGATCCCCACTGTGCTTTGATTTCCACCTTACCACGTTCAAAAGAACGTGCAAAACGGTGGCTTTTGGGTACAGTCCCGAATCGCATGGAGGCAATGAGAGATAGGAGGGGATTCATCTCTCCCGGTATTAGGAGTTGATGTTGTGCTATGCTCGATTGGCCATAACACGAAAGTCCATGGCCAGGGGTGATACAGAGATTTACTGATAAGTGTTAACAGTAGTTTCTCGACCCGTTATGAGCCTCACATCGGCACGACTTATCAGTTATTGGGGTCTGACGTTTACCACCCCTATACTGGATATGCGATATCAGATGAAAAGACCGGATTGTACGGTAGTGTTACTGACAGGCTTTTGCAAGAGTTAGAGCGGGCAAGCTTGCTGTTCTTCTGATCATTCAATACCCGGGTAGCCATTACGTCCAGCTAGCACCGCTGACGGCTTGTGGGTGCTTGATGTGATCATCACCTACTGCCGGCGTATTGATGAGTCTTTAGAGTCCTACACAGAGGTTTCACTGGCTCAGGCAAAACGAAGTAGGAGCACATATGTGATATGTGCGGGACCGAGATTAATACGAGTATATGATACCGTATTCTATTCTCGTGAGATAAGGTATCGATCGGTTATATGAGATATAGCCGGGTTATCAAATCAAATGTTGATTCGATAAGTCGATACTGTATCGGTCGGTTATATGTGATATAGCCGGGTTATCGAATCAAGAGTTGATTCGATAAGTTGATACAAATAATATTAGTCGGTCATATGAGATATAACCGGATTATTAAATCAAGAGTTGATTTAATGATTTAATGTATAATTTTATATTTGATATATTAATTTACATTAACTAATATTAGCTCACTTAAGCATTTATTTTTCTCACATATGCACACTTAATATATACGTAATATATATTAATTATGTTTTATTTATGTGTCATGGTTGATGATACATGCAACATGGGTGTATGAGACTTACACCATGATAAAGATAATGTAGGGTTTATTTATTTATTGTAATTCAATTATTAGTTGGAAATTTGTCACATGGTATGAAGCTTCATGAAGCTTTGAGACGCATTGACTTAATCCACTAGTTTTGTCTTACACTAGATATTTGTTAACCCAATCATTATCTAAACTAATGGTTAAGTCTCCACATGAGTAATATTAGATATTTTCTCACCCATGGTTGCCATTCACTCTCCCAACTTTATCTCTCTTCATCTTCTTCTTCAAGCTCAAGAGCTCTCTAGCTTTTGAGCAAGTGAGAAATATTAGTGAGGAAATCAATTCTATAGTGAGCAAAAATCCTACTTCATCATCCTCTATTAGATTAGCACTTTAGTATAGGTTGTTAGCTTCACTAATCTCTCATTAGTGCAGTAATAGTTTGGGTTAGTGTCTCCTCGACGTAGATCATCTTCGGCCTCGAAGACTTCAAGAAAGTTCGTTCCTTTTTTCTTATGAAGTCATGCTAGAGTCCGGAAGATCACTACTTGGAGCGAAGGGACTACTACACGGAGCTATTGAAGTGAAGGACCGGTCTACAAAGGTTGTATTCCTAGTTCACTTAGTTGTAAAGTAGGTTTACAACATGTTGTGTATGATTCTCTAGTTAAAGATTCTAGTTTAGGGTTTTTTAAACGGCAAAAATTTGAAAATGGCATGGACGATGCCTCCCGAAACCTTGCTGTCGTTCATAGGAACCCTACATTTGCTTTCATGATATTTACATGCATGATGTTGTTGTGTCATTGATGGACACGCAGATGTTATCTGCATGCTTACAGGCATTGATTATATTGTGGGCACATATGTAGATATGGTCACCTAGATATCATAGTATTACCTTTATGATATAGTTGACCTAGGAATCATTGATTTATTTGATTTCTACCTGATGATGTTTTCTACTCACGTGTTGGAAACTTACCCCCCTTGTGCCACAGTTCTTGCAGGTTGACCGCATGGATCAGTAGCGGTATCGCGGGCACACAGGTTGCATTCATGTGATTTGCTTGGGTAGGTGGTACATGTTGGATCTTTCCACTCTTGTATTATTATTCCTGTTGTATCTTGTCAACTCCATCAATCAGAAACTAGTATTTGTATAAATAGTAAGACTTAGCAAGACTTGTAGTTGCGAGACTTTGAGCGATGGGTTATATGTTCTCTTGGTGGGTTGATGTCTTGCTTTATTCATTATTCTTGGTGTTGATCTTCGCCGTTGGGCGTCGTATACATATATTTCTGTCTTGCGTGGTTGTGATTCCTCCAATTGGCGAAGAGTTGCTCCCGCTTGGGGATGCTTTTATTGTGTTATGTATATGCGGTTTTGGATCAAAATATACAAAGGAGGTGCTGCCCAAATTTTTAAAAAAAGAAACATGTTTTTCAACTAATATAATCCACTTGCATTTTCATGTTCCATTATCTATGTATTTAAGAAAACTTTTGATTTCTTCATACTTTTATTTCAAAACTTCACCTCTTTTATTTTCTTAAAAAGGTTTAGATTTCGGGGCTTCGGCTTACTTAATTTACGTTGCACCTTTAGACGTTGCGTGATTTAAGTGCCGGTCATGAACTAAATTTCGGATCGTGACAAAGTTGGTATCAGAGCGTTAGGTTTAACCTTGGTTCGAGTCTAGGTTTGACTATGTGGAGTCCGGGGCGTGATCTATTTCAGAACCTAGGCTTCACCTTACGGAACTTAGATTTGAAAAGGGGGTATTAGAACCGAACTTTCGTTTCACAGGCTGACCCTAATTGATGGATTAGGTAACTCAAGTAGAGTGACGTACCTGTTTCCCCCAATCAGAGCAAACCTCTGTTCAAATTTTGAAATTTGAAATGAAGCGGCGCTTCATAAAAGCGCTAGTGCTAAATGCGCCAGCGCTAACAGTCAAAGACTCTGATGCAGCGCTCACGTGCAAAGTACGAGAGCACTAGAGCTAAGTGCGCTATCACCCAGAGTCAAAGACTCTGATGCGGCACTCATGTGCAAAGCACGAGAGCGCTAGCGCTGGAACTAAAGATCTCTGAAAATTAGAGCACCGTTGGATCAAAGATCCAATGGTGATAAAAAAATCACCAAGATACAGAATAAGTTCTGTATGGGAAAATATTTTCCCAATCTTGTTAAAAACAAGAAGATTGCCTTCTGTAAAACAGAAACCCTAGGATCAAAGATCCAACGGTGGGAAACATCCATAAATCAATTAGAGAAAAGATCTCTTCAACTGATTTAACAAATCAGCCTCTCCTATATAATGGACCCAAGACTTCAAGTCTTGCACAGATGACCCCCCACAAGCTTTGAGAAATTTCAAAGAAAATAGCAAGTTTTGAGAAGAAGAACTTTTCTTCAAGGTAAAAACAAAGAGATAAAAAAACATCTCATCAAGGAAGAAGAACATACTTCTTTTTCAGATCATAGATCTATAAGACAGAGGTCTTTCACAAAAAGAGATCATAGCATCTCATCATAAAATGGGGGAAGAAGAATTTCATTCACTTCAGATCATAGATCAACAAAGACAAAGTCTTTCATAAAAGAAAATAGAAGAGATTGTAACATCTCCTATAAAAATAAGAACTTTGTTCTTAGAACCATGAGACAAAGTCATTTGGAAGTGAGAACTTATTTCTCAGATCACAAAATTGATCAGAAGCGCTCTGCGCTCATTGTCTGGCACTCAGCGCCAAGCGCGCCACGTACTCCTCACGTGTTCGCTACTTCATAAGAAGCGCTTTAGTGCTACAAATCTGGTGACCAGCGCCAAGCGTGCTACGTGGTCCTCACGTATGCGCTACTTAATAGAAGTGCTCTGCGCTCATAGACCGTCGCTCAGCGCCAAGCACGCCACGTGCTCCTCACGTGTGTGCTACTTAACAAAAGCACTCTGCGCTCTTTGACTGGCGCTCACCGCCAAGCGCGCCACGTGCTCCTCACGTGTGCGCTACTAAACAGAAGCGCTCGGTGCTCATTGACTGACGCTCAGCGCCAAGCGCACCACGTGCTCCTCACGTGTGCGCTGAGGGAATATAAACTGTTCTTTAAATAAAGTCTCAGAGCTATAATGAGTGCTCAACACTCAATAAAAGACAAAAACGGTTGTCAGAACCCAAACCAATGCTCAGTATTATTAAACGAAAAAGGACTGAGCCTAATTAAATGTCCAACATTTTAACTGAATGGGACGAGCCCAAGTTGGCCATAGATCCCTAATTCAGATTAATTGAGCTCATATGCTCATAAATCTTTGATCTTAGTCCCAAATTGGACTACAGATCTCCCAACCAATATTGGTTCAAGGGTACATCTCTTCACCCCTCTGATATGTGTCGTTGTAATCCTTCAACGTCTTCAGAGAGGTGACGGGTCCTGACAACCAAACATTCCACGGACTATGGGGTCCTTAAACTCATGGACTATGATATCCTTAAACTTTACGGACTGTGGGGCCCTTAAACTCATGGACTATAATGTCCTTAAACTTTACAGACTATAATGTCTCTAAACTACCATGGACTGTGAGGTCCTTAAACTCATAAACTATGATGTCTTTAAACTTTACAGACTATGATGTCTTTAAACTCCACGGACTATGACGTCCTTAATCTTATGGACCGCAATGTCCCTAAACTAAAACAACAGAGTCCAAATTCTCTTTTGTTGGATCTAAATGATCCTGTTAAGTAGATCTTAGTCTAATATTAGACTAACGTATCCTTAACAAACGTTTAAGTTGATCTTAGTCTCAAATGAGATTAACGATCCTTAAACCCAACCCAAATACAAATCTAAGAAAATACGGATTTGGACTAATCCACGCTCTACGGGCGACAATATAAATTAGTCTCCGTATATAATCCACGGGCAACCAAAAACAAAACAAATACACACGACATGAAGTGACCATTTGGAGAAGGAGGAAATGGTTACCGCGATGCGGTAGCGTAATTAACTGCAGGGGCTTGCGCCTGCAGGGAAGAGCGTCCCCACAATAAAAAAAAACCCTCAATGAGGGGGAATTTGACGAAGTCTGCTACAACAGCCGCATCTATCCAAATCTCCGATATACGGTGCCATAAATAAACTTGGCATCTTCGGAGAGGCGGACGGATAAAAGTAAATAGCATTTGCCCCTAAAATTCAGTCCAGACGTCCCATCGTCCCGGTCGCATCATTCGGCGGCGAACAGATTCTGGCACGCCCGGTGGGACCTTTTCCTCTTTCCACTCCACACTTCGTGTGTCGTGATCGAATCGCGGTTTGCTATGATTGCCCCTAAATTCGAGGTACTAAGATTTGGCGTCTTGCTCCGTGCAGAAAAAGAAGATCAATGGCTTTCAACGGCACCAACTGCAATAACTACACCAATTCTCACTCTGTCATTGCTGGAGGAGTGACTTATGGGCCTCAAGCGGCCTCCATTTTCACGATGCCAGTGGAATAGGTGATGTAAGCCACCACTGGGCTGTTCTTTGGGACCATGCTCCCACCAATGAGCTTTAACACCCCAGTGCCATCGTAAGAAACTCCGAAGAAGTCGGTCTTTGATCGGCTTACAACTACCGCGGCCCCTCTCAACGGTTCGCCCAAATCCAATGCCTCAGTCTTTAACAGACTAGGCCAAAGCTCAAGCTTGCCCGTGAAGAAGCCTGCCATACCCGAAGGAGTTATCCTGAAGCAGATAGCTATTCCATCTCCAATAGAGGAAATCGTCAAAGCGGCTTCTCCTGCTAAGGGGTCAGTCTTCACAACGCTGGCCGTTCCAACTCCCGCTCCAGGCGAAGTCACCAAGGCTGCTTCCCTTGTTCAAAAGTCGGCTTTCGCAAGACTGACTATCCCCCCTCAACGGATGTCTGTCTTTGATAGGCTGGCACCGGCAGCAACCCTTCGGCAGGGCAGGGGGCATGATGAAGCCATCCCCATAGTTGAGCCAATACCGTCTACAAGGCATGCTCCACGTCGCCACTGGCACCGAGTGAGGAAGGCTGGGGGCAGTTCCCCCTCTAGATTGACTCCACCAGCTCCGATGGTAGAAATTGATGCTGCTGTTCCAACTGGGAACAACTTTGAACCACTTAACAGAGTGCGCAGGAATTCTCCAACTGCCGTGCTGAAAAGGTCCCCTCCGCCTGCTGAAAAGATCACAAAGGCGAAGCCAGAACATCCCCCTCAGCGGCTGTTCTCTAAAATTCACAATGTCTGGCGACAGGTCCAAGACTCGGTGATTAACCAAGACTACTCTCGCCAACCGAAAAAGATGAAGGTTCGGCAAGAGAAGGACCACCCCGTCGTACCGGAAAAGGTGTCGTCTACTTGGGTTCCCGCTGCAACGGCCCCCTCAACTTTGGCCGCCCATAAAAGGAGAAGGCCAGAGAAGATCCCTATTCCTGCGACAAACGTCAAAGGTACTGAACCTAAACGCCCTATGTCTGAGGGCATGGTAGTGCATATTGTTCATATGGCTTCCGGAAAAGACGAAAGCCGTGCTTCTACAGGTCACCGACCATTCGCCCGATCCGTAATAATGGCTCAGGATCAACAACAACAAAAGCTCCAAGAGATACTAACGAAGATGGCCACACTCACTGGGCCAAAAGAAAGCCCGGAAACATCATCGGAGCAGCGCCAAGAACAGGAAACTGATGCCGAATTCCTCTGAAGAATGCTCGAGAGGAAAGAAAAAGAGGCCGTGGAACAAGCGGCCAACATAAAACAAATGGTGCTTTTATTCCAAGATATGGTCGGGATGATGCTACAGCCGGATCCTCCAGCTGAAGACCCTGCGATTATCTTTGAAGACGACAGAGGGAAGACATCGAACTCTCTTCCGGCTCTATCAGCAGCCAAAGAGGAGACGATCTGTAAAGCCGCCCTGGATGATTATATAGCTCACCAGATACGAGCTCATCAGGCGAGCGAAGCGGCTGGCCAAATCATCAAGACTGGGCGACCCTAGCCGGGTTGGTACGATCAAACTAAGTACCCACCGGGATACACAATCCCTAAGTTCCACGTATAAAAGGGGACAGGCATTTCCCATCAACATATCGCTCAGTTCAGGACTCTGTGCGGCAACAACAGAGGTGACAATAAGCTACTGCTTCGCCAATTCATTGGCAGCTTGTCGGAGACAGCATTCGAGTGGTATTTCGAGCTCCCGAATGACTCTGTCAAGACATTTGCGGAAATGGAGCCACTATTTACACAGAGATTCGCATGCGCTAGCGAGCGCACCCCGATCACCGCACTAATTAACGCTAGGGTGAAGCCAGACGAAACATGGGTTCAGTACGCGATACGGTGGCCGAATCTATGGTCAAAGTGCAAACGGCGCATAGAAAAGGCTCCTGCAGTAGGCATGTTCGTAGGTACCCTCGATCCGCAGGCGACCATATCCCAGTTCGTGATGTTTTTCAAGCCGACTACCTTCCAGGCCTTGATTGACAAATTGGCCCAAATGGATCAAATGGGCCATAGACCGTCTTCCTCGAAAATGGAGCCTCGAAACGAAAAGGGGAAGGGGAAAGCGACCTTCCTTGCCAATGCTCAACAGCAGCCTAGTGGTCCAAAACCAGCTGATCGCCAAAGTGATAGACATCGACTCTTCAACGAGAGGCTAAAATGCCCTTATTCGTTTTCTCGAGATAAAACGAGAAGACTGTTCGAGTTGGCGGTGCGCAACAGGCTCATCACCCTACCGGATCTGAAACGCCCACTGCAACCCGGCGACGTCAACAGTCCCAACTACTGCCCCTACCATCGAATAATTGGCCATCCAATCGAAGATTGCTTTGTCTTCAAAAACTGGATTGAGGACCAGTACCAGCAAGGCAAATTTGCGTTATCTGAAAACTAGAGGGTAAACCCGCCATAACCACACGCTCCGAAAAAGATGGACACACAGGAGGCATCATGCTCATTCATAGAGGAAGCTCCATAGAAAGTTGTTCTTTCAGCCAAAACAAAAAGAATGCTGAAAGATCTCTAAGCATGTCAGGTGATTAGGTGGAAGAACCTGCTGGAACCCGAGGTCATTGAGGTGATGATGAAGCTGCGCCCAACTCCGAAAGTTGGTGAAGGTGGACAAAACATTTAGGCCAAGCCTCCAAAGTCTTTGAAGAAAAAGAAGAAGGCCAAGAAGCCCGTTCAACTCGAAGACATCCGTACAGGTCTGCGGAAATACATTGATGCACTGGCAGAATATAACCAGAGGGCACGGACCCCAATCACATTAGACGAATTCTTTAAGCATGTTCTTGAGAGTGAAGACGAAGACGCTGACGAAGGAGATAATTCTTCAGAAGGGCCCGAGGACTATGTGGCGAGCTGCCACATGATCTCTCACTTGATAAATGGCAAAGAAGCTCCTGATGCAGAGAAACTGGGTGCAGATCCCGAACCGGAACTCCTAGAACCGTCATACGAGATGATTGACATGTTACTGAACAAGGCCTGTCAGAAGAGCAAAGCTGATCGAGAGCGCGAAATGGCCATATTTGAAAAATCCAAACGCCGGCGGCTGGACAAATGGGTTGAAGTACCTCAACTGGATGGAAGCACTTCTGCCGCCAGCAAAAGCAGGTTTAAGACAAGGAAGCAATTCGCTAAAGCCCTGTCGATGGAAATGAAGTTGCCACCTTCCAAAGAAGACACTTCAGAAAATACGTTCCCCGACGGACTAGATGCACATCCAAACTACTGCTTATACCATCAGAGGATCACACACCCTACCGAGGAATGCATGGCCTTCAAGAATTGGTGGCAGGGATACGTTTCTCATGTAAGTCGACGTTAGACACCCCACATGATGCGGGGAGGCAGAACAGGTAAAACAATCATTTTGTTTAAACTAACATCGACTAACTTTACGGATCTTTGCTAAACCCTAACTAACAACAACATAGAAGTGATTAGCTACTATGAAAGAAGATTATACCTAACGAATCAAGTCCTTCTTGTTCTCTTTGTTCACCTCCTCGATGGCCTCCTCGATGTGACAGAAGATCCACCCGAGAGCTACTTCTTCAAGCTAAAACCTCACACTTGAGGTAAGTAAGTGGCTATGAGTGCTAATCAAAGCAACCAAGATGATATAGAAGATTATTAGGGATCTATTAGTCTTGTTAACCCTTGGATCTCAACACATGAGAGGTTAGGGTTAGTTCTTTGAAGAGAGAGAGCTTGAGGAGAGAGAAGGTGAGAGTGAGAATGATCTTGGAAAAATATCTCATTGTGAATATATGAAGCATAAGATATTTATTAAATGAATAACAAATAAAAATATCATCATGCTTCATTAACTCACCTTGTGTGATTCATCCCATTAGTCATTAAGCCATAAATGCATCATTAACTCCTATGGATGAATCACACCATGAGTCATTAAACCAATTAATGCAAATGCCACCTTAGCCTCCAACTCATCCATCCTCTAGAAGCTTCTCGACTAATTAGGAAAATGCCCCTCCCATCCGTGAAAACACGGAAATACTGAGACTGTATAAATGCAATAATCCAATACTAGAATCTGGCTTAAACCAAAGCCTGCTAGTATAAACTGTCCGAACATCGTACGTACATAAATGCACGTGCGTGTCCGAACCCAATCGTAAAACCATACGACCTCTATATCGTTTCGCCTGAAGCAGGGAAACTCTCTGTGTGGGACTCTAAAGACTCGACACTACGCTGGCAGTGGGTTTAACCACAGACCGCAAGCCGCACTAGCTGTACGTAACGGTCCCCGCGTAGATGTCGATAAGAAGGCCGATGAGGAAACCCATCCGAACTCCTACTGAGCCTGATGTGACAATCTCCGTACAGTCCGATCTGTTCGTCTATGACTATCGCATATCGGGACTAGGGGGCGGCAAGCGTCAGTCCCCTATAAGCGGTATAATTCGTGTCGGAGTGAAGCCCATTACACCTTGAGAAGCTACTGGAAATCCTACCAGTAAATCTCGCTTGCCCTGGCCAGGGACTTTGCGTAATGGCTCTCCAAACATAGCGCGATATCAACTCCCAATACTGGGAGAGACGAATCCTATCTAACCGCCACTGCCTCCAAGTGCTTCGGGACTGCACCCAACTGCTACCTGTTTGCATGACTCCTTTGAGCCGTGGTAGGGTAGCAATCTAAGAACAGTGGGAACACACTCGAGGTGAAGCAGCAGTGTCAAGTCTGCGGACTATGCTGTACTCATGTCACCTGGGAACTGTTAACTGATGACGGGTATAATACCAACCAACAGTTCCCTACGAGTCCTATCCGGTGTACCCGTACGAGCACCTGTATACTATCTCCAGTACGACGTACCGATGGCCGTGGGACAGACCATCTCCCCAACTAGGATGAGAAGCGTACACACTAGTCTACTCCGGAGTATCGATGCCCTGTCTCGATAGTCCTACGACTAGAGACCTGAAAAAGGATGTGCTTGTAGACAACCCAGCCCCCACTAGTGTGACTGCCATCACAACGCTGGTAGTCAAGCAAGATCCTAAGGGCTCTATCAATATGTTTTCTCGATATGCTAACATATACACATATTAAGATAGAAATAAACCAAGTAGCATACTACCATGTTTAGCAAGACTGTTAATATAACTGTGACTATCCTAAGCTTTCATTAAGTAATATACAAGCTAGTATGATACAATAATGGCCCCTAGGGCATATACACTAACAATCTCTTACTTGCACTAGGGCCATGTACTGGCATATCTAAGACCTATCATCTCGAGTAGCCTCTCGAACTGAATCTGAGGTAAGGCTTTAGTGAATGGATCTGCAGTGTTCTGCTCTGTAGGAACTCTCCGGACCTCGATCTCCTGTCGATCTATGATCTCCCTGATCAGGTGATACCGCCTTAAGATGTGTCTGGACTTCTGATGGGACCTGGGTTCCTTCGCTAAAGCTATAGCTTCGTTGTTGTCACAATACAGCGGTATTGGATCAGCAATGGTAGGAACCACCTGAAGTTCTGTTAGGAACTTCTTTATCCAGACTGCTTCTTTTGCGGCATCGCAAGCAGCGATATACTCCGCTTCCATCGTCGAGTCAGTAACGGTGTCCTGCTTGGAACTCTTCCAGCACATCGCCACTCCATTGAGGGTAAAGACATAACCTGACATGGACTTGGAGTCATCCTTGTCACTCAGGAAGCTGGAGTCGGCAAAAGCCTCGATCTGGAGGTCTTTTCCGCCGTAAACAAAGAACATCTCCTTAGTCCTTCTAAGGTACTTGAGAATGTTCTTTACTGCTATCCGGTGCTTCTCTCCTGGGTCTGACTGATACCTGCTTACCACGCTCAGTGCGTAAGCTACATCTGGTCTGGTGCACAACATCGCATACATTATAGAGCCTACCGCAGAAGCGTAGGGTATAACTGACATGCAATCCCTTTGCAAATCAGTCTTGGGAGATATCTCTTTAGATAGGGTGATTCTGTGTCAAGCCGGTAAATTACCGCGCTTAGAATCTTCCATACTGAATCTTTTCAGTATAGTGTTGATATACCTGGACTGCGATAGTCCCAACATCCTCTTGGATCTATCACGATAGATCCGGATCCCAGAATGTAAGAGGCATCACCCAGGTCTTTCATGGAGAACCTGTGTGACAAGAATCCTTTAACAGATTGTAGCATAGGAATATCATTTCCTATCAATAGAATATCATCCACGTACAAGACGAGGAATACGACAGTTCATGCTACAATTTTACTATATATACATGGTTCATCTGGATTTTTGATATAGTCATATTCTTTGCCCATTTCATAAAAACAGATGTTCCAACTCCGCGATGCCAACTTTAGTCCATAAATGGACTTAAGCAACTTGCACACTTTCCCGCTGCTCCCACTCTGATTGAAGCCTTCTGGCTGATCCATATAGACGCACTCTTCTAAACTACCATTTAGAAAAGCCATCTTTGCATCCAGCCATCTTACCGAGTCACCGCTCTGGATGGCTTGCTGGAAGCTAGTAGGTTCATCATTATCAATGATGCAATCCTCTCTATCCCCATCTATGAGAAAACCGTAGTATATCTCAGGTGAATAATGTTAGTTGTATGTATGCCCTAGAGGCCATTACTGTACATAGGATGTATATTGTAGTGGATGCTGGGACATATATAGGGAGGACTTTCTTGCTCGACATGATAGTATGCTATCTGGTTGCTCTTTACCTTAACGTGTATACTGATTGTCTCTCTGTTACATGTTGGTAAAGCCCTTAGGATCTGTACTTGACTACCTGGACTATGATGCGGATCATACTAGTGGGGACTTGGTAGTCCATAAGTACATCCTTCACAGTCCCTAGTCGTGGGTGTATCGAGACGGGGCATCGATATACCAGAGTAGACTAGCGTATGCCTTCTCGACCCATACAGATGGGCGATGGATGATCCCATATCCATCGGTGTTTGACATCAGAGATGATATACGGGTGCTCAGTAGAGACTGGGTACACTGGACGGACTCGCCGAGAACTCCCAGATGGTATTATACCTCACGTCAGATGGCAGTTCTCTGGTGACACTGGTACAGAGTAGTCTGTTGACCCAAGATCGTCATAGAGTCTTGTGTGGTTCCCACTGTGCTTTGATTTCCATCTTACCACGTCCAAGAGGGCGTGCAAAACGGTGGTTTTTGGGTACAGTCCCGAGTCACATGGAGGCAATGAGCGATAGGAGGGGATTCGTCTCTCCCGGTATATGGGGGTTGATGTTGCGCTGTGTTCGATTGGCTATAACAGGAAATCCCTGGCCAGGGTTGCTGAGATTTACTGGTAAGTGTTACCAGTAGTTTCTCGAACAGTTATAGACCTCATATCGACACGACTTATTGAGCTATTGGGGTCTGACGTTTACCACCCCTAGGCGAGATATGCGACATATCAGACGATCAGACCGGACTGTACGGTAGTGTTACTGGTCGGATTCACTGGAGTGTGAGCGGGCTTGCTCGTCGATCTTCAGATCGCTCAATACCCGGGTGGCCGTTACGTTTAGCAGACCGCTTGCGGCTTGTGGATGTTTGATATGATCATCATCCGCTGCCGGCGTATTGACGAGTCTTTAGAGTCCTACACAGAGGTTTCCTGGGTCAAGCGAAACGAAATAGGAGCGCATATGAGATATGTGCGGGACCGAGAATAATGCGTGTATGTGATACCGTATTCTATTCTCGCGATAAATATATCGAAAGGTTGTATGTGATATAACCTAGTTATCGATTCAAGCGTTGATTCGATAAGCCGATATATTAGATACTAGTCGGTTGTGTGCGACATAACCGGGTCATTGAATCAAGTGTTGATTTAATGATTTAATGCATATTTATATATTTGATATATTACTTTGCATCAACTAGTATCGGTTTACTTAAGATGGATTTTCTCACTCGGGTGTGCGCATTAAATATGCGATATGATTTTGTGCACATGTTTGTATCATGTTTGATGATACATGGATTTTGGTTAAGTGTATAGAATTAAACAAAGGTTAAGATGATGGTTAGGGTTTATTATTTGTTATTCATTTATCTTATTTAGTTATCCATTTATTTTTGATAAATGAATAAAAGAATATGAGAAAAAGAATGGTGGCTTCTTTTGTTGTTTTGTTAAAGCTTCATGAAGCTTTGACTTAGTCCACTATTCTTATCTCATCCTTAACCCTAACCATACCACTCAACCATGATTAATTCTCTACACTAAACCATGGTTCTAAGATGATAAGAATGTATTATTCTTTTCATTTTAGAATTAACTTATCATAATATCTTTTTTCTTCTTCTTCATTCTTCAAGTGAAGAAAAGCAAGGTCCATCAATGGTGATTGTTGGAAATGAGTGAGGAATCCAATTCTAAAGTCTACCCACTTCCTATTTCTTCATCCTCTACCTCTTGCCAAGTAGTAGAGTGTGTTTCCTTCACAACTTTTCTAGGTTTGGTGAAGGTGGAGCTTGATTCATCGATGCCTCGACGTAGATCATCTTCGGCATGGACATCGACGACCTAGCTTGCCCATTCTCCGACGAAGCCGACTCTAGAGCCCGGATTTGATTTGGACAGCGGAGACGACCTCGTTGCGGAGCCGTGGAGGTGGAGGACCGGATCTACAAAGGTTGTATTTCCGTATTTTATATAGTTAACTGTTAACTAGTTCTTGTTCGCCTAGAAATCTAGTATACGATCCGTTGTTTAGGGTTTGTAGGCACCATATTTTTTGAAATTGCCATGGTTGATGGCTTGGGAGACCTCACTAGAGTGCCTAGGAACCCTGCAGTGGTATCAGAGCTACTAGGCATTGGATGTCGACCTATGGGGGGTTCTCACTGTGTGACAGTGTGGCGAAGCATAGGCTCTTACCCCCAGGGTGTCCCGAGACCGGAAGGTGTTCCAGTGGGTTGTAGTCCTCGCGAGGGGGCATGCGTAAAAAGTAGCGGCTGAGGGACCCGTTGGTGCCACGGCGACCCCATTGGATGGGGTGGCTGCCTGACCTGCAAATAAGACGGCCTACTACTCCTGCGGAGGGGTTCGGGAATGTCCTGTTCTTCTTGAACTACTGGTTCTACCAAACTTTCAGTAGTAGTTTGTGGTTCTGGAATTTCTTCCAGTTCTATTGTGCTCCCACTTGTTTCCTTTTCTAAAAACTGATGTTCTAGAAAATGGGCATTACGAGAAACAAAAACCTTTTGTTACTCTGCGTAATAGAAAAAATACCCCTTGGAGTTCTTTGGATATCCCACAAACTTACACTGTACTGATCGTGCCTCGAGTTTGTCCGCATGCTGCTTTTTAAATAAAGCTGGACATCCCCATATCTTCAGATACGGAAGATAGGGTTTCTTCCCACTCCACATATGATATAGCGTGGTAGGCACAGTCTTGGTAGGAGCCCTGTTCAAAATATATGCTGCTGATTCTAGCGCATAACCCCAGAAAGATCACGGTAACTCAGCATTACTCATCATGGAACGTACCATATCTAATAGGGTTCGGTTCCGTCTCTTCGATACACCGTTATGCTGTGGAGTGTATGGAGGAGTAAGCTGAGAGAGAATTCCTTTATCTTTTAGGTAACCTAGGAACTCGGCACTTAAGTATTCACCACCTCGATCAGACCTCAGTGTCTTGATACTTTTGCCGGTTTGGTTTTCTACTTCATTCTTATATTCTTGGAATTTCTCAAAGGCCTCGGATTTATGTTTCATTAAGAAAATGAATCCATACCTAGAGTAATCGTCCTTAAAAGTAATCAAATATGAAAAACCGCATCTTGCATGTGTAGACATTGGACCACATACAGCACTGTGTATGAGTCCTAAGAGCTCGCTCGCTCTTACTCCATGTCCAGTGAATGGAGTCTTTGTCATCTTTTCTTTGAGACATGATTGACAAGTTGCATAAGATTGATATTCAAACGGATCCAAATATCCTTCTCTATATAACTTACTTAACCTTGTCTCATTGATGTGACCCAGTCTACAATGCCATAAGAAAGCCTGATTTATATCTGGAGACTTTCTTTTTAGTGTGTTCTGGACATTGAAAATCTGTAATTGGTTTAGCATGTATATACCGTTATCTAGTGTACCGGACCCAATCAAACCATGATTAAGGTGGATGTTAACAACATCGCTTACAAACGTGAAATCATAACCTTCTTTTGATAACAACGATACTGATATGATATTACACGTTAAACTAGGTACACAAAAACAGTTGCGCAAAACCAAAATATGTCCACTCGTCAATCCTAGGTGATAATCCCCTACGGACACAGCACTCACGCTAGCTCCGTTAGCAACCTGGAGGGTCATATCACCAACCTTCAGCACTCTACGGTCTCTCAGTGCCTGCAATGAATTGCATATATGAGATCCTGATCCGGTATCCAATACCCAGGAAGTAGAGTTGATTGACAGACAATTTTCAATTACAAACACACCTGAAGTCGAATCCACAGCTTGCTTCAGGTCCTGGTTCTTGGCAATCCAAGCTTTGCAATCTTTCTTCCAATGGCCTTTCCTACGACAGTGGAAGCACTCGTCCTTTTCCACTACTGGCACCACACCCTGTACCTTCCCCTTAACTCCCACCTTACCAACACCACCACTTGGTTTGGTAGCGGCCTTCATCTTCCTACCTTTGGCTTTTGCCTTGGATCTGGAAGAGGAAGCACCGCGAACAAACCTAGTGGGTGTTTCCCTTGCTTTCTACAAGGTGCCCTCTGCACTCCTTAACATGTTAAGTAGTTCTGCAAGTTCAACTTCTTTTCCTTGAATGTTGAAATTCAGAATAAACTGGGCGTAGGTGGAAGGAAGGGACTGGAGAACCAAGTCTGTATAGTGCTCGTTCTCTAAAGTCGTCCCGAGGTCAGCGAGCTCTTCTATATATCCAATCATCTTTAGGACATGTTCTCCTACAGATGATCCGATGGCCAGCCTCGACTGAAACAAGTTCTTCGAGGTCTCGTATCTTACTATACGAGATTGCTCTCTATACAGATCTTTTGTGTGGAGAAATATGGATTCAAGATCCATATCCTCGCGCCTCCTCTGATGTTCATTAATCATAGAGGCAAGCATGATGCATTTGGCCTTCGCGCAATCTAACTCCCAGGTCTTGTGGATTTCCTTATCCACAATACTAGAATCTGAACCAGGGACAGCAGGTGCCTTAGCAGTAAGGACATACCCCAATTTGTCATAAGTCAAAGCCATCTTAATATTCCGGAACCAATCTTTATAGTTTGGCCCAGTCAAAATATTTTTCTCTAATAGTAACTTAAGGCCTGTCATGTTCTGGGTCGCTACAATGAGAGAGAAGGAACACTTTAGCATGATGCTCTTGCAAATTTAGAGTGGTTTTTAGTTTATCTAAACTGGATGGCTTCCACTGTTTTTCGAATCCCTCCTCAAACCAAAAAGGAAGAACTAGTCAGGACTGTTCTCACCGTACAATATTTGCTTAACCATTCAGCCAGGCCGGTGTCGGAACTTCGAGGGAGGTTTTTCGATGCTTTCGCGAAGTTCCTTAATTAAATAACCTTTTTTCTCTGGGGGCGTAGCCCCGCTGACACCTTTCTCGACACCTACTTGGTTTATAGCATTGATCGTTAAGTGACGAATCTCCTGATGAGTAGCGGATACTCACAGTAGGATCGGGATCCAAATATCATCGTATGATAAAGCTGAAGGAATCCTTCCAAAATTATCACACTCCAAATGCTATGCAACTCTTTGCAAATTTCAGTTTCTTTAGAAATTCCCGATATAAATTTCTGCCCCATGCTCTTATGACCTTGGCGTTGGTCAAAATGTCATAAGTCACATGTCAAGTTCTACCCATCATTATCTTGTTAATTTGAACCCATCCGTACATACCCCTGACGTTGGCCAAATGATAATATGACTGTCCCAAACTAACTCATCTATCTATGCAACAAATGAATACCCAGCAGCTACCAAACACTATGCCTTGGCGTTGGTCAAAATACATAGCTTGAATACTACCGATACCCAAATGAAATGACGGAGGTCTACGAATGGTTTTGGCGAAACCGTGAACCTAGTGAACTTGATATGATCGAAGGAACCTGATAGCTTTTAAAAGGAGTGGTTAAAGCTCCGCAATTAAAAAAATATCCTCAGTTTTAAAATAACCGAGTTGTTTCTTTTAAACTGTTCCAACGATTCAACTTTGGTTTATTTTCTTTGCATTAATATAATGCGTCCCATCAATTAACCTATCATTGCAGAAAACAACGAAAATACAACGTCCTCTTATGCCATCCGCATTCGCCACTGGGTCCCGTCATTCACCCGTTAGGTTACTTAACCAACGACAGAGCGGGGGCTGGGCTAGCGCGGGTGTAAAATATAAGTGACGCCTAATACCTATCATTTATAGATGTTGTATATTTGTCAGACGCAATAATAGGCATTCCAGATCACAGATGAACATATTGGATTTTCTACGAATCCGCATTCCTTTTGAGCCTGCAAAGAAAGACGGATTACACAGTAGCGATGAATAGCGAAAACCCCACCCTAGACCCCTACGGGTACGGCAAACTATCCGCCAAGTACCCGAAGTGAAGCGGTCTCCCTTAACAATGTGAGTAGGCCACTAAACACTTCAAAATACCCGGTAGTTTGTGCACCCCATCTTGGGTCTATCCTAGGAGCAGAAAACAGTAAATGAAATAATACAACGGTGGCTACAACCTCAACTCGGATGTGCCCCGCAAAAGAATATTACAACAATTTACAAATTGCATTTGAATGAAAGAAACACTCGTCTCACATCCCCAGCTATCCATTCACGACAATCCAACAAGTCCACAAACACAAACAGTAAAAACCATTACAGAAATGCGCAACCCCCTGCTAACCGACATACTAGCAGTTAGGGGAGGTTTACGAACACATTAAACACATCACAGATATAATCAAGTTAGCCAAATATCTTAGAATTTCGATCAATCAAACACAAATGATTCTACTCCAAATAATTCTCTGTGCACCAGAAACCTGAGCAGAAACAGAACATCCCAGAAAATACAAAATTAACACAGAAGAGTTACTGGGGAATTTTGGGCTGATTCGGCTCCAACTCGGCCACGGATCCGCGGCGGATCGCTTAGGATCGGCCGCGGTTCCGCGACGGTTTGGCCGGGTTAGGATCCCAAATTTCACCAGTAATCTTATAATTCCCTGCTTGTATTTTTAAGGGTCCCTGAAAAAATTTTAGACCCTGTTTTAAAAACGGCAGAAACATGGTGAAAAAGTCGTATTTTTGGGTTCGTTTTGCGATCGAATTTATAATGACTTTGCTAACAAATTAGTTATGGTTTAGAGAGGCTCTGATACCACTTTAAGTCGACGTTAGACACCCCACATGATGCGGAGAGGCGGAATAGGTAAAACAATCATTTTGTTTAAACTAACATCGACTAACTTTACGGATCTTTGCTAAACCCTAACTAACAACAACATAGAAGTGATTAGCTACTATGAAAGAAGATTATACCTAATGAATCAAGTCCTTCTTATTCTCTTTGTTCACCTCCTCGATGGCCTCCTCGATGTGACAGAAGATCCACCCGAGAACTACTTCTTCAAGCTTAAACCTCACACTTGAGGTAACTAAGTGTCTATGAGTGCTAATCAAAGCAACCTAGATGATATAAAAGATTATTAGGGATCTATTAGTCTTGCTAACCCTTGGATCTCAACACATGAGAGGTTAGGGTTAGTTCTTTGAAGAAAGAGAGAGAAGGTGAGAGTGAGAATGATCTTGGAAAAATATCTCATTGTGAATATATGAAGCATAAGATATTTATTAAATGAATAACAAATAAAAATATCATCATGCTTCATTAACTCACCTTGTGTGATTCATCCCATGAGCCATTAAGCCATAAATGCATCATTAACTCCTATGGATGAATCACACCATGAGTCATTAAACCAATTAATGCAAATGCCACCTCAGCCTCCAACTCATCAATCTTCTAGAAGCTTCTCGACTAATTACGAGAATGCCCCTCCCATCCGTGAAAACACGGAAATACTGAGACTGTATAAATCCAATAATCCAATACTAGAATCTGGCTTAAACCAAAGCCTGCTAGTATAAACTGTCTGAACATCGTACGTGCATAAATGCACGTGCGTGTCCGAACCCTGTCGTAAAACCATACGACCTCTATATCATTTCGCCTGAAGCAGGGAAACTCTCTGTGTGGGACTCTAAAGACTCGACACTACGCTGGCAGTGGGTTTAACCACAGACCGCAAGCCGCACTAGCTGTACGTAACGGTCCCCACGTAGATGTCGATAAGAAGGCCGATGAGGAAAATCATCCGAACTTCTACTGAGCCTGATGTGACAATATCCGTACAGTCCGGTCTGTTCGTCTATGACTATCGCATATCGGGCCTAGGGGGCGGCAAGCGTCAGTCCCCTATAAGCGCTATAAGTCGTGTAGGAGTGAAGCTCATTACACCTTGAGAAGCTACTGGAAATCCTACCAGTAAATCTCGCTTTCCCTAGCCAGAGACTTTGTGTAATGGCTCTCCAAACACAGCGCGATATCAACTCCCAATACCGAGAGAGACGAATCCTATCTAACTGCCACTGCCTCCAAGTGCTTCGGGACTGCACCCAACTGCTACCTGTTTGCACAACTCCTTTGAACCGTGGTAGGGTAGCAATCTAAGAACAGTGGGAACACACTCGAGACGAAGCAGCAGTGTCAAGTCTGCGGACTATGCTGTACTCATGTCACCTGGGAACTGTTAACTGACGACGGGTATAATACCAACCAACAGTTCCCTGCGAGTCATGTCCAGTGTACCCGTAACCCAACGAGCACCTGTATACTATCTCCATTACGACGTACCGATGGCTGTGGGACAGACCATCTCCCCAACTGGGATGCGAAGCGTACACACTAGTCTACTCCAGAGTATCGATGCCCTGTCTCGATAATCCTACGACTAGGGACCTGAAAAAGGATGTGCTTGTAGACTACCCAGCCCCCACTTGTGTGACTGCCATCACAACGCTGGTAGTCAAGCAAGATCCTAAGGGCTCTATCAATATGTTTTCTCGATATGCTAACATATACACATATAAAGATAGAAATAAACCAAGTAGCAAACTACCATGTTTAGCAAGACTGTTAATATAACTGTGAATATCCCAAGCTTCCATTAAGTAATATACAAGCTAGTATGATACAATAATGGCCCCTAGGGCATATACACTAACATCTCATTGACAGCATTTCAAGCGGATGAAGCGAAAAACTCGTCGAGAGCAGAGAAGCACGACAGATGAGTGCAAAAGAACTGCCGGCAACTGTCACATGTTTGATTCTGGGGGATCGCAAGTTCTCACCTTCGGGAGCGTTTCTGATGAAGAAATAGCCCTCGGCCCTCTTTTAAAAGAATCCATCTCCGAAACAAAAGAGATGAATACCTGCGAGAACATTCAGCTGCGTAATCGTACGTTACTCGAAAAGAATCTCGGACCCACAAAAAAAGGATTGAACAAAAAAGATAAAGGGAAAGAAAAAGTCCCTGAAGATATCGGCCTCAATGACCGAGTTGTCAAAGAGCTGGCAGCCAAGGACCCGCCCAAGAAAAATCAGGTGGATTACAACGTTCTGGCACACCTGAGGAAGATACCCTCGCAGCTGAGCATTCTCGATTCCCTTCTATTATCTAAAGAGGTGAGAGATTCTTTGATCAAGGCACTATAAGAGCCCGAGCAGTTTCAAGCTTTCCATGCCGAAGAAAAGATGAAGGACGAGCTGGAAGAAGTGCATACTGCTGATGTCACTTTCGGCGATGAAGACCTCCTCCTCGGGACGTGCAAGCACAACCGTCCCCTGTATGTCAACGGATAGTACCATAACATCAAGATAGAGAAGATCCTAGTTGATAACGGGTCCTCTGTCAACCTCCTAAATGTGAGGGTGTTAAAAGAAATCTGCATGAGCGTTCTGTTGGAGATAGTGCCCTCAGTGTCAATTATTGGATCACAGGCACGTGATTACAATGATTGAGGGAGGACCTATCCCGGTAGGACAGTATTACTCAAGATGATAGTATGCTATCTGGTTTATCTTTATCATCGTGTACTGCTTTAGGTGACCTGACAGGTCACTATTGCACGTTGATAGAGCCCCTAGGATTCTTGCTTGACTGCCAGCAGTATGAGGGCGATCATATATGTGGGAGCTGGTAGTCTATAAGCACATCCTTAAAAGGTCCCTAGTCGTGGGAGTTTCGAGACAGGGCATCGATACTCCAGAGTAGACTAGTGTATACAGTCGAGACCCCGACGAGGGGCGGTGGCCGGTCTCATAAGCCACTGGTTTCATTTGGTCCACCTAAGATGTATACAGGTGCTCATTGGGTTATGAGTATACCGGACAGGACTCGCCGGGAACATGCTAGTTGGTCTTATACCTGACGTCAGATAGCAGTTACCTGGTGACATGTGTACAAGTTAGTTCATCGACCTGAGGATCGTCATTTGTCTCGTGTGAGTTCCCACTGTACTTTGATTACTACCCTACCATGCCCAAAGGAGACGTGCAAACAGGTTTTAGTTGGGTACAGTCCCGAGCCATATGGAGGCAGTGAGCGGATCTTCAGGGGTTCGTCTCTCCCGGTATTGGGGGTGAGGTCGCGCTGTGTCTAGGAGAGCCCTTACACGAAATCCTTGGCCAAGGCAGGAGATTTACGGTAGGTATTGCAGTAGTATCTCAAGGTGTTCTGGGCAACACTCCGACATGACTTGTACCGCTTTTGGGGGTCTGACTTTTACCAACCCCCTAGGCCCGCCATGCGATGCTCATAGACGAACGGACCGGACTGTACGGATATTGTCACTGACAGGTTCAGTAGGGTGTCAGGATGAGTTCGCTCATCGACGTCCCTTTTGGTCAATACCTGGTAGCCCGTCACGTATTGACTAATACCTCTGACGTGCTAGTGGTTAAATCCACAGCTAAAGTATTGACGAGTCTTTAGAGTCCCCCACAGACCAGTTTCTCAAGTTTCGAGCGAAACGCTGTAGAGGCCGTATGGAGATATGGCAGGGTTCAATCAGATACGTGTGGTATTGCACGGATCATGATCGGACGGTTAATACTAGCGGGCTTTGGTTTAAGCCGGATCCTAGTATAGTACAGTGTAGATTTTGTCTCATTGCATTTGTATTTCGGTCGGAATACAAATGCGGGTATGTATATACAGTAGCGGGGTTTTCCTATAATTTATTACGGGATCAGTTTTCTGAAGTTGCCAGTTTGCTTTCCGTTTCGGCCATTTTCATTTGTATCTTTCCTTGGCCGGAAATTGGTGGAGGAGGGCTTATTTGCAAGCAAGCAAATTTGGTTAGTGGAGGGTGTTATTTGCATATTGTTGTATCATGATAATTCCTCCACCATTTGACTTCTTCTTTTGATCATGGCTTGACTTTTGGTTCATCATAGTTGTTGATGATGGGAGTGGTTTTGGATTGGATTGTGATCATCATTTCATATGATAATCATTTTCCTTTTTGCTTGAGTTAGTTGCTTTCCCACCCCTTGACTTTTCCTCTCTCTCTCTCTCTATTCCTCACTCCCACACATGAGAAGGCCGGCCACATTTTTGATGGGGCTGTCCAAATTTTTGGCAAGGGGACTTTTTTCTCTTGATGCTTGAAAAATCCCCAAGTTGATCTACAAAAGTTCATGTTTCATTTTCTCCACCAAAAGGCAACTTCCTCAACCCCAAATGAGACTTAGCACTACACTTATTCTACAGCACATCTTGGGCACGTCGACTCGCCAACTTCGTGCCTGAGTTGCCTCGGTCCAGAGGTGGGAGCCCGTAAAAGAAGCCGGCGACGTGGTGCCCTTCCGGCGAGGAGGTGAAGACCGGAGATTCCGCGGGGAGATCGGGACGACGGCGAGAAGATCGAAGGACATGGATCGCTCGGTATATCTCTCTACCCCTTCTTAAGTTAGCTAGGATTAGATTAATGGCCCGATCCGGGATTTTTGCGCGCGGTGGTGCCGGTTCAAAAGTTAAAGTAAATTATCGCTTCCGCATTTTGGTTTCGGAAAGACGGCCGGTGCTCCGCCGTGCACTTACAGTGGTATTAGAGCCACGCCATTAACCTATTCTAGCTTTGTCTAGTGTGTTTACATTTCCGATCGAACAAATATTCCAAAACCGTGTTTTTCAAAGTATCAGTTCTCTGTCGAAATTTTTTTGGCTCCAAAAATTTTTCAGGTTGTTGCAGAAACATGTGCAGGGAAGTCTAAGCACTCTGGTAAAATTTGGTCGCATGAACCCATTATTCCACCGCGGAACGGCGGCCAAACCCATGTTTGGGCCGGTTCCGCCGCCATATTTACTGTTCAGTGCGTCAAATTGTTCCAGAGGGTCTCTGTGTTGAAAATAGGGGTTTTGGTATATTCTGTTTGGCCCAGAATTTCTTTATGTGCTACAGTAGTGCTTGGGGCCCACTTGGGTAAATTTGATCGATCGAATATTTTAAACATATTAGTTCACAGTATTTACATTATATCTGCGAACGTGAATGTCATTTGATCGGTAAATCCTGTCTAACTGCTATAGCCCGGTTAGACGGATTTGCGAACGTGACATTCACGTTGTTGTTCTGTGTTGTGCTGTGATGATTGCGGATTGGTCGTGGGGGATAGCCTGGTTGCATTGGTAGTACAGTTTTGGTTGTATTATGTACATTTGTTATTGCGGGGCGAGCGTCCGACATGTGGACTGCCGTCACTGCTTGTTTGTATTATTCTTTTGGGGCACGACCGGGTCGAGGTCGATGTACCCGTTGTACGTATATTTTACTTTCTATACTAGGATTACCCCGCGGAGGAGTGCACGGATAGCCGGGTTCTAGAGGGCAACGAGCCCGCATCTCATGGCATATTGAGACGGAGGGGGCTTCACTCTAGAATTGGCAGGCTATTCGCCGCACTCGTAGGGGGTACACGTTGACCCAGGAGGGGTGCCCAAGTTACCAGATTCCGTGAAGTGCTGTGTGGTCCATTCATGTTGCTGAAGGGGGCTGCCTCGCTTCAGGTTTTGGCGGGTAACTTGTCGCGCCCGTAGGGGTCTAGGATTTTATTGCACAGGCTATCCACACGACCAGGGGAACGTCGGGTTTCAGTAGCGGCTCTGTGAAACCCGGGGATCCCAGATATCTGTATTGTTCTGTGATACTTATTACATTTCTGTGATGTTGCATTTTATCAAGCCTTGAGCGAAAATTATATATTATATATATACTAGTAGATGTTGTATATGTTTTGCATCCGCGCTAGTTCAGTCCCCGCTTTGTCGTTAGTTAACTAACCTAACGGGTAATGACGGGACCCAGTGGCGAATGCAGATGGCATATACGTACGTCATTATTTTCGTTCTTTATTGGTGTGATCAATTGATGGGACTGCATTGATTCGGATCAATGCAAGTTAAACAAACCTATTCTGATATTGTTGGAACATTTTTCAAAAAGCTGTTATTGCAAGGACGTTCTCTTTTATTTTGCACAGTGTTATTCGGTTATGAATATCCAGCACCTTAGTCGACGAGGCAAGGGCCGAGATCCCTTCACCGGGAGTGACCCCTTGGACAGAAGTTTGCGTCAGGTCAATAACTTCACTATAGTCGTTTACTTTTGCTTTGCATCGTGGTATTCAGTTGGAATATCCTGCACCTCATTCTACGGGGAAAGAGCCGAAATCCCTTCACCGGGAGTGACCTCTTTAGCAAAGGTTTTCGTCACTATATTTTTATAAAGCAATCCGGTTCCTTCAACGATATCAAGTTCATTACGTTAAAGGTTTTCGCCAGAAACCATTCGTAGCCCTCCATCATTGCAGTTAAATATTCGGTAGTATTCAAGCTATGTATTTTGACCTCACGCCAAGGCATAGTGATTGGTAGCTGCCAGATATTTATCTGTTGCATAGATAGATGCGTTGGTTTGGAACAGTCGTACTACTATTTTGGCCTACGTCAAGGGTATGTACGGGTGGTTCAAATTAACCTGGACAATGATGGGTAGAACTTGACATGTGACTTATGATATTTTGACCTCACGCCAAGGTCATAAGAGCATGGGGTAAAAATCACATCGGGAGTTTCTAAAGAAACTGAAACTTGCCAGATATGCGCATACCTTCTGGAGTGTGATAACGTGAGAGGATTCCGTCACATTATCATGCGATGATAGTTGGATCCCGATTCCCACTGATGAGTTGGTTTACTCCTCGGGTGATCCCGACTAATTCTTCTTTCAGGTTTGGAGGAGAATTTGACGGTACAGTAGGAGGTTTCAGGATTAGATAAATTGGTAACCATTCTGATCTAGGTTAGAATGCACGCTGAGTGTTTCTTTTCTCTCTCTCTTTGGCAGCGACCATTGACCCGACCCTAGACTATGACTCAGTGACCAAGTTGACCGAACCTTCTTATAAGACTGGCTTTTGGATTGTCTGAGTTGCAGACCTCATTGCCACTCCTACTTTTACCCTTTTCTCCAGAACACCCCGTATTACTACGAACGTCCACTTCCATTGGACAAAACCATCGTATGGTTATATACGAACTCGAAAGAATTTATTCGAGGATGGTTTCCGGTTCTGGAGAAAACGAATAGGACTATTCAGTTGTCTTTTCCTTTTACCTTCTCTCAGGTTGCGAGTACTCCTTGGTTTAGGAGATAGTACACCTATTACGCAAATTGGATAGTCTTCTTCCAAACCTTAGGCTGGTGCCGACCGGTAGGGAATGAAAAAAACAAATTAGCCTAACGATGGTGTACAGAAGGTATTATTTAAAGACAAAGAAAGGGATTAGAAGGAAGGCAAAGTAAATTGCGACTGCTATTCACGACCAAACCAAGTATTTCATTACCACTCCCACTTCACCTTTGTATTTCTCCAGGACACTCCGTATCACTACGAAGATCCACAGTTTATTGGATACTCCATTGTATGGTTATATACGAACTCAAAAGGAACTTGTTCCAGTTCGGGAATGGATTCTGGTTCAGGAGAAATCAGAATAAGGTTTATTCGGTTGTCTTTTATCCTCACCTTCTCTCGCATTGCGAGTGCTCCTAGGATTAGGACAGTATACCCATTATGCTTATTGGATAGTCTTCTTCCAAACCATAGTCTGGTGCCGAACGGTAGGGAAAGAAGAAAACCATTTGGCCTAAAGGGGTATGCAGAAGGTAATGACTAAAGACATATGAAGGGATTTGGAGAGATGGCATAGAAATATACGGTTACAGTTGTAAATCTGAATAATGGAAGAGGCATTACTGGGAATACCCGGATACCCCATCGAAACATTTCAATGTTTCAGTTTCACTATGTACTGTTAAAAGAAAACTGAATTCCCAATTAGTCCTTACTCCAGAGTATGTATTTACCAGGCATGATCCTCACATCTGTATGGTTTTACAGATGATGAGTAGGAGTAAGTTATTGGGAATTGGGTGATCATCCTCATTATATCGGGATTCGTTGTAATTGGTGATATTTGAGGAAGTCACCTGGGTTGTTTCCCGGACGGCAAATATTTGGTTTTGAATATCCGTTGCTAACCAATTTCAAATTGATATATCTGTACGTCTATTCTCATAGAGTGAGATATACCTTTTTGAAATTATGTCTATGACATTTACCTATATCAGTGGATGGTTAGGTAAGGACCATTAAACAGCGGTGTAATTCTTCATAACCATAGTACAGTTTTCAACGTACGACACACAGGGAATGAGTTATTAGACTCAAGGGACTTATACAGAGTATTATATGTTGTCCAGCGTCCATGAGGACAGAGGGGTTGGTTCTCATACTATATTCGGTTTACTTATGACTTCTCTAGTTTTTAGACAGGTGTTTCGTAGAAACACAAGGTCCGAATTTTGAGAAGTTATAGGTATATGAATAAAGTAGAGAACCAGGTATTGCAAGTATCGGGATTCTTCAAGGTGATCAAAGATGTAGATACTTGTGTGTGGTATTTAGTAGATAGTAATGATTAAGAAAACTTGCTTCTCTTTCAGGTTACTCATAATTGGAAGCATTCCTAAGTTGAGTAACGCTGATCGGCCTTTCTCCATTTAGTTGACATGCACCAAAGACAGCTGCATGATTTGAATCTGGTTCAATTGAAGTTGTGCCTCTGTTTCTGTATTGGATATAGAACAGTTCGTTTCTTGATGATGTTAAGGTACGGGGAGTTGTCCGGCTTATGCTTAAAACCAGACTCTGGATAACTCAAGGCACGTTTCTGTAATGGCAGTTTGTGGGTTGACCCAGGCTATGATGAGGGTTGACTTTCTACCATCTGGAAGATCAATAGTGATATTGTTCTTGACTCGCCACAATTTTAAAAGAAATGGATTTTTTCAGAAAACAGTAGTGGGAGTATGGTAGAACTGAAAGTGATTCCAGAACCGCAAACGATTACTGAAAGTTTGAAAGGAACCTAAAGATTCAATCTGGCTTGACATTCTATTGGCCACTCCACAGATACGATGGGCAACCTCATGCACCCGAGGGGTACTCCGGTAGCCTCAAGGACGGTGACAGGGAGGTTCTTGTTTACCCAGACTTGCCATTGCTGTTGTTCCAGACTGTGAGACCCGGCAGGAGGATCAGTATAGCGTCTTTCTAAACTAGCTTTAGAAGTGTACGTGTATATGATTCTGCCAGAGGGTTGTCGTAGTCAGTGGGAGCAGCGGAAGCATGGTGGACAGGTGGCTTATGTCTATTTATAGACTAAAGCAGACACAGCGGAGATAGATCATCTATTTCTGATGTGACAGTCATAGGTTTGACTTCATCAGAATAGGGGATGGATCTGTTAAGAAGGTAGTAGGGTGTGATGTCCTGGTATTTGGATGACATACACAGAGTAGGAAGTGATATTCCTATACTACGATCGGTTATACTTTGGTTGTCACACAGTGGTTTCTCCATATGGGACTTGGATATAATATCAAAACATTCTGGTTACTAGATCTATGGATCTAGATTTGGGTGGTTTCCTAATCAGGGTACTTAGACAGCATTCTAAGAGTTTTTAGAATGGACGACTCCTGGCACGGTAGTGTACCTGCAGGTGATGGAGTCACCCTCTCTAAAGGTGTCTTACAGACTAAAGTGGAGAGAGATGTGCATGATTGGCAGATCACTTGCTTAGGCAATTGAGTCAATCATGAGATGTCAAGTACCACACCAGATGTTGTTCTTGCAGTAGATGCAATAACTTGATATTGATCCTATCCTGGAGAAACAATCGGAAGCAGTTTTAGAACATAAGTGAATGTTCTAGGGATATGATAACGACAGCCTCATTCAGGAGACACTTATCATTCCAGGCTTCCAAGGTGACCTGGACGACAGGATGGCCGTCAGAGTTATAGTTTTCCCTCTGACGAGGGGCAGTGTTTTGGACAGATGATCCAAGCAGACACTGAGGGAGGTATTACGCGGGATACTGATTAATTTCAGTTGGCGATACAGTCTAAGAAGTTTGGATTTGGAGTTCATTTATGAACTAGGTCCCATCAGACATCCAGACACATTCTAAGACAGGTATTGCTCATTTCGTGAGATAGGTTTCTCCGCGAACTTAAGATATAGAGAGACATAGAAAGAAACATCAAAGCGGATCCACTCACTGAGGCTATTCCTCAAACGCAATAGTTTCGCAAACGGGTTTTGTGAGACTGACTAGTAGAGGAGTTGGGTGTTCGGTATCACACGGGCTGTGAGTATGCGACATCGCAATAATTAGCCTTGAGTGCAAGTGGGAGATTGTTGGAGATAGTGCCCTCAGAGTCAATTATTGGATCACAGGCACGTGATTGCAATGATTGAGGGAGGACCTATCCCGGTAGGACAGTCTTACTTAAGATGATAGTATGCTATCTGGTTTATCTTTATCATCGTGTACTGCTTTAGGTGACCGGACAGGTCGCTATTGCACGTTGATAGAGCCCCTAGGATTCTTGCTTGACTGCCAGCAGTATGAGGGCGATCATATACGTGGGAGCTGGTAGTCTATAAGCACATCCTTAAAAGGTCCCTAGTCGTGGGAGTTTCGAGACAGGGTATCGATACTCCAGAGTAGACTAGTGTATACAGTCGAGACCCCGATGAGGGGCAGTGGCCGGTCTCACAAGCCACTGGTGTCAGTTGGTTCACCAAAGATGTATACAGGTGCTCATTGGGTTATGAGTACACCGGACAGGACTCGCCGGGAACATGCTAGTTGTTCTTATACCTGACGTCAGATAGCAGTTCCCTGGTGACATGTGTACAGGTTAGTTCATCGACCTGAGGATCGTCATTTGTCTCGTGTGAGTTCCCACTGTACTTTGATTACTACCCTACCATGCTCAAAGGAGACGTGCAAATAGGTTTTAGTTGGGTACAGTCCCGAGCCACATGGAAGCAGTGAGCGGATCTTCAGGGGTTCGTCTCTCCCGGTATTGGGGGTGAGGTCGCGCTGTGTCTAGGAGAGCCCTTACACGAAGTCCTTGGCCAAGGCAGGAGAATTACTGGTAGGTATTCCAGTAGTATCTTAGGGTGTTCTGGGCTACACTCCGACACGAATTGTACCTCTTTTAGGGGTCTGACTTTTACCAACCCCCTAGGCCCGCCATGCGATGCTCATAGACGAACGGACCGGACTGTACGGATATTGTCACTGACAGGCTCAGTAGGGTGTCAAGATGAGTTCGCTCATCGACGTCCCTTTTGGTCAATACCTGGTAGCCCGTCACGTATTGGCTAATACCTCTGACGTGGTAGTGGTTAAATCCACAGCCAAAGTATTGACGAGTCTTTAGAGTCCCCCACAGACCAGTTTCTCAAGTTTCGGGCGAAACGTTGTAGAGGCCGTATGGAGATATGGCAGGGTTCGATGAGATACGTGCGGTATTGCACGGATCATGATCGGACGGTTAATACTAGCGGGCTTTGGTTTAAGCCGGATCCTAGTATAGTACAGTGTAGATTTTGTCTCATTGCATTTGTATTTCGGTCGGAATACAAATGCGGGTATGTATATACAGTAGCGGGGTTTTTCTGTAATTTACTAGGGGATCAGTTTTCTGAAGTTGCCAGTTTGCTTTCCGTTTCGGCCATTTTCATTTGTATCTTTCCTTGGCCGGAAATTGGTGGAGGAGGGCTTATTTGCAAGCAAGCAAATTTGGTTAATGGAGGGTGTTATTTGCATATTGTTGTATCATGATAATTCCCCCACCATTTGACTTCTTCTTTTGATCATGGCTTGACTTTTGGTTCATCATGGTTGTTGATGATGGGAGTTGTTTTGGATTGGATTGTGATCATCATTTCATATGATAATCATTTTCCTTTTTGCTTGAGTTAGTTGCTTTCCCACCCCTTGACTTTTCCTCTCTCTCTCTCTCTCCATTCCACACTCCCACACATGAGAGGGCCGGCCACATTTTTGATGGGGCTGTCCAAATTTTTGGCAAGGGGACTTTTTTCTCTTGATGCTTGAAAAATCCCCAAGTTGATCTACAAAAGTTCATGTTTCATTTTCTCTACCAAAAGGCAACTTCCTCAACCCCAAATGAGACTTAGCACTACACTTATTCTACAGCACATCTTGGGCACGTCGACTCGCCAACTTTGTGCCCGAGTTGCCTCGGTCCAGAGGTGGGAGCCCGTAAAAGAAGCCGGCGACGTGGTGCCCTTCCGGCGAGGAGGTGAAGACCGGAGATTCCGCGGGGAGATCGGGACGACGGTAAGAAAACCGAAGGACACGGATCGCTCGGTATATCTCTCTAACCTTTCTCTAGTTAGCTATGATTAGATTAATGGCTCGATCCGGGATTTTTGTGCATGGTGGTGCCAGTTCAAAAGTTAAAGTAAATTATCGCTTCCGCATTTTGGCCTCGGAAAGACGACCGGGGCGCCGCCGTACACTTGCACGTTCAACACCTCGCTCGGGATAAAATCACTATCTATGGTTTCGACTCCCAGTTAACATGGATGCTCGGGTCTGTAATTCTAACATTACGCTTTGGGCTGCTCATCACTGACGTCAAATTCCATGTCATTGACGCCAAGACATGCTACAACGCTTTGCTCGGCAGGCCTTGGTTACACGAGTACAACATCATCCCTTCTACACAACATCAGTGTTTAAAGTATTTCCAAGATGGTCTTGAGTACACCGTGATAGGGGAACTGAACCCATTTTCCGTAAATGAAGTCTGAAAGTACGAGGATGCAAAATATTTCCTGCTAGACTTTGAAGACATGGAAAGATGCCATAAACCGGAGAATATGCAAAAAGCTATCACCACCATACCGGTCTTCGGGAGTAATATCGAGGAGGAAGAAGAGATAGTCTATTCGGGACCGCCCCAATTTAACAAGCCTGGATCGTCTACCCCTATATTGGTCTTCGGCAGCGACTTTGAAGACGAGGTCAATGCAGCATTTTCTGTTCAGCCATAAATACAAGCCTTCACTGGCGATGAACGGAGTTTGCAAATCGCTATGGTTCCGCAAGAGCATTATAAAGAGCTTGACGCACTTGATACCTATAGTGTGCAGGAACTGCAGACGTTCTACGTCCCTCCTAGGTGAAGAGATGAAAAGGCGATCCTCTTTTATCGATCCATGGAAACCAAAGTGAAGAAAGAAATCTGGCATGGTGCCGATTCTACACTTGACAGGTTCCAGCCCATCTGTCTGCCCAAATACTACACGGAAGGAATAAAAAGGCTATTGAGGCGCCAATGCGTACCCTTCAAACAGATTGCTCGACAAGCTCAGTTCTACAACAGGAACTGGAACGTCCTTTGAACTCAGCGAAAATCGCCCAACGGGAGAATGGAAACGATCGGGCTTGGATATGTTCAATCCAAGAAACGGGAACGATTTTATGGCTTCTACGTTATACATGACTTCGATGAAGAAGGGGACGCACTGTTAGAAGGCGCTGCAGTTGAACCAAAACAAGATCTTGCCACAAAAATGCCGAGTCCGTCGTTGGAAGAACAGATGGACAAGCTAATAAGGGAAGCGGGTCAAAAGGTCCGGGACGACCACAACCGTGAAATTGCCATTTACGAGAAAGCCATAACGCAGTGCCTCCTTCAGCAAGCTACGGATAATGAAGATACCCTTCGTCGTAAGCCCTTCATACAGAAGATCCGACACGGAGGAAAAATCAAACTGAAGAACGGAAAAAACGTTCGACGGCAGCAAAGCTGGTCCAAGAAGCCACGCAATCGAAAATTGAGCAGCCAGGATCCGTCTCGTATAAAGAAGATGGGTCGAGCATATTCTTTTCCCCAAGACAAGACAAGAAAGATATTCGGTCTTGTCATGAAACATCAGATGATTACCCGCCCGGAGTCCAAGCACACCGAACAAGCAAGTGAGGTTCATCACCCAGACTATTGCTCCTATCACCGAGCGATAAGACACCATCTTGAAGACTGCTTCACCTTCAAAAACTAGGTCGAGGACCAGCATCAGCAAGACAGGTTCGCTCTATCCAGCAGTTGGAGGGTAACCCCACCACAGAAGCATGTACCAAAAGCCATGTATATAGCGAGAGTAGAACCGGATCAACATTGGGATTGGAAGCGATCTTGCACCTGTCACGTGATAACGATGTCGGAAGAAGGAGAGCGTGAGAATATGAATGACCTATCCTGGTGCTTCGAAAATGAGGATGAAGAGGAATTGATCTCGGAATTTCCACCGGCGCCAAGGGAGTTGGAAGACGGAATACATACTACTGTGAACAACCTAAGGAAAATCGACTTGGGGACGACAAACGACCCGCGGCCAACGTTCATCAGCGAGCTGCTGTCTAAAGAACAGGTAACTACGCTAAAAGACGTGCTCATGCAGTATAAAGACTGCTTCGCGTAGAACTATTCTGAGATGCCGGGATTAGATCCAGAAATAGCCGTCCATAAATTGGCGATTTCTCTGGACGTCAAGCCAGTCAAACAAGCGCCGAGAAGAATGCAGCTTGAACTTGAAATGAGCATCAACGCTGAGGTCAAGAAGCTAATCGATTCCGGCTTCATCCAACAGGTTCAGTACCCTGACTAGATCGCTAACATTGCCCAGTGATGAAGAAAAATCGGACGGTACGCATCTGCGTAGACTTTTGAGACCTCAACAAAGCATGTCCGAAGGATGACTTTCCCATACCGGTTACCGAGGTGATGATAGATAACACGTCCACTCACAAAGTCTTCTCCTTCATGGACGTCTCATCAGGCTACAATCAAATAAAGATGCATCCCGAAAACCAGAAGCATACCACTTTCCGGACTCCTCTGGGCATATTTTGCTACAAAATGATGTCTTTCGGTCTGAAGAACGCCGGTGCTACCTATCAGAGGGCCATGACGAAGATTTTCGATGACCTCATACATGAAATCGTTGAATGCTATATTGACGACTTCGTGGTGAAAAGAAAATCACACGAGTAGTATTGGGAACATATAAAGATAGTGTTCCAACGTCTTCAGAAATACAACCTGAAGATGAACGCTCTCAAATGCGCGTTCGGAGTTTCCTCAGGCAAGTTCCTAGGATTCATCATACGACATCGGGGCATTGAGATAGACCCGTCGAAGATCAAGGCGATCATAGAAATGCCTCCGCCAAGAACTCTCAAGCAACTGCGATCTCAACCCTCTACTATTTGAGTCGAGTTCTTTTAGGGGTAGAAAACAACTACTCCCCCATCGAAAAACACTGCCTGGAGTTAATCTTCACGATAACGAAGCTCCGGTATTATGCTTTGGTGTATGAGGTCCATCTCATATCAAAAGTTAATCCTTTCAAGTATTTGATGTCAAGAGCCATACTAACAGGACGACTCGCTAAATGGGCCCTGCTCTTGATGGAGTTCTTGATAACTTATCGTCCCTTCAAGGCCAGGCCATCGCCGACTTCCTCGCTGAGCACTCGATACCCGCCGATTCACTCTTAAATTGCGAATTGTCGGACGAGCACACGTTTGACATGATTGACAGGGAGAAAGAAGGGAGTGATACCCGATGGGAACTCTATTTCGATGGGGCATCTTCCATAAAGAAGCGAAAGCACAGCTCCCCTATAACCAAATCGGGGGTAGGCCTTATCTTCCTGACTCCATAAAAAGGGATAATGCGCTTTGCCTTCTCCTTAACAGAGCCGAGGATAAACAATGAAGCCGAATATGAAGCTTTAGTAGCAGGTCTTCAGATCGCTGTCGATATGGGAATCGAAAACCTCCTCATATACGGGGACTCCTAACTGGTCGTTAGTCAAGTAAACGACGACTATCAAACGTGCAAACCAGAGTTGGTAAAGTACGGTGAGATAGTGCAACAATTACTATCTTAAATTCCCGCCTACGCCCTGGAAAGCATACCGCGTGCGGAAAATGGCAAAGCGGATGCGTTAGCCAAACTCGCTAAAGAACTGGCTGATGAAAACCTCGATGACGTAAAGATCGTGGTACAAAGCCGTCGGGTTCTTGCACCAGCGGAAATATCTCCGGAATAGTCTGAAAAAAAGGAAGCGACCAAGCAAACGGCCTTACAAATAAAAGACCAGGAAAAGGCTAAGGATTGGAGGGATGTCTTTATAGACCACTTCAAATCCCGTCGAACACCTGAAGATGCATCCTCAAGACATCAACTCATGAAACGAGCTCTGTCTTTCACCTTCGTCAACGATACTCTATCTAAGAGATCGTTCGACTCTCTATGGTTAAGATGCCTCGAACCAGAAGAAGCAAAGAGAGTCGTCCAAGAAACTCACGACGGACTCTGCGACTCTCATCAAGCCGACCCGAAAATGAAGCTGAAGATCAAAAGGATGGGTTACTATTGGCCCACGATGATTCAGGACTGCTTCGAATACGTGAAATAGTGCCACTCGTTCAAGATTCACGGGGACTTCATCTACCAGCATCAAAATCCGCTACACCCAACGGTGGCTAGCTGGCCATTTGAAATGTTGGGAACCGACATAATTGGACCCATTAAACCTGCATCGTCCAGAGGACATCGATTCATATTGGCGACAATTGATTACTTCTCCAAGTGGGCAGAAGCAGTACCACTAAAAGAAGTGAAGACGGAGAATATTCTCCATTTCTTCAAGACACACGTCATCTATCGGTTCGGCACTCCACGACGGATTATCTCCGATAACGGGCCAACCTACAGAAGCTACAAGATCAGCCGCTTCGCACAGCAGCATAACATAGCCTGGAGATACTCTTCGGTCTATAATCCCCGAGCTAATGGTCTAGCTGAGGCTTTCAATAAAACCTTGATGAAGATCATAAAGAAGACGGTGTCCAGAAACAGAAAAGATTGGCATGAGAGATTGCATGAAGCTCTCAGGGCGTATCGATCTACGTTCAAAACGGCCACAAATACAACGCCGTATGCATTGGTATTCGGCGCAGAAGTGGTATTCCCTTTGGAGATAGAGCTACCCTCCCTACGAGTGGCGGTTCATTACGAGCTAACAGATGAAGAGAACGCTCACCTTCGGTTGGAGGAGCTCGACACCCTTGACGAAACTAGGCTCATGGCACAGCAAAACCTGGAGGCTTACAAAGCAAGGATGACGCGCTCGTACGAAAGATTGACTAGGCCGAGAACATTCCTCCAAGGCGAACTCATGCTAGTTGTAAAAAGACCTATAATCCTTAATCATGCCAAACGGGGGAAATTCGAGTCAAATTATGAGGTCCCATATATCATAGACAAGGTCTTCCAAGGTGGGGCTTACTTGCTCATGAATATGCATGGCGAAAGACCCTTTAGGCCAATAAACGGTCGGTTCTTGAAAAAATACTACGCCTGACCCAAACATCTGTAAACTACTACGAACCGCAGCATCCTAAAACCAACGCATAAAAAAAAGAAAAAAGAAGAAGAAGAAAAAATATGGTACGTCCATAAGCAAAATGGGCATGGATGAAAACCCAAAAGGGCTCCGTGAGTAAAAACAGCAGCGTTACCGGCGAGTTTTTGAAAACCCGAAAGGGCGCAATCTCATTAAAAGACACTTACAAGGCCCTCTCGACCTTGCAAGGAAAAAGTACCTGCGTGAGATCCTTACGACTCACAAGGGAGCAACACACTTAAGGATCCCTACAATTCCTAAGGAGAAGTTACACTTACGAGATCCTTACAAATCGTAAGGAGAATTCCCCTATGAGGCCCTCACGGCTCATAGGATTCAAAAGCCCTAAGTTACAGGGATCTGAACCTGTTCTTAAGCTATCACAATCTACATACTGCCCTACAAGCGTTTCAATATTGACCCTTGTATACAATCCACGGGCACGGATAAACATTTCCCCAACAGAGTCCCACCAGCAACGAGGGATATCCTCACGTGGTGAACGACCCTTGTAAGTCCTCTCGACCTATAAGGATAAAACACTCTTGTATGATCCTTATGACTTATAAGAGAAAACATACTTAGGAGTCCTCACGACCCTTAATGAGAAAACGCACCTACAAGATCCTCACGACTTGTAGGGAGAAATACCTTTATGAGACCCTTACGGCTCATGAAGTTAAAAGCCTTAGTCGACAGGATCCTAACCCTGTTTGCTAAGCAACCTTCGTTCGTATCGACAGAGGCAAATGATGATTCGCTCCTGGCAATGTCCCAGTGGTAGCGATACTGATGCCTAAATCGGTATCAATTTCCAAGTCCTTATACGGCAAATGATGATTCACTCCTGGCAATATTTTAGTCGCAGCGATGCTGGTGCTAAGATTGGCATCAGATTCCAAGTTCCATACTTGTAGCAAAAAGTCAGCGAGCTATAAATGCATATGAAATAGCCGAAATGATGGGGAAACTTGCAACGAAATTAGCAAGTAAAAGATATGCATACAAAAAATAGCCGAAATGATTAAGCAACTCGCAATAAAAAGCAGCGAGTAAAAAAAGAAAAATAGCCGGAATGATTGGGCACCGCAAAAAATAGCCGAAATGATTGGGCAATCGCGACTTTCGCGATATAAAAAGATGAAATGATAGAGGATCGCGGAAAGAAAATAATAAATACATATGAAATGAAACTTTTGCCCTGCAGGTGAGTCCATACTGACCCTTGTATACAATCCATGGGCATAAACGAAAGGGAACCACATTTCCCCACCGGGCTCTATCAAAGGGAGAGTCAGATCTCAACAGCAACATCTATAGCCTAAAGATCAAAAACGACGTTTCCTCTCACTCCAATCAAATGCGGACGAGACTTCAACAACCGACCTCAAAGTCGCAAAGAAATGGAGCCTTGGCAAAGTCCCCAGTTCCAAATCTCGACGGCAACATCTACAGCCTGGAGATCAACAACGGCTTTCCTCCTCATTCCAGCAGGATACGGACGTGTCACTACCAATCGGAGCCACGGCAAAGTCCCCAGTTCCGAGACTTTGAGGTTCACAAGTAACGGCGAAAGTCAACCCTAACACCGAAACTGCGAAAGTCAACCCTGGCACCGAAACGGTGAAAGACAACCCGACACCGAAACGGCGAAAGTCAACCCCGACACCGAAACGGCGAAAGTCAACCCCGACACCGTAACGGCGAAAATCAATCCCGACACTGAAACAGAGAAAGTCAACCCTGACACCGAAACGGCGAAAGTCAACCCCGACACCTATCACGACCCGAAACTTGGCACGTGACGGCCCATAAACTACGTAACGTCTACAGGCGTAACACAATTCAAGTAAGCGAAAATCCCAGCAATCTAAACCATCAAAAGTAGTAAGTGATAATAATATTGTTAAAACTTTTGAAATCTCAATCAAATTCTTTAAAGTCCTAATTTACTTCCTTTAAAATTTGGCAGCACCTCCTTTGTAAAACAAGCCCCCAAAAAGGTTACAACATAAAAGTATAAGTAAAGCATGCCCAACGAGAGCAAATCCACGCCCAAAAGCGGAAAACAACCACCACAACAGATATACGACACCGTAGCGAAGAAAAAGACGATATAAAGTGAACGGCATGAAAATCTCCAAGTCACAAAAATAATATACAATATCGTCCTCACAACTCGTCTCTAAGTCAATACATGAAAATGGTAGATGGAGAGTACATGATACAACGAATATACAATGAGCAATATCAGATAACCGTAAAACCCACATATAGCAAAACTGCGCCCAGTCAGCCGTAGCGGTATCCGCTGCAAAAGATGATATGATAGAAGAAAGCCCTGTCTCTGATTACTCTGAGGAACAACCTGCAAACCCTGTGGGACAATGGGGGTGAGTTGCTAACTCGTGAATAGTAAATAACATATGCAGCTAATCGCAAGTATGCACGTACTGCGCGAATCTATCACATTCATGCTAAAAGCAATAAATGGCCATATGTATGCAGCAGTCATGAAAGGTACTCTATCAGGTACAACTAATACATGAAGCAATAATATGACAATATATATATGCAACAGTCATGAAATGTACTGTATCAGGTACTACTAATACATGAAGCAATAATATGACAATATGTATATGCAACAGTCATGAAAGGTACTCTATCAGGTACTACTAATATATGAAGCAATACATATAAAATAAATGCGGAATATGGGATAAAACATGTCATCCTCACGGAATCCTCATCGTTGCAGGACCAATGTCCATCAAGACAATCCAAATCCCAAATATCCTCAAATCGGCCCTCGGATCGGCCCTCATATCGAAATATCGAGTAAAAATGAGAATACTTGCGTAGATCATTATGATGATATATATATATAACAGCGTCCCATACCACTGATATATATACATGCATATATAGCAGCGTCCCATACCACTGATATATATATTTAGGAGTAAAATATCATGGAAACTAGTGTCCAGTATCGACACATAAATACTCATCTATCAGGCGTCGCCACCACGACTGGCCCTGATATGTACGTATCATACGTTCATCGGAAATCCGAGTACCCTGTTTCAACACTCGAATTCCCCGTATCCATATGTACAAAACTCCGGTCGATATCTCCACGATCACCGCCTAGTCCAATACTGTCACCGGTAGGTAGGATTCCCCCTCTAACTCATCGCCATCACCTGCGATCTTCTTGCCCCGGGATACCTCCGGGTCCCACCATATACCCGCACACGGCCCACACCACTCCTCGCATGGGGTATATATCAGAACCGAGAAATTTCATGGTAGACGCTAGAATATCATATCAAGAGAAACCGGGTTTTTCAAATAATGCATAATTTCATGAAACTACCACGGTCCTCAAATCCAGAAAACATCATGTGAAATCCATATATCAATGCGAAATCAATGAAATATAATATATGCAACTTGGAACAGTAATATCAGCATATAATGGAAAAACCGCTATTTAACTATAACAAGTTATTAAATATATCATGTGGTTCCTAATCTCTCCAAATCCATACAACATCATATAAAGGTGAACATGTAGCTATAGCCAGGTATGCGTAACCATGTCGGTATAGTAAGATATGTGTATCTACCTATCAATAATGATGTAATACCCTCCAGGTATGTGTGTAGCTATATCAAGCTAGGTATGTGTACATGTAAGTATGTATGCAAGATGTACATGTAGCTGTGTCTCATATGTGTATATACCTATCTCTAATGGTACAATACCATATAGGTATATTGGTAGCTAGCATGTAGTCATGGTAAGGCATATATGCAAGCATATAGGTATACAGGTATGCTATATGTCATATGCACAATAGAATATGAATCGCTATCTCAATGTCCCTAACCAAACAATATCATATATGTATGTGTGTTGTGCGTGTCATGGCAATTATTGACGGTATGGGTGGCATACAATCAGTGCTCGTGCAACATGAGCCGTCAATAATAGTGCAGTGTCTAATGGGTACAAGTCTAAGCACAACAAGTAATAATATGCAATGAAGTTTATGCACAAACTCTATATGTGCAATATAACATGCGACTAATATCATATCATATCTTGCCCAGACGCATAACTCCATGCGGGCGATTCCTCTGTAGATGTTAAATCTACTTACAGCAATCCTGGTTAAATAAAACCAACCACTCGCTTCCCCTTCTTCGCAGCTTCCGAAGTCCCCCGCCTGCGATCCTAAATCACATAACAACAAAGCAAGTGTATATTAGAAATCGATCAATAACACGTACAAACTACGTTTGACCAACGCACCAACTCCAAACATACTCTCAAGTGTTCGTCTAGTGGCTAACACGCATAGCGATATTATGAAACTAACCCAAGAGCAACAGATATACAAAGACACGAACCGTATCGGATAACGTAACGTGCGTAATCGAAATATTAGAAAACAAGCAAAGTGATCCCAGATTTTGCTACACAAACAATTTGTAAAAGTTGCACGTACCACAAGACCACACACAACCCTAGAGACCCCCACACCAAAACTCAAACCCAAACTCCCAGTCTGACCGCAAATTGTGGCCAGAAGTAATAAAATTGCGGCCTACTGTTCATGGAATTATCTCAGGTTTATATGGTGGGTTCTAAGTCACTATACAAGGTCACTGTGATGGGAACTTATCCAACAAATACCTGATTTGATAGCAGATCATCTGAGACACCAAAACTACACTAAAAATACGATATTTTACTTGAAACTAAACTTTACGCGTTCTAAACTGAAACTAACAAGCTACGCAACACAATAAACACCTACTTAACAGTTTGAGATCATTACCTACTCCCACAAGCTCAAAGATCCTAGCTTTTCAAGCTCTAAGGCATCCAAGAGGCAAAACAAGAATTAAGAAGTGATTTTGGTGATGTTTAATGATGTTTGTGATGGAAATGGTAAGGGTTCAGTTGAGAGTGAGAAAAGATGAAGGAAATGATAAAAAGATAGAAAAGATGAGAGAATGAGAGTGTGTGAGTGAGTTAGAGAGAGGGGTGAGAATAATGAGAGAAAGAGGTGAGTGCACCCTTGCATTAACTCACACATTAATGCATGCCATGACTCCCAATGCCACCTCTTCCCAAAACAACACAAAGAAGAAATATCTTCTCTCACTCAAAATATCAAGGGTTAGGGTTAAGGTTTAAACAAAGATAAGATTAAAGCAAAGTAAGGATTAGGATTAGCTTAAAGTTGTCATGGTTACTAAACACGATTAACACAAACACACCCTCACATTAACATGCACATGTGTGTGCAAACCGTAACAAATAATAAGAAATTATTAATTAATTCTTATAAAATGTGAGGAAACCGAATTGGTAAACTTTTTACAGAAAACCCGCATTATCGTCTAATTAACACTAATCGCAAACCTAAGGAGTTACGATCTACCCCCTTATAGAAAATTCGTCCCCGAATTTAAATTTCTCACTGTGTATACCTTCAAAAAGATGAGTACAAAACTTCCAAATCTCGCTCACAGCCTCCCAAGTGAACTCCTCACTATATGTCTACACCAAAGAAACCTCCACAGATGGCAAGACCCATGACCGAAGTTTCTCCACCTGCCGATCCACTAACACTATCGGCTGCCGGTGAACGAAAAGATCGTGTACAAGCTAAACGGTCTGATGCTGAATCATGTGAGAAGGGTCATGAAGGTATTTGCAAAGTATCAACACTGGGAATACGGGGTGAATACTCAAAAATCTGGACGGAAGTGCCATATTATAGGCAACGGTACTAACTCGCTAAAGGATCTCAAAAGGACCTACAATTCTTGGACTAAGCTTCCCAAAACTCAACACGCCATTTCATCGGAAAAATCCGTAGGAATACATGATCTACTACTGCGAACTCAATTCTGCGACAACTACGGTCGTCATAAGACTTTTGTCTGCACTGGGCTACTCTCATCCTGACCTGAACCACTGGATCATCTCCGAAGTATCTAGACTAGCTGGGGTCCAGAAATCCTACTCACGCGGAGTCAGTAAAACAGACTGGCAACCGACACAACCTACCATACAAGGCCTGAAAGTTGCCAATTGAAATGTCTCCTGATAACCATCATCGTAGGAGAGCTCCATCAATGGCAAGTGACGATCCCAGCTGCCAACAAACAATTAGTACGTATGCACAATCATATCCTCCAGAGTCTGTATAGTCCGCTCTGTCTGACCATTAGCCTACAGATGGAAAAGCGGAGCTAATGCTCAACCAGTACCCAAGGCTTCCAGAAGCTTCTTCCAAAGATGGCTAGCGAACTGGGTGCCTCTATCGGATACAACGCATGAAGGAAATCCGTGCAAACGCAAAAACTTACCGAAGAACAACTGAGCAAACTGAGCATAACCGAACAACAATCACTCGAATGGAGTCACACCCTCGACTAGACCTGGATAGACCCACAACGAATTTCATGGAGATCTCCTCCCATTCCCACTCCGAAACGGTGAAAAGGTTACAATTCACCAGCCGGTCTCAAATGCTCAAGCTTAGCTCTCTGACAAGCCAAGCACCTCAAAACGAAATCTGAAACTTCACCCTTCATCCCTGGCCACCAGTAACCAACTCTCAAGTTACGTTACATCGCTGTGGCACTTGGGTGAACACTGAGAGCTAACTAATGTGCCTGCTCTAGGACCTCGCGTCTCTACCCATCAGTATCGGGTACACGCCAGCGAGTCCTGCAACGTAGCACACCCTGGTCATAAATCAAGAACTCCGAATATTTACCCAGACGAACATGATCAAGAATCATAGACAACGAGTATCGGCGGGCTGTGCCTCACGAAAACGATTTAATAAAAGTGGACAGGCGCGGACATGAGCAAGCTGTCCCCTCAGTAGAGGGGAACCTAAGCTGTACTCAATGGTTACACAAGAACTATAAATCTGTATAAGACCGTCTCTGAACTACGCACAACTAGAATAACTACCCCCGGGCCTACGACTCAAGCATCGGCTACTACAATCGCCCCGCCACGGGAAATGAAGGATCTTACAATCACAAGCCTTCATAAGCTCCATCCAACGGCGCTGTCTCAACAATCAAAACCCGCTGCAGGAAGATGTACACAAGCTCTGGTGGTCCGTGAAAATCTGTTACGACTCTCCGTACAAGTAGTGCCCCAAATCTCCAGCGCAAGACCACCACGGCCATCTCCATCATGAGTAGGATATCCTGCTCGTACTTCCTCCAACTTTCGGGAAGCCTAAGCGATAACTCTAACATGCTACATCAGTACAAAATCGAGCCCCACTCACGAAACATCACAATAAACAACAAAGTCGCCCGATCCAGAAAGCAAAGATAGAACTGGTGCAGTCGTCTACCAAGTCCTCAACCACTGAAAACTCAGCACGCATGCCTCAGTCTAAAGAAAAGGAACCCCCTTCCTTGTCAGTACGGTCTAGGGTGCAGCGATACTCAAGAAATCCTTCACGAAACGGCGATAAAAACCGGCTAAGCCTAAAAATCTGCGGACCTCTATCCCTGATGCAAGTCTGGGCCAACCTGTACGGCCTCGATCTCCCACAGGTCCATACGAAAACCGTATCCGTAACCCCATGACCAAGGAAGTCAACACTATCAAGCCTGAAGGAACACTCCAAGAATCTAGCAAACAGCTGGCGCTCTCCCAATGTCTGCAAAGAAAATCCTCAAGTGCTGCTCACGTTCCTCACGAATCTTAGAAAAGACAAGAATGTCATCTATAAAACAACAATACATTGGTCGAGGAACGGCCTGAAGAATCTGGTTTATCACATCCATGAATGCTGCTAGGGCACTGGTGAGTCTAACGACACCACCAAAAACTCATAAAGCCCGTAGCGCGCACAAAAGCAGTCTTCGGAACATCATCATTCCGAACCCGCAACTAATGATGACCTGACCCTAAAACAAACTTAGAAAAATATCTCGCACCCTGGAGCTGATCGAACAAATCGTCAATACGAGGTAAAGGATACCTATCCACACCATAAATCGGTTCAATTGACGATCAATCAACACACAACCTCAAACTGTCGTCCTTCTTTTGACGAACAGAGTATGAGCCCCAAGGCGAAACACTCGGACGCATAAGTCCCCCTATCTAGCAACTCTACAGCAGATCCTTAAGCTCTCTATGCTCCACCGGCTCATCTGGAACAACGTCGGAAAATCTCGCCCAAAAGAAACCAGGTTCAACGAGCCCACTATAGCTATTGTATCATGAATGGAAGCCAAGAATCCTCGACATCCTCTCCTCAAAAGCCGACTAGCGAAAAATGCTGAAATCAAGCTGTGAGGGGTGGCACCACAGTCCCCCCGCACAACAAGAACTGACTCGCCGAAAAAACAAAACCTGACTATCTTCTCACGGCAGTCCACAGACGCATAGCACATAGCTAACCAGTCCGTGCCCAGGAGAACGTCAAAGTCCAACATCTATAGAAGGATCAAATCGATGGACGAATCTCTATCTCCTACCCAACTGGCATATGACCGAAACACGTGTCGCGCAACCAAAGGATCGCTAATAGGAGTTAACATAACAAACGGCCGATCTAGCATACACGACTCTCAGCCCAACCACGGCACAAAGTGTATAGAACAAATGAGTGCATAGATCCAGAATTAAACAAACAAGTGCAATAAGAAAACATACGAATAAGATTACCTGAAAACTCTGCATTGGACGCCCACGCGTTCCGATGAGTAGAAGAAAACGCTCATGTTTGCCCTCTACCCGCAACTGGCTGAACTCCTCCTCTACCATCTTGTACACTCGGAACTAATCCTCCGCAACCACGAACTCTCTGCGGTATAACTATCTCGTGCTCGCGTGGCTCAGTACAACCTCAAACCCGATGACCCAAACTCCCGCACCGGTAACATCCAGAAGAAAACTGTTGAAGCTCCTGGGGATGAGAGCTAAACCACTGTCCTCGTCCCACGCCTCTACTACTCCCGCGACGTTCACGAAACCTGTTACGGAGACTGAACCTCTATCTCTGAGCTGGTACACCTGTACGAGCCCTCCTCCGTCCTCGAACTCCCAAAGTCTCGGGAAAACGTGCCTCATCAACTAGGGCTGCGTCCACTGGTGCTGTATATGTAACACAATACTGTGTGCTGATAGCAAGGAATAACTAGGTAACAGGGGTGGCAACCTCCTGTCTCTGTGCTCGACTGGCCTCAACCAATGACCTCATCGTCTGGCGCAAGTCATGCATATCTTCCTCAAGCATAGCGATACGATCTATCGAAGGCAGATCAATCTGCTCCTGTGCAATGAGCGTACCATCCTGGTCAGTCCTCACCCCAAATGAGTCAACTCTGACCTTGGCTCTCGCTGCCTCTCTCTGAGCTCTCATAGTCATCGGCAGCAAAAGGCTATAAATGGAAATAGAATTTGATAAGAACACGGAAATTGAATAACAAGGATATGTATCATCAAGGAAGGAATTTCAAGCAATAAGTACTTAGGTCACTTTAGGCGGAGTACCATGTCATAAGTATGCGGCGAACATACACATACTACATAACTCTGCTTAAGCTATTTACTCCATCATACCAAGGTCATCCTACACTCCGAAAGGTAAAACCTAACGCTCTGATACCAACTTTTTCACGACCCGAAATTTGGCAAGTGACGGCCCTTAAACTACGTAACGTCTACAGGCGTAACGCAATTCAAGTAAAACAAAAACCCAGCAATCTAAACCATCAAAAGTAGTAAGTGATAATAACATTTTTAAAACTTTTGAAATCTCAATCAAATTCTTTAAAGTCCAAATTTACTTCCTTTAAAATTTGGCAGCACCTCCTTTGTAAAACAAGACCCCAAAAAGGGTACAACATAAAAGTATAAGTAAAGCATCCCCAACAGGAGCAAATCCACGTCCAAAGGTGGAAAACAAACACCATAACAGATATACGACACCGTGAAGAAAAAGACGATATAAAGTGAACGGCATGAAAATCTCCAAGTCAAAAAAATAATATACAATATCGTCCTCACAACTCGTCTCTAAGTCAATACATGAAATGGGTAGATGGAGAGTACAGGATACAATGAATATACAATGAGCAATATCGGATAACCGCAAAACCCACCTATAGAAAAACTGCACCCAGTCAGCCGTAGCGGTATCCGCTGTAGAAGATGATACCGTAGAAGAAAGCCCTGCCTCTGACTACTCTGAGGAACAACCTGCGAACCCTATAGCACAACGGGGTTGAGTTGCCAACTCGTGAATAGTAAAGAATATATGCAGGTAATCGCAAGTATGCACGTACTGCGCGAATCTATCACATGCATGCTAAAAGCAATAAATGGCCATATGTATGCAACAGTCATGAAAGGTACTCTGTCAGGTACAACTAATACATGAAGCAATAATATGACAATATGTATATGCAACAGTCTTGAAAGGTACTCTATCAGGTACTACTAATACATGAAGTAATAATATGATAATATTTATATGCAACAGTCATGAAAGGTACTCTATCAGGTACTACTAATACATAAAGCAATGCATATAAAATAAATGCGGAATATGGGATAAAACATGTCATCCTCACAGAATCCTCATCGTGGCAGGACCAATGTCCATCAAGACAATCCAAATCCCAAATATCCTCGGATCGGCCCTCGGATCGGCCCTCATATCGAAATATCGAGTAAAAATAAGAATACTTGCATAGATCATTATGATGATATATATTATAAATATATATATAACAGCGTCCCATACCACTGATATATATATATATATATACATGCATATATAACAGCGTCTACCACTGATATATATACTTAGGAGTAAAATATCATGAAAACTAGTGTCCAGCATCGACACATAAATACTCATCTATCAGGCGTCGCCGCCATGACTGGCCCTGATATGTACGTATCATACATTCATCGGAAACCCGAGCACCCAGATTCGACACTCGAATTCCCCGTATCCATATGTGTTAGTTATGTGTATGCCCTAGAGGCCATTATTGTACATATGATGTCTATTATAGTGGATACTTGGATATGTATATACTGAGAAGACTTTCTTGCTCGACATGATAGCATGCTATCTGGTTACCTTTATCTAAACATGTAGACTTGTATTGTGATACTGTCGTGCTCTCACGTGTTGATAAAACCCGTAGGATATGTACTTGACTACCAGGACTATGATGTGGATCATACTAGTGGGGCCATGGTAGTTCACAAGTACATCCTTCAATTGTTCCTAGTCGAGGGAACATCGAGACAGGGCATCGATATTCCAGAGTAGAGTAGCGTATACGCTTCTTGGCCCATATGATGGGCGATGGATGATCCCACATCCATTAGTGTTTGACATCAAAGATCGTATACGGGTGCTCAGTGGAAACTGGGTACACTGAACAGGACTCACCGAGGACTCCTATATGGTAGAATACCTATCGTCAGATAGCTGTCCTCTGGTGACACTTGTACTGGTTAGTCTGTAGACCCAAGATCGTCATAGAGTCTTATACGACTCCCACTGTGCTTTGATTTCCTCCCTACACGCTCAAGAGGAGTCATGCAAACAGGTGGATTTTGGGTACAGTCCCGAGTCGTATGGAGGCAATGAGCGATAGGAGGGGTTTCGTCTCTCCCGGTATTGGGGGTTGATGTTGCGCTATGCTCGATTGGTAATAACTGGAAGTCCCTGACCAGGGCTGATTTGGAGATCTACTGATAAGTGTTATCGGTAGCTTCTCGACCTGTTATGAGCCTCACATCGACATGACTTATCACGTTGCTAGGGTTTGATGATTTCCACCCCTAGACATGATATGCTACATATCAGACGAAGAGACCGGACTGTACGGTAGTGTTACTGATAGGCTTCATGGAGACTGTGGACAGGCTTACTTGTTGACCTTCATATCGCTCAATGCCTGGGTAGCCGTTACGTCCAGCTAGTACCGCTGACGGCTTGTAGGCGACTGATATGATCATCAGCTACTGCCGACGTATTGACGAGTCTTTAGAGTCCCACACAGAAGTTCCCTGGTTCAAGCGAAACGAAGTAGGACACATATGTGATATGTGTGCGGGCCTGATTAAATACGAGTATGTGATACCGTATTGTAATCTGGCAGTCATCTGTTATTGGTGCGGTTATATGTGATATAACCAGATTGTCGAATCAAGTATTGATTCGATAATATGATATACAGATATATGATATTAGTCGGTCGTATATGATATAACCGGATTATTAGATGAAATGTTGATTTAATAATATGATATAAATTATATGTGATATAATTACATATTAACTAGTATCATTAGCTCACTAATTAATCTTCATTAAATATATATTATATATATTAATATATATGATATATATATATATATTAAAATGAAGCATGGCATTTTCTTTTCTATTTTGTGAAAATAGAAATGAGGTGTAAAATGAAGCATGGTTGCAAGCATGGGTTAAATACTTGTTTATACATTCTTGACTCACTATTCAAGCATGGTTGTAATTTAATATTGCATAATTCCATGCTTGAATGAGTGAGGGGTCAAGAATTATCATTCATTCTTGTTCATTCCAAAAGACTTAGCCAATTTCTTCTTCTCCCTCCTCTTGCTTCTTCTCCCTCCTCTTGCTTTTCCTCAAGCTTCAACCCTAACATGTGATGTGAATCATGAAACTTGAGCACAAATTAGTGAGCTATTAACATCCCCTACTTCATCATCACACACCTTTTAGCAAATTAGTATGATATGTTTCATGCACTAAAGGGTTTAGTGTAATGGTAGCTTGAACTAGCAGGAGCTTCGAGGTGGATCATCATTGGCGTGAAGGCTACGAAGGGAGCTTGTTCAAAGTCTCAAGAGAAGCCTTGTGGAGTCGCGGGACTACTACACGGAGCATATTGATGAGAAGGACTTGGTTCTACCAAGGTATAAACTTCTTTCCTTCTCTCTTTTTGACATATCATCTAAAGAAAACCCTAATAATCTAGTTAAGATCTTGTTAGTCTAGCTTAGCACCAAGAAATTTTTGAATTTGGCATGGTAGATGCTTCTACAACCTCATCATGGTGCTAAGGTAGTCCTTCATGGTATCAGAGACTAACTAGAACATCAGGGTAGGTCGTTACGAAGTTAAAGAGTTCGATCGGTTTAAAAATCCGGCTTTTTGACATGTTTCTGTCGATTTTTCCAAATGTTGGAATTTTGAAATTAAAAATATGCAGAAATACGTGCAGGATTTTATATGGAGCCTCAAGAAATTTGGAGACCTAACTCCTTCAAATCGCCGCGGAACCGCCACACAAACCTTGGTTTGGCCGCGGTTCCACCGCCGTTTTGAGGAGATGTGGTTCCATTTTTCTTGTGCTGCTCCATATTTGTATATTTCACTTTTTGGGTATTTTTAACTGTGATTCTCAAGTTGTTGAGTTCTCTGGATTTTGTAAAACTGATCGATATATTTGGCGTCATATAGATCTTGATGATATGTGATACAATTGTTAGAATCCGGCTTATTGGTTTTGTGAAAACCGGTAATGTATATAGTATATTGTGAATCAAGTATGTTAGTCTCGATTAATCGGTTGCCACGAAGTTTTGATTCGGATCAAAACTCCGTCGCAATCGCGTATTGTACACGAACACTCGCCGGGTAACTCTAGTAGACAGCCACGCCCCATAGCCGTGACCAAATGACTGTAGGAGAACCCCGTTGCCAAAAAGCACCCACTCGGGTGCTCGCGGCCATGGTGTTCCGCCTTAGTGCACTTCGTCACCAACATCGGGGGTGTGGCCATCTACTAAAGTTTCCGATGAGTATTCGATATTGTTGTCGGGAATCTTGTTGAATTACCCGACTAAGATAATTGAAAAGTGTTTTCAATCTGAGACTAAAACACAAGGTTTACAGTTTAGGCATGAAATCCGGAATATGCGATATTCCGGGTTTATGATGTCTAAGGATATACGGATTCTAATTATTGTAGTTTTACAATTTCTTTTCTACGACCGTAAGTGTAATATGTGGGTATCCCGATCTCGTTGCTACATGTCAACCAGTTTCAGAATACACATATTTACTTACGTTGATGATATGTGATGTCATGTGTTGCTGATATGTCTTATTGGATCGTCATGAAAAAATAGTTGGGGGTTTTATGTGAGATGGGAGTTTTCTTTTTCATTCATGTAAAATTCATTGTATGTAATATTCTTTTATTGGGGCATTTCCGGGGTGAGGATGATGTCACCAATGTTGTATATTATTTACTTTTCCGCATTAGGATAGACCCAAGGTGGGGAGCACAAGTAACCGGGTTTTAAAGTCCAGTGGGAGACCATCTCAAGGAGTTGAGACCGGGTCTCCTAACTCTAGAATTGGCAGGGTTACTTGCCGCTCTCGTAGGGGTCTATGGGATGTAGGTTTGGCTATCCGTGGAATCCGTGTTTTACATTACTGGCTAAATTTAAAACACGGACATCCTAGTATATCCAATATTTCATTTGTTTATCTTCTGCTGCTGTGTTCTGTGATGTTGATCATATAACTGCGTGAAACGAATGTAATATTATATATAAGATATATATTAAACGTTGCTTATGTTTTGCACCCGTGCTAGTCCAGCCCCCGCTCTACCGGTAGTTAAGTAACCTATCGGTGCATGACGGGGCCCCATGGCGAATGCGGATTGCATAAGCGTACGTTCTATTTTCGTTTCATTTCTTCTGTGATGTTTAGGGAAACATTAATTGATGGGACTTCATTAATAAGATTAATGAAAGAAAAGAAACCTAAAGATGTTGTAGAATCAAATTTTCAAAAAGGGTAGCTCTAGTTTTTGCTTTGCATAGCGGTATTCCTTGTAGAATATCCAGCACCTTATTCGATAAGGAAAGAGCCGAGATCCCTTCACCGGGAGTGACCTCTTTAGCAAACCTAGAAAATGCTACAAAACACTCGGTTTAGTTTTTGATTGCTTTTATAGTTCTTGCTTTGCATAGCGGTATTCCTTGTAGAATATCCAGCACCTTATTCGATAAGTAAAGAGCCGAGATCCCTTCACCGGGAGTGACCTCTTTAGCGAAACTAGAAAAGCCTCAAAAACACTCCTTTTCAAAATCACTAGTTTCTACAACGATATCAAGTTCATTACGCTCATGGTTTTTCTGAAAAACCTGCATAGCCCTCCGTCATTTTAGATAGGTACTATTTAGTATTCGTGCTACGTTTGTTGGCTTTCATCAAGGCGTAGTGTGCGGTAGCTAATTAGTGCTTATCTGCTAAAGCATGAGATGCGATTGGATTAGGGTAGTCGTACGACTTTGTTGGCTTTCATCAAGGTTCGTGCAGGTGGGTTTAATTCAATCAAGAAATGTACGGGTTGAGCTTGACTAGCGTCCTTTGGTTTGTTGTCTTTCTTCAAGGTCATAGGATGCTGGGGGTAAAAGCATTATCGGGAATTTCAAGTATTGAAATTTGCAATGAGATTGCATACCTCCTATGAGATAGCTGGATCCCGATACCAACTGCGAGTAAGAGTTAGTCCTGGAAGAATTTTACACATTACAATTAGCCGATCAAGTAGGTGTCTAGAAAGGTGTCAACGGGGTTACGCCTCTGGGAAAACGAGGTTTATTTTAATTAGGTCCGTGCGAAAGCACGGGGAACCTCCCTCAAAGTACCGGCACTAGCCTGGCTGAAAGATTGGCGAACTTGTACGGTGTAATTAATCCCGGCAAGTCTTTCCTTTTAGGGTTTGAAGGAAGATTTGACTAAAACAGTGGGAGCCATCCTGATTAGATATATTAATAACCAATCTAATCTTGCAAGAGTATACGCTAAAGTGTTTTCTTCTCTCTCTCTCGACCATGTCACGCTTTAATCAAGATAAATAATACAGATGTATTGACCGGACCCGCTTGTTATACTGCGCTAGGGAACGTTGGTCCCGCTCCAACTTATAATTGTTATAAGACAGAGCCGGAAATTAGGGATTACCAGAATCCCGTGCCACCCAAACGAAAAAAAGTACATGCTGATGCATCTTCTTCGGGTGTGTTCATTACCGAGAACTGTTCGCAGTATCCTCTACGTCCAGGGTATGTGATACCGGATCAGGATCCCAGACATGTAATATGTTACATGGGCTGCAGAAAGGTAAAGAACTGAGAACGGGTGATAAGTTTCAAGAGTTGGAAATGGTGCAAAGTGTTGCAGCTAAGTTTGTTGGCAGTTATCACCCTGTATTACCAAATACATTGATTCTGAACAAATGTTATTAGATACCAAACCTGATATACAACATCATATCAGTTTCTTTATTAGTAAAGAAGGATATAATTTTGTACTATTGGATAATATTTTGAACATTTCCTATATCAAAAGTTGATCGGTTCAGACACGTTATCTAAAAGCATAGATGTTCTAAATCAAACCACAGTTCTTAACATACAGAACACACACAAGAGGAATAGTTCAGAAATGAACAAATCCTTCTTGAGGTATTGTAGACTAGGTCATATCAATGCGACCCGATTAGCTCAAGTTACATAAAGATGCATATTTAAATCAGTTTGGGTTTACATCTTGTGAAACTTGCCAGTCATGTCATAAAGATAAGATGACCATAGCTCCGTTTATTGGAAACAGAGAAAGAGTTATTGAACTCTTGGGATTGATACATGATGATGTATGTGGGTCCCCTGTCTACACATGCCAGGACTGGTTTTTTATACTTCATTACATTTACTGATTATCTCTCAAGATTCGAACATATGTTCCTGTTGAAACACAAATCTGAACCTTTTGAGAAATTCAATGAATGTAAGTTAGAAGTAGAGAACCAAAAAGGGTATAAGTATTATGTCCTATGATGAGATCAGGGAGGAGAATACTTGAGCACGGAGATCCTGGATTATTCTAAAGGAGAATAAGATTCTCTTTCAGCATTACTCCTCCGTATACACCACAGCACGATGGTATATCGAGGCGGAGCAAATCGCATCCTATGTGATATGGTGTGCTCTATGATGAGTACTACTGAGTAGCCTATTTCCTTTTGGGAGTTATGCACTTGAGAAGCTGCATACCTATTGAATAGGGTTACAACCAAATCAGGTGCCTACCACTCCATATGCGATATGGTATGGGAAGAGCCCATTTCTTAAGAATGTTAAGATTTGGATTGTCCGGCCTATGTCAAAAGCATAATCCGGACAAGCTCGAGGCAAGGTCAGTTCTGTGGAAGTTTATTGGATATCCCAAGCATTTGCAAAGGAATATCTTCTACCAAACCGAGAAACAAATGTGTTCTCGGCATGCCATTTTTTTCTAGTGGAGATGAGGTAGAACTGGAAGGAGTTCCAGCTATACAAACTACAGCTGATGATTTGGTATAACCGAAGGATTCAATAGTTTCCAACGAACCTCAGCCTCTCCGCCGATCTTGTAGGGTTCCTCACCCACCTGAGAGATACTTCGGTTTTCTCTATGACAGTAGGAGCGAGGATTACATCATGAGATGATGACCCAACTAGTTTCGAGCAGGCCATCAGGAGTGGTGACTCTGTAAGAATGGCTGGATGCTAAGCGATCTGAGATGGAATCCTTATACACCAACAAAGTATGGACTTTGGTTGATTTATCTGAAGGGTTAAATCCCCATCAGGAGCAAGTATATCTTGAGAAGATTACTTGGTGTACATGAAAAATTTGAGACTTTCAAAGCTATGCTTAAGTCCATCCAGATCCTACTTGCCACTGCTACATACCATGACTACGATATCTGGCGGTTGTGTGTCATGACTGCTTAGAAAAGAGCGTCTATAAGTACACAGCCAGAGGGCTTCATAGACAGTGGGAGCAGCGAAAATGTGTGCGAGTTGTTTTATGAGATAAATCAGGCATCGCGGAGCTGGAACGTCTGTTTTGATGTGGTAGTCAAAGAGTTTGACTTCATCAAAATGGTAGATGAACCTTATATATACAAAAAGGTAGTAGGGAGTATGGTGGTGATCCTCGTATTATATGTGGATGACATACTCTTGATAGGAAAGGAGTTTCCTATGCTACACTCGGTCAATCTCCTCTTATTACAAAGATTCTCCATATACGACCGAGGTGATACCTCCTAAATCCTGGGTTATGGATCTATGAGATAGATCTATTTGGAAATTAGGATTCTCACTAGCTGTAATGAGATGAATGGATCGTGGGGAAAATCACTGGAAATGTTCCAGGGTGATAAGGACGACTGAATGTCAGACAAAGGTATTGTCTTCACCCCCAGAAGAGGGACGGTATGTTGGAAAAGTTCCAAGCTAGATACCGTAGCAAACTAGATGATTAAAGGCTATATACATCGTTACCAAGAATACTACCAAAGAGGCAGTCTGGATATATTAGTTCATGAGATGAACTTAGTTCCTACCATTGTATGACAATGGAGTTATAGCTTTGGCCAAGGAACCCCGTCCCATCTGTAGTCCAGACATATTCTTAGGCAGTATCACCTGATCATGGAGATGGTTGATCTCCAGGAAGATCGAGCTCAGGAGAGTTGATACGAAGGATAACGTAGCGGATCCACTCACGAAGGCCACCCCTCAGAATCAATTTGAGAGACTTTTTGGGATGTTGGGTATGAGATACTACAACACATGGCCTTAGTGCAAGTGGGAGATTGTTAGTTATGTGTATGCCCTAGAGGCCATTATTGTACATATGATGTATATTATTGTGGATACTTGGATATGTATATACTGAGAAGACTTTCTTGCTCTACATGATAGTATGCTATCAGGTTACCTTTATCTAAACATGTAGACTTGTATTATGATACTGTCGTGCTCTTACGTATTGATAAAGCCCTTAGGATATGTACTTGACTACCATGACTATGATGTGGATCATACTAGTGGGGCCATGGTAGTTCACAAGTACATCCTTCAATTGTTCCTAGTCGAGGGAATATCGAGATAGGGCATCGATATTCCAAAGTAGACTAGCGTATACGCTTCATGACCTATATGATGAGCGATGGATGATCCCACATCCATTAGTGTTTGACATCAAAGATCGTATATGGGTGCTCAGTGGAAACTGGGTACACTGAACAGGACTCACCGAGGACTCCTATGTGGTAGAATACCTATCGTCAGATAGCAGTACTCTGGTGACACTTGTACAGGTTGGTCTGTAGACCCTAGATCGTCATAGAGTCTTATGCGACTCCCACTGTGCTTTGATTTCCTCCCTACCACGCTTAAGAGGAGTCGTGCAAACAGGTGGATTTTGGGTACAGTCCCGAGTCGTATGGAAGCAATGAGCGATAGGAGGGGTTTCGTCTCTCCCGGTATTGGGGGTTGATGTTGCGCTATGCTCGATTGGCAATAACTGGAAGTCCCTGGCCAGGGCTGATTTGGAGATCTACTGATAAGTGTTATCGGTAGCTTCTCGACCTGTTATGAGCCTCACATCAACATGACTTATCACGTTGCTAGGGTTTGACGATTTCCACCCCTAGACATGATATGCGACATATCAGACGAAGAGACCGGACTGTACGGTAGTGTTACTGATAGACTTCATGGAGACTGTGGACAAGCTTGCTTGTTGACCTTCATATCGCTCAATGCCCGGGTAGCCGTTACGTCCAGCTAGTACCGCTGACGGCATGTAAGCGACTGATATGATCATCACCTACTGCCGGCGTATTGACGAGTCTTTAGAGTCCCACACAGAAGTTCCCTGGTTCAAGCGAAACGAAGTAGGACACATATGTGATATGTGTGCGGGCCTGATTAAATACGAGTATGTGATACCATATTGTAATCTGGCAGTCATCTATTATCGGTGCGGTTATATGTGATATAACCAGATTGTCGAATCAAGTGTTGATTCGATAATATGATATACAGATATATGATATTAGTCGGTCGTATATGATATAACCGGATTATTAGATCAAATGTTGATTTAATAATATGATATAAATTATATGTGATATAATTACATATTAACTAATATCATTAGCTCACTAATTAATCTTCATTAAATATATATTATATATATATTAATATATATGATATATATATATATATAGTAATATATATGATATATATATATATATATATATTAAAATGAAGCATGGCATTTTCTTTTCTATTTTGTGAAAATAGAAATGAGGTGTAAAATGAAGCATGGTTGCAAGCATGGGTTAAATACTTGTTTATACATTCTTGATTCACTATTCAAGCATGGTTGCAATTTAATATTGCATAATTCCATGCTTGAATGAGTGAGGGGTCAAGAATTATCATTCATTCTTATTCATTCCAAAAGACTTAGCCAATTTCTTGCCCATGCTTGCTCTTGCTTCTTCTTCCTCCTCTTGCTTTTCCTCAAGCTTCAACCCTCACATGTGATGTGAATCATGAAGCTTGAGCACAAATTAGTGAGCTCTTAACATCCCCTACTTCATCATCTCACACCTTTTAGCAAATTAGTGTGATGTGTTTCATGCACTAAAGGGTTTAGTGTAATGGCAGCTTGAACTAGTAGGAGCTTCGAGGTGGATCATCATTGGTGCGAAGGCTACGAAAAGAGCTTGTTCAAAGTCTCAAGAGAAGCCTTGTGGAGTCGCGGGACTACTACACGGGGCATATTGAAGAGAATGACTTGGTTCTACCAAGGTATAAACTTCTTTCCTTCTCTCTTTTTGACATATCATCTAAAGAAAACCCTAATAATCTAGTTAAGATCTTGTTAGTCTAGCTTAGCACCAAGAAAAATTTGAATTTAGCATGGTAGATGCTTCGACAACCTCATCATGGTGCTAAGGTAATCCTTCAATATTTACATGACTCTGGTCGATATCTCCACGATAACCGCCGAGTCCAATACTGTCATCGGTAAGTAGGATTCCCCCACTAACTCATCGCCATCACCTGCGATCTTCTTGCCCCGGGGTACCTCCGGGCCCCACCATGTACCCGCACACGGCCCACTCAACTCTTCGTATGGGGTATATATCAGAACCGAGAAATCTCATGGTGGACGCTAGAATATCATATCAAGAGAAACTGGGTTTTTTAAATAATGCATAATTTCATGAAACTACCACGGTCCTCAAATCCAGTAAACATCTTGTGAAATCTATATATCAATGCGAAATCCATGAAATATAATATATGCAACATGGAACAGTAATATCAGCATATAAAGGAAAAACCTCTATTTAACTGCAACAAGTTATTAAATATATCATGCGGTTCCTAATCTCTCCAAATCCATACAACATCATATAAAGGTGAACATGTAGCTATCGCAAGGTATGCGTAACCATGTCGGTATAGCAAGATATGTGTATCTACCTATCAATAATGATGTAATACCCTCCAAGTATGTGTGTAGCTATATCAAGCTAGGTATGTGTACATGTAAGTATGTTTGCAAAATGTACATGTAGCTGTTTCTCATATGTGTATATACCTATCTCTAATGGTACAATACCATATAGGTATATGGGTAGCTAGCATGTAGTCATGGCAAGGCATATGTGTAAGCATGTAGGTATATAGGTATGATATATGTCATATGCACAATAGGATATGAATCGCTATCTCAATGTCCCTAACCAAACAATATCATATATGTATGTGTGTTGTGCGTATCATGGCAATTATTGATGGTATGGGTGGCATACAATCAGTGCTCGTACAACATGAGCCATCAAGTATAGTGCTGTGTCCAATGGGTACAAGTCCAAGCACAACAAGTAATAATATGCAATGAAGTTTATGCGCAAACTCTATATGTGCAATATAACTTGCGACTAATATCATATCATATCTAGCCCAGACGCATAACTCCATGCGGGCTATTCCCCTGTAGATGTTAAATCTACTCACAGCAATCCTGGTTAAATAAAACCAACCACTCGCTTTCCCTTCTTCGCAGCGTCCGAAGTCCCCCGCCTGCGATCCTAAATCACATAACAATAAAGCAAGTGTATATTAGAAATCGACCAATAACACGTACAAACTATGTTTGACCGATGCACCAACTCCAAACATACTCCCAAGTGTTCGTCTAGTGGCTAACACGTGTAGCGACACTATGAAACTAACCCAAGAGCAATAGATATACGAAGACAAGAACCGTATCGGATAACGTAACGTGTGTAATCGAAATACTAGAAAACAAGTAAAGTGATCCCAGATTTTGCTACACAAACAATTTGTAAAAGTTGCACGTACCACAAGACCACAAACAACCCTAGAGACCCCCACACCAAAACTCAAACCCAAACTCCTCAGTCTGGCCGCAAATTGCGGCCAGAAGCAATAAAATTGCGTCTTACTGTTCATGGAATTGTCTCAGGTTTTTATGGTGGGTTCTAGGTCACTACACAAGGTCACTGTGATTGGAACTTTTCCAACAAATATCTAGTTTGATAGCAGATCATCCGAGACACCAAAACTACACTAAAAATACGATATTTTACCCGAGACTAAACTTTACACGTTCTAAACTGAAACTAACAAGCTACGCAATACAATAAACACCTACTTAACAGTTTGAGATCATTACCTACTCCCACAAGCCCAAAGATCCTAGCTTTCCAAGCTCCAAGGCATCCAAGAGGCAAAACAAGACTTAAGAAGTGATTTGGGTGATGTTTAATGAAGTTTGTGATGGTCTTGTGATGGAAATGGTATGGGTTTAGTTGAGAGTGAGAAAAGATGAAGGAAATGATAAAGAGATAGAAAAGATGAGAGAATGAGAGTGTGTAAGTGAGTTAGAGAGAGAGGGGTGAGAATAATGAGAGAGAGAGAGACGTGGGTGCACCCTTGCATTAACTCACACATTAATGCATGCCATGACTCCCCATGCCACCTCTTCCCAAAACAAAACATAAAGAAGAAATATTTTCTCTCACTCAAAATATCAAGGGTTAGGGTTAAGGTTTAAACAAAGATAGGATTAAAGCAAAGTAAGGATTAGGATTAGCTTAAAGTTGTCATGGTTACTAAACACGATTAACACAAACACACCCTCACATTAATATGCATATATGTGTGCAAGCCATAACAAATAATAATAAATTATTAATTAATTGTTATAAAATGTAAGGAAACCGAATTGGTAAACTTTTTACTGAAAACCCGCATTATCATCTAATTAACATTATTCGCAAACCTAAGGAGTTACAACACCGTAATCGTGAAAGTCAACCCGATACCGTAATGGCAAAAGTCAACCCCGACACCGAAACGGCGAAAGTCAACCCTGACACCGAAATGGCGAAAGTCAATCTTGACACTGTAGAAAACGGAGAAAGTCATCCCTGACACCGTAGAAAACGGAGAAAGTCGATCCACGACACCGTAGAAAACGGAGAAAGTCGATCCCGACACCATAGAAAACGGAAAAAGTCACCCCTGACACCGTACAAAACGGAGAAATTCAATCCTCGACACCGTAGAAAATGGAGAAAGTCAACCCACGACACTGTAGAAAACAGAGAAAGTCGATCCCGACACCGTAGAAAACGGAGAAAGTCATCCCTGACACCGTTGAAAATGGAGAAAATCGATCCTCGACACCGTAGAAAACGAAGAAAGTCGATCCCGACACCGTAAAAAATAGAGAAAGTCAACCCTCAACCTCCCCGTCGAAGCAACGCATCGACTCGGGAACCAGTCAACTCATCAACCACTTACAAGTCCTCTCGACTTGTAAGGAAGAAGATTCCCTTGTGAGATCATTACGACTCTCAAGGGAAAACGCACTTAAGAGTCCTTACGACTCTTAAGGAGAAAATACACCTACGAGATCCTCACGACTCGTAGGGAGAAAAATCTTTATGAGACCCTCATGGCTCATAAAATTGAAAACTCTTAGGCAGAAGATCTGAACCTGTTTCCTAAGCCATCACTACCCTACGAAGAGTTCAAGATGAACTATTATCCATCATCTACAGACCAAATTTTCTAAAATCACATGACAACAAAGCAAAGAAAAGAAGGCGATAAAGCAAGATAGAAAAGAAATGTGTCCTTTATTCATAAATTCAATTGGATACAAGTTACATCATATGAAAATGAATAGAATAAAAAAATGAAATGAATACATGTTATTCATAAGTTACAAATGTACAATCAATACAAAGGCAGCTACTGAGAAGGAGACGTTTTTAGTAAATCAGCCAGTTGCTCGCACACTCCTCTCAGCTCCTTTTCGCGATCAGCCTCCGCGGCTAGCTCCGTTTCGACTTGGGCCCGTTGCTGCAAACAGGATGAAAGTTTCTCATCAATTTTCTGCTGAACAGCCCCCTGAATCTGTGCGGCCTCCTCAGTAAAGTCAAGCTTTTTCCTCAGCACCAGCCAGTCAGAAATACATCGTTGAAGGTTTTCAAAAATGGAGTTTAGCTGCGCAGCATTCGCTTTGACCTGGGCATGCAGTTGGACAGACTCAACAGAAGTCGTCTCATGTTCCTTTCGCTTAATGATCGCCTCTTGTTCGAAATGGCGAAGGAAAATGGCACTTTACTCAACCCATGCAGCCCACTGGGAGTTTAGAGCCAGAATCTCAGGAGCAGGACGCCTAAGCTCAAGCTCATGCAGGAAGGCCTCAATCTTCCTGCAGTGATTAACCCAAGACTCAACGAGGCCTTCGTTATGAAAGTTCACAAGCGTCGCCAGCATTGGATTAACCTCGGCAGCAAAATCTGCAGCGAATATAGGGGCCTCCGCGTTAAGATCCTCGACGTATTCGCTCAACATACACAGGCTGGTCACAGTACCTTTGAAGATGGACATCTAGAAAAGGGCCCTGCCGGCATTACGATGTGAGACTCGAACGGAGCAGGAGCCGGTGCGATTGCTGCAAAATGAATTATGATCAAATTTCGGCTCAAAAGGTAAAGAAAATGCATGAACAATAGGTTTACTATACCGGATGCAACAGGGGGCAGAGTTGGGATTACTAGCGGTGCGCCGATTCTCTCGCCTCCACCTTCAATTTGTAGTGCTGCAATCAATTTAAAAATTAACAATGGCATGGTCACCCATCAAAGAAAAGAAAGGATATCGGTTAAAAACTATACTCACCGGCACCAGCAGGAAAAGTGACTTCCGACTGGAAAGAAAAATGCGGGTTCAGCACTTGATACAGATGATCAAAGAGAACTTGTCGCGACCCGAAATAGCTCATGACTGGCCCTTGAATCATATAAAGTCTATAGGACCCCATCTAATCCAAGTAAGCCAAAGCCCAGAAATCTAAAACCGTTTTAAATAATATATGAAGGAAAAATAGTTTAAGAAGTGAAGAAAACATGTTTGAAAAGCAAGGTTTTTAAATAAGTAAGCCGAATGTGCATTTTTAAAAGTATAGTCTTTTCTGAAAATTCCTGCAGAGTTCCCTTTGTAAATACTGGCGCCGAACGGGGTACATCAAGAATAATATATATATGCAATGATAAAAGGCATCCCTAAGCAGGAGCTAGCTCTTCGTCAATCGACGGTCACAACCACGTAAGCAATATAATATACAACGCCAAAGGGCGAGGATCAAAACTCAGAAAAAGAAACTCAAACAGCATGAAAACCGTAATACTACAATGCACGACTCTAAGGTCGAAATAATACATAACTGATTTTCTAAGTCTGAAACAATATACAAGTTTTTGTTGATGGAATTACTAGATACAACAGAATAAAATAAATACAATGGTGGTTCTGATGCAAAAGAACCCACCTACCAAAGCAAGTCACCCGTAAGGGAAGCAATGTGCCAGAAAACCGCAATGAAACTTGTGCGGCTAAACCTGCAAGAACTGTGGCACAACGGGGGTGAGTTGCCAACATGTGAATAGAAAATATCTACAAGCAGAAATCGAATGTATGACTCATCCTAGGTCAATACGACCAGAAATATATAAACCTCAATATGAATAAGTCTGAAGCATGCTAAAGTGGCAATGTAACCTCTATACATGAGTGTAGTGCCAAGTGCTCGTGCCAGTGCCTCAGGTAATAACATATCATAAATATGAAGTAGGATTAATGTAATCAAATCTGTATGTATGTGGATCCCGTCCACTCGTCACCTAATGACAATAACCATCATGCATGTAAATATCATAAAGCATATGCATGGAAATATGAGGATATAAACCATATGTGTCCCTCGCGACACGTCAAAATCATGGAACCGGAGTGTCCAGCATCGACACTCGAAAACATCATGAAAGTTGTGCCCAGCATCGGCACGTAAATCCTCATATATCTCAGGCGCCGCACACCCTGGTCGGCCCTCATATCCATTTCATGACTCCGGTCGGTATCCTCCGGATATCCGCCGAGCTCAAATACAATCAACGGTAGGTAGTGTCTCTCTGCCAGGCTCACTGTCTATCTACACAGCAGATCCGTTCTCGCCCCGGGTACCATACCGGGTCCACCATGTACCCGCAATCGGCCTCGTCCGCTCCTCGAATCGGGTTTCACATGTCGCTCTCAGTACCGAGAAAACACATGGTGGACGCACTGAAATATCATATCAAGGGTAACCGGGTTTTTAAAACAATTACATACTCTCTTTTGAAATATCCATGGTTCCCAAATCCAAAAATATCATGGAAACAACATATCTCAATGCGTATAATCAAAAGCATGATGTATGCGACATGTAAAAGAAATGAAAGCATATCTATATATCATGCAACATGGAATAGTAATATGCACATATTGAGGGAAACCGCTCTTTTAAAATGAATCAGTTTTAAAGAGTATCTTCCGATTCCCAAATCTCTAATCAAAACAGAATCATCTGTGTATGTGCGAATACATATGAATATACAGTATATAGGTACACAAGTATGCCATGCAAGGGTCATATCCTGAATGCAACAGTACTACAGTGTAGTGACATGGCAATTATCGATGATGAAGTGTGTGAGCCGGCAAGTAGTGTACGTGGAACATACGCATCATCGATAATGGTGCTGATGTCCTAACATCATGATTGTAATATAGCAAAAAACACATTTACAGATGCAAAGCGATGCGAATAGCATGAATTTGCGGAAATCGAATAATCAACGCAACAGTAAAGAATCTATATCCATATGTATAAGTCATGCAGTTATGCCAATTGAAATAAGACGAATCGGGATTTTTGGTAAAATAATGGCTACGGTGTTTTAAGAAAAAATGCGTCGTTTGAAAATATCCGTAGAATTCATTTTTGCCTATCCTTAAAATATCCCCGATTCGTTAGTTTTGAAATAGGTATGACTCGGGTCTAGTCTAATGTCTACTAAGTAATCTACAGACCTAACTAACAAGCTAAACAGGAGGGTATGGAAACCACCTATATCTGAGTCGATATATATATATATATATATATATATATAATAGTCGGTGATCCCGCCTTAATAGTATCACATACGATACAATATACATCATATAATATCCTCGAGTCATGAGTGCGGATCTATCATCAATAAATAGCTCGTACGTAAATCCGTCGTACGGCATCCCAAATCTGGGTACGGGTCAATATCACGGTCAGCTCATCAATTATCTGGTATCCTTATCATCATCTCTCATGATCTGGGGTACTAATCTAAGTCTAGTACAATCGATACCATCTAAACAAATATATGCGCGTGTGTAAAACACACGTCCAAAGGCCCGCTAAAATCTCGTATCGTATCCCAAATAAAAATCACATCATATCATATCGCCGACCTCACGGCACTATGCCTAAACTCATCGACTCATCTCCGGTATCATACACTATTCTCATCATTACGATATAAGTATAGCAATAAGCATGTGTATGCGTGTGGGTATAAACCTATGCTAGGGTTCGCTACTAGGAAAATACACTAGTTCACTTCTAACCCTAAATATCCATAGTACACCTAACACATCTATGATCTCCATGTCACACTATAAACTATCATATATATAATATATACATATATAGTATACCAACTTCGGACTGCGGGGGTGCTATACGCCATCCACCCGACTTCCCCCGTAGATATAATCTACTCACATTGCATCCTGCGTGTCGGTGTCGGTGTCGCCACCATCTTCTTCGTCATCTCGGATCACCGTGGGGGTACCTACAAGTCACACGTATCGCATCGCATTAAAACCAAATCGAAACCAAAATGACACACGAAAATCAAAACGGTACGCTTAAAAGCCTATAGGTTAGAACCAATGGTTAGCCTCCGCAAAACAACCCGAAATCACTCGATATAGACGTACAAACGTCACACGATCGAGATAACGCACAAATATCAAAATCTGGAAATCGAAATACGGAAAACCATAACTAAATTCAAAGCAGCAACTTATAAAAGTGTTCCCAGATTTCGTCTCAGGTGAAATCAAGGTTCCAAAACAACACTAGGGTGATATATAGGGTACATATGACCTAAAGAAGAAACCTGGACCCTACCCCACACCAAGTGGCCGAGCCCCTCCCACTGAAAATCCGGCCAGGCCGGCCCTTGGTGTTCCAATGGGGTTCGTCTCGCTACAGGGGTTCCTGGGGTCTCAAATTGGTCTCTGGACTTGTTTATTTTTCCAGTAAAAGTCCCAGCTGTTGGAGATAGTGCCCTCAAAGTCAATTATTGGATCGCAGGTACGTGATTGCAATGATTGAGGCAGGACATATATCGATATGACAGTCTTGCTCGAGATGATAGTATGCTATCTGATTTGTTTTTATCATCGTATACATGCTTTAGTTCACTATTGCATGATGATAGAGCCCATAGGATTCTTGCTTGACTACCAGCACTATGATGGCGATCATATGCGTGGGAGCTAGGGTCTGTAAGCACATCCTTAAAGTGTCCCTAGTCATGGGAGTTTCGAGACAGGGCATCGATACTCCAAAGTAGACTAGTGTATACAGTCGAGACCCCGACGAGGGGCGATGGCCGGTCTCACAAGCCATTGGTGTTAGTTGGTTCACCTAAGATGTATACAGGTGCTCATTAGGTTATGAGTACACCGGACAGGACTCGCCGGGAATCTGCTAGTTGGTATTATACATATCGTCAGATAGCAATTCCCTGGTGACATGTGTACAGGTTAGTTCATCGACCTGAGATCGTCATTTATCTCGTATGAGTTCCCACTGTGCTTAGATTACTACCCTACCACGCTCAAAGGAGTTGTGCAAACAGGTTTTAGTTGGGTACAGTCCCGAGCCACATTGGAGGCAAGTGAGCGGATCGTTGGGGATTCTTCTCTCCCGGTATTGGGGTTGATGTCGCGCAGTGCACGGGTGGACATCACTAGGAATCCTCGGCCGAGGTAGTGGAGAATTACTGATTTGGATCAGTAGTTTCTTAGGTGGTGATGGGCTTCATACCGACACGAATTATCGCGTTATTAGGGGTCTGACTTTATCCACCCCCCTAGACTCGATATGCGATACTCTTTAGACGAATGGATCGAACTGTATATACATTGTCACTGTCAGGCTCAGTAGGGTTTATAGATGAGTTCGCTCGTCAGCTTCCCTTCCAATCAATACATAGGCAAACCGTTACGTACAGCTTGTACCTCTGACGTGCTAAAGGTTATACCCAGTGCCAGTGTGTTGATGAGTCATTAGAGTCCCCCACAGACACTTTCCCAAGTTCGGACGAAACGTTGTAGAGGCCGTACGGTTTTATGGCAGGGTTCGGAAAATGCACGTGCGTTTTCGCACGTGTCGTTTTTCGGGCAGATAATACTGGTCGGCTTTGGTTTAAGCCGGATCCGAGTATTATACTGTGTAAATATAATATATTTGTCTCAGTTGCATTTGTATTCTGTCATAATACAAATGCGGGTATGTTTATACTAATACGGGGTTATCCTGAGATTCGTTTCAGGATCACTTTTGGAAGTTGCCAGTTTCCAGTTTTCTATCAGCCGTATTTAACAGTCGGTTAAATGCGGATTTATATTTTCTTGATGAGGGTGAGTCATGGTTCTAGAAGGTTCTAGATATGGTGACAAGGCCTGATGATTCATTGTTAGCATTAATTGTTCATTTAATGCTTGATGACTTGGTTAGTGATTCATCACTTGCTTTAATTGTGTTCATACTATGTATCAAGATGACTCATTCATTCATGATAAGTATCATTGCTTGTGGTCACCACTCCTCTCCTACACTCACCCCCTCTCCTCCTTTAAGTGGCCGGCCAACCCCTTGGTGAAGGATTATGGTTGTTAGAAAAAAGAATAAGGTTTTTGGTGCATGGAAATTAGAATAGACAATTCTCATTTCACCCGATTCCAAATTGCAACTTCATTAACCGTTCGTCCATACCTTCGGACGTAACGAGACAAAGTGTTCTACTCATTCTCTACTTCATCTTGGTCATCTCTTTTAGCAAACTTGACGATCGAGTTGCCTCGGTTCAGAGGCAGGAGCCCGTTTAAAGATCCATCGACGTGGTGCCACCTGAACGAGAAGATTGGAGATTCAGGAGATCGGAGCAGCCGCAACAAAGCGTGGGATGATGGTTGAAGACCGAAGGACTCGGATCGTTCGTTATAACTCTTCTACCCACTTTGTAGTTTGTTAGTTTAGCTTTAATGGCAGATCCGGGTTACGGTACACGATAGCGCCAGTTTGTAAAAAGTTTTTGTTCCGCATTTGGCGTCTGTTAGACGGCCGGGGCGCTACCGTGGACTTACAGTGGTATCAGAGCCTCACCATTAAGCTATACTAACTTGTGCTAACACATTTAAAACATCGATCGAACGGATTTCGCAAAACTACAATTTTCAGCACACAAGTTTCTGTCGATTTTTCTAAGGGCCTAAAAATAATTTTACATATCACAGAAATGTGTGCAGGGTTTTCTAAGAATTATGGAAAAAATGGGCACGTGATCCCACATTATGACCGCGGATCCGCGGTCAAACCTAGGGTTTGACCGCGGAAGCGCGGTCGTTCTGTGGGAACAGTGCATCATTTTTTCCAGAATGCTTTATTTTGTAAATTGCGGTTTTTTGGTACTATTTGTTTGGGCCCAGATTTTGTTACTGTACAGCAGATGTACGTGGGGCCCACTTCGGAAAATTTAGTCGATCGAAATTTTAAATTTGTTAGTATACAGTAATTATATTATATCTCCGACCGGGAATGTCATTTGATCGATAAACCGCGTCTGATTGCTATAGTTCTTTTAGACGGGTTTGTGAACGTGACATTCGCGTTGATGTTCTGTGTTGTGCTGTGATGTTGCGGATATGTCGTTGTGGATAACAGGGTGCAATGATAGTGCAGTTTGGATTTATTTTTACATTTGATATTGCGGGGCGAGCGTCCAACATGTGGACTGCCGTTACTGCCTGTTTGTATAATATTCTTTTGGGGCATGACCGGGTCGAGGTCGATGTACCCGTTGTACATATTTTTATTTCTGTACTAGGTTTATCCCGCGAAGGAGTGCACGGATAGCCGGGTTCTGGAGGGCAATGGGTCCGTATCTCATGGCTTTGAGAGGCAAAGGGACCTCACTCTAGAATTGGCAGACTATTCACCGCACTCGTAGGGGGTACAGGTTGACCCAAGGAGGGGTGCTCAATTTACCGGATTCCGTGAACTGCCGGGTGTTCCATTCACTATGTTGTGGGGACTACCTCGCTTCAGGTTTTGGCGGGTAACTTGCCGCACCCATAGGGGTCTAGGTTTTATTGCACAGGCTATCCACACGACCAGGGGAACGTCGGGTTTCAGTAGCGGCTCTGTGAAACCCGGGGATCCCAGATTATCTGTATTGTTCTGTGATGCTTATTACTTTTCTGTAATGTTGCATATTATCATGCCTGGAGCGATTATTGTATATTGGTATATATACTATTAAATGTTGTATATGTTTTACACCCGCGCTAGTCCAGCCCCCGCTCTGTCGTTAGTTAAGTAACCTAACGGGTGATGACGGGACCCAGTGGCGAATGCGGATGGCATATACGTACATTTTATTTTCGTTCTTTTCAGGTGTGATTGATTGATAGGACTGTATTGATTCTAATCAATGCAAGAATAAAACAAACCTATATTTGATGTTGTTGGAACAAATTTTAAAAAAAAGTGTTATTACAAAGATGTTTCCTTTTGTTTTGCATAGCAGTATTCAGTTAGAATATCCTGCACCTCATTCGACGAGGCAAGGGCCGAGATCCCTTCACCGGGAGTGACCCCTTGGGCAGAAGTTTGCGTCAGGGTAATAACTTTAATATAGTCGATTACAAGTTGCTTTGCATCGCGGTATTCAGTTGGAATATCCTGCACCTCATTCCACGAGGAAAGAGCCGAGATCCCTTCACCGGGAGTAACCTCTTTAGCAAAGGTTTTTCGTCAATATATTTTTATAAAAAGCTATCAGGTTCCTTCAACGAAATCAAGTTCATTACGTTAAAGGTTTTTTTGCCAAAAACCAGCCATAGCCCTCCGTCATTTCTTTTGGGTGTTCAGTAGTATTCAAGCTATGCATTTGACCAACGCCAGGGCATAGTGTTTGGTAGCTGCTGGGGTATTTCATTTGTTGCATAGATAGATGAGTTGGTTTGGGACAGTCGTTCTGCCATTTGGCCAACATCAGGGGCATGTGCGGGTGGGTTCAAATTAACCTGGACAGTGACGGGTAGAACTTGGCATGTGACTTATGACATTTTGACCAACGCCAAGGTTATAAGAACATGGAGCAAAAATCACATCGGGAGTTTCAAACATACAGAAAACTTGCCAGGCATGCGCATACCTTCTGGAGTGTGATAACTTGAGTGGCTTCCATCAAGTTATCATGCGATGATAGTTGGATCCCGATTCTCACTGATGAGTTGGTTTACTCTTCAGGTGATCCCGACTAATTCTTCTTTCAGGTTTGGAGGAGAATTTGAGATTACAGTGGAAGGTTTCCTGATTAGATAAAATGATAACCATTCTGATCTAAGTTAGAGTGCACGCAGAGTGTTTCTTTTCTCTCTCTCTTATGGGCAGCGACCTTTGACCGACCCTAGACTATGACTCAGTGACCAAGTTGACCGAACCTTCTTAAAATACCGGCGTTTGGATTGTCCAAGTTGCATAAGTCATTACCGCTCCTTCTTTTACCCTTTGTATTTCTCAGAACACCCCGTATTACTACGGACATCCACTTCCATTGGATAGATCCATCGTATGGTTATATACGAACTCGAAGGTACTACTTCGAGGATGGATCCAGGTTCAGGAGAAATAGAATTGGTTTATTCAGTTGTCTTTTATTATCACCTTCTCTCAGGTTGCGAGAGCTCCTTAGTTTAGGAGAGTACACCTATTATTGGATAGTCTTATTCCAAACTATAGGCAGGTGCCGAAAGGTAGGGAATGAAGAAAACCAATTAGCCTAATTTGGGTGTGCAGAAGGTAATATGTAAAGACAAAATAAAGGGATTAGAAAGAGGGCAAAGTAAATTGCGACTGTTATCATTCACGACCAAACCGCGTACTTCATCGCCACTCCTATTTTCATCTTTAATAGAATATGGTATTATTCAGTTGTCTTTTATTATCACCTTCTCTCAAGTTGCGAGTACTCCTAGGATTAGGAGAACACCTATTATGCTTACTGGATAGTCTTCTTCCAAACCATAGGCTGGTGCCGAACGGTAGGGAAGGAAGAAAACCATTTATCCTAACGATGGTGTACAAAAGGTAACGACTAAAGAACAAATAAAGGGATTTTGAGAGATGGCAAAGATATATATGGTTAAAGTCATGAATAGGATTATGGAAGAGGCATTACTAGGAATACCAGGATACCCCTACGAAACATTTTCATGTTTCAGTGCATTGTTAAAAGAAAACCGATTTCCCGATTAGATACTTACTCAAGGGTATGTATTTACCAGGTATGATTCTCATATCTGTATGGTTTTACAGATGATGAATGGGAGTAAGTTATTGGGAATTAGGTGATCATCCTCATTATATCGGAATTCGTTGTAATTGGTGATATTTGAGGAAATCGCCTGGGTACAGTTTTCAACCTACGATGCATAGGTTTTGAGTTATTCAAACTCAGGGGACTTATACAGAGTATTGTATGTTGTCCAGTGTCCGTCAGGACAAAGGGGTAGGTCCTCGTACTATGTTCTGTTTACTTATGACTTCTCTAGTTTTTAGACAAGTGTTTCGTAGAAATACAATGTCTAAGTTTCGAGAAGTTGTGGGTATAAGAATAAAGTAGAGAAACAGATATCGCAAGTATCGAGATTCTTCAAAGAGATCGAAGATGTAGATTCTTGTGATTGGTATTCAGTTGATAGTAATGCTTTTGAGAAACTTGTTTCTCTTTCGGGTTACTCATAATTGGATGTATTCCTTAGTTGAATAATGCTGATTAGCCTCTTTCCATTAATTTGTTATGCACTGGAGACAGCTGCATGATTTGAATCTGGTTGCAATTAAATTAGTGCCTCTGTTTCTATATTGGATATAGAATGGTTCATATCTTAACGATGTTAAGATACGGGGAGTTGTCCAGCTTATACTTAAAACCAGACATTGGGTAACTCAAGGCACGTTTCTGTAATGGCAGTTTGTGGGTTGACCCTGGCTTTGACGAGGGTTGACTTTCTACCATATGGAAGATCAATAGTGATATTATTCTTGACTCGCCACAGTTTTAGTAAAAAGGATTTTTTCAGAAAACAGTAGTGGTAGTATGGTAGAACTGGAAGTGATTCCAGAACTGCAAAACGATTACGGAAAATTTAATAGGACCTATATATTTCAATCAAGTTTGACATTCCAATAGCCACTCCGCAGATATGGTGGATAACCTCAGACACCCGAGATGTACTCCGGTAGCCTCAAGGACGGTGACAGGGAGGTTCTAGTTTACCCAGACTTGACACTACGATTGTTCCAGGTTGTGAGACCCGGCAGGAGGTTATGTATAGCGTCGTTCTAAACTAGCTTTATAAGTACACGTATATATTATTCTGCCAGTGGGTTATCGTAGTCAGTGGGAGCAGCGGAAGCATAGTGGGCAAGTAGCTTATGTCTATTTATAGGCTTGAGCACATATAGCGGAAATTAGATCATCTAATTTTGATGAGACGGTCATGGTTTTGACTTCATCAGAATAGGGGATGGATCTGTTAAGAAGGTAGTAGAGTGTGATGTCCTGGTATTTAGATGACATACACAGAGTAGGAAGTAAAATTCCTATACTACGATCGGTTGTAGTGTGGTCATCACACAGTTGTTTCTCCGCAAAGGATATGGATTTAATATCAGACATTCTGTTTACTAGATCTATGGTTTTAGATCTGGATTTGGGTAGTTTCCCAATGTGGGTACTGTGACAATATTCTAATAGTGTTTTAGAATAGATGACTTCTGACATGGTGGTGTACCTGCAGGTGATGGAGTCACCCTCTCTAAAGGTGTCTTAGAGACTAAAGGAGAGAGGGATGTGCATGATTGGCAGATCACTTTCTTAGGCAATTGAGTCAATCATGAGATGTCAAGTACCACACCAGATGTTGTTTTTGCACTAGATGCAATAAGTTTATATTAATCCAATCCTGGAAAAACATAAGGAAGCAGTTTTAGAACATAAGTGCATGTTCTATGGATTTGATGACGGCAGCCTCCTTCGGGAGACGGTTATCATTCCAGGCTTCAAAGGTGACATGGATGACAGAGTGATTGTCAGAGTTATAGTTTTTCCTCTGACGAGGGACAGTATTATGGACAGGTGATCCAAGAGGATACTGTGGGAGGCATGGTTCTAGATACTGATTAGGTTCAGTTATCGATACAGTCTAAAGAGTTTGGATTTGGAGTTCATTTATGAACTAGGTCCCATCAGATATCCAGACATATTCTAAGACAGGTATTACTCGATTCGGGAGATGTCTTTCTCCGCGAACTTGAGATTAAGAGAGACATAGAAAGAAACATCAGGGCGGATCCACTCACTGAGGCTATTTCTCGAACACAAGAGTTTTACAAACTAGCTTTGTGAAACTGATTAGTAGAGGAGTTGGATGTTCGGTATCACACGGGCTGTGAGTATGCAACATCGCAATAATTAGCCTTGAGTGCAAGTGGGAGATTGTTGGAGATAGTGCCCTCAAAGTCAATTATTGGATCGCAGGTACGTGATTGCAATGATTGAGGCAGGACCTATACCGATATGACAGTCTTGCTCGAGATGATAGTATGCTATCTGGTTTGTCTTTATCATCGTATACATGCTTTAGTTCACTATTGCATGATGATAGAGCTCATAGGATTCTTGCTTGACTACCAGCACTATGATGGCGATCATATACGTGGGAGCTGGGGTCTGTAAGCACATCCTTAAAGTGTCCCTAGTCGTGGGAGTTTCGAGACAGGGCATCGATACTCCAGAGTAGACTAGTGTATACAGTCGAGACCCCGACGAGGGGCGATGGCCGGTCTCACAAGCCATTGGTGTTAGTTGGTTCACCTAAGATGTATACAGGTGCCCATTAGGTTATGAGTACACCGGACAGGACTCGCCGGGAATATGCTAGTTGGTATTATACATATCGTCATATAGCAATTCCCTGGTGACATGTGTACAGGTTAGTTCATCTACCTGAGATCGTCATTTGTCTCGTGTGAGTTCCCACTGTGCTTAGATTACTACCCTACCACGCTCAAAGGAGTTATGCAAACAGGTTTTAGTTGGGTATAGTCCCGAGCCACATTGGAGACAAGTGAGCGGATCGTCGGGGATTCGTCTCTCCCGGTATTGGGGGTTGATGTCGCGCAGTGCACGGGTGGCCATCATAAGGAATCCTCGGCCGAGGTAGTGGAGAATTACTGATTTGGATCAATAGTTTCTCAGGTGGTGATGGGCTTCATACCGACACGAATTATCGCGTTATTAGGGGTCTGACTTTATCCACCCCCTAGACTCGATATGCGATACTCTTTAGACGAATGGACCGGACTGTATATACATTGTCACTGTCAGGCTCAGTAGGGTTTATAGATGAGTTCGCTCGTCAGCTTCCCTTCCAATCAATACATAGGCAAACCGTTACGTACAACTTGTACCTCTGACGTGCTAAAGGTTATACCCAGTGCCAGTGTGTTGATGAGTCATTAGAGTCCCCCACAAACACTTTCCCAAGTTCGGGCGAAACGTTGTAGAGGCCGTATGGTTTTATGGAAGGGTTCGGAAAATGCACGTGCGTTTTCGCACATGTCGTTTTTCGGGCAAATAATACTGGTCGGCTTTGGTTTAAGCCGGATCCGAGTATTATACTGTGTGGATATAATATCTTTGTCTCAGTTGCATTTGTATTCGGTCGTAATACAAATGTGGGTATGTTTATACTAATACGGGGTTATCCTGAGTTCCGTTTCAGGATCACTTTTGGAAGTTGCCAGTTTCCAGTTTTCTATCAGCCGTATTTAACAGTCGGTTAAATGCGGATTTATCTTTTCTTGATGAGGGTGAGTGATTAGTCCAAAAATATGAGTTTACCACAATCATAAACGGTGTCGCTTCGCAGCTAGCCGGTGAGTACGGGTCGATCCACAGAGATGGGTAAATTTCTTTTATGTGTTTTAACGAGTTGATTCAAAATGTCGTTTTGATTGGTTTATAAAAATCTATAAAAACTGGATCTAATTAATCTAATTAAGAGTCTTGCTAGGGTTAGGCTTAGGGGAAGTTTTGGAGATTAACGTTTTTCCTCACCGCTTTCAATGCCTTCTTTTTTTAGATCTATTAGATGTTAATGTAATTATTAATAAAGTGGATCCAAATCTTTTGGGAAGATATTTCTTCCTCTAGATTTGTATCCTTCCTTTGTTGATAATTACCCTAACCCCCACGGAAAACGCGCGCAACCGGCCCTTTATACTACGGTTCATCGTTACCTCGATGGGTAGGATGCCGCAGGGAGCGGTTGTGCTCGTATGCGTGGAGTTCTAATTCATTAGGTGAAAGTGGCATTAAAAGGGGTGAGAGATCTCATCTCTCAACCCTTTCCCTAAGGCTAACCCTAACAAGCGAGGAGATTACTCGCTCATTAGGGGATGAGAAAATATTTTAATTAAAAGAAACAGAAATAACATACCTTCCTAAGTTGACGGCTCCCTCCAAACAAGAAGAACAGATCTGAATTTATCTCTCAGAAATTCTGAAATTTATTGATTGAAAAGAGGCATGGGTTTTTACAGATCTGGGAATACAATATATAGGAAAACAGAAAACCTAGGGTTACAGACTCTCGCACATGCGCAATTACAGATTTGCCCACTAAAAATCCCAACACCCGAACCGTCGCACCGACACGGAAAAATTCCACCGACACGGGCACTTAATGGCCGCGGAACCGTGGCGCCAGGCTGGGTTTGGCCGCGGTTCCGCGGCCAAAGAAGTGAGTTGGGCTCTGCACATTTTGGGCTTGGTTCAGGGCTTCATGGGCTTTTTACTTTTATACTTGTTTTCTCTTTTTGGCTTCTGGGGCTTCTCCAGATCTCCAGTGAAAACTTGTAAGTATCTTTTGACCGTTCACTTGACATTTTGGACCTTGCACTAGCTTGACTAGGATCTGTCTACTTGTTCGTCAAAAGTCCCTTTTCTGTATCAGCTTTCGTCTTTTTCACTGTATTTGCTCCAAGAGCCTGTATCCTGTAATATGCAACAAACGTGCGTCAAGAGTACCTGTTTATTTATAAAACGGATAAGAATAGGGAGATGAAAAAATGCAATATTATGGTCTGAACAAATACCCCCAAACTTATCTTTTGCTCGTCCTCGAGCAAACTTATTATTTTATTCACTAAAATCCTAACCACACTTTCGCAGGGAAACGCGATTGCACTGAGCTCGTGCAACAAGCCGTTAAACCTCTAGGTATCCCTAGTAGGAGGAGTGTTGTCTCCTGAGGGTTTTCAGCGGATTACACCCACAAAATCCTATCAACTCGGCCCATTGATTTTTGTTCTCCAATTAGGTTTTCTAATAAGGAATTCTATTATCTTTTGACTCGCAAATTATCCACCCATATTCTTCACACTTCCTCATCATCTAACTTAAGATTATATATGTTCTATAGACTTATTTAGCTTTCGGCATCTCCTAAGTTTTCCTTCTAGAGTTTCATCTCCACTTAGGAATTTCTATCAACCCTTACTAAAGATACAAGTTCTATTCTTCACTCCTTTCTCTTATCTAAATCCCAATCACATACCTCTACGTGTGTGTATACATCACCCCTACACTTGGAAATTCAAATTAAGCAATCATACCCTTGTCCGTTGTCCAAAGTACTAATTAGTTAGTGAACTTTTAATTGAATTTTTGCTTACACATCCTTCATGCGACCGTTAATACTTCTTGAGGTACCAACAACCGATTACAAGATGCGTTAACACTTTAAAGCGTCATTCCTAGTCTTGCAACACCCAAGGCTTTAGCAGTGACTCCCAAACCAGTTGAAAAGTTTATCAGTAAAGAGTATGGGTTGGTAGAAGAATACGTTATAACGATCCAAAAAGAATTGGGGAAGATAGAAGTAGTGGTATGGGAAGTGTGGAAGTAAATATACAGGTGATGGTGATGCATCAAAACGAGAATGTAAATGATCAGCAATCAGTGGAGTGTTGGCATTCTCGTAGCTTATTAAAAGAAATGGGGGTCTTTCAACTTCTAAAGGAGGAGGTTGACTCACCACAATACCCCCAAGATGTTCCTGTGGGTCCTCTAGTGACTTGGCATCATCCATCAATTGTGTATGATATTCAATTATGAGGGAACTTATCTCCTCGATGTCCGCCATAGTCCAACCGAAAACTTGCCGCCTATCTTGTAAGACTTTTAAAATAGCGTTCTCTTGCTCGAAGGCTAGAGAGGCTGATATTATAATGGGAAAAGTCTCATTCTCACCTATGTACGCATATCTAAGGTGAGACGGCAAGGGCGTGAGTTCGAGTTTCAGAGGCGAAAGAATCATTGCGGAATCTACCTCGAACTCAAAGGACTCCAACACAGGTTCGAAATCACTGCAAACAACCGATTCGGATGGCTCGACTGACTCATCCAAAAATTCAAACGACTCATATTCGGGCTGTGAGTCGTCATCATCCAAAAAAGTGAAACATTCATAATCAACATCGGTTGTGTCAACGGTGGTAGGCTCAAGGAGGGACGCACTAGTGGCGTCAAAACTGTTTTCATTAAACAAGAATCTTTCAAGGTCGCAGTCCTCCTGCGTGATTTCGTGAATAGAGCAAACTTCTCGTGTACTAGTTTTGGGTATAGGGGGCAGACTTCCCATCTTATAAATATTGAACTCACTAGACATTTTCCCAAAGGATAGAGTCATGGAGCCATTGCGACAATTTATTACGGTATTGGAAGTGGCCAAAAATGGTCGACCGAGAATCACCGGAATTTGGTTTCTTGGGTTAGCAACAGGTTGTGTATCCATAACGATAAAATCAACGGGGAATATGAACTCCCCAACTTTGATCAACACATCCTCTAGTTGACCCCTTGGATGAGTGATTGATCGATCAGCCATTTAGAGAGTGCAACGAGTGGGTTTCAACTCTCTAACCCCTAATTGTTCGTACACGGAGTAGGGAATCAGGTTAACACTAGACCCAAGATCTAAAAGTGCTCGATTAATTTTCTTATCCCCAATTGTGATGGAAATCGTAGGACAGCAGGGGTCCTTTCGTTTTTGGGGTAAGATTTGATGGTGGTTAATAGCATTGCTCACTGCACTAGCCACTAGCACTTTCTTGGGTACTTGAGATGCCTTTCTCTTCGAGGTGCATAAGCCCTTTAAGATTTTCGCGTATGAAGGGACTTGTTGGATAGCATCCAAGAGAGGTATATTTATGCTAACCTGCTTAAACAATTCCACAATCTTTTCCACTTGTGCGGTTGGTTTATTGGGACTCAACCTGTTTGGAAATGGTGCATTTTGAAAATTAGTTGAGTCACATGTTTGTGGAGTAGAATGTGGAGTAGGAACGGATCCCGGTGTAGATGTGTTCATGTTGTGAGCAATGGGTCCGTTCGAGCAAGAAGAAGTAGAGCCGTGTGAAGGGTGGAGAATAGGCTCTAAAGAAAAAGTTGAAGAAGAAAGTGAAGAAAATGAAGAAGGGGAAGATGACGATGGAGAAAAAGAAGAAGAAGAAGAAGAAGAAGAACCACCGGCGGGGATGTCATCACTAGTTCCCACATTATTTTGCAACTATCTTCCGGATCTCAACGTGGTCACCGCATTAACATTGTGATTGTGATATGCGTTTTGTGGGTGACCGGGATTAGGCAATGGTTGAGATAGAAGCTTTCCCTTTTCCCTCTCGCTCAACGCAGCAGTTAATTGTGCAATTTGTGCCTCAATAGATTTGATACTTTGATCGTGTGAGGCATTGTTATTCATTAAAGATTGAACATAATTTTCAAATCTTGCTGCGGATTCTGTAGATTGCTTGAGAAATGCATCTAGACTTTTCTCGAGCGAGCTAACCTTATCATCATTTGGTTGAACTAAATTGTTCGTTTGATTTGCATAAGGTTGTTGTTGGAAAGGTTGCTGGTTTTGAGTTTGTAAGGGTGCTTGTTGTTGTTGTGGAGGAGGTCTTTGAAAATTATTGTTCCCTTGGACTTGTTGATTTTGGTTCCAAGCGAAATTCGGGTTACTCCTCCACCCCGGATTGTATGTCGAAGAGTACGGATCATTTCTTTGTCGTTGCTGAAATGCAGCATTGACTTGATCCTGTCCTTGAATGGGTGCATTATAAGGACACTCTTCGGTTAGGTGCGACGGGTTCGAACAACAAGCACAAACAGTTCATGTGGGTAGAGTAGGAGCAGGAGAAGACGATGAGATTTTGGTCTCAATGGCTTCTAGCTTTTTCATAAGTGAGGCCATCTCGGCCTTCATAGCAATCGACATATCTATTTGATGTATGCCTGCCCTAGATTGACCAACAGAAGAAGATGCTGTGGTCTTGGGACTCTCCCACTGAATTGTTTGCTCACTAAGATCCTCAAGAAACTGCCACGCTTCGTCGCTAGACTTGGAAAGAAAATGACCTTGACATATTGTTTCTAGCAACTGTTTCGTTGCTGCGTTCAATCCCTCGTATAATGTTTGGCAAAGTTGCCAACTTTCGATCCCATGGTGAGGGCATTGAACAAGTAGGTCTTTAAATCTTTCGAAGCACTTCCAAAATGGTTCGGAAGGAAGCTGTGAAAATTGTATAATCTCGTTACGGATTCTAGCAGTTTTGTGATGAGGATAGAACTTTTTCAGAAAAGCTCTTACAAACTCGTCCCAATTTCTAATAGAATGTGATGCGGTGCTGTATAGCCACTTCTCGGCTAGGTCACATAAGGTGAAAGGAATGACCCTTAGCCTTATCGCGTCATCAATTAATTGGGTTGTTTTCATCATAGCGCACACATTTTGGAATTTATTAACAAAAATATATGCATCTTCAGATTCCAAACCATGAAATTTTGGCAGCATATTGATGAAATGTGGTTTTATTTCAAAATTATCCCCATTTGCCGGTGGGGGTGAAAGACATGTAGGTAAAGAAGTGCGGACGGGGTAGAAGAGATCCTGAAGCGCAACTCGTGCGGGCGCTACAACAGGCGGAAGATTCGGGTTATTTGCACCTGGCGGAGGTGGAATCATTCCCGTCGGTAAGGTATCATTGGGGTTGAATCCCGACATACCTTCGAAAGAAGAATTTGAATGTGGAGGTAAGGAAATGGACGGAATGTCGACGAAGGGTTCGTCGAAGGGTTCGTCGGTCGGTTCCAACGAAACACGGACTAATCGGGCGTTAGTATCCCTAGTCCAAAGTGACATACACTAAAGGAGTAGTGTAGTCAGAAAAAATAGAAAAACAGAATGTGGGGGTAAGATAACGTCAATGAGAAGGAGTGAAAGTGAGTTGCAAGTTTTTTAGCGGCAAGTTGCAAGTTTTTTAAAAGATTTATATTTTTTTTATTTTTATTTTTGTGTGAGTTTTGCAAAGAGGTTTTTGAAATGGGACACGTGACACAAATGTATCAACCACACATGCACAGTCAAGCCTAGATCTAGGGTCACCTAGGTCTGCTAGACAGCTCCTAACTAGGGCTAGAAATAGGACCTCAAACCGCCTCTTCACGGACAAATACGGCCAGGTAAGTGGGAAGGAACCACCACTACAGTGGGCCTAATTAATAACCACTAGCCTAGACACCGCAATGTCGGTTAGGATAAACGGCCGATACCTATACTAGTCCTTTTCCTATTGAGCTCGATATCCTTAGGTCTGAGTCTAGTCTTTTTTAATTAATTGTGGTCGATGCAAAATGCTTTAGGTGTTTTCTGGGGTCCTGGGAAGGGTGATGAAGTCCCCACCCAATCTGAGTTTGGTCAATTAGCCCCTTAGAGTCCGGTTAAATTATGCAAAGCAATAAAATTTCACTTGCAATCAATTTTTAGCGCGGCGCAAAGAAACCTGCAGAAATCTGTTATTTAGAAGGAGGAAGAAGAATTTTAGCGCAAAGAACCCTGCAGAAGAATATTTACAGACAGAGATATGGAGTTGACAGAGGGAAGAAGGAGGAAGCAAACCCTGCACTTTTGATGTGCTGATGTGGTAGACCCGAGGCGGTTCCGCGGTGTGGGGCCCCCTTCTGCGGCGGAAACGCGATGGAGAAGAGGGATCGGGCGCTGGAAAAAATTCTGCTGTTCTGTGCCTTCAGTTCCTCTCTGTTCTTATATGTACTTTTCTGTTTTTCCCTCTGTAAAATTCCAGATCCGCGATTCGTTGCTGTTCCTGCAAGATTCAAAAGATACACCCTTCAAACAGATCAAAGTTGATAATTTTTGTATTTTTTTATATTTTCAGATTTTTATAATTTTTAAGATTTATATCAACCCGAAAATTCACAAAAAGAAAAATTACGCCATCCCCGGCAACGGCGCCATTTGATTAGTCCAAAAATATGAGTTTACCGCAATCATAAACGGCGCCGCTTCGCAGCTAGCCGGTGAGTACGGGTCGATCCACAGAGACGGGTAAATTTCTTTTATGTGTTTTAACGAGTTGATTCAAAATGTCGTTTTGATTGGTTTATAAAAATCTATAAAAACTGGATCTAATTAATCTAATTGAGAGTCTTGCTAGGGTTAGGCTTAGGGGAAATTTTGGAGATTAACGTTTTTCCTCACCGCTTTCAATGCCTTCTTTTTTTAGATCTATTAGATGTTAATGTAATTATTAATAAAGTGGATCCAAATCTTTTGGGAAGATGTTTCTTCCTCTAGATTTGTATCCTTCCTTTGTTGATAATTACCCTAACCCCCACGGAAAACGCGCGCAACCGGCCCTTTATACTACGGTTCATCGTTACCTCGATGGGTAGGATGCCGCAGGGAGCGGTTGTGCTCGTATGCGTAGAGTTCTAATTCATTAGGTGAAAGTGGCATTAAAAGGGGTGAGAGATCTCATCTCTCAACCCTTTCCCTAAGGATAACCCTAACAAGCGAGGAGATTACTCGCTCATTAGGGGATGAGAAAACATTTTAATTAAAAGAAACAGAAATAACATACCTTCCTAAGTTGACGGCTCCCTCCAAACAAGAAGAACAGATCTGAATTTATCTCTCAGAAATTCTGAAATTTATTGATTGAAAAGAGGCATGGGTTTTTACAGATCTGGGAATACAATATATAGGAAAACAGAAAACCTAGGGTTACAGACTCTCGCACATGCGCAATTACAGATTTGCCCACTAAAAATCCCAACACCCGAACCGTCGCACCGACACGGAAAAACTCCACCGACACGGGAACTTAAAGGCCGCGGAACCGCGGCGCCAGGCTGGGTTTGGCCGCGGTACCGCGGCCAAAGAAGTGAGTTGGGCTCTGCACATTTTGGGCTTAGTTCAGGGCTTCATGGGCTTTTTACTTTTATACTTGTTTTCTCTTTTTGGCTTCTGGGGCTTCTCCAGATCTTCAGTGAAAACTTGTACGTATCTTTTGACCGTTCACTTGACATTTTGGACCTTGCACTAGCTTGACTAGGATCTGTCTACTTGTTCGTCAAAAGTCCCTTTTCTGTATCAGCTTTCGTCTTTTTCACTGTATTTGCTCCAAGAGCCTGTATCCTGTAATATGCAACAAACGTGCGTCAAGAGTACCTGTTTATTTATAAAACGGATAAGAATAGGGAGATGAAAAAATGCAATATTATGGTCTGAACAAATACCATTTGATTTGGATGAGAGATTTAGCATGCTTGCGCTTTCTAAAAGATAGATCAAAAATATTTATAACCGCAATCAGAAACGGCGTCGCTTTGCAGCTAGCCGGTGAGTACGGGTCGGTCCACAGGGATGTTGTGAATCTCCGATTCGTTCTTACGAGTTAATTCCGAAGGGTGTTCGGAGTTGTTATTAAATCTAAAAACTTAATTAAGCTAGGGCAATTATCTAAATCTATTCTTGCTAGGGTTAGATTTAGGGATGGTTTGGAAATGCAAGTAAACCTCAACGCTTTCTATACCCGAATGAAGATCTGTGAGGAGTTATGGTAATTATCAATAAAGGGGATTAGATTCATTCGGGAAGGTGTTCCTTCCTCTAGGTTCTTGTCCTTCCTTTAGAGATCCTTACCTTAACCTCCATGGAAAACGCGCGCAACCGGGCTTTTACACTACGGTGTCATCGTTATCTCGAGGGGTAGGATGCCGTAGGGCACGGTATGTGCGCGTATGCATGGAGTCCTATTGTAAATATTTGGTGGGTAAGAAAGGGATGAGAGATCTCATCTCTCAAAATCCTTCCCCAAAGCTAAACCGTAAACAAGTTCCTAGGGCATGAAATTAAATCTACCTAGGGCAAAGAATTAAAATCTACACTAGGGCGAGAAATTAAATCTACTTACAGATGCATCCCTCCAATCATCCATGCAGGGTTGTCAGATCTGAATTTCTGAATGGAAAAGAAAACACCGATGCTCTCCAAAAGAGTTCTGGAATTTATTATTAAAAGGAGGCATAGGGAGGCATAAAGAAAATACAATGTTTTGGGTTCCTATTTATAGAGAATAGGAAACCCTAGGGTTACAATGACTCGCATGTCTGAAATTACAAAAATAGCCCTTAGGTTGACTAGTCAGCACCTCCAACAAATTATGTAAAAAGTTTAGCTTCTAATTGCTCTGTATGGCCGCGGAACCGCGGCCCAAGGCCCTGTTTGGCCGCGGTTCCGCGGCCCAATAGTGGCTTTGGAATATCATTTTTCTTAGGCTAGCTCTTATTGACTTGGTTTTCCTGTTTCCATATGTCCTTTTCCATTTAGGCTTCTAGGTTGGTTCCAGATTTCCAGTGAACAATTTGCAATGGCTTTTTAATCGTTCGCTTGTAATCTTGGACCTTGCGTTGCCTTGTACTTTATGAATTTTATCTTTGATGTAGGCTTGATCTAGATCTTCTGTTCATTGGTTAAAGTCCACTTTTTCATCATCTTTATATCGTTTTCACTGTTTTCTGTCCAAGAACCTGTAACCTGTAACATGTAGCAGACATGCGTCAAAAGCAACTGTTTATTTATAAAATGAATAAGAATGGGGAATATAATAATGCAATATTATGGTGTGAACAAATACCCCCAAACTTATCTTTTGCTCGTCCTCGAGCAAACTTATTTTTATTCACTAAAATCCTAACCACACTTTCGCAGGGAAACGCGATTGCACTGAGCACGTGCAACAAGCCGTTAAACCTCTAGGTGTCCCTAATAGGAGGAGTGTTGTCTCCTGAGGGTTTTCAGCGGATTCCACCCACAAAATCCTATCTACTCGGCCCATTGACTTTTGTTCTCCAATTAGGTTTTCTAACAAGGAATTCTATTATCTTATACTCGTAAATTATCCACCCATATTCTTCACACTTCCTAATCATCTAACTTAAGATTATATATGTTATGTAGACCTACTTAGCTTTTGGCATCTCTTAAGTCTTCCTTCTAGGGTTTCATCTCCACTTAGGAATTTCTATCAACTCTATTAAAGATACAAGTTCTATTCTTCATTCCTTTCTCTCATCTAAACTCCAATCACATATCCCTACGTGTATGTATAAATCACCCCTACACTTGGAAATTCAAATCAAGCAATCATGCCCTTGTCCGTTGTCCAAAGTACTTATTAGTAGGTGAATTTTTAATTGAATTTTGCTTACACATCCTTCATGCGACCGTTAATACTTCTTGAGGTACCAACAACCGATTACAAGATGCGTTGGCACTTTAAAGCGTACTTCCTAGTTTTGCAACACCCAAGGTTTTAGCAGTGACTCCCAGACCAGTTGGTCTAAGGCACTAGGTGATGAAGCACCCTCGCTAAATATTTTTCTATTTTTGCAGCCTTAAGTAATCACAAAAACCAGTGTCTATTTTTCTTTATTCACACTTTTTCTTTTATTTTCTTCGTACTAAGGACTTTAGACAAGAGCATTTCAAGGTCTCTTCTACTATTCCAAGTTTCAAGGTGCGTGATTGTGCAAATTGTAGGGTATACATTTTCAGAATCTAGACTTAAGCTAGGAACTATTTTTCAAACTTATACTCTAATAAGAACATCAATACTCTTCCCTTGTTTCGACTTAGCCTAAGAAGTGAACCCAAAATTTGCCTATTTCTAAATAAACTACAAAGACATATACTCTCTACCATTAAACTTTAAGGAATGTTATTTTTAGGGTTTTTAATTCACTAAGTCTAAGATCTAGTTGTTCCTAGCCAGTTAACTTATTTGTCAAACTCAAGTCAATTAGCCAAAATTGAATACAATAATTTTTATAATTTTTCAAAAATTTTCAATTTTTATGGGTTTTCAAATAAGTATGCAAATGCAAAAATATGTACAAATGAATGCGAAGAAAAAAGACGTACCGAGCATACCCCCAAACTTGAACTTGACAGTGTCCTCACTGTCATACTAAACCAAGAGGGTCAAAATACCGGCACTCCCCTGTTTATTTATTTATAATTTTTTTTATTTTATTGTTTTGAATTTTTTTTTTTTTATAAAAAAGAAAACAAAAAATATGTACATATATACAAAGGTCCCCCCCCAAACTTAAGCTTGGCCTTACACAAGCCAAATGTTAGCACCAAACATTCAAAAATCTTATCATGGTAAAGGTATAGGCGGTGCAAGAATGGGATAGAGATGAAAGAAATGAGAAACACGCGAGACCGTGTGGAAAGAAGAATAGTAGAATATGGTCTCGGTGGGGGGAAAGAAGGGCGCAAAGGAGAAAGAAGGATCGCGCGAACTTGAGGGTGTAAATCGAGTGAATAAATTCGCGCAATATGTGATGATCGATATGTTATAAGCGATTGCGCTAACCTATCAACCCGTCGGGAAATGGGGTCAAATCCCTCAAGATTCGCAAGAAAACATGGGTACGCCGAACTTGGTATAGGAGATGAAAGCGTAATGGTCATTTGCACGGTCGGAACAATAGGAAGGAGGGAGGGTGATATAACAGTTAAAGGTTCAGGAGGCTGAATTGGAAAATCCGACACATTAAACAAAAATGGTTCAACCTCAATATTATCCTCAAAACTCTCCTCAATATTATCCTTATAATTTTCCTCAAAATTGAACTCATCCATGCCATTATCATCAAATTCAAGACGCATATGAGATTCGGGAGAAACATTTAATAACTCGGGATGATGATTTGAACATAAAATCTCAATTAAATCGACAGGTTCATCATCCAAAATATTCCCGGCGTCTATATCCTCAATCAAGTAAAAATCAATTTCTTTAGACACCTCATCAAAAGCATGGATATCTATCGATTTAGGTTCTAGATGGGAGGTGTAAAGATCGAAAGGATTAGGTGCGGTTTCACTCGAAAGGGGTTCCTCACAATTTGGCAAATCAAACACTACAAAATCACACAACTCGTTTTTATTTTGAACTTGTGAATCATTTAGGACATTCGATGGAAAACTGGAGTTGTGGGCTTCAATTGGGTAAGGGTAGGTTTGATTTGGAAATCCTCTCTCATTCTCACTCTGTCCAACCGCCTCCTTATACATTAAAAATTTTTGAGCTAGCGGGAGACTAGCTACAGGTTCACTAGGTTGCATAAGGGCGGCCACAGACGCTTCCACATTCCTAGTCATTTTATTTGTTGTTGCGATGTACGCCTCCAACGACTCTTCCAAACTAGACTTAGGTGGTGAGGGGGTTTCGGTAAAAGATTCGAAATCGTGTGGATATGCAAAACTCCCAACAGGCTGTGTAGAAACGGTGTCTAGTGAGGGTGGGAAGATCGGGTAGGACTGGTAGGAAGTGGGTGGTAAGACAGGGGTAGGGTCAACATATGGATAAAAAGGTGAATAGTCGTGCGGATCCCTAAAACTAGATGAGCGGAGAGGGGTGAAAGATCGACTGCAAGATTGAGCAATATGCTCAGCAATGGACATCGGCTTAGAAGGTACAGTAGGACTTGGAAAAGTGGTGTCAACATATGGAGGTGGTGAAAGTTGACTTGGTTGACACAAGGTGGGTTGAAAAGTCAAACTGTTTCTCCTAGACGCCTCTATGTGATCTTTCAAAGATTTTTTAGGCATGGAGGGATCGTCTTTAAATTGACCGAACAAATTGACATACGACGTAAAATTAGGTTCAGGATACCAAAGTTCGGCTAATGATTTATTATGTGGGGTACCCATGTTAGAAGAAGGGGAAAGGAAAGAAAATTTGTCGTGCAAGGATTTATTTGCGGCTAAAGAACTTTGCAAGTTTCTACAAAATTTTCCTTATTCTTTTTTTATTCTTTTTCTCTTTATTAGGAAAAATTTGTTGCAAAAAGATTTTCAACACAAGATATGCAACAGCAAAATATTACTTGCAATCTAATTTCATTTTAAGCAAGGCACAAAAATCCTGCACAAGATCGTTAGTTGGAAGGGAAAGATTTTTTTCAAGCGCGCAAAATTCTACAGGCAATTCACAGAAAATATCTCAAAATTTACAGAAGAAAAATAACAGAGAGCTTACAGTGCAAATTGCATCAATTGAAGACACCAAAAGAGCGCGTTTCCGCAGTCAAAGGGGGTCTACCGCGGCGGAAGGGCGGCGGTTTAAGCGGCGCAGATCCCCAGAAAAATTTAGGTGCGCTGATTCGACGAGACGGCCGCGGTTCCGCGGCCTAAGGTGGGTTTTGGCCGCAGAATTACGGCGGGTTAGGGGATTTGGGTCTCCAAAATTTTTGTGCTCTTCTGTTGTTTAAAATCCCTTCTGTTCCGATATCTCGTTTTCTGTTTTGCTTTCTGGAAATTTCCAGATCCGAGTTTGTATATCCTGCAAAAATTAAAACAACAAAGTATCCCTTTCCAAAAATAATAATTGATATATTTTTATAATTTTTGGGGTTTTTCAGATTTTTATGAATTTTTAAATTTTATGATTAACCCGAAATCGCGAAAAGGAAATGACACGCCATCCCCGGCAACGGCGCCATTTGATTTGGATGAGAGATTTAGCATGCTTGCGCTTTCTAAAAGATAGATCAAAAATATTTTTAACCGCAATCAGAAACGGCGTCGCTTTGCAGCTAGCCGGTGAGTACGGGTCGGTCCACAGGGATGTTGTGAATCTCCGATTCGTTCTTACGAGTTAATTCCGAAAGGTGTTCGGAGTTGTTATTAAATCTAAAAACCTAATTAAGCTAGGGCAATTATCTAAATCTATTCTTGCTAGGGTTAGGTTTAGGGATGGTTTGGAAATGCAAGTAAACCTCAACGCTTTCTATACCCGAATGGAGATCTGTGAGGAGTTATGGTAATTATCAATAAAGGGGATTAGATTCATTCGGGAAGGTGTTCCTTCCTCTAGGTTCTTGTCCTTCCTTTAGAGATCCTTACCTTAACCTCCATGGAAAACGCGCGCAACCGGGCTTTTACACTACGGTGTCATCGTTATCTCGAGGGGTAGGATGCCGTAGGACGCGGTATGTGCGCGTATGCATGGAGTCCTATTGTAAATATTTGGTGGGTAAGAAAGGGATGAGAGATCTCATCTCTCAAAATCCTTCCCCAAAGCTAAACCCTAAACAAGTTCCTAGGGCATGAAATTAAATCTACCTAGGGCAAAGAATTAAAATCTACACTAGGGCGAGAAATTAAATCTACTTACAGATGCATCCCTCTAATCATCCATGCAGGGTTGTCAGATCTGAATTTCTGAATGGAAAAGAAAACACCGATGCTCTCCAAAAGAGTTCTGGAATTTATTATTAAAAGGAGGCATAGGGAGGCATAAAGAAAATACAATGTTTTGGGTTCCTATTTATAGAGAATAGGAAACCCTAGGGTTACAATGACTCGCATGTCTGAAATTACAAAAACAGCCCTTAGGTTGACTAGTCAGCACCTCCAACAAATTATGTAAAAAGTTTAGCTTCTAATTGCTCTGTATGGCCGCGGTTCCGCGGCCCAATAGTGGCTTTGGAATATCATTTTTCTTAGGCTAGCTCTTATTGACTTGGTTTTCCTGTTTCCATATGTCCTTTTCCATTTGGGCTTCTAGGTTGGTTCCAGATTTCCAGTGAACAATTTACAATGGCTTTTTAACCGTTCGCTTGTAATCTTGGACCTTGCGTTGCCTTGTACTTTGTGAATTTTATCTTTGATGTAGGCTTGATCAAGATCTTCTGTTCATTGGTTAAAGTCCACTTTTTCATCATCTTTATATCGTTTTCACTGTTTTCTGTCCAAGAACCTGTAACCTGTAACATGTAGCAGACATGCGTCAAAAGCACATGTTTATTTATAAAAAGAATAAGAATAGGGAATATAATAATGCAATATTATGGTGTGAACAGTGAGTCATGGTTCTAGAAGGTTCTAGATATGGTGATAAGGCTTGATGATTCATTATTAGCATTAATTGTTCATTTAATGCTTGATGACTTGGTTAGTGATTCATCACTTGCTTTAATTGTGTTCATACTATGTGTCAAGATGACACATTCATTCATGATAAGTATCATTGCTTGTGGTCACCACTCCTCTCCTGCACTCACCCCCTCTCCTCCTTTAAGTGGCCGGCCAACCCCTTGGTGAAGGTTTATGGTTGTAAGAAAAAAGAATAAGGTTTTTGGTGCATGGAAATTAGAATAGACAATTCTCATTTCACCCGATTCCAAAAGGCAACTTCATTAACCATTCGTCCATACCTTCGTACGTAACGAGACAAAGTGTTCTACTCATTCTCTACTTCATCTTGGTCGTCTCTTTTAGCAAACTTGACGATCGAGTTGCCTCGGTTCAGAGGCGGTAGCCCGTTTAAAGATCCGTCGACGTGGTGCCACCTGGATGAGAAAATTGGAGATTCAGGAGATCGGAGCAGCCGCAACAAAGCGTGGGATGATGATTGAAGACCGAAGGACTCGGATCGTTTGGTATAACTCTTCTACCCACTTTGTAGTTTGTTAGTTTAGCTTTAATGGCAGATCCGGGTTACGGTACACGATAGCGCCAGTTTGTAAAATGTTTTTGTTCCGTATTTGGCGTCTGTTAGACGGCCGGGGTGCTACCGTGGACTTACACCAGCTCACTCCAGATTTCTCTGCACCCACTAAGTTCTCACAAAACCCGACATTTCAGTTCTGTAAATCCTTATTTTGTGTTTCAGGTTGGGTATAAGTGTATGTGCTTGGTTAATCACACCATAGGGGTTTAAGGTCACTCAAAACACTCAAGTTCACCACACAAACTCAATTTAAACCCTAACCTTCTCTAGTAATGCCCAAAGTGCACTAAACTACCCGACATCGATTTCAAACTTGAAATGAGGCTTAAGCACAAGAAAAACTACACTAATTATGAAGGAATTACCTCATTAGACCCTCATGAATCCTCACCAACGCCAAAATAAATACTTTCTTAGTTCATTGGGTAGCTAAGGGGCTTGTGCACTTTTTTTGTGAAATGGGAGTGGGGTTTTGAAGTGTTTTTGGATGTGTTTTTGTGGCTTGGAGATGGAGGAAGGGGGAAGAGGCAGCAGCAGCAGGAGAAGAGGAAGAGGGAGAGAGGAAATGAGAGGAAGAAATGAAGAGAATGGTCAAGTCAAACACCCTCACCTACTCTCTCTCTCTCTCTCACCATACCTATTTCTTTATTCCCTTTTCCTTTTCTTTTCTTTTTCTTTTTCCCTCTAAATCCTTCTCACTCAAATAGTAAACCCAAAGTGATATGGTAGAAATGCACAAGTGTAGAGCCAAAAAAAGTGATATGTGCATGTTTTGCACAAAAATGCCAAAAATCCAATTAGCGATTTTGAATCGCGATTAGCACTAAATTAGTGTCAAACTAATCATAAAAACTTTAAAATGGCATAATTCCATAAAATACCCTATTTTAGAATTTTCCATAATTTTTCCAAATTTTTTTTCCATTTATCGGTATTTAATTATACCGAAATATTAAAATATTCAATAAAATAATATTAAATTATAAAAATTCCTAAAAATAATATTTTGTTTTTTTGAAATGTTACAATCTTCCCCCCTTAAAGAAATTTGGGCCCCGAATTTAAATTTAAACCCCCAAATACTAAAACATTTCAGTAATAGTCCAAGTCGTCGGGGCTCCGAAATCATCAATACAAAAAACGCATCATAGCGCAATGCATGCTCATGAGTAATGAGCAGATAACTCAAAATCAAGTCTCTGTCAAGCATCCCGTAATCATCGGAGTTATGGTAAAGATACAAATGTCAAATCCAAAACAAAACCAATATGATATATATCAAAATTATACATGTAGCTATGAAATCTATATATGTAAATAACTAAAGTAAATGCATGCCAAACCTTTTAAAGTCGCTGTGCAATGTGCATAACACTGCACAGTGGCGGACGTCTAATATAAGAAAATAACCATATACATATATATCTTTTGTTTAATATGTACGTTCCGCCGTTTTGAAAACAATTTAGAAGGGTTTCCTTGTTTTAAACGTTTAGTGTCATATCAGACACGTAGGTAAATACTGAGACTATAGCTCGCTCTTTGGAAATCCCTTCGATAACTATCAATGCATGCAAAATATATTCAGGCACTGTCCTCTGACTAGTCCTGCTCAATACGAAAACAAATAGCAAATATCATAAAAACGTACTGGTCCATAAGGAATAAATCCTAAAAATGTATATAAGAACACCCTGTGCGTCTGGTGCGCACGGAAATCAAAATCCATATATGTGCCATACATGTGCACAGAAACAACATCTAGGTGCAACGGGTGTGCACGAAACATCTGTCATAGGCAAAGTGTGTGCCCGACAGCAAAATCAGGTGCATCTGGCATGCACGAAGAATCCCGATTTAGTGCATCTGGTGTGCACTAAAATCGTATTTCAAAACATGCGCTCATCACGCGCGAAAAATCCAAATCAAATGCACGAAGTGCAAGAAATCAATATCAATATCAGAATCGAAATCGACGGTATACAATACGGCTCAATCCAAATCAGGTATACCGCGTGTATAAGCTCACAACCGTGTGCATCAGCGTGCACAATTCAAATCAAAACACTAAAAGTGCACGAAAACTATGCTGGAAGCATAAATCAAATCACAGGCATAATATAGGCATGAAATCACGATCAATGCCTCAAGCGTAATAACTACGCGCAAAATATAAATACCCAATAAGTGCAACCATGGTGTATGAAAACAAATATCATGGAACTCAGTCATCAAGACCAAATCATGCGGGTAGATCACCCAAAATACCGAAATCTAAGGTGACGAATACATGATAATCGAATCACCAAATCACAAAGCATAAATACCATCGTCGGTATATCCTCCTTCAAAGTCGGGAAGGTGTCGGTGCATCCAATGCTAGAAGCGCAAGATTTCTACTTGCATCTTGCTCACGGTCTGGCGTCCTCTGTCTCTAGGTCCTTATCTTCTCTGTGGATTACCAATCTCGCAATCCATCGGCTCATCGGCCCTGTCAGATGTGCTAACGGAAACGATTCCGTCCTGGCACTTTTCTGGTCATTTCTCGGTCAATTCTCACGACCACTCATAAAGCAACACATCACCGGCGCCGACCTCTGGTCTTCTGAATGCACATCACACATCTGCTCCTGGTGCAAATCTTATTGCAGCAGTGTCCTGAAAGGGATCCTGCTCAAGGTCTCTTCCGATCTCGCCTATGCCGAACTGTACGAAGGCTGGTACTCTTGCATAATCTTTTCTCTTTCTCTAGACATTTGCATTCTCAGCACAGCATTTACTCGGAAGCTGGTCGCATCCCAACGCCTCTGTAGACATATCGCATCTCTGATATCAGCGGAGTGGAACGTCATTTCGTCGAACTCTCTTGCGAACTATTTACTTCACTCTGCTCCACTGTCGACTGATTCGGACTCGTCTCATCGTGGCTGCATGGACTGTGCTCCAACGGCTATGCTCGTATCTGGAGTCTCCCAAGCAATGTGTCCCCTCACATGATATCCGAAAGATGTCGAACCATCCGATCGATTCGTCAAAACCTCATAATCCCCCAAGAGCTCAACATCTTGGGTACAGTTTAATAATATCGAGTACATGCCACAGCGTTGGTGGTCCAACCGTAGAAGGGCAAACCCAAGCCTCACTAATGGCGCCGCGGAACTGCCGCAAACCCTAAGGTTCAAAGGCTTTCACACGGTCATTATATCGAGTTAGTATTTCATTCTTCTAGAGGGTCCATAGACTCGCTTGCATGTCTTCCCGAATACTTTAAACTTGGAAAATGGGCACCTGACATTCGATCGTCTCTATCGACTCTCAACGTACCTGCGTGAAGTCGTCTCTAACTGAAATCAATATATCTGATAACCTCTCATCGGGGTAAGCGAACGAACCACACGTCCTAATCATTCATCCTCGGGTGACTAGCGACTGACCATCATATCTCTAAGTATATGCTCAAGCTGCAGTTGCTCCAATCATCTGGGTGATATCTCGTCATTTGCAGCAACAACTGGCTCATTTGTCCGTACGCTGAACATCGCCTCAATCATCCTGAATAAGCGATATATCAATGGTCATCACATCTGGCTGGCCTCTAGCAGTAGCCTGATCCCCTGGTACTGATCAGCACGTCCGAGAAATCTCGTAGAAGCGATCTGTCAAACGCTCATGGAGCGAAAACACAATAAAACGACGCCTCTATACGCGATCGTACACCTCTGAAATCATGCTCTGGTCAGTCCTCGGCCGTGACGAACTCATGCTGACGGAACTCTAACCGTAGCTCTCTCTGCCCGTGCAATCTTAGCAGCAAAATCATAACCAGTATCGATGAAGATAGATCATAGGAATGAATATAATACTGTGCAAGGAAATGTACATCCTAAGGCTCCTTAAGCGGCGTGGCGTGTCGTAAGTATACCGCGGAACATACACACGGTATGTCACTCTACCGAAGTCACCTACTCCATCAACCAAGGGTCATCCTATGCGACGAAAGTTCAGGTATAATACCCCCTCGACTAAGTCTAAGTTCCGTAAGGTCAAGCCTAAGTTCCGTATATATATAACGCTCTAGTCTACGCATAATCAAACTTAGATTCGAACCAAGGTTAACCTAGCGCTCTGATACCAACTTTGTCTTGACCCGAAATAGCTCGTGACTGGCCCTTGAATCATATGAAGTCTATAGGACCCCATCTAATCCAAGTAAGCCAAAGCCCAGAAATCTAAAACCGTTTTAAATAATATATGAAGGAAAAATAATTTAAGAAGTGAAGAAAACATGTTTTAAAAGCAAGGTTTATAAATAAGTAAGCCGAATGTGCATTTTTAAAAGTATAGTCTTTTCTGAAAATTCCGGCAGAGTTCCCTTTGTAAATACTGGCCCCGAACGGGGTACATCAAGAATAATATATATATGCAATGATAAAAGGCATCCCCAAGAGGGAGCTAGCTCTTCATCAATCGACGGTCATGTAGGGTTCCTAGGCACTCTTGTGAGGGTTCATAAGGCATCAAACATGCCCGAATAAAATTTTAGACGTGCCGAACAACCCAAAACCGGGATCTTTGCTAGATTATTAGGGTTTAACATGCAAGTAAACATCTTTACTACTAAGTGTGAGAGATTACAACCTTTGTAGTCCACTCCTTCGCTTCATAAGCTCCGAGTAGAAGTCCCTTCGCCGCGATCCACGATATCCCGGACTCAAGAGAGGCTCCACGACTCGAACGATCCATGCTAGCTTGTAGTGTTCCACTTCTCCGATGATCTACATCGAAATTTCTATAACTCAAGCTCTCTCACTCTAATGAGGTGAACACCCTAATCTAATGGGCTAGATTAGATGAGGATGATGGAGTAGTATTTATGCTATCTTTTTATATCAGTTTCTCACAAGAAATCATCACCGAAGGAAAATCTAGTGAGCTATTTCAAAAACTCAAGAGAGAAGAAGATGAAGAATAATGAGATAATCCTTTTGTGATGAATAATGAAAAGAGTATATCAATAATAATGCAACCATGGTTAATGATGACAAGGATAACCCTTGGAGAGAATTAACTAAGTCTGGGGTTTGGTTGGGTTAAGAAATGAGTCATAAGAAAATATCTATCATAATATCTTCTTCATGAAAAAAGGAATGCTTCTAGATGGTGCAAGAAGAAGCTAACCCTAATCAAACCCTAATCTCTTTTTATCATCACTAAACATGTTTCATTATTAATCATATCATGTTACTATAATATATATCACATATATATTATATTTGTAACAAAAGAAAATAATACAATTAATATATATCGCATATATATCAATGTATTATCCGGTGAGAAAATAAAGCGAGCCAATATTAGATAATGTAATACAATATATCATATATATTATTATACATTAAATCATCGAATCAACACTTGATCCGACAATCCGGCTATATCGAATATAACCGACTAATATATCATGTACCGATTCATCAAATCAACACTTGATCCGATGACCCGGTGTAAGTCCACGTTGCGACCCCCGGTTCTTACGGGAAGGCGGAAACGGTATAAAATCAAAATTTTAACGCAAGAGGCAACATGGACTAAGCTAGGTCGGGATCTTTACCTAAACTAAAACTAGCATACTAAGCTAAAGATATTTAGCTACTCGGATGAAGATGGTTATACCTAAACTTGAACTCCTTCTCTTCAAGCTCCGATGGTGGTTCGATGGCTCCTTCTCGTTGTCTCCGTACGCCGAAGATAGATCCACTTGAAAGCTCCAACCTTTAGCTCCTTCTTCGTTCTTTGAAGAAACTAGTTCACTTGGTTTGCTAAACCTAGTGAACTAGAATGAGTAGAGATGATTTAGAATGGGATTTTATCTATGGTTCTTGATTCTCAACTCATGAGACAAGAGAACCATAGATCAAGAGAGGGAGCAAGAGGTTGAGGGTGAGAGCAAGAGGAGAGCTCAAGAACAAGAGAGAGAATGAGCAAGAAAGAATGAGCAACTCTTTTGTCTTTCACCCTCTCATAATTCAAAGTGATCATAACTCATCATATCAAAAAAGTCTTATGTGATGGTTTGAAGCAACCATAAGCTTATCATGTCATGCACTCATTTTACTCAAATGAGCAAGCAAGAAAAAGTCTTTGGCATGAAATGATAACCATGGTTATCATGATGGTCAACTAGTCAAGCCTAGTCAACCGGTCAACAAGTCAACAAAAGTCAACAAGTCACCAAAGTCAACAAGTCAACAACCATATCACCATAATACTTAATTAATATAATAGTTAATCACATATCATATTCTCATTAGGGTTGAGCATAAAGTCAAAAAGTCAACGGTCAACTGTCAACAACCCTAATGAGAATCCGCTGCCTCTGCCTCCCTGTCAACTGTGCATACACACCCGCATCCGCGTTCCGAGGAACACGAATGCAAACTGGATAAATCCAATCCCATAAGGTACACTAGGATCTGGCTTAAACCAAAGCCCGCTAGTGTAAACTGTCCGGATACTGTACGTGCACAAGTGCACGGATGTGACCGAACCCTGTCGCAAAACCATGCGACCTGTCGCAATACCATGCGACCTCTACTCTTTTGCCTAAAGGCGAAAAGCTTTCTGCGTGGGACTCTAAAGACTCGACACTACGCTGGCAGTGGGTTTAACCACAGACCGCAAGCGGCACTAGCTGTGCGTAACGGTCCCCAGGTAATGCCGACAAGAAGACGGACGAGGCGAAACCCATCTGAACTCCTACTGAGCCTGAGTGTGACATTCTCCGTACAGTCCGGTCTGTTCGTCTGATACATCGCATGGCGGGCCTAGGGGGCGGTAAACGTCAGTCCCCCAATAGCGGTACAAGTCGTGCCGGAGTGAAGCCCAATACACCCTGAGATAACACTGGAAACCTACCAGTATATCTCGTTTGCCCTGGCCAGGGACTACTCGTGTAATGGCTCTCCTAGACACAGCGCGATGTCAACCCCCAATACCGGGAGAGACGAATCCTGTCTAACCGTCACTGCCTCCAAGTGCTTCGGGACTGCACCCAACCACCACCTGTTTGCACGACTCCTTTGAGCCGTGGTAGGGTAGTGATCAAAGTACAGTGGGAACACACCCGAGGCGAAGTGACAGTGTCAAGTCAGCGGACTAAGCTGTACTCATGTCACCTGGGAACTGATAACTGACGATAGGTATAATACCAACTAGTCAGTTCCCGACGAGTCCTGTCCAGTGTACCCGTAACCTAACGAGCACCCGCATACTATCTCAAGTACGACGTACTGACGGCTGTGGGACAGACCGTCTCCCACACTGGGATGAGAAGCGCATGCGCTGGTCTACTCCGGAGTATCGATGCCCTGTCTCGATAGTCCTGCGACCAGGGACCTGAATAAGGATGTGCTTATAGATTACCCAGCCCCCACTAGTGTGACTGCCATCACAACGCTGGTAATCAAGCAAAGATCCTAAGGGCTCCACTAATGCGTATAAGTGATATACTGAAATAAACACAAGTACACATTGAAGTAGAAACAAACCAAGTAGCATACTACTATTTTGAGCAAGATTGTATATACAGGGTGAATATCCCAAGCATCCATTAAGTAATATACAAACTAGTATGATACAGTAATGGCCTCTAGGGCATATACACTAACAATCTTCCACTTGCACTAAGGCCATGTACTGGCGTATCGAAGACCTATCATCTCGATCAGCCGCTCGAACTGAGTCTGGGGCAAGGCCTTGGTGAATGGATCTGCAGTGTTGTCTTCTGAAGAGACTCTCCGAACCTCGATCTCCTGGCGATCCACGATCTCCCTGATCAGGTGATACCGCCTCAAGATGTGCCTGGATCTCTGATGGGACCTGGGTTCCTTCGCTAAAGCTATAGCCCCGTTGTTGTCGCAATACAGAGGTATTGGATCAACAATGGACGGAACCACCTGAAGTTCTTTCAAGAACTTCCTCATCCAGACAGCTTCTTTTGCGGCATCAGATGCAGCGATGTATTCCGCTTCCATCGTCGAGTCTGCAACGGTTTCCTGTTTGGAACTCTTCCAACACACCGCCCCTCCATTGAGGGTAAAGACAAAACCCGACATGGACTTGGAATCATCCTTGTCACTCTGGAAGCTGGAGTCAGCAAAGGCCTCGATCTGGAGGTCTTTTCCGCCATACACCAAGAACATCTCCTTAGTCCTTCTCAGGTACTTGAGAATGTTCTTTACCGCTATCCAGTGTTTCTCCCCAGGGTTAGACTGATACCGGCTTACCACACTCAGTGCATAAGCTACATCCGGTCTGGTACACAACATCGCATACATTATAGAGCCTACCGCAGAAGCGTAGGGTATAATAGACATGCGATCCCTCTCCAAATCAGTCTTGGGAGACATCTCTTTAGAGAGGGTGATCCCGTGACAAGCCGGTAGGTTACCGCGCTTGGAATCTTCCATACTGAACCTCTTCAGTATGGTGTCGATGTACCTGGACTGTGAAAGTCCTAATATCCTCTTGGATCTGTCACGGTAGATCCGGATACCCAGAATGTATGAGGCATCACCCAGGTCTTTCATGGAGAACCTGTGTGACAAGAACCCCTTGACAGATTGTAGCATAGGAATGTCATTTCCTATTAAGAGAATGTCATCCACGTATAAAACGAGGAATACTACAGTTCTCGCTACAAATCTACTATAGATGCATGGTTCATCTGGATTTTTGATAAAGCCAAATTCTTTGACCGTCTCATCAAAGCAGATGTTCCAACTCCGCGATGCCTGCTTTAGTCCATAGATGGACTTAAGCAACTTGCACACCTTTCCGCTGCTCCCACTCTGAATGAAACCCTCTGGCTGGTCCATATAGACACACTCTTCTAAATTTCCATTTAGAAAAGCTGTCTTTACGTCCATTTGCCAGATCTCATAATCGTGGAAGGCAGCAATGGCAAGAAGGATCCGAATGGATTTCAGCATGGCTACTGGAGAAAAGGTTTCGTCGTAGTCCAAGCCAGGTCTTTGACGAAAACCCTTTGCTACCAGCCTAGCTTTATAGGTCTCAACCTGTCCATCTACACCAATCTTCCTTTTGAAGATCCACTTGCATCCTACGGGTTTTACCCCGTCTGGAGCAATGTCCAACGTCCATACCTTGTTGGTGTACATGGACTCCATTTCGGTCCGCATTACATCCAGCCATTTCACTGAGTCAACGCTCTGAACGGCCTGCTGGAAGCTAGTAGGCTCATCATAATCTATGATGCAATCCTCTCTATCCCCGTCTATGAGAAAACCGTAGTATCTCTCGGGCGGATGAGACTGCCTACTACTCCTGCGGAGCGGCGTAGGAATGTCCTGTTCTGTTGAACCCTCTGGTTCCACCAAGCTTTCAGTAACAGTCTGTGGTTCTGGAATTTCTTCCAGTTCTACTGCGCTCCCACTTATTTCTTTTTCTATGAACTGGTGTTCTAGAAAGTGGGCATGACGAGAAACAAGAACTTTTTGTTCCTCTTCACAGTAGAAGAAATATCCGTTGGAATTCTTTGGATATCCCACAAACTTGCACAGTACTGAGCGTGCCTCGAGCTTGTCCGCATGCTGATTTTTGACAAAAGCTGGACTTCCCCATATCTTAATGTGATTAAGATGGGGTCTCTTCCCACACCACATCTCAAATGGCGTGGTAGGCACAGTCTTAGTGGGAACTCGGTTCAAAAGGTATGCGGCTGATTCTAGTGCATACCCCCAGAATGATCGCGGTAACTCAGCGTTACTCATCATGGACCGCACCATATCCAATAGGGTGCGGTTCCGTCTCTCCGATACACCGTTATGTTGCGGGGTGTATGGAGGAGTAAGCTGAGAGAGAATTCCGTTCTCTTTTAAATAGTCCAGGAACTCGGCACTTAAGTATTCTCCACCTCGATCCGATCTTAGAATCTTAATACTTTTGCCGGTCTGTTTCTCTACTTCATTCTTATACTCCTGGAATTTTCCAAAGGCCTCGGACTTATGTTTCATTAAGAAGTCATAACCGTACCTTGAGAAGTCATCCGTAAAAGTAATGAAGTAAGAATGTCCGCTTCGGGCATGTGCAGACATTGGACCGCACACGTCACTGTGTACGAATCCCAAGAGCTCGCTCGCTCTTACTCCATGTCCAGTAAACGGAGTCTTTGTCATCTTTCCTTTGAGACAAGATTGACAAGTGGCATATGATTGATATTCGAACGCATTCAAATATCCTTCTGTATGTAACTTAGTCAACCTTCTCTCATTGATGTGACCCAATCTACAATGCCATAAGAAAGTCTGATTTAGTTCTGGAGACTTTCTTTTGTGTGTATTCTGGACGTTGAAAATCTGTGGTTGGTTTAACACGTATATACCATTACTCAATGTACCTGACCCAATCAAAACTTGATTAAGGTGAATGTTTACAACATTACTTACAAACGCAAATTCATAACCTTCTTTAGAAACTAAAGATACAGAAATGATATTACAAGTTGCGTTGGGTACAAAAAAGCAATTACGCAAAACCAAAACATGTCCATCTGACATTCCCAGGTGATAGTCCCCCACGGCTTTAGCATCCATGCTAGCTCCGTTCTCAACTCTGAGGGTCATGTCACCTGCCTTCAAAACCCTACGGTTTCTCAACGCCTGCAAAGAATTACAGATATGAGATCCTGATCCGGTATCCAATACCCAGGAAGTAGAGTTTATTGAAAGACAGTTTTCAATAACATACACACCTGAAGCTGAAGCTGCAACCTGCTTCAATTCCTGTGTTCTGGCCTTCCAGGCCCTGCAATCATTCTTCCAGTGTCCTTTCTTATGACAATAGAAGCATTCTTCCTTATCCACAAGCTTCCCCGCTATCTTTGTTGCTTTACCTTTTTTCGTATCCACTTTACTAACGCCGCCCCTTGGTTTGGCGGGGGCCTTCTTCTTCTTTCCCTTGGCTTTCGCCTTGGACCTAGAAGAAGATGATCCTCCTACAAACAAAGTGGATGTTTCCCTACCTTTCTGTAGGGTGCCCTCTGCGCTCCTCAGCATGTTGAGGAGCTCTGATAGTTCAACCTCTTTTTCTTGTAGGTTGAAGTTCAGTATAAACTGGGCGTAAGTGGAAGGAAGGGACTGGAGAACTATATCCGTATATAGCTCACTCTCCAATGTGATCCCTAGGTCAGCGAGCTCCTCAATGTAGCCGATCATCTTTAGCACGTGCTCGGCTACTGATGATCCGACGGCCATTCTTGTCGAAAATAACTTTTTCGACGCTTCGTATCTTGCGATACGTGATTGCTCTCCATACAGTTCTTTTGTATGGAGCAATATGGACTCCATGTCCATATTCTCATGCCTCCTCTGATGTTCGTTGTCCATCGAGGCAAGCAGGAGGCATTTGGCCTTCGCGCTATCAATCTCCCAAGTCTTACGGATTTCCTTATCCGCGAGGCTGGAAGTTGGACCAGGGACAGGGGGAGCTTTGGTGGTAAGAAGATACCCCAGCTTGTCATAAGTGATTGCTATCTTGACATTCCTGAGCCAATCTTTGTAGTTTGGCCCTGTCAGTTTGTTTTTATCTAGGAGTAACTTAAGTCCAGTCATGTTGATTGGTCGCTGCAATTAGGAGAGAGAAGAAGAAACACTCAGCATGATGCTCTTGCAAGTTTAGAGTGGTTTTTAGTTTGTCTAAACAGGATGGCTCCCACTGTTTCTCGAATCCATCCTCAAACCATAAAGGAAGAATTAGTCAGGATCAATCCCACCGTACAATACTTGCTTAACCGTTCAGCCAGGCCGGTGTCGGTACTTCGAGGGAGGTTTCCAACACTTTCGCGAAGTTCCTTAATTAAAGAACCTCTTTTCCCTGGGGGCGTAGCCCCGCTAACACCTTTCTAGGCACCTACTAGGTTTATAGCATTGATCGTTAAGTGAGAAATTTCCCGAGGAGTAGCATATACTCACAGTAGGATCGGGATCCAAATATCATTGCGTCACGAAACTGAAGGAATCCTACCAGAATCATCACACTCCAAATGGTATGCAAATCTAGCAAGTTTCAGTACTTATGAAACTCCCGATGTGGATTTTTGCCCCATGCTCTTATGACCTTGACTTTGGCCAAAATATCATAAGTCACATGTCAAGTTCTACCCGTCATTATCCAGGTTAATTTGGATCCATCCGTACCTACCCTTGACTTTAGCCAAAATGGCAGTACGACTGTCCCAAACCAACGCATCTATCTATGCTACACATGAACACCCAATAGCTACCAATCACTGTGCCTTGACTTTGGCCAACATACACAGCTTGAATACTATTGACTATTCATGCGAAACGACGGAGGGCTACGGATGGTTTTGGCAAAACCGTGAACGTAGTGAACTTGATATGGTCGATGGAACGAGATAGCTTTTAAAAGGAGTGGCTCAAGCTCCGCATTTAAAAGTTGTTTTTGAAAAGAACCGAGTGGTTTTTCGAAAGTGTTCCAACGACTTTAACTTGGTTTATTATCTTGCATTAGTTCTTTTAATGCGTGATATTCTTGCATTAGTTCTTTTAATGCGTCCCATCATTTAATCCTACCATTGCAGAAAACAACCAAAATATGACGTACGCTTATGCCATTCGCATTTGCCACGGGGCCCCGTCATTACCCGTTAGGTTACTTAACTAACGACAGAGCGGGGGCTGGGCTAGCGCGTCTGTAAAACATAAGCAACGCCTAAATAGTATCATATATAGATATACTGCAATGATAAACATTTCAGATCACAGATAAATACATTGGATATACTAGGAATCTGTAATTTGTACGAGCCTGTAACAAAAACAGATTACACGGTCGCGGTGAATAGCCAAAACCCCACCCAAGACCCCTACGGGTGCGGCAAACTACCCGCCAAGTACCCGAAGCGTAGCAACCTCCCTCATCTCCATGAGTAGGCCACTCGACACTTCGGCATACCCGGTAGTTTGTGCACCCCTCCATGGGTCTATCCTAGGAGCAAAAACAGTAAAAAGAAATTATACAATGACGGCTACAACCCCTTCCCGGTTGTGCGGCCATACAAATAATTATTACATCAATTTACAAATTTACATGAATTGCAAGAAAAGAAAACTCTCGTCTCACAACCCCCGGCTATTCACCCGCGACAATCCAACATATTTATATACACATTCCAGCACATTACAGATCATGTATAACTCCGACCAATCGACTTATAGCGATTAGCCGACGTTCAATACATGCAAACATCACAGATATAACCATCATAGTCAAAGTGTAGTGAAGTTCGGAAAAATACGGAATTATAGGACCCCAAAAGGAAATTTCTTTTCTGGAAAATCTGGGCACATATAATATATTCCAAAAATCCCAAAACCAACACAGACACACACTGCACGAAAAACGATGCACAGAAGACGACAAAGCGCGGCGGTTCCGCGGCGGCTACCTAGCTCGCGCGGCGGAAGGGCGGCGGTTTCGACGAATTACTGTATCGTTTTTCTTGGGTGTTCACACAAAACCCTGAGCCGAATTTACAAGTATAAAGTTTTTCATTTTGAGCCAAAAAAAAATTCAACAGAAACTCAGTTTTTGTAAAAGTTTGGTTTTTGGATTTTTCCGGTTCCGAACTTCGTTACACTTCACTACCAAGCTAGTTTAAGTTTAGTTAGGCTCTGATACCACTGTAAGTCCACGTTGCGACCCCCGGTTCTTACGGGGAGGCGGAAACGGTATAAAATCAAAATTTTAACGCAAGAGGCAACATGTACTAAGCTAGGTCGGGATCTTTACCTAAACTAAAACTAGCATACTAAGCTAAAGATATTTAGCTACTCGGATGAAGATGGTTATACCTAAACTTGAACTCCTTCTCTTCAAGCTCCGATGGTGGTTCGATGGCTCCTTCTCGTTGTCTCCGTACGCCGAAGATAGATCCACTTGAAAGCTCCAACCTTTAGCTCCTTCTTCGTTCTTTGAAGAAACTAGTTCACTTGGTTTGCTAAACCTAGTGAACTAGAATGAGTAGAGATGATTTAGAATGGGATTTTATCTATGGTTCTTGATTCTCAACTCATGAGACAAGAGAACCATAGATCAAGAGAGGGAGCAAGAGGTTGAGGGTGAGAGCAAGAGGAGAGCTCAAGAACAAGAGAGAGAATGAGCAAGAAAGAATGAGCAACTCTTTTGTCTTTCACCCTCTCATAATTCAAAGTGATCATAACTCATCATATCAAAAAAGTCTTATGTGATGGTTTGAAGCAACCATAAGCTTATCATGTCATGCACTCATTTTACTCAAATGAGCAAGCAAGAAAAAGTCTTTGGCATGAAATGATAACCATGGTTATCATGATGGTCAACTAGTCAAGCCTAGTCAACCGGTCAACAAGTCAACAAAAGTCAACAAGTCACCAAAGTCAACAAGTCAACAAAAGTCAACAAGTCAACAACCATATCACCATAATACTTAATTAATATAATAGTTAATCACATATCATATTCTCATTAGGGTTGAGCATAAAGTCAAAAAGTCAGCGGTCAACTGTCAACAACCCTAATGAGAATCCGCTGCCTCTGCCTCCCTGTCAACTGTGCATACACACCCGCATCCGCGTTCCGAGGAACACGAATGCAAACTGGATAAATCCAATCCCATAAGGTACACTAGGATCTGGCTTAAACCAAAGCCCGCTAGTGTAAACTGTCCGGATACTGTACGTGCACAAGTGCACGGATGTGACCGAACCCTGTCGCAAAACCATGCGACCTGTCGCAATACCATGCGACCTCTACTCTTTTGCCTAAAGGCGAAAAGCTTTCTGCGTAGGACTCTAAAGACTCGACACTACGCTGGCAGTGGGTTTAACCACAGACCGCAAGCGGCACTAGCTGTGCGTAACGGTCCCCAGGTAATGCCGACAAGAAGACGGACGAGGCGAAACCCATCTGAACTCCTACTGAGCCTGAGTGTGACATTCTCCGTACAGTCCGGTCTGTTCGTCTGATACATCGCATGGCGGGCCTAGGGGGCGGTAAACGTCAGTCCCCCAATAGCGGTACAAGTCGTGCCGGAGTGAAGCCCAATACACCCTGAGATAACACTGGAAACCTACCAGAATATCTCGTTTGCCCTGGCCAGGGACTACTCGTGTAATGGCTCTCCTAGACACAGCGCGATGTCAACCCCCAATACCGGGAGAGACGAATCCTGTCTAACCGTCACTGCCTCCAAGTGCTTCGGGACTGCACCCAACCACCACCTGTTTGCATGACTCCTTTGAGCCGTGGTAGGGTAGTGATCAAAGTACAGTGGGAACACACCCGAGGCGAAGTGACAGTGTCAAGTCAGCGGACTAAGCTGTACTCATGTCACCTGGGAACTGATAACTGACGATAGGTATAATACCAACTAGTCAGTTCCCGACGAGTCCTGTCCAGTGTACCCGTAACCTAACGAGCACCCGCATACTATCTCAAGTACGACGTACTGACGGCTGTGGGACAGACCGTCTCCCACACTGGGATGAGAAGCGCATGCGCTGGTCTACTCCGGAGTATCGATGCCCTGTCTCGATAGTCCTGCGACCAGGGACCTGAATAAGGATGTGCTTATAGATTACCCAGCCCCCACTAGTGTGACTGCCATCACAACGCTGGTAATCAAGCAAAGATCCTAAGGGTTCCACTAATGTGTATAAGTGATATACTGAAATAAACACAAGTACACATTGAAGTAGAAACAAACCAAGTAGCATACTACTATTTTGAGCAAGATTGTATATACAGGGTGAATATCCCAAGCATCCATTAAGTAATATACAAACTAGTATGATACAGTAATGGCCTCTAGGGCATATACACTAACAATCGGTTCATATCTAAATATCACGAGAATATAGTACGGTATCACATATCGCATTATCCTCGGTCCTGCATATATCACATATGTGCCTCTACTCCGTTTTGTCTGAGCCAAGAAACCTCTGTGTAGGACTCTAAAGAATCATCAATACGCCGGTAGCAGGTGATGATCGTATCAAACACCCACAAGCTGCAAGCGGTCAGCTAAACGTAACAGCCACCCAGGTATTGAGCGATCAGAAGATTAACAAGCTAGCCTGTACGTTCTCCTGTGAATCCAATCAGTAACACTCCCGTACAGTCCGGTCTGTTCGTCTGATATGTCGCATATCAAGTCTAGGGGTGGTATATGTCAGACCCCAGTAACTGATAAGTCGTGTCGATGTGAGGCTCATAATAGGTCGAGAAACTACTGGTAACACATACCAGTATATCTTTATATCAGCCCTGGCCAGGGACTTCCAGTTATAGCCAATCGAACACTGCACAACATCAACTCCCTATACCGAGAGAGACGAATCCCCTCCTATCGCTCATTGCCTCCATGTGATTCGGGACTGTAACCAAAAGCCACCGTTTTGCACGCCCTCTTGGACGTGGTAAGGTGGAAATCAAAGCACAGTGGGAATCACACAAGACTCTATGACGATCTCGGGTCTACAGACTACCCTGTACCAGTGTCACCGGAGAACTGCCATCTGACGTGTGGTATATCACCATCTGGGAGTTCTCGGTGAGTCCGTCCAGTGTACCTAGTCACCACTGAGCACCCGTACACCATCCTTGATGTCAAACACCGATGGATATGGGATCATCCATCGCCCATCATATGGGTCAAGATGCGTATACACTAGTCTACTCTGGTGTATCGATGCCCTGTCTCGATATACCCTCGACTGGGAACAGTTATAGGATGTACTCATCGACTACCATGACCCCACTAGTATGATCTCATCATAGTCCCAGTAGTCGAGTACAGATCCTAAGGGCTTTATCAACATGTGAGAGAAAGACTGTAAACCAATACAAGTCAACATGTTAAGATAAAGTGAAACCAAATAGAATACTATTATGACGAGCAAGAAAGTCCTCTCTGTATATATCCAAGCATCCATCATAATATATATCATATGTACAACAATGGCCTCTAGGGCATATACATAACTAACAATCTCCCACTTGCACTAAGGCCAGCTGCTGTAGTATCTCATACCCAGAATCCCGAATAATCTCTCAAACTGTATCTGGGGAATGGCCTTCGTGAGTGGATCCATAGTGTTGTCCTTCGTATCTACTCTCCTGACCTCGATCTCCCGGCGATCAACTATCCCCTGATCAGGTGATACCGCCTCAGAATATGTCTGGACTTCTGATGGGACCTGGGTTCCTTGGCCAGAGCCACAGCTCTATTGTTATCGCAATACAGAGGTATTGGATGTTCAATGGATGGAACCACACCAAGTTCAGTGATGAACTTCTTCATCCAGACAGCCTCTTTGGCAGCATCGTTGGCAGCGATGTATTCAGCCTCCATCGTCGAGTCTGCAACGGTATCCTGTTTGGAACTCTTCCAACATACCGTCCCTTCATTGAGGGTAAAGACAAATCCCGAGAGCGACTTAGAGTCGTCCTTATCACTTTGGAAGCTGGAATCGGTAAAGGAATCCACCCAGAGTTCTCCGTTACCATACACCAATGTCTCTAGTCCTTCGCAAGTACTTGAGAATGTTCTTCACAGCTGTCCAGTGACTCTCTCCAGGATCTTCTTGATACCGACTCACTACACTTAGTAAGTATGCTACATCGGGTCCGGTACATAGCGTCGCATACATGATAGAGCCTACTGCCGAAGTATAGGGTATCCCTTGCATGCGAGCTCTCTCCAAATCAGTCTTGGGAGACATCTCTTTGGAGAGAGTGAGTCCAGAGATCGTGGGTTGGTTCCCATGCTTGGATTCTTCCATACTAAACCTCTTTAGTATGGTGTCAATGTACCTGGATTGGGACAATCCCAGTATCCGTTTAGATGTATCTCTACAGATCATGATTCCCAATATGCAGGAGGCATCACCTAGATCTTTCATTGAGAATCTTTGTGATATGAAGAGCTTGACTGATTGCAGCATAGGAATATCATTTCCTATCAAGAGTATATCATCCACGTACAATACGAGGAAGACAACCTTACTCTCTGCTACCTTCTTATAGATACAAGGTTCATCTATATTTTTGATGAAGTCAAACTCTTTGACTACAACATCAAAACAGATGTTCCAACTCCGCGATGCTTGCTTTAACCCATAAATGGATTTAAGCAGCTTGTACACATTTCCGCTGCTCCCACTATCTACGAAGCCCTCTGGCTGAGTCATGTACACGCACTCTTCTAAATCACCGTTTAGAAAAGCGGTCTTAACATCCATTTGCCAGATTTCGTAGTCATGGTATGCAGCAATGGCAAGTAAGATCCGGATGGACTTAAGCATAGCCACTGGAGAAAAGGTTTCGTCATAATCCACATTTGCTCGTTGACGAAAACCCTTTGCTACAAGTCTAGCTTTGAAAGTCTTAACTTTTCCATCTACACCAAATTTCTTTTTAAAGATCCACTTGCTCCCAATGGGTTTTACCCCTTCAGGAGCATTTTCCAAAGTCCATACTTTGTTGGTGTACATGGATTCCATCTCAGATCGCATTGCATCCAGCCATTTCACAGAGTCACCACTCGTGATGGCCTGCTCAAAACTAGTCGGGTCATCATCTTCCATAATGCAATCCTCGCTCCCACCATCAATGAGAAAACCGTAGTATCTCTCAGGTGGATGAGAAACCCTGCTAGATCGGCGGAGAGGCTGGGGTTCGTCGGGTACTACTGAATCCTCTGGTTCTACCAAGTCTTCTGTTATAGTTTGTGTTGCTGGAACCTCTTCCAGTTCTACCTCAATGTCACTATTTTGTTTCATAAGAAAACCTTTTTCTAAGAAAGTGGCATGTTGAGAAACAAACACCTTTTGTTTCTCGGGGTAGTAGAAGATATACCCTTGTGAATTTTTGGGATATCCTACAAACTTACATAAGACAGATCTAGCCTCGAGTTTGTCCGGATTTTGCCTTTTGACATAGGCCGGACAACCCCATATCTTAATGTAATTAAGATGTGGTCTCTTCCCTTTCCATATCTCATATAGAGTGGTAGGCACAGATTTAGTGGGAACTCTATTCAATAGGTCTATGGCTGTCTCAAGCGCATACCCCCAGAAGGAAATAGGTAATTCATCTGTACTCATCATCGAGCGCACCATATCTAATAGGGTGCGATTCCTCCGTTCCGATACACCGTTGTGCTGTGGTGTGTAAAGAGGAGTAAGCTGAGAGAGAATCCCATTCTCTTTTAGATAATCTTGGAACTCATTGCTTAAGTATTCACCTCCTCGATCAGATCGAAGAATCTTAATACTTTTGCCCGTTTGATTCTCTACTTCGTGCTTATATTCTCTGAATTTCTCAAAAGCTTCAGACTTGTGTTTCATCAGGAACACATGTCCAAATCTTGAGAGATCGTCAGTGAATGTAATGAAGTAGGAAGAACCGTTCCTGGCATGGGTAGACATGGGACCGCATACATCACTATGTACCAGTCCTAAGAGTTCCTTAACTCTTTCTCCGTGTCCACTAAACGGAGCTTTGGTCATTTTTCTTTTGAGACATGAATGGCAAGTATCATAAGATGATAATTCGAACGGATTCAAATATCCATTCTTATGTAACTTAGCCAGTCGTGTCGCATTGATATGACCAAGTCTACAATGCCACAAGTAGGATTCGTTCATTTCTGAACTTTTCCTCTTGTGTGTGTTCTGTATATTGAGGACTGTATTTTGATTGAGAATGAATATGCCATTATGTAACGAGCCTGATGCAATCAACTTTTGATTTAGGAAGATGTTCATAACATTATCCTGTACTACAAAATTATATCCTTCTTTACTTAATAAAGAAACTGATATAATGTTGCACATCATGTTCGGTATATAATAGCACTCATTTAGAATCAGTGTATTACGACTTGGAAATACTAGGTGATATTCGCCAACTGCTTTGGCTGCAATACTTGCACCGTTTCCTAATTGAACGGAATGATCACCTTTTCCCAGTTCTCTACCTTTTCGTAGCCCATGTAAAAATTTACATATGTGGGATCCTGATCCGGTATCTAATACCCAAGACGTAGGGTGAACTGAGAAACAGTTCTCAATAACTAACACACCTGAAGAAGATGCATCAACATGCATATTCTTTTGGGCGGCGTGAGAATCCAGATATTCTCCTGTTTCTTGTTCAGTCTTATAACTCTTATAAGAAAGAACGGGTCCAACGTTCCCCTGCTCAGTATAATAAGCGGGTTCAGTCAATACATCTATATTATTATCTTGATTATAGCCTGACATGGTCGCTACCTGGAGAGAGAGAGAAGAAAAACACTTTAGCGTATGCTCTTGCAAGATTAGATTGGTTATTATCTTATCTAATCAGGATGTCTCCCACTGTTTTTATCAAATCTTCCTTCAAACCCTAAAAGGTAAGATTAGCCGGGATTAATTACACCCTACAATTTCGTTAATCTTTCAGCCAGATCAGTATCGGTACTTGAGGGGGTTCCCCGTGCTTTCGCACGGACCTAATTGAAGTAAACCTCGTTTTCCCAGAGGCGTAACCCCGTTAACACTTTTCTAGACACCTACTTGATCGGCTAATTATCCTGTGTAAAACTCTCCCAGGAGTAACACTTACTCGCAGTGGGTATCGGGATCCAACTATCTCATAGGAGGTATGCAATCTCATTGCAAATTTCAACACTTGAAATTCCCGATAATATTTTCACCCCTAGCGTGCTATGACCTTGACGCATGCCAAACAACCCATAGTCCGCTAATCAAGTTCAACCCGTACAATTCGTGATTGAATTAAACCCACCCGTACGACCCTTGACACATGCCAAACAACGCCGTACGAATACCCTAATCCAATCGCATCTCATGCTACAGATAAGTAATAATTAGCTACCGTACACTACGCCTTGACGCATGCCAAACTACCGCAGCACGGATACTAAATATTACTTATCTGAATTGATGGAGGGCTACGCAGGTTTTTCAGAAAACCATGAGCGTAATGAACTTGATATCGTCGTAGAATCATGAAAATTTTTGAAATGGAGTGTTTTTGAGGCTTTCATTAGTTTTGCTAAAAAGGTCACTCCCGGTGAAGGGATCTCGGCTCATTCCTCATGGAATAAGGTGCTGGATATATCATATATACCGCTGTGCAAAGCAAGACTATAGAAGCTATCAAAAACTAAACCGCGAGTTTGTAGCATCTGCCAGTTTTGCTAAAGAGGTCACTCCCGGTGAAGGGATCTCGGCTCTTTCCTCATCGAATAAGGTGCAGGGTATATCATATATACCGCTATGCAAAGCAAGACTGTAGCTACCCTTTTTTTTATAAAATTTTGATTCTACAACATCTTTTAGGTTTCTTTTCTTTTTATTAATCTCATTAACAAAATCCCATCAGCTTATGCTTCCTAAGCATCACAGAAGAAACGAAAGCAGTAATATTTATATATCAGCATATATATATAGTATAAGCATTCGTCCCAGGTAGTAATATGATCTCATCACAGAATATTGCAGCAGAAGAACATATATGAAATATTGGATATACTAGGATGTCCGTGTTTTTAATACGAGCCGGTATAAAACACGGATTCCACGGTCACGATGAATAGCCAAACCCACATCCCTAGACCCCTACGAGAGCGGCAAGTAACACTGCCAATTCTGGGATTAGGAGACCCGGTCTCGACTCCTCGAGATGGCCTCCCACTGGACCCTAGAACCCGGTTACTTGTGCTCCCCTCCTTGGGTCTACCTAATACGGAAAAGTAAATAATATACACTGGTGACATCAACCTCATCCCGGAAGTGCCCCAATAAAAGAATATTACATACAAATGAATTTACATGAATGAAAATAAAAACCCTCATCTCACATAAAACCCCCGGCTATTCAGAACACGACGATCCAATAGAACATATTACGGCAACACATAATATCACATATCATCAATGTAAGTAAGTATGCATACACCGATCGTCGTAGATGTATAGCTACGAAGACCGGCAATACAACTACATACTACACTTACGGTCACAGAAAAGAAATTGTAAAACTACAATATTTGGAATCCACAATCACTTTAGACATCGTAAATCCGAAATATCACATACTTCGCATTTCATGCCTAACTCTATGAATTCCACATATTGTATCACATTCCAGATAAATAGACAGTATTAAACTTTCCGAACAGATAATCAAATACACAAGATTTCCTAAATTCCTCAACACTTGAGCGGAGTTCAAATAATCCCAGAAATATGTCTCAATACCGATGATCCAGCCGTAGAAGGGTCAAGCCAACGCCTCACATGTGGTACGCCGTACTGCCCCAAACCCTAAGGTTTAGAGGCAGTTCAAGACGGTCACATAATCGAGTTAAGGTTTGTTGTCTTCTAGAGGGTCCACCGTGTTACTTGCATATTTTTCCGAAAGATTTAAACCCGATAAAAATTCAACACTTGAAAATTTTACGTGCCGGGAAAAAGTGAGTTAATGATATCCGTTCGAACATTTTAACAGTTTCTAAATATCCGGAAATAATAACGAATTTAAATTTTCCGATCGAATCAACGATTACAAAATAAACCCCAGAACACTCAACCCTTGAGTCAAAATAAAAATACCCAGAAACTATATAAGCACTAAAAAAGAATTACTGTGAAATAAAAATAGTCAAATCAATCAGTACTGCCGCGGAACCGCGGCCCAAGCAGGGTACGGCCGCGATTCCGCAGCTGTCTGTACGGATGATGTCATCGTATTTCACTATTATTCTCATTTTTGTCTGCTGAATTTTTTAGGTATTTTTAATTCAGAAAAAATCGCATTTTTGAAACATATCCAGAGAGGGGTTCATTTTCATCGTATCGGGTTCGATCGGAGTTTTAACTTCGTATACACGTCGCCTAATGCTCTAGCTTGGCACTGATACCACTGTAGGGTTCCTAGGCACTCTAGTGAGGGTTCATAAGGCATCAAACATGCCCGAATAAAATTTTAGACGTGCCGAACAACCCAAAGCCGGGATCTTTACTAGATTATTAGGGTTTAACATGCAAGTAAACATCTTTACTACTAAGTGTGACGGATTACAACCTTTGTAGTCCGCTCCTTCACTTCATAAGCTCCGAGTAGAAGTCCCTTTGCCGTGATCCACGATCTCCCGGACTCAAGAGAGGCTCCACGACTCGAACGATCCATGCTAGCTTGTAGTGTTCCGCTTCTCCGATGATCTACGTCGAAGTTGTTATAACTCAAGCTCTCTCAATCTAATGAGGTGAACACCCTAATCTAATGGGCTAGATTAGATGAGGATGATGGAGTAGTATTTATGCTATCTTTTTATATCAATTTCTCACAAAAAATCATCACCAAAGGAAAATCTTATGAGCTATTTCAAAAACTCAAGAGAGAAGAAGATGAAGAATAATGAGATAATCCTTTTGTGATGAATAATGATAAGAATATATCAATAATAATGCAACCATGGTTAATGATGACAAGGATAACCCTTGTAGAGAGTTAACTAAGGCTAGGGTTTGGTTGGGTTAAGAAATGAGTCATAAGAAAATATCTATCATAATATCTTCTTCATGACAAAAGGAATGCTTCTAGATGGTACAAGAAGAAGCTAACCCTAATCAAACGCTAATCTCTTTTTATCATCACTAAACATGTTTCATTATTAATCATATCATGTTGCTATAATATATATCACATATATATTATATTTGTAACAAAAGAAAAATAATACAATTAATATATATCGCATATATATCAATGTATTATCCGGTGAGAAAATAAAGCGAGCCAATATTAGATAATGTAATACAATATATCATATATATTATTATACATTAAATCATCGAATCAACACTTGATCCAACAATCCGGCTATATCGAATATAACCGACTAATATATCATGTACCGATTCATCAAATCAACACTTGATCCGATGACCCGGTTCATATCTAAATATAGCGAGAATATAGTACGGTATCACATATCGCATTATCCTCGGTCCTGCACATATCACATATGTGCCTCTACTCCGTTTTGCCTGAGCCAAGAAACCTCTGTGTAGGACTCTAAAGAATCGTCAATACGCCGGTAGCAGGTGATGATCATATCAAACACCCACAAGCTGCAAGCGGTCAGCTAAACGTAATAGCCACCCAGGTATTGAGCGATCAAAAGATTAACAAGCTAGCCTGTACGTTCTCCTGTGAATCCAATCAGTAACACTCCCGTACAGTCCAGTCTGTTTGTCTGATATGTCGCATATCAAGTCTAGGGGTGGTATACGTCAGACCCTAGTAACCGATAAGTCGTGTCGATGTGAGGCTCAAAACAGGTCGAGAAACTACTGGTAACACTTACCAGTATATCTCTATATCAGCCCTGGCTAGGGACTTCCAGTTATAGCCAATCGAACACTGCACAACATCAACTCCCTATACCGGGAGAGACGAATCCCCTCCTATCGCTCATTGCCTCCATGTGATTCGGGACTGTACCTAAAAGCCACCGTTTTGCACGCCCTCTTGGACGTGGTATGGTGGAAATCAAAGCACAGTGGGAATCACACAAGACTCTAAGACAATCTCGGGTCTACAAACTACCCTGTACCAGTGTCACCGGAGAACTGCCATCTGACGTGTGGTATATCACCATCTGGGAGTTCTCAGCGAGTCCGTCCAGTGTACCCAGTCACCACTGATCACCCATACACTATCCTTGATGTCAAACACCGATGGATATGGGATCATCCATCGCCCATCATATGGGTCAAGATGCGTATACGCTAGTCTACTCTGGTGTATCGATGCCCTGTCTCGATATACCCTCGACTATGAACAGTTATAGGATGTACTCATCGACTACCATGGCCCCACTAGTATGATCTCATCATAGTCCCAGTAGTCGAGTACAGATCCTAAGGTCTTTATCAACATGTGAGAGAAAGACAGTAAACCAATACAAGTCAACATGTTAAGATAAAGTGAAACCAAATAGCATACTATTATGACGAGCAAGAAAGTCCTCTCTGTATATATCCAAGCATCCATCATAATATACATCATATGTACAACAATGGCCTCTAGGCATATACATAACTAACAGGTCACAACCACGCAAGCAATACAATATACAACGCCAAAGGGCGAGGATCAAAACTCAGAAAAAGAAACTCAAACAGCATGAAAACCGTAATACTATAACGCGCGACTCTAAGGTCGAAATAATACATAACTGATTTTCTTAGTCTGAAACAATATACAAGCTTTGGTTGATGGAATTACTAGATAGAACAGAATAAAATAAATACAATGGTGTTTCTGATGCAAAAGAACCCACCTACCAAAGCAAGTCACCCGTAAGGGAAGCAATGTGCCAGAAAACCGCAATGAAACCTGTGCGGCAAAACCTGCAAGAACTGTGGCACAACGGGGGTGAGTTTCCAACTCGTGAATAGAAAATATCTACAAGCAGAAATCGAATGTATGACTCTTCCTAGGTCAATACTGTAAGTCCACGTTGCGACCCCCGGTTCTTGCGGGGAGGCGGAAACGGTATAACAATCAAATTTTGTCGCAAGGAGCAACATGGACTAAACAAGGTCGGGATCGTTACTAAACTAAACTAGCAAACATGCAAAGGAGAGTTAACTACTCGGCAAAGTGTTTATACCTAACTTGAACTCCTTCTTCTTGAAACCTTGTAGAGGTTGATGGTTCTTTCCTCGTAGCCTTCTTCCATCAAAGATGGATCCACCTGAGGGTTCAACCTTCGGGCTCTTTCTCGAACTTAGAGTGAACTAGGATCTCCGGCTTGCTAAACCTTGAACCCTAGAGAGAGAAGAGTGTATCTTTGGGGTGTTTTTCTTTCAAGGAGAGGGATTCTCAACACATGAGAAGGATTCTCTTTGAGCTTGAGGAAGAAGAAGATGAAATGAGGAGAGAGAATCAATATGATAGAATGAGCTCTTTTTTCTTTTGCAACCATAACAAAAGGAAAAAGAATTATCTAATTAATAATAATAATTCAAAATGAAATAGTTGATGGTTGTTTTTGGAATGACCACTATCATCACTTCATTAAATGAATGTAAGCTAGAATCAAGGAGTATCCTTGCAAAGTAATGATGATGGTCAAACATTCAACCATGGTCAACAAGTCAACCATGGTCAACAAGTCAACAAAACCAACCATGACACAATTTTATTTAATTACTATTATTAATTGATATTTCATAAATCCATTAGGGTTTGGAAAAAGACGACTGTCAACTGTGCATACGCACCCGTTCCGAAACCCTAATGAAAGACCTCTTCCTCCGCCTCAAACAACTCTGCATACACACCTGCATTCTCGTTCCGAGGAACAAGAATACTGAGAGATAAAAGCAACCCCAAAACATATACCAGTATCTGGCTCAAACCAGAGCCTGCTAGTATAAACCGTCCGGACTCCAAACGTGCACAAGTGCGCGGATGAGAACGAACCCTGCCGCAAAACCATGTGACCTCTACTCAGTTTTGCCCAATGGCGAATAGCCCTCTGTGTGGGACTCTAAAGACTCGACACTTACGTTGGCAGTGGGTTTAACCACAGACCGCAAGCGGCACTAGCTGTGCGTAACGGTCCCCAGGTAGATGCCGATAAGAAGACTGACGAGGTGAACCCCATCTGAACTCCTATTGAGTTTGAGTGTGACATTCTCTGTACAGTCCGGTCTGTTTGTCTGATACATCGCATGTCGGGCCTAGGGGGCGGTAAACGTCAGTCCCCCAATAGCGGTACAAGTCGTGTCGGAGTGAAGCCCAAAACACCCTGAGATAACACTGGAAGCCTACCAGTATATCTCGCTTGCCCTGGCCAGGGACTACTCATGTAATGGCTCTCCTAGACACAGCGCGATGTCAACCCCCAATACCGGGAGAGACGAATCCTATCTAACCGTCACTGCCTCCAAGTGCTTCGGGACTGCACCCAACTACTACCTGTTTGCACGACTCCTTTGAGCCGTGGTAGGGTAGTGATCAAACTGCAGTGGGAACACACTCGAGGCGAAGTGCCAGTGTCAAGTCAGCGGACTAAGCTGTACTCATGTCACCTGGGAACTGATAACTGACGATAGGTATAATACCAACTGGTCAGTTCCCGACGAGTCCTGTCCAGTGTACTCGTAACCTAACGAGCACCCGTATACTATCTCCAGTACGACGTACTGATGGCTGTGGGACAGACCATCTCCCACACTGGGATGAGAAGCGCATACGCTAGTCTACTCCGGAGTATCGATGCCCTATCTCGATAGTCCTGCGACTAGGGACCTGTATAAGGATGTGCTTATAGATTACCCAGCCCCCACTAGTGTGACTGCCATCACAACGCTGGTAATCAAGCAAAGATCCTAAGGGCTCCACTAATGTGTATAGGTGATATACAAAAATAAACACATGTACACATTGAAGTAGAAACAAACCAAGTAGCATACTACTATATTGAGCAAGATTGTTTATACAAGGTGAATATCCCAAGCTTCCATTAAGTAATATACAAACTAGTATGATACAGTAATGGCCTCTAGGGCATATACACTAACAATCTCCCACTTGCACTAAGGCCATGTACTGGCGTATCGAAGACCTATCATCTCGATCAGCCGCTCGAACTGAGTCTGGGGTAGGGCCTTGGTGAATGGATCTGCAGTGTTTTCTTCTGAAGCAACCCTCCGAACCTCGATCTCCTTGCGATCCACGATCTCCCTGATCAGGTGATACCGCCTCAAGATGTGCCTGGATCTCTGATGGGACCTGGGTTCCTTCGCTAAAGCTATAGCCCCGTTGTTGTCGCAATACAGAGGTATTGGGTCAACAATGGACGGAACCACCTGAAGTTCTTTCAAGAACTTCCTCATCCAGACAGCTTCTTTTGCGGCATCAGATGCAGCGATGTATTCCGCTTCCATCGTCGAGTCTGCAACGGTTTCCTGTTTGGAACTCTTCCAACACACCGCCCCTCCATTGAGGGTAAAGACAAAACCCGATATGGACTTGGAATCATCCTTGTCACTCTGGAAGCTGGAGTCAGCAAAGGCCTCGATCTGGAGGTCTTTTCCGCCATACACCAAGAACATCTCCTTAGTCCTCCTCAGGTACTTGAGAATGTTCTTTACTGTTATCCAGTGTTTCTCCCCAGGGTTTGACTGATACCGGCTTACTACACTCAGTGCATAAGCTACATCCGGTCTGGTACACAACATCGCATACATTATAGAGCCTACCGCAGAAGCGTAGGGTATAATAGACATGTGATCCCTCTCCAAATCAGTCTTGGGAGACATCTCTTTAGAGAGGGTGATCCCGTGACAAGCCGGTAGGTTACCGCGCTTGGAATCTTCCATACTGAATCTCTTCAGTATAGTGTCGATGTACCTGGACTGTGAAAGTCCTAATATCCTCTTGGATCTATCACGATGGATCCGGATCCCCAGGATGTAAGAGGCATCACCCAGGTCTTTCATGGAGAACCTGTGTGACAAGAATCCCTTGACAAATTGTAGCATAGGAATGTCATTTCCTATTAAGAGAATGTCATCCACGTATAAAACGAGGAATACTACAGTTCTTGCTACAAATCTACTATAGATGCATGGTTCATCTGGATTTTTGATAAAGCCAAATTCCTTGACCGTCTCATCAAAACAGATGTTCCAACTCCGCGATGCCTGCTTTAGTCCATAGATGGACTTAAGCAACTTGCACACCTTTCCGCTGCTCCCACTCTGAATGAAACCCTCTGGCTGATCCATATAGACACACTCCTCTAAATTTCCATTTAGAAAAGCGGTTTTTACGTCCATCTGCCAAATCTCATAATCGTGGAAGGCAGCAATGGCAAGAAGGATCTGAATGGATTTCAGCATAGCCACTGGAGAAAAGGTTTCGTCATAGTCCAAGCCAGGTCTTTGACGGAAACCCTTTGCTACAAGTCTAGCTTTATAGGTCTCAACCTGTCCATCAACACCAATCTTCCTTTTGAAGATCCACTTGCATCCTACGGGTTTTATCCCGTCTGGAGCAATGTCCAACGTCCATACTTTGTTGGTTTACATGGACTCCATTTCGGTCCGCATTGCATCCAGCCATTTTACCGAGTCAACGTTCTGAACGGCCTGCTGGAAGCTGGTAGGCTCATCATAATCTATGATGCAATCCTCTCTATCCCCGTCTATGAGAAAACCGTAGTATCTCTCGGGCGGATGAGACTGCCTACTACTCCTGCGGAGCAGCGTAGGAATGTCCTGTTCATTTGAACCCTCTGGTTCCACTAAGCTTTCAGTAATAGTCTGTGGTTCTGGAATTTCTTCCAGTTCTACTGCGCTCCCACTTAATTCTTTTTCTAAGAACTGGTGTTCTAGAAAGTGGGCATGACGAGAAACAAGAACTTTTTGTTCCTCCTCGTAGTAGAAGAGATATCCCTTGGAATTCTTTGGATATCCCATAAACTTACACAGTACTGAGCGCGCCTCGAGCTTGTTCGCATGCTGCTTTTTAACAAAAGCTGGACTTCCCCAAGTCTTAATGTGACTGAGATGGGGCCTCTTCCCACACCACATCTCATATGGTGTAGTAGGCACAGTCTTAGTAGGAACTCGGTTCAAAAGGTACGCAGCTGATTCTAGCGCATACCCCCAGAATGATCGCGGTAACTCAGCGTTACTCATCATGGACCGTACCATATCCAATAGGGTTCGGTTCCGTCTCTCCGATACACCGTTGTGCTGCGGAGTGTATGGAGGAGTAAGCTGAGAGAGAATCCCGTTCTCTTTTAAATAATTCAGGAACTCGGCACTTAAGTATTCTCCACCTCGATCCGATCTTAGAATCTTGATACTTTTGCCGGTCTGTTTTTCTACTTCATTCTTATATTCCTGGAATTTTTCAAAGGCTTCGGACTTATGTTTCATTAAGAAGATATAACCGTACCTTGAAAAATCATCCGTAAAAGTAATGAAGTAAGAATAACCGCTTCGCGCATGTGTAGACATTGGACCGCACACGTCGCTGTGTACGAGTCCCAAGAGCTCGCTCGCTCTTACTCCGTGTCCAGTGAACGGAGTCTTTGTCATCTTTCCTTTGAGACAGGATTGACAAGTGGCATATGATTGATATTCGAACGGATCCAAATATCCTTCTGTATGTAACTTAGTCAACCTTCTCTCATTGATGTGACCCAGTCTACAATGCTATAAGAAAGTCTGATTGATATCTGGAGACTTTCTTTTGTGTGTATTCTGGACATTGAAAATCTGTGGTTGGTTTAATACGTATATACCATTGCTCAGTGTACCTGACCCAATCAGAACTTGATTAAGGTGAATGTTTACAACATTACTTACAAACGCAAATTCATAACCTTCTTTAGAAACCAAAGATACAGAAATGATATTACAAGTTGCGTTGGGTACAAAAAAGCAATTACGCAAAACCAAAACATGTCCATCTGACATTCCCAGGTGATAGTCCCCCACGGCTTTAGCATCCATGCTAGCTCCGTTCGCAACTCTGAGGGTCATGTCACCTGCCTTCAAAACCCTACGGTTTCTCAACGCCTGCAAAGAATTACAGATATGAGATCCTGATCCGGTATCCAATACCCAGGAAGTAGAGTTTATCGAAAGACAGTTTTCAATAACATACACACCTGAAGCTGAAGCCGCAACCTGCTTCAGTTCCTATGTCCTGGCTTTCCAAGCCCTGCAATCTTTCTTCCAGTGTCCACTCTTATGACAATAGAAGCATTCTTCCTTTCCCACAAGCTTCCCCGCTATCTTTGTTGCCTTTTCCTTTCCCTTCGTACCCACTTTACTAACACCGCCCCTTGGTTTGGCGGGGGCTTTCTTCCTCTTTCCCTTGGCTTTCGCCTTGGACCTAGAAGAAGAAGATCCTCCTACAAACAAAGCGGGTGTTTCCCTACCTTTCTGTAGGGTGCCCTCTGCGCTCCTCAGCATGTTGAGGAGTTCTGAAAGTTCAACTTCCTTTTCTTATAAGTTGAAGTTCAGTATAAACTGGGCGTAAGTGGATGGAAGGGACTGGAGAATTAAATCCGTATAGAGTTCGCTCTCCAACGTGGTCCCAAGTTACGCGAGCTCCTCAATGTAGCCAATCATCTTAAGCACGTGGTCCGCTACCGATGATCCGACGGCCAACTTTGCCGAAAATAACTTCTTCGACACTTCGTATCTTGCGATACGAGACTGCTCTCCATACAGTTTTTTGTATGAAGAAATATGGATTCCAAGTCCATATTCTCGTGCCTCCTCTGATGTTCGTTGTCCATAGAGGCAAGCACGAGGCACCTGGCCTTCGCACAATCAATCTCCCAAGTCTTACGGATTTCCTTATCCGCGACGCTGGAGGTGGGACCTGGGACGTGGGGAGCTTTGGTGGTAAGAAGATACCCCAGCTTGTCGTAAGTGATTGCCATTTTGACATTCCTGAGTCAATCTTTGTAGTTTGGCCCTGTCAGTATGTTTTTATCTAAGAGTAACTTAAGTCCAGTCATGTTGAATGGTCGCTGCAATTAGGAGAGAGAGAAGGAACACTCAGCACGATGCTCTTGCAAGTTTAGAATGGTTTTTAATTTGTCTGAACAGGATGGCTCCCACTGTCTCTCGAATCCCTCCTCAAACCATAAAGGAAGAATCAGTCGGGATCAATCCCACCGCACAATACTTGCTTAACCGTTCAGCCAGGCCAGTGTCGGTACTTCGAGGGAGGTTTTCCAACGCTTTCGCGAAGTTCCTTAATTTAAGAACCTCTTTTCCCTGGGGGCGTAGCCCCGCTAACACCTTTCTAGGCACCTACTAGGTTTATAGCATTGATCGTTTAGTGAGAAATTTTCCGAGGAGTAGCATATACTCACAGTAGGATCGGGATCCAAATATCATCGCGTGACGAAACTGAAGGAATCCTACCAGAATCATCACACTCCAAATGGTATGCAAATCTAGCAAGTTTCAGTACTTATGAAACTCCCGATGTGGATTTTTTCCCCATGCTCTTATGACCTTGACTTTGGCCAAAATATCATAAGTCACATGTCAAGTTCTACCCGTCACTATTCAGGTTAATTTGGATCCACCCGTACCTACCCTTGACTTTGGCCAAAATGGCAGTACGACTGTCCCAAACCAACGCATCTATCTATGCTACACATGAACACCCAATAGCTACCAATCACTATGCCTTGACTTTGGCCAACATACATAGCTTGAATACTATTGCCTGTTCATGCGAAACGACGGAGGGCTACGAATGGTTTTGGTAAAACCGTGAACGTAGTGAACTTGATATAATCGATGGAACGAGATAGCTTTTAGAAGGAGTGGCTCAAGCTCCGCTTTTAAAAGTTAGTTTTGAAAAGAACCGAGTGGTTTTTCGAAAGTGTTCCAACGACTTTAACTTGGTTTATTATCTTGCATTAGTTCTTTTAATGCGTGATATTCTTGCATTAGTTCTTTTAATGCGTCCCATCATTTAATCCTACCATTGCAAAAAACAACCAAAATATGACGTACGCTTATGCCATTCGCATTCGCCACGGGGCCCCGTCATCACCCGTTAGCTTACTTAACTAACGACAGAGCGGGGGCTAGGCTAGCGCGGCTGTAAAACATAAGCAACGTCTAAATAGTTATAAATATAGCAATGATAGACATTACAGATCACAGATGAATACATTGGATATACTAGGAATCCGCAATCCGTTCGAGCCTGCAACGAAAAGCGGATTACACGGTCGCGGTGAATAGCCAAAACCCCACCCAAGACCCCTACGGGTGCGGCAAACTACCCGCCAAGTACCCGGTAGTTTGTGCACCCCTCCATGGGTCTATCCTAGGAGCAAAAACAGTAAAAAGAATTATACAATGACGGCTACAACCCCGACCCGGTTGTGCGGCCATACAAATAATAATATTACATCAATTTACATATTACAAATGAATGAAAGAAAAACAACACTCATCTCACATCCATCCCGGCTATTCACCCATGACAATCCAATCCATTCATATACACATACCATCAACAAACACAGATCATAGAGATGTATAACCCCGACTAATCGTCACATAGCGATTAGCCGACGTTCAATACATTCAAACATCACAGATATAACCAATATAGCCAAAGTGTAGCGAAGTTCGAAAAAAATACGGATTTATAGGACCCCAAAAGTAAATTTCTTTTCTGGAAAATCTGGGCACAAATAACATATTTGAAAAATCCCAAAACCCTACCAGAAGAACACTGCACAAAACACGATCACAAGAGGAGACAAAACGGCGGCGGTTCCGCGGCCTAAGCCACCCATTGCCGCGGAACCGCGGCGGTTTGAAGGAATCATGCGATCGTATTTCGTGGGTGTTTTCACAAAACCCTGAGCCGATTTTAGGAGTAAAACTTTTTACTTTTAGAGCACAAAAAAAATCAACAGAAACTTAGGGTTTTTGATTTTCCGGTTTTGTGATTTTTCCGTTTCGAACTTCCATACACTTCGCTACCAAGCTAGTTTAAGTTTAGTTAGGCTCTGATACCACAGTAAGTCCACGTTGTGACCCCCGGTTATTGCGGGGAGGCGGAAACGGTATAACAATCAAATTTTGTCGCAAGGAGCAACATGGACTAAACAAGGTCGGGATCGTTACTAAACTAAACTAGCAAACATGCAAAGGAGAGTTAACTACTCGGCAAAGTGGTTATACCTAACTTGAACTCCTTCTTCTTGAAACCTTGTAGAGGTTGATGGTTCTTTCCTCGTAGCCTTCTTCCGTCAAAGATGGATCCACCTGAGGGTTCAACCTTCGGGCTCTTTCTCGAACTTAGAGTGAACTAGGATCTCCGGCTTGCTAAACATTGAACCCTAGAGAGAGTAGAGTGTATCTTTGGGGTGTTTTTCTTTCAAGGAGAGGGATTCTCAACACATGAGAAGGATTCTCCTTGAGCTTGAGGAAGAAGAAGATGAAGTGAGGAGAGAGAATCAATATGATAGAATGAGCTTTTTTTTCTTTTGCAACCATAACAAAAGGAAAAAGAATTATCTAATTAATAATAATAATTCAAAATAAAATAGTTGATGGTTGTTTTTGGAATGACCACTATCATCACTTCATTAAATGAATGTAAGCTAGAATCAAGGAGTATCCTTGCAAAGTAATGATGATGGTCAAACATTCAACCATGGTCAACAAGTCAACCATGGTCAACAAGTCAACAAAACCAACCATGACACAATTTCATTTAATTACTATTATTAATTGATATTTCATAAATCCATTAGGGTTTGGAAAAAGACGACTGTCAACTGTGCAAACGCACCCGTTCCGAAACCCTAATGAAAGACCTCTTCCTCCGCCTCAAACAACTCTGCATACACACCTGCATTCTCGTTCCGAGGAACAAGAATACTGAGAGATAAAAGCAACCCCAAAACATATACCAGTATCTGGCTCAAACCAGAGCCTGCTAGTATAAACCGTCCGGACTCCAAACGTGCATAAGTGCGCGGATGAGAACGAACCCTGCCGCAAAACCATGCGACCTCTACTCAGTTTTGCCCAATGGCGAATAGCCCTCTGTGTGGGACTCTAAAGACTTGACACTTACGCTGGCAGTGGGTTTAACCACAGACCGCAAGCGGCACTAGCTGTGCGTAACGGTCCCCAGGTAGATGCCGATAAGAAGACTGACGAGGTGAACCCCATCTGAACTCCTACTGAGTCTGAGTGTGACATTCTCCGTACAGTCCGGTCTGTTCGTCTGATACATCGCATGTCGGGCCTAGGGGGCGGTAAACGTCAGTCCCCCAATAGCGGTACAAATCGTGTCGGAGTGAAGCCCAAAACACCCTGAGATAACACTGGAAGCCTACCAGTATATCTCGCTTGCCCTGGCCAGGGACTACTCGTGTAATGGCTCTCCTAGACACAGCGCGATGTCAACCCCCAATACCGGGAGAGACGAATCCTATATAACCGTCACTGCCTCCAAGTGCTTCGGGACTGCACCCAACTACTACCTGTTTGCACGACTCCTTTGAGCCGTGGTAGGGTAGTGATCAAAGTGCAGTGGGAACACACTCGAGGCGAAGTGCCAGTGTCAAGTCAGCGGACTAAGCTGTACTCATGTCACCTGGGGACTGATAACTGACGATAGGTATAATACCAACTGGTCAGTTCCCGACGAGTCCTGTCCAGTGTACTCGTAACCTAACGAGCACCCGTATACTATCTCCAGTACGACGTACTGATGGCTGTGGGACAGACCATCTCCCACACTGGGATGAGAAGCGCATACGCTAGTCTACTCCGGAGTATCGATGCCCTGTCTCGATAGTCCTGTGACTAGGGACCTGTATAAGGATGTGCTTATAGATTATCCAGCCCCCACTAGTGTGACTGCCATCACAACGCTGGTAATCAAGCAAAGATCCTAAGGGCTCCACTAATGTGTATAGGTGATATACAAAAATAAACACATGTACACATTGAAGTAGAAACAAACTAAGTAGCATACTACTATATTGAGCAAGATTGTTTATACAAGGTGAATATCCCAAGCTTCCATTAAGTAATATACAAACTAGTATGATACAGTAATGGCCCCTAGGGCATATACACTAACAAATACAATCAGAAATATATAAACCTCAATATGAATAAGTCTGAAGCACGCTAAAGTGGCAATGTAACCTCTATACATGAGTGTAGTGCCAAGTACTCGTGCCAGTGCCACAGGTAATAACATATCATAAATATGAGGTAGGATCAATGTAATCAAATCTGTATGTATGTGGATCCCGTCCACTCGTCACCCAATGACAATAACCATCATGCATGTAAATATCATAAAGCATATGCATGGAAATATGAGGATATAAACCATCTGTGTCCCTCGCGACACGTCAAAATCATGGAACCGGAGTGTCCAGCATCGACACTCGAAAACAAACGTCGCCCTTGTCCGGTGGGCCCGGGAAGTCCCATAATGGGACTTCAAGATTCATGGAGTCATGAAAGCTGTGCCCAGCATCGGCACGTATCTCCTCATATATCTCAGGTGCCGCACACCCTGGTCGGCCCTCATATCCATCTCATGACTCCAGTCGGTATCCTCCGGATATCCGCCGAGCTCAAATACAATCACCGGTAGGTAGTGGTCCCTCTGCCAGGCTCACCGTCTAGCTACGCAGCAGATCCGTTCTCGCCCCGAGGTACCATACCGGGTCCACCATGTACCCGCAATCGGCCTCGTCCGCTCCTCGGATCGGGTTTCACATGTCGCTCTCAGTACCGAGAAAACACATGGTGGACGCACTGAAATATCAAATCAAGGGTAACCGGGTTTTTAAAACAATTACATACTCTCTTTTGAAATATCCACGGTTCCCAAATCCAGAAATATCATGGAAACAACATATCTCAATGCGTATAATCAAAAGCATGATGTATGCGACATGTAAAAGAAATGCAAGCATATCTATATATCATGCAACATGGAATAGTAATATGCACATATTGAGGGAAACCGCTCTTTTAAAATGAATCAGTTTTAAAGAGTATCTTGTGATTCCCAATCTCTAATCAAAACAGAATCATCTGTGTATGTGCGAATGCATATGAATATACAGTATATAGGTACACAAGTATGCCATGCAAGGGTCATATCCTAAATGCAACAGTACTACAGTGTAGTGACATGGCAATTATCGATGATAAAGTGTGTGAGCCGGCAAGCAGTGTACGTGGAACATACGCATCATCGATAATGGTGCTGGTGTCCTAACAGTATGATTGTAATATAGCAATAAACACATTTACACATGCAAAGCGATGCGAATAGCATGAATATGCGGAAATTGAATAATCAACGCAACAGTAAAGAATATACATCAATATGTATAAGTCATGCAGTTATGCCATTTGAAATAAGACGAATCGGGATTTTTGGTAAAATAAGGGCTACGGTGTTTTAAGAAAAGATGCGTCGTTCGAAAATATCCGTAGAATCCCTTTTTGCCTATCCTTAAAATATCCCCGATTCATTAGTTTTGAAATAGGTATGACTCGGGTCTAGTCTAATGTCTACTAAGTAATCTACAGACCTAACTAACAAGCTAAACAGGAGGGTATGGAAACCACCTACATCTGAGTCGATATATATATATATAAATATAATAGTCGGTGATCCCGCCTTAATAGTATCGCATACGATACAATATACATCATATAATATCCTCGAGTCATGAGTGCGGATCTATCATCAATAAATAGCTCATACGTAAATCCGTCGTACGGCATCCCAAATCTGGGTACGGGTCAATATCACGGTCAACTCATCAATTATCTGGTATCATTATCATCATCTCTCATGATCTGGGGTACTAATCTAAGTCTAGTACAATCGATACCATCTAAACAAATATAAGCGCGTGTGTAAAACACACGTCCAAAGGCCCGCTAAAATCTCGTATCGTATCCCAAATAAAAATCATATCATATCATATCCCTGACCTCACGGCATTATGCCTAAACTCATCGACTGATCTCCGGTATCATACACTATCCTCATCATCATGATATAAGTATAGCAATAAGCATGTGTGTGCGTGTGGGTGTAAACCTATGCTAGGGTTCATAACTAGGAAAATACACTAGTTCACTTCTAACCCTAAATATCCATAGTACACCTAACACATCTATGATCTCCATGTCACACTATAAACTATCATATATATAATATATACATATATAGTATACCAACTTCGAACTGCGGGGGTGCTATACGCCATCCACCCGACTTTCCCGTAGATATAATCTACTCACCTTGCATCCTGCGTGTCGGTGTTGATGTCCCCACCATCTTCTTCGTCATCTCGGATCACCATGAGGGTACCTACATGTCACACGTATCGCATCGCATTAAAACCAAAACGACACACGAAAACCAAAACGGTACGCTTAAAAGCCTATAGGTTAGAACCTATGGTTAGCCTTCGCAAAACAACCCGAAATCACTCGATATAGAGTTACAAACGTCACGTGATCGAGATAACGCACAAATATCAAAATCTGGAAATCGAAATACGGAAAACCATAACTAAATTCAAAGCAGCAACTTATAAAAGTGTTCCCAGATTTCGTCTCAGGTGAAACCAAGGTTCCAAAACAACACTAGGGTGATATATAGGGTACATATGACCTACAGAAGAAACCTGGACCCTACCCCACACCAAGTGACCGAGCCTCTCCCACTGAAAATCCGGCCAGGCCGGCCCTGGGTGCTCCAATAGGGTTCGTCTCGCTACAGGGGGTTCCTAGGGTCTCAAATTGGTCTCTGGACTTGTTTATTTTTCCAGTAAAAGTCCCAGCTCACTCCAGATTTCTCTGCACCCACTAAGTTCTCAAAAAACCCGACATTTCAGTTCTGTAAATCCGTATTTTGTGTTTCAGGTTGGGTATAAGTATATGTTCTGGGTTAATCACACCATGGGGGTTTAAGGTCACTCAAAACACTCAAGTTCACCACACAAACTCAACTTAAACCCTAACCTTCTCTAGTAATGCCCAAAGTGCACTAAACTACCCGACATCGATTTCAAACTTGAAATGAGGCTTAAGCACAAGAAAAACTACACTAATTGTGAAGGAATTACCTCATTAGACCCTCATGAATCCTCAACAGCACCAAAATGAATACTTTCTTGGTTCATTGGGTAGCTAAGGGGCTTGTGCACCTTTTTTGTGAAATGGGAGTGGGGTTTTGAAGTGTTTTTGGATGTGTTTTTGTGGCTTGGAGATGTAGGAAAGGGGAAGAGGCAGCAGCAGGAGGAGAAGAGGAAAAGGGAGAGAGGAAATGAGAGGAAGAAATGAAGAGAATGGTCAAGTCAAACACCCTCAGCTACTCTCTCTCTCTCTCTCTCACCATACCTATTTCTTTATTCCCTTTTCTTTTTCTTTTTCCCTCTAAATCCTTCTCACTCAAATAGTAAACCCAAAGTGATATGGTAGAAATGCACAAGTGTAGAGCAAAAAAAAAATGATATGTGCATGTTTTGCACAAAAATGCCAAAAATCCAATTAGCGATTTTTAATCGCGATTAGCACTAAATTAGTGTCAAACTAATCATAAAAACTTTAAAATGGCATAATTCCATAAAATACCCTATTTTAGAATTTTCCATAATTTTTCCAAATTTTTTTTCCATTTACCGGTATTTAATTATACCGAAATATTAAAATATTCAATAAAATAACATTAAATTATAAAATTTCCCAAAAATAATATTTTATTTTTTTGAAATGTTACAGAACTCCTGCAAGGTTGCGATAATGCATGGTACAAGAAAGACGGTGGTCATAATTCAATTAAATGGATCTCCGATCTATACCGTCCAGCATCTTGGAGGACATAGGAGAAGGCGAGGGAGTAACCGTCATGGAAGCGACCGCAAGTGTTTCGGATGACACAATCTCAACGTTCGCTACACCTACAAATAAAATACCGTCAGAAAAAGCTGAAAAGGATTGTGAAATAGAAAATAAACAGCGACCCGAATCCCACCTGATGGGTCATCAGCCAAAATTGCAACGGGAACATCACTCGGCGTTGCGGTTTCTTCGCTCTCCTTCAATGGAATAGTTTCAGCACCAGTGGCTTCGTCCCCTAACTCCACAAGAACCGTCATGACACTCGCAATGCCAAGCGATGGCGGGGAATCACAGAGGGAAAGAGCGGCAGTTTGGACGGTCTCGGACTCCCAAGAGAGAGTAGCCGCTTCAAGCTCGGTGGTCGTCGTCATCTCACCTGCCGCCTCATCGTCAGGACTTGGCCCTGCAAGATATGGTAAATAAGAATTTAAAGATCAAATTCTAATAAAAAGACCCAGTATTACGTTACCTTGGGATGGCTTTTCGGCTTCTTCCCGAGCCGCGCGCACCATTTGTCTATGGACGGTAGACAAGGTAGCTGGGGCGTCTTCGGAAGAAATAGTGATGGATTGAATGGCGCTTGAACCTGCACCCACGGCCAAGCTGACATCATGTTCCCTCACCGTACACTTTCTGCGCTTCTTGTCAGCCTTGGCGGTAAGAAAAGACCTCCTCAAAAATTCAATCAGAGTGACGTCATCATCCGAGCCAGGAGCCACCTCTAGAGCCGTTATGGCATCCATCATCGGCTGCTTAAGCGAAGCCTCTTTTAGCAATACTGGGGGAGCTGGGACTTCAGCAGCCGGTCTTGGAAGCGTCGCCGCGCTACCCTCCTGGATCGGCACTGCACTCAGGATAACTTGGGTCGAGGTAGTCCTTGCGATCAGATGAAAAAGAAGGGTCAGACTACCCATGAAGAAAAAGGGAATGAAGGCATAATAATCCAAAATATACCGAGGCCCAAGGAAGCGCGAAGCCTCTCTTCCTCCTCAAAAGTCTTGAGGGAAGCTGCGAGAGCCTCTTCGGCGGACATACCTGTTGAAGAAGAAAGAGTGAGTCAAAGCTTAATAATTAAAGTAGCCGCGGAAAGATATGACCGAAGTATACCTGATTGTGCGATGGTGATTAGTGCCGCTTCATCGCGAGCTAGTTGCTTTGAAACCGCGATGGCAGCCTCTAGATCGGTATCATCCGGCGCCATAAACAAACCTTCGTTGGTCCCATACTCACTTAGGCCTTCGCTGTAAAGAGCATGAGGCTCGGTTAGTTATATGTATGCCCTAGAGCCATTACTATACATAGGATGTATATTGTAGTGGATGCTTGGACATATATAGGGAGGACTTTCTTGCTCGACATGATAATATGCTATCTGGTTGATCTTTACCTTAACGTGTACACTGATTGTCTCTCTGTTACATGTTGGTAAAGCCCTTAGGATGTGTACTTGACTACCTGGACTATGATGCGGATCATACTAGTGGGGACATGGTAGTCCATAAGTACATCCTTCAAAGTCCCTAGTCGTGGGTATATCGAGACGGGGCATCGATATACCAGAGTAGACTAGCGTATACCTTCTCGACCCATACAGATGGGTGATGGATGATCCCATATCCATTGGTGTTTGACATCAGAGATGATATACGGGTGCTCAGTGGAGACTGGGTACACTGGACGGACTCGCCGAGAACTCCCAAATGGTATTATACCTTACGTCAGATGGCAGTTCTCTGGTGACACTGGTACAGAGTAGTCTGTTGACCCGAGATCGTCATAGATTGTGTGGTTCCCACTGTGCTTTGATTTCCACCTTACCACGTCCAAGAGGGCATGCAAAACGGTGGCTTTTGGGTACAGTCACGAATCACATGGAGGAAATGAGCGATAGGAGGGGATTCGTCTCTCCCGGTATAGGGGGTTGATGTTGCGCTCTGTTCGATTGGCTATAACCGGAAATCCCTGGCCAGGGTTGCTGAGATTTACTGGTAAGTGTTACCAGTAGTTTCTCGAACTGTTATAGACATCATATCGACATGACTTATCGAGCTACTGGGGTCTAACGTTTACCACCCCTAGGCGAGATATGCGACATATCAGACGATCAGACCGGACTGTACGGTAAGTGTTACTGGTTGGATTCACAGGAGTGTGAGCGGGCTTGCTCGTCGATCTTCTGATCGCTCAATACCCGGGTGGCCGTTACGTTTAGCAGACCGCTTGCGGCTTGTGGGTGTTTGATATGATCATCACCTGCTGCCGGCGTATTGACGAGTCTTTAGAGTCCTACACAGAGGTTTCCTGGCTCAAGCGAAACGAAATAGGAGCGCATATGAGATATGTGCGGGACCGAGAATAATTCGTGTATGTGATACCGTATTCCATTCTCGCGATGAATGTATCGATTGGTTATATGCGATATAACATAGTTATCGAATCAAGGATTGATTCGATAAGCCGATACATAGGATACTAGTCGGTTATATGCGATATGACCGGATCGTTAAATCAAGTGTTGATTTAATGATTTAATGCATAATTGTATATTTGATATATTACTTTGCATTAATTAGTATTTGTTCACTTTAAAAGGATTTTCTCACTTGATGTGCACATTGTATATGTGATATACTTTTGTGCACTTGATTGTATCATGTTTGATGATACATGCTCACTTGTGTTTGTGTAAAGATTAAACCATGGTTATTTAAATGGTTAGGGTTTTGATTATCTTAACTATTTATTTAGGTTATTTCCTTTTAAGGCATGAAAAGAGAAAATGGTTGCATTCATTCATGAAGCTTGTTGAAGCTTCATGAAGCTTTGACCAAGTGACCATTTTTGTCTTCATACCTAACCTAACCATTCACTTAACTTTAGTTTAGTCTCTACACTTGACCATGGTTATTATTATGATAAGTATTCTTTTTCATTTCTTTTAAAAAAATAACTTGTCATAACATTTTTCATCATCATCTTCTTCTTCTTCAAGAAGAAGCTTGCCTTCATCAATGGCAACTTGAGAAAATGAGTGAGAAATCCAATTCTAAAGTGAACCCACTTCCTATTTCTTCATCCTCTACCTATTGCCAAGTAGTATAGGGTGTTTTCTTCACAAGTTTCATGACTTGGTGAAGTCGGAGCTTGATCTTGTGATGCCTCGACGTAGATCATCTTCGGCATTGTAGTCGATGACCTAGCCCGTCCATTTCTCCGATGAAGCTGACGCTAGAACCCGGGATTTGATTTGGACAGCAAGGGGACTTCATCGCGGAGCTATGGAGGTGGAGAACCGGATCTACAAAGGTTGTATTTCCGTTCACTTAGTTAATTTGTTAACTAGTTGCATCTTTCGCCTAAAAATCTAGTTAACGATCCGTATTAGAGTTTCTCGGCACTTGTAAAATTTGAAATTGGCATGGTTGATGCCTTGTGAGACCTCATTAGTGTGCCTAGGAACCCTACAGTGGTATCAGAGCCTAGCTAGAGCCTTAGGCGATGTGTAAACGACGTTTGAAATCCGAACGAATCGAAACCCTAATCCCAAACTTGCTCTCTGGACTTTTTTCAAAAACTAGGTTTTTTCCCTATTAAAAATATGCAGAAAAATCAGCAGGTGATTTTAAGAGTTACTGTGAAATTCGATAGCCTAATGCCATAGAAGCGCGGTGGAACCGCGGCATTAGCATGCCTAATGCGGTGGTTCCGCGGCCATCTAGTCTCCTCTGTTGTTCAATTTTGCACAGTAATTCCTATGTTGCAGTGTTGATTTTCCTGGGAATTTTTAATCTGAACTCAAGAGTTGAGTTTTCTGGGTTGTATTAGGAGTTCGTAGTTTCGATCGGATTATCAAATTTTGTCTATGTGTTTTTCCGGGTAATTTTAGAATATGTTAAAAAGTTCGATCGGATATAAATACCCACTTTTTCCCCAGTCGGGAAATTTCCAAGTGTTGGATTTTTCCGTGGTTTAAAGACGTTCTAAGTAGTGCAAGTAACGCGATAGACCCTCTAGAAGACAACAAACCTTAACTTGATTATGTGACCGTCTTGAACTGCCCTTTGAATCTTCGGGTTTGGGGCAGTACGGCGTGCCACATGTGAGGCGTTGGCTTGACCCTTCTACGGCTGGACCGTTGGTACTGAGGCACGAAGTGAATGTCTTTGAACTTATTTCATGAGTTGAGCTGTATCGGGAAAACTTGGGTGTTCGATTGTTCGATCGGAAAGTTTAATATTTTCTACTTATCCGGAATGTGATACAACAATTGGAATTCACAAAAGTTATGAGATAACTGAATGAATGTTATAAATCTAGCGGTTTAGTCTCACTTGATCGGTTGCCACGGAATTTTGATGTGATCAAAAGTCCGTCGCAATCACGTAGCGTACGCGGATACTCGCCGGGTAAACTTAATAGACAGCCTCGCTCCATAGCACCGACCAAGTGACTGTAGGAGAACCCCGTCGCCGAAAGCATCCGTTCGGGTGCTCGCGGCAGCGGTGTTCCGCCTTGGTGCACTTCGTCGACGGCATCGGGGGTGCAGCCGACTACGGAAGTTTGCGACGAGCATTCCATCAGGATGTCGGGAATCTTGTTGAATTACCCGACTTGATATTGAAAAGTGTTTTCGATAATGAGACTAAAATGCGGGGTTTATAATTGTTAGGCATGTGATGTCTAAGGAATTCATTTGATTAGGTATGCGATATCTAAAGGGGTTGCGAATTCCAACTGTTTTAGTTTTACACTTTCTTTTCTGTGACCGTAAGTGTAATATGTGATATCGCCGGTTTCGTTGCTATATGTCAACGACAATTGGGATGCGCATATTTACTTACGTTGATGACATGTGATGTTATGTGTTGCTGGATATGTTATATTGGATCGTCGTGTTTGAATAGCCGGGGGTTTTTATGTGAGATGAGTGTTTTTCATTTTCATTCATGTAAAAACTTGTATGTAATATTCTTTTATTGGGGCACTTCCAGGTTGTGGAAGATGTCACCCTTTGTATATTATTTACTTTTCCGCACTAGGATAGACCCAAGGAGGGGAGCACAAGTAACCGGGTTCTGGAGTCCAGTGGGAGACCAACTCGAGGAGTCGAGTCCGGGTCTCGTAACTCCAGAATTGGGAGGGTTGCTTGCCGCTCTCGTAGGGGTCTAGGGGTGTGGGTTTGGCTATTCATCACGACCTTGGAATCCGTGATTTATACTGGCTCGTATTGAAAACACGGACGTCCTAGTATATCCAATATTTCATATGATTCTTCTGCTGCGATATATGTGATGTGATCATGTGATATGTTCTGTGATGGATACTGTATATAGTATATATGATATATTATATAGGCGTTACTTATGTTTTACACCCGCGCTAGCCCTGCCCCGCTCTGCCGTTAGTTACCTAACCTAACGGGGCACGAGGGGACATCGAGGCGAATGCGGATGGCATAAGTGTACGTCGTATTTATCTGTGATGTTTAGGTAACTTAAATGATGGGACTTCATTAATGAGATTAGTGAAATAAAAGAAACCTAAGATGTTGTAGAATCGAATTTCAAAAATAAAACAGGTAGCTACAGTTCTTGCTTTGCACAGCGGTATATATGATATATCCTGCACCTTATTCGATGAGGAAAGGACCGAGATCCCTTCACCGGGAGTGACTCCTTTAGCAATAACTGGCAGATGCTACACACTCGGTTTGTCTTTTGATTGCTTTTAAGAGTTTTTGCTTTGCACAGCGATATATATGATATATCCCGCACCTCATTCGACGAGGAAAGGGCCGACGATCCCTTCACCGGGAGTGACCCCTTTAGCAAAACTAGAAAAGCCTCAAAAACACTCCATTTTAAAATCATTTGATTCTACAACGATATCAAGTTCATTACGCAATAGGTTTTCAGAAAAACCTGTCGTAGCCCTCCGTCATTTCAGATAAGTACTAGTTAGTATTCGTGCTGCGGTAGTTTGGTATTCGTCAAGGCGTAGTGTGCGGTAGCTAACTAGTATTTATCTGCTTATGCATATGATGAAGATTGGATTAGGGTATTCGTACGGCGTTGTTTGGCATTCGTCAAGGGTCGTACGGGTGGGTTTAATTCAATCAAGAAATGTACGGGTTGAACTTGACTAGTGGACTATGGGTTGTTTGGCATTCGTCAAGGTCATAGAACGCTAGGGGCAAAATTATCGGGAATTTCAAGTGTTGAAATTTGCAATGAGATTGCATACCTTCTATGAGATAGTTGGATCCCGATACCCGCTGCGAGTAAGAGTTACTCCTGGGAGAGTTTTACACATTACAATTAGCCGATCAAGTAGGTGTCTAGAAAGGTGTCAACGGGGTTACGCCTCTGGGAAAACGAGGTTTACATTAATTAGGTTCGTGCGAAAGCACGGGGGACCTCCCTCAAAGTACCGACACTGGCCTGGCTGAAAGATTGGCGAACTTGTAGTTTGTAATTAATCCCGGCTAGTCTTTCCTTTTAGGGTTTGAAGCAAGATTTGATAAAAACAGTGGGAGCCATCCTGATTAGATAAAATAATAACCAATCTATTCTTGAAAGAGTGCACGCTGAGTGTTTTCTTCTCTCTCTCTCCAGGTAGCGACCATATCACGCCTTAATCAAGATAATAATACGGAATATTGACCGAACCCGCTTATTATACTGAGCTGGGGAACGTTGGTCCCGCTCCAACTTATAATTGTTATAAGACACAGTAGGAAATTGGGGAATACCAGATTTCCCGTGCCGCCCAAACGAAGAGAGTGCATGCTGATGCATCATCTTCGGGTGTGTTCGTTACAAAGAACTGTTTCTCTGTATCCTCTACGTCCTGGGTATATGATACCAGATCAGGATCCCAGATATGTAATCTGTTACATAAGGCTACAGCTAGGTAGAGAACTGAGAACGGGTGATAAGTTTCATGAGGCAGAAAATGGGGCAAGTGTTGCAGCCAAGTCTGTTGGTCACTGTCACCCTGTATTACCAATACATTGATTCTGAACAAATGCTATTACATACCGATCCTGATATACAAAATCATATCTATCTCTTTATTAGTAAAGAAATGATAAAATTTTGTATAGATGGATAATGTTTTGAACATTTCCTATATCAAAAGTTGATCGGTTCAGGCACGTTATTTAAATGCATTGATGTTCTAAATCAAACTACAGTTCTTAGTATATGGAACACACACAAGAGGAAGAGTTCAGAAATGAACGAATCCTTCTTGAGGCATTGTAGACTAGGTCATATCAATGCGACCCGACTAGCTGAAGTTACATGTAGATGCATATTTAAATTAGTTTGAATTTACATCTTATGAAACTTGCCAGTCATGTCACAGAGATAAGATGACCATAGCTCCGTTTACTAGAAACAGAGAAAGAGTTAGTGAACTCTTGGGATGATACATGTTGATGTATGTAAGGTCCCCTGTCTATACATGCCAAGACCGGTTCTTTATACTTCATTACATTCTCTGATGATCTTTCGAGATTCAGACCTATGTTCCTGTTGAAACACAAGTCCGAACCTTTTGAGATATTCACAGAATATAAGTTAGAAGTAGAGAACCAAAACGGGTATAAGTATTATGTCCTTTGATGAGATCAAGGAGGAGAATACTTGAGCACGAAATTCTTGGACTATTCTAAAGGAGAATGAGATTCTCTCTCAGCATTACTCCTCCATATACACCATGGCACGATGGTATATCGGGGCGGAGCAATCACACCCTATGTGATAAGGTGTGCTCTATGATGAGAACTACTGAGTTTCCTATTTCCTTTTGGGAGTTATGCACTTGAGAAGCTGCATACCTATTGAATAGGGTTCAAATCAAAACAGTTACCTACCACTTCATATTTGGTATGAAAAGGGAAGAGCCCATATCTTAAGTTAGTTAAGATTTGGGGTTGTCCAGCCTATGTCTAAAAGAAAAATCTGGACAAGCTCGAGGCAAGGTCTGTAATGTAGAACTGGAAAGGTTCCAGCTATACAAACTACAGCTGATGATTTGATAGAACCAAAGGATTCAGTAGAGACCAACGAACCTCAGCCTCTCCGCCGATCTGGTAGGATTCCTCGCCCGCCTGAGAGATACTTCGGTTTCTCTATGACAGTGGGAGCGAGGATTGCATCATGAGATGATGACCCAACTAGTTTCGAGCTGGCCATCAGGAGTGGGACTCTGTAAGAATGGCTGGATGCTTAGCGATCTGAGATGGAATCCATGTACACCAACAAAGTATGGACTTTGGTTGCTATATCTGAAGGGTTAAATCCCCATCAGGAGCAAGTATATCTTGAGAAGATCACTTGGTGTAGATGGAAAAGTTGAGACTTTCAAAGCTAGACTTGTTAAAGCTTTTCGTCATCGACCAGGCATGGATAATGATGAAACCTTTTCAAGTGGCTATGCTTAAGTCTATCCAGATCCTACTTGCCACGGCTACATACCATGACTACGATATCTGGCGGTTGGGTGCCATGACTGCTTTTCTAAAATGATGTTTTAGAAGAGAACGTCTATAAGTACACAGCCAGAGGGCTTCGTAGACAGTGGGAGCAGCGGAAACGTGTACAATATGCTTTATAGGATAAAGCAGGTATCGCGGAGTTGGAACATCTGTTTTGATGTGTTAGTCAAAGAGTTTGACATCATCAAAATGGTAGATGAACCTTGTATAAACAAAAAGGTAGTAGGGAGTATGGTGGTGATCCTCGTAGAGTACGTGGATGACATACTCTTGATGGGGAAGGAGTTTCCTATGCTACGCTTGGTCAATCTCCGCTTATCACAAGGATTCTCCATATAGGATCAAAGTGATACCTCCTAAATCCTAAGTATTCATCTATGAGATAGATGTAATTGGATGTTAGGATACTCACTAGATGTAGTGAGATGGCATCTATCGATCCTGGGGAGAATCACTGGAAGGGTTCCAGGGTGATAATGACGACTGAATGTCAGTCGCGGGCATTGTCTTTACCCTCAGTAAAGGGACGGTGTGTTGGAAGAGTTCCAAGCTAGATACCGTGGCATACTAGACGATTAAGGCTGGATACATCGCTACTTAAGATGCTACCAAAGAGAAAGTCTGGGTGTATATTTGTTCATGAGATGAACTTAGTTCCTCCCATTGTTTGACAATGGAGTTGTGGCTTATGCCAAGGAACGTTCGTCCCATCAGTGATCCAGACATATTCTAAGGCAGTATCACCTGATCATGGAGATAGTTGATCTCCACGGTGATCGAGGTCAGGAGAGTAGACTCAGAAGACAACACGGCGGATCCACTCACAAAGGCCCTTTCCCAGAGAGAGACTTTTATGGGATGGTTGAGTATGAGATACTACAACCACTGCTATAAGATGGCCCTAGTGCAAGTGGGAGATTGTTAGTTATATGTATGCCCTAGAGGCCATTACTATACATAGGATGTATATTGTAGTGGATGCTTGGACATATATAGGGAGGACTTTCTTGCTCGACATGATAGTATGCTATCTGGTTGATCTTTACCTTAACGTGTACACTGATTGTCTCTCTGTTACATGTTGGTAAAGCCCTTAGGATGTGTACTTGACTACCTGGACTATGATGCGGATCATACTAGTGGGGACATGGTAGTCCATAAGTACATCCTTCAAAGTCCTTAGTCGTGGGTATATCGAGACGGGGCATCGATATACCCGCGTATACCTTCTCGACCCATACAGATGGGTGATGGATGATCCCATATCCATTGGTGTTTGATATCAGAGATGATATACGGGTGCTCAGTGGAGACTGGGTACACTGGACGGACTCGCCGAGAACTCCCAGATGGTATTATACCTTACGTCAGATGGCAGTTCTCTGGTGACACTGGTACAGAGTAGTCTGTTGACCCGAGATCGTCATAGAGTCTTGTGTGGTTCCCACTGTGCTTTGATTTCCACCTTACCACGTCCAAGAGGGCGTGCAAAACGGTGGCTTTTGGGTACAGTCCCGAATCACATGGAGGCAATGAGCGATAGGAGGGGATTCGTCTCTCCCGGTATAGGGGGTTGATGTTGCGCTCTGTTCGATTGGCTATAACCGGAAATCCATGGCCAGGGTTGCTGAGATTTACTGGTAAGTGTTACCAGTAGTTTCTCGAACTGTTATAGACCTCATATCGACATGACTTATCGAGCTACTGGGGTCTGACGTTTACCACCCTAGGCGAGATATGCGACATATCAGACGATCAGACCGGACTGTACGGTAAGTGTTACTGGTTGGATTCACAGGAGTGTGAGCGGGCTTGCTCGTCGATCTTCTGATCGCTCAATACCCGGGTGGCCGTTACGTTTAGCAGACCGCTTGCGGCTTGTGGGTGTTTGATATGATCATCACCTGCTGCCGGCGTATTGACGAGTCTTTAGAGTCCTACACAGAGGTTTCCTGGCTCAAGCGAAACGAAATAGGAGCGCATATGAGATATGTGCGGGACCGAGAATAATTCGTGTATGTGATACCGTATTCCATTCTCGCGATGAATGTATCGATTGGTTATATGCGATATAACCTAGTTATCGAATCAAGGATTGATTCGATATGCCGATACATAGGATACTAGTCGGTTATATGCGATATGACCGGATCGTTAAATCAAGTGTTGATTTAATGATTTAATGCATAATTGTATATTTGATATATTACTTTGCATTAATTAGTATTTGTTCACTTTAAAAGGATTTTTCTCACTTGATGTGCACATTGTATATGTGATATACTTTTGTGCACTTGATTGTATCATATTTGATGATACATGCTCACTTGTGCTTGTGTAAAGATTAAACCATGGTTATTTAAATGGTTAGGGTTTTGATTATCTTAACTATTTATTTAGGTTATTTCCTTTTAAGGCATGAAAAGAGAAAATGGTTGCATTCATTCATGAAGCTTGTTGAAGCTTCATGAAGCTTTGACCAAGTGACCATTTTTGTCTTCATACCTAACCTAACCATTCACTTAACCTTAGTTTAGTCTCTACACTTGACCATGGTTATTATTATGATAAGTATTCTTTTTCATTTCTTTTAAAAAAATAACTTATCATAACATTTTTCATCTTCTTCTTCTTCTTCTTCTTCAAGAAGAAGCTTGCCTCCATCAATGGCAACTTGAGAAAATGAGAGAGAAATCCAATTCTAAAGTGAACCCACTTCCTATTTCTTCATCCTCTACCTCTTGCCAAGTAGTATAGGGTGTTTTCTTCACAAGTTTCATGACTTGGTGAAGTCGGAGCTTGATCTTGTGATGCCTCGACGTAGATCATCTTCGGCATCGTAGTCGATGACCTAGCCCGTCCATTTCTCCGATGAAGCCGACGTTAGAGCCCGGGATTTGATTTGGACAGCAAGGGGACTTCATCGCGGAGCTATGGAGGTGGAGAACCGGATCTACAAAGGTTGTATTTCCGTTCACTTAGTTAATTTGTTAACTAGTTGCATCTTTCGCCTAAAAATCTAGTTAACGATCCGTATTAGAGTTTCTCGGCACTTGTAAAATTTGAAATTGGCATGGTTGATGCCTTGTGAGACCTCATTAGTGTGCTTAGGAACCCTACAGGCTCCTGGCCGAATACAACGTCTGTAGAAAGTATCGAATTCTTTTTCTTCTACGAGCGGGTGCCGGGAGCCGATAACACAAGTTTGTGCTTGGCGGGCAATTTGGGGCGACGAGTCCCTATCTCCACACCCACGCCAGACTCGGGAGATGCCATAGCTACCACTTCTACAGGCGCGCGGGGTAAGGTCAACTCAGGCATAACACGTGGTACCACAACCGCATCAACTTCTCTCAAGGAAGGACGAACGATGGTCAGTCGCTTCAAAAGAACGGCTGGATTACTAGCGGGAGCGGTGCCCTTGCGATCAAGCAATAATCACTTTTCTTCCCTAATGACGGCGCCCATCGAATGTTGATACCACGCCACATATACGTTCAAGATTCGCGGAACGCAACTCGGCTCACTGATAAAGAAGTTGGAGCCGGTGTTCAACCGCATAAAATGATGTAATGCGTTGCGCATACCTTCTTCTATGGCAACTGGCTCAGCTAGGAAAGCCTCGAGTGGGACACCCTGATTATAGCTTGATTGCTGGGTGAAACGGTATGGGTTGTACCTCATGAACAAAGCCGAATCATTCTGCCTAAACACGAGAAATCCCGGCCTGATTGAATATAGGTGAAGAATCTCCCGAGCTTTCAAGGTAGAGGCCCCGTCTTTAAAAGTGTCCCGCAGTGGCTGCACCGTTTTTGCGGATTCTTTGCCAATGGTTAAAACCTTATTGGTAAAGGACATGCCATCTCCAATCATACGCGGACGAAGGAGCAAACCCCTAGCCTCCCGCTGTGATGGATTTATAATGGACGCGTCAACTAGGTGCATAATCTGAGGGAAGTTGTAACTGTCGTAGAAACGAGGCCGTTTATGGACACCAAAAGCGCCAAGTACATGAAGCTCCATCCATGACATAAAATAATGCAGCGAGAAAGTGACGGGCTGTACCCCTGGCTGAGTGGTATCTGCCGCTAAGCTGATACCACAGTACAGGTGTGCCAACCCAGCAATTCCGATAGCCACCTGCATTCCCGCAACCATACGATGGGCTGGGTAAAAGACCGATGGCCTCATATAACGAGGGTGCATGGGAAGTACGAACCAGTTTAGCCACAAGCCGATGAACCCCGGCACGAACGTCTCTTCATCGACATCCGGAGCAGCAAACTCCGTGAAGGGAACGACAGGAATAGCCGGAATAAAAAAAATTTAAATCCGCCTCCGCCGTCGGTTAGTTATCCAAACCCAAACCAAAACCAAACGGGTCGTCGAGCTTGGCGAACAGCGTAGCTTGCTTCGTTAAGGCTTCCGGACGAAAAAAGTGAGCGATGAAGTCTGCGTAGCTAACTCCATGCCCTCCAGACTCTAGAAATAGACTTTCATATATATTCAACACCTTCATCAAGCTCGGGAATTGGTGTTGAATGGCGTTCTCCGGGGTAAGACCCGTTACCACTGATTTGGTGGCAAAGATGTACTCGTCCGGAGGAAGCAATTCCTCGTAGTGTTCTCCCCTAACGGGTAAGCCAGAGATCTCTGCAAACTCTTCCAAAGATATTGAGACTTCTCGATCCGACAGATGGAAGATGTGGGTCGGAATATTCTATTGCTCCAGAAAAGCCTTGACACACTATGCAGGAGGCGCGGAATATTGAAAGAGTGACGCATAAACGGCAGGGTACAACCCAAGCTTTAGCAGCAACGATCTCTTGACCGACAAAATGTAGCGGGCCCACTGCAAATACCCAGCTGGATGACAAAGAGTTAGTCCTATCATGTACGGCTGTCCCCAATGGCGCGACTCGCCCTGGCAAATACGCCGTTCTAGAGTATCCAAAGCCGCCGGCGGCTGTACGGGTATTGCAGCCATAGAAGGATGAAGGAGACCCTCTGAAGTCCAATTGACCTCTTCCACGGCATAGCTCACCGGAGGTGCGTCAGCATAAGGGATCGTCGAAATAGGTTCTGAAGGTGCCGCGCAAGAAAAGCTCCGCCGACCCCTCATGATTTGACTGTACCATCTGCCCTATAAATGAAGATTCTTTTGCTCCGGGTTATGATCTTTGATCAACGCAAATACTTCCCTGTCCACAGGCGCTTCAGGGAATCCACTTTCCGAACGGACGAACGGGAAAGAAATGTCGAAAGACATAGTACTAGCGCGAAAAAGAACAAATAATTAGTCGCAATGCTACAGTTTAAGTTCTGTCACTTGGTACTTTAAAATTGGTACCACACTGCAATGCAGTGGAAAGAGACCAAAGGGGGACCCACACAATTTGGATGATGGCTCATCATTAATAAAACAGTCTCATCATTTGATGAGACAGTCATTAAACAAGGAAATCCTAAAAGGATTCTCATTTAATGAGCGCCCCTTGGGCCAAGGAGTAAATCTCCCTTGAGAGCGGTGCTCTGCAATATATATGACATCTGTCATAATTAATCATGAAGGGAATAAAATTCCCTCCAAAATTTCCAAAGAGCAATGCTCTGTGACGAAGATGGAATAATCCATCAAAAACTATAAAAGCAAAGCTTTCTACAGAAGTAAAAACTTCAGAATCTTTATGATCTAAGATGAACTCTAAGAGTTCTTCTTTAAATGGGTTAAGAGATCCTAAGAAAGATCTCTTTAGATTTATGATTCCAAGAGACCAAAGCTCTGTTAACAAAACCCTAAAAATTTCTTTTGATCTATGATCTGAAAAGAGCAAGGCTTTGTTAATGGGTGAAACCCTAGATTTTGAAATAATCCCTTCAAAGATTTAATTTATACCTAAAATTTTCGACAGAGTAATGTCTCTAAGAGAGTTCTTAAGACAAAGAGCTATGCTCTTAAAGAGAATTAATTCTCTAGAAAACAAGAAAGAAGATGAACAGAGGTCATCTCAAAGGCCAAAGGCCCTATTTATAGGCACTAAGAGACGTTTCAACTTCTAAGTTGATCTAATGGCGCAGATGCTGCCACAGCTGCACTCACGTGTAAGCTACGTGAGCGCAACGGTGGGGGGGCATTTGTTTCCCCAAATCAGAGCAAAGCTCTGTTCAATTTTTGAAATTTGAAATGAAGCGATGCTTCATAAAAGCGCTCGCGCTAAATGTGCCAGCGCTAAGAGTCAAAGACTCTGATGCAGTGCTCACGTGCAAAGCACGAGAGCGCTAGCGCTAGCAGCACCTGCGCTAGGAGTCAAAGACTCTGATGCAGCGCTCACGTGCAAAGCACGAGAGTGCTAGCGCTAGCAGCGCCAGCGCTAAGAGTCAAAGACTCTGATGCAGCGCTCATGTGCAAAGTACGAGAGCGCTAGCGCTATGTGCGCTAGCACCCAGAGTCAAAGACTCTGATGCAGCACTCACGTGCAAAGCACGAGAGCGCTAGCGCTGGAACTAAATGTTCCCCACCCTTGGATCAAAGATCCAACAAAAGTCATCAAATTATCTCTGAAAATTAAAGCACCGTTGGATCAAAGATCCAATGGTGATAAAAAATCTCCAAGATACAGAATAAGTTTTGTATGGGAAAATATTTTCCCAATCTTGTAAAAAACAAAAAGATTGCCTTCTATAAAACAGATGCCCTAGGATCAAAGATCCAACTGTGGGAAACATCCCTAAATCAATTAGAGAAAAGATATCTTCAACTGATTCAACAAATTAGCATCCCTTATATAAAGGACCCAAGACTTCAAGTCTTGCACAGAGGAACCCCCCACAAGCTTTGAGAAATTTCAAAGAAAAGAGCAAGCACTGAGAAGAAGAACTTATCTTCAAGGTAAAACCATATAGATAAAAAAAATATTTCATCAAGAAAGAAGAACATAATTCTTTTTCAGATCATAGATCTATAAGGCAGAGGTCTTTCACAAAAAGAGATCATAGTATCTCATCATAAAAAGGGGGGAGAAGAATTTCATTCTTTTCAGATCATAGATCAACAAAGACAAAGTCTTTCACAAAAGAAAATAGAAGAGATTATAACATCTCCTATAAAAATAAGAACTTTGCTCTTAGAACCATGAAACAAAATTTCTTGTAAGAGAGAACTTATTTCTCAGATCACAAAATTGATCAGAAGCACTTTGCGCTCATTGTCTGACACTAAGCGCCAAGCGCGCCACATGCTCCTCACATGTGCGCTACTTAATAAGAAGCGCCTTAGCACTCCAAATCTGGTGACCAGCGCTAAGCACGCCACGTGCTCCTCACATGTGCGCTACTTAACAGAAGCACTCTGTGCTCATTGACTGGCGCTCAGCGCCAAGCGCGCCACGTGCACCTCACATGTGCGCTACTTAACAGAAGCACTCTGCGCTCTTTGACTGGCGCTCAGCACCAAGCGCGCCACGTGCTCCTCACATGTGCGCTACTTAACAGAAGTGCTCTGTTCTTATTGACTGGCGCTCAGCGCTAAGCGCACCACGTGCACCTCACGTGTGCGCTGAGGGAACATAAATTGTTCTTTAAATAAAGCCCCAGAGCTATAATGAGTGCTCAGCGCTCAATAAAATACAAAAACGGTTGTCAGAACCCAAACCAATGCTCAGCATTGTTAAATGGAAAAGGACTGAGCCTAATTAAATGTCCAACATTTTAATTGAATGGGCCGAGCCCAAGTTGGCCACAGATCCCTAATTCAGATTAATTGAGACCATATACTCATAAATCTTTGATCTTAGTCCCAAATTGGACTACAGATCTCCCAACCAATATTGGTTCAAGGGTACATCTCTTCACCCCTTTGATATGTGTCGTTCTAATCCTTCAACGTCTTCAGAGAGGTGACGAGTCCCGACAACCAGACATTCCACGGACTGTGGGGTCCTTAAACTCATGGACTATGATGTCCTTAAACTTTACGGACTGTGGGGTCCTTAAACTCATGGACTATGATATCCTTAAACTTTACAGACTATGATGTCTCTAAACTACCATGGACTGTAAGGTCCTTAAACTCATAGACTATAATGTCTTTAAACTTTACAGACTATGATGTCTTTAAACTCCACAGACTATGACGTCCATAAACTTATGGACCGCAATGTCCCTAAACTTAAAAAATGAGTCCAAATGCTCTTTTGTTGGATCTAAATGATCCTGTTAAGTAGATCTTAGTCTAAAATTAGACTAACGTATCCTTAACAAACGTTTAAGTTGATCTTGGTCTCAAATGAGATTAACGATTCTTAAACCCAACCCAAACCCAAATCTAAGAAGATACAGATTTGGACTAATCCACGCCCTACGGGCGACAACATAAATTAGTCTCCGTATACAATCCACGGGCAACCAAAAACAAAACAAACACATACGACACAAATTGACCATCTGGAGAAGGAGAAAGTGGTTACCGCGATGCGGTAGCGTAATTAATTGCAGGGGCTTGCGCCTACAGGGAAGAGCGTCCCTACAATCAAAAACCCCTCAATGAGGGGGAATCTGACGAAGTCTGCTACAACGGCCGCATCTGTCCAAACCTCCGATATACGGTGCTATATATCAACTTGGCATCTTCGGAGAGGTGGACGGATAAAACCAAATAGCATCTGCCCCCAAAATTTATGCCAGACGTCCCAACGTCCCGGTCGCGTCTTTCGGTGGAAAATAGTACTGTGCGTATGTTCCATGGCATACTTACGATATGATACTCCATTTAAGTAACCTTAGGATGTACATATCTTGAGACTTGTGATTCTATTAGTTCTCTTGATCATACATCCATCTGGGATCCTTGATTATATTCGTTTCCATGATCATACTCTCACTGATTCCGTTCCTCCTTATGATCATGTATCCACTCTGGATCTGTTGATTCTTTTCATTCCTTTGATCTTTTTTTATCGATACATACTTGAGGTTCCGATCACCATGGTTTGAGCGCAGATTGAGCTGCTGATAGTGATGCGGTCGGGGCGATCTCATCATGGACGAGGACCGACCATCGTGTTTTCTGGTGACATGGGAACATATCGATTTAGTGTTTGTGTTGTGACCTCTCGTTTAAGGCGAGTGTTCGATCTTGCATCGGATGATCGGGCCATTGTTAGAGACTGCCAGATTGTGAGAGGGATGTTGATGTACAGCCTACCTCAGAATTTGTGATGTTGTCTACTGTGGAGACAGATGACCCAGCTATTGCTGAGATTGATGAGATGTTGCTTCGAGATTTTACGAGTTGAGATCGCTGGAGCTTTCAGGCAAAGATGCGACAGGAGATAGCTAGTCTATCTTGAGTTGAGTGACCAAAATGATTCGTCTGATTTGATGTGCCGACGCATGTCCAGTTGAGCTGAAGATTTCCAGCGTGGAGAATCTTATTCAGATCTAGAGTAGATCAATCCAGAGATGACGTTGGTCATTGGATACTCCGATAGGAGATCAGTAAGTGGACCAGTTTCAGATAGAGGACCTCACCCAGATGCATTGTGAGTTGATCGAGAGCGGATGAATAAAGTATATTCCTCCGATGGTTGGGACGAGTTCCCGAGAACGTGTTCAGCTAGATATCTTCTACAGAGTGATGAAGATATCGAGTTCGTATTACGAGTCCGTGTAAGAGATTCCGGATTGACTGTAGCTGAGAACAATTACAGTACGCAGATAGCCTGAAGTGACGTCGAAGTGGACGATAATAAAGAAGAGTGGAACAAGAGCCTCGTATGAGATGTTAACGAGTTGTTGTTACTCCCCATTGAGATTAGAGATCTGATATGTATACAGAGGCGTTGGGATATGGCCAGTTCCTGAGGAAATGCTGTGCTGAGAACGCAGATGTCCAGAAAACGAGAAAAGAATATGTAAGAGTACCAGCCTCCATATAATTCGGCATAGGCGAGATCGGAAGAGACCCTGAGCAGGTTCCTTCCAAGACACTGCTGCGATAAGATTTGTACCGAGGATCAGTTGTGTCACATGTATTCAGAGGGCCAAAGGCCGACGCTAGTGACGTGCTGCTTTACGAGTGGTCATGCTAATTGGCCGAGAGATGACCAGAGGAGTGCCAGAGCGGAATCATTTCCGTTAGTACACCCGACCGAGCCGTTGAGCCGATAGATTGAGAGATTGGTAATCCATAGAGAAATTGAGGACCTAGAGACAGACGACGCCAGACCATGAGCAGGAGGCAAGCGGATGTTCTTGCTCTGCCAGTTTTGGGCACACCGATATTTTTCGACATTATAGGTGGTGTATCGCAATGTCATTTGTTGCGATTTGCATTTATGATCCGAGTATCATGCTTATATTGCTTGGATTTGAGTTTTGATGATTGATTTTCATGATATTGTTTTCGTGCACCAAGGCTGCACCTACTGGGTATTTACATTTTGTCCATAGTTATTGCACTTGATATATGTTTTATACACCATTGTGTTGGGTTATGACTTGTGCATTTATTGCACTTGATATCGATTTTGTACCTTGGCTGCACGTGTTTATGATTTCGTGGATTTCAAATGGTTGATTTGATTTTAAGCATGTGGTACGCACTTGATTTGATTTTTGCACTCGGTATAGCTCACATGTACTTGCAGTGCATTGATACGTGTTTTATGCACGCAGTTGCACACGTTTATGATTTTATACATCCTGGTATGCTCGGTGTTGCTTTTTATACGCATTTAAGTTATTGATGTGATTCCGTGCACTTGCACCCGATTTGTATTTCGTGCATTTGTTACACTAGATTTTTACGCCGTGCATTTTTTGCACCGCATTTGTATTTCGTGCACTGGATGCACCGGGTTGTATTTCGTGCACTGGATGCACCGGGTTGTATTTCGTGCACTGGATGCACCAGATTCGTATTTCATGCATTGGATGCACCGGATTTATACTCCGTACCATAGTTGCACCATATTTATGTCTTTGAGCATTTGTGTTGCCAGATTTGTGTTTTGTGCATGTTTACACATGACGTTCGTTTTTCGTGCGCTTTACCGCACTGGGCATTTATAAGGACTGGGCGCGCTTGGGTTGGATTTTTGTGTATATTAGGTGCTTGGTATTAGATTTTGTACGCATCGGATGCACTTGAGTGATATTTTATTCGTGCATGTTGAATGTACTTGATTCAGATTTTATTCGTGCATGTTGGATGCACTTGATTTAGATTTCATTCGTGCATGTCGAGTGCACTTGATTCAGATTTTATTCATGCATGTTGGATACACTTTTTTTAGATTTCATTTGTGCATGACAGATGCACTCGATTTGGATTTTCGCGCATGATTGTGCGGATGATATGAGATATGATTTTGTGCACACCGGATGCACTCGATTGGGATTTTTATTCGTGCATGATAGTTGCACTGGATTAAGATTTTCCTACACTATAGATGCACTTGATATTGCTGTCGTGCACATCCGTTGCACCGGACAGATGTTTTCGTACACACCCGTTGCACTTAGTTGGTTTTGTTCACGTTCTTAGCACTTGTATTTGGATTTGATTTCCGTGCGCACGAGACGCACATGATTATTGGATAGGCCTTTTGGGGCTGATCTTTTCTCTTGAGCACCTTGTTTTCATGATGGGAACTATATTATGTAGTAGCTGAACCAGACTGATCTGAGGACAGTACCTGAGTACTTTGCATGCATTAAAAGTTTAACAAGTGGTTTTCAGAAATGAGCTATAGTCTCACTATTTCCTACGTGTCCACAAGCGACACGAACTTTTACAAAGGAAAACCTTTTGGGATATTTTAAAAAGGGCGGAACATATATTTGAGCAAAACATATATGAACGTATATTTATTATTTTACAAATGGGCATTTGTCACTTGTGCCATGAGTTACGCATCACACGGTGATTCAGAAAAGATTTTGCATATGTTTTATTCAGTTTTAAGAGCTTTTTCCAAGGATGCGTACTAGACGCGTATTATAGTATTTGACTAGTGCATATGGGATTTCAGTAATGCATTTCGAGATCTGTATCTCCATTATAACTCCGATGATTTGCTTGCAAATCCGATAATTTTCGTGACATTTGACGGAGTTTGATTTTGAATTTTGTACTCGTTTTCAGGCGCACACGATGCACTGTCGTATCTCTATATCTTCCGTGATTTCGGAGCACCATTGATTTGAGTTGATTATTGAAATGTTTTAGCATTTGGGGGTTTAAATTTAAATTCGGGGACTGAATTTATTTAAGGGGGGAGGATTGTAACATTTCAAAAAATATAAAATATTATTTTTGGAATTTAATAGTAAAATAATATATTTCGCGAAAACTACCCGATTTGCGAAATTGGGGTTTTCGTAAAATAGTATAAATATATACCAATATTTGTGAAATAATTGGAGATTAAAATGATTTATTCATTTAAAAATATATTTATCAGATTTGGCATTTTTATAATTAATTATATGCAGTTTAAATAAAAAAATTGATTGGTGCACTACTAATCGTGATTAAGCCAAATCCGTGTTTATACATTTTTCCATGGTTAGTGCACCATGACATGTTGCATTTGGTTTGTCAGGACCCGAAAGGTACGGAACGTGACTGGCACTTAAATTACGAAACGTCTCAAGGCGTACGTAATCTAAGTAAGGCAAAGCCCAGAAATCAAAACCCATTTAAGTAATAGAGTGAAGGGAAACCAAATAAGTTACATCAAAATCCCTTAAAAACAACTTCACATTTTCCAAAAATTTCGGTAGAGTCTCCTTTGTAAAAACTGGCCCCAAAACGGGTACAAATCACGAATAAACATATAACATGAATAAGGCATCCCCAAGCGGGAGCTAGCACTTCGCCAAAAGCGGTCTCAACATCACACGCAATAAAAATCATCACTGTGCAAAAATAATCATGTAAAAATCCAAGTAATAAGCATCACGTCGGCTCAAGTGAGCTCGACCCAGAGAAACAACATAACTATCCACAAATCTCACTGTCTCGACTCTAAGTCAAAGTACATCAATACAAGTAGCAGGTACAGTAGATGGAGTACTCTAGATACAATAAATATACAAGGTGGAAACAAATAATCTCATAACCCACCTACGAGCAAAAGTCCCAAATCCAAGCGAAAGGAGCAAAAGGAGCAAGTGCGTCCGCCGCTACAGTGCTGACGGAACGGACCTGCAAAAAGGCTGTAGCACAACGGGGGTGAGTTGCCTACTCGTGAGTAATAAGTAAAATCTATAAAGGCTATCGTAAGTATGTACGCAAAGGGTCTCAACTCAACAATACTAGTATAGCGTGATGTACTAGCAGGTATGCAACATGAATAAACTCTACAATACTAGTGTAGCATGATGTACTGGCAGGTATGCAACATGAATCAATTCTATGATACTAGTATAGCATGATGTATTGGCAGGTATGCAACATAAATCAATTCTACCACAAATCTGAATATATTTATACGAGCAAAACATCATTTTCATCTTAGAAAAACTCCTGTGAAGTATCTGAAGTAATATCAATGAAATCAACAGAAATCCGTGTCCAGCATCGGCACCTCAAACGACTATCTCAAAATCCTAAGTATCGTTATCACACTATCTCGGGCCCCAGCCGTCCGGCTGGCCCATCTCAAAGTATCAATATCTCAATATCTCACGACCACGGTCGGTATCCTCTGGATATCCGCCGCGCCAACAATCACTGCTAGGTAGTCTGCCCCTGCTAGGCTCGTCGTCTACAACTCGATCTTCTTGTCCTGGGGTACCTTACCGGGCCCACCATGTACCCGAAACGGTTCATCCTACTCCTCGAATCGGGTCTCGAAAACTAACAGAAAACCTATGGTGGACGACACATATATCAATTACGAGAAAACCTCAACTTGCAATATTTAAAAAAATGATATCTGGTTTAATAAATCCTTGCGATTTTTCCCCTAAAAACTCATAATCTCAAGTGCAGAAAACCTCAGAAAATCACCATAAGCACGCATGTCAGCTAGAAAGAACCCATGGTATTGACAATACGAACTGCAATATGTAGCTAGAAAACTGTACATGAACCGCATACTCGTTTTTAATGGTTCGATGGTTCTACATGATGAACTAAGTAAGTCATATAGTACTCGTGTCGCATGTCTCGTATTAAGGGTTCAATGGATTTATATGATGAACTAACACATATACGGATACAAAAAGTCATGCAATGCAGCAAAATAGATAGCTAGGAACTATACACAAAATGCCTTTACTACTAGAAGTTTTAAAACTATCGGGCGCCTCGCGCCATCCATATGATTTCCCCCATAGATGTGTACATCTACTCACCCGTGATCTCGTGCTAGCCAGGTCCAACCACCGCTTTTCCCTTCCGCGCCGTGTCCGACGTCCCCGCGATCGATCCTAGAAACACACAAGCAACATACATAAAGCTACAATACTGCTAAAAACACGATATCAAGGTCAAAAGAGAACTCGCATTGGAAGTTAAACGCGTGTGCACTCGATAAGTCAAAACGTGTGTAACCTCGCCAGAAACCACCCCGACTCACTGTGACGTGCAGTGAACAACAACCCAACTCACAAAACGCACGTGTCGCACAAGTTAAAAAGTATTGAAAACGAGGTTTTAGGTTCCAGATTTTGACTCGAGTGGAAAAAGCAAAAGTTGTATGTAACAAAAACCTTAGATATACAGTAGACACCTACAGACCAAGAACCAACACCCACACCCACCCTCTGGCCGCAATTTGCGGCCAGACACAATAAATCTGCGGCCAAATAGGGGAGAGGAGGTCTCGTGCTTCGTGTGTGTGGTCCTATCCCAGTCACTAAGCTCCAGTAAATACAACTTTTTCCTGAAGTTCCCGGGTCAAAAGAAGATCTCAAAAGAACCCAAATCCTAACTAAAACACTATTTAACACTAAAATGATACAATATGGTGTTTTTGTGAAATCTGGTGCAAAACTTGGTTTAATTGACCTTAATAACACTTAGTTAAGCTAATTTAGCTATAAAAACTTAAACTTGGCCTAATCTCCACTTAAATCACCAAAACTAGCACTAAAATCACATTAAATACTAAATTAAGCTAAATAACTACATGTTTAGCAAAAATGGAAATTGATTTTAACATTATACCTCAAGTTGGTCCTAGGATGCCAGAGAAGAAGAAGAAGAGAAGAAGATGAAGAAGAAGAAGAAGAAAAGAAGGGGGTGTTGCTGTTGTTGCTGTTGCTGCTGCTGCTACTTGCTGTTGCTGCTGCTTGCTGCTGCTTCTACTGCTGCTGCTTGTGTGGGGGGGGATGAATGAGAGGGAGAGATGTGAGAATGGGTGAAAGAAATGAGAGTGAGGGAATGAGTGGGAGTGTGAGGGTGTTAGAGAGTGAGGGTTTGGAAATGAGGGTGAGGTTAGTGGGGCCATGCCTCATGCCATCACTCCCTCTCTCTCTCCTCACTTCAAAAGTCAACCCCAAAACAAAACAAAAGTTAATTTAATTAGGAAAACTAATATCCTTAATTAACTCCATATTAACCTAATGAAATGTTTTAGTTTACCAGGGCTACTTAAACATGGCTTAACCCTAAACTTAGCCCCAATTACATGCACATATGTGTGCAAGCCCAATTAAATTCTGGTAAAATGTTCATTAAATCAAATAAAATATTCGAAAATCGATTTGGTAAACTTTTTATTAAAAACCCCACATTAAAGCATAATAACCCCTAATCGCATTCTAGTGTGTTACATGGTTGCATGTTGTTTCATTGGTATTTGTTGATATTTGGATTTTAGAGAAAAGAAAAGGAGAAAAGGGAAAAAGAAAGTGTATTATTGGAGAGAGAGAGAGTGTGGGGCATAGCTTAAATGATTGAGAGGGTGAGAATAAGAGAGAGTGAGGGTAGGAGAGAGAGAGGGGCTGCCCTCGTTCATTTTCCTCCATGGTTTCTTCATCTCCTTCACCCTCATGTTCCCTCCACCTTCACCTCCATGTTTCATCTCAATTTCTTCACCAAAACCCTATACTCCATTCACAAAAAGTGATCAGAACCTCTCTACAAACCTATTGGACCAATCAAAGTTGGATTTTGAAGATTTTGAGCAACTCAAGAAAAATTTTGAGTTGCCAAATGAAGTATAATTCTAAACCCTAGCTAAGTTATTATGTTTAGTGTATTCTAGTTTAGTTTAGAATGTAATTAAGTATGGATTATGATCTTAGTAATTTTCTAGATGAGGTTTAGGGTTTGATTTGTGTTGTGGTGATGTGTAGTGGATGTTACAAGACCTTAGAGCTGATTTTATGGCCTAGAACAGAGAATAGAACCCAAAACATGAACTTGGAATCTGCCCGACATGGTTATTTGACAGTTTGTGATGGTATATAGGAATCTAGGATGGCCCGAGACCACTATAAATTAAGATCCCTTGACAGTAGACGAGCAGGCAAACTTGAATCACCCCTTGAAACCTGAGCCCTTCCCCTCTTTATCTGGCCGCAAATAAATTCCCTCTGGCCGCAAATTGGGACCACATCAGGGTGAAATATGTTGATTCTTGGTCTGTAGCTCCCTTAGATCATATATAGACCAACCCTATATGCAAATGTTCTGATTTGACCTAGGATAAAATCTGGGATAGATTTCCTTAGTTGCTGATTTCAGGTTTTTGCGATTTCTGAGATTTGATTTTAGTATTCGATATTGTATTTGATCGTTGGATGTTTGTACATCAACGATGAGGGTTTTTGGTATTTTTTGCATGCATAGCCTATAGGTTCTAACCTATAAGCGCACCGTGTGCCGTATTGGTTTCCGGACATTGATTTTAATAGCCTTGCGATTGCGTATTGATTGTAGATACATTCGCGTGGATTCCGTGACGATGAAGCACATTGACTACGGCTGAACAAGGAGTTCCGCAGGTGAGTAGATTTATATCTACGGGGGAAGTCAGGTAGATGGCGTATAGCACCCACGCAAATTATAATGGAAACCGATATATATAGAATATGGTTAAGGAAACCATGTTAGAAACTCATGAATATGGTCAGAGAAACCTATACTAGGAACCCACGGATGTGATTAAAGGTTTAGTATGAAATGATATGATTGATATGGATGCCTCGAAGATATATATATGGATGTGAAACATAAATGTGAATCACGATATATAAATATAGGTAGTGTACGAGAATAAGTATGTGATTTAGAGTAACATGACATGAGATTTATAAGATAGAATGTATATGTAAGATGACTTGATATGAGATATTAATGTGATGAAAAGAGTATACGATGTGGTATGATGACTTGGTGTGATATGTCGTTATATAGATGCGAATCGATATGAGATAGTTGATACCTTTGTCGGTCCCACGATATGAAATTGATATGGATGTGACCGGGGATATAGGTATATAGATATATATAATGTTGTGAATCATGAGTGATATGCCGTACGAGACGTTAGGTCCATACCCTCATTGTCATATAGGTTGATAGGATCCATAATGGTTTGATGCCGCCGTACGACGGATACCGTATGTGATGAGTTTTACTTGATCATTGATCTATACCCTTGACTAGAGGATGCCGTACGATAGATTATACCGTACGTGATGTTGTGAGGCTGGATGCCGATTGATAGATTCACCGACTCGGATATGTTGTAGATACGTATACTTGATAGCATTTTGCTTACGACGTACTTTATGCTACGTTCATGATATTCTCATTGCATTACATATACATGTGCTAGTACACCTACACAATTATCGATGATGCGTATGTTACACTTACACAGATTGCCGGCTCACACACTTTCATCATCGATAATTACTATGTCACTTACACAGTAGAATTGCCGCATCATTACGGTATGTTGCATGATATAATTGCTATGCTCACAACATTATAATATGTCGCATGATATACCAATATGCTCACATCACTGTTCTATATTGCATTATATACGGATGGGCTCACATTTCTATTATATGTTTGCATACATCATGCTTTACGATTATATGCATTGAGATGTTGTTTTTCATGAGATTCTGGATTTGAGAACCGTGGTTATATTTCAAAAGAAAATATGTATTGTTTTAAAAAAAACGGTTTCTCTTTATATGATATTTCGAGACGTCCACCATGTGTTTTCTTGGTTTTGAGATTGGCATGTGAAACCCGATTCGAGGAGCGGTAGGCACCGTCTACGGGTACATGGTGGACGCGGTAAGGTACCCCGGGGCAAGAAGACTCGTATAGTTAGGCAGTGAGCCTGGCAGGGGAGCACTATCTACCGGTGATAGTATTTGGACTCGGTGGTTATCCGGAGGATACTGACCGGAGTCGTGAGATGATATGCGCCAATCCGGATTGACGAAGCCCGTAAGCCGATCCGGACTGACGGAACCCGAGATATGGGGATTTACATGTCGATGTTGGACATGGGTTTCATGATCTTTCGAGTGTCGATGTTGGACACTCAGGTTCCATGATTTTGATGTTTCGTTGATGAACACAAGTTGATTGATATCTTCATATTTACATGCATATACTTTCATGATATTTACATGCATGATGTTGTTGTGTCATTGATGGACACATAGATATTATTCACATGCTTACAGGCATTGATTAGATTGTGGGCACATATGCAGATATGATCACCCTAGATATCATAGTATTTTCTTTATGATATAATTGACCTAGGAATCATTGTTTTATTCGATTTCTACCTGATGGTGTTTTCTACTCACGAGTTGGCAAATCACCCCCGTTGTGCCACAGTTCTTGCAGGCTGACCGCATGGATCAGTAGCGGCATCGCTGGCACACAGTTTGCATTCGGGTGATTTGCTTTGGTAGATGGTACATGTTGGATCGTGCCACTCTTGTATTATTATTCCTGTTGTATCTAGTCAACTCCATCAATCAGAAACTAGTATTTGTATAAGTAGTAAGACTTAACAAGACTTGTAGTTGCGAGACTTGGAGCGATGGGTTATATGTTCGCTTTGTGGGTTGATGTCTTGTTTTATTCATTATTCTTGGTGTTGATCTTCGTCGTTGGGCGTTGTATACATATATTTCTGTCTTGCGTGGTTGTGATTCCGCCGTTTGGCGAAGAGTTAGCTCCCGTTTGGGAGTGCCTGTTTTGTCCAAAAATTATATGTTTACCGTAATCAGAAACGGCGTCGCTTTGCAGCTAGCCGGTGAATACGGGTCGATCCACAGAGATGTGTAATTTTCTGATTTGTGTTTTTACGAGTTGATTCCGATGGTGGTTTGGTTTTTGTGGATTGATTTAAAAACTAATTTATACAATATTAAAGAACTTGTTAGGATTAGGTCTAAGGTGGGGTTGATAAGATTAATATAGTCACCTCTTTCAATGCCGTTTGATTAAAGCTTTTTAGAAATCATAACAATTATTAGTAAAGGGGATTAGGATGATTGGGAAGAAACGAAGTTTCTACCTCTAGATCCTTGTTCGTCCTTTCCTATTAATTGCTACAACTTTCATGGACGTTATGTATGTCCGGCCCTTTATACTACGGTTCACCGTTACCTCGTAGGTAGGGTACCGTAGGGAGCGGATCATGCATAAGTGCATGAAGTTCTAGTTATGAAAATGTGTTGGCATTGAAGGAGATGAGAGATATTCCTCTCTCAATCCCTCCCTTGTTCCTAACCCTAACAAACGAGGATTTTACTCGCTCATTAGGGGATCTTCTAAAAATGACATCTTTTTTATGTTTAATGTGTTTTGTTTAGAGCTAAAATTATTACTTATCTACTGCAGATTAAAAGAACTACACAAAGTTAACTAGGGCAAGTGATATGATTACTCTACTGCAAGAATTATACTAGATAGATAGGGCAAAAATTAAATTATAACTAAGGCAGGAATTTAAAAAATAAAGACTTACAAAAATGATGCTCTTGATCTACCAACAATTCTGAATTTTATTGATTGAAAAGAGGCCTACGTTTTACAGCTTTGTGAGTACAATTTATAATAAAACAGGGAAGCTAGGGTTACAAATTCTCGCACACATGATTTTACAGATATGCCCACGGAAAATCCCAACACCCGCACCGACGCACCGACACAAGAAGTCGGCGCCGACACGGGCATTAAATGGCCGCGGAACCGCGGCATTTGTTGGCTTGGGCCACGGTTCCGCGGCCCTTTGGTGAGCTCAGCTCACCAACTTCTCTGAGCTGCATCATGGTTGTTAGGGCTTCTTAGTTCTTCACAACTTTTCTCTGTTTGGCTTCTTAGTCTTCTTCAGATCTTCAGTGAAATTTGTAGTGGTCTTTTAACCGTTTCCTTTAACATTTCGGACATGCATTGCCTTGTGAATTGTTCTTCGTCTAGGTTTGAGTAGGGTCCGTCTACTTGTTGGTCAAATGTCCCATTGCTGTATCAACTTTCGTCTTTTTCACTGTGTTCGTATCCAAGAGCCTGTATCCTGTAATATGCAACAAACGTGCGTCAAGAGTACCTGTTTACTTATAAAATGAATAAAAATGAGGAGTAAAATAATGCTATATTATAGTATGAATAGTGCCTTTATTGTGTTATGTATATGTGGTTTTGGATCAAAATATACAAAGGAGGTGCTGCCTAAATTTTTAAAAAACGAAACATGTTTTTCAACTAATATAATCCACTTGCATTTTCATGTTCCATTTTCTATGTATTTAAGAAAACTTTTGATTTCATCATACCTTTATTTCAAAACTTCACCTTTTTTATTTTCTTAAAATGGTTTAGATTTCTGGGCTTCGGCTTACTTAATTTACATTGCGCCTTTAGACGTTGCGTGATTTATGTGCCGATCACGAACTAAATGTTGGGTCATGACAATATATCACGTATATACTATATGCACACAAGTGAGAAAAAGAAATGTTTAAGTGAGCTAATATTAGTCAATGTAATTCAATATATCAAATATATAATTATACATTAAATTATTAAATCAACACTTGATTTAATAATCCGGCTATATCACATATAACCGACAAATATCAAATGTAACAACTTATCGAATCAACACGTGATCCGATAACCCGGCTATATCACATATAACCGACTGATATCACATATCGCGCGAGAATAGAACGAGGTATCACATACGCGCATTAATCTTGGTCCTGCGCATATCACATATGTGCTCCTACTTCGTTTCGCATGAACTAGGAAACCTTTGTGTAGGACTCTAAAGACTCGTCAATACACCCGCAGTAGGTGATGATCATATTAAACACCCACAAGCCACAAGTGGTCTGCTAAACGTAACGGCCACCCGGGTATTGAGCGATCAGAAGATCAACAGGCAAGCCTGCTCATACTCCTGCGAATCCAATCAGTAACACTACCGTACAGTCCGGTCTCTTCGTCGGATATGTCGCATATCATAGCCTGAGGGTGGTAAAACGTCAGACCCCAATAGCCTGATAAGTCATGCCGATGTGAGGTCCATAACGGTTCGAGAAACTACTGATAACACGTACCAGTAGATCTCAGCAACCCTGGCCAGGGATTTCCTGTTATGGCCAATCAAGCATAGCGCAACATCAGCCCCGAATACAGGGAGAGACGAAATCCCCTCCTATCACTCATTGCCTCTATGGACTCGGGACTGTACCCAAAAACCACCGTTTTGCATGATCTCTTGAACGTGGTAAGGTGGAAATCAAAGCACGGTGGGAAACACACAAGACTCTATGATGATCTCGGGTCGATAGACTAACCTGTACCAGTATCACCAGAGAACTGCTATCTGACGATAGGTATAATACCATCTAGGAGTTCTCGGCGAGTCCGCTCAGTATACCCAGTCTTTACTGAGCACCCGTATACCATCTCTGATGTCAAACACTAATGGATATGGGATCATCCATTACCCATCATATGAGTCAAGAAGCGTATACGCTAGTCTACTCTAGAATATCGATGCCCCATCTCGATACTCCCACAACTAGGAACATTTGAAAGATGTACTTACTGACTACCTCTTCCCCACTAATATGATCTACATCATAATCCTGGTAGTCAAGTACTCATCCTAAGGGCTTTATCAACATGTAATAGAGAGACAATAAGTGTACATGTTAAGATAAAGAGCAACCAGATAGCATACTATCATGTTGAGCAAGAAAGTCCTCCCTATATATGTCCAAGCTTCCACTATAATATACATCACATGTATAATAATAGCCTCTAGGGCATACATATAACAAATAATTTCCCACTTGCACTAAGGCCATTTGTTGTAGTATCTCATACCCAATGCCCCATAAAAGTCTCTTTAGGGAAAGGCCTCTGTGAGTGGTTCCGCCGTGTTATCTTTCGCATCAACTCTCCTTACCTTGATCAGTTGGAGATCAACCATCTCCCTGATCAGGTGATACTTGCCTCAGAATATGTCTGAATCGCTGATGCGACCGGTGTTCCTAGGCCAAAGCCACAACTCCATTGTTATCACAATAACAGTTATTGGACACTCAATGGTAGGAACCATGTTCATCTCATGAACAAGAATTATCCAGACATTCACTTTGGTAGCATCGTTGGTAGCGATGTATTAAGCCTTTATCATCTAATTTGCTACGGTATATAGCTTGGAACTCTTCTAATATACTGTCCCTCCACTGAGGGTAAAGACAAAGCCCGTGTTTGACTTTCAGTCGTCCGTATCACTCTGGGAACTGGAATTGGTAAAGGACATCCACTCGAATTTGCCGTTACCAAAACCCTTAGAACATCTCTTTAGTGCTTCTCAAGTACTTAAGAATGTCCTTCATAGCTGTCCAGTGATTCTCCTAAGATCCGATTGATTCCTGATCACTACACCTAGTGAGTTAGCTACATCTGTTCTGGTACATAACATCGCATACATGATAGAGCCTACTGCTGAAACATAGGATATCTCTTGTACGCGAGCATTCTCCAAAACAGTCTTGGAAGATATCTTTTTGGAGAGAGTGATTCCTGAGTAAGTGGGCGAACCACCACACTTAGAATCCTCCATACTAAACCCCTTTATTATGGTGTTAATGTACCTAGATTTGGACACTCCCAACATCCACTTAGATCTATCACCATAGATCATAATCCATAAAATGTAGTAGGTATCATCCAGATCTTCCATGGAGAATCCTCATGATAAGAGGAGCTTGACCGAGTGTAGCATAGGAAACCATTTCCTATTAAGAGTATGTCATTTACTTACAATATGTGGAAAACAACCTTACTCTCTACAACCTTCTTGTATATACAAGGTTCATCTATCTTTTCGATGAAGTCAAACTCTTTGACTGACACATCAAAATAGATGTTCCAACTCCGCGATGCATGCTTTAATCCTGATGGACTTAAGCATAGCCACTGTAGAAAAGTTTTCATCATAAACCAAACCTGGTTATTGACGAAAACCTTTTACTACAAGTCCAGCTATGAAAGTCTCAACTTTTCCATTTACACCAAGAATTTTCTCAAGATCCATTTTCTCCCGATGGATTTTACCCCTTTAGGTGCAACAATTAAAGTCATACTTTGTCGGTATACATGGATTCCATCTTTGATTGCATAGAATCCATCCATTTCACAAAGTCTCTACTGTGATGGCCTGCCTGAATCTAGTTGGGCCATCATCTGCCATGATGCAACCCCGCTCCCACTGTCACCGAGAAGATCGTGGTATCTCTCAAGTGGATGAGGTACCCTACCAGATTCGCGAAGAGGCTGAGGTTCGTTGGAGACTACTGAATCCTTTGGTTTCACCAAATCATCAGCTGTTAGTTTGTCTAGCTGAAACTCCTACCAGTTCTACCTCAAGACCACTAATTTCTTCACAAGAAATTCCTTTTCTAAAAAAGTGGCATGCTGAGAAACAAAACACCTTTTGCTCCTCAGTGTGGTAGAAGATATTCCCTCGCAAATGTTTGGGATATCCAACAAACTTACAGAACTGACCTTGCCTCGAGCTTGTCCGGATTTTGCTTTTCAACATGGGCCGGACAACCCCATATCTTAACTCATTTAAGACACGGTCTCTTCCCATTCCATATCTCATATGGAGTGGTAGGCACTGATTTGGATGGAGCCCCATTCAATAGGTATGCAGCTTCTCAAGTGCATAACACCAAAAGGAAATAGGCAACTCAGCAATACTCATCATAGAGCGCGCCATATCTCATAGGGTGTGATACCTCTGCCCCGATACACAGTTGTGCTGTAGTGTATACGAAGGAGTAAGCTAAGAGAGAATCCTATTCTCTGTTTAGAAAATCTAGGAACTCCATGCCCATGTATTCACCTCCTCGATCACATCGTAGGAATTTAATGCTTCTACCCGTCTGGTTCTCAACTTCAAGCTTATATTCCTTGAATTTCTCAAAAGTTTCAGACTCGTGTTTCAACAGGAACATATGTCCGAATCTCGAGAGATGATCAGTGAATATAATGAAGTACGAAGAACCAATCCTGGCATTTGTAGACATAGGACCATATACATCATTATGTATCTGTCCCAAGAGTTCAACAACTCTTTCTCTATTTCCAGTAAATGGAGTATTGGTCATTTTACCTTTGAGACTAGACTAGCAAGTATTATAAGATGATAATTGGAACAAATTCTAATATTCATCCTTATGTAACTTAGCTAGTTGTGTCGCATTGATATGACCTAGTCTACAATGCCACAAGAAAGATTCGTTCATTTCTGAACTACTCCTCTTGTATGTGTTCTAGATACTTTGAACTATGGTTTGATTTAGAACGTATATGCTATTATATAACATGCCTGATCCAATCAACTCTTGATTCAGGAAAATGTTCACAACATTATCCTCCAATACATAATTATATCTTTCTTTAACTCAATAAAGAATATAATGTAATGTTGTATATCAGGTTCGATATTTAATAACATTTGTTCAGAATCAACGTATTTACCATTTGGTAATACAAGGTGATATCTGCCAACTGATTTGGCTGCAACAATTGCACCATTCTCTAACACTTAAACACATATCACCATATCCCGGTTCTCTACCTTTCTGTATCCTATATAAAAGATTACATATGTAGGATCCTAATCCGGTATCTCATACCCAGGAAGTAGAGGATACTGAGAAACAGTTCTTGGTAATGAACACACCCGAAGAATATGCATCAACATGCTCATTCCTCAAGTGGGTGGCATAGGAATCCGGATATTCCCCTATTCCCTGCTCGGACTTATAACAATTATAAGATAGAGCGGAAACAACGTTCCCTAGCTCAGTATAATAAGCAGGTTCGGTCAATGCATCCATATTATTATCTTGATTAAGGCATGACATGGTCTCTACCAGAAGAGAGAGAGAAGAAAACACTCAGCGTATGCTCTTGCAAGATCAGATAGGTTATTATTTTATCTAATCAAGATGGCTCCCACTGTTTTTAAAAGGTAAGACTAGCCGGGATTAATTACACCCTACAAGTTCGCCAATCTTTCGGCCAAGCCAGTGTCGGTACCTTGGGGGAGGTTTCCCGTGCTTTCGCACGGACCTAATTAAAACAAACCTCGTTTTCCCAGGTGCGTAACCCCGTTAACACCTTTCTAGATACCTACATGATCGGCTAATTGTAATGTGTAAAACTCTTCCAGGAGTAACTCTTACTCGCAGTGGGTATCGGGATCCGACTGTCTCATAGAAGGTATGCAATCTCATTGCAAATTTCAACACTTAAAATTCCCGATAATATTTTGCCCCAAGCGATCTATGACCTTGACAAGGTCAACAAACCATAAATCGCAAGTCAAGTTCAATCCGTACATTTCACGATTAAATTAAACCCACCTGCACGACCCTTGACAAGGTCAACAAGGCCATACGACTACCCTAATCCAATCACATCATATGCTTTGTAAATAAGCACTAATCAGCTACTGCACACTATGCCTTGACAAGGTCAACAAACGCAACACGAATACTAAATACAACTTATCTGAAATACCGGAGGGCTACGACAGGTTTTTAAGAAAACCCTTTGCATAATGAACTTGATATCGTCGTAGAATCGAGTGATTTTTAAAGGGAGTGTTCTTGAGTCTTTTGCTAGTTTTGCTAAAGAGGTCACTCCCGTTGAAGGGATCTCGGCTCTTTCCTTATCAAATAAGGTGCAGGATATTTCACAAAAACCACTATGCAAAACAAGAACTAGAAAAGCAATCAAAAGACAAAACCGAGTGGGTTGTAGCATCTGCTAGTTTCGCTAAAGAGGTAACTCCCGGTGAAGAGATCTTGGCTCTTTCCTTATCGAATAAGGTACTGGATTGTCACGACCCAAAGTTGGGCACGTGACCAGCACTTAAATCACGTGACGTTAACAGGCGTAACGCAATATAAGTAAGCCGAAAACCCAGAAATCTAAACCATAAAAAGAAGTAAGTGATAAAACATTGTTAAAATCATTTGGAAACCTCAAGTAAAAATCTTAAAGCTTAAGTTTATTTTCTTAAAAATTTCGGCAACACCTCCTTTGTAAAAACTAGCCCCGAAACGAGCACAAATACAGGATATAAATAAAGCATCTCCAAACGGGAGCAAATCACGCCCAAAGACGGAAACAACCACCACAAGCATATATACGACGCCGTAACGAAGAAATAGACAATATAAATGAAAAACAGTATAAAGAGGTAAAACTACATAATAAAGGCCGGCTCACATGAGCACGACACTCAAAGTCACAAAATATACAATATCGATCCTCACAACTCGTCTCTAAGTCAATACATGAAAGTGGTAGATGGAGAGTACTAGATACAATGAGATATACAATGGATATAATCGGATAACCGTAAACCCACCTTCAGCAAAAGGCCTCACAGCCAACCGTAGCGATATCCGCTGAAATAGATACAATAAGAAGCCTTACTGCGACTACTCTGAAGGTCAAGCCTGCAAAACACTGTGGCACAATGGGGGTGAGTTGACAACACGTGAATGTAAGTAACATCATACAGATAATTGCAGGTATGCACGAACAACGATAATCTAAAACATGAAATCTGATAGTATAAGTATGGCAATATGGATATGCAACAATCATGATCAAGGTACACCATCAAGGTACTACAACTACATGAAGCAATGCATATCTAATAATCCTGAGTGTGGGATAAAACATAATATCATCCATAAATCATCATCGTGGAAAATCCCGGTGTCCATCAACGACACCCTAAATCCAAATACCTCAGACGCCGTTACTCTGATTAGCCCTCATATTCGTAAATCTCATGGAACCTGAGTGCCCAACATCAACACTCGAAATATCATGAAAACCCGTGTCGAACATCGACACGTAAATCTACATAACTCGGGCTCCGTCAGTCCGGATTGGCCCATATCCATCTCACGACTCCGGTCGGTATCGTCCGGATAACCGCCGGGTCCAAACTATCACTGGTAGGTAGTAGTCCCTCTGCCAGGCTCATCGTCTACTGTACAACATACCTTTCATGCCCCGGGGTACCATACCGGGTCCACCATGAACCTGCAAATGGATTATCCATCTCCTCGAATCGGGTTTCTAACACAAGTCTCAGAACTAAGAAAACTCATGGTGCACGCATCGAAATATCATATCAAGAGAAACCGGGTTTTCAAAACAATGCATTCTTTCTTGAAATATCACCACGGTTCTCAAATCCATAAATCACATGAAATCCGTATCTCAATGCGTAAATCCATGAAATATGTGTATGCAACATAAAATGGTAATATGAGCATATCAAGGAAAAACCGCTATTTTAAATGAATCAAGTTTGTAAATACATCATGTGGTTCCCACATTCTCCAAAATCAAATGCAACATCATATAAAGGTGTATATGTAGCTATAGAAAGGTATGTGTGTATACATGTAAGTATGTATGCATGATACATTTCATATGCGCAATAAAGCAAGAATCAACATCTCAATGTCAATAATGAACACAGTATCACATAGGTGTATATGTTGTGCGTATCATGGCAATTACCAACGGTGTATGTATAGCATACAATTTAGTGCTCGTGCAACATGAACCGTCAGTAATGGTGCAGTGTCCAATAGGTACTAAGTCAAGGCACAACAAGTAATGGTATGCAATCATGCTCATGCACAATCAACTCATATGCATATAACATATGGCTACAATATTATATCTAGCCCTCGATGCTTAAGGCCATACGGGCGATTTCCCCGTAGATGTTAAATCTACTCATCGATGATCTCGAGCTAGGCAAATCCAACTACCTACTTTCCCTTCTTCATAGCGTCTGAAGTCCCAGCACTCGTTCCTAATATCACACTAAACATAACAAGTGTATCTTAGAAACCGTTCAATAATAAATACAAACTACGTTTAGATCGACGCACCGACTCCAACAAACTCTCAAGTGTTCGCTTAGTGGCTAACGTCTGTCGCGACATTCTAAATCAAACCTAAGTGCAGTGAGTTATACCAAGAACGCGAACCGTGTCGGATATCGTAACGCGCGTAGTCGAAACACTAAAATTTAGCAAAGTGTTCCCAGATTTTGACTACAGTCAACACACAAAAATCAAGCACTACCAAACACCCCAAAATACCTACAGACAGCTACCCTACAAACCACAACCCCCCAGGCACCCAAAAATCTGGCGACGCCGGAATTCCTCTAAATCTTGCCGGGAGAACAGTGAATGGTAGGGTCAGGGTTTTAGGTGAACACTCAGGGCCTCTAGTACAACACTACTACGTTGCTAAATTTTACGGTAACAATTCTTGGTGATAGCATATTACAATGACCCAAAAATAACACTAAAAATACGATATTACACAAAAACTATATCATTAGGGTTCTAAACAGCAACTACTATGCAACACAACATAATAAGAACCAAATTAACAGTTAGGGATCATTACCTTTCTACACTTGCTCCAAAAACCCTAGCTTTCCATACTCCAAGTCATCTTTAGTAGCTTAACTAGGCTTGTGAAGGGTTTAGATGAAGTTTTGTGGTGATTTTGCTTGGTTTAGTGATGATTTAGGTAGGGTTTCAGTTTAAGGGGAGAGGAAAATGAGATGAAGAAATAATGTGTGAATGAGAGAGTGTGAGTGATGAAGAGAATGAGGGTGTGAGAGTTGTGAAGAAAAATGGGGGTGTGAGGTTAAAATGAGCCATGCCCCCTTCTCTCTCCTCATTAAATGCATCCCATGCTTACCATGCCTCATCATTTCCATGTCAACCCTCTCTCCCCCTCTCTCTCTCAAATCAACCCAATTCAAACCTTTTATTTTTTAAAATAATTAAATAAACACATACAATTTAATGGAATGAGGGTTAATGTGCCATGGCTACTTAAGCATAGTTAACACTAATTAACCCTAGGTTAACATGCACAAATCTGTGCAAGCCAAAACAATTAATAAAAAAATATTAATAAATTTTTATAAAATATGTGAAAACTGTTTTGGTTAATTTTTTACTAAAAACCCGCATTTTCGCTTAATTAACACTAATCGCATTCTAAGGTGTTACAATCTTCCCTCCTTAAAGAAATTCGGTCACCGAATTTGAAAATCTTACTATGCATACCTTCAAAGAGATGAGGGAATTTCTTCTGTATCTCGCTCTCGGCTTCCCAAGTGACCTCTTCACTATTCGGGGCAAGCTAAAGAACCTTCATAGATGGCAAGACCTTTGACCAAAGTTTCTTCACCTGCCGATGCAATATAACTACCGGCTGCTCAGTGAATGAAAGATCGCGCTCTAACTGAACGGTCTGGTGCTGAATCGTGTGAGAAGGGTCATGAAGGTACTTGCGAAGCGTCGATACATGGAATACGGGGTAAACATCCGGAAAACTGGGTGGAAGTGCCAAACGATAGGCAACGGTACCAACTCACTCAAGGATCTCAAAAGGACCTTCAAATCTGAGACTAGGCTTCTATTTCGTCCCAAATCTCATCACGCCCTTCATCGGAGAAATCCATAGGAATACATGATCCCCCACTGCGAACTCAAGCCTGCAACGACGACGGTCGGCATAAGATTTCTGTCTGCACTGGGATGCTCTCATCCTATCCTGAATCAACTGGATCTTCTCCGTGGTCTTTTGAACTAGCTGGGGTCCCAAAATCCTGCTCTCGCTGAGTTCGGTCCAACAGACTGGCGATCGACACTTTCTACCATACAAAGCCTCAAAAGGTGCCATCTGAATCATCTCCTGATAACTGTTATTGTAGGAGAACTCTATCAACGGCAAGTGACGATCCCAACTGCCATCAAAATCAAGCACGCACGCATGAAGCATATCCTTCAGAGTCTGTATAGTCCGCTCTGACTGACCGTCGGTCTGCGGATGAAAAGCGGTGCTAAAACTCAATCTGGTACCCAAAGCTTCATGAAGCTTCTGCCAAATATGGCTAGTGAACTGGGTGCCCCTGTCGGATACGATGCATGTGGGAACGCCGTGCAAACGCACAATCTCATCAATGTACAACTGAGCATACTGAGCATAACCGAAAGTGGTCTTCATTAGAAGGAAGTGTGTCACCTTCGTCAACCGGTCAACAATCACCCAAATAGAGTCATACCCCCGACTGGACCTGGGTAGACTCACAATGAAATCCATGGAGATCTGTTCCCATTTCAACTCCGGAACGGGTAAAGGCTGCAACTCTTCTGCCGGTCTCTGATGCTCAGCCTTAACTTGCAGACAAGTCAGGCACCTCGAAAAGAAATCCAAAACATCACTCTTCATCCCTGCCCACCAGTAGATATCTCTCAAGTCACGATATATCTTGGTAGAACCTGGGTGAAAACTATAAGCTGACTGATGTACCTGCTCTAGGATCTCGCGTCTCAACCCATCGGTATCAGGTACACACAAACGAGTCCCAAAACGTAGCACACCCTGGTCATCAATCAAGAACTCTGAATCTCTACCCTGCCGAACATGCTCAAGAATCTTAAACAAACGGGCATCGTTGGACTATGCCTCATGAATACGATCAAGTAGAAGTGGACGGGCACGGACGTGAGCAAGCTGTCCCCCAGTGGAAGTGAACTCAAACTGTACTCTACTGTCGCAAAAGATCTGCCAATCTGCAGAAGACTTTATCTGAACTGCGCTCAACTGGGACAAGCTACGCCCTGGGCTACGACTCAAAGCATTAGCTACCACATTCGCCTTGCCAGGGTGATAAAGGATCTCACAATCATAATCCTTTACAAGCTCCATCCAACGGCGCTGTCTCAAATTCAGATCCCGCTATTTGAAGATGTACTTTAATCTCTGGTGGTCTGTGAAAATCTGACACGACTCCCTGTACAAGTAGTGTCTCCAAATCTTAAGCGTAAAGACCACCACGGCCATCTCAAGATCATGAGTAGGATAATTCTGCCCGTGCTTCTTCAACTGCCGGGAAGCATAAGCGATAACTCTATCATGCTGCATTAATACACGACCGAGCCCCACTCGAGAAGCATCACAGTAAACGACAAAGCCGCCCAATCCAGAAGGCAAAGATAAAATCGGTGCAGTCGTCAACCGAGTCTTCAACTGCTGAAAACTCATCTCACATGCCTCGGCCCAAAGAAAAAGAACCACCTTCCTGGTCAGTCCGGTCAGCGGTGCAGCGATACTTGAGAAGTCCTGCACGAAACGGCGGTAGTAACCGACTAAACCCAAAAAGCTGCGGACCTCTATCACTGATACAGGTCTGGGCCAAAGCTGTACGGCCTCGATCTTCCTCGGGTCCACACGAATACCGTCTACCGTAACCACGTGACCCAGGAAGTCAACACTATCAAGCCAGAAGGCACACTTCGAGAATTTAGAAAACAGCCGGTGCTCTTTCAGTGTCTGCGAAGCAATCCTCAAGTGCTGCTCATGCTCCTCTCGACTTTAGGAATAAACCAAAATGTCATCAATAAACATAATAATGAACTGGTCGAGGAACGACCTGAAAATCCGGTTCATCAAATCCATGAATGCTGCTGGGGCATTGGTGAGTCCGAACGACATCACCACAAACTCATAATACCCATAGCGCGTACGAAAAGCAGTCTTCGGAATGTCATCATTCCGAACCCGCAACTGATGATAACCCGATCTCAAATCAATCTTGGAAAAATGTCCCGCACCCTGGAGCTAATCAAACAAATCATTAATGAGATGTAAAGGATACCTATTCCGCACCGTCACTTGGTTCAATTGACGATAATCAATGCACAACCTTAAATTGTCGTCCTTCTACTTGATGAACAGAACAGGAGCTCCCCAAGGAGAAACACTCGGACGCACAAGTCCCCTATCAAGCAACTCATGCAGCTAATCCTTAAGCTCCTTAAGCTCTGCCGGGGCCATCCGGTAAGGCGGTATAGAAATAGACCCTGTGCCATGGATCAAATCAATGGAAAACTCAATCTCACGCTCTGGCGGCAATCCAGGTAACTCATCGGGAAAAACATCAGGAAATTCTCTCACAATAGAACCCGGTCCAACAAATCTACTGTGGCTCTAGTATCTCGTATGAAAGCCAAGAATCCCTGACACCTCCTCCTCAAAAGCCGACTAGCGCAAAGGGCTGAAATCAAACTGTGAGGGGCGGCACCACGGTCCCCCTACACAACAAGAACTGACTCGTCGGGAAAACAAAACCTGACTGTCTTCTCACGGCAGTCCACGGACGCATAGCAAGTAGCTAACCAGTCCATGCCTAGAAAAACGTCGAAGTGCAACATCTCAAGAAGGATCAAGTCGACGGACGAATCTCTATCTTCAATACGGACGGCACCCGACCGAAACACATATCGTGCAACAAAAGACTCGCTTACAGGAGTAGTCACGACAAGCAGCTGATCTAGCAAACACGACTCTCGGCCCAACCTCGGCATGAAGTGTGTAGAAACATACGAGTACGTAGATCCCGGATCAAACAAAACGTGTACATCGAAGGAACATACTGAAAGATTACCTAAAACCACTGCATTGGACGCCTGCGCGTCCTGATGAGTCAAAGCAAATACTTGAGCCTGCCCTTTACCGGCGATCGGTTGTCCTCTGGCTCTACCACCTCGTCCTCTCTGAACAAACCCTTCGTGACCATGACCTCTCTAAGCATAAGTCTGACGCGGAGAAACAACAGGCATAAGAGGCAACGCTCTCTGAAGTGGAGAAGGTGGTAAGGTAACATGTGGTACGGCTACCTCGTCCTCACGTGGCTCAGTACAATCCCTGAAGCGATGATAAAAATTCCCGCACCGAAAACACCCAGACGATGACTACTGACCCTCCTGGGGATAAGAGCTAAATAACTGGCCTCGTCCCAAGCCTCTTCTACTCCCACGACCTAAACGAAATCTATCGCAGCATCTATACATCTGCCTCCGGGCTGATACACCAGTACGAACCCTCATCAGTTCTGGAACAACCGAAGTCTCGGTAAGACGCTCCTCAACCAGTAGGGTTGCGTCCACTGCGGCTGCATATGTGTTACAATGTTGGGCGCTGATAGCGAGGAACAACTGGGTAAGCAGGCCTCATACAAATCTCTTGATCCGCATCTCCTTAGTGTCCACCAAATATGGAGCATACACAGATAGCTGGGTAAACTGAATATCGTACTCTGCCACCGTCATGCCCGGAGTCTGGCGTAACGATTCAAAACTGCGAGCTCGAGTATCCATGACGCTCTGCGGAAGAAAACGGGCAAGAAACACCGTCACGAACTCAACACAGGTCATAAGAGAACGACCTGCAGCTCTGCCTCTCTCTAAAGACTTGCACCAGGTCTGGGCAAGACCCTCCAGACGAAAACTAGCGAACTCTACCCATCTCCCGTCGGAGCATCTCAGCGAACGACAGATCCCAGCCATCCGATCTATAAACGACTAAGGATCCTCAGCTGCATCAGTGCCGGTGAAAACCGAAGGCTTCAGCCTCATGAACTCACATAATGATACGGTGATAACCTCCGTAGCTGTAGGTACGACTGCCTGAACGGTAGGCACCATCACGGTCCCCGTGACAGATGGGACAACCTCCTATCTCTGTGCTCGACTGGCCTTAACCAACGACCCCATCATCCGGCGCAAATCCTGTATACCGGCTTCTAGACTAGTAATACGATCTAGCGAAGGTGGATCAATCTGCTCCTGTAAAACGGTCATACCGCCCTAGTCAGTCCTCGTCTCCAATGAGCCTACCCTGACCTCGGCACTCGCGGCTGCTCTCTGTGCCCTAGTAGTCTTTGGCAGCATAATGGCTGGAAATGAAAACAGGATTCGATCAGAACATAGAATCGAATCATAGTGATACAGGGAATCAAGGAAGGAATTACAAGCAATATGTCCTAAGGTCACTTAGGCGGAGTACCGTGCCGTAAGTATGCCGCGGAACATACACACGCTGCGTCACTCTAGTTAAGCTACCTACTCCATCATACCAAGGTCATCCTACACTTTGAAAGGTAAAACCTAGTGCTTCAATACCAACTTTGTCACGACCCAAAATTATGCACGTGACCGGCACTTAAACCACGTGACGTCAACAGGCGTAATGCAATTTAAGTAAGCCAAAACCAAGAAATCTAAACCATAAAAGAAGTAAGTGATAAAACATTGTTAAAAACATTTAGAAACCTCAAGTAAAAATCTTAAAGCTTAAGTTTATTTTCTTAAAAATTTCGGCAGCACCTCCTTTGTAAAAACTAGCCCTGAAATGGGTACAAACACAGGATATATAAATAAAGCATCCCAAACGGGAGAAAATCATGCCCAAAGGCGGAAATAACCACCACAAGCATATATACGATGCCGTAGCGAAGAAATAGACAATATAAATGAAAAACAGCATAAAGAGGTAAAACTACATAATAATGGCCGGCTCACACGAGCACGACACCCAAAGTCACAAAATATACAATATCGATCCTCACAACTCGTCTCTATGTCAATGCATAAAAGTGGTAGATGGAGAGTACTAAATACAATGAGATATACAATGGATATAATCGGATAACCGCAAACCCACCTACAGCAAAAGGCCTAACAGCCAACTGTAGCAGTATCCGCTGAAATAGATACAATAAGAAGCTCTGTCGCGACTACTCTGAGGGTCAAGCCTGCAAAACACTATGGCACAACGGGGATGAGTTGCCAACTCATGAATAGTAAGTAACATCATACAGATAATCGCAGGTATGCACGAACATCGATAATCTAAAACATGCAATCTGATAGCATAAGTATGGAAATATGGATATGCAACAATCATGATCAAGGTACACCATCAGGGTACTATAACTACATGAAGCAATGAATATCTAATAATCCTGAGTGCGTGATAAAACATAACATCATCAATGAATCATCATCGTGGAAAATCCCGGTGTCCATCAACGACACCCCAAATCCCAATACCTCAGGCGCCGTCACCCTGATCGGCCCTCATATCCGTAAATCTCATGGAACCTGAGTGCCCAATATCGACACTCGAAACATCATGAAAACCCGTGTCCAACATCGACACGTAAATCCACATAACTCGGGCTCCGTCAGTCCGGATCAGCCCACGGGCTCCGTCAGTCCGGATCGGCCCATATCCATCTCATGACTCCAGTCGGTATCCTCTGGATAACCGCCGGGTCCAAACTATCACCGGTAGGTAGTAGTCCCTCTGTCAGGCTCATCGTCTACTGCACAACATACCTTTTATGCCCCGGCGTAACACACCGGGTCCACCATGAACCCGCAAACGGATCATTCATCTCCTCGAATCGGGTTTCTAACACAAGTCTTAGAACCGAGAAAACTCATGGTGGACGGATCGAAATATCATATCAAGAGAAACTGGGTTTTCAAAATAATGCATTCTTTCTGGAAATATCACCACGGATCTCAAATCCATAAATCACATGAAATCCGTATCTTAATGCGTAAATCCATGAAATATGAAGTATGCAACATAGAACAGTAATATGAGCATATCAAGGGAAAACCGCTCTTTTAAATGAATCAAGTTTGTAAATATATCATGCGGTTCCCACATTCTCCAAAATCAACTCCAACATCATATAAAGGTGTATATGTAGCTATAGTAAGGTATGTGTGTATACATGTAGGTATGTATGCATAATACATTTCATATGCGCAATAAAGTAAGAATCAACGTCTCAATATCAATAACGAACACAGTACCACATAGGTGTATATGTTGTGCGTGTCATAGCAATTACCAACGGTATGTGTGTAGCATACAATTTAGTGCTCGTGCAACATGAACCGTCAGTAATGGTGCAGTGTCAAATAGGTACTAAGTCAAAGCACAACAAGTAATGGTAAGCAATGATGCTCATGCACAATCAACTCATATGCATATAACATGTGGCTACAATATCATATCTAGCCCTCGACGCTTAATTCCATACGGGCGATTTCCCCGTAGATGTTAAATCTACTCATCGATGATCTCGAGCAAGGTAAATCCAACCACCTGCTTTACCTTCTTCGTAGCGTCTGAAGTCCTATCACTCGCTCCTAATATCACACAAAACATAACAAGTGTACCTTAGAAACCGTTCAATAATACATACAAACTACGTTTAGATCGACGCACCGAATCCAACAAACTCTCAAGTGTTCGCTTAGTGGCTAACGTTTGTCGCGACATTCTAAATCAAACCTAAGTGCAGTGAGCTACACCAAGAACGCGAACCGTGTCGAATATCGTAACGCGTGTAGTCGAAACACTAAAATTTAGCAAAGTGTTCCCAGATTTTGACTACAGTCAACACACAAAAATCAAGCAGTACCAAACACCCCAAAATACCTACAAACAACTACCCTACAAACCACAACCCCCCAGGCTCCCAAAAATCCGACAACGCCTGAATTCCTCTAAATCTCATCGGGTGAACAGTGAATGGTGAAGTCAGGGTTTCAGGTGGACACTCAGGGCCTCTAGTACAACACTACTACATTGCTAAATTTTACAGTAACAATTCTTGGTGATAGCAAATTACAGTGAGCCCAAAATAACACTAAAAATACGATATTACACAAAAACTTTATCTTTAGGGCTCTAAACAGCAACTACTAGTCAACACAACATAATAAGGACCTAATTAACAGTTAGGGATCACTACCTTTCCACACTTGCTCCAAAAACCCTAGCTTTCCATGCTCCAAGTCATCTTTAGTGGCTAAACTAGGCTTGTGAAGGGTTTAGATGAAGTTTTGTGGTGATTTTGCTTGGTTTAGTGATGATTTAGGTAGGGTTTCAGTTTGAGGGGAGAGGAAAATGAGATGAAGAAATAATGTGTGAATGAGAGAGTGTGAGTGATGAGGAGAATGAGGGTGTAAGAGTTGTAAAGAAAAAATAGGGGTGTGAGGTTAGAATGAGTCATGCCCCCTTCTCTCTCCTCATTAAATGCACCTCATGCTTGCATGCCTCATCATTTCCATGTCAACCATCTCTCTCCCTCTCTCTCTCAAGTCAACCCAATTAAAACTCTTTATTTTTTTAAAAACTAAATAATTAAATAAACGCATACAACTTAATGGAATGAGGGTTAATATGTCATGGCTACTTAAGCATGGTTAACACTAATTAACCCTAGGTTAACATGCACAAGTGTGTGCAAGGCAAAACAAATAATAATAAAATATTAATAAATTTTTATAAAATATGTGAAAACTATTTTGGTTAACTTTTTACTAAAAATCTGCATTATCGCTTAATTAACACTAATCTCATTCTAAGGTGTTACATGAATATTCTACAAGGAATACCGCTATACAAAGCAAGAACTAGAGCTACCAGTTTTTAAAACAAGATTCTGCAATATCTTTAGGTTTCTTTTATTTCATTAATCTCATTAATGAAGTCCCATCAATTATGCTTCCTAAGCATCACAGAAGAAACGAAAGCAGCAATAGTTATTATATATCTTATATATAATATAAGCATTCGTCTCATAATATCAAGTGATCACATCACAGAATATCATCAGCAGCAGAACATATATGAAATATTGGATATACGAGTAATTCCGTGCTTTAAATTAAGCCAGTATAAAACACGGATTCTACGGTCGCGATGAATAGCCAAACCCACATCCCAGACCCCTACAAGAGCGACAATCAACCCTACCAATTCTAGAGTTAGGAGACCCGGTCTCGATTCCTCGAGATGGTCTCCCACTGGACCCTAGAACTCGGTTACTTGTGTTCCCCGCCTTGGGTCTATCCTAATGCGGAAAAGTAAATAATATACATCAATGGTGACATCATCCTAAACTCGGAAGTGCCCCAATAAAATAATATTACATACAAACTTTCACATGAATGAAAATGAAAAACTCTCATCTCACATAAAAAAAACTCGGCTATTCAAAACACGACGATCCAATATAACATATCACAGCAGCACATAACATCACAGTTTATCAGCGTAAGTAAATATGCGTATCCCAATTGTCGTTGACGTATAGTAATGAAACCGGCGATACACCACATATTATACTTACGGTCGCAGAAAAGAAAGTGAAAAACTACAACAATTGGAATCCACAACCACCTTAGACATCATAAACCCAATGCATCACATAGTTTAGATTTCATGCCTAACCAAATGAATTCCTTAGACATCGCATGCCTAACAATTATAAACACTGCATTTTAGTCTCGATATTGAAAACACTTTCCAATAACCAGTCGGGTAATTCAACAGGATTCCTGACAACCAGATCGAATGCTCGTCGGAAACTTTAGTAGACGGCCGCACCCCTGATACCGTCAATGAAGTGCACTTAGGCGTATCACCGCGGCCGCGAGCACCCAAACGGATGCTTTTGGCGACGGAATTCTCCTACAGTCACTTGGTTAGGGCTATGGGGCATGGCTACCAAGTAAGGTTACCCAGCGAATATCTGTGTACGCTACGTGATTGCGACGGACTTTTGATCCACATCAAAAATCCCATGGCAACCGATTAAATGAGACTGGATTGCTAAATTTATAAAATTCAAATTAGTTTTCACAAACTAAATATTGTGGATTCCAAGTATTGTATCACAATCACAGATAGCTAGACGATGTTAAACTTTTCGATCGGATAAACAAACACCCAAAATTTCCCAAAGAGCTCAACACTTGAGCAGAGTTTAAAAAGTACCCAGAACATGTCACATCACCTATGGACCAACCGTAGAAGGGTCAACCCTGTAGGGTTACTTAGCAAGGCAGCAAGGTTTCGGGAGACATCGTCCATGCCGTTTTCAAATTTTTGCCTTTCTAAAGAATCCTAACCTAGAATCTTAACTAGAGTTTTAAACAAAACTACATGCAGAAAACTTTGCAAACTAAGTGAATGAGGAATACAACCTTTGTAGACCGGTCCTTCACTTCAAATGCTCCATGTAGAAGTCCATTCGCTGCGAGTAAGAATCTCCCGAACTCTTGAGAGGCTCCATAAGGTGAAAGATGCAAACTTGCTCGAAGTTTTCGAGACCGAAGATGATCTACGTCGAGGAGACTCAAGCTCATGCTATCTCTTCACTAACGTGTGAAATTAGTGAAGCAAACATCCTAAACTAAATGGCTAATAGTAGAGGATGATGAAGTAGGAAATGGGCTCACTTTAGATTTCAATTTCTCACTATCATCACTTTCATAAAAGCTAGAAAGCTTAAAATGAAGAAGAAGATGATGAAGCTCAAGTGATGAAAGAATAAATCATATGGTTCAAAATGCAACCATGAGTGAGTTTATCAACCATATACTAACTTATGTAGAGAGTTAACCATTGTGTATGGTTAATGGTTGGATTGATAAATATCTTAAGAAAAATAAAAAAGTGGACTAAGTCAATGGTTATCTTCAAGCTTCTCCAAGCTTACAACCATCAAAATATCTCCACTAATTTGTAATTACTTAAGAATAAATATTAAACCCTAACATTAACCCTAGCATGATGTGAGTCTCATACATCCATGTTGCATGTGTAACCTAGCATGTCACAACAATATATATCATATATATATTGTGCATAAAGAAAACAATACATTAAACATATATCACATATATGTTAAATGTATCGTAAGTGAGAATAATAAATACTTAAGTGAGCATATAATATATATATATATATATATATATATCATTTCATCGAATCAACACTTGATCCGATAACCCGGCTATATCACATATAACCAACCAATATCACATATCGCGAGAATAAAATGCGGTATCACATACACGGATTAATCTCAGTTCCGCACATATCACATATGTGCACCTACTCTGTTTCGCATGAACCAGGAAACCTCTGTGTTGGACTCTAAAGACTCGTCAATACGCCGGCAAAAGGTGATGATCATATCAAACACCCATAAGCCGCAAGCGGTCTGCTAAACGTAATGGCCACCAGGGTATTGAGCGATCAGAAGATCAACAAGCAAGCCTGCTGACACTCCTATGAATCCAATCAATAACACTACCATACAGTCCGGTCTTTTCGTCTGATATGTCGTATATCAACAGCCTGGGGGTGGTATAACGCCAGACCCTAATAGCCTGATAAGTCATGCCGATGCAAGGTCCATAACGGTTCGATAAACTACTGATCACACTTACCAATAAATCTCAGCAATCCTGGCCAGGGATTTCCTGTTACCGGGAGAGAAGAAACCCCTCCTATCGCTCATTGTCTCCATGTGACTCGGGACTGTACCCAAAAACCACCTTCTTGCACGATCTCTTGACCATGGTATAGTGGAAATCAAAGCACAATGGGAATCACACAAGACTCTATGACGATCTCGAGTCTACAGACTAACCTGTATCAGTGTCACAAGAGAACTGCTATCCGACGATAGGTATAATACCATCTAGGAGTTCTTATCAAGTCCGTCCAGTGTACCCAGTCTCCACTGAGCACCCATATACCTTCTATGATATCAAACACCAATGGATATGGGATTATCCATCGCCCATCATATGGGTCGAGAAGCGCATACGCTAGTCTACACTGGAGTATCGATACCCTGTCTCAATATTCCCACGACAAGGAACAATTATAGAATGTACTTGTGGACTACCCTGGCCCCACTTGTATGATCTCCATCATAGTCCTAGTAGTCAAGTAAACATCCTAAGGACTATATCAACATGTGAGAGAGAGACAATAAGTGTAAATGTTAAGATAAAGTGCAACCAGGTAGCATACTATCATATCAAGCAAGAAAGTCCTCCCTATATATGTCCAAGAATCCACTACAATATACATCTCATGTACAGTAATGGCCTCTAGGGCATACATATAACTAACAAACCCTTCCCTCACCTATGGCGCCACGGAACTACCACAAACCCTAGGGTTTAGTGGCGGTTCCGACGGTCACAGAATCGAGTTAGAGTTTCGTTCTTCTAGAGGGTCCACAGAATCACCAGCATGATTTTCTGAATATTTTAAACTTGAAAAAATCCAACACTTGGAAAATTTTCAGTGAGGGAAAAAATGGGTTATTGATATCCGTTCGAACTTTTTAACGTCGTCTAAATAACCTGAAATGATGTTAGAACTACGACTATGAAACTCTCCGAATTGTCTTTGCCCAAAGATAACATCACATTCAATTTTAGCAAAAACAAGCAACACCTGAAACACTAAAACCCAGAGACTGGAGCACTATAAGAAACTGAAGCTAGAATTCCCTGACTAAACCGATGTGGCCGGTTTTTCAAGGCATGTGGCAGGCCATTTTCCGGCGAGGAGGGCTCAGGTTTCTATGGTGTTCATGTTATATCATATACAGCATTCTGTAGTTTCTTAAAAAAAAATTTGAGTCCATTTAAAAATCGACAAAAACTAGATTTAATTGTTTCAAGTTTCGGAGTAGTTTCGGTTTCATAATCTAACAAAAATCGTCTAATTCTCAAGCTTGGCTTTGATACCACTGTAGGGTTCCATAGCACGACAGAAAGGTTTCGGGAGACATCGTCCATGCCAATTTCAAAAAAAATTCCGTACTAAAGAACCATAACCTAGAATCTTAACTAGAGATTTAGACGAATCAAGCAAGCAAACAACTTTACATCTAAGTGAATGAGCAATACAACCTTTGTAGACTGGTCCTTCACTTCTAAAGCTCCGTGTAATAGTCCATTCGCTCCAAGTAGTGAATACCCGAACTCTAATAAGGGTTCACATGAAGAAATGAATAAGCTTGCTCGAAGTCTTCGAGGCCGAAGATGATCTACGTCGAGGAGACTCAAGCTCATGCTATCTCTTCACTAATGGTAGATTAGTGAAGCAAACACCCTAAACTAAATGGCTAATATAGTAGAGGATGATGAAGTAGGAATTTTGCTCACTTTAGATTTATTTTTCTCACAATATTTCTTCACTTTGAGAAAAGCTAGAAAGCTTTCTCATGAGAAAGAAGAAGATGAAGTGGAGAAGAAAATGAAACTCATGAGGTGAGAATAGCAACCATGGGTGAGTTAGTGTCATACATTAACTCATGTAGAGACTAAACTATGGCTAAGGATAATGGTTAGGTTAATAAATATCTTAAGCAAAACAAAACTAGTGGACTAAGTCAATGGACACAACAAGCTTCTCCAAGCTTCTAGCCATGACATAATTCCACCAATTTGTGAATTACTAAAATAAATAAAAACCTATAATTATCAAGAGTATAGTGTAAGTCTCATACACCCATGAAGCATGTGGCATCAAGCATGACACAAATAAAATATACATTAATATATATCGCATATATACTATATGCATACAAGTGAGAAAAAGAAATTCTTAAGTGAGCTAATATTAGTTAATGTAATTCAATATATCAAATATATAATTATACATTAAATTACTAAATCAACACTTGATTTAATAATCCGGCTATATCACATATAACCGACTAATATCAAATGTAACAACTTATCGAATCAATACTTGATCCGAAAACACGGCTATATCACATATAACCAACTGATATCACATATCGCGTGAGAATAGAATGCGGAATCACATACGTGTATTAATCTCGGTCCCGGACATATCACATATGTGCTCCTAGTTCGTTTCGCATGAACCAGGAAACCTTTGTGTAGGACTCTTAAGACTCGTCAGTACGCCGGCAGTTGGTGATGATCATATCAAACACCCACAAGACGCAAGCGGTCTACTAAACATAACGGCCACCCAGGTATTGAGTGATCAGAAGATCAACAAGCAAGCCTGCTCATACTCCTGCGAATCCAATCAGTAACACTACCGTACAGTCCGGTCTCTTCGTCCGATATGTCGCGTATCACAGCCTGGGGTGATAAAACGTCATACCCCAATAGCATGATAAGTCATGCCGATGTGAGGTCCATAACGGTTCAAGAAACTACTGATAACACTTACCACTAGATCTCAGCAACCCTGGCCAGGGATTTCCTGTTATGGCCAATCAAGCATAGCGCAACATCAACCCTCAATACCGGAAGAGACGAAATCCCCTCCTATCGCTCCTTGCCTCTATGTGACTCGGGACTGTACCCAAAAACCACCGTTTTGCACGATCACTTGAACGTGGTAAGGTAGAAATCAAACCACAGTGGGAATCACATAAGACTCTATGACAATATCGGGTCGACAGACTAACTTGTACCAGTGTCACCAGAGAACGGCTATCTGACGATAGATATAATACCATCGAGGAGTTCTCGGCGAGTCCGATCAGTGTACCCAGTCTCCACTGGGCACCCGTAAACCATCTCTGATGTCAAACACCAATGGATATGGGATCATCCATCGCCCATCATATGGGTCGAGAAGCGTATATGCTAGTCTACTCTGGAATATCGATGCCCCGTCTCGATACTCCCATGACTAGGAACATTTGAAGGATATACTTACCGACTACATTTGTCTCATTAGTATGATCTGCATCATAATCCTGGTAGTCAAGTACTCATCCTAAAGGCTTTATCAACATGTAATAGAGAGACAATAAGTGTACATGTTAAGATAAAGAGCAACCAGATAGCATACTATCATGCCGAGCAAGAAAGTCCTCCCTATATATGTCCAAGCATCCACTATAATATACATCACATGTATAATAATGGCCTCTAGGGCATACATATAACTAACAAACACCCGGGGCAACGATCTGTTAGTTGTATGTATGCCCTAGAGGCCAGTATTGTACCTATGATGTATATTATATTAGATGCTTGGACATATATAGAGAGGACTTTCTTGCTCGACATGATAGTATGCTATCTGGTTGCTCTTTATCTTAACACGTATACTTGTCTCTTGATATTGTCTTATGGTTACATGTTGGTAAAGCCCTTGGGATGTGTACTTGACTACCAGGATTATGATGCAGATCATACTAGTGGGGTCATGGTAGTCTATAAGTTCATCCTTTAATGTTCCTAGTCGTTGGTGTATCGAGACAGGGCATCGATACACCAGTGTAGACTACCGTATACACTTCTCGACCCATGTGATGGGCGAAGGATGATCCCATATCCATTGGTGTTTGACATCAGAGATGGTATACGGGTGCTCAGTGGAGACTAGGTACACTGGACGGACTCGCCGAGAACTCCTAAATGGTATTATACCTCACGTCAGATAGCAGTTCTCAGGTGACACTGGTACAGGTTAGTCTGTAGACCCGAGTTGGAACATCTACTTTGATGTCGTTATCAAAGAGTTTGATTTCGTCAAAAATGTAAATGAACCTTGTATATATACGAAGGTGGCAGAGAGTAAGGTTGTCTTCCTTGTATTTTACGTGGATGACATACTCTTGATAGGAAATGACATTCCTATGTTGTAATCGGTCAAGCTCTTCTTATCACAAAGATTCTCAATGAAAGATCTAGGGGATGCCTCCTACATCTTGGGGATTAAGATTTATAGAGATAGATCTAAACGGATACTGGGATTGTCCCAATCCAGGTACATTGACACCATATTAAAGAGGTTTAGTATGGAAGAATCAAAGGGTGGGTTTTTACCCACGATCTCTGGACCCACTCTCTCTAAAGAGATGTCTCCCAAGACTGATTTGGAGAGAGCTCGCATGCAATGGATACCCTATGCTTCGGCGGTAGGCTCTATCATTTACGCGATGCTATGTACTAGACCCATATAGCACAGTCACTAAGTGTAGTGAGTAGGTATCAAGCAGATCCTGGAGAGAGTCACTAGACAGCTATTAAAAGCATTCTCAAGTACTTAAGAAGGACTAAAGAGATGATCTTGGTGTATGGTAATGGTGAACTCCAAGTGGATTCCTTTATCGATTCGAGCTTCCAGAGTGATAAGGACGACTCTAAGTCGCACTCGGGATTTGTCTTTACCCTCAATGGAGGGGCGGTTTACTGGAACAGTTCCAAGCAGGAAACCGTTGCAAACTCGACGATGGAAGCTGAATACAACGCTGCCAACGATGCTTCCAAAGAGGCTGTCTGGATCAAGAAGTTCATAACTGAACTTGGTGTGGTTCCATCCATTGAGCTTCCAATACCTTTGTATTGTGATAACAATGGAGCGGTGGCTTTGGCCAAGGAATCCGGGTCTCATCAGCGATCCAGGCATATTCTAAGGCGATATCACCTGATCCTAGAGATAGTTTATCACCGGGAGATCGAGGTCAGGAGAGTTTACACGAAGAATAACACAGCGGATCCACTCACGAAGGCCATTCCCCAGATACAGTTCGAGTGACTCTTCGGGATGCTGGGTATGCGATACTACAGCAGCTGGCCCTAGTGCAAGTAGGAGATTGTTAGTTGTATGTATGCCCTAGAGGCCATTATTGTACATATGATGTATATTATATTGGATGCTTGGACATATATAGAGAGGACTTTCTTGCTCGACATGATAGTATGCTATATGGTTGCTCTTTATCTTAACATGTATACTTGTCTCTTGATACTGTCTTATGGTTACATGTTGGTAAAGCCCTTAGGATGTGTACTTGACTGCCAGGATTATGATGCAGATCATACTAGTGGGGCCGTGGTAGTCTATAAGTTCATCCTTTAATGTTTCTAGTCGTGGGTGTATCGAGACAGGGCATCGATACACCAGTGTAGACTAACGTCTACGTTTCTCGACCCATGTGATGGGCGATGGATGATCCCATATCCATTGGTGTTTGACATCAGAGATGGTATACAGGTGCTCAGTGGAGACTGGGTACACTGGACGGACTCTCCGAAAACTCCTAAATGGTATTGTACCTCAAGTCAGATAGCAGTTCTCAAGTGACACTGATACAGGTTAGTCTGTAGACCCGAGATCGTCATAGAGTCTTGTGTGATTCCCACTGTGCTTTGATATTCACCTTACAACGTTTAAGAGGATGTGCAAAACGGTGGTTTTGGGTACAGTCCCGAGTCACATGGAGGCAATGAGCGATAGGAGGGGTTTCGTCTCTCCCTGTATTGGGGGTTGATGTTGCACTATGCTCGATTGGCCATAACAGGGAAGTCCCTGGCCGGGGCTGATTTTGAGATTTACTGTTAAGTGTTATCAGTATTTTCTTGACCCGTTATGAGCCTCATATCGGCATGACTTATTAGTTATTGGGGCTGACGTTTACCACCCCTAAACTGGATATGCGACATATCAGACGAGGAGACCAGACTGTACGGTAGTGTTACTGACAGGCTTTACAAGAGTTGGAGCGGGCTTGCTTGCTGATCTTCTGATCGTTCAATACCCGGGTAGCCGTTATGTCCAGCTAGTACCGCTGACAGCTTGTGGGTGCTTGATGTGATCATCACCTACTGCCGGCGTATTGACGAGTCTTTAGAGTCCTACATAGAGGTTTTACTAGCTCAGGAAAAACGAAGTAGGAGCACATATGTGATATGTGCGAGACCGAGAATAATGCGAGTATGTGATACCGCATTTCATTCTCGCGATTTTCGTATCGATCTGTTATATGTGATATAGCCGAGTTATCGGATCAAGTGTTGATTCGATAAGTTGATACAGATTATATTGGTCGGTTATATGTGATATAGCCGGATGATTAAATCAAGAGTTGATTTGATAATTTAATGTATAATTGTATATGTGATAAACTAGATTACATTAACTAATGTTAGCTCACTTAAGCATTTATTTATTCTCACATGTGCACACTTATTATATATGTGATATATATTAATTGTGTTCTTTTTGTATCATGGTTGTTGATACACACTACATGGGTGTATGAGAATTACACCATACTTATTATAATGTTAGGTTTTAGTATTTAAAGTAATTCCAAAATTAGTGGATAATGAGCTCACATGCATAAAGCTTCATGAAGCTTGTGGATGCACTGACTTAGTCCACTAGTTTTGTTTTACTCATGATATTAATTAACCTAACCATTATAATGTAGCCATGGTTATGTCTCTACATGAGTTAGTATATGATACAAACTCACCCATGGTTGATTCTCTCACCTCATTAGTTCATTCTCATCTCTTGAGCTCTTCTTCTTCCTCCTTAAGAAAAGCTTACTACCTTTTCTAAAAGAATTGTGAGAAAAATAAAACTAAAGTGAGCTCACTTCCTACTTCATCATCCTCTACTAGATTAGCATTTTAGTATAGAGTGTTTGCTTCACTAATCGCTCATTAGTGAAGTAGTAGCTTGTCTTAGTATCCCTTCAACGTAGATCATCTTCGACCTCGAAGACTTCAAGCAAGAAAGTTCCTTTCGCCTTGAGAAGCCAAGCAAGAGTCCGGGAGTTCCATCAACGCAGCGAAAGGACTACTACAAGGAGCTTATGAAGTGAAGGACCAATCTACAAAGGTTGTATTTCTAGTTCACTTAGAAGTAAAGTAGTTTACTTTGGTTTTCGTATGATTCTCTAGTTATCGATTCTAGTTTAGGGTTCTTTAAAACGGAAAAATTTTGAAAATGGCATGGACGATGCCTCCCGAAACCTTGCTGTCGTTCATAGGAACCCTACACGATCTCCGCAAAGAGGATAAGTGGAGTGTCCGGAATAAAGAAATTCTTTAGTTCTGCTTCCGCCGTCGGCAAGTTATCTGAAGCAAACACGAACGGGTCGTCGAGTTTAGATAATTTCGCGGCCTGCTTAGACAGAACTTCTGGACGAAGAAAACGAGCGATAAAATCTCCAAAGCTAACACTATGCCCGCCAGACTCCAGGAATAAATTCTCATACATATTCTTTACCTTGATCAAGCTGGGGAACTGATGTTGAACGGCGTTCTCCGGGGTCAGGCCCATTACCACTGACTTAGTGGAAAAGATGTACTCATCAAGGGGAAGTATCTCCTCGTAATGTTCGCCTCTGACGGGTAAGCCGGAGACTCCGCAAACTCTTCCAATGAAATCGAAACTTCCCGATCTGATAAGAGAAAAGTGTGGGTTGGGATGTTCCATTGTTCCAAAAAATACTTGATTCACCACACATGGGGAGCGTGGTAATAAAAGAGAGACGCGTAGATTGCGGGGTACAACCTGGTCTTCAACAGCAGCGACTTCTTGGCTGACAGGATATACTAAGCCCACTGTAGGTAGCCGGCCGAATGACGTAGAGTCAATCCTATCATATAAACTTGCCCCTAAGAACTCGACTCTCCTTCGCATATGCGTCGCCCCAAAATGTCCAAGGCCATCAGTGGATGCACGGGTATCGACGCCATGGAAGGTTGAAGACAGCCTTCCGAGGTCCAGTTAACCTCTTCTACGACAAAAGTCACTTGAGGCGAATCAGCATAGTGAATAGCTGGGATCGGCTCCGAAGGCGCTGCACAAGAAAAACTGCGCCGACCCCGGATAATCCGACTATACTATGACCCCTACAGGTGAAAAGATTTTTTCTCTGGGTCATGGTCCTTAATAAGCACAAAAACTTCCTGATCCATGGGCGCGTCGGCAAAAGCACACTCTGAACATACGAAAGGAAAGGAGGAATCAAAATCCATAGTACCTGCACAAAAGGAGAAGGGTTAGTTATCGACACTATGTTCAGGACTCTAACACTCTTTGGTACTTAAAAATTGCACTGCACCGTAGTTCAAAAGAAAGGGATAAGGGGGCCCACAAAATTAAGGTAACGCCCCATCAATGATGGGGCAGTCACTCAAAGTATCCAAAAGAATTCTCATTTAATGAGAAAACATCATTGGACTGAGGAGTTAAACTCCCTCGAGAGTTGTGCTCTGCAAACAGATTTCACATCTATCAAGAAAATTAAGAAGGGAATAAAATTCCCCAAAGATTTTCAGAGCCAAGCTCTGTAGAACAATGGGATAACATCCCAGAACCATCAAAGCAAAGCTAAATCCTAAGATCTTTAAGATCTGCAAGAAGAATCTTAGAACTCTAAAAGATCTTTATGAAAGAAGAGCAAAGCTCTGATTAACGGGTTAAGAAACCCTAAAACATTTTTTAAGATCTACGATCTAATCACTACAAAAGAAGAGCAAAGATCTGTTAATGGGTTAAAAACCTATAACATGAGGAGATTCCTTCAAGAGTTTGGTCATAATCTTTACCAAATTTTTTGACAGAGTTCGGACTCTAAAAGAGTTTCCTTGGACGGAGATCTAAGCTCTGGAAAGAGAATTAAATTCTCAGAGAAAGAAGAAGGCTAGGGAAGATGAAAGCAGTCATCTCAAGGGTCAAAAGTCCTACTTATAGGCACAAGAAGGTGGTTCAACTTCCAAAAAGATCCAACGGTGGAAAATGTGCCACCGGTGCACTCACGTGTGAGCCACGTGAGCGCAATGGTGGGGGGACATTTATTTCCCCCAATAAAAGAGCAAAGCTCTGTTCAAAATTCAAGAGGAAGCGCCTCACGTGCCTTCCACGAGGGCGCTAGTGCCAGAGGTAAAAACTCAGATATGAGCATTGTTAGTGTATATGCCCTAGAGGCCATTACTGTATCATACTAGTATGTATATTACTTGATGGAAGCTTGGGATATTCACAGTTGTATATACAATCTTGCTCGAAATGGTAGTATGCTACTTGGTTTGTCTCTGCTTTAATGTGTACATGTGTTTCTTTTATTATATCACCTATACACATTAGTGGAGCCCTTAGGATCTTTGCTTGATTACCAGCGTTGTGATGGCGCTCACACTCGTAGGGGCTGGGCAATCCATAAGCACATCCTTATACAGGTCCCTAGTCGTAGGACTGTCGAGACAGGGCATCGATACTCCGGAGTAGACTAGCGTATGCGCTTCTCATCCCAGCGTGGGAGACGGTCTGTCCCACAGCCGTCAGTACGTCATACTTGAGATAGTATGCGGGTGCTCGTTAGGTTACGAGTACACTGGACAGGACTCGTCGGGAACTGTTGGTTGGTATTATACCTATCGTCAGTTATCAGTTCCCAGGTGACATGAGTACAGCTTAGTCCGCTGACTTGACACTGTCACTTCGTCTCGAGTGTGTTCCCACTGTACTTTGATTACTATCCTACCACGGCTCAAAGGAGTCGTGCAAACAGGTAGTAGTTGGGTGCAGTCCCGAAGCACTTGGAGGCAGTGACAGTTAGACAGGATTCGTCTCTCCCGGTATTGGGGGTTGACATCGCGCTGTATCCAGGAGAGCCATTACACAAGTAGTCCCTGGCCAGGGCAAGCGAGATATACTGGTAGGTTTCCAGTATTATCTCAGGGTGTTCTGGGCTACACTCCGACACGACTGTTAGTGTATATGCCCTAGAGGCCATTACTGTATCATACTAGTTTGTATATTACTTGATGGAAGCTTAGGATATTCACAGTTGTATATACAATCTTGCTCGAAATGGTAGTATGCTACTTGGTTTGTCTCTGCTTTAATATGTGCATGTGTTTCTTTTAGCATATCGCTGATATACATATTAGTAGAGCCCTTAGGATCTTTGCTTGATTACCAGCGTTGTGATGTCGCTCACACTCGTGGGGGCTGGGTAATCCATAAGCACATCCTTATACAGGTCCCTAGTCGTTGGACTATCGAGACAGGGCATCGATACTTCGGAGTAGACTAGCGTATGCGCTTCTCATCCCAGCGTGGGAGACGGTCTGTCCCACAGCCGTCAGTACGTCGTACTTGAGATAGTATGCGGGTGCTCGTTAGGTTGCGAGTACACTGGACAGGACTCGTCGGGAACTGTTGGTTGGTATTATACCTATCGTCAGTTATCAGTTCCCAGGTGACATGAGTACAGCTTAGTCCGCTGACTTGACACTGTCACTTCGCCTCAAGTGTGATCCCACTGCACTTTGATTACTACCCTACCACGGCTCAAAGGGGTCGTGCAAACAGGTAATTTTTCGGTGCAGTCCCGAAGCACTTGGAGGCAGTGACGGTTAGACGGATTCGTCTCTCCCAGTATTGGGGGTTGACATCGCGCCGTGTCCAGAAGAGCCATTACATGAGTAGTCCCTGGCCAGGGCAAGCGAGATATACTGGTAGGTTTCCAGTGTTATCTCAGGGTGTTCTGGGCTACACTCCGACACGACTTGTACCGCTATTAGGGGACGGACGTTCACCGCCCCCTAGGCCCGCTATGCGATGTATCAGACGAACAGACCGGACTGTACGGAGACTGTCACATACAGGCTCAGTAGGAGTTCAGATGGGGTTCACCTCGTCAGTCTTCTTATCGACATCTACCTGGGGACCGTTACGTACAGCTAGTGCCGCTTGCGGTCCGTGGTTAAACCCACTGCCAGCGTAGTGTCGAGTCTTTAGAGTCCCACACAGAGAGCTATTCGCCTTTAGGCAAAATGAGTAGAGGTCGCATGTTTTGCGACAGGGTTCGTTCACATCCGCGCACTTGTGCACGTTTGCTGTCCGGACAGCTTATACTAGCGGGCTTTGGTCTAAGCCGGATCCTAGTATATGATTTGGGATTGGTTTTTTTCTCTTTGTATTCTTGTTCCTCGGATCACGAATACGGGTGCGTATGCACAGTTGCTTGAGACAGAGGGAGAGGACTTTGATTAGGGTTAATGATTATTGTCATTTTTATTAACCCTAATGCTTATGTGTGTATTATGGTTAATTGATATTAGTTTAATATAATTGTGCATGGTTATGGTTGTTGACCATTTGACCTTCTTGACTTGTTGACCTAGGTTGACACTTTAACCATCATCATTTCATTTGGAAGATGCTCTTTGATCCTTGCAATTTGCATTAAAAATGAAATGATAATGGTCATGTCTTGATTAACCATGACAATTATCTAGCTAATTATCAATTTATAATAATTCACACATATATGTGAGAATGGTTGTTTTATTCTCTCATTCTATCATTCACTTTCTCTCTCTTGTTCCTCCTCTTCCTCAAGCTCTCCCCTCACATGTGTTGAGAAACACTTGAGCTTGAGAAAAACCTCTTCTTGATAATCTTTACTCTCATCTAGGGTTTTAGGAGTAGCACTTCTAGCACCCTAGTTACTTCTAGCTTGAAGTTGAAGCCAAAGGTTGAGGCTTTCGGGTGGATCCTTCTTCGACTCAAGAAGAAGACAAAGGTGATCCCTTTCTACTACTCCAAGGAGCAAGGAGAGAGGACATAAAGCCCTAGGTATAACCATTCTACCCTTAGCTAGTTTCTAGTTAGCTTTAGCTTGTTTTTGTTTAGCAAAGATCCTTCTTTGTCTAGTCCATGTTGCCTAAAGTGATAAAAATCCGATTTTTATTCCGTTTTCCGCCTCCCCGCAAGCACCGGGGTGGGCAACGTGGACTTACAGTGGTATCAGAGCCTAACTAAACATAAACTAGCTAGGCAGTAAAGTGTATGGAAGTTCAATCGAAAAAAATCGCAAAACCGAGTTTACAAAAACCCAAGTTTCTGTTAAAATTTTTCCTGTTCAAAATAAAATATATCATACTCCAAAAATCATCTCAGGGTTTTGTGAAGAAAGCCACCAAACCCGGTCCAGTGAATCGACCAAAGAGCCGCGGTTCCGCGGCAATAGCAAGCTATTGCCGCGCAACCGCGGCCGAGTTGGCTCGGCTCTGGGTCGAGTTTGGTGCAGTGTTCTTCTGGCATGGTTTTGTGATTTTTAAGATGGTCTATATGTGCCCAGGTTTTCCAGAAAAGAAATTTGTTTTTGGGGGCCTATAAATCCGTATTTTTGATCGAACTTCAATACACTTTGACTAAAGGGTTATATCTGTGATGTTTATATGTATTGAACGTCGGCTAATCGCTATATGTCGATTAGTGGGGGTTATACATATCTGTGATCTGTGTTTGATGATGGTATGTGTATATGAATGCGTTGGATTGTCGCGGGTGAATAGCCGGGGTGGATGTGAGATGAGTGTTTCTTTTTCTTTCATTCATTGTAACATGTAAATTGATGTAATATTATTTGTATGGCCGCACAACCGGGTCGGTGTTGTAGCCGTCATTGTATAATTCTTTTTACTGTTTTTGCTCCTAGGATAGACCCATGGAGGGGGTGCACAAACTACCGGGTATCTCGAAGTGCCGAGTGGCCTACTCACGGTGGTGAGGGAGGTTGCTTCCCTTCGGGTACTTGGCGGGTAGTTTGTCGCACCCGTAGGGGTCTTGGGTGGGGTATTGGCTATTCACCGCGACCGTGTAATCCGCTTTTCGTTGCAGGCTCGAATGGATTGCGGATTCCTAGTATATCCAATGTATTCATCTGTGATCTGTAATGTCTATCATTGCTATATATTTATATATTATAACTATTTAGGCGTTGCTTATGTTTTACAGCCGCGCTAGCCCAGCCCCCGCTCTGTCGTTAGTTAAGTAACCAAACGGGTGATGACGGGGCCCCGTGGCGAATGCGAATGGTATAAGCGTACGTCATATTTTGGTTGTTTTCTGCAATGGTAGGATTAAATGATGGGACGCATTAAAAGAACTAATGCAAGAAAATAAACCAAGTAAAAGTCGATTGGAACACTTTGAAAACCACTCGGTTCTTTTCAAAACTAAACTTTTAAACGCGGAGCTTGAACCACGTCTTTTAAAAGCTATCTCGTTCCATCGATTATATCAAGTTCACTACGTTCACGGTTTCGCCAAAACCATTCGTAGCCCTCCGTCATTCCACATGAATGGTCAAAAAGTATTCAAGCTATGTATTTTAGCCAAAGTCAAGGCATAGTGATTGGTAGCTATTGGGTATTCATGTGCAGCATAGATAGATGCGTTGGTTTGGGACAGTCGTGCTGCCATTTTGGCCAAAGTCAAGGGTAGGTATGGGTGGGTCCAAATTAACCAGGAGAATGACGGGTAGAACTTGACATGTGACTTATGATATTTTGGCCAAAGTCAAGGTCATAAGAGCATGGGGCAAAAATCCACATCGGGAGTTTCATAAGTACTGAAACTTGCTAGCGCTGCATACCATTTGGAGTGTGATGATTCTGGTAGGATTCCTTCAGTTTTATCACGCGATGATATTTGGATCCCGATCCTACTGTGAGTATATGCTACTCCTCGGGAAAACTCTCACTTAACGATCAATGCTATAAACCTAGTAGGTGTCTAGAAAGGTGTTAGCGGGGCTACGCCCACAGGGAAAAGAGGTTACTTAATTAAGGAACTTCGCGAAAGCGTTGGAAAACCTCCCTCGAAGTACCGACACTGGCCTGGCTGAACGGTTAAGCAAGTATTGTACGGTGAGATTGATCCTGACTAATCCTTTCTTTACGGTTTGAGAAGAGATTCGAGAGACAGTGGGAGCCATCCTGTTTAGACAAACTAAAAACCACTCTAAACTTGCAAGAGCATCATGCTAAAGTGTTTCTTTTCTCTCTCCTAATTGCAGCGACCATTCAACATGACCGGACTTAATTTATTACTAGATAAAAACATACTGACAGGGCCAAACTACAAAGATTGGCTCAGGAATGTCAAGATGGCAATCACTTACGACAAGATGGGGTATCTCCTTACCACCAAAGCTCCCCCTGTCTCAGGTCCCAAAACCAGTGTCGTAGATAGGGAAATCTATAAGACCTGGGAAATAGATTGCGCGAAGGCCAAATGCCTCGTACTTGCCTCGATGGACAACGAACATCAGAGGAGGCACGAGAATATGGACCTAGAGTCCATATTTCTTCATACAAAAGAACTATATGGAGAGCAGTCTCGTATCGCCAGATACGAAGTGTCGAAGAAGTTATTTTCGGCAAGGTTGGCCGTCGGATCATCGGTAGCAGAACACGTGCTTAAGATGATTGGCTACATAGAGGAGCTCGCAGAACTTGGGACCACGTTGGAGAATGAGCTCTATACGGACTTGATTCTCCATTCCCTGTTAGTGTATATGCCGTAGAAGCCATTACTGTATCATACTAGTTTGCATATTACTTAATGGAAGCTTGGGATATTCACCTTGTATATATAATCTTGCTCAAAATAGTAGTATGCTACTTGGTTTGTTTCAACTTCAATGTGTACATGTGTTTATTTTATTATATCACCTATACGCATTAGTGGAGCCCTTAGGATCTTTGCCTTATTACCAGCGTTGTGATGGCAGTCACACTAGTGGGGCTGGGTAATCTATAAGCACATGCTTATGCAGGTCCCTAGTCGCAGGACTATCGAGACAGGGCATCGATACTCCGGAGTAGACTAGCGCATGCGCTTCTCATCCCAGTGTGGGAGACGGTCTGTCCCACAGCCGTCAGTACGTCGTACTGGAGATAGTATGCGGGTGCTCGTTGGGTTACGAGTACACTGGACAGGACTCGTCGGGAACTGACCGGTTGGTATTATACCTATTGTCAGTTATCAGTTCCCAGGTGACATGAGTACAGCTTAGTCCGCTGACTTGACACTGTCACTTCGCCTCGAGTGTGTTCCCACTGTACTTTGATTACTACCCTACCACGGCTCAAAGGAGTCGTGCAAACAGGTAGTAGTTGGGTGCAGTCCCGAAGCACTTAGAGGCAGTGACGGTTAGACAGGATTCGTCTCTCCCGGTATTGGGGGTTGACATCGCGCTGTGTCTAGGAGAGCCATTACACGAGTTGTCCCTGGCCAGGGCAAGCGGGATATACTGGTAGGCTTCCAGTGTTATCTCAGGGTGTATTGGGCTTCACTCCGATACGACTTGTACCGCTATTAGGGGACTGACGTTTACCGCCCCCTAGGCCCGCCATGCGATGTATCAGACGAACAGACCGGACTGTACGGAGATTGTCACATTCAGGCTCAGTAGGAGTTCAGATGGGTTTCACCTCGTCAGTCTTCTTGTCGGCATCTACCTGGGGACCATTACGCACGGCTAGTGCCGCTTGCGGTCTGTGGTTAAACCCACTGCCAGCGTAGTGTCGAGTCTTTAGAGTCCCACACAGAAAGCTATTCGCCTTTTGGCAAAAGAGTAGAGGTCGCATGGTTTTGCGACAGGTCGCATGGTTTTGCGACAGGGTCCGGTCACATCCGTGCACTTGTGCACGTACAGTGTCCGGACAGTTAACACTAGCGGGCTTTGGTTTAAGCCAGATCCTAGTGTGCGTTTTGGGATTGGTTTCATCCAGTATGTATTCGTGTTCCTCGGAACGCGAATGCGGGTGTGTATGCACAGTTGACGGAGAGACAGAGGCAGAGGATTCTCATTAGGGTTGTTGACCGTTGACTGTTGACTATTGACTTTTTGCTCAACCCTAATGAGAATATGATATGTAATTAACAATAATATTAATTAAGTATTGTGGTGACATGGTTGTTGAGGGGTTGACTTTGTTGACTTGTTGACTTTTTGACCGGTTGACTAGGTTGGACTAGTTGACCATCATGATGACAATGGCTATCATTTCATGGCAAAGACTTTTTACTTGCTTGTTCTCTTGTGCAATATGAGTACATGAAATGATATAACCATTTTGACTTAAACCATTTACACAATACTTGATTACTATTTTTGTGATGATGGTTTTGGATTATGAGAGCCAAGAGAGAAAAGTCTTTCTCATTCTATCATTTTCATTCTCTCTCTTGTGTTCTTGAGCTCTCATCTTCTTCCTCTTGCTCTCCCTCTATTTAGTCTATGGTTCACTTGTCTCATGTGTTGAGAACCAAGAACCATAGAGAAAATCCCAACACACTCTCCTCTACTCACTCTAGTTCACAAGGTTTAGCAAACCGAGTGAACTAGTTTCTTCAAAGACCGAAGAAGAAACCAAAGGTAGAAGCTTTTAGGTGGATCGATCTTCGGTGCAAGGAGACGACGGGGTGAAGCCGATCCGGACAACCATCGAGGCTTGAAGACGAAGGAGTTCAAGAAAGAAAGGTATAACCCCCTAACCGAGTAGTTAACAACTCCTAGTTAGGTTGTTAGTTAGATGTTTAACAAAGATCCAGTTTTGAGTCCATGTTACCACCTCTAGAAAATTGTTTTTCACCAAATTCCGCATTCCCGAAAGTACCGGGAGAGGTAGCATAAACTTACAGTCCCTTCCTTCCACTTACGCCCAGTTCATCCTGAACTTCAACTTACAGGAAAAAAAAGTTGAACTTTCAGAGCTCCTCAACATGCTGAGGAGTGCAGAGGGCACCCTACAGAAAAGTAGGGAGACATCCACTTTGTTTGTAGGAGGATCTTCCTCTTCTAGATCCAGGGCGAAAGCCAAGGGTAAGAAGAAGAATGCCCCCGCCAAACCAAGAGGCGGTGTCAGTAAAGTGGATACGAAGGGAAAAGGAAAAGCAATAAAGGTAGCGAGTAAGCTGGTGGGGAAGGAAGAATGCTTCTACTATCACAAAAGTGGTCACTGGAAACAGGATTGTAAGGCTTGGAAGGCCAGAACACAGGATTTGAAGCGAGTTGCGGCTTCAGCTTCAGGTGTGTATGTTATTGAAAACTGTCTATCAATAAACTCTACATCCTGGGTATTGGATACCGGATCAGGATCTCATATCTGTAATTCTTTGCAGGCGTTGAGAAAGCGTAGAGTTTTGAAGGCAGGTGACATGACCCTCAGAGTTGCAAACGGTGCTAGCATGGATGCTGAGGCCGTGGGGAACTATCACCTGGGACTGTCGGATGGACACTTTTTGGTTTTGCGTAGTTGTTATTATGTACCAAATGCAACCTGTAATATCATTTCTGTATCTTTATTATCTAAAGAAGGTTATGAATTTGCATTTGTAAGTAATGTAGTGAACATTCACCTTAATCAAGTTTTGATTGGGTCAGGTACATTGAACAACGGTATATACGTATTAAACCAACCACAGATTTTCAATGTCCAGAATACACAAAAAAGAAAGTCTCCAGAAATCAATAAAACTTTCTTATGGCATTGTAGACTGGGTCACATCAATGAGAGAAGGTTGACTATGTTACATGCAGAAGGATATTTGGATCCGTTCGAATATCAATCGTATGCAACTTGTCAATCCTGTCTCAAAGGAAAGATGACAAAGACTCCGTTCACTGGACACGGAGTAAGAGCGAGCGAGCTCTTGGGACTCGTACACAGTGACGTGTGCGGTCCAATGTCTACACATGCACGAAGCGGTTATTCTTATTTCATTACTTTTATGGATGATTTTTCAAGGTACGGTTATGTCTTCTTAATGAAACATAAATCCGAGGCTTTTGAAAAATTCCAGGAATATAAGAATGAAGTAGAAAAACAAACAGGCAAAAGTATCAAGGCACTGAGATCTGATCGAGGTGGTGAATACTTGAGTGCCGAGTTCCTGGGTTACTTAAAAGAGAATGGAATTCTCTCTCAGCTTACTCCTCCATACACTCCACAACATAACGGTGTATCGGAAAGACGGAACCGAACCCTATTGGATATGGTACGGTCTATGATGAGTAACGCTGAGTTGCCGCGATCGTTTTGGGGATATGCGCTAGAATCAGCTGCATACCTTTTGAACCGAGTTCCAACTATGACTGTGCCTACCACACCATATCAGATGTGGTGTGGGAAGAGACCCTATCTTAATCACATTAAGACATGGGGATGTCCAGCTTTTGTAAAAAAGCAGCATGCGGACAAGCTCGAGGCACGCTCAGTACAGTGCAAGTTGGTGGGATATCCAAAGAACTCCAAGGGATATTTCTTCTATTGCGAAGAGGAACAAAAGGTTTTTGTTTCTCGCCATGCCCACTTTCTAGAACACCAGTTCATAGAAAAAGAAATAAGTGGGAGCGCAATAGAACTGAAAGAAATTCCAGAACCACGAGCTACTACTGAAAGCTTAGTAGAACCAGAGGGTTCGAAAGATCAGGACATTCCCACGCCACTCTGCAGGAGTAGTAGGCAGTCTCATCCGCCCGAGAGATACTACGGTTTTCTCATTGACGGGGATAGAGAGGATTGCATCATAGATTGTGATGAACCTACTAGCTTCCAGCAAGACATTCAGAGCGTCGACTCGGTAAAATGGCTGGATGCAATGCGGACCGAAATGGAGTCCATGTACACCAACAAAGTATGGACGTTGGACATTGCTCCAGATGGGGTAAAACCCGTAGGATGCAAGTGGATCTTCAAAAGGAAGATTGGTGTAGATGGACAGGTTGAGACCTATAAAGCTAGACTGGTAGCAAAGGGTTTTCGTCAGCGACCTGGTTTGGACTATGACGAAACCTTTTCTCCAGTAGCTATGCTGAAATCCATTCGGGTCCTTCTTGCCATTGCTGCCTTCCACGATTATGAGATTTGGCAGATGGACGTAAAGACAGCTTTTCTAAATGGACATTTAGAGGAGTGTGTCTATATGGAACAGCCAGAGGGTTTCATTCAGAGTGGGAACAGCGGAAAGGTGTGCAAGTTGCTTAAGTCCATATATGGACTAAAGCAGGCATCGCGGAGTTGGAACATCTGTTTTGATGAGACGGTCAAGGAATTTGGCTTTATCAAAAATCCAGATGAACCATGCATCTATTGTAGATTTGTAGCGAGAACTGTGGTATTCCTCGTTTTATACGTAGATGACATTCTCTTAATAGGAAATGACATTCCTATGCTACAATCTGTCAAGGGGTTCTTGTCACACAGGTTCTCCATGAAAGACCTGGGTGATGCCTCATACATTCTGGGTATCCGGATCTACCGTGACAGATCCAAGAGGATATTAGGACTTTCACAGTCCAGGTACATCGACATCATACTGAAGAGATTCAGTATGGAAGATTCCAAGCGCGGTAATCTACCGACTTGTCACGGGATCACCCTCTCCAAAGAGATGTCTCCCAAGACTGATTTGGAGAGGGATCGCATGTCTGTTATACCCTACGCTTCTGCGGTAGGCTCTATAATGTATGCGATGTTGTGTACCAGACCAGATGTGGCTTATGCACTGAGTGTGGTAAGCAGGTATCAGTCAAACCCTGGGGAGAAACATTGGATAGCGGTAAAGAACATTCTCAAGTACCTGAGAAGGACTAAGGAGATGTTCTTGGTGTATGGCGGAAAAGACCTCCAGATTGAGGCCTTTGCTGACTCCAACTTCCAGAGTGACAAGGATGATTCCAAGTCCATGTCGGGTTTTGTCTTTACCCTCAATGGAGGGGCGGTGTGTTGGAAGAGCTCCAAACAATAAACCGTTGCTGACTCGACTATGGAAGCGGAATACATCGCTGCATCTGATGCCGCAAAAGAAGCTGTCTGGATGAGGAAGTTCTTGAAAGAACTTCAGGTGGTTCCGTCCATTGTTGACCCAATACCTCTGTATTGCGACAACAACGGGGATATAGCTTTAGCGAAGGAACCCAGGTCCCATCAGAAATCCAGACACATCTTGAGGCGGTATCACCTGATCAGGGAGATCGTGGATCGCCAGGAGATCGAGGTTCGGAGGGTTGCTTCAGAAGATAACACAGCAGATCCATTCACCAAGGCCTTGCCCCAGACTCAGTTCGAGCGGCTGATCGAGATGATAGGTCTTCGATACGCCAGTACATGGCCTTAGTGTAAGTTGGAGATTGTTAGTGTATATGCCCTAGAGGCCATTACTGTATCATACTAGTTTGTATATTACTTGATGGAAGCTTGGGATATTCACAGTTGTATATACAATCTTGCTCGAAATGGTAGTATGCTACTTTGTTTGTCTCTGTTTTAATATGTGCATGTGTTTCTTTTAGCATATCGCTGATTTACATATTAGTTGAGCCCTTAGGATCTTTGCTTGATTACCAGCGTTGTGATGGCGCTCACACTCGTGGGGGCTGGGTAATCCATAAGCACATCCTTATACAGGTCCCTAGTTGTTGGACTATCGAGACAGGGCATCGATACTCCAGAGTAGACTAGCGTATGCGCTTCTCATCCCAGCGTGGGAGACGATCTGTCCCACAGCCGTCAGTACGTCGTACTTGAGATAGTATGCGGGTGCTCGTTAGGTTACGAGTACACTGGACAGGACTCGTCGGGAACTGTTGGTTGGTATTATACCTATCGTCGGTTATCAGTACCCAGGTGACATGAGTACAGCTTGGTCCGCTGACTTGACACTGTCACTTCGCCTCGAGTGTGTTCCCACTGCACTTTGATTACTACCCTACCACGGCTCAAAGGGGTCGTGCAAACAGGTAGTTTTTGGGTGCAGTCCCGAAGCACTTGGAGGCAGTGACGGTTAGACAGGATTCGTCTCTCCCGGTATTGGGGGTTGACATCGCGCTGTGTCCAGGAGAGCCATTACACGAGTAGTCCCTGGCCAGGGCAAGCGAGATATACTGGTAGGTTTCCAGTGTTATCTCAGGGTGTTCTGGGCTACACTCCGACACGACTTGTACCGCTATTAGGGGACTGACGTTCACCACCCCCTAGGCCCGCCATGCGATGTATCAGACGAACAGACCGGACTGTACGGAGACTGTCACATACAAGCTCAGTAGGAGTTCAGATGGGGTTCACCTCGTCAGTCTTCTTATCGACATCTACCTGGGGACCGTTACGTACAGCTAGTGCCGCTTGCGGTCTGTAGTTAAACCGGATCCTAGTATATGATTTGGGATTGGTTTTTTTCCTCTTTGTATTCGTGTTCCTCGGATCACGAATACGGGTGCGTATGCACAGTTGCTTGAGACAGAGGGAGAGGACTTTGATTAGGGTTAATGACTATTGTCATTTTTATTAACCCTAATGCTTATGTGTGTATTATGGTTAATTGATATTAGTTTAATATAATTGTGCATGGTTATGGTTGTTGACCATTTGACCTTCTTGACTTGTTGACCTAGGTTGACACTTTGACCATCATCATTTCATTTGGAAGATGCTCTTTGATCCTTGCAATTTGCATTAAAAATGAAATGATAATGGTCATGTCTTGATTAACCATGATAATTATCTAGCTAATTATCAATTTATAATAATTCACACGTATATATGAGAATGGTTGTTTTATTCTCTCATTCTATCATTCACTTTCTCTCTCTTGTTCCTCCTCTTCCTCAAGCTCTCCCCTCTCATGTGTTGAGAAACACTTGAGCTTGAGAAAAACCTCTTCTTGATAATCTTTACTCTCATCTAGGGTTTTAGGACTAGCACTTCTAGCACCCTAGTTACTTCTAGCTTGAAGTTGAAGCCAAAGGTTGAGGCTTTCGGGTGGATCCTTCTTCGACTCAAGAAGACGACAAAGGTGATCCCTTTCTACTACTCCAAGGAGCAAGGAGAGAAGGACATAAAGCCCTAGGTATAACCATTCTACCCTTAGCTAGTTTCTAGTTAGCTTTAGCTTGTTTTTGTTTAGCAAAGATCCTTCTTTGTCTAGTCCATGTTGCCTAAAGTGATAAAAATCCGATTTTTATTCCGTTTTCCGCCTCCCCGCAAGCACCGGGGTGGGCAACGTGGACTTACAACGACTTGTACCGCTATTATGGGACTGACGTTTACCGTCCCCTAGGCCCGCCATGCGATGTATCAGAGTGTTCTGAGCTACACTCCGACACGACTTGTACCGCTATTAGGGGACTGACGTTTACCGTCCTCCTAGGCCCGCCATGCGATGTATCATACGAACAGACCGGACTGTACGGAGACTGTCACATACAGGCTCAGTAGGAGTTCAAATGGGTTCACCTCGTCAGTCTTCTTATCGGCATCTACCTGGGGACCGTTACGTACAGCTAGTGCCGCTTGCGGTCTGTAGTTAAACCCACTGCCAGCGTAGTGTCGAGTCTTTAGAGTCACACACAGAGAGTTATTCGCCTTTAGGCAAAATGAGTAGAGGTCGCATGGTTTTGCGACAGGGTTCGTTCACATCCGCGCACTTGTGCACGTTTGCTGTCCGGACAGCTTATACTAGCGGGCTTTGGTTTAAGCCGGATCCTAGTATATGATTTGGGATTGGTTTTATCTCATTGTATTCATGTTCCTCGGATCACGGATGTGGGTGCGTATGCACAGTTGACTGAGACAGAGGGAGAGGACTTTGATTTGGGTTAATGACCATTGTCATTTTCTTAACCCTAATACTTATGTGTGTATTATGAATAATTGATATTAATTATATATAATTGTGCATGGTTAGGGTTGTTGACCATTTGACCATACTTGACTTGTTGACTTGGGTTGACAAGTTGACCATCATCATTCCATATGAAAGATGCTCTTTGATCCTTGCAATTTACATTTAATGTGAAATGATAATAGTCAAGTCTTGATTAACCATGACAATTATCTAGCTAATTATCTAATTTACATAATTCACACATATATGTGAGACTGGTTTCTTTATTCTCCTCATTCTATCATATTGATTCTCTCTCCTCCTCTTCCTCTCTCTCAAGCTCTCCCCTCTCATGAGTTGAGAAACACATGAGCTTGAGATAAACCTCTCTAAAATAATCTCTACTCTCTTCTAAGGTTCTAGGATTAGCACTTCTAGCATCTTAGTTACTTCTAGCTTGAAGTTGAAGCCAAAGGTTGAGGCTCTCGGGTGGATCCTTCTTCGACTAGAGAAGGCGACAAGGTGATCTCTTTCTTCCACTCCAAGGAGCAAGGAGAGAAGGACATAAAGCCCAAGGTATAACCTTTCTTCCATGTAGCTAATACTAGTTAGCTTGTAGTTAGTTTTTGTTTAGCAAAGATCCTCCTTTAGTTAGTCCATGTTGCCTAGTTCGAAAAAAATCCGATTTTTATACCGTTTTCCGCCTCCCCTCAAGCACCGGGGTGGGCAACGTGGACTTACAAGCAGCACTCGTGTGCAAAGTACACAAAACTCAAGAGGCAGCGCCTCACGTGCATTCCACAAGGGCGCAGGCGCCAGAGTTAAAAACTCTTATATGAGCAGTGCCCGTGTGCAAAGCATACAAAACTCAAGAGGCAGCGCCTCATGTGCCTTCCATGAGGGCGCCAGCACCAGAGTTAAAAACTCTAATATGAGTAGCGCCCATGTGCAAAGCACACAAAACTCAAGAGGCAATGCTTCAAGTGCCTTCCACGAGGGCGCCGGCGCCAAAGTTAAAAACTCTTATATGAGCAGCGCCCACGTGCACAGCACGTGAGCGCCGGCGCCTTGTAGAATTAAATTCTACTCTCTGTTAAACAGATCCAATGGAGATGATAAATCATCAGGATACAGAATTAAATTCTGTTGAGAGGAAATAATCCTCAAATCTTTCTAAACAAGAAAGATTGCCCTCTGTAAAACATAGTACCATTGGACTAAAAATTCAATCGTGATTAAAGAATCTCTGATCTACAGAATAAATTCTATATAAGTAAATATGTCCCCAATGTTCTTAAAAATGAGAAAAATATGTTCTGTAAAATAGAAGCTCTTGGATTAAAGATCCAATGGTCGGTAAAAATCCCGAAATCAATTAGGATCTCTTAATGAGAGATTTCTGCAACTAACCAACAGACTTGCCTCTACTATATAAAGTGTAAGTGCACGGCGGCGCCCCGGCCTCCATCCCGAGGCCAAATACGGAAGCGGTGGTTAACTTTAATTTTGCAAACTAGCAAACCGGCACCACCGCGCACTAAATACCCGGATCGAACCATTAACTAGTCCTAGCTAACTATAAGATGGGGAAGAGAGATATACCGACTGATCCGAGTCCTCCGGTCTTCTCGTTGTCGTCCCGATCTCCCGCGGAATGTCCTGTCTCCACCTCGTCGCCGGAAGTGCACCACATCGCCTACATCTTTTACGGGCTCCCACCTCTATACCGAGGCAACTCGGGCACGAAGCTGGCTAGTCGACATGCCCAAGGTTTGCTGTAGAATATAGTGAAGATCTATATATATCTCATTTGGGGTAGAGGATGTTGCCTTTGTGGTGGAGGAAAAAGAACTCGGAGAGAAGTGAGGAAAAATGTAGCATGCAAAGAATGAGATTAACATTTTTCTCATCACTAAAAGAAAAGCCCCCCCCCCACCCTCACTAGTGGCCGGCCATGCATGAAAAATGGAGAGAGAGGATGAAGTCAAGGGGTGGGTGGAACCATCATCCAAGGGAGAGTGTGAAGTGATCATGATAAGGAATGATCACAAAACAAATCTAACACTCCAAAACCTAATCAACTCTCATCATATCCCCACAAGTCAAACCATGATGACTAATAGAAAGTCAAATGATGGTGAAGTCATCATGAAGCAACAAAATGCAAAGAACACCCTCCACAAATACCTATTTGCACAAATGCAAATAAGCCCTCCACCACCAATCTTCGGCCAATGAAAGATACAAATGAAAATGGCCGAAACAGAAAGCAAACTAGCAACTCCAGAAAACTGGTCTCGTAATAAATTACAGGAAAAACCCCGATACAGTGTATACACACCCGCATCTGTATTCCGACCGAAATACAAATGCAATGAGACAAGGTCTACACTGTACTATACTAGGATCCGGCTTAAACCAAAGCCGGCTAGTAATATCCGTCCGATCCTGATCCGTGCAATACCGCACGTATCTGATCGAACCCTGCCATATATCCATACGGCCTCTAGTACGAACTGTCCGATCCTGATCCGTGCAATACCGCACGTATCTGATCGGACCTTGCCATATCTCCATACGGCCTCTACAGCTTTTCGCCCGAAAGCTTGAGTAACTAAATATGGGGGACTCTAAAGACTCGTCAACACCTTGGTTGTGGATTTAACCACTAGCACGTCAGAGGTATAAGCCAATACGTGACGGGCTACCAGGTATTGACCAAAAGGGACGTCGATGAGCGAACTCATCCTGACACCCTACTGAGCCTGTCAGTGACAATATCCGTACAGTCCGGTCCGTTCGTCTATGAGCATCGCATGGAGGGCCTAGGGGGTTGGTAAAAGTCAGACCCCCAAAAGCGGTACAAGTCGTGTCGGAGTGTAGCCCAGAACACCCTGAGATACTACTGGAATACCTACCAGTAAATCTCCTGCCTTGGCCAAGGACTTCGTGTAATGGCTCTCCTAGACACAGCGCGACCTCACCCCCAATACCGGGAGAGACGAACCCCTGAAGATCCGCTCACTGCCTCCATGTGGCTCGGGACTGTACCCAACTAAAACCTGTTTGCACGTCTCCTTTGAGCGTGGTAGGGTAGTAATCAAAGTACAGTGGGAACTCACACGAGACAAATGACGATCCACAGGTCGATGAACTAACCTGTACACATGTCACCAGGGAACTGCCATCTGACGTCTGGTATAAGACCAACTAGCATGTTCCCGGCGAGTCCTGTCCGGTGTACTCATAACCCAATGAGCACCTGTATACATCTTAGGTGATCTAACTGACACCAATGGCTTGTGAGACCGGCCACCGCCCCTCGTCGGGGTCTCGACTGTATACACTAGTCTACTCTGGAGTATCGATGCCCTGTCTCGAAACTCCTACGACTAGGGACCTTTTAAGGATGTGCTTATAGACCCCAGCTCCCACTTATATGATCGCCCTCATACTGCTGGTGGTCAAGCAAGAATCCTAGGGGCTCTATGATCGTGTAATAGCGACATGTCAGGTCACCTAAAGCAGCACACGATGATAAAGATAAACAAGATAGCATACTATCATCTCGAGTAAGACTGTCCGACCGGGATAGGTCCTCCCTCAATCATTGCAATCACGTGCCTGTGATCCAATAATTGACTATGAGGGCACTATCTCCAACAATCTCCCACTTGCACTCAATGCTAATTATTGCGATGTCGCATACTCACAGCCCGTGTGATACCGAACACCCAACTCCTCTACTAGTCAGTCTCACAAAGCTCGTTTGCGAAACTATTGCGTTCGAGGAATAGCCTCAGTGAGCGGATCCGCCTTGATGTTTCTTTCTATGTCTCTCTATATCTCAAGTTCGCGGAGAAAGCCATCTCCCAAAATGAGCAATACCTGTCTTAGAATGTGTCTGGATGTCTGATGGGACTTAGCTCATAAATGAACTCCAAATCCAAACTTCTTAGACTGTATTGTCAACTGAACTTAATCAGTATCCTGCGCCATGCCTCCCTCAGTATTTCTTTGGACCACCTGTCCAAAATACTGCCCCTCGTCAGAAGGAAAACTATAACTCTGACAGCCTCCTTGTCGTCCAGGTCACCTTGGAAGCCTGGAATGATAACTGTCTCCTGAAAGAGGTTGTCGTTATCATATCCTTAGAACATCCACTTATGTTCTAAAACTGCTTCCTACTGTTTCTCCAGGATTGGATCAATATCAACTTATTGCATGTAGTGCAAGAACAACATCTGGTGTGGTACTAGACATCTCATGATTGACTCAATTGCCTGAGCAAGTGATCTGCCAATCATGCGCATCCCTCTCCCCTTTAGTCTGTAAGACACCTTTAGAGAGGGTGACTCCATCACCTGCAGGTATACTACCGTGCCAGGAGTCGTCCATTCTAAATACTCTTAGAATGCTGTCTAAGTACCCTGATTGGGAAACCACCCAAATCTAGATCTAAAACCATAGATCTAGTAACCAGTATGTCTGATATAATGTCCAAGTCCCATGTGGAGAAACCACTGTGTGACGACCAAAGTATAACCGATCGTAGTATAGGAGTTTCCTTTCCTACTCTGTGTATGTCATCCAATACCAGGATATCACACCCTACTACCTTCTCAACAGATCCATCCCCTATTCTGGTGAAGTCAAACCTATGACTGTCACATCAGAAATAGATGATCTATCTCCGCTATATCTGCTTTAGTCCATAAATAGACATAAGCTACCTGTCCACTAATGCTTCCGCTGCTCCTACTGACTACGACAACCCTCTGGCAGAGTCATATACACGCACACTTCTAAAGAACGACGCTATACTCATCCTCCCGCCGGGTCTCGCAACCTGGAACAACAGCAATGGCAATTGTGGGTAAACAAGAACTTCCCTGTCACCGTCCTTGAAGCTACCGGAGTACCTCTCGGGTGCCTGAAGTTACCCACCTTATCTGCGGAGTGGCCAATGGAATGTCAAACCAGATTGAAACTTTAGGTTCCTATCAAATCTTCAGTAATCTATTGTGGTTCTGGAATCACTTCCAGTTCTACCATACTCCCACTACTGTTTTCTGAAAAATCCATTTTATTTTAAAAACTGTGGCGAGTCTAGAACAATATTGCTATTGTTCTTCCAGATGGTAGAAAGTCAACCCTCGTCATAGCCTGGGTCAACCCACAAACAGCCATTACAGAAACGTGCCTTGAGTTGTCCAGTGTCTGGTTTTAATCATAAGCCGGACAACTCCCCGTACCTTAACATCGTTAAGATACGAACTGTTCTATATCCAATATAGGACCAGAGGCACTGATTTAATTGAATCAGATTCAAATCATGCAACTGTCCCCAGTGCATGTCAACTAAATGGAAGGAGGCCGATCAGCATTACTCAACTTAGGAATACTTCCAATTATGAGTAACCTGAAGGAGAAGCAAGTTCTCATAATCACTACTATCAACTGAATACCATACACAAGTATCTACATCTTCGATCACTTTGAAGAATCCCGATACTTGCAATACCTGGTTCTCTACTTTATTCAAATACCTATAACTTCTCAAAATTCGGACCCTGTGTTTCCACGAAACACCTATCTAAAAACTAGAGAAGTCATAAGTAAACCGAATATAGTACGAGGACCAACCCCTCTGTCCTAATGGACCCTGGACAACATACAATACTCTGTATAAGTCCCTTGAGTCTGATAACTCATTCACTGTGTGTCGTAGGTTGAAAACTGTACTTATGGTTAAGAAGAATTACACCGCTGTTTAATGCTCCTTACCTAACCATCAACTGATATAGGTAAATTTCATAGACATAATTTCAAAAAGGTATATCTCACTCTATGAAAATAGACGTACAGATATATCAATTTGAAATTGGTGCATGACAGCGGATATTCAAAACCAAATATTTGCCGACCGGCAAACAGTCCAGGTGACTTCCTCAAATATCACCGATTACAACGAATCCCGATATAATGAGGATGATCACCCAATTCCCAATAACTTACTCCCACTCATCATCTGTAAAACCATACAGATGTGAGGATCATACCTGGTAAATACATATCCTGGAGTAAGTGTCTAATTGGGAAATCAGTTTTCCATTAACAGTACACAGTGGAACTGAAATATTGAAATGTTTCGACGGGGTATCCCGGTATTCCTAGTAATGCCTCTTCCAGATTCACGACTGTAACCGTATAATTCTTTGCCACCTCTCCAAATCCCTTTATATGTCTTTAGTCATTACCTTCTGCACACCCCTTTAGGCCAAGTGGTTTTCTTCCTTCCCTACCGTTCGGCACCAGCCTATGGTTTGGAAGAAGACTATCCAATAAGCATAATGGGTGTACTGTCCTAATCCTAGGAGCACTCGCAATGCGAGAGAAGGTGAAAATAAAAGACAACCGAATAAACCTTATTCCTATTTCTCCTGAACCAGAATCCATCCCCGAACTGGAACAAGTTCCTTTCGAGTTCGTATATAACCATACGATGGATTATCCAATAAACTGTAGATTTTCGTAGTGATACGGAGTGTCCTGGAGAAATACAAAGGTGAAGTGGGAGTGGTAATGAAATACTTGGTTTGGTCGTGAATATCAGTCGCAATTTACTTTGCCCTCCTTCTAATCCCTTTCTTTGTCTTTACATAATACCTTCTGTACACCGTTTAGGCTAATTGGTTTTCCTCATTCCCTACCGTTCGGCACCAGCCTAAGGTTTGGAAGAAGACTATCCAATTTGCGTAATAGGTGTACTATCCCCTAATCTAAGAGGTACTCGCAACCTGAGAGAAGGTAAAAGGGAAAAGACAACTGAATAGTCCTATTTGTTTTCTCCAGAACCGGAAACCATCCTCGAATAAATCCCTTCGAGTTCGTATATAACCATACGATGGTTTTGTCCAATGGAAGTGGACGTTCGTAGTAATACGGGGTGTCCTGGAGAAAAGGGTAAAAGTAGGAGTGGCAATGAGGTTTACAACTCTGACAATCCAAAAGCCAATGTTTAAGAAGGTTCGGTTTATTCTGGTCTCTGAGTCATAGTCTTAGGGTCGGGTCAATGGTCGCTGCCAAAGATAGAGAGAAAAGAAACACTCAGCGTGCACTCTAACCTAGATCAGAATGGTTACCAGTTTATCTAATCTGGAAACCTCCCACTGTACCGTCAAATTCTCCTCCAAACCTAAAAGAAGAATTAGTCGGGATCACCCGAGGAGTAAAACAACTCATCAGTGGGAATCGGGATCCAACTATCATCGCATGATAACGTGACGGAATCCGCTCACGCTATCACACTTCAGAAGGTATGCGCATATCTGGCAAGTTTCAGTTCTTTTGAAACTCCCGATGTGATTTTTACCCCATACTCTTATGACCTTGACTTTGGCCAACAAATCATAAGTCACATGTCAAGTTCTACCCGTCATTCTCCAGGTTAATTTGAATCCACCCGTACCTACCCTTGACTTTGGCCAACAAGGCAGTACGACTGTTCCAAACCAACGCATCTATCTATGCTGCATATGAATAACCAACAGCTACCAAACACTGTGCCTTGACTTTGGCCAACAAACACAGCTTGAATACTATTGACTATCCATATGAAACGACGGAGGGCTACGAATGGTTTCTGGCGAAAACCTTTAACGTAATGAACTTGATATCGTTGAAGGAACGGATATCTTTTTAAAATATAGTGACGAACACCTTTGCTAAAGAGGTCACTCCCGGTGAAGGGATCTCGGCTCTTTCCCCGTAGAATGAGGTGCAGGATATTCCAACTGAATACCACGGTGCAAAACAAAAGTAATCGGCTATAGTGAAGTTAATGCCCTGACGCAAACTTTTGTCCAAGGGGTCACTCCCGGTGAAGGGATCTCGGCCCTTGCCTCGTCGACTGAGGAGCAGGATATTCCAACTGAATACCACGGTGCAAAACAAAAGTGAACGTCCTTGCAATAACAGCTTTTTAAAAAGTGTTCCAACAACATCAGATTAGGTTTGTTCAACTTGCATTGATCCGAATCAACGCAGTCCCATCAATTGATCACACCACAAAGAACGAAAATATACTGATGTACGTATATGCCATCCGCATTCACCACTGGGTCCCGTCATTACCCGTTAGGTTAGCTAACTAACGACAGAGCGGGGACTGGAGTAGCGCGGATGCAAAACATATACAACATCTACTAATATATATACCAATATATTATATTTCGCTCAAGGCGTGATAAAAATGCAACATCACAGAAATGTACAGCATCACAGAACAATACAGATATCTGGGATCCCCGGGTTTCACAGAGCCACTACTGAAACCCGACGTTCCCCTGGTCATGTGGATAGCCTGTGCAATGAAAACCTGGACCCCTACGGGCGCGGCAAGTTACCCGCCAAAACCTGAAGCGAGGCAGCCCCCTTCAGCACCGTGAATGGACCACCCAGCACTTCACGGAATCCAGTAACTTGGGTACCCCTCCTGGGTCAACCTGTACCCCCTACGAGTGCGGCGAATAGCCCGCCAATCCTAGAGTGAAGACCCCTCCGTCTCAATGCCATGAGATGCGAGCTTGTTGCCCTCTAGAACCCGGCTATCCGTGCACCCCTCCGCGGGGCAATCCTAGTACAGAAAGTAAAATATACATACAACGGGTACATCGACCGCAACCTGGTCGTGCCCCAAAATAATAATACAAACAGGCAGTGACGGCAGTCCACATGTCGGACGCTCGCCCCGCAATATCAAATGTACATAATACAACAAAAACTGTACTAGCATTGCATCCAGGCTATCCCCACGACCGATCCGCAACATCACAGCAAAATCACAAAACATCAACGTGAAAGTCACGTTCGCAAATCCGTCTAACCGGGCTATAGCAGTTAGACAGGATTTACCGATCAAGTGACATTCACGGTCGCAGATATAATGTAAATACTGTGAACTAATGTATTTAAAATGTCCGATCGATCAAAAATTACCAACTGGGCCCCCAAGTACTACTGTAGCACATCAAGAAATTCTGGGCCCAAAAATAATATTCCAGAAACCCTATTTTCAACCCAGAAAGCAACTGTAGAAATTTGACACAGCGATCTCAACATTGTGCGGCGGAACTGCGGCCCAAAGGGGTGTTTGGCCGCGGTTCCGCGCTCCTGTAGTCGAGTTTGTGTATCGAATTTTTACAGAACTCTTAGAATTTCCAGTACATCACTTTTCTACAACCTGAAAAAATTTTCGAGCAAGAAAAAATTCAACAGAAAACTGATGTATGTGAAAACGTGGGTTTTTGGAATTTTGGTCGATCGGAAATGTAAACACATTAAACAAAGCTAGACTATGTTAATGGAGAGGCTCTGATACCAATGTAAGTGCACGGCGGCGTCCCGGCCTCCATCCCGAGGCCAAATGCGGAAGCAGTGGTTAACATAAATTTTGCAAACTAGCAAACCGGCACCACCGCGCACTAAATACCCGGATCGAACCATTAACTAGTCCTAGCTAACTATAAGATGGGGAAGAGAGATATACCGACTGATCCGAGTCCTCCGGTCTTCTCGTTGTCGTCCCGATCTCCCGCGGAATGTCCTGTCTCCACCTCGTCGCCGGAAGTGCACCACATCGCCTACATCTTTTACGGGCTCCCACCTCTATACCGAGGCAACTCGGGCACGAAGCTGGCTGGTCGACGTGCCCAAGGTTTGCTGTAGAATATAGTGAAGATCTATATATATCTCATTTGGGGTAGAGGATGTTGCCTTTGTGGTGGAGGAAAAAGAACTTGGAGAGAAGTGAGGAAAAATGTAGCATGCAAAGAATGAGATTAACATTTTTCTCATCACTAAAAGAAAAGCCCGCCCACCCTCACTAGTGGCCGGTCATGCATGAAAAATGGAGAGAGAGGATGAAGTCAAGGGGTGGGTGGAACCATCATCCATGGGAGAGTGTGAAGTGATCATGATAAAGAATGATCACAAAACAAATCTAACACTCCAAAACCTAATCAACTCTCATCATATCCCCACAAGTCAAACCATGATGACTAATAGAAAGTCAAATGACGGTGAAGTCATCATGAAGCAACAAAATGCAAAGAACACCCTCCACAAATACCTATTTGTATAAATGCAAATAAGCCCTCCTCCACCAATCTTCGGCCAATGAAAGATACAAATGAAAATGGCCGAAATGGAAAGCAAACTGGCAACTCCAGAAAACTGGTCCCGTAATAAATTACAGGAAAAACCCCGATACAGTGTATACACACCCGCATCTGTATTCCGACCGAAATACAAATGCAATGAGACAAAGTCTACACTGTACTATACTACGTTCCGGCTTAAACCAAAGCCGGCTAGTAATATCCGTCCGATCTTGATCCGTGCAATACCGCACGTATCTGATCGAACCCTTCCATATATCCATACGGCCTCTAGTACGAACTGTCCGATCCTGATCCGTGCAATACCGCACGTATCTGATCGGACCTTGCCATATCTCCATACGGCCTCTACAGCTTTTCGCCCGAAAGCTTGAGTAACTAAATATGGAGGACTCTAAAGACTCGTCAACACCTTGGTTGTGGATTTAACCACTAGCACGTCAGAGGTATAAGCCAATACGTGACGGGCTACCAGGTATTGACCAAAAGGGACGTCGATGAGCGAACTCATCCTGACACCCTACTGAGCCTGTCAGTGACAATATCCGTACAGTCCGGTCCGTTCGTCTATGAGCATCGCATGGTGGGCCTAGGGGGTTGGTAAAAGTCAGACCCCCAAAAGCGGTACAAGTCGTGTCGGAGTGTAGCCCAGAACACCCTGAGATACTACTGGAATACCTACCAGTAAATCTCCTGCCTTGGCCAAGGACTTCGTGTAATGGCTCTCCTAGACACAGCGCGACCTCACCCCCAATACCGGGAGAGACGAACCCCTGAAGATCCACTCACTGCCTCCATGTGGCTCGGGACTGTACCCAACTAAAACCTGTTTGCACGTCTCCTTTGAGCGTGGTAGGGTAGTAATCAAAGTACAGTGGGAACTCACACGAGACAAATGACGATCCACAGGTCGATGAACTAACCTGTACACATGTCACCAGGGAACTGCCATCTGACGTCTGGTATAAGACCAACTAGCATGTTCCCGGCGAGTCCTGTCCGGTGTACTCATAACCCAATGAGCACCTGTATACATCTTAGGTGATCCAACTGACACCAATGGCTTGTGAGACCAGCCACCGCCCCTCGTCGGGGTCTCGACTGTATACACTAGTCTACTCTGGAGTATCGATGCCCTGTCTCGAAACTCCTACGACTAGGGACCTTTTAAGGATGTTCTTATAAACCCCAGCTCCCACTTATATGATCGCCCTCATACTGCTGGTGGTCAAGCAAGAATCCTAGGGGCTCTATCATCGTGTAATAGCGACATGTCAGGTCACCTAAAGCAGCACACGATGATAAAGATAAACCAGATAGCATACTATCATCTCGAGTAAGACTGTCCGACCGGGATAGGTCCTCCCTCAATCATTGCAATCACGTGCCTGTGATCCAATAATTGACTCTGAAGGCACTATCTCCAACATAAGGGACCCAAGACTTCAAGTCTAAAAAAAGAGGAACCCCCCATAAGCTTCGAAAAAAACAAAGCAGAGAGCTTCAAAAAAAGAAGAAAGAAGAAAATCTCCCTTCTCAGAGAAAAAAGCTCTAGGTAAATAAAAAAGAAGAGAGATCAAAGCATCTCGTTTACTTATTGAAAGGTTTAACCCTTTTAAAAGAAAAACTTAGTTTTTTCTCTGGATCTGAGAACCACAAGACAAGTCTCTCACAAGTTGAAAATTTAATTCTCATCGGGAAGAATTTTCTCTTGGAGATCAAAGATTCAAAAAAGAACCTGGAAATTGAATTTCTCAAAACAAAATATACAAGAAAAAATCACCGCCCAGCGCCTCACGTGCCCCTCATGTGGATGCCTCACTAAATAAGGAGTGCTTAGCACTCAGTGTTTAGCGCTCAGCGCCCCACGTGCCTCTCAGGTGGGCGCTACAAAATAAATGAGTGCTTAGCATTCAGTGAGAGGTGCCCAGCGCCTCACGTGTCCCTTACGTGGGTGCCATAGAATAAAAGAGCTTGACATTCACTAGGCAGCGCCTAGCGCCTCACGTGCTTTGCACATAGGAGCCATAAAGAGAGCTCAGCACTCCATAAAGAGAAAAAAATGGTAAAGTGTTTAACACTTATTGGGAAAATCCCCATGACTAAAAACCGCAAATGGTTATGTGTGAGAACTTACATAAGTGCTCAGCACTTTTTGCACAAAAAACAAAGGATAGAGCCCAAACAAGTGCTTAGCACTTCTTTTCAAATAAAAAGAAAACTAAGTGGACCAATCCCAAGTTGGCTAAGTCCCTAACCCAGATCAACCGAGCCCATGGGTTCATTATTTCCTAAACTGATCTCAGTCCTAAATACGACTATCGATCTTCCAACTGATGATATCCCAAAACGATATTCGTCCCACATTCCCCTGAGGAAATTTTAGTCTCAAAATATGACTAATGAATCCCAGGTTTACCATTAATCTGTCTTCCCTCAAACACGGAAATTGGTTCAAGGGTACATCTCTCTACACCTCTGATATATGTTGTTGTAATTCCTCAACGTCTTCAGAGAGGTGGCGGGTCCCGATAGCCAACTGTTTTTTGTGCACTTCCCAAACTGACGTGCACATCCTAGATCAAATCACATCCCAAAATGGATGCATCCCATATCATCATTTCTCATCCCGTCACGTAACAAATACATGTGCGTGCAAGATGATCAACGGACCAAAATGTCCTTAAACTACAACGGACCTAAACGCCCTTAAACTAAACGTTGCCTTCAAAATGGCGAAAACGGACCGTAACGTCCTTAAACTAAAACATCACCTCAAAAATGGTGATCTACAGACCGAAACGTCCTCAAACTAAACGTTGCCTCCAAAATGGTGACAACGGACTGTAACGTCCTTAAACTATAATATCACCTCAAAAATGATGATCTACAGACTGAAATGTCCTCAAACTATAACTTCGCCTCCAAAATGGCGATAAGGGACCGGAAAGTTCTTAAACTAAATCAACAGAGCCCAAGTGCTCTCTTATTGGATCTGAAACAAAAATGATAATAACACCCTATTAAGTAGATCTTAGTCTCAAATTGGACTAACGTATCCTTAACAAAAAACCAACCGAGCCCCCAACTGCTCATATACATTTATGTCGATCTTGATCTCAAAACGGGTCAACGATCCTTAAATAAAATAAACCCAAATCTAAGATATACGGATTTGGACTAATCCACACCCTACGGGCGACAACATAAATTAGTCCGTATACAATCCACGGGCAACCAAAAAAAAACATACAGACACAACACGAAGTGAACTTCCGGAGCAGAAGAAAGTCGTTATCGCGATGCGATAACGTAATTAACTGCAGGGGCTTGCGCCTGCAGGGAAAAGCATCCCCATAATTAAAAATCCCTCACAAACGAGGAGGAATCTGACGAAGTCTTCTACAACAGCCGCATCCATCCAAACCTCCGATATACGATGCCATAAATCAACTTGGAATTTTCGGAGAGGTAGACGGATAAACCCAAATAGTATCTGCCCCCAAATTCAGGAAAGACGACCTGCGCAGTTCGTCTCTGCTTTCGGCGGTGAACAATCTCCTTAGTCCTTCTTAGGTACTTGAGAATGTTCTTTACAGATGTCCAATAATTCTCACCTGGGTTCGACTGATACCGGCTCACCACGCTAAGCGTGTATGCTACATCTGGTCTGATACATACCATCGCATACATTATAGATCCTACCGCTGAAACGTAGGGTATAATACTCATGCGAGCCCTCTCTTCATCAGTCTTGAGAGACATCTCTTTGAAGAGGGTGATTCCGTGCAAAGCGGGTATATTACCGCGCTTGGAATCTTCTATACTAAATCTCTTCAGTATGGTCTCTATGTACCTGGACTGTGAAAGTCCCAATAATCTCTTGGATCTATCTCTGTAGATCTCAATCCCCAGAATGTAGGTCATTCATGGAGAACTTTTATGACAAGAACAGCTTGACCGATTGCAGCATAGGAATATCATTTCTTATCAAGAGAATGTCGTCCACGTACAAAGAGTGGGAATACGATAATTCTTCCTACAATTTTCTTGTAGATACATGGCTCATCCTTATTTTTGATGAAATCAAATTCCTTGACTATCTCACCAAAACAGATGTTCCAGCTCCGCGATGCCTATTTTAATCGATAAATGGATTTAAGCAACTTGCACACTTTCCCACTGCTCTCATAGTCTATGAATCCCTCCGGCTGATCTATATAAACGCACTTTTATATATAAACCCATTTTTGCGTCCATCTACCAGATATCATAGTCATGAAAGGTAGCAATGGCAAGTAAGATCCGAATAGATTTCTGCATAACCTCTGGAGAAAAGGTTTTGTCATAATCCACTCCTGGTCTTTGACGAAACCTTTTGCAACAAGTCTAACCTTATAGGTTTCCACCTGTCCATCTACACCGATCTTCTTTTTAAAAATCCACTTGCATCTAACGGGTTTTACCCCAGAAGGAGCAACATCCAAAGTCCAAACGTTGTTGTTGTACATGGACTCCATTTCAGATCGCATAGCATCCAGCCAATTTACAGAGTCACCACTGGTAATGGCCTACTTAAAACTAGTAGGATCATTTTCTTCCAAGATACAATCCTTTCGATTCCCGTTTATGAGAAAACCGTAGTATCTCTTGGACGAATGAGAAACCCTACTAGTTTTGCGGAGTGGCTAAGGTTCTTTCGGAGTTATTGAATCTGGAGGTTTCACCAAATCCTCAGTTATAGTTTGTCCTTCTGGAATTTCTTCCAGTTCTATCATGAACCCACTAATTTGTTTTGCAAGAAATTCCTTCTCTAAATAGACGATGTGGCGAGAAACAAATACCTTCTGTTCCTTGGTATGGTAGAACAGATATCCTTGCGAATGCTTAGGATATCCCACAAACTTACAGAAAACTGACTGTGCCTCGAGTTTGTCCGAGTTCTACTTCTTTACATAAGCATGACATCCCCATATCTTAATAAAATTATGGTATGGTCTCTTCCCCTCCCATATTTCATATGGGGTGTTAGACACGGATTTGGTTGGAACTCTATTCAACAAATATACTGCTGACTCTATTGCATATCCTAAGAATGAAAGAGGTAACTTAGCATTACCCATCATTGAGAGAATCATATTCAATAAGGTATGATTCCTCCGCTCCGACACACCTTTATGCTGTGGTGTATATGGAGAAGTAAGCTGAGAGAGAATATCATTCTCTTTTAGAAAATCAAGGAACTCCTTGCTCAAGTATTCTCCTCCTCGATCAGATCGAATGATCTTTATATTTTTTCCTGTCTGGTTCTCTACTTCACTCTTATATTCTTTGAATTTCTCAAAAGTTTCAGATTTATGTTCCATAAGATACACATATCCGAACCTTGAGAGATCATGTAACAACCCTAATTTTTGCTATACAAATTTTTTTCAAATATTTTTTTCAAAACCCATAAAGGGGTATTTTAGCCTGAGCACAAGATATAAGTAATTATTTTGCTTTTTAATTACAAGTTAAAAGAATGTAACAACTCCATTTTTAGTGTACAAAATTTGCTTAAAAATTAATCTATACTTGGAGTATTTACATTTTCTGTGACTACTTTAAATAATTAAATAGCTCCATAATTACAAGAAAGAGCTTGTAACTCATTGGTAATACTTTGCACTGCTGAACCAAGCCACCAGAGTTCAAATCCCATACCCTATATTATTTTTAATATTTATTTGTTTTAAATTTTATAGAAGCCCAACAGTCAACACGTGATAACTCCCAAATTTTCCACTACACATGAAAAACTAAATATACCAAAGGCTATACCAGACGACCCCCCACCTCCCTGACCTCCGACTCGGACGGCGGACCGGCCGACTCGGCCGGACGGCCGAGTCCCCAACACAAAAGTTTGGGCTCTTGGCATTCTATACCCCCCTGCATACTTTAAATTCCCAGATCGGTTCCAGAGAATTCAGAAAGCCCCATTTACTTCAATTTTTAATACATTTTTATATATTTTTACATTTTTTTTCAATTAAACCCGTCATCTACCCTAACCCTAGCCTAACCTTATAAATACTACCCTAAACACCATCCCCCTCACTCACATTTCTAAGCCAACTCTCAAGAAAAATCCTTAGAACCCTAGTGTGAAATCGAAGTGAGCACGAGGCAAAGCTACGGCGAATTTTCTGGCGAACTTCCAACGATCGTTCTAGGAGCTCCCGGCGACGAAGCGACACACCGGCGACTCCTTCCAATCAATCTCTCTCTTCTTGTTTTCCTAAACCCGTAAGTTCCCATTTTCTATCTCTCTTTTCCATTTTAAAATACGGATTTACAAAACCCGAAGGAATCGGAATAAATCCGATTTCCGATTCGGTTTTCTTTATAAAACTTCACTTCTCGTTAATACAATTATGCTTAAACTCTCTCATGTTGACTATTAAACACTAATCAACCAAATTGATCAAGTTTTATTTCATAAAATGATGGCTATTTCAATTTATCGTATTTTTCACTTAAATACCACATTGTTTCAATTCTACATTTACTTCCATTAAACTTGCTATACTTTTAAGTAGATCACGAGGTAACGACCTACCTCCTCACACACTCATATGCAACATAACACGATACCCTCGAGAACTTAGAATACGGAAAACAAATATTTTCATTTAAATACCCTTTACTTAATAAAATCATTTCTAAAAGATTTAGTATTGATACATTTTATAAATAAATAATCTTTGAGCTAATAATAAAAAATATCTAGACTCAGCCAATTAAGGACTGTCGCACTCATTAGGATAGAGGAAGGTTGTGGGCATTCAGTCGTTTATCTAAACCTAATTTTGTGGTGCCTAGGCTAGACAAGTGAGAAAGGTAACTTTAAAAGGCCCGTCTCACGGTGATTCATGAGCGGATCCCTCCTTTCTTCACTTGTACTTACCTGACCACAATTGGCGGTGAAGAGGCGATTTGAGGTATCTCACAACTTATCGCTTTGGATCAGTTAGGAGCAGTCTAGTTGACTTAGGAGACCCTAGAACATAGAATACGAGAAATTGACATCTTTACAAATAAATACCATTTACTTAAGAAAACCGTTTTCTAAAGGATTAGTATTTATACAAATCTTTGCAAAGCGCCGCTACAACCCATTTTGGGGAACCCGTTTGGGATAGTGCGGATTATCGTACATCCTCGGGCTTAGTAGTGCGAGATTCAGACCTCCGTAAGGAGCATTCGGTCTCGAAAGATTTAAAAATACGACATCTTAAGAAAATGAGATTTTTAGAATATAAAATATATATTAAAATTATTTTTGGATAAATATATGTATATTTATCATTAAAATACCCATTTTGTTATAATATAAATATTCCACCTTTTTCCAAAATTCACAAGAATCAATTTTACACTAAAATATCATGAATTCCATACAAAACTAATATTACAAATAAATACCACTTATTATGAAAATACGGTATTTTCACTAGAAATATCACAATATAAAATCTACATTCATTACAACTCTAAAGACGATTAATAAATACTTGGGGTGTATTTTGAAAAGTATATAAAAGTATTTTTATATAAACCCCCCTCAAGTTCTATAAATTACCCTAAGGACCCTATTAAATATAGGTTTAAGCGGGACCAATCTCTTGAGTCTTATTATAATCTGACTTGAATATGATTCAAGTACAATCTACAATCTACAATTTACAAACTACAATTTATAATATTACAATTCAACATGAATCCATGAATCCATTATTCCATATTTCAATCTATTAACTTGACTGAACCGAACCATGGATATACATCCATTTACATGATTCTCCAGTTACATCCGTTTACTGATATCATGGTTTCGGTCAGTCATCCAATTATGCAATCTATACAGTTTACAATACAAGACAATACAATACAATCAAGATAACACTACGAGGTTTAAGGGGTAGACTGGTACGGAATATGTTAAAGGTGGTATGAGGTAGTCACTTACGACGTAATTACATCCATGCCATTGTTCCGTGGTATTATCGATGGAGCCTTGTACTACGGGTTACCAAAGTCCCCGGTGTAAGTGGGACTCCTCTCGTATACACTGGCATCTTCTGTACCAAGCTACAAACAACATCGTTAACACAACATCATAACAATATAATACAACTTTAAAAGCCACACACTCTCTCTCTTTCTTCTTTTCTACTTCTCCCTTCTCTTTGGGACTTACCGAGCGATCTGTTCGCTCACGACATTCTCTTTCTTTCTTCTTTGAAGGTCATCAGGTGATCTGGACACTTCAGAGATCGAACCCAGCGCTGAAGACTTGGATCAGTTCAGTGAAGACCCCGAGCTCTAGTCATTGTACACTTTCCATTCAGTACTTTCATTTCTGTTATGCCATTGTTTAGGCATTATTTTTTATTCAGTTGTATTTAATTTTCATGCATTGTACAAAATAATGTTAATAAATAAGTTGCTTTTTTATTTATACTTTGTCTCTTGTGTATATTTTCTTTTATATTGCTTAGATACGCTTAGCGTATTTACTTCAGAGTAAATACGTAGCGGCCTCGTCGCGTCCCCTTCGCCGTATACTGGGAAGCGGGGCGTGACAGATCGTCAGTGAATGTGATAAAGTATGAGAACCCACCTCTTGCATGTTTAGACATCGGACCACACACATCACTATGTATAAGTCCCAGAAGCTCTTTATCTCTTTCTCTGTGTCCCGTAAACGGAGTTTTTCTCATCTTTCCTTTGAGGCAGGACTGGAAAATTTCATAAGATGAAAATTCGAACGAATTCAGAAATCCAACCTTATACAACTTGGCTAGTCTTTTCTCATTGATATGACCAAGTCTACAATGCCACAAGTAGGTTTCGTTCATATATGAACTTTTCTTCTTGTGTGTGTTTTGTATATTGAAAACTGTGTTTTGATTAAGAACATAGATACCGTTATAAAGTGTACCTTCTACAACCAATACCTGATTAAGATAAATGTTCATAATATTTCTATCTAGAACAAAATTATATCCATTTTTATCAAGTAAAGAAACTGATATAATGTTGTAGAGTATGGAAGGTACATAGTAACAATTGTTCAAAATTATAGTGTTGCCACTTGGAAACACAAGGTGATATTCGCTGACGGCAACAACATCAACTTGTGTTCCATCCCCTACTCTGAGGAACATATCATTCGGTCCAACCATTCTACTTTTTCTCAGTCCTTATAATAAATTATAGATATGAGATTCTGATCCGGTATCTAGTACACAGGAGGTAGGGTTGACCGAAAAACAATTTTCAATAACAAATACACCCGAAGAAGATGCATTAGAATACTTCTCCTTCACTAGGGTCATATGGAATTCCTTATAGTCCTATTTTCCTTGCTCACACTTGTGACAGTTGTCATAAGTTAGAGCCGAACCGATATTCCCCGGCTCAGTGTAATAAGATGGTTTGGACACGTCAAACATTTTATTATCTTGATTAGGTCGTGACATGGTTGCTACCTGGAGACAAAGAAAAGAAATACTCAGCGTGCGCACTTTCAAGATTATATTATTTATTAGTTTATCTAATCAGGATGGCTCCCACCGTTTTCTAAAATTCTCCTTCAAATCTTAAAAAGAGAACTAGTCGGAATCATTTACACCTTACAAGTTCGCTAACCGTTCAGCCAGGTGGGTGTTGGTATTCTAAGGGAGCTTCCCCGTGCTCTCGCACGGACCTAATTAAAATAAACCTCATTTTCGCAGAGGCGTAGCCCCGTTAACATCATTCTAGACACCTAATAGGTTAGCTAATTGTGAAGCAAAAAATATCTCCCAAGAGTAATCTTACTCATTAATAGGATCGGGACCCAACTATCATCGCGTGATAACTTAGATGGAAACCACTCTAGTTACCACACCCCAGAAAGTATTCAACACTAGCAATTTTCCATATGTATTTGAAACTCTCGATGTGGTTTTTTCCCCCAAGCGTCTTATGACCTTGACGGATGCCAACAAATCATAAAGCACAAGTCAAGTTCTACCCGTCATTATCCTGATTAATTTAGACCCACCCGTACTCGCCCTTGACAGATGCCAACAAGGTTGTACGACTGTCCTAAATTAATGCATCTCTATACTGCAGATATGTATCATTTAGCTACCGTACACTATGCTTTGACGGATGCCAACAAACATAGCACGAATGCTAAATTCTATTTATCTGAAATGATGGGGGGTTATGGCTGGTTTTTGGCAAAAAACCATTAACGTAATGAACTTGATATCATTGAAAGCACCGAGCAGTTTTGAAACGGAGTAGTTTAGGCTCCGCTTTTGAAAACTAGTGGTTTTGAAGAAAACCAAGTAATTTATAGTAACGTAAACTTTTGCTCAAGAGATCACTCCCCGTGAAGGGATCTAGACTCTTGCCCCCTCGAATGAGATGCGGGATATTCATGACCGAATACCTCTATGCAAAACACAAGAATACAACTATAGTTTTTCGAAATTTGTTCCAACAACATCTTTTAGCTTTATTTCCTTGCATTAATCAAAATTAACGCGGTGCCATCAATTAATTGCTATCACACCAGAAAAGAACGAAAATATAATGTACGTATATGCCATTCACATTCGCCATGGGGCCCCATTATGCACCGTTAGGTTACTTAACTAACGGCAGAGTAGGGGTAGGGCTAGCATGGATGCAAAACATATACAACATCTACTAGTGTGTATGTGTGTGTGTGTATAATCATTCGTCCCAGGCATGATATAAGCAACATCATAAAGAAGCGATAAGCAAAATAAAGAAGCGGATAATCTAAGAGCCCCGAGTTTCTTTTGAGCCGCAAATGAAACTCGACGTTCCCCGGTTGTGTGGGTAGCATGTGCAATGTAAAACCAAGACCCATATGAGCGCAGCAAGTTATCCACCAATCCCAGAAGTGATGCAACCTCAATCAACAAAGTGAATGGGCCACCCAGTACTTCACGGAATCCGGTAACTTAAGCTCCTCTCCGTGGGTATACCCCTTACGAGTGCGGTGAATAACCCACCAATTCTAGAGTAAGGCATCCCGATCTCAAAGCCATGAGATGGACGCCCATTTCCCTCTACAACCTGGCTATTTGAGCACTCCGCCGCGGGGTAATCATAGTACAGAAAAGAAATAATATATACAACAGTGATATCGACCTCAACCCGGCTGTGCCCCGATAAAAGAATATACAAACTGTCAGAAACGGTAGTCCACATGTTGGACGCTCGCTCCGCAATAATGAATATACAAATTAATCAAAACTTTACATCAAACATTGCACAAAAGACTATCCATCACGACAATCCATCTAAAACATCACAAAGATAAATATCGCAACAACCAAATGCGTGTAACCCCTTCTAATCGATGTATAGAGATTAGAAGATGTTCACAACATATATACGCATCACATAACTAAGTAACGAAAGCCACGTCAAAAAAATCCATGCACAAATAGAAAACAAAGCAAGTTTTCCCAAACTCAGAAAAAACGGTTCACTAAGTCCTAAAATTCCATCGTTTAAAGCCAATCCGAAAGTCGAAACAAATTCGAAATTCACCCGAACCTTCACGATAGTGAAGTACCTAAAATTAACTATCGCCTAGGGGCTAAGGGTACTCATCCTTATAGGCCACCATGATGTGGCCCATAAGGGAAGGCAGACTCGAGACTACCCCTGTGGGGTAGTGCTCGGGTCCCCACCCATCAAGGACACCTTGTGGTGGTCTTGGGGTGTGGGCCCGACCTTTGTCCTACCGAGGTGACTCCCGAGTACCCTCACATCACCCCGTATCTTCTCGGTCCGAACCGTGATCCTGTGGGGTGCGCAAACATCTCAAAACTTGGAATTTTGGGACTGTTCTCAACGGCAGTTTTTGCACGACGAAAACGGAAGAATTAAAGCGTCGTAACAAGCTAGTTAAGGCTTATGGAGTGGCTCTGATACTATATTGGTTAGTTGTGCTCACTCTACATCAATAGTATAGAGGCAGAATGCATAAAAATCAAATTTTGGCAAGCACAACCAACTAAACCCCTAGTGATCAAACTATAAGCCTAACCTAGCAACTACTAGGAGTTAATCTACTATGAAGAGGGGTTATACCTAAAGATATGTGTCCTTTGGATCTTCAAAATCCTTCCTCTTGTGCTCCTAGAGATCCTTGATCAACCTTGCTTAAGAGCCTTCTTGATTCTAGATGGTCCACCTAAGAGTTTGTAGTCCAAGCTTGGCTTCACTAATGAAGCAATTTAATAAGCTAGTTTGCTAATCTAGATTACTAAGATGATATAGATATTGTAAATGGATTTTTTTCTATCTCTAAAACATCATGATTCTCAACACATGAGAGGGTTGAGGTTGAAGAAGAAGATGAGAGCTCAAGAGAGGAGAGAGAAGGCTTGTGTAAGAATGAATGTAGAATGGCTAGCAAAAAATAATATGTATCATATCATTTTTTCAGAATAAAAATTCAAGCCATGCTTGAATAGTTTTCACAAATGAATAAACAAATTTAATAACCATTCCTAACACAATGCTTGAAGCCACCTCACCCCTCCACCTAATTTTTAATTTCTAATAAATAGAAAAAATACATAATGAGGTGTCATATTCTAGAAGCATTCTTGTATAAATACAAGAATACCTAATCGTATATACATACCCGTATTCATACCAAAAATATGAATACAAAGAGATAGATAAATCCAATAATATGATACTAGAATTAAATCAATACTTGATTTAATAAACTGGCTTAATCCTAAACCCTCTAGTATCGCAAACTGTCCGATTAAAATTTCACGCAAGTAGTACACGTATTTAATCGAAACCCTGCATGTATAAATATACGGTCTCTATATCATTTCTTATAAACCATAGAAAACTCTCTTTGTGGGACTCTAATGACTCGATAGTACGCTGGTGGTGGGTTTAACTACAAGCACGTCAGCGGCACTAGTTGTATGTAAAAGATACCCAGGTACCTGCCGAAAAGAAGGCCGATGAGCAAGCTCACCCGAACCCCTACTGAGCATATCTGTTACAATCTTCGTACAGTCCAGTCTCTTCGTTTAAGAGTATCGCATACCGGGTCTAGAAGGCGGTAAACATTAGACCCCTACTGACCCGATAAGTCATGTCGATGTAGCTCAGAACTGATCCGAGAAACTACTGATATAATAATCAGTAAATCTCAACTGCCTTGGCCAAGGTCTTATGGTTATGGCCAACCGGACACAGTGCGATATCAACTCCCAATACCAGGAAAGACAGATCCCTGACAGTCACTCACTGCCTTCATATTGCTCGGGACTGTACCCAACAAAAACCTGTTTGCACGACTCAGTAAAGCCATGGTAGGGTAATGATCTAAGCACAGTGGGAACTCACATGAGACAAATGATGATTTCCGATCTAAAGACTAACCTATACTCATATCACCTGAGAACAACTATCTGACGATAGATATAATACCATCTAGAGATTAACGGTGAGTCCTTTCAGTGTACTCACCCCCAGTGAGCACCTGTATACAATCTTAGGTGATCACACCAATGGCTGTGGGACCAATCACACCCCTCGTCGGGGTCTAGAAACGTATACACAAGTCTACTGTGGAATATCGATGGCCAGTCTCGATACTCCTGCAACTAGGGACATTTAAGGATGTGCTTATGGACTACCCAGCCCCCATATGTATGATCGCCATGTAAGTCGATGTCACGCACCCCACGTGTCCGCGGGGAGACGGAAATAGAAAAAAAATGATTTTTACGAGCTTCGCAACACTGACTCAAAACAAGGATCGAACACAAACCGTAGCTAGCAAACTACTTGAGGTTAAACTACTCGGATTCGAAGTTATACCTCACGTTACAAGTCCTTCGGGTCTTCACCGCTGTCCTCCTCGTCATCGTAGGCTCCAAGGATCATGACGGATCGCGGCTACCTCGACGGCCTCCTCGAGTCAAAGACGTTCCACCCGAGAGTCTATAGTCCGAGCTCCTATCTCGAATTTGAGATAACTACGACTTCTAGTTTGCTACGCTAGAAGTCATAGATGGTGTATGATATTTAGATAGATTACTTTGTCTCTTTAAACCCTAGGATTCTCAACACATGAGAGCTATTAGGGTTTAAGGAAGAAGAAGATGAAGACTTGAGAGAATGAAAGTGTTTGTGATGAATAATGATGAAGCATTACTCGTGATTGAATAATATAAAGCATACAAATATCTATCAAATAATATCTAGTAAATAACTTAGCATGCTTCATTTAATTCAAGAAGTGAATCACCTCATGAGTCATGGTTCATTTAATGCAAACATACACCTCATTTCCTCCACCTCATTTAAGCTTTAATCAAAAGATAAAAACCTTAATGAGTCACCTTCTTCTAGAACCTTCCCGACAAATTACGAGACTGCCCCTCCCATCCGTATTTACGAAAAATACGGATAATCTGAGACTAAATAAATCCATCAGTATAATACTAGAATCTGGTTTAAACCAAAGCCCACTAGTATTATCTGCCCGATCACATTACGTGCATAAGTGTACGTAAGTGATCGCTGCCCTACCGTAAAACCATACGGCCTCTACACCCTTTGCCCGGTGCAGGGAAACTCTCTGTGTGGGACTCTAAGGACTCAACACTACGCTGGCAGTGGGTTTAACCACAGGCCGCAAGCGGTACTGGCTGTACGTAACGGTCTCCAGGTAGATGTCGATAAGAAGGACGAAGAGGTAACTCATCCGAACTCTTACTGAGCCTGTATATGACAATCTCCGTACAGTCCGATCTGTTCTTCTAAGAGTATCGCATATCGGGCCTAGGGGGATGGTGAACGTCAGACCCCTAAAAGCGGTATAAGTCATGTCGAGAATAGCCCAGAACACCATGAGAAACTACTGGAACACCTACCAGTAAATCTCACTTGCCGTGGACACGGACCTTTGTGTAATGGCTCTCCAACACAGCGTGATATCAACCCCCAATACCGAGAGAGACGAATCATGTCTAACCGCCACTGCCTTCAAGTGCTTCGGGACTGTACCCAACTACTACCTATTTGTATGACTCCTTTGAGCCATAGTAAGGTAGTGATCAAAGTACAGTGGGAACACACTCGAGGCGAAGCAGCAGTGTCAAGTCGACGGACTAAGCTGTACTCATGTCACTTGGGAACTGCTACCTGACGACAGGTATAATAACTATCAACAGTTCCCGGTGAGTCCTGTCTAGTGTACTCGTAACCTAACAAGCACCTGCATACTATCTCCAGTACGACGTACTGATGGCTGTGGGACAGACCATCTCTCGACCTGGGATGCGAAACATATACACCACTCTACTCCAGAGTATCGATGCCTCATCTCGATATCCAACGACCAGGGACCTGTATAAGGATGTGCTTATAGACTACCCAGCCCCCACTAGTGTGACTGCCATCACAACGCTGGTAATCAAGCAAAGATCCTAAGGGCTCTACTAATATGTATAAGCGATATGCTAAAAGAAACATACGCACATATCTGAGTAGAAACAAACCAAGTAGCATACTACCATTTTTAGCAAGACTGTCAATACAACTGTGAATATCCCAAGCTTCCATTAGTAATATACAAGCCAGTATGATACAATAATGACCTCTAGGGCATATACACTAACAATCTCCCACTTGCACTAGGGCCATGTACTGGCGTATTACAGACCTATCATCTCGATTAGCCGCTCGAACTGTGTCTGAGGGGTGGCCTTTGTGAGTGGATCAGCAGTGTTATCCTTTGTATCTACTCTCCTCACCTCGATCTCATGGAGATCAACGATCTCCCTGATCAGGTGATACCGCCTTAAGATGTGTCTGGATCTCCGATGGGACCTAGGTTCCTTCCCTAAAGCTGTAGCGCTGTATGTCGTCACAATACTAAAGTATTGGACCAACAATTAGAAGGAACCGCCTGAAGTTCAGTTAAGAACTTCCATATCCAGACTGCCTCTTTTGCGATGTCTTTATGCAGCTAACTACTCCGTTTCCAACATCAAGTTAGCAACGGTGTCCTGCTTGGAGCTCTTCCAACAGACTGCCCCTCCATTGAGAGTAAAGACATAACCCGACAAGGACTTGGAGTCATCCTTGTCACTGTGGAAGCTGGAGTCAGCAAAAGCCTCGACCTGGAGGTCTTTTCCACCATACACAAAGAACATCTCCTTAGTCCTTCTCATGTACTTGAGAATGTTCTTTACTGCTATCCAGTGCTTCTCCCCTGGGTTCGACTGATACCGGTTTACAACACTTAATGCATAGGCTACATCTGGTCTGGTACATAACATCGCATACATTATAGAGCCAACTGCAGATGCGTATGACATGCGAGCCCTTTCCAAATCAGTCTTGGGAGATATATCTTTGGAGAGGGTGATTCCGTGACAAGCCGGCAGATTACCGCGCTTAAAATCTTCCACACTGAATCTTTTCAGTATGGTGTCTATGTACCTTGACTGTGAGAGTCCAACTATCCGTTTAGATCTATCATGATAGATCTGGATCCCCAGAATGTAGGAGGCATCACCCAGGTCCTTCATGGAGAACTTCTGTGACAAGAATCTTTTGAATGACTGTAGCATAGGAATATCATTTCATATTAAGAGAATGTCATCCACGTACAAGACGAATACTACAATTCTCCCTACAATCTTACTGTAAATGCATGGTTCATCTGGATTTTTTTGATAAAGTTGAAATCTTTAACAGTATCATCAAAACAGATGTTCCAACTCCGCGATGCCTGCTTTAGTCCATATATGGACTTAAGCAACTTGCACACTTTTCCGCTGCTCCCACTCTGAATGAAACCCTCTGGCTGATCCATATAAACGCACTCTTCCAAATTACCATTTAGAAAAGTCATCTTTACGTCCATCTGCCAGATCTCATAATCGTGGAAGGCAGCAATGGTAAGAAGGATCCGAATGGATTTGAGCATAGCCATTGGAGAAAAGGTTTTGTCATAGTCCAAACCAGGTCTTTGAAGAAAACCCTTTGCAACAAGTCTAGCCTTATAGGTATCAACCTTTCCATCTACACCAATCTTCTTTCTGAAGATCCATTTCCATCCTATGGGTTTTAACCCTTCTAGAGCAATGTCCAAAGTCCATACTTTGTTGGTGTACGTGGACTCCATCTCGGTCCGCATTGCATCCAGCCATTTTACCGAGTCGCCACTCTGAATGGCTTGCTAGAAGCTAGTAGGGTCATCATTATCAATGATGCAATCCTCTTGATCCCCATCTATGAGAAAACTGTAGTATCTCTCAGGCGAATGAGACTGCCTACTACTTCTGCGGATTAGCGCTAGGATGTCCCTTTCTTCTAAAACTTCTGGTTCTACCAATCTTTCAGTAATAGATTGTGGTTCTGGAATTTCTTCCAGTTCTACTACGCTCTCACTCTTCTGATTTTTTAAAAATTCAGCTTCCAAGAAGTGGGCATTTTTTTCCTCTGCGTAATATAAAAAATACCCCTTGGAGTTCTTTGGGTATCCCACAAACTTACACTATACTGAGCGTGCCTCGAGCTTATCCGCATACTGCTTTTTTACAAAAGCTGGACACCCCCATGTCTTAAGGTACTTAAGGCAGGGTTTCTTCCCACGCCACATCTGATATGGTGTGGTAGGTATAGTCTTGGTTGGAACCTGGTTCAAAAGATATGCAGCTGATTCTAGCGCATAACCCCAGAAAGATCTCGGTAACTCAGCCTTACTCATCATGGAATGAACCATATCCAATAGGGTTCGATTCCGCCTTTCCGATACACCATTGTGTTGTGGCGTGTATGGAGGAGTAAGCTGAGAGAGAATTCCATTCTCTTTTAGGTAACCCAGGAACTCGGCACTTAAGTATTCACCACCTCGATCAGATCTTAGTGTTTTGATACTTTTGCCTATTTGTTTTTCCACTTCATTCTTGTATTCTCGGCATTTCTCAAAGGCCTCAGATTTATGCTTTATCAAGAAGACATTTCCATACCTAGAGAAATCATCCGTAAAAGTAATGAAATAGGAATAACCACTTCGCACATGTATAGACATTGGACCCCATACATCGCTGTGTATGAGTCCTAAGAGCTCGCTCGCTCTTACTCCGTGTCCAGTGAACGGAGTCTTTGTCATCTTTCTCATGAGACAAGATTGACAAGTGGCATAAGAATAATATTCGAACGGATTCAAATATCCTTCTCTATGTAACTTCATCAATCGTGTTTCATTGATGTGACCCAGTCTACAATACCATAAGAAAGCTTGATTTGTTTCTAAAGACTTTCTTTTAAGTGTGTTCTGGACACTGAAAACCTTAGCTTGATTTAATACGTATATACCGTCCTCTAATGTACCGGACCCAATCAGAACTTGATTTAGGTGGATGTGCACGACATCGCTTACGAATGTAAAATCATATCCCTCTTTAGAAAGCAGGGACACGGATATGATATTACAAGTCAAACTAGGTACATACAAACAATTACGTAAAATCAATTTCTGCCCACTTGTCAGTCTTAGATGATATTCCCCCACGGGTTCAGCATCCATGCTCATTCCGTTCGCAACTCTGAGAGACATATCACTTACGCTGATAACTCTACGGTTTCTCAAAGCCTGTAATGAATTAGAGATATGAGATCCTGATCCGGTATCTAGTACCCAGGAAGTAGATTTAATTGACATACAGTTTTCAATCATAAACACACCCGAAGTCGAAGCCACAACATGCTTCGGATCCTGAATTCTGGCTCTCCAAGCCCTGCAATCCCTCTGCCAATGCCCCTTCCCATAACAATAGGAACATCCCTCATTCCTTACTGTTAACCCTGAAGCTTTTACCCTTTCCCGTCCTTCTACCTTATTGACACCGCATATCAGCTTTGTGGAGGCCTTCTCCTTCTTACCCTTGGCTTTCGCCTTGGATCCAGAAGAGGACGATTCTCCAATAAGCAGAGCGGGTGTCACCCTGGTTTCCTTCAGGGAGCCCTCATCTGGAAGTATAACTTTCTTCCCATGGGCATAAGTAGGAGGTAGGGACTGTAGAATCAAGTCAGCATATGACCCGTTTCTCAAAGTGGTCTCCAGATCCGTGAGCTCATCAATATAGCTAGCCATCGTAAGGATGTTGTCCCCTACAGATGACCCGACAGCCAACCTCGTTTGAAACAATTCGTTCGAGGTCTTATATCTTACGATATGAGATTGCTCTCCATATAAAACTTTGTTATGGAGGAAGATAGAAACTAAGTCCATCTTCTCGTGTTGCCTCTGGTATACACCATCAACTGAGGCTATCACGAGGCACTTGGCATTCGCATATTCTTTTTCCCTTATCTTACGGATATCCATATCTGCGACAGTTGAAACTGGACCTGGGACGGTGGGGTTTTGAGTAGTAATGATGTGGTCCAGCTTTTTATAGGCAATGGACATCTGGACAAACCTTTGCCAGTCATTATAGTCAGATTCAGTCAATTTATTATCTAGATGTAACCTAGTCTCGGTCACAAGGTCGCTGCAATTAAGAGAGAGAGAAGAAAACTCTTAGCTCGATGCTCTTGCAAGTTTAGATTGGTTTTTAATTTATCTAAACAGGATGGCTCCCACTGTTTCTCGAATCCTTCCTCAAACCATAAAAGAAGAACTAGTCAGGACTAATCTCACCGTACAATACTTGCTTAACCGTTCAGCCAGGTTAGTGTTGGTATTTCGAGGGAGGTTTTACGACGGTTTCGCGAAGTTCCTTAATTAAATAACCTCTTTTCCCTGGAGGCGTAGCCCCGCTAACACTGTTCTAGACACCTACTTGGTTTATAGCATTAATCGTTAAGTGAAAATCTCCCGAATAGTAGTATATACTCACAGTAGGATCGGGACCTAAATATCATCGTGTGATAATACTGAAGGAATCCTACCAACATTATCAAACTCAAAATGGTATGCAACAGTAGCAAGTTTCAGTTTCTTTAGAAACTCCCGATGTGGATTTTTCCCCCATGCTCTTATGACCTTGACGTTGGCCAAAATATCATAAGCCACATGTCAAGTTCTACCCATCATTATCCAGGTTAATTTAAACCCACCCATACATACCCTTGACGTTGGCCAAAATGGTAGTACGAATGTCCCAAACTAACGCATTTATCTATGCAACAGATGAATATCCAGCAGCTATCAATCACTATGCCTTGGCGTTGGTCAAAATACATATCTTGAATACTACGGAATATTCATATGAAATGACGGAGGGCTACGACTGGTTTTGGCAAAACCGTGAACGTAGTGAACTTGATATAATCGAAGGAACCTGATAGCTTTTTAAAAGGAGTGGTTTAAGCTCCGCAATTAAAAAACTGCTGTTTTAAAATAACCGAGTGGTTTTTAAACTTTGTTCCAACGATTCAACTTTGGTTTATTTGCTTTGTTTTAATCTAATGCAGTCCCATCATTTAAACATATCATTGCAGAAAACAACGAAAATACAGCATACGCTTATGCCATCCACATTTGCCACTGGGTCCCGTCATCACCCGTTAGGTTACTTAACTAACAACAAAGCGGGGGCTGGACTAGCGCGGATGAAAAACATAAGCAACGTCTACTAAATATCATATATAGATATGTACATTCGTCTGACGCAATAATAGGTATTCCAGATCACAGATGAACACATTGGATATATTAGGAAGTCCGCGTTTCGTTTGAGCCTGGAACAAAAGACGGTTTCCACGGTCGTGATGAATAGTCAAACCCCACCCTAGACCCCTACGGGTGCGGCAAACTACCCGCAAAGTACCCAAAGTGAAGCAGTATCTCTCAACAATGTGAGTAGGCCACTTAGCACTTCCAAGTACCCGGTAGTTTGTGCACCCCATCTTAGGTCTATCCTAGGAGCAATAAACAATAAATGAAATAATACAACGGTGGCTGCAACCTCAACCCGGATGTGCCCCGCAAAATAATATTACAACAAATTACAATTTGCATCGAATGAAAAATAAAAAAAACCTCATCTCACATCCCCAGCTATTCATCCACGACAATCCAACAAGTTCATATACACAATCCAACATCACAGAAATGTGCAACCCCCAACTAACCGACATATAGAAATTAGCAGAAGTTTACGAACACATTAAACATCACCAAGCTTGTAAAGTAACAACGATATTAGTATCCTACACGCAATTAGCAAACACATCCAATTTTCCAAGGCTTGAAAATTCAGTGAGCAAAATTTCAAAAGCTGAAAGTTTTGAGCCAATCCGGGAGTCGAAACGAACTTGAAACCCGCCCAAATCTTCGCGGAGGCAAAGATACATGATAATAAGTCGAGTGGGGGGCCTCAGTGGGGGTACCCACCCCTTAGGGCCACCATGAGGTGCCCTCAAAGGGGGACAGACCAGAGAGACCAGTTTCTGGTCTCTCAGGTCAGCAGCCCCTAAGGCCACCAATTGGTGGTCTTGGGGGGTATTCCCGGCCATTGGTCCTCCCCCCTGGAGTGTCCCCAGGGTACGTACGCTTCACCCCGTGGCTTCTCGGTTAAAACCGTGAGCACGCGGGGCGTGCAAATAACTCAAAACCTCACTTTTCAAAACTGTTTTTGTCGACAGTTTTCCGGCGACAAAAACGGCAGAATTCTAACATCGTTACAATCTATCTAAGGTTTGTGAAAGGATATGATACCACTGTAAGTCGATGTCATGCACCCCACGTGTCCGCGGGGAGGCGAAAATAGCAAAAAATGATTTTTATGAGCTTCGCAACACCGACTCAAACTAAGGATCGAACACAAACCGTAGCTAGCAAACTACTTGAGCTTTAACTACTCGGATTCGAAGTTATACCTCACGTTACAAGTCCTTCGGGTCTTCACCGCTGTCCTCCTCGTCATCGTAGGCTCCAAGGATCATGACGAATCGCGGCTGCCTCGATGGCCTCCTCAAGTCATAAACGATCCAACCGAGAGTTTATAGTCCGAGCTCCTATCTCGAATCTGAGATAACTACGACTTATAGTTTGCTACGCTAGAAGTCCTAGATGGTGTAGAGTATTTAGATGGATTACTTTGTCTCTTTAAATCCTAGGATTCTCAACACATGAGAGCTATTAGGCTTTGAGGAAGAAGAAGATGAAGACTTGAGAGAATGAAAGTGTTTGTGATGAATAATGATGAAGCATTACTCATGATTGAATAATATGAAGCATACAAATATCTATCAAATAATATCTAGTAAATATCTTAGCATGATTCATTTAATTCAAGTAGTGAATCACCTCATGAGTCATGGTTCATTTAATGCAAACATACACCTCATTTCCTCCACCTCATTTAAGCTTTAATCAAAAGATAAAAACCTTAATGAGTCACCTTCTTCTAGAAGCTTCCCGACAAATTACGAGACTGCCCCTCCCATCCGTATTTACGAAAAATACGGATAATCTGAGACAAATTAATCCATCAGTATAAAACTAGAATCTGTCTTAAACCAAAGCCCACTAGTATTATCTGCCCGATCACATTACTTGCACAAGTGTACGTAAGTGATCGCGGCCCTGCCGTAAAACCATACGGCCTCTACACCCTTTGCCCGGTGCAGGGTAACTCTCTATATGGGACTCTAAAGACTCGACACTATGCTGGCAGTGGGTTTAACCACAGGCCGCAAGCGGTACTAGCTGTACGTAACGGTCCCCTGATAGATGTCGATAAGAAGGCCGATGAGGTAACTCATCCGAACTCCTACTGAGCCTGTATGTGACAATCTCCGTACAGTTCGGTCTGTTCGTCTAAAAGTATCGCATATCGGGCCTAGGGGATGGTGAACGTCAGACCCCTAAAAACGGTATAAGTCATGTCGGAGAATAGCCCAGAACACCCTGAGAAACTACTGGAACACCTACCAGTAAATCTCACTTGCCATGGCCACGGACCTTTGTGTAATGGCTCTCCAACACAGCGTGATATCAACCCCCAATACCGGGAGAGACGAATCCTGTCTAACCGCCACTGCCTCCTAGTGCTTCGGGACTGTACCCAACTACTACCTGTTTGCACGACTCCTTTGAGCCATGGTAGGATAGTGATCAAAGTACAGTGGGAACACACTCGAGGCGAAGCAGCAGTGTCAAGTCAACGGACTAAGCTGTACTCATGTCACTTGGGAACTGCTACCTGACGACAGGTATAATAACCATCAGCAGTTTCCGGCGAGTCCTATCCAGTGTACTCGTAACCTAACGAGCACAAGCATACTATCTTCAGTACGACGTACTGATGGCTGTGAGACAGACCATCTCCCGACCTGGGATGAGAAACGTATACACCAGTCTACTCCGGAGTATCGATGTCCCGTCTCAATAATCCAACGACCAGGGACCTGTATAAGGATGTGCTTATAGACTACCCAGCCTCCACTAGTGTGACTGCCATCACAACGCTGGTAATCAAGCAAAGATCCTAAGGGCTCTACTAATATGTATAAGTGATATGCTAAAAGAAACATACGCACATATCTGAGTAGAAACAAACCAAGTAGCATACTACCATTTTTAGCAAGACTGTCAATACAACTGTGAATATCCCAAGCTTCCATTAGTAATATACAAGCCAGTATAATACAATAATGACCTCTGGGGAATATACATTAACACGCCATCATAACGCTGGTAATCAAGTAAAATCCTTCGGGTTTTATCAACATGTATCAGTCATATGTGATATCGAGCATCGTCGCGGAGAACAATATCGAGGACATATATGCACATGTTAAGATAAAGACAAACCAAAATAATAAACTATTGTAACGATTCTTTATCAACATGTATAAGCAATATAAAGCAACAAGAAATACAAATACACATGTTCAGATAGAAATAACTCAAATAGTATACTATACAACTGAGCAAGATTATCCTGTACATACATATCCCTAGCATTCTATACAATACAGGCCTCTAGGGCATACATATCCAACATGGACTACCTGCACTAATTCCACCAGAGAACTGCTATCTAACGTAAGGTATAATACTAACTAGCTTGTTCCTGGTGAATTCGTCCAGTGTAACTCATAACCCAATGAGCACAAGTATATAATTTTTGGTGACTGACTAACACCAATTGTTGTGAGATCGGCTATCGCCCCTCGTTAGGGTCAACAAACGTATACAATAGTCTACTGTGGAATATCGATGCCCAGTCTCGATATTCCCATGACTAGGGACATTTAATGATATGCTTATAGACTACCTAACCCCCCACAAGTCTGATAGTCGTCAGAACACTGGTATTCAAGCAAAAATCATATAGGCTCTATCAATATGTAATAGTGATATGCAATATCACATTATACATGTACATGATGATAGAGACAAACAAGATAGCTTACTATCATCTTAAGTAAGACCGTTCTACCCGTATAAGTCCTCCCTCAATTTTCATAATCGCCTGCCTACAATTACAATAATTACATGAGGGTACTATATCCTACAGACTGCTTATCTTGAGCTTCATCAGACGATGGTGAAAGAGAGATCTCCTGCAAACCCGAGTTATCAGCGACCTCAATATCAACTTTCAGCTCATCCTTCTTCGAATCGTATTCAACTAGAGATTCCTTGTTGTTCGGCTTCAATATAGCAGCTTTATCAAACATCACATCTCTGCTAATCATAAATTTAGGCGACTTTCAATCCGACACTACAACTTATAACCTTTAACACCGATAGCATAATCGAGAAATATAAATTTCTTCGCTCGAGAAACCAATTTGCCTTCACAGCAATGTGTATAAGCGGGGCAACCAAACACCTTAAATGTTGAATAATCATCATATTTTCCCGACCATTCCTATTCCGATGTCTTAAAACCTAACGATGTATAAGGTGGCCGATTCACAATATAACACGCCGTATTTACCGCTTCTACCCAAAGCTCCTTTCCGAGCCCTGCGTTGGAAAACATGCACTGTGCTTTCTTCAAAAGATTCCGGTTCATTCGCTCCGCAACTCCATTCTACTGTGGTGTATAGACAACGGTATGATACTAAACTATTCCTTCATTTTTATAGAAATTGTTGAAATTTCCAAATCAAAACTCTAACCCATTTTCCTTCCTCGGTATCTTGATCTGCTTTCCTGTCTGCTTCTTAAGAAACGTCTTCCATTGCTTGAATATAGTAACACATCACTTTTGTGCTTCATGAAATAGACCCAAACTTTTCTCGAAAAATCATCAATGAAGGTTAGCAGATATATGGCACTGCTTCCTTTAGAAGCAACTGGAAAGGGTCCCCGAAAATCCAAATGGATATAATCAAGAGTACCTTTTGTGCTGTGCACCGCAAATCTAAAGCTAACACATTTCTGCTTCCTAAAAACGCAATGTTCACAAAACTTCAGTTTTGTCGTACTCTTGCCACCGAGTAGACCATGTTTCGACAACTCAGTCATATCTCTCTCATTCATATACCTGAGCCTCATGTGCCACAATCTGGTATTTTCCTAATCCGTCATAGATTTGGATGATGAAATAGCTGCCAATCCAAAAGTCGTCAAACCCTGCAATGAATACAAGGACCCATTTTTCAAGCCCTTCATCACAACTAGAGCACCTTTGGTTACCATCAAAACTCCACCTTCAGCGGAAAAATTGTAATCCGTATCGTCGAGTACACCCAAAGAGATGAGATTCTTCTTCAATTCAAATATGTGCCTGACTTCCGCCAATATCCTCACAACGCCGTCAAATATCTTGACTTGGATTGTATCTTTACCAATAGCTCGATATGAACTATTGTTGTCCATCAAAATCACTCCACTATCAACGGACTCATAGGTGCATGGTAAATAAATTCTTATTGGGACACATGTGATAGGAACAATCTGAATCCATAATCAACTTGTCTTTGGATCGATGTGTGCTGTAAAGAACTACAAGAAGGATCTCCTTCTCCTTTTGCTATACTCACCTCAGCCGAAGAATCCTTCTTTGATTTGTCTTCCTGCTTAACTTGTTCTGCAATTTAAAGAAATCGACATTGAAATGCCCCTTCTTCTTACAATAATTGTAGGTAACGTTTTTAGTCTTGGATTTTGACCGTAAATTCTTCCTATTTTCTTCCGGATCTCTCTTCTCCGCTCGCCCTCAAACAAATAAGTTAGACGATGAACCATCTGCTTCGATGAAAGTTAACTCCTTGTCGATCTTCTCTTTGTTCATCAAATTCTCTTTGGCATCTTTGATTGAAATCATGTCTCGTACATAAACTATGGTGTCACGAAAGTGCTTATATGAGGGTGGCAGCGAACGTAACAAAAGAAGAACCTGATCTTCATCATCAATTTTAATGCCGATCTTACTAAGATTCATAATGATCGCATTAAACTCACCAACGAAAATTTTAATTAAGAGCTTTCTGACATGCGAAGTGTGTAGAGACGCTGCTTCAATAGGAGTCGATTCATGAGATATTTTCTTAAATATAACTCCTCCAATTTATTTCATAAATCAGCCGCCATCTTTTCCACCAAAACTTCTTATAGAACTTCATTAGTCAAACACAAGTGGATAGCCGTGAGGGTTTTCTCATCAATCTCCCCCAAGCTTCCCCCGTCATAGTGGAAGGCTTTTTATCCTTCCTAAGAATCACCTTTTTCAAATTGTTTTGAGTCAAAACGGCAACCATACGAACTTGCCACAAACTAAAACTCATATTTGTTGGTTAATTATGCTCGCTCTACATCGAAATAGAGAGGCGGAATGCAAAAAAATTTAATTTTTAAGTATGCACAACCAACATAACCCAAGTGATAAAACCATAATCCTAAACTAGCAACTATTAGGAGTTTTATCTACTATGAAAGAATGGTTATACCGAATGATCCGTGTCCTTCGGTCTTCTACCCTCTTCCTTAGCTCCTTGAGAACTTCTTGATCGAGCTTGACCACCGGTTTTCCACCGTCATAGATGATCCACCCAAGAGATGTGGTTCATGGTTCTAGCTCCACACTAAAAATCAATGGAGAAACTAAAGACTCTAGGATGCTAGTCTAGAGTGCTTAGAGATGTAGTAGTGTTGCTCTAGTGGTTTTCTATTTCACTTCAACCCTTGATTCTCAACTCATGGGAGTGTAGGGTTGAAGAGGAAGGAGGAGTTCAAGAAAGGAGAGAAAGAATGATATTGGTGAAATGAAAAATCTCATACCATCACAATAATGCAAGCATGGTTTTGTTAAAATATATTTTGCAATATTAAAAAGCAACCATACTTAAATCGTGTATTCAACCATACTTCACACCATTCTCATGCCATCTTATCCCTCCACCTCATTTCTAATTTCATAGAAAAGAAAAACCAAGAAATGAGTTGTCCTTCTTCTAGAATATTTTCCGTATAAATACGGAATACACTTTACCGTATATATATACTCGTATTCGTATCAAAATATGAATACCCAAAGAGATAGAATAACACAATGAACATAATACTAGAATATACATATCGAAATATATATATGTCAATTATTAAATCAATACCTGATTTAATAATCCGGCTTAATCCTACGCCGACTACTATTATCAACCGTCCAATCGAAAACCCGGATAAGACTAGAATATACATATCGAAATATGTATATATAGATCATTAAATCAATACCTAATTTAATAATCTGGCTTAATCCTAAGCCAGCTGGTATTATCATTCGATTGGAATTCTGCACGTATCAAAATACGGGCACTACATCATTTCACCTGAACCAAGGAAGCCTCTGTATGGGGCTCTAAAAACTCGACAGTATGCTAGCAGTGGGTTTAACCACAAGCACATCAGCGGCACTAATTGTACGTAACGGCTACTCAAGTACCTATCGAAAAGGAAGGCCAACGAGCAAGCTCATCCGAACCCCCACTGAGCCTATCCGTGACAATCTCCGTACAGTCTGGTCTCTTCATCTAAGAGTATCGCATACCGGCTTTAGGGGGTGGTAAACGTCAAATCCCTAATAACCTAATAAGTCGTGTCGATTTGGCTCAGGACTGATATAAGAAACTACTGATCTAACTATCAGTAAATCTCAACTGCCTTGGGCAAGGTCTTATGGTTCTGGCCAACCGGACACAGTGCAATATCGACTCCCAATACCGAGATAGACGAATCCCTGACAATCACTCACTGTCTCATTGTTTCTCGGCACTGTACCCAACCAAAACTTGTTTGCATGACTCAGTAGAGTCGTGGTAGGGTAGTGATCAAAGTACAGTGGGAACTCACACGAGACAAATGATGATCTCAGGTCTAAAGACTAACCTATAGTCATATCACCTGAGAACCGCTATCTGACGATGGGTATAATTCCATCTAGAGGTTCTCGGCGAGTCCGTCCATTGTACTCACCCCTAGTGAGAAATTGTATACAATCATAGATGATCACACCAATGGCTGTAGGACCAACCACCACCCCTCGTCGGGGTCTAGAAACGTATACACAAGTCTACTCTGGAATATCGATACCCAGTCTCGATACTCCTCCGACTTAGGACCTTTAAGGATGTGCTTATGGACTATCCAGCTCCCACAAGTATGATCGTCATTATAATGCTGTTAGTCAAGCAAAATCCTATGGGCTTTATCAACATGTATCCGCCATATATGATATCGCGTATAACATAAGCACATGTTAAGATAAAGATAAACAAAAATAGTATATTACTGTGACGAATCTTTATCAACATGTATAAGCAATACAAAGCAGTAAGAAAAACAAATACACGTGTTCAGATAAAGATAACTCAAATAGTATTCTATATAATTGAGCAAGATTATCCTGTACATACATATCCCCAGCATCCTATACAATACAGGTTTTTAGGGCATACATATCCAACATATACATATCCCTAGCATCCTATACAATACAGTCCTCTAGGGCATACATATCCAACAATCTCCCACTTGCACTAAGGCCTGTAATTGGTATACCGAATACCCAACGTCTGCTCTAGGGCCAGTTGTTTGGCGTGTCGCATACCCAACATCTCAAAAATTCGCTCGAACTGCGTTTGAGAGAGGGCCTTGGTAAATAGATCCTCCGTATTTCCTTTCTTCTCTAAAGCCATAACTCTATTGTTATCGCAAGATGAAGGTATCGGATCAACAATAGACAGAACGACCTCAAGTTCAGCAATGAACTTCTTCATCCAGACCGCTTCTTTTGCAGCATTGTTGGCAGCAATGTATTCAGCCTCCATCATCGAGTTTGCGACGGTGTCCTATTTGGAGCTCTTCCAACAGACTGCCCCTCCCTTGAGGGTAAACACAAAACCGGAGACAGACCTGCTGTCATCCTTGTCACTCTAGAAGCTTGATTCAGCAAAAGACTCGACCTGGAGTTCTCCATTACCGTAAACCAAGAGCATCTCCTTAGTCCTTCTTAGGTACTTGAGAATGTTTTTCATAGTTGTCCAATGATTCTCACTTGGGTTCGACTGATACCGGATCACCACACTAAGTACGTGAGCTACGTCTGTTCTGGTACACAGTATCAGATACATTATAGATCCTACCACCGAAACGTAGGGTATAGTGCTCATGTGAATCCTCTTCTCATCAGTCTTGGGAGACATAACCACTGAAGAAAAGGTTTCGTCATAATCCACTCCTGTTCTTTGATGAAAACCTTTTGCAACAAGTCTAGCCTTATAGGTTTCCACCTGTCCATCTACACCAATCTTCTTTTTGAAGATCCACTTGCATCCAACATGTTTTACCCCAGGAGGAGCAACATCCAAAGTCCAAACTTTTTTGGTGTACATAGACTCCATTTCGGATCGTATAGCATCCAGCCATTTTACAAAGTCCCTACTGGTAATGGCTTGCTCGAAACTAGTAGGATTATCTTCTTCCAAAATGCAATCCTCTCGATCTCCGTTTATAAGAAAACCGTAGTATCTCTTGGGCGGACAAGAAATCCTACTAGATCTGCGGAGTGGCTAAGGTTCGTGTGGGATTATTGAATTCCAAAGTTCCACCAAATCATTAGTTTCAGTTTGTGGTTCCATAATTTCTTCCAGTTCTATCGTGCTCCCACTAATTTCCTTAGCAAGAAATTCCCTTTTCAAAAAGGTGGTGTGGCGAGGCACAAACACCTTCTGTTCCTTAGTGTGGTAGAACAGACATCCTAGTGAATTCTTAAGATATCCCATAAATTTATAAAGAACCGTTCGTGCCTCCAGTTTGTCCGGATTTTGCTTTTTAACATAAGCGAGGCAACCCCATATCTTAACGAATTTAAGACATTATTTCTTTCCACTCCATATTTCATATGGAATTTTAGGCACAGATTTGGATGGAACCTGATTCAATAATCATGCCGCTTTCTGAAGCGCATTTCCCCAAAATGAAAGAGGCAGATTAGCACTACTCATCATGGAGCGAGCCATGTCCAAAAGGGTATGGTTCCTCCGTTCCGATACACTATTGTGTTGTGGTGTGTACAGAGGAGTAAACTGAGAGAGAATACCATTCTCTTTCAGGTATTCTAGGAATTCCTTACTCAAGTACTCCCCTCTTCGATCGGATCGAAAGATCTTGATACTTTTGCCAGTCTGGTTCTCTACTTCGTTTCTGAATTCTTTGAACTTCTCAAAAGCTTCATATTTGTTTTTCGAAAGAGACACATATCCAAATCTAGAGAGATCATCAGTGAATGTAATAAAGTATGAGAACCTACCTCTCATATATATAGACATCGGACCACATACATCACTGTGTATGAGTCCCAAGAGCACTGTAGATCTTTCTCCATGTCCGGTGAACGGAGATTTGGTCATCTTTCCTTTGAGACAAGACTAACAAGTTTCATAGGATGAGAATGCGAACGGATTCAGATATCCATTCTTATGCAACTTACTTATCTTTTCTCATCGATATGAACAAGTCTACAATGCCACAAGTAGGTTTTTTTCGTATCTGAACTCTTCCTTTTGCGTGTGTTTTGTATATTGAAGACTGTGTTTTAGTTAAGAACATAGATACCATTACACAGTGTACCTTATGCAACTAATACCTGATTAAGGTAAATGTTCATGATATTTCTATCTACAACAAAATTATATCCATCTTTTTCAAGTAAACAAACTGATATAATGTTGCAGAGCATGGAAGGTACATAGTAGCAATTGTTAAAAATCATAGTATTGCCACTTGGCAGCACAAGGTGATATTCGCTGACGGCTGCAGTATTAACTTGTGTTATGTTCCCTACTTTAAGGGACACATCATCCAGTCCAACCATTCTACTTTTTCTCAGTCCTTATAATAAGTTACAGATATAAGATTATGACCCAGTATCGAGTACTCAGGAGGTAGTGTTGACAGAAAAACAGTTTTCAATAACAAATACATCCGAAGAAGATGCATTAGAATACTTATCTTTCATTAGAATCATATAGAATCCCTGGTAGTCCTCTTTCTCTTGCTCATACCCATGACAGTTGTCACAAGTTTGAGCCGAACCGACGTTCCCCAGCCCAGTATGGTAAACTGGTTCGGTCAAATCAAATATTTTATTATCTTGATTAAGGCATGACATGGTTGCTACCTGCAGAGAGAGAAAAGAAACACTCAACGTGCACTCTTGCAAGATTAGATTGATTATTAGTTTATCTAATCAGGATGGCTCACACTGTTTCCTCGAATTTTCCTTCAAAGCTTAAAAGGAAAACTAGTCGAGATCATTCCTACCTTACAAGTTCGCTAAACGTTTAGCCAGATGGGTGTTGGTACTCAGAGGGAGGTTTCCCGTGCTCTCGCACAGACCTAATTAATATAAACCTCATTTCCGTAGAGATATATCCCCGTTGACACTTTTCTAGACACCTAATAGGTTAGCTAATTGTGAAGTAAAAAATATCTCCCAAGAGTAACTTTACTCATCAGTGGGATCGGGATCCAACTTTCATCGCGTGATAACCTAGATGGAAGCCACTTTAGTTACCACTCTAGAAAGTATGCATCATCAAAAAGTTTCATGTATATTTAAAACTTTCGATGTGGTTTTTGCCTCTAGGACCCAAGTGACCTTGACGAATAATCAACAAATCAAAAGATCCTAGTCAAATTCAACCCGTCAGTATCAAAGATTGCATTAGACCCACCCGCACAGTCCTTGACGAATAATTAACAAAGTCACACGACTGTCCTAACCAATCGCATTATCTATACTACAAACAATCATTACTTAGCCACCGTACACTACACCTTGACGAATAATCAACAAACGTAGCACAAATACTAAGTAGTAATTATCTGAAATGACGGAGGGCTGCAGCTAGGTTTTTGGTGAAAACCCCTTTAACGTAATAAACTTGATATCATTGAACGAACCGAGTAGTTTTGAAAAGGAGTGGTTTAGGCTCTGCTTTAGAAAACTAGTGGTTTTGAAGAAAACCGAGTAATCTATAGTAATATAAAATTTTGCTCAAGAGGTCACTACCAGTGAAGGGATCTAGGCTCTTGCCTCCTCGAATGAGGTGCGGGGTTCCTAACCGAATACCACTATGCAAAGCGAAAGAATACGACTATAGTTTTTCAAAAATTTGTTCCAACATCTTTTAGGTTTATTTTCTTGCACTAATCAAAATTAATGCAGTCCCATCAATTAATTCCTATCACACCAGAAAAAAAACGAAAATACAATATATATATGCCATCCGCATTCGCCACGGGGCCCCGTCATGCACCGTTAGGTTACTTAACTAACGGCAGAGCGGAGGCTGGAGTAGCGCGGATGCAAAACATATACAATATCTACTAGTGTGTGTGTGTGTGTAACCATTCATCCTAAGCATGATATAAGCAACATCACAGAATAACGATAAGTAAAATGGAATAGTGGATAATCTAGAAGTCCCGGGTTTTATTTGAGCCGCAAATGAAACTCGACATTCTCCGTACATGTGGATAGCCAGTGCAATGTAAAACCATGACCTCTACGAGTGCGGCAAGTTACCCGCCAATTCCGGAAATGAGGCAACCCCAATCAACGAAGTGAATGGGCCACCATCACTTCACGGAATCCAGTAACTTGAGCACCCGACCTTAGGTCATCCTATACCCGCTACGAGTGCGGCGAATAGCCCGCCAATTCTAGAGTAAGTCCTCCCGGTCTCAACGCCATGAGATGGAGGCTCGTTGCCCTCTAGAACTTAGCTATTCGAGCACTCCTCCGTGGAGTAGTCCTAGTACAGAAAAGAAAAATATATACAATGGTGATATCGACCTCAACTCGGCCATGCCCCAATAAAAGAATATACAAACTGGCAGAAACGGCGGTCCACATATCGGATACTCGCCCTGCAATAATGAATATATAAATGAATCTAAACTGTACAACAACCATTGCACTATAGGCTATCCATCATGACAATCTATCCATAACATCAGTGCAACACAGAATATCAACGCGATTATCATGTTCGTAAACCCGTCTGAATGTACATATAGCAACCAATCGGATTATACTGCGCTATAATATTCATGGTCACATAAGCAAATGCACAGAAAACCATGAATTTAAAATTTTGATCGATTAAAACTTTCTACATTGGCCCTAAGTACAAACCAGTACGCAAACAAATCTGGACCAAAACTAAATATTCTAAAAATCAAATTTCCATGAATTAAAGCACCAGAAAAAAATTGGGGCACTTTAGCCAAAATTGGGCCGCGGATCAGCGGCCAGATGGCACATTTGGCTGCGGATTAGCGGTCGAATTTTAGGCTTAGGTGCCTAATTTTTTTTCCTTTCTCTAATTTTGCCTGCACATAATTTAATGCAACCTGAAATTTTTTTTGAACGGTTTTGAAATTCGAACAGCAAGCACTATATTGAAAATGTGAATCCGAAATTTCCGTTAATCGAAACTCTAAATTAGTGCAAACAGGTCTAGTTAAGCTTTATGGAGTGGCTCTGATACCATGTTGGTTTGTCCTGCTCACTCTACATCGAAATAGAGGCGGAATGCACAAAAATTAAATTTTTGAGCAAGCACAACCAACTTAACCCAAGTGATCAAACCATAATCCTAAACTAGCAACTACTAGAAGTTTTATCTAGTATGAAAGAAGAGTTATATCGAATGATCCGTGTCCTTCGGTCTTCTACCCTCTTCCTTAGCTCCTTGAGGTCTTCTTGATCGAGCTTGACCGTCGGTCTTCCACCGTCGTAGATGATCCACCCGAGAGGTTTGGTTCATAGATCTAGCTCCACACTAAAAACCATTAGAGCAACTAAAGATTCTAGGATGCTAGTTTAGAGTGCTTAGAGTTGTAGTAGTATTGTTCTAGCAGTTTTCTATCTCACTTCAACCCTTAATTCTCAACTCATGAGAGTGTAGGGTTGAAGAGGAAGAAGGAGCTCAAGAAAGGAGAGAATGAGAATGGTGAAATGAAAAATCTCATACCATCACAATAATGCAAGCATGGTTTTTTTAAAAGATATTTTTCAATATTAAAAACCAACTATACTTGAATAGTGTAGACAAATGAATTATAAATTCATTTGTCTACCTATTCAACCATACTTCACACCATTCTCATGCCACCTCACCCCTCCACCACATTTCTAAATTCTTAAAAAAGAAAAAACAAGGAAATGAGGTGTTCTCCTTCTAGAATATTTTCAGTATAAATACGGAATACACTCTACCGTATATACATACCTATATTTGTATCAAAATACGAATACCCAAAGAGATGGAATAACACAATGAATATAATACTAGAATATACATATCGAAATATATATATGTAAATTATTAAATTAATACCTCATTTAATAATCCGGTTTAATCTTAAGCCGGCTAGTATTATCAACCATCTGATCGAAAACCCGGATAACACTAGAATATACATATCGAAATATTTATATGTAGATCATTAAATCAATACCTTATTTAATAATCCGGCTTAATCCTAAGCCAGCTAGTATTATCATTCAATCGGAATCCTGCACGTATCAAAATACAGGCACTACTGTTAGTGGATGTTGCATACCCTCACAACACTTATGAGAAGGCGGAAGTGGCAAACGAAAAATTTCTTGCATGCAACACTCACATAAAACCTAGATCTTGTGCTTAAACCTTAACTGGCAAACCCTATCTAGAGTTCTTAACTACTATGAAAGGGTTATACCTAATGAACCGGTCCTTTGGGTCTTCTTTTGGATGCGACTCCTATGCTCTTTGGATGCTTGAAAGGAACTCGGTCTCCGGTCACCTCAAGGTCGTAGATGATCCACCCGAGAGCTATAGAATAAGCTTCAAACTCTTCACATGAGTTAACTAAGAAATCAAGTGTGCTAGAAATGATTACTTAGATGATGTAGAGATTAACTAGAGAATTAAAATGATCCCTAAGTTTTTGAGTCACAACTCATGTGAAGGGTAAAGCTTGAAGGAGGAAGAAGGAGATAATGAGGAGAGAGAATATGAGAGTGATGAACGAAAAATCAAGCATGGAAAAAATGATATGGCTCAATAAAAATAATTGAACCATGCAATATTTTTCTCAAAAATAATGCACCATGCTTCAATAGTAATCCCAAATGAATAAAAAATGATATAAGCCATTCCTTCATCCATGCTTTAACTCTCTCCAAATTCCACCTCATAATTTACGTTTTCACAAAATGAAAACCATTTATGAGGTGTCCCTTTCTAAAAGGTATTCTTGTACAATTACAAGAATACCCCTCACCGTATACCGTATAAGTATACCCGTATCAGAATTCCAAAAAATATGAATACAAATAATCCAATAATATAATACCGGATCTGACTTAAACCAAAACCTACCAGTATTATCCTTCCGATCATTATTCCTATAACCATTATACGAACATGATCGAAACCATGCCGTAACAGCTTACGGCCTCTACATCTTTTGCCTGAACCAGGGAACCCTCTGTGTGGGACTCTAAAGACTCGACAGTACGCTGGCAGTGGGTTTAACCACAAGCACGTCAGAGGCACTAGCTGTTCGTAATGGCTACCCAGGTACGTGATGAAAAGGTGGCCGACGAGCAAACTCATCCCAGCCCTAACGAGCCTGTAAGCAACACTTACCGTACAGTCCGGTCTCTTCGTCTGATACGTCGCATATGAAGTCTAGGGGTGGTAAATATTAGACCCCGGTAACTTTATAAGTCATGCTGATAACTCTTTTCAGTAAATCTTGACAACCCTGCCTAGGGATTTGCTGTTATGTCCGATCAAGCATATCGCGACATCAACTCCATATACCGGGAGAGATGAAATCCCTCCTATCGCTCACTGCCTCCATGTGATTCGGGACTGTACCCAAAATCCACCTGTTTGCATGACTCGGTAGAGCCGTGGTAGGGAAGAAATCAAAGTACGGTGGGAATCACACAAGACACTATGACGATCTCGGGTCTACAAACTAACCTGTACAAGTGTCACTAGAGAACTGCTATCTGACAATAGGTATATATATCATCTAGGAGTTCTCGGCGAGTCCTCTTCGGTGTACCCATTCTCCAATGAGCACTTGTGTACAATCTTTGATGTCAAACACCAATGGTTATGGGATCAGCCATCGCCCCCAGGGTCAAGAAACGTACACACTAGTCTACTCTTGTAATATCGATGCCCTGTCTCGATATACCCTCGACTAGGAACTATTAAAAGATATGCTTATAGACTTCCCCGGCCCCACTAATATGATCTACATCATAAGCCTGGCAGTCAAGCATAATCCTAAGGGTTTCATCAACATGCATATAAAGATATGAAATACAAAACATCACACGTTAAGATAAAGATAAACCAGATAGCATACTATCATTTCGAGCAAAAATTGTTTCTGTACATATACATGCCTTGCAACTTATGCAATACAGGCCTCTAGGGCATACATATCTAACAATCTCCCACTTGCACTAAGGCCTGTAGTTGGTACAATAAGTACCCACTATCTACAGTAGAACCAGTTGTCGGCGTACCGCATGCCCAACATATCGAACAGTTTCTCAAACTGGACTTGAGAGATGGCCTTGGTGAATGGATCTGCTGTGTTGTCTTTCATGTCTACTCTCCATACCTTGATGTCCTGACGATCCACTATCTCCCTGATGGGGTGATACGGCCTCAAGATATTGTAAGTGCACGGCGGCGCCCCGGCCGTCAATCCGACGCCGGAATGCGGAAGCGATGATTTACTTTAACTTTTTGAACCGGCACCACCGTGCACTAAAACCCAGATCGGGCCATTAAACTAGTCCTAGCTAACTACAAGATGGGAAGAGAGATATACCGAGTGATTCGTGTCCTCCGGTCTTCTCGTCGTCGTCCCGATCTCCCGCGGAATGTCCGGTCTCCACCTCGTCGCCGAAAGGGCACCACGTCGCCGGCTTCTTTTACGGGCTCCCGCCTCTGGACCGAGGCAACTCGGGCACGAAGTTGGCGAGTCGACGTGCCCAAGCTTTGCTGTAGAATACATGTAGAACTCATGTCTCATTTTAGGTTTACTTGAAGTTGCCTTTGGTGGAGGATATGAGATATGAACTTTTGTAGAGGAACTTGGGAATTTTGTAGCATGAAAAGAACAAAATTCCTATATAGAAATTTTTGGACAGCCCCAAAGAGCTTGGCCGGCCATTTTTCATGAGGAATGAGAATGAAGTGAATCAAGAAGAGAGTGAACCTCATAATGCAAAAGAAAGAGAGAGAAGAAAGTGATCATGATCAAGAATCATTAGAACCAAATCCACACTCCAAAACCTCATCATGACACCAAAGGTCAAGCCATCATATCTCCACAAAACAAACCATGATGACTAAAGAAAGTCAAGTGATCATGACACAACAATATGCAATGACAACCCTCCACAATGCTAATTGCACAAATGCAAATAAGCCCTCCTCCACCAATCTTCGGCCAATGAAAGATACAAAGAAAAATGGCCGAAACGGAAAGCAAACTGGCAACTCCAGAAAACTGATCCCGTAATAAATTACAGGAAAACCCCGCTACTGTGTATACACGCCCGCATTTGTATTCCGACCGAAATACAAATGCAATGAGACAAAATCTACACTGTACAATACTAGGATCCGGCTTAAACCAAAACCTGCTAGTATAAACCGTCCGATCCTAATCCGTGCAATGCCGCACGTATCTGATCGAACCCTGCCATATCTCCATACGGCCTCTACAGCGTTTCGCCCGAAAACTTGAGCAACTGAAAGTGGGGGACTCTAAAGACTCGTCAATACTATGGCTGTGGATTTAACCACTAGCACGTCAGAGGTATTAGCCATACGTGACGGGCTACCAGCTATTGACCAAAAGGGACGTCGATGAGCGAACTCATCGTGACACCCTACTGAGCCTGTCAGTGACAATATCCGTACAGTCCGGTCCGTTCGTCTATGAGCATCACATGGCGGGCCTAGGGGGTTGGTAAAAGTCAGACCCCCAAAAGCGGTACAAGTCATGTCGGAGTGTAGCCCAGAACACCCTGAGATACTACTGGAATACCTACCAGTAAATCTCCTGCCTTGGCCAAGGACTTTCATGTACTGGCTCTCCTAGACACAGCGCGACCTCACCCCCAATACCGGGAGAGACGAACCCCTGAAGATCCGCTCACTGCCTCCATGTGGCTCAGGACTGTACCCAACTAAAACCTGTTTGCATGTCTCCTTTGAGCGTGGTAGGGTAGTAATAAAAGTACAGTGGGAACTCACACGAGACAAATGACGATCCTCAGGTCGATGAACTAACCTGTACACATGTCACCAGGGAACTGCTATCTGACATCAGGTATAAGACCAACTAGCATGTTCCCGGCGAGTCCTGTCCGGTGTACTCATAACCCAATGAGCACCTGTATACATCTTAGGTGAACCAACTGACACCAGTGGCTTGTGAGACCGGACACCGCCCCTCGTCGGGGTCTCGACTGTATACACTAGTCTACTCTGGAGAATCGATGCCCTGTCTCGAAACTCCCACGACTAGGGACCTTTTAAGGATGTGCTTATAGACCACCAGCTCCCACGTATATGATCGCCCTCATACTGCTGGCAGTCAAGCAAGAATCCTAGGGGCTCTATCAACGTGTAATAGCGACCTGTAGGGTCACCTAAAGCAGTACAGGATGATAAAGGTAAACCAGATAGCATACTATCATCTTGAGTAAAACTGTCCTACCGGGATAGGTCCTCCCTCAATCATTGCAATCACGTGCATGTGATCCAATAATTGACTCTGATGGCACTGTCTCCAACAATCTCCCACTTGCACTCAAGGCTAATTATTGCGATGTCGCATACTCACAGCCCGTGTGATACCGAACACCCAACTCCTCTACTTGTCAGTCTCACAAAGCTCGTTTGCGAAACTATTGCGTTCGAGGAATAGCCTCAGTGAGTGGATCCGCTTTGATGTTTCTTTCTATGTCTCTCTATATCTCAAGTACGCGGAGAATGCCATCTCCCGAAATGAGCAATACTTGTCTTAGAATGTGTCTGGATGTCTGATGGGACCTAGCTCATAAATGAACTCCAAATCCAAACTTCTTAGACTGTATCGTCAACTGAACTTAATCAGTATCCTGCGCCATGCCTCCCTCAGTATTTCCTTGGACCACCTGTCCAAAATACAGCCCCTCGTCAGAAAGAAAACTATAACTCTGACAACCTCCCTGTCGTCCAAGTCACCTTGGAAACCTGGAATGATAACTGTCTCCCGAATGAGGCTGTCGTTATCATATCCCTAGAACATCCACTTATGTTCTAAAACTGCTTCCGACTGTTTCTCCAGGATTGGATCAATGTCAACTTATTGCATCTAGTGCAAAAACAACATCTGGTGTGGTACTTGACATCTCATGATTGACTCAATTTCCTAAGCAAGAGATCTGCCAATCATGCACATCCCTCTCCCCTTTAGTCTATAAGACACCTTTAGAGAGGGTGACTCCATCACCTGCAGGTACACTACCGTGCCAGGAGTCATCCATTCTAAATACTCTTAGAATGCTATCTAAGTACCCTTAATTGGGAAACCACCCAAATCTAGATCTAAAACCATAGATCTAGTAACCAGTATGTCTGATATAATGTCCAAGTCCCATGTGGAGAAACCACTGTGTGACAACCAAAGTATAACCGATCGTAGTATAGGAATATCACTTCCTACTCTGTGTATGTCATCCAAATGGCAGGACATCACACCCTACTACCTTCTTAACAGATCCATCCCCTATTCTGATGAAGTCAAACCTATGACTGTCACATCAGAAATAGATGATCTATCTCCGCTATATCTGCTTTAGTCTATAAATAGACATAAGCCACTTGTCCACCAATGCTTCCGCTGCTCCCACTGACTACGATAACCCTCTGGCAGAGTCATATAGACGTACACTTCTGAAGCCAGTTCAGAACGATGCTATACTCATGCTCCTGCCGGGTCTCATAGTCTGGAACAACAGCAATGGAAAGTCTGGGTAAACAAGAACCTCCCTGTCACCGTCCTTGAGGCTACCTAAGTACCTCTCGGGTGCCTGAGGTTACCCACCGTATCTGCGGAGTGGCTAATGGAATGTCAAACCAGATTGAATCTTTAGGTTCCTATCAAAATCTTCAGTAATCGTTTGTGGTTCTGGAATCACTTCCAGTTCTACCATACTCCCACTACTGTTTTCTGGAAAAATCCATTTTTATTAAAACTGTGGCGAGTTAGGAACAATATCACTATTGATCTTCCAGATGGTAAAAAGCCAACCCTCGTCGTAGCCTGGGTCAACCCACAAACAACCATTACAGAAACATGCCTTGAGTTATCCAGAGTCTGGTTTTAAGCATAAGCCGGACAACTCCCCGTACCTTAACATCGTTAAGATACGAACTGTTCTATATCCAATATAGGACCAGAGGCACTGATTTAATTGAACCAGATTCAAATCATGCAGCTGTCTCCAGTGCATGTTAACTAAATGGAAGGAGGCCGATCAGCGTTACTCAACTTAGGAATGCTTCCAATTATGAGTAACCTGAAAGAGAAGCAAGTTCTCTAAATCATTACTATCAACTGAATACCATACTCAAGTATCTACATCTTCGATCACCTTGAAGAATCCCGATACTTGCAACACCTGGTTCTCTAATTTATTCATATACCTATAACTTCTCAAAACTTGGACCCTGTATTTCTACGAAACACCTGTCTAAGAACTAGAGAAGTCATAAGTAAACTGAATATAGTACGAGGACCATCCCCTCTATCCTAATGGACACTGGACAATATACAATACTCTGTACAAGTCTCTTGAGTCTAATAACTCACTCCCTGTGTGTTGTAGGTTGAAAACTGTACTTATGGTTAAGAAGAATTACACCGCTGTTTAATGCTCCTTACCTAACCATCAACTGATATAGGTAAATGTCATCGACATAATTTCAAAAAGGTATATCTCACTCTATAAAAATAGACGTACAGATATATCAATTTGAAATTGGTGCATTATAACGGATATTCGTCGTCCGGCAAACAACCCAGGTGACTTCCTCAAATATCACCAATTACAGCGAATTCCGATATAATGAGGATGATCACCTAATTCTCAATAACTTACTCCCACTCATCATCTGTAAAACCATACAGATGTGAGAATCATACCTGGTAAATACATACCCTGGCGTAAGTATCTAATCGGGAAATCGGTTTTCCTTTAACAGTACACAGTGAAGCTGAAACATTGAAATGTTTCGTAGGGGTATCCTGGTATTCCTAGTGATGCCTCTTCCAGATTCACAACTGTAACCGTATAAATCTCTGCCACCTCTCCAAATCCCTTCATATGTCTTTAGTCATTACCTTCTGTACACCCCTTTAGGCCAAATGGTTTTCTTCCTTCCCTACCGTTCGGCACCAGCCTATGGTTTGGAAGAAAACTATCCAATAAGCATAATGGGTGTACTGTCCTAATCCTAGGAGCACTCGGAATGGAGAGAAGGTGAAGATAAAAGACAACTGAATAAACCTTATTCCTATTTCTCCTGAACCAGATTCCATCCCCGAACTGGAACAAGTTCTTTTCGAGTTCGTATATAACCATACGATGGAGTATCCAATAAATTGTGGATCTTCGTAATGATACGGAGTGTCCTGGAGAAATACAAAGGTGATGTGGGAGTGGTAATGAAATACTTGGTTTGGTCGTGAATAGCAGTCGCAATTTACTTTGCCCTCTTTCTAATCCCTTTCTTTGTCTTTACATAATACCTTCTGTACACCATCGTTAGGCTAATTGGTTTTCTTCATTCCCTACCGGTCGGCACCTGCCTATGGTTTGGAAGAAGACTATCCAATTTACGTAATAGGTGTACTATCTCCTAAACCAAGGAGTACTCGCAACTTGAGAGAAGGTAAAAAGGAAAAGACAACTGAATAATCCTATCCGTTTTCTCCAGAACCGGAAACCATCCTCAAATAAATTCCTTCGACTTCGTATATAACCATACGATGGTTTTGTCCAATGGAAGTGGACGTTCGTAGTAATACGGGGTGTCCTGGAGAAAAGGGTAAAAGTAGGAGTGGCAATGAGGTATGCAACTCTGACAATCCAAAAGCCAGTCTTATAAGAAGGTTCGGTCAACTTGGTCACTGAGTCATAGTCTAGGGTCGGGTCAATGGTCTCTACCAAAGAGAGAGAGAAAAGAAACACTCAGCGTGCACTCTAACCTAGATCAGAATGGTTATCACTTTATCTAATCAGGAAACCTCCCACTGTACCGTCAAATTCTCCTCCAAACCTAAAAGAAGAATTAGTCGGGATGTCCCGAGGAGTAAACTAACTCATCAGTGGGAATCGGGATCCAACTATCACCGCATGATAACGTGACGGAATCCGCTCACTCTATCATACTCCAGAAGGAATGCGCATATCTGGCAAGTTTCAGTTTCTTTAGAAACTCCCGATGTGATTTTTGCCCCATGCTCTTATGACCTTGGCGTGAGGTCAAAATATCATAAGTCACATGTCAAGTTCTACCCATCATTGTCCAGGTTAATTTGAACCCACCCGTACATACCCTTGACGTAGGCCAAAATAGTAGTACGACTGTCCTAAACCAACGCATCTATCTATGCAACAGCTAAATATCCGGCAGCTACCAATCACTATGCCTTGGTGTGAGGTCAAAATACATAGCTTGAATACTACCGAATATTTAACCGAAATGATGGAGGGCTACGAATGGTTTCTGGCGAAAACCTTTAACGTAATGAACTTGATATCGTTGAAGGAACCGGATAGCTTTTAAAAATATAGTGACGAAAACCTCTGCTAAAGAGGTCACTCCCGGTGAAGGGATCTTGGCTCTTTTCCCGTAGAATGAGGTGCAGGATATTCCAACTAAATACCACGATGCAAAGCAAAAGTAATCGGCTATAGTGAAGTTATTGCCCTGACGCAAACTTCTGTCTAAGGGGTCACTCCCGGTGAAGGGATTTCGGCCCTTGCCTCGTCGACTGAGGAGCAGGATATTCCAACTGAATACGACGATGCAAAACAAAAGTGAACGTCCTTGCAATAACAGCTTTTTGAAAAGTGTTCCAACAACATCAGATTAGGTTTGTTTTTAACTTGCATTGATCCGAATCAACGCAGTCCCATCAATTGATCACACTAATAAAGAACGAAAATAATGACGTACGTATATGCCATCCGCATTCGCCACTGGGTCTCGTCATTACCCGTTAGGTTAGCTAACTAACGACAGAGCGGGGACTGGACTAGCGCGGATGCAAAACATATACAACATCTACTAATATATATATCAATATATAATATTTCGCTCAAGGCGTGATAAAATGCAACATCACAGAAATGTACAGCATCACAGAACAATACAGATATCTGGGATCCCCGGGTTTCACAGAGCCGCTGAAACCCGACGTTCCCTGGTCGTGTGGATAGCCTGTGCAATGAAAATCCTAGACCCCTACGGGCGCGGCAAGTTACCCGCCAAAACCTGAAGCAAGGCAGCCCCCTTCAGCAACGTGACTGGACCACCCAGCACTTCACGGAATCCGGTAACTTGGGCACCCCTCCTGGGTCAACCTGTACCCCCTACGAGTGCGGCGAACAGCCCGCCAATTCTAGAGTGAAGCCTCCTCCGTCTCAATGCCATGAGATACGGGCTTGTTGCCCTCTAGAATCCGGCTATCCGTGCACCCCTCCACGGGGCAATCCTAGTACAGAAAGTAAAATATACATACAACGGGTACATCGACCGCAATCTGGTCGTGCCCCAAAAGAATAATACAAACAGGCAGTGACGGCAGTCCACATGTCGGACGCTCGCCCCGCAATATCAAATGTACATAATACAACAAAAACTGTACTAGCATTGCATCCAGGCTATCCCCCATGACCAATCCGCAACATCACAGCACAATCACAAAACATCAATGTGAATGTCACGTTCGCAAATCCGTCTAACTGGGCTATAGCAGTTAGACAAGATTTACCGATCAAGTGACATTCACGGTCGCAGATATAATGTAAATACTGTGAACTAATGTGTTTAAAATATTCGATCGATCAAAAATTACCAAGTGGGCCCCAAGCACTACTGTAGCACTCAGAGAAATCTAGGCCCAGAAAATAACATTCCAAAAACCCCATTTTGCACTCAGGAGCTCTCTGTAAAATTTTGGGGCCATGAACAGTCAATATTGTGGCGGAACCACGGCCCAAGCATGGGTTTGGCCGCGGTTCCACGGTGGAATAGTGGGTTCGTGCAACCAAATTTTTACAGAGTGCATATACTCCCCTGCACATCATTCTGCAACTACCTGAAAAATTTTTGGAGCCAAAAAAAATTCGACAGAAACTGAAGCTATTGAAAACGCGGAATTTGGAATTTTTTGTTCGATCGGAAATGTAAACACATTAGACCAAGCTAGACTAGGTTAATGGCGAGGCTCTGATACCAGTGTAAGTGCACGGCGGCGCCCCGGCCGTCAATCCGACGCCGGAATGCGGAAGCGATGATTTACTGTAACTTTTTGAACCGGCACCACCGCGCACTAAAACCCGGATCGGGCCATTAAACTAGTCCTAGCTAACTACAAGATGGGAAGAGAGATATACCGAGTGATCCGTGTCCTCCGGTCTTCTCGTCGTCGTCCCGATCTCCCGCGGAATGTCCGGTCTCCACCTTATCGCCGGAAGGGCACCACGTCGCCTGCTTCTTTTACGGGCTCCCGCCTCTGGACCGAGGCAACTCGGGCACGAAGTTGGCGAGTCGACGTGCCCAAGGTTTGCTGTAGAATACGTGTAGAACTCATGTCTCATTTTGGGGTTACTTGAAGTTGCCTTTGGTGGAGGATATGAGATATGAACTTTTGTAGAGGAACTTGGGAATTTTGTAGCATGAAAAGAACAAAATTCCTACATAGAAATTTTTGGACAGCCCCAAAGAGCTTGGCCGGCCATTTTTCATGAGGAATGAGAATGAAGTGAATCAAGAAGAGAGTGAACCTCATAATGCAAGAGAGAGAGAGAAGAAAGTGATCATGATCAAGAATCATTAGAACCAAATCCACACTCCAAAACCTCATCATGACACCAAAGGTCAAGCCATCATATCTCCACAAAACAAACCATGATGACTAAAGAAAGTCAAGTGATCATGACACAACAATATGCAATGACAACCCTCCACAATGCTAATTTGCACAAATGAAAATAAGCCCTCCTCCACCAATCTTCGGCCAATGAAAGATACAAAGAAAAATGGCCGAAACGGAAAGCAAACTGGCAACTCCAGAAAACTGATCCCGTAATAAATTACAGGAAAACCCCGCTACTGTGTATACACGCCCGCATTTGTATTCCAACCGAAATACAAATGCAATGAGACAAAATCTACACTGTACAATACTAGGATCCGGCTTAAACCAAAACCTGCTAGTATAAACCGTCCGATCTTGATCCGTGCAATACCGCACGTATCTGATCGAACCCTGCCATATCTCCATACGGCCTCTACAGCGTTTCGCCCGAAAACTTGAGCAACTGAATGCGGGGGACTCTAAAGACTAGTCAATACTATGGCTGTAGATTTTACCACTAGCACGTCAGAGGTATTAGCCATACGTGACGGGCTACCAGGTATTGACCAAAAGGGACGTCGATGAGCGAACTCATCCTGACACCCTACTGTGCCTGTCAGTGACAATATTCGTACAGTCCGGTCCGTTCGTTTATGAGCATCGCACGGCGGGCCTAGGGGGTTGGTAAAAGTCAAACCCCCAAAAGCGGTACAAGTCGTGTCGGAGTGTAGCCCAGAACACCCTGAGATACTACTGGAATACCTACCAGTAAATCTCCTGCCTTGGCCAAGGACTTTCATGTACTGGCTCTCCTAGACACAGCGCGACCTCACCCCCAATACCGGGAGAGACGAACCCCTGAAGATCCGCTCACTGCCTCCATGTGGCTCGGGACTGTACCCAACTAAAACCTGTTTGCACGTCTCCTTTGAGCGTGGTAGGGTAGTAATAAAAATACAGTGGGAACTCACACGAGACAAATGACGATCCTCAGGTCGATGAACTAACCTGTACACATCTTACCAGGGAACTGCTATCTGACATCAGGTATAAGACCAACTAGCATGTTCCTGGCGAGTCCTGTCCGGTGTACTCATAACCCAATGAGCACCTGTATACATCTTAGGTGAACCAACTGATACCAGTGGCTTGTGAGACCGGCCACCGCCCCTCGTCGGGGTCTCGACTGTATACACTAGTCTACTCTGGAGAATCGATGCCCTGTCTCGAAACTCCCACGACTAGGGACCTTTTAAGGATGTGCTTATAGACCACCAGCTCCCACGTATATGATCGCCCTCATACTGCTGACAGTCAAGCAAGAATCCTAGGGGCTCTATCAACGTGTAATAGCGACCTGTAGGGTCACCTAAAGCAGTACACGATGATAAAGGTAAACCAGATAGCATACTATCATCTTGAGTAAGACTGTCCTACCGGGATAGGTCCTCCCTCAATCATTGCAATCACGTGCCTGTGATCCAATAATTGACTCTGAGGGCACTATCTCCAACAGATATGTCTGTATTTCTGATGGGACTGCGGTTCCTTTGCCAAAGCCATGGCTCCATTGTTATCGCAATACAGAGGTATTGTATTAGCAATGGATGGAACCACCTGAAGTTCAAAAATGAACTTCCTCATCCAAACTGCCTCTTTTGCGGCATCATGAGCAGCAATATACTCAGCTTCCATCGTGGAGTCAGCGACGGTATCTTGCTTGGAACTCTTCCAACATACCGCCCCTCCATTTAGGGTAAATACAAATCCTGAGATGGACTTATTATCATCCTTGTCACTCTGGAAGCTGGAGTCGGTAAATGCCTCCATTTGGAGATCTCCATTACTATACACCAAGAACATTTCTTTAGTTCTTCTCAAATACTTTAGAATGTTCTTCACAGCAGTCCAGTGTTTCTCCCCTGGATTGGATTGATACCTGCTTACTGCACTCGGTGCATAAACTGCATCTGGGGTACACAACATCGCAAACATTATAGATCCTACCACCGAAGCGTAGGGTATAATGCTCATGCGAGCCCTCTCATCATCAATCTTTGGAGACATCTCTTTGGAGAGGATGATCCCATGGCAAGCGGGTAAATTACCCATTCCATACTAAACCTCTTTAGTATGGTGTTAATGTATCTCGATTGGGACAATCCCAACAATTTCTTAGATCTATCTCTATAGATCTTAATTCCCAGAATGTACGAGGCATCACCTAGGTCTTTCATGGAGAACCTCTGTGATAAGAATAGTTTGACCGATTGTAGTATAGGAACATCATTTCCTATCAAAAGAATGTTATCCACGTACAATACGAGGAATGTAACAATACTCTCTACAATCCATTTATAAATACATGGTTCATCTACATTTTTGATAAAACCAAACTCTTTGATTGTATCATCAAAGCAGATGTTCCAACTCCGTGATGCCTGCTTTAATCTATAGATGGATTTAAGCAACCTGCATACTTTTTCGCTGCTCCCACTATCAATGAAGCCTTCCAGCTAATCCATAAAAACGCATTCTTCTAAATTACCATTTAGAAATGCCGTTTTAACATCCATCTGCCAGATCTCATAGTCATAGTGAGCAGCTATAGCAAGCAGGATCCGAATGAATTTGAGCATCGCGACTGGTGAAAAGGCTTCATCATAGTCCAAGCCTGGTCTTTGAGAAAATCCTTTTGCGACCAGCCTACCTTTATAGGTCTCCACCTGACCATCCACACCAAACTTTCTCTTAATAATCCACTTGCACCCTATGGGTTTTACTCTAGAAGGTGCATCCTCCAAACTTCATACTTTGTTGGTGTGCATGGATTCCATTTCGGATCTCATGGAATCCAGCCACTTCACCGAGTCACCACTCGTGACAGCTTGCTGAAAACTAGTATGATCATTATCATCCATGATGCAATCTTCTCTATCACCATCAATTAGAAAACCGTAGTATCTATCAGGTGGGCGAGAAGTCCTACTAGATCTATGGAGTGGTTGAGGCTCGTCAGGTTCTATTGAAACCTCAGGTTAACCAAATCATCGGTAATTGTTTGTGGATCTAGAATTTCTTCCAGTTCTACCGCATTGCCATCAGTATCATTTGTAAAAAATTCATTTTTTAAAAATGTGGTATACTGAGAAACAAACACCCTTTTGTTGCTCCTTGTGGTAGAAAAGATATCCATACAAATGTTTTGGATATCCCACAAATTTACACAAAACCGATCGTGTCTTGAGTTTGTCCGGATTCTGCTTTTTCACATAAGCCGGACAACCCCATATCCTAACTCGTTTAAAAGATGGTCTATTCCCATACCATATCTCATATGGAATAGTAGACACGGTTTTGGTCGGAACCTTATTCAATAGATATATCGCAGTCTCCAATGCGTGCCCCCATAATGAAAGTGGTAACTCAGTATCACTCATCATTGATCATACCATATCTAATAGGGTACGATTTCTCTGTTCCGATACACCGTTATGCTGTGGTGTGTACGGAGGAGTGAGCTGAGAGAGAATCCCATTCTCTTTTAGGAAATCTAGAAACTCTGAGCTTAGATACTCACCTTCTCGATCCGATCGAAGTTTCTTGATACTAAAGCCTATTTGTTTTTCTACTTCAGATTTGTACTTCTTGAACTTTTCGAAGGCTTCGGACTTAAGTTTCAATAAGAACACGTGTCTGAATCTCGAGAAATCATCAGTAAAAGTTATGAAGTACGAAAAACCACTTCTCGCATGTGTAGACATTGGCCCGCATACATCACTATGTATGAGGCCTAAGAGTTCAGTAGCTCTCTCTCCGTGTCCACTAAACGGAGTTTTGATCATTTTACCTTTGATACAAGACTGGCAAGTCGCATAAAATTTATATTCAAAACAGTTTAAATATATATATATATATATATATATATATATATATATATATATATCTTTATGTAGCTGGTTAGTCTTGTTTCATTTATATGACCAAGTCTACAATGTCAAATGAAAGTTTCATTTATGTCTAAAATCTTCCTTTTGTTTGTGTGTTGTATATTGAAAACTGTTTGTTGATTTAGGACGTATATCCTGTTATTTAATGTACCAGACCAAATCAACTCCTGATTAAGGTTAATATTCATAACATTAGATTGTAACACAAAATTATATCCTTCATTGTCCAACAACGATATTGATATAATATTACATAATATCGAAGGTACAAAATAACAAGGGTTCAAAACCAATATACAACCCGACGGCAAACCAAGATAATAATCTCCCACTGCTACAGCATGTACAGAGGAACCATTCCCAACTCGGAGAGTGTGATCACCTTTCTTCAAAAACCTGCTATTTCTCAGCCCCTGCACACAATTGCAGATGTGAGATCCTGACCCGGTATCTAATACCCAGGAAGCAGACTTAATTGAAAAATAGTTTTCTGTTACAAACACACCTGAAGTGGAAGTATCAGCATACTTCTTCTTATTGCGGTCGGCAAGATATGCAATGCAATTTCTCTTCCAGTGCCCAGTCTTGTGGCAATAGAAGCATTCCCCTCTTTCTGACGCAGCAACCCCTATCTGTCCTTTCCCGGTGCCCTTTTCACTCCTCGTCTCGGTTTGATGGGATTCTTCTTCTTCCTTCCCTTGGCCTTAGCTTCGGGATGGAAGAGGAAGATGGCCCAGCAATTAGAGCGGGAGTTTTCTCTACCTTTAGCGTGCTCTATGTACTCCTCAATATATTGAGGAGTTCAGGAAGTGGCTTCTTCATATTGTGCATGTTGAAGTTTACAATGAACTGAGAAAAGGCAGGGGGAAGGGACTGTAGAATAATATTAACATATTGTTCGTTCTCTATGGTCCAACCCAGGTCATCTAATTCTTCGATAAGTCCGATCATCTTCAATACATGGTCACCTACAGATGTGCCAGCAGCCATCCACATCTAAAACAACTTTCGAGATGCCTCGTTTCGGAGAGTGCGAGATTGCTCTCCATACAACTCCTTTGTATGGAGAAAGATGGATCGTACATCCATCTTCTCATGCTGCTTCTGATGTTCATTGTTCACAGAAGCAAGCGTGGGGCACTTGGCTGTTGCACCGTCTATATCCCATATCTTGCGGATTTGTTTATCCGCAACTGAAGAATCAGGGCCTGGGCTAGGAGGGGCTGGAGTAGTCAGGACGTATGGGACCTTATCATAGGTCAGGGCAATATTTACGTTCCTCAGCCAATCTTTGTAATTCGGTCCCGTGAGTTTATTCTTGTCTAATAAAAGCTTAAGTCTCATCATAGCTATCTACCATTAAGAGAGAGAAAAAAAGACACTCGACGATTGCTCTTGCATGATTAGATTGGTTATTAATCTTATCTAATCGATGTCTCCCACTGCTTTTATCAAATTTTCCTTCAAACCTTAAAAAGAAAATTAGCCAGGATTAATTGCAATCTATAAGTTCGCTAACCGGTCGGCCAGGCCAGTGTCGGTACTCCAAGGGAGGTTCCCCGTGCTTTCGCACGAACCTAATTAAAATAAACCTCATTTTCCTAGAGGCGTAACCCCGTTGACACCTTTCTAGACACCTACCGGATTATCTAATTGTAAAGTGCAAAACTCTCCCGAGAGTAACTTTTACTCACAGTGAGATCGGGATACAACTATCAAATAGAAGGTATGCAATCTCATTGCAAATTTCAACTCTTGAAATTCTCGATATGATTTTTACCCCAAGTGTCTTATGACCTTAACTATGGTTAACAAATCATAAGCACTAGTCATGTTCTACCCGCCATTTCGTGATTGATTTAGACCCACCCATATAACCCTTAACTATGGTCAACAAGGTCATGTGGATGTCCTAATCGATCGCATCATATGCTTTGTAGGAAGACATCACTTAGCTACCGTACACCACGCCTTGACTATAGTCAACAAACGTGGTACGAATACTAAGTACTCTGCTTCCTAAAATGGCGGAGGGCAACGGATGGTTTTGATGAAAATCTTTAACGCTTTGAACTTGATATCGTTGTACAATCTAGTGAAAGGAGTGGTTTAAGCTCCAATTTTAAAAGTCGAATGGTTTTATAGTATCTTTCTAATTTTGCTAAAGAGGTCACTCCCAGTGAAGGGATCTCGGCTCTTTCCTTATCGAATAAGGTGCTGGATATTCATGAATACCACGATGCAAAGCAAAAGTTAGATCAACTATAAAAACCAATCGAGCACTTTGTAACATTTGCTTGTTTCGCTAAAGGGGTCACTCGTGGTGAAGGGATCTCGGCCCTTTCCTCATCGAATGAGGTGCTGGATATTCATCAAGGAATATCACGATGCAAAGCAAAAACTAGAGTTACCCATTTTAAAAAGTTTGATTTTACAACATCTGTAGGTTTCTTTTTCTTAACATTAATCACATTAGTGTTGTCCCATCATTTACGTTTCCTAAACATCACAGAAAAGAAATGAAAATAGAACGTACGTTTATCCGCATTCGCCACGAGGCCCCGTCATGCACCGTTAGGTTACTTAACTAATGGAAGAGCGGGGGCTGGACTAGTGCGGGTGCAAAACATAAGCAACGTTTATTATATATCTCATATGTAAATAGCAATTCGTCGCACGCATTTATAAAAATTCCAGATCACAAATGAATACATTGGATATACTAGGAATTCTGTATTTTATTTAAGCCCTTAACAAAAGACGGGTTCCACGGTCGTAATGAATAGCCAAACCCTACCGTAGACCCTTATGGGTGCAGCAAACTACCCATCAAATTCCCGAATTGAAGCAACCTCCCTCAACAAAGTGAGTAGGCCACTCGGCACTTCGAGAACCCGGTAGTTTGTGCACCACACCTTGGGTCTATCTTAGGAGCAAAAACAGTAAAAAGAAATTATACAACAGTGGCTACAATCTCAACTCGGATGTGCCCCGCAAAATAATATTACATCGCTTTTTAAAAATTACATGAATGAAAGGAAAAAAAACGCTCTTCTCACATCCCCGGTTATTCATTCACGACGATCCAACATATTCATATACACATACCATCACATGATATCATTACAGATGTGTGCAACCCCGACTAATCGACGTATAGCAATTAGTCGGCGTTTCCAAACACACATACACATCGCAAAGCTTGTAAAGTAACCGCGATATTAGAATTCCGCAGGCAATTAGCAAACTAAACCAATTTTCCAACACTTGAAAAAATCCAGTGAGCTAAAGTTCCAAAACCGATCGTTTTAAGCCAATCCGGAAGTCGAAACGAACTCGAAACCCGCCCGAATCTTCGTGGAGGCGAAGATCACAAAATTAACTATCGAATGGGGGCCTCTGGGGGTATCCACCCCCGGGGACCACCTTGAGGTGACCCCTAGGGGAAGGCAGACCCGAGAGCACCCAGTTTGGGTGCTCACGGGTCACCCACCACCAAGGCCACCTTGTGTTATTCTTGGGGTGTGGGTCCGGCCTCTGGTTCTTCCTTCGGGTATCCCCGAGGTGCGTACACTTCACCCCGCAGCTTCTTGGTTCAAACCGTGAGCCCGCGGGATGTGCAAATAACTAAAAACTATAATTTTGGAAACTGTTTTTATCGGCAGTTTTTGCACGACAAAAACGACGGATTTCTAACGTCGCTACAAGCTATTTAAGGTTTAAGAGAGGTTTTGATACCATGTTAGTGGATGATGCACACCCTCACAACACTTGTTAGGAAGCGGAAGTGACAAACGAAAAATTTCTTGCATGCAACACCCACATAAAACCTAGATCTTGTACTTAAACCTTAATTAGCAAACCCTATCTAGAGTTCTTAACTACTATGAAATGCTTATACCTAATGAACCGGTCCTTCGGGTCATCTTTTGAATGCAACTCCTAGGCTCTTTGGATGCTTGAAAGGGACTCGGTCTCCGGTCACTTTTAGGTCGTAGATAATCTATCCGAGAGCTATAAAACAAGATTCAAACTCTTCACAAGAGTTAACTAAGAAATCAAGTGTGCTAGAAATGATTACTTAGATGAAGTAGAGATTAACTAGAGAATTAAAATGATCCCTAAGATTTTGATTCACAACTCATGTGAAAGGTAAAGCTTGGAGAAGGAAGAAGGAGATAATGAGGAGAGAGAATATGAGAGTGATGAATGAAAAATCAAGCATGGAAAAAATGATATGGCTCAATGAAAATAATTGAAGCATGCAATATTTTTCTCAAAAATAATACACCATGCTTCAATAGTAATCCCAAATGAATAAAAAATGATATAAGCTATTCCTTCATTCATGCTTTGACTCTCTCCAAATTCCACCTCATAATTTTCATTTTCACAAAATGAAAACCATTTATGAGGTGTCCCCTTCTAGAAGTTATTCTTGTACAATTATAAGAATGCCCCTCACTGTATACCGTATAAGTATACACGTATCAAAATTCCGAAAAAAACGAATACAAATAATCCAATAATATAATACCAGTATCCGGCTTAAACCAAAACCTACCAGTATTATCCTTCCGATCATTATTCCTGTAACCATTACACGAACATGATCGAAACCCTGTCATAACAGCTTACGGCCTCTACATCTTTTTCCTAGACCAGGGAATCCTATGTGTGGGACTCTAAAGACTCGACAGTACGCTGGCAGTAGGTTTAACCACAAGCACGTCGGCGGCACTAGCTGTGCGTAACGGCTACCCAGGTACGTGACGAAAAGGTGGCCGACAAGCGAACTCATCCCAACCCTAATGAGCCTGTAAGCAACACTTACCGTAGAGTCCGATCTCTTCGTCTAATACGTCGCATACGAAGTCTAGGGGTGGTAAATGTCATACCCCAGTAACTTTATAAGTCATGCTGATTTATAGTCCATAACGGTTCGAGAAACTACTGATAACTCTTATCAGTAAATCTCGACAACCCTGGCCAGGGATTTGTTGTTATGGCCGATCAAGTATAGCGCGACATCAACTCCCTATACCGGGAGAGACGAAACCCCTCCTATCGCTCACTGCCTCCATATGATTCGGGACTGTACCTAAAATCCACCTGTTTGCATAAATCCGTAGAGCCGTGATAGGGAGGAAATCAAAGTACAGTGGGAATCACACAAGACACTATGACGATCCCGGGTCTATAGACTAACCTGTACAAGTATCACTAGAGAACTGCTATTTGACGTATATATACCATCTAGGAGTTCTCAGCGAGTCCTGTTCGGTATATCCATTCTCCAATAAGCACATGTGTACAATCTTTGATGTCAAACACCAATGGTTGTGGGATCAACCATCGCCCCCAGGGTCAAGAAACGTACACACTAGTCTACTCTGGTAATATCGATGCCATGTCTCGATAGTACTCTCGACTAGGAACTATTAACGGATATGCTTATAGACTGCCCAGGCCCCACTAGTATGATCTACATCATAATCCTGGCAATCAAGCATAATCCTAAGGGCTTCATCAACATGTATATAAAGATATGAAATACAACACATCACACGTTAAGATGAAGATAAACCAGATAGCATACTATCATTTCGAGTAAAGATTGTTTCTGTACATATACATGCCAGCATCCTATACAATACAGGCCTCCAGGGCATACATATCTAACAACTACATCATTTCGCCTGAACTAGGAAAACGCTCTGTGTGGGACTCTAAAGACTCGACAGTACGATGGCAGTGGGTTTAACCACAAGCACGTCAATGGCACTAGCTGTACGTAACGCCTACCTAGGTACCTGTCGAAAAGGAAGGCCGACAAGAAAGCTCATCCGAACCCCTACTGAGCCTATCCGTGACAATCTCCGTATAGTCTAGTCTCTTCATCTAAGAGTATCGCATACCAGGTCTAGGGGACAATAAACGTCAGACCCCTAATAACCTAATAACTCGTGTCGATTTGGTTCAGGACCAATCTGAGAAACTACTGATCTAATTATCAGTAAATCTTAACTGCTTTGACCAACGTCTTATGGTTCTGACCGACCGGACACAGTGCGATATCGACTCCCAATACTGGGAGAGACGAATCCCTGACAATCACCCACTACCGCCATGTGGCTCGGAACTATACCCAACCAAAACCTGTTTGCACGACTCAGTAGAGCCGTGGTAGGGTAATGATCAAAATACAGTGGGAATTCACACGAGACAAATAATGATCTCAGGTCTAAAGACTAACTTGTACTCATGTCACCTGAGAATCGCTATCTGACGATATGTATAATTTTATTTAGAAGTTCTCGGCGAGTCTGTCCAGTATACTCACCCCCAGTGAATTGTATACAATCTTAGGTGATCACACCAATGGCTGTGGGATCAACCACCGCCCCTCGTCAGAGTCTAGAAACGTATACACAATTATACTCTGGAATATCGATACCCGGTCTCGATGCTCCTGCGACTATGGATCTTTTTCTGGGTTTTGCCGACGCCCTGGCCATCTACCGTGGCCGATGCGGAACAAAAATTGGCATTTAAAAATTTTGGCGCAAACAAAACCTGTCCAAGATCTAAACCATAAACCTATACTAGCAAACTAAAGAGGCTAAACTAAAGGGTTAGAAGTGTTATACCAAAAGAACCAAGTTTTTCGTTCTTCGGTCATCCTCCTTAGCTCCTTAAGGCATGCTCTAACGAACTTGGCCACCAGTCTTTCACCGTCGAAGATAATCCACCCGAGAGATGTGGTCATGGCTTTAGCTGTAAGTCCATGCTACCTCTCCCGGTACTTTCGGGCATGCGGAATTTGGTGAAAAACAATTTTCTAGAGGCGGTAACATGGACTCAAAACCGGATCTTTGTTAAATATCTAACTAACAACCTAACTAGGAGTTGTTAACTACTCGGTTAGGGGGCTATACCTTTCTTGAACTCCTTCGTCTTCGACTCCTTCCGGTGTACGGATCGGCCTCACCTCGTCGTCTCCTTGCGCCGAAGATGGATCCACCCGAAAACTTCTACCTTTGGCTTCTTCTTCGAACTTTGAAGAAACTAGATCACTTGGCTTGCTAGGCCTTGTGAACTAGAATGAGTAGAGAAATGTTTTGGTGTCTTTTTATCTCTAAGGCAATGAGTCTCAACACATGAGAATGGTTTGCCTTGAGGTAGAGAGAGCAAGAGGAAGAGGGAGAGCTTGAGAATGAGAGAGCTCAAGAGAGAGAAAGCAAATGATAGAATGAACCATACTCATCTCATTCTCACCTCTCATAATCCAAAAGCCATCATCACAAAAATAGTAATCAAGTATTGTGTAAATGGTTTAAGTCAAAATGGCTATATCATTTCATGCACTCATTTTGCATAAATAAACAAGCAAGCAAAAGTCTTTGCCATGGAATGATAGCCATTGTCATGATGATGGTCAACTAGTCCAACCTAGCCAACCGGTCAACAAAGTCAACAAGTCAACAAAGTCAACCCCTCAACAACCATGTCACTACAATACTTAATTAATATTAATGTTAATCATATATCTTATTCTCATTAGGTTTAAGCAAAAGTCAATGGTCAACAGTCAACCGTCAACAGTCAACAGTCAACAACCCCAATGAGAATACTCTGCCTCTGTCTCTCTGTCAACTGTGCATACACACCCGCATCCGCGTTCCGAGGAACACGAACACAAACGAGATAAAATCAATCGCAAAACGTACACTAGGATCCGGCTTAAACCAAAGCCCGCTAGTGTTAACGGTCCGGACACTGTACGTGCACAAGTGCACGGATGTGACCGAACCCTGTCGCAAAACCATGCCACCTGTCGCAAAACCATGCGACCTCTACTCTTTAGCCTAAAGGCGAATAGCTTTCTGTGTGGGACTCTAAAGACTCGACACTACACTGGCAGTGGGTTTAACCACAGACCGCAAGCGGCACTAGCTGTGCGTAACGGTCCCCAGGTAGATGCCGACAAGAAGACTGACGAGGTGAAACCCATCTGAACTCCTACTGAGCCTGAATGTGACAATCTCCGTACAGTCCGGTCTGTTCATCTGATACATCACATGGCGGGCCTAGGGGCGGTAAACGTCAGTCCCTTAATAGCGGTACAAGTCGTGTCGGAGTGAAGCCCAATACACCCTGAGATAACACTGGAAGCCTATCAGTATATCTCGCTTGCCCTGGCCAGGGACTACTCGTGTAATGGCTCTCCTAGGCACAGCGCGATGTCAACCCCCAATACTGGGAGAGACGAATCCTGTCTAACCGTCACTGCCTCCAAGTGCTTCGGGACTGCACCCAACTACTACCTGTTTGCACGACTCCTTTGAGCCGTGGTAGGGTAGTAATCAAAGTACAGTGGGAACACACTCGAGGCGAAGTGACAGTATCAAGTCAGCGGACTAAGCTGTACTCATGTCACCTGGGAACTGATAACTGACGATAGGTATAATACCAACCGGTCAGTTCCCGACGAGTCCTGTCCAGTGTACTCGTAACCCAACGAGCACCCGCATACTATCTCCAGTATGACGTACTGATGGCTGTGGGACAAACCATCTCCCACACTGGGATGAGAAGCGCATGCGCTAGTCTACTCCGGAGTATCGATGCCCTGTCTCGATAGTCCTGCGACTAGGGACCTGCATAAGGATGTGCTTATAGATTACCCAGCCCCCACTAGTGTGACTGCCATCACAACGCTGGTAATCAAGCAAAGATCCTAAGGGCTCCACTAATGCGTATAGGTGATATAATAAAATAAACACATGTACACATTGAAGTAGAAACAAACCAAGTAGCATACTACTATTTTGAGCAAGATTGTATATACAAGGTGAATATCCCAAGCTTCCATTAAGTAATATACAAACTAGTATGATACAGTAATGGCCTCTAGGGCATATACACTAACAATCTCCCACTTGCACTTAAGGTCATGTACTGGCGTATCGAAGACCTATCATCTCGATCAGCCGCTCGAACTGAGTCTGGGGCAAGGCCTTGGTGAATGGATCTGCAGTGTTATCTTCTGAAGCAACCCTCCGAACCTCGATCTCCTGGCGATCCACGATCTCCCTGATCAGGTGATACCGCCTCAAGATGTGTCTGGATCTCTGATGGGACCTGGGTTCCTTCGCAAAAGCTATAGCCCCGTTGTTGTCGCAATACAGAGGTATTGGATCAACAATGGACAGAACCACCTGAAGTTCTTTCAAGAACTTCCTCATCCAGACAGCTTCTTTTGCGGCATCAGATGCAGCGATGTATTCCGCTTCCATCGTCGAGTCTGCAACGGTTTCCTGTTTGGAACTCTTCCAACACACCGCCCCTCCATTGAGGGTAAAGACAAAACCCGACATGGACTTGGAATCATCCTTGTCACTCTGAAAGCTGGAGTCAGCAAAGGCCTCGATCTGGAGGTCTTTTCCGCCATACACCAAGAACATCTCCTTAGTCCTTCTCAGGTACTTGAGAATGTTCTTTACCGCTATCCAGTGTTTCTCTCCGGGGTTTGACTGATACCGGCTTACTACACTAAGTGCATAAGCTACATCCGGTCTGGTACACAACATCGCATACATTATAGAGCCTACCGCAGAAGCGTAGGGTATAATAGACATGCGATCCCTCTCCAAATCAGTCTTGGGAGACATCTCTTTAGAGAGGGTGATCCCGTGACAAGCCGGTAGGTTACCGCGCTTGGAATCTTCCATACTGAATCTTTTCAGTATGGTGTCGATGTACCTGGACTGCGAAAGTCCTAATATCCTCTTGGATCTATCACGATGGATCCGGATCCCCAGGATGTATGAGGCATCACCCAGGTCTTTCATGGAGAACCTGTGTGACAAGAACCCCTTGACAGATTGTAGCATAGGAATGTCATTTCCTATTAAGAGAATGTCATCCACGTATAAAACGAGAAATACTACAGTTCTCGCTACAAATCTACTGTAGATGCATGGTTCATCTGGATTTTTGATAAAGCCAAATTCCTTGACCGTCTCATCAAAACAGATGTTCCAACTCCGCGATGCCTGCTTTAGTCCATAGATGGACTTAAGCAACTTGCACACCTTTCCGCTGCTCCCACTCTGAATGAAACCTTCTGGCTGGTCCATATAGACACACTCTTCTAAATTTCCATTTAGAAAAGCGGTATTTACGTCCATTTGCCAAATCTCATAATCGTGGAAGGCAGCAATGGCAAGAAGGATCCGAATGGATTTCAGCATAGCCACTGGAGAAAAGGTTTCGTCATAGTCCAAACCAGGTCTTTGACGAAAACCCTTTGCAACCAGTCTAGCTTTATAGGTCTCAACCTGTCCATCTACACCAATCTTCCTTTTGAAAATCCACTTGCATCCTACGGATTTTACCCCGTCTGGAGCAATGTCCAACGTCCATATCTTGTTGGTGTACATGGACTCCATTTCGGTCCGCATTGCATCCAGCTATTTTACCGATTCAACGCTCTGAACGGCCTGCTGGAAGCTAGTAGGCTCATCATAATCTATGATGCAATCCTCTCTATCCCCGTCTATGAGAAAACCGCAGTATCTCTCGGACGGATGAGACTGCCTACTACTCCTGCGGAGCGGTGCAGGAATGTCCTGTTCTTTTGAACCCTCTGGTTCCACTAAGCTTTCAGTAATAGTCTGTGGTTCTGGAATTTCTTCCAGTTCTACTGCGCTCCCATTAATTTCCTTTTCCAAGAACTGGTGTTCTAGAAAGTGGGCATTATGAGAAACAAGGACTTTTTGTTCCTCTGCGTGGTAGAAAAGATACCCCCTGGTGTTCTTTGGGTATCCCACAAACTTGCACAGTACTGAGAGTGCCTCGAGTTTGTCCGCATGCTGCTTTTTGACAAAAGCTGGACATCCCCAGATCTTCAGATATTGAAGATAGGGTTTCTTCCCACTCCATAACTCATATGGTGTGGTAAGCACAGTCTTAGTGGGAACTCGGATCAAAAGGTATGCGGCTGATTCTAGCGCATACCCCCAGAATGATCGCGGTAACTCAGCGTTACTCATCATGGACCGTACCATATCCAATAGGATTCGGTTCCGTCTCTCCGATACACCGTTATGTTGCGGAGTGTATGGAGGAGTAAGCTGAGAGAGAATTCCATTCTCTTTTAAATAGTCCAGGAACTCGGCACTCAAGTATTCACCACCTCGATCCGATCTTAGGATCTTGATACTTTTGCCGGTTTGTTTTTCTACTTCATTCTTATATTCCTGGAATTTTCCAAAAGCTTCGGACTTATGTTTCATTAAGAAGACATGTCCGAATCTTGAAAAATCATCCGTAAAAGTAATGAAGTAAGAAAAACCGCTTAGCGCATGTGTAGACATTGGACCGCACACGTCGCTGTGTACGAGTCCCAAGAGCTCGCTCGCTCTTACTTTGTATCCAGTGAACGGAGTCTTTGTCATCTTTCCTTTGAGACAGGATTGACAAGTGGCATACGATTGATATTCGAACGGATTCAAATATCCTTCTGTATGTAACTTCGTCAACCTTCTCTCATTGATGTGACCCAGTCTACAATGCCACAAGAAAGTCTGATTTATTTCCGGAGACTTTCTTTTGTGTGTATTCTGGACATTGAAAATCTGTGGTTGGTTTAACACGTATATACCATTGCTTAATGTACCTGACCCAATCAGAACTTGATTAAGGTGAATGTTTACAACATTACTTACAAACGCGAATTCATAACCTTCTTTAGAAGTCAAAGATACAGAAATGATATTACAAGTTGCGTTGGGTACAAAATAGCAATTACGCAAAACCAAAACGTGTCCATCTGACAACCCCAGGTGATAGTCCCCCATGGCCTTAGCATCCATGCTAGCTCCGTTTGCAACTTTGAGGGTCATGTCACCTGCCTTCAAAAACCTACGGTTTCTCAACGCCTGCAAAGAATTACAGATATGAGATCCTGATCTGGTATCCAATACTCAGGAAGTAGAGTTTATTGAAAGACAGTTTTCAATAACATACACACCTGAAGCTGAAGCCGCAACCTGCTTCAGTTCCTGTGTTCTGGCCTTCCAAGCCCTGCAATCATTCTTCCAGTGTCCCTTCTTATGATAATAGAAGCATTCTTCCTTATCCACAAGCTTTCCCACTTTCTTTGTTGCTTTTGCCTTTCCCTTCGTATCCACTTTACTAACACCGCCCCTTGGTTTGGCGGGGGCTTTCTTCTTCTTTCCCTTGGCTTTCGCCTTGGACCTAGAAGAGGAAGATCCTCCTACAAACAAAGTGGATATTTCCCTACCTTTCTGTAGGGTGCCCTCAGCGCTTCTCAGCATGTTGAGAAGTTCTGAAAGTTCAACTTTCTTTTCTTGTAAGTTGAAGTTCAGGATAAACTGGGCGTAAGTGGAAGGAAGAGACTGGAGAATCAAGTCCGTATAGAGCTCATTCTCCAACGTGGTCCCAAGGTCCGCGAGCTCTTTTATGTAGCCAATCATCTTAAGCACGTGTTCCGCTACCGATGATCCGACGGCCAATCTTGCCGAAAATAACTTTTCGACACTTCGTATCTTGCGATACGAGACTGCTCTCCATACAGTTCTTTTGTATGGAGAAATATGGATTCGAGGTCCATATTCTCATGCCTCCTCTGATGTTCGTTGTCCATAAAGGCAAGCACGAGACATTTGGCCTTCGCGCAATCTAGTTCCCAGGTCTTACGGATTTCCTTATCCGTGACGCTGGTTTTGGGACCTGGGACAGGGGGAGCTTTGGTGGTAAGAAGATACCCCAGCTTGTCATAAGTGATTGCCATCTTGACATTCCTGAGCCAATCTTTGTAGTTTGGCCCTGTCAGTATGTTTTTATCTAGAAGTAACTTAAGTCCAGTCATGTCGATTGGTCGCTGCAATTAGGAGAGAGAAGAAACACTCAGCATGATGCTCTTGCAAGTTTAGAGTGGTTTTTAGTTTATCTAAACAGGATGGCTCCCACTGTCTCTCGAATCCCTCCTCCAACCAAAAAGGAAGAATTAGTCGGGATCAATCTCACCGCACAATACTTGCTTAACCGTTCAGCCAGGCCAGTGTCGGTACTTTGAGGGAGGTTTTCCAACGCTTTCGCGAAGTTCCTTAATTAAATAACCTCTTTTCCCCGTGGGCATAGCCCCACTAACACCTTTCTAGACACCTACTTGGTTTATAGTATTGATCGTTAAGTGACAAATATCCCGAGGAGTAGCATATACTCACAGTAGGATCGGGATCCAAATATCATTGCGTGACGAAACTGAAGGAATCCTACCAGAATCATCACACTCCAAATGGTATGCAACTCTAGCAAGTTTCAGTACTTATGAGACTCCCGATGTGGATTTTTGCCCCATGCTCTTATGACCTTGGCGTGAGGTCAAAATGTCATAAGTCACATGTCAAGTTCTTCCCATCATTATCCAGGTTAATTTGAACCCACCCGTACCTACCCTTGACGTAGGACAAAATGGCAGTACGGCTGTCCCAAACCAACGCATTCTATCTATGCAACAGATAAATATCCGGCAGCTACCAATCACTATGCCTTGGCGTGAGGTCAAAATACATAGCTTGAATACTACCGAATATTTAACTGAAATGATGGAGGGCTACGAATGGTTTTGGCTAAACCGTGAACGTAGTGAACTTGATATAATCGATGGAACGAGATAGCTTTTAAAAGGAGTGGCTCAAGCTCCGCATTTAAAAGTTGGTTTTGAAAAGAACCGAGTGGTTTTTCGAAAGTGTTCCAACGACTTTTACTTGGTTTATTTTCTTGCATTAGTTCTTTTAATGCGTGAAATTCTTGCATTAGTTCTTTTAATGCGTCCCATCATTTAATCCTACCATTGCAGAAAACAGCCAAAATATGACGTACGCTTATGCCATTCGCATTCGCCACGGGGCCCCGTCATTACCCGTTAGGTTACTTAACTAACGACAGAGCGGGGGCTGGGCTAGCGCGGCTGTAAAACATAAGCAACGTCTAAATAATATCATATATAGATATATTGCAATGATAGCCATTTCAGATCACAGATGAAAACATTAGATATACTAGGAATCCGCAATTCGTACGAGCCTGTAACGAAAAGCAGATTACACGGTCGCGGTGAATAGCCAATACCCCACCCAAGACCCCTACGGGTGCGGTAAACTACCCGCCAAGTACCCGAAGCGAAGCAACCTCCCTCAACTCCGTGAGTAGGCCACTCGGCACTTCGGCATACCCGGTAGTTTGTGCACCCCCTCCATGGGTCTATCCTAGGAGAAAAAACAGTAAAAAGAAATTATACAATGACGGCTACAACCCCGACCCGGTTGTGCGGCCATACAAATAATTATTACATCAATTTACAAATTTACATAAATTGAAAGAAAAGAAAACTCTCGTCTCACAACCCCCGGCTATTCACCCGCGACAATCCAATGAATTCATATACACATTCCAGCAACATTACAGATCACAGATTTGTATAACCCCCACTAATCGACATATAACGATTAGCAGACGTTCAATACAAATATCACATCACAGATAAAAACCCGTCAGCTCAAGTCTTTAGAAGTTCGATCAAAAATACGGATTTTTAGGCCCCAAACACAAAATTTTCGTTCTGGAAAATCTGGGCTGAAAAGACATATTCCAAAATTCCCAAAATACCCCATTGAACAAACTGCAACCAAAATTTCCCACTGCCGAGTCAACTCGGCCGCGGAACCGCGGCGGGTGCACGCTCCCGCCGCGTTTCCGCGGCGCTTTGATCGGTTCAGTGGATGAAATTTTTGCAGTTTGCTATACAAACTCTGAGTCGATTTTTGAAGTATGATTTATTACTTTTACAGCACTTTAAAAATCGACAGCAAGTTTGAAATCCGGGTTCATTTCGGGACTTTTTCTTTGATCGATCTTCTAGTTACTTTGCTAACATGTTAGATAGAGTTTAATTAGGCTCTGATACCACTGTAAGTCCATGCTACCTCTCCCGGTACTTTCGGGCATGCGGAATTTGGTGAAAAACAATTTTCTAGAAGCGGTAACATGGACTCAAAACCGGATCTTTGTTAAACATCTAACTAACAACCTAAGTAGGAGTTGTTAACTACTCGGTTAGGGGGCTATACCTTTCTTGAACTCCTTCGTCTTCGACTCCTTCCGGTGTACGGATCGGCCTCACCTCGTCGTCTCCTTGCGCCGAAGATGGATCCACCCGAAAGCTTCTACCTTTGGCTTCTTCTTCGAACTTTGAAGAAACTAGATCACTTGGCTTGCTAGGCCTTGTGAACTAGAATGAGTAGAGAAATGTTTTGGTGTCTTTTTATCTCTAAGGCAATGAGTCTCAACACATGAGAATGGTTTGCCTTGAGGTAGAGAGAGCAAGAGGAAGAGGGAGGGCTTGAGAATGAGAGAGCTCAAGAGAGAGAAAGCAAATGATAGAATGAACCATACTCATCTCATTCTCACCTCTCATAATCCAAAAGCCATCATCACAAAAATAGTAATCAAGTATTGTGTAAATGGTTTAAGTCAAAATGGCTATATCATTTCATGCACTCATTTTGCATAAATAAACAAGCAAGCAAAAGTCTTTGCCATGGAATGATAGCCATTGTCATGATGATGGTCAACTAGTCCAACCTAGTCAACCGGTCAACAAAGTCAACAAGTCAACAAAGTCAACCTCTCAACAACCATGTCACTACAATACTTAATTAATATTAATGTTAATCATATATCTTATTCTCATTAGGTTTAAGCAAAAGTCAATGGTCAACAGTCAACTGTCAACAGTCAACAGTCAACAACCCCAATGAGAATACTCTGCCTCTGTCTCTCTGTCAACTGTGCATACACACCCGCATCCGCGTTCCGAGGAACACGAACACAAACGAGATAAAATCAATCCCAAAACGTACACTAGGATCCGGCTTAAACCAAAGCCTGCTAGTGTTAACTGTCCGGACACTGTACGTGCACAAGTGCACGGATGTGACCGAACCCTGTCGCAAAACCATGCGACCTGTCGCAAAACCATGCGACCTCTACTCTTTTGCCTAAAAGCGAATAGCTTTCTGTATGGGACTCTAAAGACTCGACACTACGCTGGCAGTGGATTTAACCACAGACCGCAAGAGGCACTAGCTGTGCGTAACGGTCCCCAGGTAGATGCCGACAGGAAGACTGACGAGGTGAAACCCATCTGAACTCCTACTGAGCCTGAATGTGACAATCTCCATACAGTCCGGTCTGTTCGTCTGATACATCGCATGGCGGGCCTAGGGGGCGGTAAACGTCAGTCCCCTAATAGCGGTACAAGTCGTGTCGGAGTGAAGCCCAATACACCCTGAGATAACACTGGAAGCCTACCAGTATATCTCGCTTGCCCTGGCCAGGGACTACTCGTGTAATGGCTCTCCTAGACACAGCGCGATGTCAACCCCTAATACCGGGAGAGACGAATCCTGTCTAACCGTCACTGCCTCCAAGTGCTTCGGGACTGCACCCAACTACTACCCGTTTGCACGACTCCTTTGAGCCGTGGTAGGGTAGTAATCAAAGTACAGTGGGAACACACTCGAGGCGAAGTGACAGTGTCAAGTCAGCGGACTAAGCTGTACTCATGTCACCTAGGAACTGATAACTGACGATAGGTATAATACCAACCGGTCAGTTCCCGACGAGTCATGTCCAGTGTACTCGTAACCCAACGAGCACCCGCATACTATCTCCAGTACGACGTACTGATGGCTGTGGGACAGACCATCTCCCACACTGGGATGAGAAGCGCATGCGCTAGTCTACTCCGGAGTATCGATGCCCTGTCTCGATAGTCCTGCGACTAGGGACCTGCATAAGGATGTGCTTATAGATTACCCAGCCCCCACTAGTGTGACTGCCATCACAACGCTGGTAATCAAGCAAAGATCCTAAGGGCTCCACTAATGCGTATAGGTGATATAATAAAATAAACACATGTACACATTGAAGTAGAAACAAACCAAGTAGCATACTACTATTTTGAGCAAGATTGTATATACAAGGTGAATATCCCAAGCTTCCATTAAGTAATATACAAACTAGTATGATACAGTAATGGCCTCTAGGGCATATACACTAACAATAGCTTCACATAAAAAATGCAAGTGAAGTAACCAGGATTTCTAGGTTGCTAATTTAGAAAGCCTAAGATGTAGTGAGTGAACTAAGTGTTTAGCTATCTCATATCACCCCCTCTCGTGATTCTCAACACATGAGATAGATGAGAGGAGATGGAAGATGAAGGTGGAGGAACAAATGAAACTAGAGAGGAGTGAAGCTCTAACGGTGAGAGGAAGATGGCATGCTCAATGGAAAGAACTATCTCACAAAAATATTGAGCTAACCATGGAGTGATAAAATGAGCATGCTTGGTTTTGTAAAACAATATCTTTCATTTTTAAACTCCATCCATACTTGAATAGTATGCACAAATGAATTAATAATTCATTTGTGCACACTATGCAAGCATGGTCCTCACTATACTCACATCAAATCATTGCCACCTCATTTATCCATTTAAAAATTAAATGGTCAAACCCTAAAATGAGGTGTCCACCTTCTAAAATGTTTTCCAGAAAAACACGGATTACATTCTACTGTATATACATACCTGTTTTCGTACAGAAATACGAATACCCGAAAAAATAGAATAACACAAATAACATAATACTAGAATATACATATCGAAATACATATACGTAAATTATTAAATCAATACTTGATTTAATAATCCAGCTCAAACACGAGCCGGCTAGTATTATCAACTGTCCAGTCAAAAGTCCGGGTATATAGTACAATCAATCAATCGGAACCTTGCACGTATCCCATATGACTACTACATCATTTCGCCAGAACCAGGGAAACTCTCTGTGTGGGACTCTAAAGACTCGTCAATACGTTGGCAGTAGTTTAACCATAAGTACGTCAGCGGCACTAGCTGTACGTAACGGCTAAGCAGGTATTGAGCGAAAGGAAGGCCGACGAGAAAGCTCATCCAATCCCCTACTAAGCCTGTCCGTGACAATCTCCATACAGTCCGGTCTGTTCGTCTAAGAGTATCGCATATCGAGTTTAGGAGGGTGGATAAAGTGAGACCCCTAATAACGTGGCATTCGTGTCGGTATGAAACCCATCACCCACTGAGAATCTACTAATCTAAATCAGTAATTCTCGTCCAGCTTGGCCGAGAATTCATGGTAATGGCCACCCGTGCACAACACGACATCAACCCCCAATACCAGGAGAGACGAATCACCGATGATCCGCTTACTGCCTCCATGTGACCCGGGACTGTACCCAACTAAAACCTGTTTGCATGACTCCTTTGAGCCGTGGTAGGATATTAATCAAAGCACAGTGGGAACTCACACGAGAAAAATGACGATCTCAGGTCGACAGACTAACCTGTACTCATGTCATATGAGAACTGCTATCCGACAATAAGTATAATACCAACTTGTATGTTCCCGGCGAGTCCGTCCAGTGTACTCATAACCCAATGAGCACCTGTATACTATTTTAGGTGACTAACTGACCCCAATGGCTTGTGAGACCGGCCACCGCCCCTCGTCGGGGTCTCGATAACTATACACCGGTCTACTCCGGAGTATCGATGCCCAGTCTCGATACTCGCATGACTAGGGACATTTAAGAATATGCTTATAGACCACCTAACTCTCACGTATATGATCGCCATCATAATACTGGTAGTCAAGCAAGAATCCTATGGGTTCTATCAATATGTAATAGTGATCTGTAACGCCACCTAATACTGTACATGATGATAAAAACAAACCAGATAGTATACTATCATCTCGAGTAAGACTGTTATACCGGTATAGATCCTTCCTCAATCATCACAATCGTGTGCTTGCGATTCAATAATTGACTTGAGGGCACTATAGCCAACACCTTTAAGGATGTGCTTATAGACTACCCAGCTCGCACAAGTATGTTTGTCATCATAACGCTGGTAGTCAAGCAAAATCCTATGAGCTTTATCAACATGTATCCGCTATATGTGATACCGAGTATAATATATACACATGTTAAGATAAAGACAAACCAAAATAGTATACTACTGTTACGAGTCTTTATCAACATGTATAAGTAATACAAAGCAGTAAGAAAAACAAATACACATGTTCAGATAAAAACAACTCAAATAGTATATTATATAACGGAGCAAGATTATCCTGTACATATATATCCCCAGTATCCTATATGATACAGGCCTCTAGGGCATACATATCCAATATATACATATCCCTAGCATCCTATATAATACAGGCCTCTAGGGTATACATATCCAACAATATTTCTATCAAACTTCTCGATATCGAGCTTCATGATTGTCGGAGACATAATGTAGGATCAAATCAAAATACCTTAAGTACTAACGAATCCTAAAACTTCAAAATCACGATATAAGAAAGTGGGAAAGAGGACGTAATTGTCGTTACCCACCGTTAAACTAGATCACAAAATTAAAGACTTAATGGTTCGACCAAAAATCCTAGAACAACGCAATAATAGCTCTGATACTAGTTTATTACGAATACGAGACGATCACGAAGCAAACACACAATCGATAACGAGAACAAAATCAAAACATATGTAAGAAAGAAATATGAATACTAACCATAAGACAAATAGACGAAGGCGAGGTTTTATTAAGAATCAAATATCCGGAGGAGTACAAATCGATGGAGAAATACAAATCCCTCTCAAACCCTAAATCCTCTAATTAATAAAAGCTTTCTCAAAAGGCTATCTCTAGGGTTACAAAATACTACATTATATATAGTATGCTAGAGATAAGTCTAAATAACTAGAGATAAATCTAAATAACTAATTTCCTAACTAATAACTATCCATCTTATTTGTAGATACGTATGAATTTATGAAATATAAGTAGGGATCGGAATAGAAAGCATACACAACAGAAAAAGTGTTTCGTCTTTACTAATATAGTAATAAATAGTTGTGGCATAAAACAAATAGAGGATAAGAAATAAATGCCCTGTATAGGAAACATAATATGCTACTCTACATTCTCTATGGAAATTGATAAATTAAGATTCCCATTAATTTCAGGATGAGCTCACAGCCTTACAAAAATCCTTCATGTGTGTATTCAATCATCGATAAAATAAATATAGAATCTCTTAGAAAGATCCTGATCTATGATGTACACCCACCCATCTATCCTTGCAATGAATGCATGTAGACACATTGCTTCACCCACACTCATTAATTGATGCAGAACTCATGAGCTATGGTGAGAAAAATATGCTAGCTATAGCTTCATTCATTAATGCATTATTGCTATTTTAAGGCTAGGCACAAGAGGGTTTCTTTGTTTATCTTCCTCTCTGTCATAACATAACTATAAGCTGGAGTAAGAAAACCAAAGAGATTATGCATCGTATGCATAGATTCATATATATAGTTTCAATATAGTGGAAGGGGATGCATGCAACTAGCTTGCTTCGTTTGCCAGTGCAATGGGAGCCATCTTGTTAAATGCTTGTCGTCTTTAGGTATTTTGGCTCTTTATACAAGCAACATTTTACAATCACCACATTTATGTGGATGTTCTAGATATATATAGAATATTATAAGAAAACAGAACATATAATGTACCTACACAGCTTTCACGCATAATTCCTCAAATTGGGATTTATAATATTATAAGAAAACAGAACATATAATGTACCACATTTATGTGGATGTTCTAGGCATAATTCCTCAAATTTTTGGAGTGAAGGGATCTATGCGTGGAGAAACTTCACACCAACATATTGGTTTGTTCTTCTCTTGACATGTACATATCCTGTAAATATTTAGTCAGTCCATTTTGACTGCACTAGATATGACTTAAAAAAATATATGAAGAATGAATATAAATTGATGAAGTAACTTTATAAAACACCATCAGCTTTTCTTGAATTTTTGACACAATACCAATGAACTTAATCTTCTTCATTCAAACCCTAAATATTCTCTAATAAAATAGAAAACCTAACCCTAATCTATTTTAACTAAACATTAGTGCTTATTAAAAGAAAGCTTAACAAACCCTAAATCACCAACATGAAACCCTAAGTCCTTTACAGAACGTAAATCTCTTTTTTTCACCAATCAAACTTAATTTGTTATCTCTAATTAAAATGTAAATCTTTTTCAATTAATCAACCTCACAATCACATTCCTGATTATCATAGCTCTACTCTCTCTTTCTTCTTCAATCAAACCCATACTCATCATCACTCTCTCATCATTCTCCTCTTCAATCAAATCCAAAATCGAGCCAAATCATTGTGTACGATTGAAACTTGAAGAGGGGCGGGTAGTCGTAAAGGAGTAGGGGTGTGGGAGGAGGTGTAAGATGAGAATGAAGAGTAAAGTTCTATTTTTCTCAAATATTATCCCCGCCGTTCATGTCATGATGATATTATCTCATATAAGCAAAAATCAAATGTGAAAAATTATATTATCAAAGTTTATTGGTGTTATTCCAAAAGTTCTGAAAAGTCATTAGTGTGCTACAAAACTTACCCTATCTATTTCAACATCACTTAAACATGGAGAAGATCAAACTAAAAATTTCTTGCTCTGGTTGACTAACCTTGCATATTTCAAAGTTTCTTAATGAGACTAGACCAAAGATAGATGTTAACAGCATGAACTTGAAATTACCGTTCTTTTCATATTTGAATTACCAAACATGCAACAACACAAGTCATTTAAAGCAAACTACATGACAAGTGGTTTAAAAAGGGTATCGATCGCATCATATAGAAAATCAGGGAAAGTAATAATGAATGGAGAGAAAGATTGCAAGTGAATAGCCCATTCTAAGCAAACTATAGTTGATACTTAAACTGTTGACTCAATCACATCAAGGAACTAAAACATGGAGGGAGGCTTATTAATCACCTCATGTGAGAGAGAGAGTGAGAGAGTGAGAGAGAGAGAGAGAGAATCATGGATGCTTGAAGAGCTAAGAAGCATGCAATCCCAAGATGAAGAGGGGAATTCCCAAAGAGAATGATCTATTTGAGAAAGGGGAGCAAGGTGACCACCAAAAAGCTAATTTTGAGAAATCCCATGATTTTGTTTGAGGGGACAAGAGGCACAAATTAAGGTGGGTGAGAATGAGATAGTTCATTCCCAAAGACAACTAGTAGGCAAATATGGAGCATGGGTCCAAAAATCAAGAACAAGCCCCCCATTCTTGAGAGCACAAAACAAAAGGGTATATTTTGTAAACACAAGATGGCCTTCTACCCTATTTCATGTAATGATTACTCTCATAGTTAACTCACCTAGCTCCATATAAATTATCAAGCATCTGTATATCTAGCTATAATTAACCTTTTGATTTTTAGTTCTTAATATTATAGTTAGTGGCCACCAATTGCATTATTAGTAATAATAAAGCCCAGCATCAAGCACAAAAATCTAAAAGCAAGTGAATGCATAGGAAACAAAACATGCAAATATGAGGAGATCCATGAACTACAAAAATGAAGGGTGAGTCACCCATTAACATAAACAAAACTCAAAGAGATAAAAACAATATCAAGAAGCTCAAAAGACATCCATTGCAAAGGATCGCATTGCATACATAATATATTACTTAAATTGGGGGTGGGGGGGGGGGGGGGAGATATTGGGGGAGGTAGAGAAAAGAAAGAGAATCCTTCTTAGGCTGAAGAATGAAGAGAGAAAGAGATCAAGAATCATCATATATAGTTAAGCCCTTTTCTCCTTTTTTTTTTCACTACTTCCAAAATTTCCCATGCTAACGTAGCTCCGTAAATTACTACTCATCCTTCCAAAAACATTTAGAACCAAACTAGCCTAACTAGGGTTAGGGTTAGTTACCCAAAATCAAGAACATTAATAATTACTACATGAAAATATATCTCTAGTTATATATTTATAAATAAAAGTAAGACGACAATATATATAGAAGAATTAATAAAAGAAAGCTTACTAGCTATAGCTAGAACCAAGAGGAGACTGAAAACAGTGGCTTACTCTGCCACCCCAAGAAGAAAGCCTCCCTCACCATCTTCAACTGATACCCCTCAGAAGGATAATGCAGCCTAAGCAACAACCTGGCTTGTGAAAGCGCGAACGGGCTCAAAACCCTAGCCCTAAACCCTCCGTTTCTCATCAACCAATCCCATTTCTCGAACCTCAAGCTCCTCTCTCTCCTCCCTTCCCCTTCGCTTCCCACCACATCCCGGATCTCCCGCCCGAACCAAACCTGCTCCACCGCCTGCCGCTCTCTGCTAGAAGGCGGGACCGTGGCCTCCAATGACTCGAAGACGGCAGTGTAATGATCCAACGCCTCCATGAACCTCTGCAAGAAGATCGGTGTGTTGTGGTTCGCTTCTCTTTCCGCCACAGTCACCACCGCCGGATTCATCGCTTTGACAGCCCGAAGGAACCCGCAGACCTCACGGGACCCTTCGGCGTCGAAAGGGCCGCAGTCCTTCATCAGCTTGTGTAGGAACATGACGCAATTCACCGCTAGGGTTTCGCCTGGGTGGAGCTCAAAAGCGCTGGTATTGGCGTTGGTGTTAGAATTGGGGAGGAGCAGTGGGTGAAACTGGAACGGCAAGCCGAGGGAATGCGCGAAGGTCTCGAGCCTATCGCCAGTCCGGCGGAGAACCGCAAGGTCGGAGCCTGTGCCGGTGATCCGTATCGAAGGGGGGTCAGAAGGGTCGGACCGGCCCGCGATGGCCTGGAGCAGCGGGGGCCACTGCAGGCCGTGGAGAGTGTCGAAATCGAGAATGTGGATGGATTTCGAGCCTTCGACCGACTCCAGGATGGCCTGGTTGGCCGTCAGGTGGGCGAAGCGGAGGAAAGGGGTGATCTGGTTGAGCGTCAGATACGAGGACTGGATGGCAGCAGGGTCGGCGCCGGAGGGGGGAGGAGAAGGGATGATGCTGAGGCGGAGGGCGAGGGCGAGGATGAACTGGTGGACGACGCGGTCCGTAGAGTCGGCGTCGAAGTGGGAGGGGGGAGCTGCGAGGAGGACGGAGAGGGCACGGCGGGCGGCGGGGATGTCCGAGCGGTGGACGAGCTCCGCGCAGGTGACGAGGAGGGCGCGGGATCGGTTTGAAGAGGAGCGTTGATTGTCTTGACCAGCATTAATGTTATCATCATGGGGCTTGATTTCGAGTGAGGTTAGCATTGTGAGAGGAGAGAATAATGATATTGCACTTGCAGTTGGAGTAGTAGTTGCATTCCCTTGGTTTATTAATAGGAGGAGATCAAGGAGAGGAGGTGTGCTGCTAGGGTGATAGGACATGCGAATAGCTACTGTTCAATTGGGAGGCAAGAGGGCAATTTTTGATGATCTCTCTCTCTCTCTCTCTCTCTCATTGTGTCGCTTTCTATGTCTATATGAATGGCAAGTTTGAGGGGGAGTAATGCTTTCGTTTTGTCTTGTTTCACATGGACTTTGGTGATTCTTAGGATGGAGATTTGGGGTTTGTTTTGAGCTTAATTAGGAATGAAATGAAGGGGGCCAGCCGGAACTTATAAATCCTTAATGAGAGAAGGAGAATCTAAAGCATGCCAAGGATTGGGTGAGGGAAATACTAGGAGAGAATATGTGAGAGAGAGAGATAGAGGGGGAGAGAGGAAAGAGAAAGAACCCACATGACGAAAAGCCAGTGAGAGAAAAATAGTGAACGGTTTTAAGAGGAAAAAGAGTCTCGGCTATAGGAAAAATAATAGTAGGTGTGTTTTGCTTGGACCTTGGTCACACATCTTACATGTAAAACACGTAGGATACTTGAATACCAAAGCCCTTCATGTTTCACATAAATCTCAGCCGTTGATTTTTATTTTGGATGAATCTGAACCTTTCGATCCAATAGCATGGATGCTATTTTGAAGATAATAGCAGGGACTCTGAATCCGGGTAGAGGGTGCTCACTAAGACTTAAAGAAATAGAAAAGTGAGAAAAGATGCTTCTATAATGCAAAGCAGATAGAGAGAGAAGGACTTGGGTTGGGTGTTCCATGATATTTTGCTGTTATTTGTGAATTCTAACCCCACATCAAGATCACAACATCATGGGCTTTTCTATTTGACCCTATCGTCTACCATTGGATCATGAATAGCAGGAATACCATCCCGAATGTGAGGGGGGGGATCAATAGATCCAAATCTTTGACTGAATTTTTTTTTCATATGTGGAGAGTTTCTCTCTCTACATCCGCAACACAACAGGCAAACCTTTAAATGTGGTGAATAGAGACTAGACACAACTCTTCAACTATCATCCCTTGTTTTGTGTCTTTGTTGGATCCCCATTGATGGCTTCACAGAGGACTTCCTTGCAAAAACCCCTCTCCTCTCCTTGGTGTCAGCACCAGAAAAGGCTGTTATCACAAGCAATCTCCCTCTCTCTCTCCCCCTCTCTCTCTTCTCTTCCCCCTCCTTAAAATCCCAAAGCTTTCCTCTTTAAATATTTTCTAGTAGTATATATCTTTTTTTGAGAGGTACATTGTACACTACATAATCCAAGCTACATATCAATTCCTCCATCACTGCTACCCATCCTCATTGTTCACTCACATCAACATGAAATCAAGGCATCTAATTATAAGTACTTGCCATTAGCAAACAAATGGAATATTTCAGATGTGAGAGAGAGAGAGAGAGAGAGAGAGAGCCCATTTGCTAGCTTGCCCATGTAAATTTTTTGGATGGAATGTTTCGAGACCCAGGTCCCTAGATGATAATAATCATCACCACTAACAATTCATTACGAAAGATACCTTGCATTCCTGCACAATAAAAGAAAGTATGGATATAATTACCAAATCTTTTATAATTTTCTTCCCTTTAAAATTCCAATATGGTTATGTTGAGGGGGGGAGAGAGAGAGAGGATAATGGAGGAAAGAGATCATAGGAGGGAATTTCCTCTTATGGCGTCGAAAAAATACAACCTCCACCATTTTTTCCGACAATTGACACCGATCATCTTTATTGTTATCATCTAAGATGTACAAATCCCAAATTTCATGTGATTCCACCACTTCTTCACCGTTGAATTAGCAATGTAAAAAGTTTTATTGTCGGTAAATCATTAATTTTGCATCAACTAAATTAACGGTGAAATAATGGTATAATCACATGAAATTTGATGTATCCACATTTTAGAAGATAAAAATGAAAGCGATGTATGCCGATCGTCGAAAAAAATCACGGAACATGTATTTTTCCGACGCCGTAGGAGAAAATTCCTCCTATGATATCTTTCCTCCATCTCTCTCTCTCTCTATATATATATATATAGAGAGAGAGAGAGGGGGGGGGTGTTTTTTTTTTTTAATGGAGGAAAGAGGCCATAGGAGGGAATTTCCTCCTATGGCATCGAAAAAATAGGCCATGAGAGGAGGAAAGACGCCATAGAAGGGAATTTTCTTCTATGCCGTCGAAAAAATACGCCTTCCGTCATGTTTTCCGACGATCGGAATCCATCATCTTTATCATTATCATCTAAGACGTGGGTACGCCAAATTTTATGCGATTCTATAAATTTTTCACCGTTGATTTAGCAATGTAAAAAGTTCTATTGTCGGTAAACCGTTAATTTTGAACCCACTAATTCAACGATGAAAAGGTTGTAGTATTACATGAAATTTGCTATATCCACATCTCAGATGATAACGATGAAGATGATGGGTGCCAATCGTCGGAAAACACGATGGAGATTGTATTTTTTCGACGCCATAGAAGGAAATTCCTTCCTATGGCATATTTTCTTCATATTATATATATATATATATATATATATATATATATATATAACTTGTAGTTAAAGAGAAGAAGCACATCCCCAAAACTGGCAAAGAGAATCTCCCTGCTACAATCTTTACTCTGCAAAGCATCAGCAAAAGGAAAAAGGAGAGTTAATAGGAACAAGAAGCATCCAAACAAGCTACAGGGCAAAAAGGAAAAAAAAATCAAGAGAGGAGAGAGATTTTTCTTTTTTTTTTAATCAATTATATAGAAATAAAAGGAAAAAGGAAATTTAAAAGCTGCTCTACTTGCCTATTTTACCTCCATCACATTAAATTCATTGATATGACGTGCTCCAAAGTCCACCCTTTTCATAGAGAATCTCCTGCCATTGCCTCACTCACCCCTCAGTGCTCTCTCCCTCCCTCTCTCTCTCTCTCTCTCTCTCTCTCTCTCCCCTATGCTGCCCACACCATTTTTTTCCCACCAAAAGAGATCAAAACCATAGATGAGAAAAGGTGATCCTAGTGCTTAAAGAACCTTATAAAACTCCATGTGAATGAGGTTTTTTTTTTTGAGAAGTAGGTATATATGAGTGGAGTTCAAGGAATGAAAAAAGGAAAGACACTCAATGAGGAGCCCATGGGGGACCAGAGGGGATTTTATGTTTTCCCTTTTTTTATATTCTTGTTCTAAATGTTCCATGTGGTATTCATCCTGTTCTCCTTCCATCTTTTGCGTGTCTCTCTCTCTCTCTCTCTCTCTCTCTCTCTATATATATATATATTCTTGAAAGTTGAAACTTTGCATCCTTATCATAATTTTTATGTCTTACTAAATCAATTCATTTTAATTTGTATAACAAAAAAATAAAAATAAAAATGTTTTATTATTATTATTATTATTCATGTACTCCGACACTCACACAAGAAATTAACTTTGCCATGTTATTCATATATCTAAGAGCGGATGCCCCATGCATTATTTTACTAAAAAACTTATGCTAGTGGACACTACTACAATAAGAGCTTACCCCTATGGAGATAGGAATCCGTAGGAACAAATTTTTATTGCTCCTACGGATTAATCCGTAGGTCCATCCGTTTGTCCCTATGGTGCCCTACGGATTAATTAAAAAATATTAAAATATAATCTTTTATTTGGTCGGAACCGCAAAAGAAAGCTCTACGGATTAATTCGTAGGGACAAAGAAAGGTAATTTATATAAAAAAAAAGCTTCTGAAATTTCCTGATCTCCCCCAATTTTTTCCTCACCCGTAAGCGCGATCGATCACCCGCGCCTCCTCCACCTCTCGTCAGCCGTCTCCGGAACCCTTCGTCGCTAAAATTTCCCGTCAGCCGCCGCCTCCACCTCTATCCCGTCAGCCGCTGCGTCCACCTCCACCTCTGACCCGTCAGCTCATCGCCATCTTGCCGCCACACCAGATGATCTCGTTGAGCTCCATCCCCGGCCTCCTCCACCTCGTCGAGCTCCATCCGCCTGAAAAACTACAAGTGAGGTGAGTTAAATCCATTTTGAACTATTAATTATTCTTATTTTTTGTGTTATTGTTAATTTTAGGGTTAGGGTTAATTAGGTAGGGTTAGGGTTAGGGTTGGTTTGGGTTAATTAGGTAGGATTAGGGTTAGGGTTAGTTTGGGTTAATTAAGTAAAATAGGGTTGGTGATGATACGGGTTAGGGTTTGGGTTAATTAGATTAATTAGGCTTAATTTTGGTTAGTGCTAGAGTTAATTTGTGTTGGGGTTTGGGTGATAATTAGGATTAGGGTTTGGGCTAGGGTTAATTAGGTAAAATAAAGTGTATTTGTGTTAGGGTGTTGATTATGGCTAATTTGGGTTAATTAGTGATAATTTGAAGGGTTAGGGTGTTTATTAGGGTTAATTTGGGTTAATTGGGTTAATTTTGGGTTAATTAAGGTTAATTAGGGTTAATTAAGGTTAGGATTTAGAGTGCACTAGTTCCTTCAGTAGGATACTCGATGATAACGTAAATGTACAATTTTACCGTAAATGCAAGAAAAATTTACCCTAAACTAAAAACTTCGAACCCTTAATAACGAGACGTAAACGTAAAACCTATTCATGTTAAATGTTTAAGTTAAAACCAATATATGATACTCGATGATAATATGAAACTTTCATATTCTCATCGATACTCATATGTGAAAATCAAAGCGCGACTTAGTCCCCGTCTATTGGTTAACATACGTTCGATGTTCGTCGTGATATAGAACTATACGAAGGTTGTTAAATATCGGACGGTATAGTTCGGTACTAACAACCGTCGTGTAGTCTATATGACGAGAAGATTTAATCGTATGATAACCGATAGATTTGTCCAGTGTGGACAATTTAGAAATGTATAAAACAAACACCTGCATTCACTTGCGTTTTCATTCGTTTCGAGATATTTCGTCAGTACTTTTCCGCTGGTTCTCCATGTACAAAGATAGATTAGATGTTCATTTCAATATTGTTTCACAACATTGAAATGATTATCTATTCTATTACAGTATACTCGGAGAACAACGGGGAAGTGCTGCCGAAATTTACTCGAAACGGATGAAAATACAGGCGAATGGGTGTCTGCTCTATACATTCTTAATGGGATAGAAGCCTTACCCCCAATAGCCGAAACACACACATACAACACGAATACATAACAAACGCACACACAAAGCACATACACACTAACAACCCTACACTTAAGCAAAATCATAAATTGAAACACATATACATAGAATACAACTCATACTTGGGTATCTTCAAATCTAACTTTGTTTATCGATAATTTATTCTTTTCAACGACAAACTTGTATTTACGGATTTTCTTTTTTGTCAGTAACCATCCTGTTCTTAGATTTCTCAATATAGTCATCATAACTTACAATTTATATGTTAAACAGTCTAACATGGCCCATGAGTACATCAGAGTTAAGGACTGGATATACGTGGATTGGCAACAACGTATGCAACCTAAATTTGTCGCAGGAGTTGCTGCTTTCATTGAATTTGCACGCTCACATAATAAGATCGTGTTAGAGAAGATTCTCTACCCGTGCGATAGATATATGAATAAGTACTGGCAGAAGGTAGAATTCGTTGAGCTTCACATCATTAAATATGATTTTACTAGAGTTTATAAAACTTGGCTATATCACGGGGAAGGAGAAGAAGAAGACGGTAATGTGGCGGAAGAAGAAAGAGAAGACAGTAATATGGCAGAAGAAGAAGACAGTAACTTCTTTTCAGGAGAAAAAATGGAGGATGTGGTAGAGGCTGCCCTAGGTGATACTATTCGTACTGAAGATAATATTCCTTCCGGTCAAGAACCGCATGCGGATAAGTATGAAAAGTTCATGAATGATGCTAGAAGACTAATTTATAATAATGCAAAGTATTCCACCCTTTCATGGTTCGTCCAACTTTTCCGGATTAAGTGCCTAAATGGATGGAGCAATAAGTCATTCACGATACCTCTAAAGTTCTTGAAAGATTCTATGACACCGGGAAATAACGTGCTCGACAGCTGGTATGGAACCCAGAAGATGATGTCTGATTTGGGTCTGAAGTGTGAGAAGATTCAAGTATGTCCCCAAAATTGCGTGTTATACCGGAAAGAGAATTCAGATTTGAAAGAATGTCCAACATGCAAAGAGACTAGGTATAAGCCGAAAGAATCCGATAAGAAGCCCGATATACCTGTCAAGATAGCACGATATTTTTCCATAACACAGAGCCTGCAGAGGCTATTCCGGTGCAAGAAAACAGTCGAGGTAATGATTTGGCATCACCGTGCTCCTCCAAGTGAAGATAGAAAAATAAATCATCCAAGAGATTCACCAGCATGGAAGGATTTCGATAGGAGGTATGAAATATTCCATAGTGATCCTCACAATGTTAGGTTCGGACTTGCTAGTGATGGGTTTTGCCCATTCAACTAGATGGCTGGAAGCCACAGCACATGGCCCATTGTAATGATAGTTTATAATCTGTCATCTTGGTTGACTATGGTTCAATCCTACTTTATGATGCTTCTTCTTATCGACGGACCAAACTCACCGGGAAACAATATCAACGTCTATCTCTGATCTCTGATCAATGAGTTAAAATCTTTATTCATTGATGGTTAGAGACTTACAATGCAAATACAGATACAACCTTCACACTGCGTGCGGCTTTAATGTGGACAATTAATGTCACGACCCGAAAATACGGAACGTGACCGGCACTTAAACCACGTGACGTCAACAGACGTAACACAATTTAAGTAAGCCGAAAAACCCAGAAATCTAAACCATAAAAAGAAGTAAGTGATAAAACCATTATGAAAAACATTTGGAAATCTCAAGTAAAAATCTTAAAGCATAAGTTTATTTTCTTAAAACTTTCGGTAGCACCTCCACTATTACAAATAAGGGTTTCCCTTACGGATTTATCCGTAGGGGCAACCCACTGCCCCTACGGATATATGCGTAGGGGCGAAAAAATACCCCGTAGGTGCAAAGGCCGCAGGTGCAAGTTGACGCCCTGAACTTGCCCCTACGGGCAAATTCTTGCCCCTACGGATTTATGTGTAGGTCCTGTTGCCCCTACGGATTAAGCCGTAGGGTATAAGATTTTATATTATTTACGGGTTTTTTTTATATTACTTGTACCTACGGATATATCCGTAGGTCCATGTACTATCCCCTACGGATATATGCGTAGGTACCTTTCCGTAGGAGCAAAATATCAGGATTCCTGATATTTGGCCCCTACGGATAACGCCGTAGGGGAGAGAAGTGGCCCCTACGGATATGTCCGTAGGGGCATTCCCAACCCCTTGGCACTGAGATCAGGGGGGAAATATCAGTTACTGCTGATATTTTGTCCCTACGGATATATCCGTAGGGGCAACATATATACCTACGGATTAATCCGTAGGTACATATTGTCTGTAATTTTTTTAAAAAAAATAGGCTGCTTGATTTTTTCCCGCCCTGTGCACAATAATATATACATCAATCAAATCATATATTGCAGTATTCATAATCACATCTCACGCATATATATAATATACAAAAAAAACCCAAAAACTGAATATGATATAAATACAAACCAATATCAATATTATTTCAAAATGTAGTACAATGTGTATGATATAAATAAATACATGTTTCAAAAAATAAGAACCAAAAATCTACCCTAGCTCGGTCCAGCTCCACCTCTGAATAACGATAGAATAACGCGCGCCTGCTCCTCGGTCAATAAACTCTGCAATTCGTCGCGAGCGGGAGTCTGAGCGGCTTGTGGAGCTGGCGATGTGGTCTGCGCAGCCGCCGTCGAGGTAGTCGCTTGCGGAGCCACGGCTGCAGGAGTCTGAGTGGGCGGTGGAGCTACAGGAGCTGTCTGCGGAACCGCAGCCGATGTAGTGGCTTGCGGAGCCGCAGCCGAAGGAGATGCATGTGGAGGCTCGGCCGATCTACCCTGTCGCGTCTGGACATAACGTGTGTAAGAAGCGTGTAAGAACTGTGTATTATTCGAATTCGTATCATTATTAAGCTATTTTGAAACCCTGTTTGGATATCTAGTTTGGAAAAGCGTTGTTTATTTTAATCACATATATATGTATGATTAATCAAACTTAAGTCTAAAACCAAATAAGCTCAAGCTACGTACTAATTATGGATATGTTGATATGTATATAATATGAAATGATATTTTACTATAAAGTAGTATACATACCAGCATCTCCTTCAACTCCTGAACGGTGGCTCTCAAGCTATCCAGTTCCTGATGGACATGTCGGTCACTGGAGACGGAGGAAGTAACCGCCGGGGTGGAGTCCAACCTCATATGGGCCCTGCTAGGGCCCAATCCCCGGCCTCTCTCCCAACCTCCGTGGTGCCCTCCGTGTGCGGCGTCCAGAACTGGGGTCAGCAGCCTCGGATCGTTCTGTCCGGTAAAATCGATCCCCGAGGCCTGGGCCTGCTCAACCACCCGCTCCTACACCCACATTAAGCAGTAAAGTATAAGTATAAAATTTAAACTTGAACCTTCCAAAACTAAAATTTCAAATTTGGGTAGAAAAAATATTAACACTTACGCAGTACTCCTGGGTAGCGACGTCGGGATATCGAAGCTCGCCCGTGGCGGGATCTGTCGAGGTGCCGTGGACGGCAAGATATGCGGACAGCACGCTCGGTGTACCACCTGACGCTACGGTCCGAGATGTCTGCAATATTAGAAAGTAACTCTTAATATTAGAAATATTAGAGAATAACTCTTAATATTGCAGAATATTAGAGAATAACTCTTAATTTACCGATAACTCCATGGCTCGAGTAATGTTCCTCGAGCCACCTGTGTAAGTGGGCCGATATTTTCATATAAGCCAATAGAACTGATAAATAAAAAAACGAAACACAAACCGTATCAAGATTTAACAACTTTGATTATGTCATATACGCGGGCCGATATTTTCATATTAGCCAATAGGCAAAAATAGATTGCGGTCTGGATATGGAATATTGGCAGATGTTACCTATATGCATACATGCATGTTGTCTCCCCATTTTTTCATAAATCAAACCAACTACATACATCAAACTAGTCCATGCCACCAATCGGAAACTCCACTATGTCTTTGAATTATTATTTTTCCAAATAGTATTGAGCTCCTATTGACATTGTCCTATCCAACAAATTTGTTGTGCTTGCCTCGACCTTCATCTAGCTTTCACATGCCATACACATTAGATGAGTAATATAGTTATAAATTATGGTATTTTGTTGTCATCAATCCACCTAACCCTAACCCTAAGTTGCTCTCTGAAAGCACATAGAACCATCCCCCCTAGTCAAGCATAGCTTTTTCTGTGCAATTGTTCTCATTCTTAATTTCTCACATTCATTACTCTCTCATTTTCTTGTCAACAAATTTGTTGTGCAATTGTTCTCATTCTTAATTTCTCACATTCATTACTCTTTCATTTTCTTATTTTTTTCCAACTCCCCACCACTTAACCCCAACCCAGCCCCAGCCCCAGCCCTCAGCCCCAGCCCAGCCCAGCCCCAACCTAACCCTAACCCCAGCGCGGCCAGCTAAACCCCAACACCAACCCTAAGGCAAACCCTAACCCCAGCCCCACCCCAGCAGCAGCCGAACCCCAACCCTAACCCTAACCCCGACCCCGACCCCGACCGCGACCGCGACCCCTGCCGAACCCCAACTCGCGCGCGCAACCCCAGACCCAGCCATGAACCCTAAGCCCAAAATAATCAAAAAATTCTTTAATTTACCTCAAGATTTACTCACCTGAACGGCTGCTGCTGGGGCTGGGGCGACGACCTGAACAGCGGTGGCGACGACCTGAACCGCGGTGGCGACGAGAATGGCGGTGGCGACGAGAACGGCGGTGGCGACGAGGAGAACGCCGGTGGCGACGACGGCGTGGCGATTTGGGGATTTTTTTCGCGCGCGATCGAGAGAGAGAGAAAGTGAGCGTAGGCGATCGATCTGTGCTTTTGTTAAATCGATATTTAGTTGCTCCTACGGATATACCCGTAGGTCCTTTGTTTGCGGCTTCGTAGGGGCAAACACCAAATTAAGAATTAATATTTTTATTCTTGGACATCTGTGCCCGTAGGGGCAACCTTTTAACCCTACGGATTAATCCGTAGGGCCAAGTTAAATCTGCCCCTACGGATTCCAATATCCGTAGGGGCAACCCCCTATTTTATTAGTGCTCCTTTGTAAAACTAGCCCCGAAACGGGTACAAACATATGATATAAATAAAGCATCCCCAAAAGAGAGAAAATCACGTCCAAAGGCGGAAACAACCACCACAAGCATATATACGACGCCGTAGCGAAGAAATAGACAATATAAATGAAAAACAGTATAAAGAGGTAAAACTACATACTAAAGGCCGGCTCACACGAGCACGACACCAGAGTCACAAAATATACAATATCGGTCCTCACAACTCGTCTCTAAGTCAATACTTGAAAGTAGTAGATGGAGATTACTAGATATAATGAAATATACAATGGATATAATCGGATAACCACAACCCACCTACAGCAAAAAGGCCTCACAGCCAACCGTAGCGGTATCCGCTGAAGAAGATACAATAAGAAGCCCTGCCGTGACTACTCTAAGGGTCAAGCCTGCAAAACACTGTGGCACAACGGGGGTGAGTTTCCAACTCGTGAATAGTAAGGAATATCATACAGATAATCGCAGGTATGCACGAACAACGATAATTATAACATGCAATCTGATAGCATAAATAGGATAATATGTATATGCAACAATCATGATCAAGGTACACCATCAGGGTACTACTACTACATGAAACAATGCATATAAAATAACTACTGAGTATAGGATAAAACATATCATCATCAATGAATCATCATCGTGGAAAAACTCGGTGTCCATCAACGACACCCCAAATCCCAATACCTCACGCGCCGTCACTCCGATCGGCCCTCATATCCGTAAATCTCATGGAACCTGAGTGCCCAACATCGACACTCGAAATATCATGAAAGCCCGTGTCCAGCATCGACACGTAAATCCATATAACTTGGGCTCCGTCAGTCCGGATCGGCCCACGGGCTCCGTCAGTCCGGATCGGACCATATCCATCTCACGACTCCGGTCGGTATCCTACGGATAATCTCCAGGTCTAACCAATCACCGATAGGTAGTGCTCTCTCCGCCAGGTTCATTGTCTACACCACAAAAATCATTTTTTGCCCCGGGTACCATACCGGGTCCACCATGTACCCGCAGACGGTGCCTACCGCTCCTCGAATCGGGTTTCTAACACAAGTCTCAGAACCGAGAAAACTCATGGTGGACGCACCGAAATATCATATTAAGAGAAACCGGGTTTTCAAAACAATGCATACTTTCTTGAAATATCCCCACGGTTCTCAAATCCATAAATCACATGAAATCCGTATCTTAGTGCATAAATCCATGAAATATGATGTATGCAACATAGAACAGTAATATTCACATATCAAGGGAAAACCTCTCTTTTAAATGAATCCAGTTTTTAAATATATCACGCGGTTCCCAATTTCTCTAAAATCAAATGCAACATCATATAAAGGTGTATATGTAGCTATAGCAATGTATGTGTATATACATGTAAGTATGTATACATGATACATTTCATATGCGCAATAGAACACGAATCAACGTCTCATTACCAATAACAATACAATACCGCATATGTGTATAGGTTGTGCATGTCATGGCAATTACCAACAGTGTGTGTGTAGCATACAATCATACAATTTAGTGCTCTTGCAATATGAACCGTCAGTAATGGTGCAGTGTCCAATGGGTACTAAGTCAAGGCACACCAAGTAATATTATGCAATGATGCTCCTGCACAATCAACTCATATGCATATAACATGTGACTATAATATCATATCTAGCCTTGACGCTTAACGCCATATGGGCAATTTCTCCATAGATGTTAAATCCACTCACTGGGATGCCTTGGCTAATCTGATCCGATCTCAGTCATGTCTTTTCCGCGCCACATCCGAAACCTCTGCACAAGATCCTAGAATCGCACAAAAGCAATTAAGAGGATAAATATATAAATAGTCACGGACACAAACAATACAAGTCAACCACGCGCACTAACTAAACGCGCACGCACTTGGTGCACAAAACGCGCTCGCGACAACACCACAAACCACAACTAAGGTCGCTATACGTGGCAAACCCCAAATCTAAAACCCAATTGCACTAATCGTGGTTTCACAACACATTAAATACTATATGGCATATGTTGTAAATCACCAAAATCTCAAACTTAGTTCAAACGATTTAATCCAAAAAACTAGTAAGCGACCCTTACCTTTTTAGCACAAATCAAAATGTTTTAGCAATTCTAGTGGCCACAATTATTCATTTAAAATCTTACCTAGGCTTCACAATATTAACTAGATTTTTAATCTCACCCACTTAGTTTAAACATGAATTTAGTTTACTAGATTATTCAATTTAGATAATTTAAAAGTAAAAATTAGCAAATAAATTACTAGCCTAGATTTTGCATTCCCTAAGATGTTAAATTACACATTGTAATCATAAACAAATGATCAAAACCCTAACTTTATCCAATCCCTTCTCTTGAAATTTTCAACTTTCAATTAAACCCATAATTAAACACCTAATAAATTAGATTAAAGCAACCAACCAACAATCAAACCATAGGGTAAATATTTATACCTCACAAGTTTTGAAATCTAGCTTGCTAACTTAGCCTAAAAAAAAACCCATCTTGCTCCAAGATCCATGTTAAAATAGGCTAAGGAGAAATGGGTTAAAGGTTAAATGAAGGATTAGTGAGGTTTTATTTTGATTTTTGATGAATTTGTGAGGATTTTTGAAAGGAAAATGTAGTGGGGAAAATGGGACTGCTTCCTTGAAAATGGCCAAGCACAATGGGGGGAGGGGGGCGAAGGGGGGTGAGCTGCTGGTTTGATGAGGGGAGGGGGAGAGAGAATGTGTTGAAGTCAAAGCTCACTCCATACCTATATAAATATACACCTTACCTTATATCTTCTCATCTTTTATTTATTTTGTTTTCCAATTAACTTTTGAAGTAGGGAAGCTTAGGGAATGACTGCTGATTTCGGCCAGGGAAAGTGTGTGTGTGTGTGTGTGTGTGTGTGTGTATGTGTGTGTGTGTGTGTGTGAATTGCTAAGTCAAAAACAATCCCATACCACAAGTCACAAGCCCATACCTCATTTCTATTTAATTTATTATCACAATTTAAGCCTTTTACTTTTATATTTTCTAAAACAATCTTGACAACTTCTTTTCATTTCAAAAACAATATGTTACAATTTGGTTTAATGTGTCATGGTTCACTAAAGTATAATTAACCCATTCAAATTTGTAATTATTATTAATTAAATGTATTAATATTTAAAATAATTAATTAAGGAAAATATTTTAGTAAACTAGCAAATTTATAAGTGACTAAATAAATACCAATACTAGCCATTACATATCTAAAATAAGTGTATTTAAGTCTATATTGAAAAATAATTATATCTGGATTTTTACGGAAAACACCAGTTATTTTACCGATTATCAGAAAATTCCCCTAAACGATTTTTAAAACGTTACAATTAATGACTTTCCTGCGTATGGAATGCTATTAGGTTGGTCCGTACATGGTCACAAAGCATGCCCTTATTGCCATCAATATACAATATCAAAATTCTTGAATTTTAGCAGGAAACTTTGTTATTGCGGTCATCGGGGTTTCCTGCCACTAGACTATCCCCACAGGTTAGACGCTGCTCACTTTGATGGTCATCAGGAGCTTCTTGGGCCTCCAGCCTCATTGTCCGGAGAGGACATGACTGCTCAGCAGGATGGGTACAATAATGTGACCTTCGGGATAGATCCGGAAAAACAGGTCAAACCACCATACTGGAACAAGTTAGGCATTTTCTACGAGCTTCTATACTGGTCAACAAATTTAGTGCGTCATTGTCTGGACGTCATGCACATAGAGAAGGGAGAATCCGAGCATTTACTCAACTTGCTTCTTTGTAACGACGGAAAATCGAAAGACAACTTTCGTGTTCGGATGGATCTTTAGGACTGGGAAATTAGAAATGAATTGCATTCTAAACCGATAGCGGGTAAACCAGGCAAATTTGTACTTCCCAATGTTGCGTATCATATGTCACAACCGGAGAAGAAAAGGTTTCTGCAGGTGTTGCATGATTTGAAAATTCCCACAGGTTTTTTAGGATCATTTAGCAAGAAAATAAAAATTGTGAAAGGCAAGATCGATAGGCTGAAAATTCATGATCATCATATTATTATGGAACACCTTCTCCCATTAGCCCTCAGGACTTCCCTTCCCGAATCAGTTGGTCTAGTAATCAATGACCTTTGTTGTTTTTTAGAGAATTGTGCGCTAAAACCCTGAATGTTGTGGCATTGGAGAATCTAGAAAATTCTATTTCATTGATACTTTACAAGCTTGAGCATATTTTCTCACCGTCATTCTTCGATATTATAATACACCTGATGGTTCATCTTACAACTGAGACTAAGTTAGCCGGACCTGTACAATATCGATGGATGTATCCCGTCGAAAGGTATGTGGAATTTTTCATTTTACGCAATTTGTAAAATTATTGTTGTTCTATATGCCCGTATTTATTTATTTAACATATTTTTCTTTAGCTACCTCTACACTCTAAAAAAGTACATACGTAATAGAAATCGACCAGAGAGTTCTATCATGCAAGGTTATCTTCTAGATGAAGCAATCACATTTTGTTCCCTCTATCTGGACGAGAATATTGAGACGAAGCTTAACCGGTCTCGGAGAATTCAGGACGGGCCATATGGTAAAGCTGATTATAAGAGAGTAGACATTATGTTTATTAACAAAATATATCGGTTTATCAACAAAATATATCGGTTTATCCTCCTCAATAGCGTATGTCTTGAAGAAATTAGAGAGTAAGTTTTTTTGGATTAATTGTTAAATTGTGTGTGTATGAAATGATATAATATTAATGTCATAATTTATTGTTGAGAACAGAAATCATTTTAATGAGGTACGTGAGGGGCATCCTGATTGGAATGATGAACGATTGGAAAAATATCATCAGGATGATTTTTGCCATTGGGTTGCAGATCATGTAAATTATTCGAATAACATGTTATTACTGGCAGTCTTAATCTAAACTTATATTGTTATGTATTTGTTATAAAATTTGTTTTGTCAGATCCACGATCCGAACTTTTCTGCATCATTAGAGAGTGATTCAAAATATTTAGCTCAGTTTTCTAGTATAGAGGTTGCATATTATAAAGAATTCGGTGTCCTTCGATACAAATTTGAAGTTAAGGACATAAAAACATCTCGAACCACTCAGAATAGTGGGATTGCGATGCTAGGATTGGATGATGTGATTTATTATGGATACTTGGCATCCAATATCCTGGACGATCAGAACCGTTTTATATATTTCAATGTACTTGGTACGATACACGAACTGATACGGATAAGTGGAGAAACAATCTCGGGACTTGGAAAGATGAATATGGGTTGACTAGTGTGAACACACTTCGATTTTACGGTCAGGACGATCCATTTATCTTTCTAAACCAAGCATTCTAAGTATACTAATCACAGTGCTTGAAGCATTCAAGATGGAGTGTCGTATGCCGTTGGAAACGTAGGGATGTTTACAATGTCCCAGAATTCGAGGATCGTATGGAGGACAGCGATGAGGATGAAGAAGAGAGAAGACTTAGAGTGCTCCGACCGTCTGTTTTAAAAGACGGGCTGTCTTCGGCTGACCGTGAAGTTACATGGGTTAGAAATGATATCGATGATGAAATCGAAGTAGATATGTCTAATGCGTCCACGAAACGAAAAAGGTTATCAGTAATGTTATATTATTACTGCATATTTTTACGATTTATACATATATAGTATGCATATGTAATGATTATACTCTTGTCTAGATTTAATAACGATGACCGGAGCAGTGAGTGGAGGCAGGAGCACCAGCCACGGCACCGGCAGAGGCAGAGGAAAGCGGTTCTGCCACCCGGAGAGCTACGTAGGTAGCTTCAGAGGGCTGGTCTTGCACCCCGATCGGAGAACCCTTCGGATGACTCCTTCCGTGTGGACTTTGCCACACCTCCAGGTATCTTGCATGAATATTCATTTTGAATATAATATTATAGATATACACGCATATTTATTTCAAAATTACTTATATAGTCAATGTTTGATTGTCTAGTGTAACCCTTCGAAAATCGTTTAGGCAGTTTTTCGGTAATCGGCAAATTTTTCGGCTTTTTCCGTAAAAAGTCAAAAGTGATATTTTTTCATGGTAGACCTAATTATACAAAATTTAAATAAGATATTACTATAATTTTGTCACTAAAATGTCATTTATAATTTTCTGGTTAAATAAAAAAATTTTCGTAATTAATTATTTTTTTTATTATTTTAAGCCTTTTTAAATACATTTAATTAGGGATAAATACAAATTTAATTAGGTAAATTTCTTAATTAGGAGTCTTTATAAGCTAAAATATGGTGTTAATAAAATTATAACATGTCTTGCAAACTTTTAGATTTTTGGTGGGAAAATTATGAAAAAATGGCTTAAAAAGGGGTTTTTTTGGAAAAAGTTTGACATGAAAGCTTGATATGATAACATATTATGTTCTAATCACCTAGAAACTTCCCCAAAAATTCCCCACTTCACCCTCCTTGCTGCAGCCGAGCCAATCCTGCAGGTTTCCCCCCACTTCCCCCTTCATTCTAGCTTTATTTTCATGCTAAAAATCAATAAAAATCCACAATTTCTTTCTCCATTCAAAGCCTAACCCTAATCCCTTCTCTCTTCAACCCAAATTAGTTTAAAAAGTTGATGAAAGGAGGCTTCTTGGAGACTTGGGCATGTTAGGATTCAACTTGTGAGGTGAAAATTCTAATCTCTTTGTCAAATTGTAGTTTAAAGGTGCTAAAATAGAATTTTGAAGTATCAATTTAATAGAAATTGCTTGTTCATGAAATTCAAGAAAGGGATTTGATTGTGGATTAGGGTTTAAAGCATGGTTGATGTATTAAAGTTAGGGTTCAAGATTTAAAAGGTGAAAATCCTAAACTAGTTGCTTACTTGAGGTTTAATTGTGCTAGAATTTCAATTCTAAATATTAGTTTGGTAGTAAATGTTTGATTTGGAAAAATCAAGTGAAGGTTTTGATTTTAGAAATTAGGGCTTGTAGCATGATGCTTGGATTATGCTAGGGATGGTTATCTAGGTGATTGGAGTGGTTAATCGTGTATTGGTATGCTTACTAAATCGATAAATTTCGATGTTTGTAACAAATCGGTAAGGAATCGCTTACTAGATTTTTTGTAGAAATAGAAGGCGGTCAATTTGCGTTAGGTTAGCAATATTATTAGCTTCGTATAGGATTATTAGAATGCGCGAACGCGGGGTTTCGTCTGGTCGGGTTGTAGTTTAATCGATTTCCCCGATACGGCGATTTTAGTTAAGGTTTTAGCGATTTTCGTGTATTTTCCGCGTACCGAGTGCCAGTTGTGATTAATTCGAGAGCGTCGATCTTTTCATAGTGTGAGTTGCATCATTTCAGAAATCTGTAACCTTATATTTCGTGTTATGCAATTCTAGGATCGGTCGGGGAAACTTCGGATACGGCGCGAAAAGGCAAAGCGGTGGCCGGATCAGATTAGCGGGGATTTCTGGTGAGTAGATATATTCATCTATGGGGGAAATCGTTTGGATGGCGCGAGGCGCCCCTCCTCCCTAGTTAGGATTACCCTACTTTATGCAATAATTATATTGTTAGCTAGCTTATCCATTTATGTATATTGCATACCCTTACAGCTAACCCTATACTAGATTGCATGGACATTAATATGACATTCATATATACAGATGTGATATCATTTCGTAGGACACGAACACCATACCATTGGCATCTATTGCACGCGCACTATTCATGCGACACACACGCCTTTGGTATTTGCCATGCCACGTGCACTATAAAACTTGTTTAGCTTAGTAACGCCATTGCATTCATGCATGATATTTGAGAATGTATCGCACGCATATACCTCGCATTACTATCATATTTACCTAGATTTCTAGCCAAACTCGCACATCATATACATTGATATCATAGACATTTATTATATATAACATGTGGACACTATGATTTTCTTGATGATTTCAGTTTTTCTGTGATTTCTGGATTTTTGGGGAAAACCGCAAGAATTTAACAAAACCTTAGATTTATCATTTTCAAAACAAAGTTGCGGTTTTCTCGTGATGTCTGTGTCGTCCACCATGAGTTTTCATGTTTTCTGTTGGATTTCGAGACCCGATTCGAGGAGTGGATGAACCGTCTCGGGTACATGGTGGGCCCGGTATGGTACCCCGGGGCAAGAAGATCGAGTTGTAGACGATGAGCCTGACAGGGGAAGACTACCTACCGGTGATGTCTGGCGCGGCGGATATCCGGAGGATACCGACCGTTGTCGTGAGATTTATGATATGGGCCGATCCGGACTGACGGAGCCCGACATTGAGACAGATATGATTCCTATTTGGTGTCGATGCTTGACACGGGTTTTCTGAGGATTTCTTGATGATATTTAGTTATTATGCAGACATTCGTTTTCTAAAAGTTAAGAATCCAGTAACTTTAACATTTAAAACACTTAAAGAGTTAGAAAAGATATTGCATACATGTGCATGCATACTAGAGTTATTATACCACATATGGACATACATGTTGTTCCGCATTGCGTGCATTCTTACGATTGCCTTATTAGATGTTATATTTACTCACGAGCTGGCAACTCACCCCCGTTGTGCCACAGTGTCTTGCAGGTCGGACCCGTCAGTCTTGTAGCGGCGGGCTATCTTGTCATCAGTTCCTTTTGCTCAGACTCGCAACATCGCCCGTAGGTGGGTTGCGAGTATACTTTATTTCTTGTTGTTTTATCATTGTATCTAGTATTCTCCATCTACCACTTGTATTGTATATGCGACCTAGTGATGAGACTGAGAGATTTGTATATTTGTGGTTTCTTTTGGGTCGAGCTCACTTGAGCCGACGTGTGTTTTCTGGTATTTGCATCTCTTTTGTGCTCTTTTTCTTGATTATTACTATTATATTGCATGTGATTGTGATCCGCCTTGGGCGAAGAGCTAGCTCCCGCTTGGGGATGCCATTTTATTGATTTCATATATATTATCTTGTTGTACCCATTTTGGGGATAGAAAATACAGGGGAGACTCTGCCGAAATTTTCAGAAATTTTTGATGTTTTAAAAGGGATTCTTTGCAACTCAATTGATTTAAAAACCGTTTTCATTTAAGATTTTCCTTCACTCTCTTTGATTTTGGGTTAGATTTCTGGGCTTTGGCTGACTTAGGTTACGGTACGCCTTTAGACGTCTCGTAATCTAAGTGCCAGTCACGTTCCGTACTTTCGGGTCGTGACAAAGTTGGTATCAGAGCGTAGGTTTTACCTTTCTGAGTGTAGGACGACCCTGGTAGATGGAGTAGGTGACTTAAGCAGAGTGGCGTAGCGTGGGTATGATCCGCGACATACTTACGATACGGTACTCCGCCTAAGTAACCTTAGGACATAATTGCTTGTATTTCCTTTCTTGATTCCTTGCATTCCTTGATTCAATTGCAATGTCCTTATCGGTCCTGTTTCTTATTCCAGCTTCGATGCCGCCAAAGACTACGAGAGCTCAGCGGGCTGCCGCTAGGGATGAGATTCGGGCGGGCCCGTCTGAGGCGAGGATCGAGCAGGATGATACACATGTCCCTCAGGGTCATACTGATCCGCCTCATCCAGACCGTATTGCCAGATTAGAGGCCGGCATGCAAGAGCTGCGGCAGATGATGGGATCTTTAGTTGAGTCCAGCCGGGCACAGAGATCCGAGGACGTTCCTTCCACCCCACAGACCACGATCGTACCTGCTGCACAGATGGTCACTCCTGCTGCTACTACGGAGACTATTCCTGTTTCACTACAGGAGTTTATGAGATTGAGACCTCCAGCTTTTACCGGTACAGATGCGACAGAGGACCCACAGACATTTCTCGATAGGATGGCACGGATTGGCCGTTCGTTGAGGTGTTCTGAGGATAGATTGGTGGAGTTTGCGAGTTTTCGTCTGGAGGGTCTTGCCCAGACATGGTATGACTCAGTAGAGAGAGGCCGAGCTGCAGGTCTGCCTTCTATGACCTGGGATGAGTTTACAGCTGCATTTCTTGCCCGTTTTCTTCCGGAGAGTGTCCGAGATGCTCGAGCCCGTAGTTTTGAGTCTCTGCGCAAGACTCCTGGGATGACAGTGTCGGAGTATGATATACAGTTTACCCAGTTGTCTCGATATGCACCGTACCTAGTCGACACAGAAGAGAAGAGGATAAAGAAGTTTGTACGAGGGCTTGATACACAGCTATTCCTTGCCATCGGCACCCAGCACTTTGATACATACGCAGCCGCGATGGATGCAGCCTTACTTTTGGAGGAGCGTATTTCTGAGACTCCGGTCGCTTCTGGGCCGAAGAGGATCCGTACTGATACGCCAGCTCAGCGGCAGAAGGGCAGACATCGTGATAGATTATTTCCGGGAGATGGCGGAGGCAGAGGATTGAGACGAGGTCAGTTATTTGGTTCATATCCACAGACCCAGCAGTCGTCTCCAGGATGTTTTCGGTGTGGGAGTCAGTATCACCGTGTCAGAGACTGTACCATGGGACGTCCGGGCACGGCGACAGTCCCGCATGTGACTTTACCACCTTCACCACCATCGCAGAGAGCTTTACTTCCTACTCCCGATGATGCTTCACGCCAGCCAGATGCTTCTAGAGGCCGTGGGCGTGGCGGTCCGGTTCAGAGAGGACGAGGCGACAGAGGCAGAGGCCGAGGTAGAGGCAGAGCACAGCCAGCTATCAGTGGTGGACAGGCCCGAGTGTTCGCATTGACTCCTCAGGATGCACAGGCATCCAATGCCGTCGTGACAGGTACTCTGCCAGTATGTTCTTTTGATGCACAGGTATTATTTGATCCAGGCTCCACACATTCCTATGTTTCCACGTATTTTGCACCGAGGTTGGGCCGAGAGTCTTCTCCTTTAGATCAGCCGCTTGTCGTTATTACCCCGGTAGGCGAGTCTTTTGTTGCCCGTTTTGTGTACCGATCTTGTTCTGTTCGTATCGGGGAGAGAGATTCTTCAGTAGATTTGATTCTCCTCGATATGCTAGACTTTGACGTTCTTCTTGGTATGGACTGGCTAGCTACCTGTTATGCATCCGTGGACTGCCGTGAAAAAGCAGTCAGATTCAGTTTTCCTGGTGAGCCGGTTCTTATTATTCAGGGAGATCGTAGCGCTACCCTTCCCAGCTTGATTTCTTCCCTTCGCGCTGGTCAGCTCTTAAGGAAAGGGTGTCAGGGATTCTTAGCCTATGTTTGTGATACTAGCTCCACAGAGGTTCCGTTGGACCAGGTCCCTATTGTGAGAGAGTTCCCTGATGTATTCCCTGACGAGCTGCCTGGTCTGCCACCAGAGCGCGAGATTGAGTTCTGTATTGACTTGATCCCTGGCACGGGGCCTATTTCTATACCTCCTTATCGGATGGCCCCGGCAGAGCTGAAAGAGCTAAAGGATCAGTTACAGGACTTGCTGGACAAAGGGCTTATCCGACCGAGTGTGTCACCTTGGGGTGCTCCCGTCCTGTTTGTTAAGAAGAAGGACGGGAGTATGCGCTTATGCATTGATTATCGTCAGTTGAACCGGGTTACTGTGCGGAACAGGTATCCCCTACCCCGTATTGATGACTTATTTGATCAGCTCCAGGGTGCAGGGTTCTTCTCGAAGGTTGACTTACGATCAGGTTATCACCAGTTGCGGGTTCGGAAGGAGGATATTCCGAAGACAGCTTTCCGTACTCGATATGGTCATTATGAGTTCTTGGTGATGTCGTTCGGGCTCACCAATGCCCCGGCAGCTTTTATGGATTTGATGAACCGCGTATTCAGGCCGTATCTCGACCAGTTCATCATTGTGTTCATTGACGACATCTTGGTTTATTCTCGGAGCCGGGAGGAGCATGAGCAGCACTTACGTATCACATTGCAGACTTTGAGGGAGCATCAGCTGTTCGCCAAATTCTCCAAGTGCGCGTTCTGGTTAGACAGTGTCGACTTCTTGGGTCATGTGGTGACGAGAGATGGTATTTGCGTGGACCCGAGGAAGATCGAGGCAGTTCAGCGTTGGCCTAGACCGGTATCAGTCACAGAGGTCCGCAGTTTTCTAGGTCTGGCCGGCTATTATCGACGTTTTGTCCAGGATTTCTCCCGCATTGCTGCACCGTTGACCGGGTTGACCCGGAAGGGGGTTCCTTTTGATTGGACCCAGGCATGTGAGGATAGCTTCCAGCAGTTGAAGACTCGTCTGACTACTGCTCCAGTGTTAGCATTGCCTTCTGGATCAGGCGGGTTCGTGGTTTACTGTGATGCTTCTAGAGTGGGGCTGGGATGTGTATTGATGCAGCACGACAGAGTTATCGCGTATGCTTCTCGGCAGCTGAGGAAACACGAGCAGAACTATCCCACCCATGATTTAGAGATGGCTGCAGTGGTATTTGCACTCAAGATCTGGAGACATTACCTATACGGTGAGTCGTGCCAGATATTCACTGACCACAAGAGTTTGAAGTATATCTTCCAGCAGCGAGACCTGAACCTGAGACAGCGCCGTTGGATGGAGTTGGTGAAGGATTATGACTGCGAGATTCTATACCATCCGGGCAAGGCGAATGTGGTGGCAGATGCTTTGAGTAGGAGGCCCGGAGGTAGCTTATCTTGTTTGAGCGCAGTACAGATGCAGTCGACGGCGGATTGGCAGGTGTTATATGATAGCAGAGTACAGTTCGAGTTTACTCCTACAGGGGGACAGCTGGCCCATTTCAGAGCACGCCCACAGTTACTTGACCGTATCCGCGAGGCACAGTCCGGCGATGCCCGTATCTTAGAGATTATTGAGCAGATTCGGCAGGGCAGAGTTTCTGAGTTCGTGATTGATGATCAGGGGATACTTCGATTTGGGACTCGACTGTGTGTGCCAGATTCAGAGGGACTGAGGCGTGATATTCTCGAGGAGGCACATAGATCAGTATACAGTGTGCATCCAGGTTCCACCAAGATGTACCGTGATTTGAGAGAGGTTTATTGGTGGGACGGGATGAAGAAGGATATTACAGATTTTGTGTCGAGATGCCTGACTTGTCAGCAAGTCAAGGCCGAGCACCAGAGGCCAGCCGGCGAGTTACAGCCTTTGCCCATCCCGGAGTGGAAGTGGGAGCAGGTCTCCATGGACTTCGTTGTGGGTCTACCCAGGACCAGTCGAGGGTACGACTCTATTTGGGTGATTGTCGATCGACTGACGAAAGCGTCTCACTTTCTGCCAGTGAAGACCACTTTTGGATTTTCTCAGTACGCCCAGGTTTATATTGATGAGATAGTGCGACTGCATGGTGTTCCGACTTGCATCGTGTCCGACCGTGGCACCCAGTTTACCAGCCGATTGTGGCAGAAACTCCAGGAAGCTTTGGGCACCCGATTGAGTTTTAGCACAGCCTTTCGTCCGCAGACTGATGGTCAGTCGGAGCGTACGATTCAGACTCTTGAGGACATGCTCAGAGCTTGTGTTTTAGATTTCGGTGGTAGCTGGGATCGTCATTTGCCTTTGATCGAGTTTTCTTACAATAATAGCTTCCAGGAGACAATTCAGATGGCACCTTTTGAGGCTTTATATGGGAGGAGATGTCGATCGCCTGTATGTTGGACAGAGCTCAGGGAGAGCTGTATTTTGGGGCCTCAGATCGTACAGGAGACGACCGAGAAGATACAGCTGATTCGGGACAGGATGAGAGCGGCACAGAGCAGGCAGAAATCTTATGCTGACAAGCGTCGTCGCCGACTCGAGTTCGCTGTTGGCGATTATGTTTTCCTGAAGGTCTCTCCGATGAAGGGTGTGATGAGATTTGGGCGGAAAGGGAAACTGAGTCCTAGATATATTGGTCCTTTCGAGATCCTAGAGCGTGTTGGTCCAGTCGCTTATCGGTTAGCTCTTCCGCCCAGCTTCCCCGATGTTCACCCCGTATTCCATGTCTCGATGCTCCGCAAGTACCTTCATGATTCTTCCCAGGCGGTTCAGCACCAGACGATCCAGTTAGAGCGTGATCTTTCTTTCACCGAGCAGCCGGTGGTCATTTTGGATCGGCAGGTGAAGAAATTGAGGTCGAAGGTCATACCGTCTGTCAAAGTCCTTTGGCATGGCCCGAACAGCGAGGAGGTCACCTGGGAAACCGAGGTCGAGATGAGGAAGAGATATCCCCATCTCTTTGAAGGTACGCGTAGTTAAATTCTAAATTCGGGGACCGAATTTCTTTAAGGGGGGAAGATTGTAACCCTTCGAAAATCGTTTAGGCAGTTTTTCAGTAATCGGCAAATTTTTCGGCTTTTTCCGTAAAAAGTCAAAAGTGATATTTTTTCATGGTAGACCTAATTATACAAAATTTAAATAAGATATTACTATAATTTTGTCACTAAAATGTCATTTATAATTTTCTGGTTAAATAAAAAATTTTTCGTAATTAATTATTTTTTTTATTATTTTAAGCCTTTTTAAATACATTTAATTAGGGATAAATACAAATTTAATTAGGTAAATTTCTTAATTAGGAGTCTTTATAAGCTAAAATATGGTGTTAATAAAATTATAACATGTCTTGCAAACTTTTAGATTTTTGGTGGGAAAATTATGAAAAAATGGCTTAAAAAGGGGTTTTTTTGGAAAAAGTTTGACATGAAAGCTTGATATGATAACATATTATGTTCTAATCACCTAGAAACTTCCCCAAAAATTCCCCACTTCACCCTCCTTGCTGCAGCCGAGCCAATCCTGCAGGTTTCCCCCCACTTCCCCCTTCATTCTAGCTTTATTTTCATGCTAAAAATCAATAAAAATCCACAATTTCTTTCTCCATTCAAAGCCTAACCCTAATCCCTTCTCTCTTCAACCCAAATTAGTTTAAAAAGTTGATGAAAGGAGGCTTCTTGGAGACTTGGGCATGTTAGGATTCAACTTGTGAGGTGAAAATTCTAATCTCTTTGTCAAATTGTAGTTTAAAGGTGCTAAAATAGAATTTTGAAGTATCAATTTAATAGAAATTGCTTGTTCATGAAATTCAAGAAAGGGATTTGATTGTGGATTAGGGTTTAAAGCATGGTTGATGTATTAAAGTTAGGGTTCAAGATTTAAAAGGTGAAAATCCTAAACTAGTTGCTTACTTGAGGTTTAATTGTGCTAGAATTTCAATTCTAAATATTAGTTTGGTAGTAAATGTTTGATTTGGAAAAATCAAGTGAAGGTTTTGATTTTAGAAATTAGGGCTTGTAGCATGATGCTTGGATTATGCTAGGGATGGTTATCTAGGTGATTGGAGTGGTTAATCGTGTATTGGTATGCTTACTAAATCGATAAATTTCGATGTTTGTAACAAATCGGTAAGGAATCGCTTACTAGATTTTTTGTAGAAATAGAAGGCGGTCAATTTGCGTTAGGTTAGCAATATTATTAGCTTCGTATAGGATTATTAGAATGCGCGAACGCGGGGTTTCGTCTGGTCGGGTTGTAGTTTAATCGATTTCCCCGATACGGCGATTTTAGTTAAGGTTTTAGCGATTTTCGTGTATTTTCCGCGTACCGAGTGCCAGTTGTGATTAATTCGAGAGCGTCGATCTTTTCATAGTGTGAGTTGCATCATTTCAGAAATCTGTAACCTTATATTTCGTGTTATGCAATTCTAGGATCGGTCGGGGAAACTTCGGATACGGCGCGAAAAGGCAAAGCGGTGGCCGGATCAGATTAGCGGGGATTTCTGGTGAGTAGATATATTCATCTATGGGGGAAATCGTTTGGATGGCGCGAGGCGCCCCTCCTCCCTAGTTAGGATTACCCTACTTTATGCAATAATTATATTGTTAGCTAGCTTATCCATTTATGTATATTGCATACCCTTACAGCTAACCCTATACTAGATTGCATGGACATTAATATGACATTCATATATACAGATGTGATATCATTTCGTAGGACACGAACACCATACCATTGGCATCTATTGCACGCGCACTATTCATGCGACACACACGCCTTTGGTATTTGCCATGCCACGTGCACTATAAAACTTGTTTAGCTTAGTAACGCCATTGCATTCATGCATGATATTTGAGAATGTATCGCACGCATATACCTCGCATTACTATCATATTTACCTAGATTTCTAGCCAAACTCGCACATCATATACATTGATATCATAGACATTTATTATATATAACATGTGGACACTATGATTTTCTTGATGATTTCAGTTTTTCTGTGATTTCTGGATTTTTGGGGAAAACCGCAAGAATTTAACAAAACCTTAGATTTATCATTTTCAAAACAAAGTTGCGGTTTTCTCGTGATGTCTGTGTCGTCCACCATGAGTTTTCATGTTTTCTGTTGGATTTCGAGACCCGATTCGAGGAGTGGATGAACCGTCTCGGGTACATGGTGGGCCCGGTATGGTACCCCGGGGCAAGAAGATCGAGTTGTAGACGATGAGCCTGACAGGGGAAGACTACCTACCGGTGATGTCTGGCGCGGCGGATATCCGGAGGATACCGACCGTTGTCGTGAGATTTATGATATGGGCCGATCCGGACTGACGGAGCCCGACATTGAGACAGATATGATTCCTATTTGGTGTCGATGCTTGACACGGGTTTTCTGAGGATTTCTTGATGATATTTAGTTATTATGCAGACATTCGTTTTCTAAAAGTTAAGAATCCAGTAACTTTAACATTTAAAACACTTAAAGAGTTAGAAAAGATATTGCATACATGTGCATGCATACTAGAGTTATTATACCACATATGGACATACATGTTGTTCCGCATTGCGTGCATTCTTACGATTGCCTTATTAGATGTTATATTTACTCACGAGCTGGCAACTCACCCCCGTTGTGCCACAGTGTCTTGCAGGTCGGACCCGTCAGTCTTGTAGCGGCGGGCTATCTTGTCATCAGTTCCTTTTGCTCAGACTCGCAACATCGCCCGTAGGTGGGTTGCGAGTATACTTTATTTCTTGTTGTTTTATCATTGTATCTAGTATTCTCCATCTACCACTTGTATTGTATATGCGACCTAGTGATGAGACTGAGAGATTTGTATATTTGTGGTTTCTTTTGGGTCGAGCTCACTTGAGCCGACGTGTGTTTTCTGGTATTTGCATCTCTTTTGTGCTCTTTTTCTTGATTATTACTATTATATTGCATGTGATTGTGATCCGCCTTGGGCGAAGAGCTAGCTCCCGCTTGGGGATGCCATTTTATTGATTTCATATATATTATCTTGTTGTACCCATTTTGGGGATAGAAAATACAGGGGAGACTCTGCCGAAATTTTCAGAAATTTTTGATGTTTTAAAAGGGATTCTTTGCAACTCAATTGATTTAAAAACCGTTTTCATTTAAGATTTTCCTTCACTCTCTTTGATTTTGGGTTAGATTTCTGGGCTTTGGCTGACTTAGGTTACGGTACGCCTTTAGACGTCTCGTAATCTAAGTGCCAGTCACGTTCCGTACTTTCGGGTCGTGACATCTAGGTATTGGTGGTGCGTCCACATCAGAGGTAGAGATCACTCCCGTACCTCCAGGTATGTTTATATATCTTATAGTGCATGCATATTGATTTAGAATGTTATATCATAAATATACACACATGCTTTTTTCTCTTACTTAGATATTCATTTTTTTACCGTCTTGCTGTAGGTGGTGCCTCCACATCTCAGGCAGAGGCCACCACCGCACCTGCGGGTATGTTTATATATGCTATAGTGTATGCATATTGATTTAGAATGTTATATTATTGATATACATATTCTTTTTGCAATTACTTATATAATCTATTTTTAATTGTCTAATTATAGGTGGTGCGTCCACATCAGCGTAGGGGCCAATCCTGCCACTTCCGTACCCTCCGCTTAGTCTGCAGGTTAATATGAATTAATATAAAATATTTATTCATTTCATATCCTTTAAGAATAAACATGAATTTCATGTAATTTTATCGTCAATGTTTATTTTCTAGTTGGAGGGGATGCATCCACGTTCGGGTCACCGGCTGTTCCTCACCGGAGGAACTATCGTCCCGTTCGTGCTGCTGCCCGGGCCCAGACTCGTGCCGTTGTCGCCGGATGTATATTTCGTACTTCAATTTTCGTTAAACCTTGATTTCTTAATACCACTTTGTCTTAATATTGATTGTCTTGATATTTCTTGTAGATGCAGGGCAGCCCCATCCCGAGACGGGGACTCGAGGGTCGAATCAGTCCTACAGGCTGAGACCCGACAGAGCTAGGGGGAGGCAGTATTCCCCTTCTTTTTTACCCCCTATTATCGCTATACCAGCGATTATGCCGAGAGGTTCGGCTTGTATATTGGGGATGAGAGCCGCCTCGTGAAGAAGTATCCACTTCACATTGAGTGGGGCGATCAGCACCAGCGCTCATTCGCTCTCTTCTGAGATCAGGCTCGGATATTAATATATATTTTCATTTGAATTATCCAATATATTTATTATTATTTAACACTTGCAATTTAAATATATTATTTTTTTGTATTTGAAGTTGGATTACGACTTTCAGCTTATACTTGACCCTGATCACCCTGAGAGAGTGCTCGATCTTCACGCTCTGTACCATGGCCTGATGAAGAACATGCAATCAAAGGTCCTATACAATAAGAACGAGCTGAAGATTGACTACTATTCGTTAGGGTTTCTCGGCACCTAGATTTTTTGAAATTGGCATGGTTGATGCCTTGTGAGACCTCACTAGGGTGCCTAGGAACCCTACAGTGGTATCAGAGCCTAGCTAGAGCCTTAGGCGAAGTCTAGACGGAATTTGAACTCCGATCGAATCAAAACCAAAACCCTAAAATTGCTCTCTGTACTTTTTCTAAAATCGTGGATTTTTCCAAATTAAAAATATGCAGAAAACTCAGGAGGGAATTCTAAGAATTACGGCGGAATTTTTTTTTCATGAACAGTGATTTTGGCGGCGGAACCGCGGCGGATGTATGACGTCAGCCCTAACATGTTACACAGTAATTCATTGTTTCTGGTTCTGAGTTCTCTGGGTATTTTTAAAATTTATTCAAGAGTTGAATTTTCTGGAGTTGTTTTGGGGATTCGGTGTTTTGATCGGATTATCAAATTTTGTCTGTGTGGCTTTCCGGATAATTTTTAGAATATGTTAAAAAGTTCGACCGGATATAAATACCCAATTTTTCCCCTGTCGGGAAATTTCCAAGTGTTTGATTTTTTCCGTAGTTTAACGACGTTCTAAGTAGTGCAAGTAACTCGATGGATCCTCTAGAAGACAACAAACCTTAACTCGATTATGTGACCGTCTTGAACTGCCCTTTGAACCTTCGGGTTTGGGACAGTACGGCGTGCCACATGTGAGGCGTTGGCTTGACCCTTCTACGGCTGGACCGTTGGTACTGAGGCACGAACTGAATGTTGTTAGACTTATTTCATGTGTTGATCTGTATCGGGAAAACTTGGGTGTTCGATTGTTCGATCGGAAAGTTTGACATTTTCTATTTATCCGGAATGTGATACAATAATTGGAATTCACAAATTGTTATGAGATAACGGAATGAATATTATAAACGTAGCAGTTTAGTCTCACTTGATCGGTTGCCACGGAACTTTGATGTGATCAAAAGTCCGTCGCAATCACGTAGCGTACGCGGATACTCGCCGGGTAAACTTAATAGACAGCCTCACTCCATAGCTCCGACCAAGTGACTGTAGGAGAACCCCGTCGCCGAAAGCATCCGTTCGGGTGCTCGCGGTAGCGGTGTTCCGCCTTGGTGCACTTCGTCGACGGCGTCGGGGGTGCGGCTGTCTACTGAAGTTTGCGACGAGTATTCGATCAGGATGTCGGGAATCTTGTTGAATTACCCGACTTGGTATTGAAAAGTGTTTTCGATTTTGAGACTAAAATGCGGGGTTTATAATTGTTAGGCATGCGATATCTAAGTAATTCATTTGGTCAGGCATGCGATGTCTGAGGTGGTTGCGGATTCCAACTGTTGTAGTTTTACACTTTCTTTTCTGTGACCGTAAGTGTAATATGTGATATCGCCGGTTTCGTTGCTATATGTCAACGACAATTGGGATACGCATGTTTACTTACGTTGATGACATGTGATGTTATGTGTTGCTGGATATGTTATATTGGATCGTCGTGTTTGAATAGCCGGGGTTTTTTATGTGAGATGAGTGTTTTTTCATTTTCATTCATGTAAAAACTTGTATGTAATATTCTTTTATTGGGGCGCTTCCAGGTTGCGGAAGTTGTCACCGTTTGTATATTATTTACTTTTCCGCACTAGGATAGACCCAAGGAGGAGGGCACAAGTAGCCGGGTTCTGGAGTCCAGTGGGAGACCAACTCGAGGAGTCGAGTCCGAGTCTCCTAACTCTAGAATTGGTAGGGTTGCTTGCCGCTCTCGTAGGGGTCTAGGGGTGTGGGTTTGGCTATTCATCGCGACCGTGGAATCCGTGTTTTATACTGGCTCGTATTGAAAACACGGACGTCCTAGTATATCCAATATTTCATATGATTCTTCTGCTGCGATATCTGTGATGTGATCATGTGATGTTCTCTGATAGATACAGTATATAGTATATATGATATATTATATAGACGTTACTTATATTTTACACCCGCGCTAGCCCTGCCCCGCTCCGCCGTTAGTTACCTAACCTAACGGTGCACGAGGGGACATCGAGGCGAATGCGGATGGCATAAATGTACGCCGTATTTATCTGTGATGTTTAGGTACTTAAATGATGGGACTTCATTAATGTGATTAATGAAATAAAAGAAACCTAAGATGTTGTAGAATCGAATTTCAAAATAAAACAGGTAGCTACAGTTCTTGCTTTGCATAGCGGTATATATGATATATCCTGCACCTTATTCGATGAGGAAAGGACCGAGATCCCTTCACCGGGAGTGACTCCTTTAGCAATAACTGGCAGATGCTACACACTCGGTTTGTCTTTTGATTGCTTTTAAGTGTTTTTTGCTTTGCACAGTGATATATATGATATATCCCGCACCTTATTCGATGAGGAAAGGACCGACGATCCCTTCACCGGGAGTGACTCCTTTAGCAAAACTAGAAAAGCCTCAAAAGCACTCCATTTAAATATCATTTGATTCTACAACGATATCAAGTTCATTACGCAATAGGTTTTCAGAAAAACCTGTCGTAGCCCTCCGTCATTTCAGATAAGTAGTAGTTAGTATTCGTGCTGCGTTTGTTGGCCTTTGTCAAGGCGCAGTGTGCGGTAGCTAACTGGTGCTTATCTGCTTATGCATATGATGCAGATTGAGTTAGGGTAGTCGTGCGACCTTGTTGGCCTTTGTCAAGGGCCGTGCGGGTGGGTTTAATTCAATCAGGAAATGACGGGTTGAACTTGACTAGCATCCTATGGTTTGTTGGCCTTTGTCAAGGTCATAGGAGGTTAGGGGCAAAATATTATCGGGAATTTCAAGTGTTGAAATTTGCAATGAGATTGCATACCTTCTATGAGATAGTTGGATCCCGATACCCGCTGCGAGTAAGAGTTACTCCTGGGAGAGTTTTATACATTACAATTAGCCGATCAAGTAGGTGTCTAGAAAGGTGTCAACGGGGTTACGCCTCTGGGAAAACGAGGTTTACATTAATTAGGTTCGTGCGAAAGCACGGGGGACCTCCCTCAAAGTACCGACACTGGCCTAGCTGAAAGATTGGCGAACTTGTAGTGTGTAATTAATCCCGGCTAGTCTTTCCTTTTAGGGTTTGAAGGAAGATTTGATAAAAAGCAGTGGGAGCCATCCTGATTAGATAAAATAATAACCAATCTATTCTTGCAAGAGCGCACGCTGAGTGTTTTCTTCTCTCTCTCTCCAGGTAGCGACCATATCACGCCTTAATCAAGATAATAATACGGATTATTGACCGAACCCGCTTGTTATACTGAGCTGGGGAACGTTGGTCCTGCTCCAACTTATAATTGTTATAAGACAGAGCAGGAAATTGGGGAATACCAGATTTCCCGTGCCACCCAAACGAAGAAAGTGCATATGATGCATCATCTTCGGGTGTGTTCATTATACAGAACTGTTTCTCAGTATTCTCTACATCCTGGGTATGTGATACCAGATCAGGATCCCAGATATGTAATCTGTTACATAGGGCTACAGAAAGGTAGAAAATTGAGAACGGGTGATAAGTTTCATGAGGCAGAAAACGGGGCAAGAGTTGCAGCCAAGTCTGTTGGTTACTGTCACCCTGTATTACCAATACATTGATTCTGAACGAATGTTATTAGATACCGAACCTGATATACAAAATCATATCAGTCTCTTTATCTGTAAAGAAATGATATAATTTTGTATTGTTGGATAATGTTTTGAACATTTCCTATATCAAAAGTTGATCGGTTCAGGCACGTTATCTAAAAGCGTTGATGTTCTAAATCAAAATACAGTTCTTAGTATATGGAACACACACAAGAGGAAGAGTTCATAAATGAACGGACTCTTCTTGAGGTATTGTAGACTAGGTCAGATCAATGTGACCCGACTAGCTGAAGTTACATTTAGATGCATATTTAAATCAGTTTGAATTTACATCTTCTGAAACTTGCCAGTCATGTCACAAAGATAAGATGACCATAGCTCCGTTTACTGGAAACAGAGAAAGAGTTAGTGAACTCTTGGGATGATACATGTTGATGTATGTAGGTCCCCTGTCTACACATACCAGGACTGGTTCTTTATACTTCATTATATTCTCTGATAATCTCTCAAGATTCGGACATATGTTCCTGTTGAACACAAGTACGAACCTTTTGAGATATTCACAGAATATAAGTTAGAAGTAGAGAACCAATACGGGTATAAGTATTATGTCCTATGATGAGATCAAGGAGGAGAATACTTGTGCATAGAATTCCTGGACTATTCTAAAGGAGAATAAGATTCTCTCTCGGCATTACTCCTCCGAATACACCATAGCACGATGGTATATCGGGGCGGAGCAATCACACCCTATATGATATGGTGTGCTCTATGATGAGTATTACTGAGTTACATATTTCCTTTTAGGGGTTATGCATTTGAGAAGCTGCATACCTATTGAATAGGTTCGAATCAAATCAGTTGCCTACCACTCCATATGAGATATGGAAAGGGAAGAGCCCATGTCTTAAGCTAGTTAAGATTTGGGGTTGTCCGGCCTATGTCCAAAAGAAAAATCCGGATAAGCTCGAGGCAAGGTCTGTTATGTAGAACTGGAAATGTTCCAGCTATACGAACTACAGCAGATGATTTGGTAGAACCAAAGGATTCAGTAGATTCCAACGAACCTCAGCCTCTCCGCCGATCTAGTAGGGTTCCTCACCCACCTGAGAGATACTTCGATTTCTCTATGACAGTGGGAGCGAGGATTGCATCATGAGATGATGACCCAACTAGTTTCCAGCAGGCCATCAAGAGTGACGACTCTGTAAGAATGGCTGGATGCTTAGTGATATGAGATGGAATCCTTATACACCAACAAAGTATGGACTTTGGTTGCTATATCTGAAGGGTTAAATCCCCATCAGGAGCAAGTATATCTTGAGAAGATTACTTGGTGTACATGGAAAAGTTGAGACTTTCAAAGCTAGAATTGTTAAAGGTTTTCGTCATCGACCAGGCGTGGATAATGATGAAACCTTTTCCAGTAGCTATGCTTAAGTCCATCCAGATCCTACTTGCCACGACTACATACCATAACTACGATATCTGGCGGTTGGGTGCCATGACTGCTTTTCTAAATGATGTTTTAGAAGAGTGCGTCTATAAGTACACAGCCAGAGGGCCTCATAGACAGTGGGAGCAGCGGAAACGTGTGCAAGATGCTTTATAGGATAAAGCAGGCATCGCGGAGTTGGAACGTCTGTTTTGATGAAGTAGTCAAAGAGTTTGACATCATCAAAATGGTAGATGAACCTTGTATAAACAAAAAGGTAGTAGGGAGTATGGTGACGATCCTCGTAGAGTACGTGGATGACATACTCTTGATAGGGAAGTAGTTTCCTATGCTACGATCGATCAATCTCCGATTATCACAAAGATTCTCCATATAGGATCAAAGTGATACCTCCTAAATCCTGGGTTTTGGATCTATGAGATAGATCTAATTGGATGTTAGAATTCTCACTAGTTGTAGTGAGATGGTATCAATCGATTCTGGGGAGAATCACTGGAAGTGTTCCAGGGTGATAAAGACGACTGAATGTCAGTCGCAGGCATTGTCTTTACCCTCAGTAAAGGGACGGTATGTTGGAAGAGTTCCAAGCTAGATACCGTGACATACTAGACGATAAAGGAAGGATACATCGCTACTTAAGATGCTACCAAAGAGGCTGTTTGGGTGTATATTGGTTCATAAGATGAACTATATTCCTCCCATTGTGTGACAATGGAGATGTGGCTTATGCCGAGGAACGCCGGTCCCATCAGTGATCCAGACTTATTCTAAGGCAGCATCGCCTGATCATGGAGATGGTTGATCTCCAGGGTGATCGAGGTTTGGAGAGTAGACTCAGAGGACAACACAGCGGATCCACTCACAAAGGCCTGTTCCCAGAGAGAGACTTTTATGGGATGGTTGAGTATGAGATACTACAACCACTGCTATCAGATGGCCCTAGTGCAAGTGGGAGATTGTTAGTTATATGTATGCCCTAGAGGCCATTACTATACATAGGATGTATATTGTAGTGGATGCTGGGACATATATAGGGAGGACTTTCTTGCTCGACATGATAGTATGCTATCTGGTTGATCTTTACCTTAACGTGTACACTGATTGTCTCTCAGTTACATGTTGGTAAAGCCCTTAGGATCTGTACTTGACTACCTGGACTATGATGCGGATCATACTAGTGGGGACATGGTAGTCCATAAGTACATCCTTGAAAGTCCCTAGTCGTGGGTGTATCGAGACGGGGCATCGATATACCAGAGTAGACTAGCGTATACCTTCTCGACCCATACAGATGGGCGATGGATGATCCCATATCCATCGGTGTTTGACATCAGAGATGATATACGGGTGCTCAGTAGAGACTGGGTACACTGGACGGACTCGCCGAGAACTCCCAGATGGTATTATACCTCACGTCAGATGGCAGTTCTCTGGTGACACTGGTACAGAGTAGTCTGTTGACCCGAGATCGTCATAGAGTCTTGTGTGGTTTCCACTGTGCTTTGATTTCCATCTTACCACGTCCAAGAGGGCGTGCAAAACGGTGGTTTTTGGGTACAGTCCTGAGTCACATGGAGGCAATGAGCGATAGGAGGGGATTCGTCTCTCCCGGTATAGGGAGTTGATGTTGCACTGTGTTCGATTGGCTATAACAGGAAGTCCCTGGCCAGGGCTGCTCAGAGAATTGCTGGTAAGTGTTACCAGTAGTTTCTCGACCCGTTATGAGCCTCATATCGACACGACTTATCGAACTATTGGGGTCTGACGTTTACCACCCCTAGGCGAGATATGCGACATATCAGACGATCAGACCGGACTGTACGGTAGTGTTACTGGTTGGATTCACTGGAGTGTGAGCGGGCTTGCTCGTCGATCTTCAGATCGCTCAATACCTGGGTGGCCGTTACGTTTAGCAGACCGCTTGCGGCTTGTGGGTGTTTGATATGATCATCACCTGCTGCCGGCGTATTGACGAGTCTTTAGAGTCCTACACAGAGGTTTCCTGGCTCAAGCGAAACGAAATAGGAGCGCATATGAGATATGTGCGGGACCGAGAATAATACGTGTATGTGATACCGTATTTCATTCTCGCGATGAATGTATCGATTAGGTTATATGCGATATACCCTAGTTATCGAATCAAGAATTGATTCGATAAGCCGATACATTGAATACTAGTCGGTTGTGTGCGACATGACCGGATCATTGAATCAAGTGTTGATTTAATGATTTAATGCATAATTATATATTTGATATATTACTTTGCACTAACTAGTAGTGGTTCACTTTAAATGGATTTTCTCACTTGGTTTGTGCGCATTATATATGTGATATGATTTTGTGCACTTGCTTGTATCATGTTTGATGATACATGCTTTTTGGTTAAGTGTAAAGTATTAAACCTTGGTTAATGAAATGGTTAGGGTTTATTATTTGTAATTCATTTATCTTATTTAATTATCCATTTAATTTTGATAAATGAATAAAAGAAAATGAGAAAAGAATGGTGGCTAATTTTGTTTCATGTTGAAGCTTCTTGAAGCTTTGATCAAGTCAACCATTCTTATCTCATCCTTAACCCTAACCATTCCCACTAACCCTAGTTTAATCTCTACACTTTACCATGGTTACCTTTATGATAAGAATGATTATTCTTTTCTTTTCTAATTATTCTTATCATAACAATATTCATCTTCTTCATCTTCTTCTTCATTGAAGAAGCTTGCTTCATCAATGGTGATTGATGAAAACAAGTGAGAAATCCAATTCTAAAGTCTACCCACTTCCTATTTCTTCATCCTCTACCTCTTTCCAAGTAGTAGAGTGTGTTTTCTTCACAAGTTTCTTGACTTGGTGAAATTGGAGCTTGATTTAGCGATGCCTCGACGTAGATCATCTTCGGCATGGACATCGATGACCTAGCCCGTCCATTCTCCGATGAAGCCGACGCTAGAGCCCGGGACTTGTTATGGACAGCGAGGAGACTTCATTGCGGAGCTATGGAGGTGGAGAACCGGATCTACAAAGGTTGTATTTCCGTATCTCTTAGTTAAGTGTTAACTAGTTTACTTTTCGCCTAGAAATCTAGCCAACGATCCGTATACTAGGGTTTCAGTTAAGTGTTAACTAGTTTACTTTTCGCCTAGAAATCTAGCCAACGATCCGTACACTAGGGTTTCTCGGCACCATAATTTTTGAAATTGGCATGGTTGATGCCTTGTGAGACCTCACTAGTTAGATCCGGTTCTCCACCTCCATAGCTCCGCAATGAAGTCTCCTCGCTGTCCATAACAAGTCCCGGGCTCTAGCGTCGGCTTCATCGGAGAATGGACGGGCTAGGTCATCGATGTCCATGCCGAAGATGATCTACGTCGAGGCATCGCTAAATCAAGCTCCAACTTCACCAAGTCAAGAAACTTGTGAAGAAAACACACTCTACTACTTGGCAAGAGGTAGAGGATGAAGAAATAGGAAGTGGGTAGACTTTAGAATTGGATTTCTCACTTGTTTTCATCAATCACCATTGATGAAGCAAGCTTCTTCAATGAAGAAGAAGATGAAGAAGATGAATATTATTATGATAAGAATAATTAGAAAAGAAAAGAATAATCATTCTTATCATAAAGGTAACCATGGTAAAGTGTAGAGATTAAACTAGGGTTAGTGGGAATGGTTAGGGTTAAGGATGAGATAAGAATGGTTGACTTGATCAAAGCTTCAAGAAGCTTCAACATGAAACAAAATTAGCCACCATTCTTTTCTCATTTTCTTTTATTCATTTATCAAAATTAAATGGATAATTAAATAAGATAAATGAATAACAAATAATAAACCCTAACCATTTCATTAACCAAGGTTTAATACTTTACACTTAACCAAAAAGCATGTATCATCAAACATGATACAAGCAAGTGCACAAAATCATATCACATATATAATGCGCACAAACCAAGTGAGAAAATCCGTTTAAAGTGAACCAATACTAGTTAGTGCAAAGTAATATATCAAATATATAATTATGCATTAAATCATTAAATCAACACTTGATTCAATGATCCGGTCATGTCGCACACAACCGACTAGTATTCAATGTATCGGCTTATCGAATCAATCCTTGATTCGATAACTAGGGTATATCGCATATAACCTAATCGATACATTCATCGCGAGAATGAAATACGGTATCACATACACGTATTATTCTCGGTCCCGCACATATCTCATATGCGCTCCTATTTCGTTTCGCTTGAGCCAGGAAACCTCTGTGTAGGACTCTAAAGACTCGTCAATACGCCGGCAGCAGGTGATGATCATATCAAACACCCACAAGCCGCAAGCGGTCTGCTAAACGTAACGGCCACCCGGGTATTGAGCGATCTGAAGATCGACGAGCAAGCCCGCTCACACTCCAGTGAATCCAACCAGTAACACTACCGTACAGTCCGGTCTGATCGTCTGATATGTCGCATATCTCGCCTAGGGGTGGTAAACGTCAGACCCCAATAGTTCGATAAGTCGTGTCGATATGAGGCTCATAACGGGTCGAGAAACTACTGGTAACACTTACCAGCAATTCTCTGAGCAGCCTTGGCCAGGGACTTCCTGTTATAGCCAATCGAACACAGTGCAACATCAACTCCCTATACCGGGAGAGACGAATCCCCTCCTATCGTTCATTGCCTCCATGTGACTCGGGACTGTACCCAAAAACCACCGTTTTGCACGCCCTCTTGGACGTGGTAAGATGGAAATCAAAGCACAGTGGGAACCACACAAGACTCTATGACGATCTCGGGTCAACAGACTACTCTGTACCAGTGTCACCAGAGAACTGCCATCTGACGTGAGGTATAATACCATTTGGGAGTTCTCGGCGAGTCCGTCCAGTGTACCCAGTCTCTACTGAGCACCCGTATATCATCTCTGATGTCAAACACCGATGGATATGGGATCATCCATCGCCCATCTGTATGGGTCGAGAAGGTATACGCTAGTCTACTCTGGTATATCGATGCCCCATCTCGATACACCCACGACTAGGGACTTTCAAGGATGTACTTATGGACTACCATGTCCCCACTAGTATGATCCGCATCATAGTCCAGGTAGTCAAGTACAGATCCTAAGGGCTTTACCAACATGTAACTGAGAGACAATCAGTGTACACGTTAAGGTAAAGATCAACCAGATAGCATACTATCATGTCGAGCAAGAAAGTCCTCCCTATATATGTCCCAGCATCCACTACAATATACATCCTATGTATAGTAATGGCCTCTAGGGCATACATATAACTAACATATTCCCTGTGGATGGCGACCCCCGAGGCAGAGAGAGCGGCTCTCCTACATACTCCGGCCTTTGTGAGAGTCGACGTAGATACATGGCATCTCTTGTACCAATATTTCGACTCTCAGCGCAAATAGGTTTGTAATTTAAAAGTAATTCATTGTTTAGTATATAATTTATTTGTTTGTGTTGTGTCATGACCCGAAATAGCATGTGACTGACACTTGAATCATATGAATTCTATAGAACCCCATCTAATTCAAGTAAGCCAAAAATCCCAGAAATCTAAACCATTTAAAAGAAGAAAGAAGGAAAAGTTTAGTTTTAAAACATGTAATTTAACAACATAAGCCGAAGTATTGCATTTTTAAAACCTCAAGTCTTTTCTGAAAATTTCGGCAGAGTTTCCTTTGTAAATACTGGTCCCAAAAGGGTACAACATGAAATATATATAAAAGCATCTCCAAGCAGGAGCTATCTCTTCGCCAATTGGCGGTCACAACCATGCAAGTAATATAATATACAACGCCGAAGGGCGAGTATCAAAACTCGAAAGGAAACTAATATCATCAAGAAAACCACAATAATACAAGCGCGACTCTAAGGTCGAGAGAATAAACACTGGTCTTCTAAGTCTATATATTAATACAAGTCTGGTTAATGGAGTTAACTAGATATAACAGAATAAATAAAGGTACAATGGTGGTCATGATATGAGTGAACCCACCTACCAAAGCAATCATCCGGAAAGAAGTAGTGTGCCAGCAAAGCCGCCAAGAAAAACCTGTACGGCAAAATCTGCAGGAAACGGTGGCACAACGGGGGTGAGTTGCCAACTCGTGAGTAGAAAATATCACAGAGCATAAATCACATGTATAACTCAATCCTTGGTCATACGATAATAATATTATCAAATAATATAGCCTAAAGCATATAATAATGGCAAAGGTAAACATCTATACAAAAGTGTAATACCAAGTGCTCGTGTCAGTGCCTCAGGTAACAACATATCATATATATGATGTATGAATGCATGAAAACAGAATACATCTAAATGAGAAAACTATTTTCTTATCTCAGTGAGATTTTTATATAAAAATCGAGTATCATCAATGAAATCAACAGAGAATCAGTGTCAAGTATCGACACAAAATATATATCTCAATATCTCAGGCTCCGGCTATCCAGACTGGTCTGTATCATCAAATCTCAATATCTCAGGCTCCGGTTATCCGGACTGGCCTGTACTCCGATCGGTATCCTCCGGATATCCGTCGATTCACATAAAATCACCGGTCGGTAGTGCTCCCATGCCAGACTCAACGCCTTCATCTGCGACCATCTTGCCGCGGGTACCGCACCGGGTCCACCATGCACCCACAGACGGTTCCTCCTCCTCTTCGAATCGGGTGTATGATATCGCTCAAGAGCCGAGAAAACTCATGGTGGACATATCTCAAATCATATCATGAGAATACTGCAAATTTTCTATCTATAAATGATAATAAGTTTTATAAAATCTTTGCGGTTTCTCTAAATTCAGAAATCTCATGAAAATCCGAAATCCCAATCTCAAGAGTAAATAACAGTAAATTACCAGCATAAAACTCCATAATATTGCATGACAAATGAATATATGAATGCATCTGATATCAAGCAAGGAATGCAATAATTAAACTAGTATAATAAAGCAATAACATAATAGAACTATCAGCTAGCAAGCTATGCCAATAAAATAATACTTTCTAAAGTGTACGTGACATGGCAATTACTGGTGATGATGTGTGTGAGATGGCAAGTGAGTGTACGTGGAGCATACACATCATCGGTAATAGTGCTGGTGTCCTAACAACAGAATTCATAATAACTAACGAAAATACATATAAGCATGCAATGCGATGCGAACAGCAAAAATAAATGGAAAATGAATAGTAAATGCAACAATAAAGAAATATACATTCCTATATACGAGTCATACAGTTTTTGGTATCTGAAAACGCACGAATCATGGTGTTTAGAAAATAAGGGCTACGGTGTTTTAAGAAAATGTACGTCCTTTGAAATATCCGTAGTATCTCTTGGTCTGTCTTAAAATACTCACGATTCGTTAGTTTTGGAAATAAGTATGACTCATCTTGATCTAACCTCTACTAAGTAAACTACAATACTAAACTGAGAGACTAATCGAAAGGGTAAGGAAAACCACCTAAGTCTGAGTCGATATCCATATCTAGTAGTCGGTGATCCCGCCTCAATAGTATCACGTACGATACAATATATAGTATGACATTCTCAAGTCAAGAGTGTGGATCTATCATCATAATTATATCTCGTACGGTAAATCCATCGTACGACATCCCAAGTCAGGGTACGGTCAACTATCACATTTATCTCATTATTTATTTTGTACCATTATCATCATATCCCCAATTAGGGGTACTGATCTATAGTCTAGTACATTCTGATACCATCAACACACACACACACACACACATACATATCCGCTATAATATCATGCCGTGTCTCATCGCACGACCCAAATCACATCACCGATCTCATGGCATCGTGCCCAATCACATCGACTCATCTCCAAGTATCATATACTATTCTCATCATCTATGTATATGTATACATACACACACACACACACACACATATATATCCCCATACACGTACAAGAAAATCAAAGGTATGCGTGTGCGTGTGCATGTGTGCAAATCACTACTCTAGGGTTCGCGACTAAGAAACTAACTAAATCACTATCTTACGAATACGCTAACACTAACCCAAAATCACCTAAAGCATGTCTTGCTAAGTATACGCATCTCATAAAACACTTAAGTATATACATATACATACATATATATATACATATACATACATACATACATACATACATATATGTATATATATAAATACACACATATATATATATATATATGTATGTGTATATATATACATATATATATGTATGTGTGTGTGTGTATATATATATATTTATATATATATGTATGTGTGTGTGTGTGTGTATATATGTATGTGTCTCTCTCTCTCTCTCTCTCTCTCTATATATATATATATATATATATATATATATATATCGCGTTCTATAATACGAAACTGCGGGGGTGCTTTACGCCATCCACCCGACATCCCCCGTAGATATATATCTACTCACCTTGATCCTGGATTGCCGAAGTCGATGTCGCCGCGCCCTTGCTTGTCGTCCCGGAGTTCACACGGAGGTACTTACATGACATAACACATCGTATCTCATTAAAATCCAATTCGCAATCGAAAAGACACACGAATCACTCATAGGTTAAAACCTATGGTCTACTCACGCAAATCAACCAAATAACACGCGATATCAACGTACAAACGTCAAGTGACCTATACAAAACACAATTATCAAAAGTTCAAGTCGTAAACATCGAGGAATTTAAAGTAGCAACCCAATGAAATGGTCCAAGATTTTGGTTCAGGTGAAAAAGGGATGAACAAACAGTACTGGGGTGTAGTATAGGAGGCACATGAGCTACAGGAAATAACCTAGCACCAAATTCCATAATGTGGCCGGTCACTCTACCCTAAATTCCGAGCTCGCCGTCTAGGGATAGTTGGATAGGTCTCATACTTGCAGGGGGGGTCTCCTAGTGGTCCATCTAGATTTCTGGGGTTGTTTGGTTTTCTAGTAAATATCTCAGGTTAACCCAGATTCCCTGTAGGCACTAAAATATACACAAAACCGATATTGAACATCTATTTCAAGTTTTGGGTTTAGATTCTGTTTAATCTTGGGTTTTAACACTAGGGGGGTTTACGGTCACCAACAACACTCGCTTACACCATCTCAACTCAAGGAAAACCCTAACTCTCATCTTGGAATTTTCCAAGTTCACAAAACTACAATAAATGGATTCTAAACTTAAATAGATATAAAAGGAAATGAAATTCTACACTAAAGGTGAAGGAAATACCTCATTTGGCAACTCAATAATTTTCTTGAGTTGCCCTAAGTCTCCAAAATCCAAACTTTCTTGGTCCAAAGTGCTTGTAGTGAGCTTGTGCATATTTTTAGTGCAGGGATTATGGTGTTTTGATGTGGGATTGAGGGTGTAGTGAGGAGGTGAAGAGGAGGTGGAGAAGAGGCAGCCAAGGTGAGGAGAAGGGGGAGAAATGATGAAGATGATGAGTGAAGAAACAATGCCATGGTCATGTTGACCCCTTACCCCCCTCTCTATCTTTCCCATACCTCCTTATTCTAATATTTTCCTTTTTCTTTTCTTTTCTATTCATTTATTCTCAATTCATTTTAAAACAAAACCAAGCAAAAGAAAAAGAAAAACCATGGTATAAAATTGTAAAAAGTGTAATATGACAGGGTGCATGTCATGTGCACAAATCAAGCTTAATGCACGATTAGTCATATTTAATCGCGATTAGCATAAAAATGGAATATAATTAATTATATAAAATCTATGAATGCTCCATTCTTATAATTTCTTTCAAATTCAATAATTAACATAATTTCCAAATATTTCCCAATTTATCGGAAATTAATTATACTACATTATCAAAATATTCATAATATTTATTATTTAATTATATAAATTCCAAAAAATAATATTTTATTTTTCTGAAATGTTTCAATCTCCCCCCTTAAATAAATTCGGTCCCCGAATTTAAATTTAAACCCCTCAAATACTAAAACATTTCAGTAAAAAGATCAAGTCGTCGGGGCTCCGAAATCATGAATACATAAAACACATCATAGCGCAATGCATGTGCATGAAAACGAGTATATAAACCAAATCAAAACTCCGTCAAGAATTTCACAATCATCGGAGTTATGGTGAAGACACCAATGTCAAAATCCAATACGAGGATCAACATGATATACATCAAAACTATACATGTACGCATCGTTAAAACATCTGAAAGAAATACATGCCAAATCTTTTCAAGTCGCTGTGCGATGCGCGTATCACTACACAGTGGCAGACGTCCATTGTAAGAAAATAACTATATATATATACCCTTTGTTTAACATACACGTTCCGCCGTTTTGAAAAATGCTTTAGAAGGGTTTCCTTTGTAAAATATTTCGTGTCATCCCGGACACTTAGGTAAATACTGAGACTATAACCTCTTTTTGTGGAAATCTCTTCAATAACTATCGATACATGCAAAACAATATATGCAAGTACAGTCCTCGGACTAGTCCTGCTAAGCTACTATACCATATAGTAAATATCATAAAAACGTACTGCTCCTTAAGAAATAAACCCTAAAATGTGCATAAGAATGCCGCGTGCGTCTGGAGCGCATGGGAATCGAAATATAAAAATGTGCCCTACATGTGCACAGGAACAAAATCTAAGTGCAATGGGTGTGCACGAAACACCTGTCAAAGGCAACGAGTGTGCGTGACATCAATATTAGGTGCATCTGATATGCATGAAGAATCTCGATTTAGTGCATCAGGCATGCACCAAAATCCCATCAAGCGCCCAAGTATGCGCAAGAATCCAAATCAAGTGCACAAGGTGCACGAAAACAAATATCGAATATCACAATCGAAATCGACGGTATACAATATATCTCAATGCAAATCAGGTATACCGTGGTATATAATTTCATAACCATATGCATCAGCGTGCACAAATCGAATCAAAATACTAAAAGTGCATGAAAACTATGCCGAAAGCACAAGTCAAATAACATCCAGACCATAGGCATGAAATCAAAACCAACATCTCGAATGACATCAAATCAAAGTCAAGTGCAATTGTGGTGCACAAAATCTCAATCATGCAAATAAATCGCCCAAAATACCGAAATCAAAGATGGCGGAAACAGTCCTGCTCTGGCACATACTTTAAAGATCTCTGGCCAACTGTCATGGTCACTCATAATATGTCTCGTTGACAATGCCGAACTCTAGCCTGCCGGGTGTGCGTAATATGACCGATCTTGGGTCCAACACTTCTCGTATAGTATTCCAGAATGGTTTTGTCGAGATCTTTCCAAAATCTCGTTTCTGTTGAACTGCCCGGAAGTTATCACCCTTTACTAAATCTATTTCTTATTCCGGAACGACTGCATATTCACCACGACTCCTCCTGAAAGATATATCCATATTTGACGCCTCTGCATGCGTATCACATCTCTGATGTCAACGGAGTGGAATGTCATCTCGTTCGAATTTCGTACGAATCTCTTACTCCGCTTTTCTCTAATGTCGACTGATTCGGACTCGTCTCTTTGTGGCTGCACGGACTGCGCTCCAACGGCTATACTCATATCTGGAGTCTTCCAAGCAATGTATCCCATTACATGTTATCCGAACGACGTCGAACTTTTCGATCGATTCATCAAGGTCCCATAATCCCTCAAGAGCTCAATATCTTGAGTACAGTTTAATAATATCCAGTACATGCCATAGCACCTATGGACCAACCGTAGAAGGGCAAACCCAAGCCTTATTAATGGCACCGCGGAATTGCTGCAAACCCAAAGGTTCAAAAGCGTTCCCATGGTCATTATATCGAGTTAGGGTTTCATTCTTTTAGAGGGTCCACGGAATTACTTGCATGTTTTTCCGAATACTTTAAACTTGGAAAAATGGGTTTCTGACATTCGATCGTTTTCCATCGACTCTCAACGTACCTGCATGAAGTCTTCTCATGATGGAATCAATCAATCTGATGACCTCGCATCGGGGTAGGCAACGAACCACATGTCTTAGTCATTCCTCCTTGGGTGACTAGCGATCTTCTATCATATCTCTAAGTATAACTCGTGCGGCATTAGCTTCAAACATCTGGGGCGATATCCCGTCAGTCGCAGCAACAGCTGAATCATTCGTCTGCACGTTGAACAGTGCCTCAATCATCAAGAATAATCGGTGCATTGCTGGTCATTACATTCTGGTTGGCATCTAGCGGTAGCCTGATCCTCTGGTGCTGATCTTCACGTTTGAGAAATTTTAGTAAAAGAAATCCATCAAATGCTCAAGGCACGAAAAACATAATAAAATGACACATCTATGCAATCGCGTGTCGCCGGAATTACGCCCTAGTCAGTCCTCGTCCATGACGAGCTCGTGCTGACCACAACTCTAGCCGCAGTTCTCCATGTCCGTGCAACCGTGGTAACAAAACCATAAACTGATATTGATGAGGATAGATCATAGGAATGAATATAATGCTGTGCAAGGAAATGTACATACTAAGGCATCTTAAGCTGAGTAGCGTATCGTAAGTATGCCGCGGAACATACACACGGTACGTTACTCTACTTAAGTCACCTACTCTATCAACCAAGGTCAACCTACGTGACGAAAGTTCGGGTGTAATACCTCCTTGACCAAGTCTAAGTTCCGTAAGGTCAAGCCTAGGTTCCGAATATATATAAACGCCCTAGACTCCGCATAGTCAAACATAGACTTAAACCAAGGTTAACCCAGCACTCTGATACCAACTTTGTCACGACTCGAAATGGCACGTGACTGGCACTTGAATCATATGCAGTCTATAAGACCCCATCTAATTCAAGTAAGCCAAAAATCCCAGAAATCTAAACCATTTAAAAGAATAAAGAAGGAAAACATTAGTTTTAAAGCATGTAATTTAACAACATAAGCTGAAATATTGCATTTTTAAAACCTCAAGTCTTTTCTGAAATTTTCTGCAGAGTTTTCTTTGTAACTACTGGCCCCAAAAGGGTACAACATGAAATATATATAAAGTCATCCCCAAGCGGAAGCTAGCTCTTCGCCAATTAGTGGTCACAACCACGCAGTCAATATGATATACAACGCCGTAGGGAGAGGATCAAAACTCGAAAGGAAACTAATATCATCAAGAAAACCACAATAATATAAGCGCGACTCTAAGGTCGAAAGAATAAACACTGGTCTTCTAAGTCTATAAATTAATACAAGTCTGGTTGATGGAGTTTACTAGATACAACTGAATAAATAAATGTACGATGGTGGTCACGATACGAGTGAACCCACCTACCAAAGCAATCACCCGGAAAGAAGCAGTGTGCCAGCAAAGCCTCCAAGAAAAACCTATATGGCAAAACCTGCAAGAAACTGTGGCACAACGGGGGTGAGTTGCCAACTCGTGAGTAGAAAATATCACAGAGCAGAAATCAGATGTATAACTCAATCCTAGGTCATACGATAATAATATCCTTAAATAATATAGCCTGAAGCATATAATAATGGCAAAGGTAAATATCTATACAAAAGTGTAATACCAAGTGCTCGTGTCAGTGCCTCAGGTAACAACATATCATATATATGATATATGAATGCATGAAAAAAGAATACATCTAAATGAGAAAACTGTTTTCTTATCTCAGTGAGATTTCTGTATAAAAATCGAGTATCATCAATGAAATCAACATAGAATCAGTGTCAAATATCGACATAAAATATATATCTCAATATCTCAATATCTCAGGCTCCGGCTATCCGGACTGGCCTGTATCATCAAATCTCAATATCTCAGGCTCCGGCTATCCGGACTGGCTTGTACTCCGATCGGTATTCACCGGATATCCGTCGAGTCACATAAAATCACCGGTCGGTAGTGCTCCCCTTCCAGGCTCAACGCCATCATATGCGACCATCTTGCCCCGGGATACCACACCGGGTCCACCATGCACCCACTGACGGTTCCTCCTCCTTCTCGAATCGGGTGTATGATATCTCTCAAGGGCCGAGAAAACTCATGGTGGACATATCTCAAATCATATCATGAGAAAACCGCAAATTTTCTATCTTTAAATGATAATAAGTTTTATAAAATCTTTACGGTTTCTTCAAATCCAGAAATCTCATGGAAATCCGAAATCCCAATCTCAAGAGTAAATAACAGTAAATTACTAGCATAAAACTCCATAATATTGCATGACAAATGAATATATGAATGCATATGATATGAAGCATAGAATGCAATAGTTAAACTAGCATGATAAAGCAATAACAAATTGGAACTATCAGCTAGGAAGCAATGTCAATGAAATAATACATTCTAAAGTGTACATGACATGGCAATTACTGATGATGATGTGTGTGAGCCAGCAAGCGAGTGTACGTAGAGCATACACTTCATCGGTAATAGTGCTGGTGTCCTAACAACAGGTTTCATAATAACTAACGAAAATACATATAAGCATGCAATGCGATGCAAACAGCAAAAATAAATGGCAAATGAATAGTAAATGCAACAATAAAGAAATATACATTCCTATATAAGAGTCATACAGTTTTTGGTATCTGAAAACGCACGAATCGTGGTGTTTAGAAAATAGGGGCTACGGTGTTTTAAGAAAATGTACGTCCTTTGAAATATCCGTAGTATCTCTTGGTCTGTCTTAAAATACTCATGATTCGTTAGTTTTGGAAATAAGTATGACTCGCCTAGATCTAACCTCTACTAAGTAAACTACAATACTAAACTAAGAGACTAATCGAAAGGGTAAGCAAAACCATCTAAGTCTGAGTCGATATCCATATCTTGTAGTCGGTGATCTCGCCTCAATAATATCACGTACGATACAATATAAAATATGACATTCTTGAGTCAAAAGTGCGGATCTATCATCATAATTATAGCTCGTACGGTAAATCCATCATATGGCATCCCAAATCAGGGTACGGTCAACTATCACATTTATCTCATTATTTATCTGGTATCATTATCATCATATCCATAATTAGGGGTACTGATCTATAGTCTAGTACATTCTGATACCATCAACACACACACACACACACACACACACACACACACACACACATATACGCTATAATATCACGTCGTGGCTCATCATACGACCCAAATCACATCACCGATCTCATGGCATCGTGACCATTCACATCGACTCATCTCCAAGTATCATATACTATCCTCATCATCCATGTATATGTATACATGTGTGTGTGTGTGTGTGTGTGTATCTATCTATCTATCTATATATATATATATAGACACATACTCACATACATATGTATATATATATATATATATATATATATATATATATCCCTATACACGTACAAGAAAATCAAAGGTATGCGTGTGCGTGTGTGCAAATCACTACTCTACGGTTCGCGACTAAGAAACTAACTAAATCACTATCTTACGAATACACTAACACTAACCCAAACTCACCTAAAGCATGTCTTGCTAAGTATACGCATCTCATAAAACACATAAGTGTGAGTGTGTGTGTGTGTGTATCATAACGCTATCGCGTTCTATACTACGAAACTGCGGGGGTGCTATACGCCATCCACCCGACTTTCCCCGTAGATATATATTTACTCACCTTGATCCTGGATTGCCGAAGTCGATGTCGCCATGCCCTTACTTGTCGTCCCGGAGTTCACGTAGAGGTACCTACATGACATAACATATCGTATCACATTAAAATTTAATTGGCAATCGAAACGATACACGAATCACTCATAGGTTAAAACCTATGGTCTACTCACACAAATCAACCAAATAACACGCGATATTGACGTACAAACGTCAAGTGACAGATACAAAACACAATTATCAAAAGTTCAAGTCGTAAACATCGAGGAATTCAAAGCAGCAACCCAATGAAATATTCCCAGATTTTGGTTCAGGTGAAAAAGGGATGAACAAACAGTACTGGGGTGTAGTATAGGAGGCACATGAGCTACAGAACAAAACCTAGCACCAAATTCTACAATGTGGCCGGTCACTCTACCCTAAATTCCGAGCTCGTCGGCCAAGGATGCTTGGATGGGTCTCGTATTTGCAGGGGGGTCTCCTAATGGTCCATCTAGGTCTCTGGGGTTGTTTGGTTTTCTAGTAAATATCCCAGGTTAACCCAGATTCCCTGTAGGCACTAAAATATACACAAAACCGATATTGAACATCTATTTCAAGTTTTGGGTTTAGTTTCTGTTTAATCTGGGTTTTTAACACTAGGGGGTTTATGGTCACCAATAACACTCACTTACACCATCTCATCTCAAGGAAAACCCTAACCCTCATCTTAGAATTTTCCAAGTTCACAAAACTACACTAAATGGATTCTAAACTTAAATAGATATAAAAGGAAATGAAATTCTACACTAATGGTGGAAATACCTCATTTGGCAAATCAAGAATTTTCTTGAGTTGCCCCAAGTCTCCAAAATTTAAACTTTCTTGGTCCAAAGTGCTTGTAGTCAGCTTGTGCACATTTTTAGTGAAGAGATTATGGTGTTTTGATGTGGGATTGAGGGTGTAGTGAGGAGGTGAAGAGGAGGTGGAGAAGAGGCAGCCAAGGTGAGGAGAAGGGGGAGAAATGATGAAGATGATGAGTGAAGAAACAATGCCATGGTCAAGTTGACCCCTCACCCCCCCTCTCTCTTTCCCCTACCTCCTTATTCTAATATTTTCCTTTTTCTTTTCTTTTCTATTCATTTATTCTCATTTTAAAACAAAACCAAGCAAAAGAAAAAGAAAAACCATGGTATAAAATTGTAAAAAGTGTAATATGACATGGTGCATGTCATGTGCATAAATCAAGCTTAATGCACGATTAGTCATATTTAATCGCGATTAGTATAAAAATGGAATATAATTAATTATATAAAATCTATGAATGCTCCATTCTTATAATTTCTTTCAAATTCAATAATTAACATAATTTCCAAATATTTCCCAATTTATCGGTAATTAATTATACCGCATTATCAAAATATTCATAATATTTATTATTTAATTATATAAATTCCAAAAAATAATATTTTATTTTTCTGAAATGTTTCAATCTTCCCCCGTTAAATAAATCCGGTCCCCGAATTTAAATTTAAACCCTTCAAATACTAAAACATTTCAGTAAAAAGATCAAGTCGTTGGGGCTCCGAAATCATAAATACATAAAACACATCATAGCGCAATGCATGCGCATGAAAACGAGTATATAAACCAAATCAAAACTCCGTCAAGTATCTCGCAATCATTGGAGTTATGGTGAAGACACCAATGTCAAAATCCAATACGAGGATCAACATGATATACATCAAAACTATACATGTACGCATCGTTAAAACATCTGAAAGAAATTCATGCCAAACCTTTTCAAGTCGTTGTGCGATGCTCATATCACTGCACAGTGGCAGACGTCCATTGTAAGAAAATAACTATATATATATACCCTTTGTTTAACATACACGTCCCGCCGTTTTGAAAAATACTTTAGAAGGGTTTCCTTTGTAAAATGTTTCGTGTCATCCTGGACACTTAGGTAAATACTTAGACTATAACTCCCTTTGTGGAAATCCCTTCAATAACTATCGATACATGCAAAACAATATATGCAAGTACAATCCTCGGACTAGTCATGCTCAGCTACTATACCATATAGTAAATATCATAAAAACGTACTGCTCCACAAGAAATCAACCCCAAAATGTGCATAAGAATGCCGCGTGCGTCTAGTACGCACGGGAATCGAAATCAACAAATGTGCCCAACATGTTCACAGGAACAAAATCTAAGTGCAATGGGTGTGCACGAAACACCTGTCAAAGGCAACGAGTGTTCCTGACATCAATATTAGGTGCATCTGATATGCACGAAGAATCTCGATTTAGTGCATCTGGCATGCACCAAAATCGCATCAAGCGCCCAAGTATGCGCAAGAATCCAAATCAAGTGCAGAAGGTGCACGAAAACAAATATCGAATATTACAATCGAAATTGACGGTATACAACATATCTTAATCCAAATAAGGTATACCGTGGTATATAATCTCACAACCATGTGCATCAGCATGCACCAATCGAATTAAAATACTAAAAGTGCATGAAAACTATACCGAAAGCATAAGTCAAATAACATGCATACCATAGGCATGAAATCAAAACCAACATCTCGAATGACATCAAATCGAAGTCAAGTGCTGTTAGTTATATGTATGCCCTAGAGGCCATTACTGTACATTGGATGTATATTGTAGTGGATGCTGGGACATATATAGGGAGGACTTTCTTGCTCGACATGATAGTATGCTATCTGGTTGCTCTTTACCTTAACGTGTATACTGATTGTCTTTCTGTTACATGTTGGTAAAGCCTTTAGGATGTGTGCTTGACTACCTGGACTATGATGCGGATCATACTAGTGGGGACATGGTAGTCCATAAGTACATCCTTCAAAGTCCCTAGTCGTGGGTGTATCGAGACGGGGCATCGATATACCAGAGTAGACTAGCGTGTACCTTCTCGACCCATACAGATGGGCGATGGATGATCCCATATCTATCGGTGTTTGACATCAGAGATGATATACGGGTGCTCAGTAGAGACTGGGTACACTGGACGGACTCGCCGAGAACTCCCAGATGGTATTATACATCACGTCAGATGGCAGTTCTCTGGTGACACTGGTACAGAGTTGTCTGTTGACCCGAGATCGTCATAGAGTCTCGTGTGGTTCCCACTGTGCTTTGATTTCCATCTTACCACGTCCAAGAGGGCGTGCAAAACGGTGGTTTTTGGGTACAGTCCCGAGTCACATGGAGACAATGAGCGATAGGAGGGGATTCGTCTCTCCCGGTATAGGGGGTTGATGTTGCGCTGTGTTCGATTGGCTATAACAGGAAATCCCTGGCCAGGGTTGTTGAGATTTACTGGTAAGTGTTACCAGTAGTTTCTCGAAGTGTTATAGACCTCATATCGACACGACTTATCGAGCTATTGGGGTCTGGCGTTAACCACCCCTAGGCGAGATATGCGACATATCAGACGATCAGACCGGACTGTACGGTAGTGTTACTGGTTGGATTCACTGGAGTGTGAGCGGTCTAGCTCGTCGATCTTCAGATCGCTCAATACCCGGGTGGCCGTTACGTTTAGCAGACCGCTTGCGGCTTGTGGATGTTTGATATGATCATCATCCGCTGCCGGCGTATTGACGAGTCTTTAGAGTCCTACACAGAGGTTTCCTGGCTCAAGCGAAACGAAATAGGAGCGCATATGAGATATGTGCGGGACCGAGAATGATGCGTGTATGTGATACCGTATTTCATTCTCGCGATGTGACATTGATCGGTTATATGAGATATAGCCGGGTTATCGGATCAAGTGTTGATTCGATAAGTTGTTACTAATGATACCAGTCGGTTATGTGCGACATGACCGGATCATTGAATCAAGTGTTGATTTAATGATTTAATGCATAATTATATATTTGATATATTACTTTGCATTAACTAGTATCGGTTCACTTTAAATGGATTTTCTCGCTCGGGTGTGCGCATTGCATATGCGATATGATTTTGTGCACATGCTTGTATCATGTTTGATGATACATGCCTTTTTAATTAAGTGTATAGAATTAAACCTTGGTTAATGGAATGGTTAGGGTTTGCTATTTGCTTATTCATTTTATTCATTTATTTATTTATCTTTTTCTTATTGGAAAAAGGAAATGAAATGATAAAATGGTGGCATTTCTTTTGAACATTCATGAAGCTTCGTGATTGCTTTGACTTGATGACCATTTTGTTTTTAGCTTAGCCCTAACCATTGCATCAAACCATGATTAGTTCTCTACACTTAACTATGGTCAAGTTATGATAAGAATTGATATTCTTTTCTTTTTTAATTTGAACTTATCATATCATTTCTTCTTCTTCTTCCTTGAACTCAAGAAGAAACCTTCACTTCATCAATGGTGGATTGATGAAATGAGTGAGAAATCCAATTCTAAAGTCTACCCACTTCCTATTTCTTCATCCTCTACCTCTTTCCAAGTAGTAGAGTGTGTTTCCTTCACAAGTTTTCATGACTTGGTGAAGTTTGGAGCTTGACCTAGTGATGCTTCGACGTAGATCATCTTCGGCACGTCGTCGACGACCTAGCCCGTTCATTCTCCGATGAAGCCGACGCTAGAGCCCGGATTTGATTTGGACAGCGGAGAGGAACTCATCTCGGAGCCGTGGAGGTGGAGGACCGGATCTACAAAGGTTGTATTTCCGTATCTCTTAGTTAAGTGTTAACTAGTTTTCTTTTTCGCCTAGATTTCTAGCCAACGATCCGTAGTCGGGTTTCTCGGCACCTAGATTTTTTGAAATTGACATGGTTGATGCCTTGTGAGACCTCATTAGGATGCCTAGGAACCCTACAGTGGTATCAGAGCCTAGCTAGAGCCTTAGGCGAAGTCTAGACGGAGTTTGAAGTCCGAACGAACCCGAAAACCCATTTCTAACATGCTCTCTGTTCTTTTTTGAAAATTGTGGATTTTTCGAAATTAAAAATATGCAGAAAAATAAGCAGGGTGTTATTTGAATTACTGTGAAATACGAGGGCCTGAATCAACTTTTCCAGCGCGGAACCGCGACACGTGCTATGCATGGTGCGGCGGTTCCGCGGCCTTACTGTTCCATTGTTTAATAATTTCTGCACAGTAACTCATATAATATAATGCTGTATTTTCTTGGCTATTTTTATTGTGACTCTACAGAAGAGTTTTCCTGGGTTGTTTTGAGGATTCGAATGTTCGATCGGATTATCAAATTTTGTCTGTGTGGTTTTCCGGATAAATTTTAGAATATGTTAAAAAGTTCGACCGGATATAAATACCCAATTTTTCCCCTGTCGGGAAATTTCCAAGTGTTGGATTTTTCCGAAGTTTAACGACGTTCTAAGTAGTGCAAGTAACGCGATGGACCCTCTAGAAGACAACAAACCTTAACTCGATTATGTGACCGTCTTGAACTGCCCTTTGAACCTTCGGGTTTGGGGCAGTACGGCGTGCCACATGTGAGGCGTTGGCTTGACCCTTCTACGGCTGGACTGTTGGTACTGAGGCACGAACTGAATGTTGTTAGACTTATTTCATGTGTTGGATTGTATCGGGAAAACTTGGGTGTTCGATTGTTCGATCGGAAAGTTTAACATTTTCTGTTTATCTGGAATGGGATACAATAATTGGAATTCACAAGAAGTTATGTGATAATGGAATGAATGTTATAAACATAGCAGTTTAGTCTCAGTTGATCGGTTGCCACGGAATTTTGATGCGATCAAAAGTCCGTCGCAATCACGTAGCGTACGCGGATACTCGCCGGGTAAACTTAATAGACAGCCTCACTCCATAGCCCCGACCAAGTGACTGTAGGAGAACCCCGTCGCCGAAAGCATCCATTCGGGTGCTCGCGGTAGCGGTGTTCTGCCTTGGTGCACTTCGTCGACGGTATCGTGGGTGAAGCCGCCTACTAAAGTTTGCGACGAGTATTCGATCAGGATCTCGGGAATCTTGTTGAATTGCCCGACTTGATATTGAAAAGTGTTTTCGATTTTGAGACTAAAATGCGGGGTTTATAATTGTTAGGCATGTGATGTCTAAGTATTTCATTTGATTAGGCATGTGATGTCTAAAGAGGTTGCGGATTCCAACTGTTGTAGTTTTACACTTTCTTTTCTATGACCGTAAGTGTAATATATGATATCGCCGGTTTCGTTGCTATATGTCAACGACAATTGGGATGCGCATATTTACTTACGTTGATGACATGTGATGTTATGTGTTGCTGGATATGTTATATTGGATCGTCGTGTTTGAATAGCCGGGGGTTTTTATGTGAGATGAGTGTTTTTCATTTTCATTCATGTAAAAACTTGTATGTAATATTCTTTTATTGGGGCGCTCCCAGGTTGCGGAAGTTGTCACCTCTTGTATATTATTTACTTTTCCGCATTAGGATAGACCCAAGAAGGAGGGCACAAGTAACCGGGTTCTGGAGTCCAGTGGGAGACCAACTCGAGGAGTCGAGTCCGGGTCTCCTAACTCTAGAATTGGTAGGGTTGCCTGCCGCTCTCGTAGGGGTCTAGGGGTGTGGGTTTGGCTATTCATCACGACCGTGGAATCCGTGTTTTATACTGGCTCGTATTGAAAACACGGACGTCCTAGTATATCCAATATTTCATATGATTCTTCTGCTGCGATATCTGTGATGTGATCATGTGATGTTCTGTGATAGATACAGTATATAGTATATATGATATATTAAATAGACGTTACTTATATTTTACACCCGCGCTAGCCCTGCCCCGCTCTGTCGTTAGTTACCTAACCTAACGGTGCACGAGGGGACATCGAGGCGAATGCGGATGGCATAAGTGTACGTCGTATTTATCTGTGATGTTTAGGTACTTAGATGATGGGACTTCATTAATGTGATTAATGAAATAAAAAGAAACCTAAGATGTTGTAGAATCGAATTTCAAAATAAAACAGGTAGCTACAGTTCTTGCTTTGCACAGCGGTATATGCGATATATCCAGCACCTTATTCGATAAGGAAAGGACCTAGATCCCTTCACCGGGAGTGACTTCTTTAGCAATAACTGGAAGATGCTACACACTCGGTTTGTCTTTTGATTGCTTTTAAGAGTTTTTGCTTTGCACAGTGATATATATGATATATCCCGCACCTCATTCGACGAGGAAAGGACCGACGATCCCTTCACCGGGAGTGACTCCTTTAGCAAAACTAGAAAAGCCTCAAAAGCATTCCATTTTTAAATCATTTGATTCTACAACGATATCAAGTTCATTACGCAATAGGTTTTCAGAAAAACCTGTCGTAGCCCTCCGTCATTTCAGATACGTACTAGTTAGTATTCGTGCTGCGGTTGTTTGGCCTCCGTCAAGGCGTAGTGTACGGTAGCTAACTAGTGCTTATCTGCTAGCATATGATGCGATTGGATTAGGGTATTCGTACGGCGTTGTTTGGCCTCCGTCAAGGGTCGTGCGGGTAGGTTTAATTCAATCAGGAAATGACGGGTTGAACTTGACTAGCGGACTATGGGTTGTTTGGCCTCCGTCAAGGTCATAGCGAGCTAGGGGCAAAATATTATCGGGAATTTCAAGTGTTGAAATTTGCAATGAGATTGCATACCTTCTATGAGATAGTTGGATCCCGATACCCGCTGCGAGTAAGAGTTACTCCTGGGAGAGTTTTATACATTACAATTAGCCGATCAAGTAGGTGTCTAGAAAGGTGTTAACGAGGTTACGCCTCTGGGAAAACGAGGTTTACATTAATTAGGTTCGTGCGAAAGCACGGGGGACCTCCCTCAAAGTACCGACACTGGCCTGGCTGAAAGATTGGCGAACTTGTAGTGTGTAATTAATCCCGGCTAGTCTTTCCTTTTAGGGTTTGAAGGAAGATTTGATAAAAAGCAGTGGGAGCCACCCTGATTAGATAAAATAATAACCAATCTATTCTTGCAAGAGCGCACGCTGAGTGTTTTCTTCTCTCTCTCTCCAGGTAGCGACCATATCACGCCTTAATCAAGATAATAATACGGAATATTGACCGAACCCGCTTGTTATACTGAGCTGGGGAACGTTGGTCCCGCTCCAACTTATAGTTGTTATAAGACAGAGCAGGAAATTGGGGAATACCAGATTTCCCGTGCCGCCCAAACGAAGAGAGTGCATGCTGATGCATCATCTTCGGGTGTGTTCGTTACAAAGAACTGTTTCTCTGTATCCTCTACATCCTGGGTATATGATACCAGATCAGGATCCCAGATATGTAATCTGTTACATAGGGCTACAGATAGGTAGAGAACTGAGAACGGGTGATAAGTTTCATGAGGCAGAAAACGGGGCAAGTGTTGCAGCCAAGTCTGTTGGTCACTATCATCCTGTATTACCAATACATTGATTCTGAACGAATGTTATTAGATACCGAACCTGATATACAAAATCATATCACTCTCTTTATTAGTAAAGAAATGATAAAATTTTGTATTGTTGGATAATGTTTTGAACATTTCCTATATCAAAAGTTGATCGGTTCAGGCACGTTATCTAAAAGCGTCGATGTTCTAAATCAAACTACAGTTCTTAGTATACGGAACACACACAAGAGGAAGAGTTCAGAAAAGAACGAATCCTACTTGAGGCATTGTAGACTAGGTCATATCGATGCGACCCGACTCGCTGAAGTTACATGAAGATGCATATTTAAATCAGTTTGAATTTACATCTTGTGAAACTTGCCAGTCATTTTACAAAGATAAGATGACCATAGCTCCGTTTACTGGAAACAGAGAAAGAGTTAGTGAACTCTTGGGATGATACATGTTGATGTATGTAGGTCCCCTGTCTACACATGCCAAGACCGGTTCTTTATACTTCATTACATTCTCTGATAATCTCTCAAGATTCAGACATACGTTCCTGTTGAAACATAAGTCCGAACCTTTTGAGATATTCACAGAATATAAGTTAGAAGTAGAGAACCAATACGGGTATAAGTATTATGTCCTTTGATGTGATCAGGGAGGAGAATACTTGAGCACGGAAATACTGGACTATTCTAAAGGAGAATGAGATTCTCTCTCGGCATTACTCCTCCGCATACACCATAGCACGATGGTATATCGGGGTGGAGCAATCACACCGTATATGATAAGGTGTGCTCTATGATGAGTACTGCTGAGTTACCTATTTCCTTTTGGGAGTTATGCACTTACGAAGTTGCATACCTATTGAATAGGGTTCCAATCAAATCAGTTGCCTACCACTTCATATGTGATATGGAAAGGGAAGAGCCCATGTCTTAAGCTAGTTAAGATTTGGGGTTAACCGGCCTATGTCTAAAAGCAAAATCCGGACAAGCTCGAGGCAAGATCTGTTATGTAGAACTGGAAATGTTCCAGCTATACAAACTGCAGCTGATGATTTGAAAGAACCAAAGGATTCAATAGTTACCAACGAACCTCAGCCTCTCCGCCGATCTAGTAGGGTTCCTCACCCACCTGAGAGATACTTCGGTTTCTCTATGACAGTGGGAGCGAGGATTGCATCATGAGATGATGACCCAACTAGTTTCGAGCTGGCCATCAGGAGTGAGACTCTATAAGAATGGCTGGATGCTTAGTGATCTGAGATGGAATCCTTATACACCAACAAAGTATGGACTTTGGTTGCTATATCTGAAGGGTTAAATCCCCATCAGGAGCAAGGATATCTTGAGAAGATTACTTGGTGTACATGGAAAAGTTGAGACTTTCAAAGCTAGACTTGTTAAAGGGTTGCATCATTGACCAGGTGTGGATAATGATGAAACCTTTTCAAGTAGCTATGCTTAAGTCCATCCAGATCCTACTTGTCACGGCTACATACCATGACTGCGATATCTGGTGGTTGGGTGTCTTGACTGCTTTTCTAAATGATGATTTAGAAGAAAGCGTCTATAAGTACACAGCCAGAGGGCTTCGTAGACAGTGGGAGCAGCGAAAACGTGTGCAAGATGCTTTATAGGATAAAGCGGGCATCACGGAGTTGGAACATCTATTTTGATGGATTAGTCAAAGAGTTTGACATCATCAAAATGGTAGATGAACCTTGTATATACAAAAAGGTAGTAGGGAGTATGGTGATGATCCTCGTAGAGTACGTGGATGACATACTCTTGATAGGGAAGGAGTTTCCTATGCTACGCTCGATCAATCTCCGCTTATCACTATAATTCTCCATATAGGATCAAAGTGATACCTCCTAAATCCTGGGTTTTGGATCTATGAGATAGATCTAATTGGATGTTAGGATTCTCACTAGATGTAGTGAGATGGTATCAATCGATCCTGAGGAGAATCACTGGAAGGGTTCCAGGGTGATAAAGATGACTGAATGTCAGTCACAGGCATTGTCTTTACCCTCAGTGGAGGGACGGTATGTTGGAAAAGTTCCAAGCTAGATACCGTGGCATACTAGACGATAAAGGCAGGATACATCGCTACTTAAGATGCTACCGAAGAGGCTGTTTGGGTGTATATTGGTTCATGAGATGAACTACGTTCCTACCATTGTGAGACAATGGAGTTGTGGCTTATGCCGAGGAACGCCGGTCCCATCAGTGATCTAGACATATTCTAAGGCAGTATCACCTGATCATGGAGATGGTTGATCTCCAGGGAGATCGAGGTTAGGAGAGTAGACTCAGAGGACAACACAGCGGATCCACTCACAAAGGCCTGTTCCCAGAGAGAGACTTTTATGGGATGGTTGAGTATGAGATACTACAACTGTTAGTGTATATGCCCTAGAGGCCATTACTGTATCATACTGGTTTGTATATTACTTAATGGATGCTTGGGATATTCACCTTGTATATACAATCTTGCTCAAAATAGTAGTATGCTACTTGGTTTGTTTCTACTTCAATGTGTACATGTGTTTATATTTTGTATATCGCCTATACACATTAGTGGAGCCCTTAGGATCTTTGTTTGATTACCAGCGATGTGATGGCCGTCACACTAGTGGGGCTGGGTAATCTATAAGCACATCCTTATGCAGGTCCCTGGTCGCAGGACTATCGAGACAGGGCATCGATACTCCGGAGTAGACCAGCGCATGCGCTTCTCATCCCAGTGTGGGAGACGGTCTGTCCCACAGCCGTCAGTACGTCGTACTTGGGATAGTATGCGGGTGCTCGTTAGGTTACGGGTACACTGGACAGGACTCGTCGGGAACTGACTAGTTGGTATTATACCTATCGTCAGTTATCAGTTCCCAGGTGACATGAGTACAGCTTAGTCCGCTGACTTGACACTGTCACTTCGCCTCGGGTGTGTTCCCACTGTACTTTGATCACTACCCTACCACGGCTCAAAGGAGTCGTGCAAACAGGTAGTGGTTGGGTGCAGTCCCGAAGCACTTGGAGGCAGTGACGGTTAGACAGGATTCGTCTCCCCGGTATTGGGGGTTGACATCGCGCTGTGTCTAGGAGAGCCATTACACGAGTAGTCCCTGGCCAGGGCAAACGAGATATACTGGTAGGTTTCCAGTGTTATCTCAGGGTGTTTTGGGCTTCGCTCCGGCACGACTTGTACCACTATTGGGGGACTGACGTTTACCGCCCCCTAGGCCCGCCATGCGATGTATCAGACGAACAGACCGGACTGTACGGAGAATGTCACACTCAGGCTCAGTAGGAGTTCAGATGGGTTTCGCCTCGTCGGTCTTCTTGTCGGCATTACCTGGGGACCGTTACGCACAGCTAGTGCCGCTTGCGGTCTGTGGTTAAACCCACTGCCAGCGTAGTGTCGAGTCTTTAGAGTCCCACACAGAAAGCTTTTCGCCTTTAGGCAAAAGAGTAGAGGTCGCATGGTATTGCGACAGGTCGCATGGTTTTGCGACAGGGTTCGGTCACATCCGTGCACTTGTGCACGTACAGTGTCCGGACAGTTTACACTAGCGGGCTTTGGTTTAAGCCAGATCCTAGTGTATCTTATGGGATTGGATTTATCCAGTTTGCATTCGTGTTCCTCGGAACGCGGATGCGGGTGTGTATGCACAGTTGACAGGGAGGCACAGACAGCGGATTCTCATTAGGGTTGTTGACAGTTGACCGTTGACTTTTTGACTTTTTGCTCAACCCTAATGAGAATATGATATGCGATTAACTATTATATTAATTAAGTATTATGATGACTTGGTTGTTGACTTTTGTTGACTTTGTTGACTTGTTGACTTTTGTTGACTTGTTGACTTTGTTGACTTTGTTGACCGGTTGACTAGGCTTGACTAGTTGACCATCATGATAACCATGGTTATCATTTCATGCCAAAGACTTTTACTTGCTTGTTCATTTGAGTAAAATGAGTGCATGACATGATAAGGTTATGGTTGCTTCAACCATCACATAAGACTTTTATTGATATGATGAGTTATGATTACATTGGATTATGAGAGGGTGAGAGACAAAAGAGAGCCTCATTCTTTCTTGCTCATTCTCTCTCTTGTTCTTGAGCTCTCCTCTTGCTCTCACCCTCAACCTCTTGCTCCCTCTCTTGATCTATGGTTCTCTTGTCTCATGAGTTGAGAATCAAGAACCATAGATAAAATCCCATTCTAAATCTTCTCTACTCATTCTAGTTCACTAGGTTTGGCAAACCAAGTGAACTAGTTTCTTCAAAGAACGAAGAAGGAGCTAAAGGTTAGAGCTTTCAGGTGGATCTATCTTCGGCGTACGGAGACGACGAGAAGAAGCCATCGGACCACCATCGGAGCTTTGAAGACGAAGGAGTTCAAGACAAGTTTAGGTATAACCATCTCCATCCGAGTAGCTAACTCTCTTTAGAAAAGTTTGCTAGTTTTAGTTTAGTTAAAGATCCCGACTTTGCTTAGTCCATGTTGCCCCTTGCGCTAAAAATTTGATTTTTATACCGTTTCCGCCTCCCCGTAAGAACCGGGGGTCGCAACGTGGACTTACAACAACCACTGCTACAGATGGCCCTAGTGCAAGTGGGAGATTGTTAGTTATATGTATGCCCTAGAGGCCATTACTGTACATTGGATGTATATTGTAGTGGATGCTGGGACATATATAGGGAGGACTTTCTTGCTCGACATGATAGTATGCTATCTGGTTGCTCTTTACCTTAACGTGTATACTGATTGTCTCTCTGTTACATGTTGGTAAAGCCCTTAGGATGTGTGCTTGACTACCTGGACTATGATGCGGATCATACTAGTGGGGACATGGTAGTCCATAAGTACATCCTTGAAAGTCCCTAGTCGTGGGTGTATCGAGACGGGGTATCGATATACCAGAGTAGACTAGCGTGTACCTTCTCGACCCATACAGATGGGCGATGGATGATCCCATATCCATCGGTGTTTGACATCAGAGATGATATACGGGTGCTCAGTAGAGACTGGGTACACTGGACGGACTCGCCGAGAACTCCCAGATGGTATTATACCTCACGTCAGATGGCAGTTCTCTGGTGACACTGGTACAGAGTTGTCTGTTGACCCGAGATCGTCATAGAGTCTCGTGTGGTTCCCACTGTGCTTTGATTTCCATCTTACCACATCCAAGAGGGCGTGCAAAACGGTGGTTTTTGGGTACAGTCCCGAGTCACATGGAGGCAATGAGCGATAGGAGGGGATTCGTCTCTCCCGGTATAGGGGGTTGATGTTGCGCTGTGTTCGATTGGCTATAACAGGAAATCCCTGGCCAGGGTTGTTGAGATTTACTGGTAAGTGTTACCAGTAGTTTCTCGAAGTGTTATAGACCTCATATCGACACGACTTATCGAGCTATTAGGGTCTGACGTTAACCACCCCTAGGCGAGATATGCGACATATCAGACGATCAGACCGGACTGTACGGTAGTGTTACAGGTTGGATTCACTGGAGTGTGAGCGGGCTTGCTCGTCGATCTTCAGATCGCTCAATACCCGGGTGGCCGTTACGTTTAGCAGACCGCTTGCGGCTTGTGGATGTTTGATATGATCATCATCCGCTGCCGGCGTATTGACGAGTCTTTAGAGTCCTACACAGAGGTTTCCTGGCTCAAGCGAAACGAAATAGGAGCGCATATGAGATATGTGCGGGACCGAGAATGATGCATGTATGTGATACCGTATTTCATTCTCGCGATGTGACATTGATCGGTTATATGAGATATAGCCGGGTTATCGGATCAAGTGTTGATTCGATAAGTTGTTACTAATGATACCAGTCGGTTATGTGCGACATGACCGGATCATTGAATCAAGTGTTGATTTAATGATTTAATGCATAATTATATATTTGATATATTACTTTGCATTAACTAGTATCGGTTCACTTTAAATGGATTTTCTCGCTCGGGTGTGCGCATTGCATATGCGATATGATTTTGTGCACATGCTTGTATCATGTTTGATGATACATGCCTTTTTAATTAAGTGTATAGAATTAAACCTTGGTTAATGGAATGGTTAGGGTTTGCTATTTGCTTATTCATTTTATTCATTTATTTATTTATCTTTTTCTTATTGGAAAAAGGAAATGAATGATAAAATGGTGGCATTTCTTTTGAACATTCATGAAGCTTCATGATTGCTTTGACTTGATGACCATTTTGTTTTTAGCTTAACCCTAACCATTGCATCAAACCATGATTAGTTCTCTACACTTAACTATGGTCAAGTTATGATAAGAATTGATATTCTTTTCTTTTTTAATTTGAACTTATCATATCATTTCTTCTTCTTCTTCCTTGAACTCAAGAAGAAACCTTCACTTCATCAATGGTGGATTGATGAAATGAGTGAGAAATCCAATTCTAAAGTCTACCCACTTCCTATTTCTTCATCCTCTACCTCTTGCCAAGTAGTAGAGTGTGTTTCCTTCACAAGTTTTCATGACTTGGTGAAGTTTGGAGCTTGACCTAGTGATGCTTCGACGTAGATCATCTTCGGCACGTCGTCGACGACCTAGCCCGTTCATTCTCCGATGAAGCCGACGCTAGAGCCCGGATTTGATTTGGACAGCGGAGAGGACCTCATCTCGGAGCCGTGGAGGTGGAGGACCGGATCTACAAAGGTTGTATTTCCGTATCTCTTAGTTAAGTGTTAACTAGTTTTCTTTTTCGCCTAGATTTCTAGCCAACGATCCGTAGTCGGGTTTCTCGGCACCTAGATTTTTTGAAATTGACATGGTTGATGCCTTGTGAGACCTCATTAGGATGCCTAGGAACCCTACAAGTGCAACTGTGGTGCACAAAATCTCAATCATGCAAATAAATCGCCCAAAATTCCGAAATCAAAGATGGCGGAAATAGTCCCGCTCTGGCACATCCTCTAAAGATCTCTGGCCAACTGTCATGGTCACTCATAATATGTCTCTTTGACAATGCCGAACTCTGGCCTGCTGGGTGTGCGTAATATGACCAATCTTGGGTCCAACTCTTCTCGTATAGTATTCCAGAAAGGTTCTGTCGAGGTCTTTCCCAAATCTCTTTTCTCCTGAACTGCCCAGAAATTATCACCCTTTACTCAATCTATTTCTTATTCCGGAACGACTGCATATTCATCACGACTCCTCCTGGAAGATATATCCATATTCGACGCCTCTGCATGCGTATCACATCTCTGATGTCAACGGAGTGGAATGTCATCTCGTTCGAATTTCGTATGAATCTCTTACTTCGATTTTCTCTAATGTCGGCTGATTCAGACTCGTCTCTTTGTGGCTGCATGGATTGCGCTCCAACGGCTATACTCATATCTGGAGTCTTCCAAGCAATGTATCCCATTACATGATATCCGAACGACGTCGAACTTTTCGATCGATTCATCAAGGTCCCATAATCCCTCAAGAGCTCAACATCTTGAATACAGTTTAATAATATCCAGTACATGCCATAGTACCTATGGACCAACCGTAGAAGGGCAAACCCAAGCCTTATTAATGGCACCGCGGAACTGCTGCAAATCCTAAGGTTCAAAAGCGTTCCCATGGTCATTATATCGAGTTAGGGTTTCATTCTTCTAGAGCGTCCACGGAATTACTTGCGTGTTTTTCCGAATACTTTAAACTTGGAAAAATGGGTTTCTGACATTCGATCGTTTTCCATCGACTCTCAGCGTACCTGCATGAAGTCTTCTTAAGATAGAATCAATCTATCTGATGACCTCGCATCGGGGTAGACAACGAACCACATGTCCTAGTCATTCCTCCTTGGGTGACTAGCGATCTTCTATCATATCTCTAAGTATAACTCGTGCGGCATTAGCTTCAAACATCTGTGGCGATATCTCGTCAGTCGCAGCAACAGCTGAATCATTCGTCTGCACACTGAACAGTGCTTCAATCATCAAGAATAATCGGTGCATTGCTGGTCATTACATTCTGGTTGGCCTCTAGCGGTAGCCTGATCCTCTGGTGCTGATCTTCACGTTCGAGAAATTTTAGTAAAAGCAATCCATCAAACGCTCATGGCACGAAAAACATAATAAAATGACACATCTATGCAATCGCGTGTCGCCGGAATTACGCGCTAGTCAGTCCTCGTCCATGACGAGCTCGTGCTGACCACAACTCTAGCCGCAGTTCTCCATGTCCGTGCAACCGTAGTAACAAAACTATAAACTGATATTGATGATGATAGATCATAGGAATGAATATAATGCTATGCAAGGAAATGTACATCCTAAGGCTTCTTAAGCTGAGTAGCGTATCGTAAGTATGTTGCGGAACATACACACGGTACGTTACTCTACTTAAGTCACCTACTCCATTAACCAAGGTCAACCTACGCGACGAAAGTTCGGGTGTAATACCCCCTTGACCAAGTCTAAGTTCCGTAAGGTCAAGCCTAGGTTCCGAATATATATAAACGCCCTAGACTCCGCATAGTCAAACATAGACTTGAACCAAGGTTAACCCAGCACTCTGATACCAACTTTGTCATGACTCGAAATGGCACGTGACTGGCACTTGAATCATATGCAGTCTATAAGACCCCATCTAATTCAAGTAAGCCAAAAATCCCAGAAATCTAAACCATTTAAAAGAAGAAAGAAGGAAAACTTTAGTTTTAAAGCATGTAATTTAACAACATAAGCTGAAATATTGCATTTTTAAAACCTCAAGTCTTTTCTGAAAATTTCGGCAGAGTTTTCTTTGTAAATACTGGCCCCAAAAGGGTACAACATGAAATATATATAAAGGTATCCCCAAGCGGGAGCTAGCTCTTCGCCAATTAGTGGTCACAACCACGCAGTCAATATAATATACAACGCCGAAGGGCGAGGATCAAAACTCGAAAGGAAACTAATATCATCAAGAAAACCACAATAATACAAGCGCGACTCTAAGGTCGAAAGAATAAACACTGGTCTTCTAAGTCTATAAATTAATACAAGTCTGGTTGATGGAGTTTACTAGATACAACTGAATAAATAAATGTACGATGGTGGTCACGATACGAGTGAACCCACCTACCAAAGCAATCACCCGGAAAGAAGCAGTGTGCCAGCAAAGCCTCCAAGAAAAACCTATATGGCAAAACCTGCAAGAAACTATGGCACAACGGGGGTGAGTTGCCAACTCGTGAGTAGAAAATATCACAGAGCAGAAATCGCATGTATAACTCAATCCTAGGTCATATGATAATAATATCCTTAAATAATATAGCCTGAAGCATATAATAATGGCAAAGGTAAACATCTATACAAAAGTGTAATCCCAAGTGCTCGTGTCAGTGCCTCAGGTAACAACATATCATATATATGATATATGAATGCATGAAAACAGAATACATCTAAATGAGAAAACTGTTTTCTTATCTCAGTGAGATTTCTGTATAAAAACCGAGTATCATCAATGAAATCAACAGAGAATCAGTGTCAAATATCGACACAAAATATATATCTCAATATCTCAATATCTCAGGCTTTGGCTATCCAGACTGGCCTGTATCATCAAATCTCAATATCTCAGGCTCCGGCTATCCGGACTGGCCTGTACTCCGATCGGTATCCTCCGGATATCCGTCGAGTCATATAAAATCATCGGTCGGTAGTGCTCCCCTTCCAGACTCAACGCCATCATCTGCGACCATCTTGCTCCGGGATACCACACCGGGTCTACCATGCACCCACAGACGGTTCCTCCTCCTTCTCGAATCGGGTGTATGATATCGCTCAAGAGCCGAGAAAACTCATGGTGGACATATCTCAAATCATATCATGAGAAAACCGAAAATTTTCTATCTTTAAATGATAATAAGTTTTATAAAATTTTTGCGGTTTCTCCAAATCCAGAAATCTTATGGAAATCCGAAATCCCAATCTCAAGAGTAAATAACAGTAAATTACTAGCATAAAACTCCATAATATTGCATGACAAATGAATATATGAATGCATATGATATGAATCATGGAATGCAATAATTAAACTAGCATGATAAAGCAATAACATATTGGAACTATCAGCTAGGAAGCGATGTCAATGAAATAATACATTCTAAAGTGTACGTGATATGGCAATTACCGATGACGATGTATGTGAGCCAGCATGCGAGTGTACGTAGAGCATACGCATCATTGGTAATAGTGCTGGTGTCCTAACAACAGGTTTCATAATAACTAACGAAAATACATATAAGCATGCAATGCGATGCGAACAAAAAAAATAAATGGCAAATGAATAGTAAATGCAACAATAAAGAAATATACATTCTTATATACGAGTCATACAGTTTTTGGTATCTTAAAACGCACGAATCGTGGTGTTTAGAAAATAGGGGCTACGGTGTTTTAAGAAAATGTACGTCTTTTGAAATATTCGTAGTATCTCTTGGTCTGTCTTAAAATACTCATGATTCGTTAGTTTTGAAAATAAGTATGACTCGCCTAGATCTAACCTCTACTAAGTAAACTACAATACTAAACTAAGAGACTAATCGAAAGGGTAAGCAAAACCACTTAAGTCTGAGTCGATATCCATATCTTGTAGTCGGTGATCCCGCCTCAATAGTATCATGTACGATACAATATATAATATGACATTCTCGAGTCAAGAGTGCAGATCTATCATCATAATTACAGCTCGTACGGTAAATCCATCATATGGCATCCCAAATCAGGGTACGGTCAACTATCACATTTATCTCATTATTTATCTGGTATCATTATCATCATATCCCCAATTAGGGGTACTGATCTACAGTCCAGTACATTCTGATACCATCAACACACACACACACACACACACACACATATAGATATCCGCTATAATATCACGTCGTGGCTCATCACATGACCCAAATCACATCACCGATCTCATGGCATCGTGCCCAATCACATCAACTCATTTCCAAGTATCATATACTATCCTCATCATCTATGTATATGTATACGTGTGTGTGTGTTTGTGTATGTGTGTGTGTGTGTGTATAGACACATACTCACATAATATATATATATATCCCCATACACGTACAAGAAAATCAAAGGTATGCGTTTGTGTGTGCGTGTGTGCAAATCACTACTCTACGGTTCGCGACTAAGAAACTAACTAAATCACTATCTTACGAATACACTAACACTAACCCAAACTCACCTAAAGCATGTCTTGCTAAGTATACGCATCTCATAAAACACATAAGTGTGTGTGTGTGTGTGTGTGTGTGTGTGTGTGTGTGTCATAACGCTATCGCGTTCTATATTACGAAACTGCGGGGGTGCTATACGCCATCCACCCGACTTTCCCCGTAGATATATATCTACTCACCTTGATCCTGGATTGCCGAAGTCGATGTCGCCATGCCCTTACTTGTTGTCCCGGAGTTCACACGAAGGTACCTATATGACATAACATATCGTATCGCATTAAAATTTATTCGTAATCGAAACGATATACGAATCACTCATAGGTTAAAACCTATGGTCTACTCACACAAATCAACCAAATAACATGCGATATTGACGTACAAACGTTAAGTGACTAATACAAAACACAATATCAAAAGTTCAAGTCGTAAACATCGAGGAATTCAAAGCAGCAACCCAATGAAATATTCCCAGATTTTGGTTCAGGTGAAAAAGGGATGAACAAACAGTACTGGGGTGTACTATAGGAGGCACATGAGCTACAGAACAAAACCTAGCACCAAATTCTACAATGTGGCCGGTCACTCTACCCTAAATTCCGAGCTCGTCGTCCAGGGATGCTTGGATGGGTCTCGTATTTGCAGGGTGGTCTCCTAATGGTCCATCTAGGTCTCTGGGGTTGTTTGGTTTTCTAGTAAATATCTCAGGTTAACCCAGATTCCCTGTAGGCACTAAAATATACACAAAACCGATATTGAACATCTATTTCAAGTTTTTGGTTTAGTTTCTGTTTAATCTGGGTTTTTAACATTAGGGGATTTATGGTCACCAATAACACTCACTTACACCATCTCAACTCAAGGAAAACCCTAACCCTCATCTTAGAATTTTCCAAGTTCACAAAACTACACTAAATAGATTCTAAACTTAAATAGATATAAAAGAAAATGAAATTCTACACTAATGGTGGAAATACCTCATTTGGCAACTCAAGAATTTTCTTGAGTTGCCCCAAGTCTCCAAAATTCAAACTTTCTTGGTCCAAAGTGCTTGTAGTGAGCTTGTACACATTTTTAGTGAAGAGATTATGGTGTTTTGATGTGGGATTGAGGGTGTAGTGAGGAGGTGAAGAGGAGGTGGAGAAGAGGCAGCCAAGGTGAGGAGAAGGGGGAGAAATGATGAAGATGATGAGTGAAGAAATAATGCCATGGTCAAGTTGACCCCTCACCCTCTCTCTCTCTTGCCCATACCTCCTTATTCTAATATTTTCCTTTTTCTTTTCTTTTCTATTCTTTTATTCTTAATTCATTTTAAAACAAAACCAAGCAAAAGAAAAAGAAAAACCATGGTAGAAAAATGTAAAAAGTGTAATATGACATGATGCATGTCATGTGCACAAATCAAGCTTAATACACGATTAGTGATATTTAATCGCGATTAGCATAAAAATGGAATATAATTAATTATATAAAATCTATGAATGCTTCATTCTTATAATTTCTTTCAAATTCAATAATTAACATAATTTCCAAATATTTCCCAATTTATTGGTAATTAATTATACCGCATTATCAAAATATTCATAATATTTATTATTTAATTATATAAATTCCCAAAAATAATATTTTATTTTTCTGAAATGTTACATGTTGCTTAATTAGAAAACTAAATCTGAAAGTGTTTTGCAGAAACAGGCCGATCAAAATAAAGAGAATAGGAAGTCGGCGAAAAGGGGTCGCCCCACTTATAAAGGTGGCTCGAGGAACATTACTCGTGCCAAGGAGGCATCAGTAAATTACAACAGATCTATTCTGATATAATGTAATATTTAGAGTTATTTTATAATATATGTAAATTTTTTTCGAATTGCAGAGAGCTCAGACCCTGGCGCAGGGTGGTACACCTAGCGTGCTGACCGCGTATCTTATCGTCCATGGCACCTCAACAGATCCCGCCACGGGCAAGCTTCGATTCCTTGACACCGCTACCCAGGAGTATTGCGTAAGTGCTAATATTTATTCTAACAGGTTTGAAATTTTTGTTTTGAAAAGTTCAAATTTAAATGATATACTTATATTTAATGGTTAATGTGGGTGGTGGAGCGGGTGGTGGAGCGGGCAGATGCATCGGGGTCGATTTTACTGGACAAACCGATCTGATGCCGTTGACCCCAGTCCTAGACGCCGCATACGAAGGGCACCACGGAGGTTAGGAGAGAGGCCGGCGACTGGGTCCTAGCAGGGCCCATATGAGGTTGGACTCCACTCCGGCGGTTACTTCCCTTACCCTCTGTGAGCGATGTCTAGAGCATGATGTTGCCGCCTTGAAGACCACCGTCGAGGAGTTGAAGGAGATGTTGATGCTGGGTTCCTTATGACCCTCACTATGTTTTTTAAGGTATCAAGCATGCAATTTTAAAAAAATCTTGAATACTAAGCAACCCATAACCGAGGATCTAACTAGATAATTATGTTTTATCTAACATGTAAACAACTTTACTGTAAGGCAACGCCAGCGCCTCGGCCATCTTTCCGTGGCCAAATGCGGAACAAAAACTTTTCAAAACAGCTCTAACGGAACCCTAAACCCCGAATCGAACTATTAACCCTATACTAGTTAACTATAATTTAGTTTAAGAGATTATACCGATCGATCCGTGTCCTTCGGTCTTCAATCTCTGTCCCAAGCTTGTCGCTGCTGTCTCGAACGAGTTCGCTCTTCAGTGTCCCTCTTCGAAGAGGATCCACGTCGAGGATTCTTTATATGGGCTTTCGCTTCTAAACCGAACCAACTCGGACATCAAGTTTGCTAGCCTAAATGCCCAATATGAAGTAGAGAGAGTGTGTGATCATTTTGTCTCAATCCATCCATTGATTCTCAACTCATGAGCGGGTATGGATGGAGGTGAAGAAGAAGCCAAGTGAAGAGAAGAAGTGAGATCAAGTCTTTTGCAAAAGAAAAGCTAGTGAAGCAAAAAACTATGTATTGTTTTCTTTTCTTGAGTCGTGATGAGTATTGTGTGTGCAACTAAAGAAAATATCTAGCATATAAAGATCTACCACTTGCATCACACAAGACCCAACACCATGAGTCACCAAGTGTGCACATGCCACATTCAATGCCTCATGCCAAGACTTGAACTCACACTCTTCATCACACAATATTAAACATTTAAACAATAACCCTAAATGTTTAATACTTAGAAAAAGAAATGGCAACTTCAAAATAAACTTGTAACGAATTAAAAGAATACCCCTCGTCCGTATATACATACCTGCATCCGCATTCCGACTGAATACGAATACAACGAGACGAAAATAATCCAACAATACAATACTAGGATCCGGCTTAAACCAAAGCCCACTAGTATTATCCGTCCGATCATAATCCGTGCACAAGTGCACGAATATGATCGAACCCTACCATAAAACCATACGGCCTCTACAACGTTTCGCCCGAACCAGGGAAACCCTTTGTGTGATGCTCTAAAGACTCATTAATACGCTGGCAGTGGGTTTAACCATAAGTACGTCAGTGGCACTTGCTGTACGTAACAGCTGCCCGTATATTGAGCGAAAGGGAGGCCGACGAGCGAATTCATCCTGAAACCCTACTGAGCCTGACAGTGATAATGTCCGTACAGTTCGGTCCGTTCGTCTATGAGTATCGCATATCGGGCCTAGGGGGATGGTAAACATCAGACCCCTAATAGCGGTATAAGTCGTGTCGGAGTGTAGCCCAAAACACCCTGAGAAACTACTGAAATACTTACCAGTAAATCTCACTTGCCCTGGCCAGGGATTTTGTGTAATGGCTCTCCAAACACTGCGCGATATCAACCCCCAATACTGGGAGAGACGAATCCCCTGATGATCCGCTCACTGCCTCTATGTGGCTCGGGACTGTACCTAATTAAAACCTGTTTGCACGACTCCTTTGAGCCGTGGTAGGGTAGTAATCAAAGCACAGTGGGAACTAACAAGAGACAAATGACGATCTCAGGTCGATAGACTAACCTGTACACATATCACCAGGGAACTGCTATCTGACAATAGGTATTATATCAACTAGCATATTCCCGGCGAGTCCGTCTGGTGTACTCATAACCCAATGAGCACCTGTATACATCTTATGTGAACCAACTGACACCAATGGCTTGTGAGACCGGCTACTGACCCTCGTCGGGGTCTCGATCCGTATACACTAGTCTATTCATGAAGTATCGATGCCCAGTCTCGAAACTTCCACGACTAGGAAAACTTTAAGGATGTGCTTATAGACCACCCAACTCTCACTTATATGATCGCCATCATACTGCTGGTAGTCAAGCAAGAATCCTATGGGCTCTATCAACATGTAATAGTGATCTGTAATATCACCTAAAGCATATACACGATGATAAAGATAAACTAGATAGCATACTATCATCTCGAGTAGGACTGTCCTACCGGAATAGGTCCTCCTTCAATCATTGCAATCACGTGCCTGCGATCTAATAATTGACTTGAGGGCACTATAGCCAACAATCTCCCACTTGCACTTAAGGCCAATTATTACGGTGTCGCATACTCACAGCCCGTATGATACTGAACACCTAACTTCTCTACTAATCAGTTTCACAATACTCGTTTGTAAAACTTTTGCGTTCGAGAAATAGCCTCAGTGAGTGGATCCGCTCCAATGTTTCTTTCTATGTCTCTCTTTATCTTAAGTTCGCGGAGAAATCCATCTTCTGAAATGAGCAATACCTATTTTAGAATACGTCTAGATATCTGATGGGACCCAGTTCACAAATGAACTCCAAATCCAGTAAAATTCTTAGACTATATCGTCTACTGAATTTAATCAGTATCCTGCGCATGCCTCTCTCAGTATCTGCTTGGACCACCCGTCCAAACTACTGCCCTTCGTGAAGAGGGAAAACTATAACTCTGACAATCACTCTGTCATCCAGATCACCTTGGAAGCCTGGAACGATAACCGTCTCTCGAAGGAGGCTGTTGTTACCATATCCCTAGAACAATCACTTATTTTCTAAAATTGCTTCCGAACGTTTCTCCATGATTGGATTAATATATAAACTTATTGCATCTAGTGCAAAAAACATCTGGTGTGGTACTTGACATCTCATGATTGACTCAATTGCCTAAGCAAGTGATATTCCAATCATGCACATCCCTCTCCTCTTTAGTCTGTAAGACACCTTTAGAGAGGGTGACTCCTTCACCTGCAGGTGCACCACCATGCCAGAAGTCATCCATTCTAAAACACCTTTAGAATACTATCTAAGTACCCAGATTGGGAAAGTACCCAGATTGAGAAACCACCCGAATCTAGATCTAAAACCATAGATCTAGTAACCAGAATGGTTAATATAATATCCACATATCCTATGTGGAGAAACCACTTTGTGACAACCACAGTATAACCGATCGTAGTATAGGAATTTCACTTCCTATAGATGTATGTCATCCAATTACCAGGACATCACACCCTACTACCATTTTAACAGATCCATCTCCTATTCTGATGAAGTCAAAGCCCATGACTTTCACATAAAAAATAGATGATCTATCTCCGCTATATTTGCTTTAGTTACATAAGCTACTTGTCCACTACGCTTCCGCTGCTCTCACTGACTACAACAACCCTATGGCAAATTCATATACACGTGCACTTCTAAAACAAGTTTAGAACGACGCTATACTCATCTTCCTGCTGGGTCTCATAGTCTAGAATAGCAGTAATGACAAGTCTGGGTAAACAAGAACCTCCCTGTCACCATCTTTGAGAATACCGAAGTACTTCTCAGGTGCTTGAGGTTACCCACCATATCTGCGGAGTGGTTAATGGATTGTCAATCCCGATTGAATCTTTAGGTTCTATTAAATTTTCAGTAATCGTTTGTGGTTCTGGAATCTCTTCCAGTTCTACCATACTCTCACTACTGTTTTCTGAAAAAGTCCATTTTACTAAAACTGTGGCGAGTCAAGAATAATATCACTATTGATCTTCCAGATGGTAGAAAGTTACCCCTCGTCATAGCCTGGGATAACCCACAAACTGCCATTAAAGAAATATGCCTTGAGTTATCCAGAGTCAGGTTTTAAGCATAAGCCGGACAACTCCATATACCTTAACATCGTTAAGATATGAACCATTCTATATACAATATAGAAACAGAGGCACTGATTTAATTGGAACCAGATTCAAATCATGCAGCTGTCTCCAGTGCCCGTCAACTAAATAGAGAGAGGTCGATCTGCATTACTCAACTAGGATTGCATCCAGATATGAGTAATCTGAAAGAGAAACAAGTTTCTTAAAACCATTACTATCAACTAAATACCAAACACAAGTATCTACATCTTCGATCACCTTGAAGAATCCTGATACTTGCATCATGTGATTCTCTACTTTATTCTTGTACCTATAACTTCTCAAAACTTGGATCTTTTATTTCTACGAAATAATTGTCTAAAACTGGAGAAGTTACAAGTAAACAGAATATAGTACGAGTACCATCCCTTCTGTCCTAATGGACACTGGACAACATACAATAATTTTTATAAGTCCCCTGAGTTGAATAACTCATACCTTGTGCATCGTAGGTTGAAAAATGTACTATGGTTAAAAAGAATTACACTGTTGTTTAATGCTCCTTACCTAACCATCAACTGATATAGGTAAATGTCATGGACATAACTTCAAAAAGTTATATCTCACTTTATAAAATAAACGTACAGATATATCAGTTTGAAATTGGTGCATAACAACGTATATTCAAAACCAAATATCTGCCATCAGGCAAAACCCCAGGCGATTTCCTCAAATATCACCAATTACAACGAATTCCGATATAATGAGGATGATCACCTAATTCCCTATAATTTACTCCTACTCATCATCTGTAAACCTATACAGATGTGAGAAACAAATCTGGTAAATACATACCCTGGAGCAAGGATCTAATTGGGAAATCAGTTTTCAAGTAACAACGCATAGTGAAACTGAAACATGAAAAATGTTTCGAAGGGGTATTCGGGTATTCCTAGTAATGCCTCTTCCACTATCCAGATTCATGACTATAACCGTATATCTCTTTGCCATCTCTCAAAATCCCTTTATTTGTCTTTACTCATTACCTTCTGTACACCATCTTTAGGCTAAATAGTTTTCTTCCTTCCCTACCGTTCGACACCAGCCTATGGTTTGGAAGAAGACTATCCAATAAGTGTAATAGGTGTACTCTCCTAATCCTAGGAGTACTCGCAATCTGAGAGAAGGTAAAGATAAAAGACAACTGAATAAACCTTATTCTGTTTCTCCTGAATCAGAATCCATCCTCAAACTGGAATAAGTTCCTTTGAGTTCGTATATAACCATACGACGGATATATCCAATAACTGTGGATCTTCCTAGTGATACGGGGTGTTCTGGAGAAATACAAAGGTGAAGTAGGAGTGGCGATGATATACGCGGTTTGGTCGTGAATGATAGCAGTCGCAATTTACTTTGCCTTCTTTCTAATCCCTTTATTTATCTTTATTTATTACCTTCTATACACCATACTTATTCTAATCGGTTTTCTTTCTTACCCACCTTTCGGTACCTGCCTATGGTTTGGAAGAAGACTATCCAATAAGCGCAATAAATGTACCCTCTCCTAATCCTAGGAGCCCTCACAATCTGAGAGAAGGTAAAAGGAAAAGACAACTGAATAGTCCTATTCAATTTCTCCAGAACCGGAAACTATCCTCGAATCTGAAATAAGTTTCTTCGAGTTCGTATGTAACTATACGATGGTCATATTCAATAAATGTGGATCTTCTTAGTGATACAGAATGTTCCGGAGAAAAGTAAAGGGTAAAAGTAGGAGTGACAATGAAGTATGCAACTCTGACAATCCAAAAACCAGTGTTTTAAGAAGGTCCGGATAACTTGGTTTATGAGTCCTAGTCTATGGTCGGGCCATGGTCGCTGCCAAAGAGAGAGAGAGAAAAGAAACACTCAGCGTGCACTCTAACCTAGATCAGAATGGTCAATCACTTTATCTAATCAAAATGTCTCCTACTGTATCCTCAAATTCTCCTCCAAACCTGAAAGAATAATTAATCGGGATCATCTAAAATCACCCGAGGAGTAAACTAACTCATCAGTGGGTATTGGGATCCAACTATCATCGCATGATGATCTGATGGAATCTACTCAAGTTATCACACTTCAGAAGGTATGCGCATGACTAGTAAGTTTCCTGTATGTTTGAAACCCCCGATGTGATTTTTACCCCATGCTCTTATGACCTTGATGAAGGCCAACATATCATAAGTCACATGTCAAGTTCTACCCGTCATTGTCCACGTTAATTTGAACCAACCCGTACATACCCTTGATAAAGGACAAAATAGTAGTACGACTGTACTAAACCAATGCATCTATCTATGCAACAGAAAGGTAACAAGCAGCTACTATACACTATGCCTTGACGAAGGCCAACAAACATAGTTGAATATTAAGCGCTACCCGTCTGAAATGACGGAAGGCTACGAATGGTTTTTGGTGAAAAACCATTAACGTAATGAACTTGATATCGTTGAAAGAACCGGATAGATATTTACAAATGTATAGTGGCAAAAACTTTTGCTAAAGAGGTCACTCCCGGTGAAGGGATCTCGGCTCTTTCCTCGTAGAATGAGGTGCGAGATATTCTCACTGAATACCACGATGCAAAGCAAAAAGTAATCGACTATAGTGAAGTTATTACCCTGACGAAAATTTCTGCCCAAGGGGTCACTCCCGATGAAGGGATCTCGGCCCTTGCCTCGTCGAATGAGGTGCTGGATATTCATGACCGAATATCTCTGTGCAAAACAAATGAAAACGTCTTTGTAATAACAGCTTTTTGAAAGTTGTTCCAACAACATCGGATAGGTCTGTTTTCCTTGCATTGATCAGAATCAATGCAGTCTCATCAATTAATCACACCACGAAAGAACGAAAATATGATGTACATATATGCCATCCGCATTCGCCACTGGGTCCCATCATCACCCATTAGGTTACTTAATTAACGATTGAGTGGGGACTGGACTAGCGCGGGTGTAAAACATATACAGCATCTACTAGTATATATATAACAATATATAATAATCGTTCCAGGCGTGAAAGAAGTAACATCACAAATAAGCAATAAACATCACAAAACAATACAGATAATCTGGGAGCCCTGGGTTTCGTTTGAGTCATAAGTGAAACCCGACGTTCCCCCAGTCTTGTAGATAGCCTGTGCAATGAAAACCTAGACCCCTACGAGCGCGACAAGTTACCCGCCAAAACCAGAAGAGAGACATCCTCTTCATCAAAATGAATGGGCCACCCAGCTGTCACGACCCGAAATTTGGCATGTGACGGCACTTAAACCACATAACATCTACAGGCGTAACGCAATTCAAGTAAGCCGAAAACCCAGAAATCTAAATCATCAAAAGTAGTAAGTGATAAGAACAATGTTAAAAACTTTGGGAATCTCAAGTAAAAAATTCTTTAACTTAAGATGCTTTCATAAAATTTTGGCAGCACCTCGTTTGTAAAAACTAGCCCCAAAAAGGGTACAAACATAAGATATAAGTATAGCATCCCCAAACGGGAGCAAATCTCGCCCAAAGGCGGAAACAACCACCACAAGCAAATATATGACGCCGTAGCGAAGAAATAGACGATATAAAGTGAAAACAACATAAAAGATAAAGCTGCATAAAAAGGACGGCTCACACGAGCACGACACGCAGAGTCACAAAATAATATACAATATCGTCCTCACATCTCGTCTCTAAGTCAATACATGAAAGTAGTAGATGGAGAGTACTAGATACAATAAGATATACAATGAGCATTATCGGATAACCGCAAAACCCACCTATAGCAAAACCGCTCACAGTTAGCCGTAGCAGTAGCCGCTGCAAAAGATGATACGATAAGAAGAAGCCCTGCCGCGACCGCTCTGAGCGACAACCTGCAAAACACTGTGGCACAACGGGGGTGAGTTGCTAACTCGTGAATAATAAATAATATCATGCAGGTAATCGCAGGTATACACGTACTGTGATAATCTATCATATGCAAACTGATAGTATAATATGGAAATAGGTATATGCAACAGTCATGAAAGGTACTCTATCAGGTACTACTAAAACATGAAGCAATGCATATCAAATGAAAGCTGAGTATGGGATAAAACATATCATCATCACGGAATCCTCATCGTGGAAAACCAGTGTCCATCAATGACACTCCAAATCCCAATACCTCAGGCACCACATCCTCAGATCGACCCTCATATCTTGTAAGTCTCATGGAATCTGAGTGTCCAATATCGACACTCGAAAACATCATGAAAACTAGTGTCCAACATTGACACGTAAATACTCATATCATGGGCTCTGTCTGCGGGATCGGCCCGTGGGCTCTGGTAGAACGGTCGGTCCATGTCCATCTCATAACTCCAATCGGTATCCTCCAGATCCCCGACGAGTCCAAATACTATCACCGGTAAGGTAGTACTCCTCTGTTTCAAGCTCACCGCCTACAATACGAGTCTTCTTTCCCCGGGGTACCTCCAGGCCCACCATGTATCCGCAGACGGTTACTCCACTTCTCGAATCGGGTTTCACATGCCAATCTTAGAACCGAGAAAACTCATGGTGGACGCACTAAAATATCATATCAAGAGAAACCGGGTTTTTCAAACAATGCATAATTTCTTGAAATACCACGGTCCTCAAATCTATAAAATCACATGAAATCCATATCTTAATACGTAAATCCATGAAATAAGATATATGAAAAATAAAACAGTAATATGAGCATAACAAGGGAAAACCGCTATTTAAATGCATCAAGTTATTAAATATATCATGCGGTTCCCAATTTCTCCGAAATCTAATGCAACATCATATAAAGGTGAATATGTTGCTATAGCAAGGTATATGTGTAAGCATGTAGGTATATCAAGGTATATGTGTATGCAATATTTCATATGCACAATGGAATAAGAATGAATTGTCTCAATTGTCCCTAACCAATACAATATCACATATGTATATGTGTTGTGCGTGTTATGGCAATTATCGACGGTGTGTGTAGCATACAATTAGTGCTCGTGCAACATGAACCATCAATAATAGTGCAGTGTCCAATTGGTACAAGTCTAGACACAACAAGTAATAATATAAAATGAAGTTCATGCACAATCTCTATGTATATATACTTATAACTAATTATCATATCATTGAATCTAGCCCAGACGCATAACGCCATGCGGGCGATTCCCCTGTAGATGTTAAATCTACTCACAGATGATCTTGAGCTAAGTAAAGCCAAGCACTTGCTTTCCCTTCTTCGCAGCGTCCGAAGTCCCCGCCTGCGATCCTAAAATCATATAACAACATAACAAGTGCATATTAGAAATTGACCAATAACCCGTACAAACTACGTTTGAGTGACGCACCAACTACAAAAAAACTCTCAAGTGTTCGTCTAATGGCTAACGTGCGTAGCGACACTACGAAACCAATCCAAGAGCAACAGCTACACAAAGTACACGAACCGTGTGGGATAACGTAACGTGCGTAGTCAAAACACTAGAAACAAGCAAAGTTATCCCAGATTTTGTATACTATCAAACAATAAAAATGAAGCAGTACCAAACACTCTAAAACAACTGCAGATAGCCACCCTACAAAATCCAAGCCCCAACTCCCCGAAAGAACCGAGGTCGCCGGATTTTCCTATAGTGTCGCCGGCAAAAACCATCCAGGTGGGGTCCGTGCTTCAGGTGAATGCTTAGGGTCTCTAGTACATCACTACTACATTGCTATATTTTCCAGTATACACTCGGGGTCACATTAAATCACAGACATCCTATAATGACACTAAAAATATGATATGTGCACAAAACCATACCTTTAGTGTTCTAAACAACAACTACAAGGCAACACAACAATAAAACACCTATTTAACAGTTTAGAGGTTATACCTATCCACACTTGCTCAAAAGACCTAGCTTTCCATACTCCAAGTGATCTCAGAGGCTAAAACATGACATGAGAAGTGTTTTGGTGGTGTTTAATGAAGGTTTTGCAAGGTTTAGTGAAGGAAAGGTGAAGCTTTCAGTTGAGAGTTGAGGAGATGAAGAAATAATTGAGAAAAAAATAGAGTGAGATGAGAATGAGAGAGTTGGGTGTGATAATGATGAGAGGGTTAGTGTAGGGTGAGTGCACCCTTACACTTACTCTCTCCCTCTCCATCATTAATTGTAATTTTTTAGAAATCGTTTATGCGAATTTTTCCGTTAATAGGTAAAATAAACTGTGTTTTCTGTAAAAACCTAGAAGTGATTATTTTTCAGTATTGAATTAACTTCACCTAGTTTAACTAGGAAATTGCTAGTTGCGGTATTTAGTTAGTCGCTTGTAAAATTTAGTTCACTTAAATATTTTTCCTTAATTAAAATATTATTATAAGCTTTTAATTATGCACTTAATTAGTGGTAATTAATATTTGGATTGGGTTAATTATGCTAATGTGAATTCATGCTAACTTAATCACAAGATTAAGCAACTTTGACTTTTCCAAAATATCTTGGAAAAATATCTAGATATTTTGAAGGTTAATGAAGGTTTTAGTTAAAAGGATTTGAGGTGGCATAAAGAAAAGTGTTTTAGTTAAGCTTTAATGGTGTTTTGACCAAGATTTTTCCACACACTTCCACACATTCCCCATTTCTTCTATGTTGGCCGACCCCCCTCCTTTGGCTGCCCCATTTCATTTCTCACCCCATTTTCACTTCTTTGAGCTTCAAAAATTCATCAAAAATAAAAAAATAATCCCACAAACTCTAAAACAAATCCATACCTATTATTCTTTAGCCTAAATCTAGCTTGGATCTTCATGAAAGTTGGCATTTTGGAGGCTATTTTGGAAATCTTGTTGCAAGTTTAGAATCAAGTTTTGAGATATAAAATCCTAACCCTAAACTTAGTTGTTGTTTTAATACATTAAGCTAGCTTATTAGATATTTAAATAAAGCTTTAATTAGCATGTTTTGGAATTCAAGAAAAGGTTTTTGAAGATCAAGTTAAGGTTTTGATTATTTGTAATGGTTAAGTGAGTTGTTTAGACAAGGAAAACTTAACCTAATTATGAGATTGTGAATTTGTTATTTTCCTAATTGTCTAATTAAGCTTAAGTGCAAACTAGTTTTTACTAAATCTTATATGGGTGAGATTAAAATTGCAGTAAAGGTTTGTGTGACTTAATCAAGCTATTATGTGATGATTGTGATTACTAGAATAGTTTAAACTTCTAGATTTGAGTTAAAATGTTTAAAAGGTACTTACAAGGTATTCGGATAAATTAGGCGTGGGTTTCGTTTGACGTTGTGATGTGATATATATTATCTTCCACGATATAAATTGTGTTGTGAATGTGCGATCGGTACGATCAGGGTCTAGGCTTGGTGGTTATGTCGTTTTGCGTTCCTAGTTAAGGTTGTGTCGATGTCGTACGCGTTTTGAGCACTAGGTGCACAGTGTGTATATCTTGTGGGTGTTATCCTTGCATTTCGTTGGCTTTGTATCGGCGCAGGATATTTAACCTTATGTGTTGTGTTTGTGATATTTAGGATCGCGAGCAGGGACTTCGGACGCTGTGAAGAAAGGGAAGCAGGTGGTCGGATTTACTTAGTTCGAGGTCATCTGTGAGTAGATTGAACATCTACAAGAGAATCTCCCGCATGGCGTTATGCGTCTGGGCTGAATTCAATGACATGATTATTAGGTATAAGTATATGGACATTGATTGTGCATGTGTACCATTGTTGCATACCTCATTTTCCTATTGCATATGAACATAGTATTAATGAAACAAAACACTATTATTGACGGTTCATGTTACATGAGCACAAATTGTATGCTACACACACTATTAGTAATTGCCATGATACGCACAACCCATATACATATGTGATATTGTATCAGTAATTACCATGACACGCACAACCCCTATACATATGTGATGTTGTATTGGTTAGGGACAATTGAGACATTGATTCTTATTCCATTGTGCTTATGAGATATAGCTAACACATATACATACGTGATATTGTATTGGTTAGGGACAATTGAGACATTGATTCTTATTCCATTGCACATATGAAATGTAGTATACATGCTATACCTATATGCTTACACATATATCTTGCTATAGCTACATGTACATCATGCATACGTACTTACATGTACACCCACATACCTTGCTAAAGCTACATGTACATCATGCATACATATTTACATGTACACTCACATACCTTTCTATAGCTACATATACCCCTAAGTGGTATTGTATTGTCATTTGACATTGAGACGCTAATTATTGTGCTATTGCGCTTATAAAATGCATCATACATACCTTCTTACATGTAGATACACATACCTTGCTATAGTTACATGTACACCTCATATGATGCTGCACTTGATTTCGAAGGAATTGGGAACCGTATGATATATTTTAAAACTTGATGTATTTAAATAACGGTTTTCCCTTGATATGCTCATATTACTGTTCTATGTTACATATATCATGTTTTCCTGGATTTACGCATTGAGATATGGATTTCATGTGATTTATGGGTTTGAGAACCGTGGGGGTATTTCAAGAATTTATGTATTGTTTGAAAACCCGGTTTCTCTTGATATGATATTTCAGTGCATCCACCATGAATTTTCTCGGTTCTGAGACTTGTGTTAGAAACCCGATTCGAGGAGCGGTGTGCACCGTCTGCGGGTACATGGTGGACCCGGTATGGTTCCCCGGGGCAATAGATGATTTTCGTGGTATAGATGATGAGCCTGGAAGGAGGGCTAGTACCTAACGGTGATAGTATTTGGACTCGGCTGTTATCTGGGGGATACCGACCGGAGTTATGTACAGACATGATATGTGGATTGCGAGTGTCGATGTGAGACACTCAGGTTCCATGAGATGTATGGACATGAGGGCCGGTCCTGGTGTCGGCGCCTGAGATATTAGGATTTACATGTCGATGCTGGAAACGAGTTTCATGATGTTTCGAGTGTCGATGTTGGATACTCACGTTCCATGATTTTGATGTGTCGTTGTGGGACACACACACACACACATATATATACAGGCATATGTTTTCATGATGTTTCGGGTGTCGGTGTTGGACACTCAGGTTCCATGAGACTTACATGATATGAGGGCCGATCTGAGGATGCAGTGCCTTAGGTATTGGGATTTGGAGTGTCGTTGATGGACACTAGTTTTCCACGATGAGGATTCCGTGTTGATGATATGTTTTATCCCATACTCAGCATTTATTAATATGCATTGCTTCATGTTTTAGTAGTACCTGATAGAGTACCTTTCATGACTGTTGCATATACATATTGCCATATTATACTATCAGTTTGCATGTGATAGATTATCGCAGTACGTGCATACCTATGATTACCTGCATGATGTTATTTACTATTCACAAGTCGTCAACTCACCCCCACTGTGCCACAGTGTTTTGCAGGTTAGACCCTCAGAGTAGTCGCGGCAGGGCTTCATATTATCTCCACTTTTGCGGATACCGCTACGGTTGGCTTGAGCCTTTGCTGTAGGTGGGTTTCGCGGTTATCCGTTTATGTACATCGTATATCTTTTGTTATATCTAGTACTCTCCATCTACCACCATTATGTATTTGTCTTAGAGACGAGTTGTGAGGATCAATATTGTATTATTTTGTGATTTTGGGTGCCGTGCTCGTGGAAGCCGGTCTTGTTATGAAGTTTTACCTTCTTATGCTGTTTTCATTTATATTTCTTCGCTACGGCGTCATATTTATGCTTTTCGTGGTTGTTTCCGCCGTTGGGCGTGATCTGCTCCCGTTTAAGGATACTTTATTTATATTCTATGTTGTACCCGTTTCGGGGCTAGTTTTTACAAAGGAGGTGCTGCCGAAATTTTTAAGAAAGTGAACTTAGGTTAAAGATTTTTACTTGAGATTCCCAAAAGTTTTTAAAAATGTTCTTATCTCTTATTACTTTTGATGGTTTAGATTTTTGGGTTTTCGGCTTACTTAAATTGCGTTACGCCTGTAGATGTTACATAGTTTAAGTGCCGTCATGTGCCAATTTCGGGTCGTGAAAAAGTTGGTATCAGAGCGCTAGGTCTTACCTTTCGGAGTGTAGGATGACCTTGGTATGATGGAGTAGCTAGCTTAAGCAGAGTGACGTAGCGTGTGTATATCTGCGGCATACTTACGACACGGTACTCCGCCTAAGTGACCTTTGTACTTATTGCTTAAAATTCCTTCCATGATTATATACATCCTGGTGATTCAATTTCCATTTTCTTATCGAATCCTGTTCCATTTCTAGACATTATGCCACCGAAGATTACAAGGGCTCAGAGAAAGGCAGCGAGAGTCGAAATCAGAGTTGACTCATTTGAGACAAGGACTGACCAGGACGGTACGCTCGCTGTACAGGAGCAGATTGATCCGCCTTCGATAGATCGTATTGCTAGGCTTGAGGAAAAGATGCAGGACTTGTGCCAGATGATGGGATCGTTGGTTAAGGCCAGTCGAGCACAGAGCGTCAGGGATGCTCGAGCGCGCAGTTTCGAGTCGCTACGCTAGACTCCGGGCATGACGGTGGCAGAGTACTATGTTCAGTTTACCCAGTTATTAGTGTATGCTCCATATTCGGAGGACACGGAGGAGATGCGGGTTGAGAGATTTTTTCGAGGCTTGACCACCCAGTTATTCGTTATTATCGACGCCCAGCATTGGGACAGATATGCAGCCGCAGTGGACGCAGCCCTACTAGTTGAAGAGCGTCGTTCCGAGATTTTGGAAGTTCCGGAACCGAGAAGGGCTCGTATGGGTGTATCAGCCCAGAGATAGATGCTTAGACGCCGTGACAGATTTCGTTCAGGTCGCGAGAGCAGCAGAGGCTTGGGACGAGGTCAGTTGTTTAGCTCTTATTCCTAGAAGGGTCAGCAGTCATCGTATGGATGTTTCCAGTGCGGGAGTTTCCATCACCTCGCCAGGAATTGTACCTTAGTACGCTAGAGAAAGGTAGCCATACCATATGTTACCCTACCACCTTCACCTTGTAAGTGCACGGCAGCGCCCCGGCCGTCTGAACGAGGCCAAAATGCGGAATCAAAACTTTTCTATAAACTAGAACCGGCGCTACCGCGGACTTTAAAACCCGGATCGGGCCATTAAACGAATCCTAGAGAAGGGGTAGAGAGATATACCGAGCAATCTGTGTCCTTCGGTCTTCTCGTCGTCGTCCCGATCTCCTCGCGGAATCTCCGATCTTCATCTCCTCGTCGGAAGGGCACCACATCGCCGGGTTCTTTTACGGGCTCCCACCTCTGGACCGAGGCAACTCGGACACGAAGTTGGCGAGTCGACGTGTCCAAGAATGCTGTAGGATAGTGTAGAACTCTATGTCTCATGGGATTACTAGAAGTTGCCCTTTTGATGCCAAAGTGGAGGAATCAATTTTGGATGGTGCTATGGAGTTTTTGTGTGAGCCAAAGAGATAAAAACCCTCACCACAAAAATTGGACAGCCCCCCTTCTTGTTTTGGCCGGCCAAGCCTCATCAAAAAGAGAGAGAGGAAAAAATGAGCAATAATGCAAGAAGGAGAAAAAGGTTATCATGAGGAATGATGACCACAACCAAATCCATATCAACTCCCATCACCAACAACTAAGTAATGATGAACCAATGAAAGTCAAAGTCAATCAAGAACCATCATGAACCACCCACTTACAAGAAACACCCTCTACTTTGCTAATTTGCATGCTTGCAAATAACCCCCTCTCCACCAATTTCCAGCCAATGAAAGATACAAAGAAAAATGGTCGAAACGGAAAGCAAACTGGAAACTTCAATAAACTGATCCCGTAATAAATTAAAGGAAAACCCCGCGACTGTATATACATATGCGCATTTGTATTCCGACCGAAACTCTGATAAAAAAGATAGACCTTGGTTCTATTTCACAAATGCAATGAGACAAAATCTACACTGTACTATACTAGGATCCGGCTTAAACTAAAGCCCGCTAGTATTATCCATCCGATCATGATCCATGCAATACCGCACGTATCTGATCGAACCCTGCCATATCTCCATACGGCCTCTACAGCGTTTCGCCCGAAACTTGAGAAAACGGTCTGTGGGGGGCTCTAAAGACTCGTCAATACTTTGGTTGTGGATTTAATCACTAGCACGTCAGAGGTATTAGCCATACATAACGGGCTACCAAGTATTGACCAAAAGGGACGTCGATGAGCGAACTCATCCTGACACCCTAATGAGCCTGTCAGTGATAATATCCGTACAGTCCGGTCCGTTCGTCTATGAGCATCGCATGGCGGGCCTAGGGGGTTGGTAAAAGTCAGACCCCCAAAAGCGGTACAAGTCGTGTCGGAGTGTAGCCCAGAACACCCTGAGATACTACTGGAATACTTACCAGTAAATCTCCTGCCTTGGCCAAGGACTTCGTGTAATGGCTCTCCTAGACACAGCGCGACCTCACCCCCAATACCGGGAGAGACGAACCCCTGAAGATCCGCTCACTGCCTCTATGTGGCTCGGGACTGTACCCAACTAAAATCTGTTTGCACGACTCCTTTGAGCCGTGGTAGGGTAATAATCAAAGTACAGTGGGAACTCACACGAGACAAATGACGATCTCAGGTCGATGAACTAACCTGTACACATGTCACCAGCGAAACTCTCACGACTAGGGACCTTTTAAGGATGTGCTTATAGACTACCATCTCCCACGTATATGATCGCCATCATACTGCTGGCTGTCAAGCAAGAATCCTAAGGGCTCTATCAACGCGCAATAGTAACCTGTAAGGTCACCTAAAGCAATATACGATGATAAAGATAAACCAGATAGCATACTATCATCTTGAGTAAGACTGTTCTAACAGTATAGGTCTTCCCTCAATCATTGCAATCACATGCCTGTGATCCAATAATTGACTCTGAGGGCACTAATCTCCAACAATCTCCGACTTGCATTCAAGGCTAATTATTGCGATGTCGCATACTCACAGCCTGTGTGATACCGAACACCCAACTCCTCTACTAATCAGTCTCACAAAACCCGTTTGTGAAACTAATGCGTTCGAGGAATAGCCTCAATGAGTGGATCCGCCCTAATGTTTCTTTTTATGTCTCTCTTTATCTCATGTTCGCGGAGAAAGTCATCTCCCGAAATAAGCAATACATGTCTTAGAGTATGTCTGGATATCTGATGGGACCTAGTTCATAAATGAACTCTAAATCCAAACTTCTCAGACTGTATCGTCAACTGAACTTAATCAGTATCCTGCGCTATGCCTCCCTCAGTATCCACCTGGACCACCTGTCCAAAATACTGCCCCTCGTCAGAGGGAAAACAATAACTCTGACAACCACTCTGTCATCCAGGTTACCTTGGAAGCCTGGAATGATAACTGTCTCCCGAATGAGGCTCTCGTTATCATATCCCTAGAACATCCACTTAAGTTCTAAAGCTGCTTCGGATCGTTTCTCCAGGATAGGATCAATATCAACTTATTGCAGCTTGTACAAAAACAACATCTGGTGTGGTACTTGACATCTCATGATTGACTCAATTGCCTATGCAAGTGATCTGCCAATCATGCACATCCCTCTCCCCTTTAGTCTGTAAGACACCTTTAGAGAGGGTGACTCCATCACCTGCAGGTACACCATCATGCCAGGAGTCGTCCATTCTAAAGCACCTCTAGAATGCTGTCTAAGTACCCTGATTGGGAAACTACCCAAATCTAGATCTAAAACCATAGATCCAGTAACCAGAATGTCTGATATGAAATCCATTTCCTTTGTGGAGAAACCACTGTGTGACGACCAAAGTATAACCGACCGTAGTAAAGGAATTTCACTTCCTACTCTGTGTATGTCATCCAAATACCAGGACATCACACGCTACTACCTTCTTAATAGATCCATCCCCTATTCTGATGAAGTCAAACTTATGACTGTCACATCAAAAATAGATGATCTATCTCCGCTATATCTGCTTTAGTCCATAAATAGACATAAGCTACTTGTCCACTATGCTTCCGCTGCTCCCACTGACTACGACAACCCTCTGGCAGAGTCATATACACGTACACTTCTAAAGCCAGTTCAGAACGACGCTATACTCATCCTCCTACCGGGTCTCATAGTCTAGAACAACAGTAGTGTTATGTCTGGGTAAACAAGAACCTCCCTGTCACCGTCTTTGAGCATACCGAAGTACCTCTCGAGTGCCTGAGGTTACCCACCATATCTGCGGAGTGGCCAATGGAATGTCAGACCAGATTGAATCTTTAGGTTCTTATCAAATCTTCAGTAATCGTTTACGGTTCTGGAATCACTTTCAGGTCTACCATACTCTTACTACTGTTTTCTGAAAAAAAATCCATTTTTACTAAAACTGTGGCGAGTTAAGAACAATATCACTATTGATCTTCCAGATGGTAGAAAGTTAACCCTCGTCATAGCCCGGGTCAACCCACAAACAGCCATTACTGAAACGTGCCTTGAGTTGTCCAGAGTTTGGTTTTAAGCATAAGCTGGACAACTCCCTGTACCTTAACACTGTCAAGATATGAACTGTTCAATATTTAATACAGAAACAGAGGCACTGATTTAATTGAACCAGATTCAAATCATACAGCTGTCTCCAGTGCATGTCAACTAAATGGAGAGAGGCCGATCAACATTACTCAACTTAGGAGTGCTTCCAATTATGAGTAACCTGAAAGAGAAGCAAGTTCTCTTAATCATTACTATTAACTGAATACCATACACAAGTATCTACATCTTCGATCACCTTGAAGAATCCTGATACTTGCAACACCTGGTTCTCTACTTTATTCATATACCTATAACTTCTCAAAATTCGGACCTTGCGTTTCTACGAAACACATGTCTAAAAACCGGAGAAGTCATAAGTAAACCGAATATAGTACGAGTACCAACCCCTTTGTCCCTATGGACACTGGACAACATACAATACTTTGTATAAGTCCCTTGAGTCTAATAACTCATTCCCTGTGTGTCGTAGGTTGAAAACTGTACTTATGGTTAAGAAGAATTACACCGCTGTTTAATACTCCTTACCTATCTATCCACTGATATAGGTAAATGTCATAGACATAATTTCAAAAAGGTATATCTCACTCTATAAAAATAGATGTACAGATATATCAATTTGAAATTGGTGCATAACAACGGATATTCAAAACCAAATATTTGCCGTCCGTCAAACAAACCAGGCGATTTCCTCAAATATCACCAATTACAACGAATTCCGATATAATGAGGACAATCACCTAATTCCCAACAACTTACTCCCACTCATCATCTGTAAAACCATACAGATGTGAGAATCATACATGGTAAATACATACCCTGGAGTAAGGACTAATTGGGAAATCAGTTTTCTTATAACAGTACACAGTGAAAGTAAAACATGTAAATGTTTCGGAGGGGTATCCTGGTATTCCTAGTAATGACACTTCCATTATCTAGATTCACAACTGTAACCGTATATTTCTTTGCCATCTCTTCAAATCCCTTCTTATGTCTTTAGTCATTACCTTCTGTACACCCCTTTAGGCCAAATGGTTTTCTTCCTTCCCTACCGTTCGGCACCAGCCTATGGTTTGGAAGAAGACTATCCAATAAGCATAATGGGTGTACTGTCCTAATCCTAGGAGCACTCGCAACCCGAGAGAAGGTAAAGATAAAAGACAACTGAATAAACCTTATTCCTAATTCTCCGGAACCAGAATCTATCCCCGAACTAGAACAAGTTCCTTTCGAGTTCGTATATAACCATACGATGGAGGATTCAAATAACTGTGGATCTTTGTAGTGATACGGAGTGTTCTGGAGAAATACAAAGGTGAAGTGGGAGTGGTAATGAAATACTTGGTTTGGTCGTGAATAGTAGTCGCAATTTACTTTGCCCTCCTTCTAATTCCTTTATTTGTCTTTACATAATACCTTCTGTACACCATCGTTAGGCTAATTGGTTTTCTTCATTCCCTACCGGTCAGCACATGCCTATGGTTTGGAAGAATACTATCCAATTTGCGTAATAGGTGTACTGTCCTAATCCAAGGAGCACTCGCAACCTGAGAGAAGGTAAAAGGAAAAGACAACTGAATAGTCCTATTCGTTTTCTCCAGAACTGGAAACCATCCTCGAATCTGGAACAAGTTCCTTCGAGTTCGTATATAACCATACGATGGTTTTGTCCAATAGAAGTGGACGTTCATAGTAATACGGGGTGTCTTGGAGAAAAGGGTAAAAGTAGGAGTGGCAATGAGGTATGCAACTCTGACAATCTAAAAGCCAGTGTTTAAGAAGGTTCGGTCAACTTGGTCCCTGAGTCATAGTCAAGGGTCGGGTCATGGTTGCTGCCAAAGAGAGAGAGAGAAAAGAAACACTCAGCATGCACTCTAACCTAGATCAGAATGGTTACCAATTTATCTAATCAGGAAACCTCCCACTGTAACCTCAAATTCTTCTCTAAACTCGAAAGAAGAATTAGTCGGGATCACCCGAGGAGTAAACCAACTCATCAGTGGGAATCGGGATCCAACTATCATCGCATGATAATGTGATGGAATCCACTCACACTATCACACTCCAGAAGGTATGCGCATATCTGGCAAGTTTTAGTTTCTTTAGAAACTCCCGATATGATTTTTACCCCATGCTCTTATGACCTTGACGAAGGCCAACATATCATAAGTCACATGTCAAGTTCTACCCGTCATTATCCAGGTTAATTTGAACCCACCCGTACATACCCTTGACTTTGGCCAACAAGGCAGTACGACTGTCCTAAACCAACGCATCTATCTATACTGCAGAAAAGTAACAAATAGCTACCATACACTATACCTTGACGTAGGCCAACATACATAGCATGAATACTAAGTGCTACCTTTCTGAAGATGGAGGGCTACGAATGGTTTTTGGCGAAAAACCTTTAACGTAATGAACTTGATATCGTTGAAGGAACCGGATTGCTTTTTTAAAAATATAGTGACGAATAACCTTTGCTAAAGAGGTCACTCCCGGTGAGGGATCTCGGCTCTTTCCCCGTAGAATGAGGTGCAGGATATTCCAACTGAATACCACGATGCAAAGCAAAAGTAATCGAATATAGTGAAGTTATTGCCCTGACGCAAACTTCTGTCCAAGGGGTCACTCCCAGTGATGGGATCTTGGCCCTTGCCTCGTCGACTGAGGTGCTAGATATTCATAACCGAATACCACTGTGCAAAACAAAAGTGAACGTCCTTGCAATAACAGCTTTTTGAAAAATATTCCAACAACATCAGAATAGGTTTGTTTAACTTGCATTGATCTGAATCAATGCAGTCCCATCAATTGATCACACCAATAAAGAACGAAAATAATGATGTACGTATATGCCACCTGCATTTGCCACTGGGTCCCGTCATTATCGTTAGGTTACTTAACTAACGATAGAGCGGGGACTGGACTAGCGCGGATGCAAAACATATACAATATCTACTAGTATATATATCAATATATAATATTCGCTCCAGGCGTGATAAAATGCAACATCACAGAAATGTAATAAGCATCACAGAACAGTACAGATATCTGGGATCCCCGGGTTTCATAGAGCCGCTACTGAAACCCGATGTTCCCCTGGTCGTATGGATAGCCTGTGTAATGAAATCCTAGACCCCTATGGGCGCGGCAAGTTACCCGCCAAAACCCGAAGCGAGGCAGCCCTCTTCAACAACGTGAATGGACCATCCAACACTTCACGGAATCCGGTAACTTGGGCACCCCTCCTGGGTCAACCTGTACCCCCTACGAGTGCGGCGAATAGCCCACCAATTCTAGAGTGAAGCCCCCTCCGTCTCAACGCCATGAGATGCGGGCCCGTTGCCCTCTAGAACCTGGCTACCCGTGCACCCCTCCGCGGGATAATCCTAGTATAGAAAGTAAAATATACATACAACGGGTACATCGACCTCAGCCCGGTCGTGCCCCAAAAGAATAATATACAAACAGGCAGTGACGACAGTCCACATGTCGGACGCTCGCCCCGCAATATCAAATGTACATAATAAACCAAACTGTACTACCATTGCATCCAGGCTATCCACCACGACAAATCCGCAACATCACAGCACAACACAGAACATCAACGTGAATGTCACGTTCGCAAATCCGTCTAAAAGGGCTATAGCAGTTAGACAGGATTTACCGATCGAGTGACATTTACGGTCGCAGATATAATGTAAATACTGTGAACTAACATGTTTAAAATTTTCGATCGACCAATATTCCTGAAGTGGGCCCCAAGCACAACTGTAGCACTCAAAATAAATCTGGGTCCAAACAGAACATACCAAAAACCTTATTTCCATGTCAGAGAGCCACTGTAAAAATTTGGTGCAGCAAAGACTTATAATGGCCGTGGAACCGCGGCCAATGAATGGGTTTGGCCGCGGTTCCGCGGTGGAACAGTAAATTTAGGGCACCAAATTTTCACAGAATGCATAAAAAACCCTGCACGTATTTTTCCAATATACCAAATAATTTTTAGAGCACCGGAAAAAATCGACAGAAACTGATGCAAGAAAACGCGGTTTTTGGAATTTTCGTTCGATCGAACTTGTAAACACGTTAGAGCAAGCTAGACTAGGTTAATGGCGTGGCTCTGATACCAGTGTAAGTGCACGGCAGCGCCCCGGCAGTCTGAACGAGGCCAAAATGCGGAATCAAAACTTTTCTATAAACTAGAACCGGCACTACCGTGGACTTTAAAATCTGGATCGGGCCATTAGCCTAATCCTAGCAAACTAGAGAAGGGGTAGAGAGATATACCGAGCGATCCGTGTCCTTCGGTCTTCTCGTCGTCGTCCCGATCTCCCCACGGAATCTCCGGTCTTCATCTCCGCGTCGGAAGGGCACCACATCGCCTGGTTCTTTTACAGGCTCCCACCTCTGGACCGAGGCAACTCGAGAACGAAGTTGCCGAGTCGACGTGTCCAAGAATGCTGTAGGATAGTGTAGAACTCTATGTCTCATGAGATTACTAGAAGTTGCCCTTTTGATGTCAAAGTGGAGGAATCAACTTTGGATGGTGCTATGGAGTTTTTGTGTGAGCCAAAGAGATTATAACCCTCACCACAAAAATTGGGCAGCCCCCTTCTTGTTTTGGCCGGCCAAGCCTCATCAAAAAGAAAGAGAGGAAAAAATGAGCAATAATGCAAGAAGGAGAAAAGGGTTATCATGAGGAATGATGATCACAACCAAATCCATATCAACTTCCATCACCAACAACTAAGTAATGATGAACCAATGAAAGTCAAAGTCAATCAAGAACCATCATGAACCACCCACTTACAAGAAACACCCTCCACTTTGCTAATTTGCATGCTTGCAAATAACCCCCTTTCCACCAATTTACAGCCAATGAAAGATACAAAGAAAAATGGCCGAAACGGAAAGCAAACTGGAAACTTCAAAATACTGATCCCGTAATAAATTACAGGAAAACCCCGCGACTGTATATACATACCCGCATTTGTATTCCGACCTAATACAAATGCAATGAGACAAAATCTACACTGTACTATACTAGGATCCGGCTTAAACCAAATCCCGCTAGTATTATCCGTCCGATCATGATCCGTGCAATATCGCACGTATCTGATCGAACCCTGCCATATCTCCATACGACCTCTACAACGTTTCGCCCGAAACTTGAGAAAACGGTCTGTGGGGGACTCTAAAGACTCGTCAAAACTTTGGTTGTGGATTTAACCACCAGCACGTCAGAGGTATTAGCCATATGTAACGGGCTACCAGCTATTGACCAAAAGGGACGTCGATAAGTGAACTCATCCTGACACCCTACTGAGCCTGTCAGTGATAATATCCGTACAGTCCGGTCCGTTCGTCTATGAGCATCGCATGGCGGGCCTAGGGGGTTGGTAAAAGTAAGACCCCCAAAAGCGGTACAAGTCATGTCGGAGTGTAGACCACAACACCGTGAGATACTACTGGAATACCTACCAGTAAATCTCCTGCCTTGGCCAAGGACTTCGTGTAATGACTCTCCTAGACACAGCGCGACCTCACCCCAAATATCGGGAGATACGAACCCCTGAAGATCCGCTCACTGCCTCCATGTGGCTCGGGACTGTACCCAACTAAAACCTGTTTGCACGACTCCTTTGAGCCGTGGTAGGGTAGTAATCAAAGTACAGTGGGAACTCACACGAGACAAATAACGATCTCAGGTTGATGAACTAACCTGTACACATGTCACCAGGGAACTGCTATCCGACGTCTGGTATAAGACCAACGAGCATGTTCCCGGCGAGTCCTGTCCGGTGTACTCATAACCCAATGAGCACCTGTATACATCTTAGGTGAACCAACTGACACCAGTGGCTTGTGAGACCGGCCACCGCCCCTCGTCGGGGTCTCGACTGTATACACTAGTCTACTCTGGAGTATCGATGCCCTATCTCGAAACTCCCACGACTAGGGACCTTTTAAGGATGTGCTTATAGACTACCAGCTCCCACGTATATGATCGCCATCATACTGCTGGCTGTCAAGCAAGAATCCTAAGGGCTCTATCAACGCGCAATAGTGACCTGTAAGGTCACCTAAAGCAATACACGATGATAAAGATAAACCAGATAGTATACTATCATCTTGAGTAAGACTGTTCTAACGGTATAGGTCTCCCTCAATCATTGCAATCACGTGCCTGTGATCCAATAATTGACTCTGAGGGCACTAATCTCCAACACACCTCAGGGAGAGTCGCCTTTTGCACCTATTGTTAATCCGCGTCAGACTTATGTTCAGAGAGGTTGTGGTCGCGGAGGGTTTGTTCAGAGAGAACATGATGGCAGAGGAAGAGTATAACCAGTTGTAGGTAGAGAGCAGGCACAAGTGTTTGCTTCTACTCATCGGGACGCGCAGGCGTCCAATGCAGTGGTTTCAGGTATTCTTTTTCGTATGTCTTTTGATGCGCGTGTTTGTTTAATTCGGGATCTATGCACTCGTTTGCGTCTACACACTTCGTGCCGAGGTTGGGCCGAGTGTCATGTATGCTAGATCAGCCGTTTGTTGTGTTTACTCCTATTAGCGATTCTTTGGTTGCGCAACACGTGTTTCGGTCGAGTGCCAGTCGGATAGGAGATAGAGATTCGTCCGTCGATTTGATCCTTCTAGATATGTTGGACTTTGACGTTCTCCTGGGCACAGACTGGTTAGCTACATATTATGCGTCTGTGGATTGCTGCGAGAAGACAGTCAGGTTTTGTTTTTCCGGTGAGTCAGTTCTTGTTGTGTAGGGGGACCTTGGTGCTGCCCCTCATAGGTTGATTTTAGCCTTTTTCGCTAGTCGGCTTTTGAGGAGAGGATATCGGGGATTCTTAGTTTCCATTCGTGATATCGGATCCATAGTAGATTCGTTGGACCGAGTTCCTATCGTGCGAAAGTTTCCCGACATTGTCCCAGATGAGCTGGCGGAGCTTAAGGATCAGTTGCAAGAGTTGCTTAATGGGGGACTTGTACGTCCAAGTGTTTCGCCTTGGGGAGCTCCTGTTCTGTTCGTTAAGACGGACGGCAGATTGAGGTTGTGTATTGATTTTTGTCAATTGAACCGAGTTACGGCGCGGAATAGGTATCGTTTAACTCGCATTGACGATTTGTTTGGTTAGCTCTAGGGTGCAGGACATTTTTCTAAGTTTGTTTTGTGATCAGGTCATGATCAGTCATGGGTTCGGAATGATGACATTCCAAAGACTAATTTTCGTACACGCTATGGGAATTATGAGTTTTTGATGGTGTCGTTTGGACTCACCAATGCCTCAGCAGCGTTCATGGATTTGATGAACCAGATTTTTCAGGCCATTCCTCAACCAGTTTATTATTGTGCTATTGATGACATTCTGGTCTATTCCAAGTGTCGAGAGGAACATGAGCAGCACTTGAGGTTGGCTTTGCAGACATTGAGAGAGCACCGGCTGTTTGGTAAATTCTCGAAGTGTTCCTTCTGGCTTGATTGTGTTGACTTCCTAGGTCATGTGGTTATAGGAGACGGTATCAGTATGGACCCGAGGAAGATCGAGGCCGTACAGTTTTGGCCCAGACTTGTATGAGTGACATAGGTCCACAGCTTTTAGGCTTAGCCGGGTTTTACCGCTGTTTCGTGCAGAATTTCTTATGTATCGCTGCACCGCTAGCCATACTGATAAGGAAGGGAGTTCCTTTTCTTTGGACCGAGGCATGCAAGTTGAGTTTTCAGCAGTTGAAGATTCGGTTGACGACTGCACCAGTTCTATCTTTGCCTTTTGGATCGGGCGACCTTGTCGTTTGCTGTGATGTTTCATGAGTGGGGCTCGATTGTGTATCGATGCAGCATGACAGAGTTATCGCTTATGCTTCCCGACAGTTGAAGCAGCATGAGCAGGATTATCCCACTCATGATCTTGAGATGGCCGCGGTGGTCTTTGCGTTGAAGATTTGGAGACACTACTTGTGCGGAGAGTCGTGTCAGATTTTCACAAACCACCAGAGCTTAATGTACATCTTCCTGCAGCGGGATCTGATTTTGAGACAGCGTCGTTGGACGGAGCTTGTGAAGGATTATGATTGTGAGATCCTTTATCACCAGGGCAAAAGAATGTGGTAGCTGATGCTTTGAGTCATAGGCCCGGGGGTAGCTTGTCCCAGTTGAGCGCAGTTCAGAGACAGTCTTCTACATATTTACAGTTCTTGTGCGACAGCCGAGTACAGTTAAGTTCACCTCCACTGGGGGACAGCTTGCTCATGTCCGCTCCCGTCCACTTTTACTTAATCATTTAAGTGAGGCACAGTCCGCCGATGCCCATTTGTCTGAGATTCTTGAGCATGTTCGGCAGGGTAGAGATTCGGAGTTCTTGATTGATGATCAGGGTGTGCTATGTTACGGGACTCGTATGTGTATACCAGATACCGTTGGGTAGGGACGCGAGATCCTAGAGAAGGCATATCAGTCAGATTTTAGTGTTCATACGAGTTCCACCAAGAAGTAACGTGACTTGAGAGATAGTTATGGGTGGGCAAGGATGAAGAGTAATGTTTCAGATTTTGTTTTGAGGTGCCTGACTTGTCAGCGAGCTAAGGCTGAGCATTTGAGACCAGCAGGAGAGTTGCAACCTTTAACCGTTCCGGAGTGGGAATGGGAGTGAATCTCCATGAATTCGTTGTGAGTATACCCAGGTCTAGTCAAGGGTATGACTCCATTTGGGTGATTGTTGTCCGGTTTTGCTTAGTATGCTCAGTTGTACGTCGATAAGTTTGTGCATTTGCACGAAGTTCCTTCATGCATTGTATCCAATAGAGGCACTCAGTTCATTAGCTGTCTTTGGCAGAAGCTTCAGGAAGACTTGGGTACCTAGTTGAGCTTTAGCACCGCTTTCCATCCGTAAGCCGATGGTTAGTCAGAGCGGACTATACCGACTATGGAGAATATGCTTCGTGCGTGTGTGCTTAATTATGTTGGCAGTTGGGATCGTCACTTGCCATTGATGGAGTTCTCCTACAATAACAGTTATCAGGAGACGATTCAGATGGCAACTTTTTAGGCTTTGTATGGTAGATTGTGTCGATCGCCAGTCTGTTAGATCGACTCAGCGAGAGCAGGATTTTCGGATCCCAGCTAGTCAAGAGACTACGGTAAAGATCCAGTTGATTCAGGACAGGATGAGAGCATCCCAGTGCAGACAGAAGTCTTATGCCGACGGTCGTCGTCGCATACTTGAGTTCGCTTGGGGGATCATGTATTCCTACGGATTTCTCCGATGAAGGGAAACTTAGTCCCAGATTTTGTAGGTCCTTTTGAGATCCTTGAGCGAGTCGATACCATTGCCTAACATTTGGCACTTCCACTCAGATTTCTGGATGTTCATCCCGTATTCATTGTGTTGATACTTCGCAAATACCTTCATGACCCTTCTCACATGATTCGGCACCAAACCGTTCAAATAGAACGCGATCTTTCGTTCACCAAGCAGCCGATAGTTATATTGGTTCGGCAGGTGGAGAAAATTCGGTCAAAGGTCTTGCCATCTGTGAAGGTTCTTTGGCGTAGCCCGTCTAGTGAGGAGATCACTTGGGAGGCTGCGAGCGAGATGCGGAAGAAATTTTCCCTTATCTCTTCGAAGGTACGCGTAGATAAAATTTTAAATTCGGGGACCGAATTTTTTTAAAGGGGAAGATTGTAACGTTTTAGAAATCGTTTATGCGAATTTTTTCGTTAATAGGTAAAATAAACTGTGTTTTCCGTAAAAACCTAGAAGTGACCATTTTTCCGTATTGAATTAACTGCACATAGTTTAACTAGGAAATTGCTAGTTGCGGTATTTAGTTAGTCGCTTGTAAATTTTAATTCACTTAAATATTTTTCCTTAATTAAAATATTATTATAAGCTTTTAATTATGCACTTAATTAGTGGTAATTACTATTTGGATTGGGTTAATTAAGCTAATGTGAATCCATGCTAACTTAATCACAAGATTAAGCAATTTTGACTTTTCCAAAATATCTTGGAAAAATATCTAGATATTTTGAAGGTTAATGAAGGTTTTAGTTAATAGGATTTGAGGTGGCATAAAGATAAGCGTTTTAATTAAACTTTAATGGGGTTTTGACTAAGATTTTTCCACACACTTTCACACATTCCTCATTTCTTCTATGTTGGCCGACCTCTCTGGCTGCCCCATTTCATTTCTCACCCCATTTTCACTTATTTGATCTTCAACAATTCATCAAAAATCAACAAATAATCCCACAAACTCTAAAAAAAATCCATACCCATTATTCTTTAGCCTAAATCTAGCTTGGATCTTCATGAAAGTTAGCATTTTGGAGGCTATTTTGGAAATCTTGTTGCAAGTTTAGAATCAAGTTTTGAGGTATAAAATCCTAACCCTAAGCTTAGTTGTTATTTTAATACATTAAGCTAGCTTATTAGATATTTAAATAAAGCTTTAATTAGCATGTTTTGGAATTCAAGAAAAGGTTTTTGAAGATCAAGTTAAGGTTTGGATTATTTGTAATGGTTAAGTGAGTTGTTTAGACAAGGAAAACTTGACCTAATTACGAGATTGTGAATTTGTTATTTTTCTAATTGTCTAATTAAGCTTAAGTGCAAACTAGATTTTACTAAATTTTGTATGGGTGAGATTAAAATTGTTGTAAAGGTTTGTGTGACTTAATCAAACTATTATGTGATGATTGTGATTGCTAGAATGGTTTAAACTTCTAGATTTGAGCTAAAATGTTTAAAATGTGCTTACTAGGTTTTCGGATAAATTAGACGCGGATTTCTTTTGACGTTGTGATGTGATATATATTACCTTCCACGATATAAATTGTGTTGTGAATGCGCTATCGGTATGATCAGGGTCTAGGCTTGGTGGTTATGTCGTTTTGCGTTCCTAACTAAGTTTGTGCCGATGTCGTACGCGTTTTGAGCACTAGGTGCACAGTGTGTATATCTTGTGGACGTTATCCTTGCGTTTTGTTGGCTTTGTATCGGTGCAGGATATTTAACCTTATGTGTTGTGTTTATGAAAATTAAGATCGTGAGCAGGGACTTCGGACGCTGCGAAGAAAGGGAAGCAGGTGGTCGGATTTACTTAGCTCGAGGTCATCTGTCTGTAGATTTAACATCTACAGGGGTGTAATTCCATGCTACCTCTCCCGGTACTTTCGGGCATGCGGAATTTGACGAAAAATAATTTTCTTAGAGGTGGTAACATGGACTTAAAACCCGGATTTTTGTTAAACATCTAACTAACAACCTAACTACGAGTTGCTAACTACTCGGTTAGGGGGTTATACCTTTCTTTTTCTCGAACTCCTTCGTCTTCAAGCTTCGATGGTCGTCCGAATCGGCTTCTCCCCGTCGTCTCCTTGCGCCGAAGATAGATCCGCCTGAAAGCTTCAACCTTTGGCTCCTTCTTCGAACTTTGAAGAAACTAGTTCGCTCGGTTTGCTAAACCTTGTGAACTAGAGTGAGTAGAGAAGAGTTTGTAAGGGATTTTATCTATGGTTCTTGGTTCTCAACTCATGAGACAAGTGAACCATAGAGTCAAGAGAGGGAGAGCAAGAGGAGGAAGATGAGAGCTCAAGAACAAGAGAGAGAATGAGCATGAAAGAATGAGAGAAGACTTTTCTCATTTTGGCTCTCATAATCCAAAACAATCATAACACCTCATATCAATCAAGTATTATGTGATGGTTTAAGCAACCATAGCCATATCATTTCATGCACTCATTTTGCACAAAAGAGCAAGCAAGCAAAAGTCTTTGCCATGAAATGATAGCTATAGTTATCATGATGGTCAACTAGTCAAGCCTAGTCAACCGGTCAACAAAGTCAACAAGTCAACAAAAGTCAACAAGTCAACAAGTCAACAAAGTCAATCCCTCAACAACCATATCACCATAATACTTAATTAATATAATTGTTAATCACATATCATATTCTCATTAGGGTTGAGCAAAAAGTCAATAGTCAACTGTCAACGGTCAACAACCCTAATGAGAATCCTCTGCCTCTGTCTCTCCGTCAATTGTGCATACACACCCGCATCCGCGTTCCGAGGAACACGAACGCATACTGGATAAATCCAATCCCAAAAGGTACACTAGGATCTGGCTTAAACCAAAGCCGCTAGTGTAAACTGTCCGGACACTGTACGTGCACAAGTGCACGGATGTGACCGAACCCTGTCGCAAAACCATGCGACCTGTCGCAAAACCATGCGACCTATACTCTTTTGCCTAAAGGCGAATAGCTTTCTGTGTGGGACTCTAAAGACTCGACACTACACTGGCAGTGGGTTTAACCACAGACCGCAAGCGGCACTAGCTGTGCGTAACGGTCCCCAGGTAGATGCCGACAAGAAGACTGATGAGGCGAAACCCATCTGAACTCCTACTGAGCCTGAATGTGACATTCTCCGTACAGTCCGGTCTGTTCGTCTGATACATCGCATGGCGGGCCTAGGGGGCGGTAAACGTCAGTCCCCCAATAGCGGTACAAGTTGTGTCTGAGTGAAGCCCAAAACACCCTGAGATAATACTGGAAGCCTACCAGTATATCTCGTTTGCCCTGGCCAGGGACTACTCGTGTAATGGCTCTTCTAGACACAGCGCGATGTCAACCCCCAATACCGGGAGAGACGAATCCTGTCTAACCGTCACTGCCTCCAAGTGCTTCGGGACTGCACCCAACTACTACCTGTTTGCACGACTCCTTTGAGCCGTGGTAGGGTAGTAATCAAAGTACAGTAGGAACACACTCGAGGCGAAGTGATAGTGTCAAGTCAGCGGACTAAGCTGTACTCATGTCACCTGGGAACTGATAACTGACGATAGGTATAATACCAACCGGTCAGTTCCCGACGAGTCATGTCCAGTGTACTCGTAACCCAACGAGCACCCGCATACTATCTCAAGTACGACGTACCGACGGCTGTGGGACAGACCGTCTCCCACACTGGGATGAGAAGCGCATGCGCTGGTCTACTCCGGAGTATCGATGCCCTGTCTCGATAGTCCTGCGACCAGGGACCTGCATAAGGATGTGCTTATAGATTACCTAGCCCCACTAGTGTGACTGCCATCACAACGCTGGTAAACAAGCAAAGATCCTAAGGGCTCCACTAATGTGAATAAGCGATATACTAAAATAAACACATGTACACATTGAAGTAGAAATAAACCAAGTAGCATACTACTATTTTGAGCAAGATTGTATATACAAGGTGAATATCCCAAGCTTCCATTAAGTAATATACAAACTAGTATGATACAGTAATGGCCTCTAGGGCATATACACTAACAATCTCCCACTTGCACTAAGGCCATGTACTGGCGTATCGAAGACCTATCATCTCGATCAGCCGCTCGAACTGAGTCTGGGGCAAGGCCTTGGTGAATGGATCTGCAGTGTTATCTTCTGAAGCGACTCTCCGAACCTCGATCTCCTGGCGATCCACGATCTCCCTGATCAGGTGATACCGCCTCAAGATGTGTCTGGATCTCTGATGGGACCTGGGTTCCTTCGCTAAAGCGATAGCCCCGTTGTTGTCGTAATACAGAGGTATTGGATCAACAATGGACGGAACCACCTGAAGTTCTTTCAAGAACTTCCTCATCCAGACAGCTTCTTTTACGGCATCAGATGCAGCGATGTATTCCGCTTCCATCGTCGAGTCTGCAACGGTTTCCTGTTTGGAACTCTTCAAACACACCGCCCCTCCATTGAGGGTAAAGACAAAACCCGACATGGACTTGGAATCATCCTTGTCACTCTGGAAGCTGGAGTCAGCAAAGGCCTCGATCTGGAGGTCTTTTCCGCCATACACCAAGAACATCTCCTTAGTCCTTCTCAGGTACTTGAGAATGTTCTTTACCGCTATCCAGTGTTTCTCCCCAGGGTTTGACTGATACCGGCTTACCACACTCAGTGCATAAGCTACATCCGGTCTGGTACACAACATCGCATACATTATAGAGCCTACCGCAGAAGCGTAGGGTATAATAGACATACGATCCCTCTCCAAATCAGTCTTGGGAGACATCTCTTTAGAGAGGGTGATCCCGTGACAAGCTGGTAGGTTACCGCGCTTGGAATCTTCCATACTGAATCTTTTCAGTATGTTGTCGATGTACCTGGACTGTGAAAGTCCTAATATCCTCTTGGATCATTCACGATGGATCCGGATCCCCAAGATGTATGAGGCATCACCCAGGTCTTTCATGGAGAACCTGTGCGACAAGAACCCCTTGACAGATTGTAGCATAGGAATGTCATTTCCTATTAAGAGAATGTCATCCACGTATAAAACAAGGAATACTACAGTTCTCGCTAAAAATCTACTATAGATGCATGGTTCATCTGGATTTTTGATAAAGACAAATTCCTTGACCGTCTCATCAAAATAGATGTTCCAACTCCGCGATGCCTGCTTTAGTCTACAGATGGACTTAAGCAACTTGCACACCTTTCCGCTGCTCCTACTCTGAATGAAACCCTCTGGTTGGTCCATATAGACAGACTCCTCTAAATTTCCATTTAGAAAAGCGGTCTTTACGTCCATTTGCCAGATCTCATAATCGTGGAAGGCAGCAATGGCAAGAAGGATCCGAATGGATTTCAGCATAGCCACTGGAGAAAAGGTTTCGTCATAGTCCAAGCCAGGTCTTTGATGGAAACCCTTTGCAACAAGTCTAGCTTTATAGGTCTCAACCTGTCCATCTACACCAATCTTCCTTTTGAAAATCCACTTGCATCCTACGGGTTTTACCCCGTCTGGAGCAATGTCCAACGTCCATACTTTGTTGGTGTACATGGACTCCATTTCGGTCCGCATTGCATCCAGCCATTTTACTGAGTCAACGCTCTGAACGGCCTGCTGGAAGCTAGTAGGCTCATCATAATCTATGATGCAATCCTCTCTATCATCGTCTATGAGAAAACCGTAGTATCTCTCGGGCGGATGAGACTGCCTACTACTCTTGCGGAGCGGCGTAGGAATGTCCTGTTCTTTTGAACCCTTTGGTTCCACTAAGCTTTCAGTAATAGCTCGAGGTTCTGGAATTTCTTCCAGTTCTACTGTGCTCCCACTTATCTGGGTTTCTAAAAACTCAGTTTCCAAGAAGTAGGCATGATGAGAAACAAGAACTTTTTGTTCCTCTTCGCAGTAGAAGAAATATCCCTTGGAGTTCTTTGGATATCCCACGAACTTACACTGTACTGAGCGTGCCTCGAGCTTGTTCACATGCTGCTTTTTAACAAAAGCTGGACATCCCATGTCTTAATGTGCTTAAGATAGGGTCTCTTCCCACGCCACATCTCATATGGTGTAGTAGGCACAGTTTTAGTTGGAACTCGGTTCAAAAGGTATGCAGCTGATTCTAGCGCATACCCCCAGAATGATCGCGGTAACTCAGCGTTACTCATCATGGACCGTACCATATCCAATAGGGTTCGGTTCCGTCTCTCTGATACACCGTTATGTTGCGGAGTGTATGGAGGAGTAAGCTGAGAGAGAATTCCGTTCTCTTTTAAATAGTCCAGGAACTCGGCACTCAAGTATTCACCACGTCGATCCGATCTTAGAATCTTGATACTTTTGCCGGTTTGTTTTTCTACTTCATTTTTATATTCCTGGAATTTTCCAAAGGCTTCGGACTTATGTTTCATTAAGAAGACATAACCGTACCTTGAAAATTCATCCGTAAAAGTAATGAAGTAAGAATAACCGCTTCGCGCATGTGTAGACATTAGACCGCACACGTCGCTGTGTACGAGTCCCAAGAGCTCGCTCGCCCTTACTCCGTGTCCAGTAAACGGAGTCTTTGTCATCTTTCCTTTGAGACAGGATTGACAAGTGGCATACGATTGATATTCGAACGGATTCAAATATCCTTCTGTATGTAACTTCGTCAACCTTCTCTCACTGATGTGACCCAGTCTACAATGCCACAAGAAAGTCTGATTTATTTCCGGAGACTTTCTTTTGTGTGTATTCTGGACATTGAAAATCTGTGGTTGGTTTTGATACGTATATACCATTGCTCAATGTACCTGACCCAATCAGAACTTGATTAAGGTGAATGTTTACAACATTGCTTACAAACGCAAATTCATAACCTTCTTTAGAAACTAAAGATACAGAAATGATATTACAAGTTGCGTTGGGTACAAAAAAGCAATTACGCAAAACCAAAATATGTCCATCTGACATTCCGAGGTGATAGTCCCCCACGGCCTTAGCATCCATGCTAGCTCCATTCGCAACTCTGAGGGTCATGTCACCTGCTTTCAAAACACTACAGTTTCTCAACGCCTACAAAGAATTACAGATATGAGATCCTGATCCGGTATCCAATACCCAGGAAGTAGAGTTTATTGAAAGACAGTTTTCAATAACATACACACCTGAAGCTGAAGCTGCAACCTGCTTCAATTCCTGTGTTCTGGCCTTCCAGGCCCTGCAATCATTCTTCCAGTGTCCTTTCTTATGACAATAGAAGCATTCTTCCTTATCCACAAGCTTCCCCGCTTTCTTTGTTGCTTTAGCTTTTCCCTTCGTATCCACTTTACTAACACCGCCTCTTGGTTTGGCGGGGGCTTTCTTCTTCTTTCCCTTGGCTTTCGCCTTGGACCTAGAAGTGTTAGTTATATGTATGCCCTAGAGGCCATTACTGTACATAGGATGTATATTGTAGTGGATGCTGGGACATATATAGGGAGGACTTTCTTGCTCGACATGATAGTATGCTATCTGGTTACCCTTTACCTTAACGTGTATGCTGATTGTCTCTCTGTTACATGTTGGTAAAGCCCTTAGGATCTGTACTTGACTACCTGGATTATGATGCGGATCATACTAGTGGGGACATGGTAGTCCATAAGTACATCCTTCAAAGTCCCTAGTCGTGGGTGTATCGAGACGGGGCATCGATATACCAGAGTAGACTAGCGTATACCTTCTCGACCCATACAGATGGGCGATGGATGATCCCATATCCATTGGTGTTTGACATCAGAGATGATATACGGGTGCTCAGTAGAGACTGGGTACACTGGACGGACTCGCCGAGAACTCCCAGATGGTAGTATACCTCACGTCAGATGGCAGTTCTCTGGTGACACTGGTACAGAGTAGTCTGTTGACCCGAGATCGTCATAGAGTCTTGTGTGGTTCCCACTGTGCTTTGATTTCCATCTTACCACGTCCAAGAGGGCGTGCAAAACGGTGGTTTTTGGGTACAGTCCCGAGTCACATGGAGGCAATGAGCGATAGGAGAGGATTCGTCTCTCCCGGTATAGGGGGTTGATGTTGCGCTGTGTTCGATTGGCTATAACAGGAAATCCCTGGCCAGGGTTGCTGAGATTTACTGGTAAGTGTTACCAGTAGTTTCTCGAATTGTTATAGACCTCATATCGACACGACTTATTGAGCTATTGGGGTCTGACGTTTACCACCCCTAGGCGAGATATGCGACATATCAGACGATCAGACCGGACTGTACGGTAGTGTTACTGGTTGGATTCACTGGAGTGTGAGCGGGCTTGCTCGTCGATCTTCAGATCGCTCAATACCCGGGTGGCCGTTACGTTTAGCAGACCGCTTGCGGCTTGTGGGTGTTTGATATGATCATCATCTGCTGCCGGCGTATTGACGAGTCTTTAGAGTCCTACACAAAGATTTCCTGGCTCAAGCGAAACGAAATAGGAGCGCATATGAGATATGTGCGGGACCGAGAATAATGCGTGTATGTGATACCGTATTCCATTCTCGCGATGAATGTATCGAATGGTTGTATGCGATATAACCTAGTTATCGATTCAAGCGTTGATTCGATAAGCCGATACATTGAATACTAGTCGGTTATGTGCGACATGACCGGATCATTGAATCAAGTGTTGATTTAGCGATTTAATGCATAATTATATATTTGATATATTACTTTGCATTAACTAGTATCGGTTCACTTTGAATGGATTTTCTCACTCGGGTGTGCGCATTGCATATGCGATATGATTTTTGTGCACTTGATTGTATCATGTTTGATGATACATATCTTTTTTGTTAAGTGTAATGAATTAAACCTAGGTTAAGTAAATGATTCGGGTTTTCTTTTATTCATTCATTTATCTTTTCATTTGCATTTAAAAGATAAATGAGAAAAAAAAGGCAAAAGAGATAAGATGGTGGCTTTCTTTGTTCTTATTATGAAGCTTCATGAAGACTTCTTTGTAACCATTTTGTCTCATGCTTAACCCTAACCATTTCACTTAACCTTGGTTCACTCTCTACACTTAACCATGGTAAAGATTATGATAAGAATGCTTTTATTATTCTTATTAAAAAAAACTTATCATAACTTTCTTCTTCTTCTTCTTCATCTTCTTCTTTGAAGAAGCTTGAGGTCATCAATGGTGGATTGATGATTTGAGTGAGAAATCCAATTCTAAAGTTTATCCACTTCCTATTTCTTCATCCTCTACCTCTTGCCAAGTAGTAGAGTGTGTTTTCTTCACAAGTTTCTTGACTTGGTGAAGTGAGAGCTTGATCTTGCGATGCTTCGACGTAGATCATCTTCGGCATGGACATCGACGACCTAGCTCGCCTATTCTCCGATGAAGTCGACGCTAGAGCCCGGATTCTTTTTGGACAGCGGAGAGGACTTCGTTGCGGAGCTATGGAGGTGGAGCACCGGATCTACAAAGGTTGTATTTCCGATTCTCATAGTTAAGTGTTAACTAGTTAGCTTTTTCGCCTAGTTTTCTAACAAACTATCCGTAGTCGGGTCTCTCGGCACCTAGATTTTTTGAATATGGCATGTTCGATGCCTTGTGAGACCTCACTAGTGTGCCTAAGAACCCTACAGTGGTATCAGAGCCTAGCTAGAGCCTTAGGCGAAGTCCAGACGGAGTTTGAAACCCGAACGAACCCGAAAACCCAATTCTAACATGCTCTCTGTCCTTTTTTGAAAACAGTGAGTTTTTCCATATTAAAAATATGCAGAAAATCAAGCAGGGTTTTATATGAATTACTGTGAAATACGGGGACCTAATTCGAATAAACCACCGCGGAACCGCGGCACTAACTTGGCACGTGCGGCGGTTCCGCGGCCGACTGGTCTCCCCTTGCGTTGACTTTTGCACAGTAATTTATATTTAACAGTGATGTGTTTTCTGGATATTTTTAATATTTATTCAAGTGTTGAATAATCTGGGATGTTTTGGTGCTTCGATGATTCGATCGGGTTTATCAAATTTTGTCTATTTGGCTTTCCGGATAAATTTTAGAATATGTTAAAAAGTTCGACCGGATATAAATACCCAATTTTTCCCCCGTCGGGAAATTTCCAAGTGTTGGATTTTTCCGTAGTTTAACGACGTTCTAAGTAGTGCAAGTAATGCGATGGTCCCTCTAGAAGACAACAAACCTTAACTCGATTATGTGACCGTCTTGAACTGCCATTTGAACCTTCGGGTTTGGGGCAGTACGGCGTGCCACATGTGAGGCGTTGGCTTGACCCTTCTACGGCTGGACCGTTGCTACTGAGGCACGAACTGAATGTTGTTAGACTTATTTCATGTGTTGATCTGTTTCGGGAAAACATGGGTGTTCGAATGTTCAATCGGAAAGTTTAACGTTTTCTAATTATCTGGAATGGGATATAATAATTGGAAATCACAAGAAGTTATGAGATAACTGAATGAATGTTATAAACATAGCAATTTAGTCTCACTTGATCGGTTGCCACGGAATTTTGATGTGATCAAAAGTCCGTCGCAATCACGTAGCGTACGCGGATACTCGCCGGGTAAACTTAATAGACAGCCTCACTCCATAGCCCCGACCAAGTGACTGTAGGAGAACCCCGTCGCCGAAAGCATCCGTTCGGGTGCTCGCGGTAGCGGTGTTCCGCCTTGGTGCACTTCGTCGACGGTATCGGGGGTGCGGCCGCCTACTAAAGTTTGCGACGAGTATTCGATCAGGATGTCGGGAATCTTGTTGAATTACCCGACTTGATATTGAAAAGAGTTTTCGATAATGAGACTAAAATGCGGGGTTTATAATTGTTAGGCATGTGATGTCTAAGTAATTCATCTGGTCAGGCATGCGATGTCTGAGGTGGTTGCGGATTCCAACTGTTGTAGTTTTACACTTTCTTTTCTGTGACCGTAAGTGTAATATGTGATATCGCCGGTTTCGTTGCTATATGTCAACGACAATTGGGATGGACATATTTACTTACGTTGATGACATGTGATGTTATGCGTTGCTGGATATGTTATATTGGATCGTCGTGTTTGAATAGCCGGGGTTTTTTATGTGAGATGAGTGTTTTTCATTTTCATTCATGTAAAAACTTGTATGTAATATTCTTTTATTTGGGGCGTTTCCAGGTTGCGGAAGATGTCACCCTTTGTATATTATTTACTTTTCCGCACTAGGATAGACCCAAGGAGGAGGGCACAAGTAACCGGGTTCTGGAGTCCAGTGGGAGACCAACTCGAGGAGTCGAGTCCGGGTCTCCTAACTCTAGAATTGGTAGGGTTGCTTGCCGCTCTCGTAGGGGTCTAGGGGTGTCGGTTTGGCTATTCATCACGACCGTGGAATCCGTGTTTTATACTGGCTCGTATTGAAAACACGGACGTCCTAGTATATCCAATATTTCATATGTTTCTTCTGCTGCGATATATGTGATGTGATCATGTGATGTTCTGTGATAGATACAGTATATAGTATATATGATATATTATAGACGTTACTTATGTTTTACACCCGCGCTAGCCCTGCCCCGCTCTGTCGTTAGTTACCTAACCTAACGGTGCACGAGGGGACATCGAGGCGAATGCGGATGGCATAAGTGTACGTCGTATTTATCTGTGATGTTTAGGTAACTTAAATGATGGGACTTCATTAATGTGATTAATGAAATAAAAGAAACCTAAGATGTTGTAGAATCAAATTTCAAAATAAAACAGGTAGCTACAGTTCTTGCTTTGCACAGCGGTATATGTGATATATCCTGCACCTTATTCGATGAGGAAAGGACCGAGATCCCTTCACCGGGAGTGACTCCTTTAGCAATAACTGGCAGATGCTACACACTCGGTTTGTCTTTTGATTGCTTTTAAGAGTTCTGCTTTGCACAGTGATATATATGATATATCCCGCACCTCATTCGACGAGGAAAGGACCGACGATCCCTTCACCGGGAGTGACTCCTTTAGCAAAACTAGAAAAGCCTCAAAAACACTCCATTTCAAAATTCATTCGATCCTACAACGATATCAAGTTCATTACGCAATAGGTTTTCAGAAAAACCTGTCATAGCCCTCCGTCATTTCAGATAAGTACTAGTTAGTATTCGTGCTGCGGTTGTTTGGCATGCGTCAAGGCGTAGTGTACGGTAGCTAACTAGTGCTTATCTGCTAGCATATGATGCGATTGGATTAGGGTATTCGTACGGCGTTGTATGGCATGCGTCAAGGGTCGTGCGGGTGGGTTTAATTCAATCAAGAAATGTACGGGTTGAACTTGACTAGCAGACTATGGGTTGTTTGGCATGCGTCAAGGTCATAGCGAGCTAGGGGCAAAATATTATCGGGAATTTCAAGTGTTGAAATTTGCAATGAGATTGCATACCTTCTATGAGATAGTTGGATCCCGATACCCGCTGCGAGTAAGAGTTACTCCTGGGAGAGTTTTATACATTACAATTATCCGATCAAGTAGGTGTCTAGAAAGGTGTTAACGAGGTTACGCCTCTGGGAAAACGAGGTTTACATTAATTAGGTTCGTGCGAAAGCACGGGGGACCTCCCTCAAAGTACCGACACTGGCCTGGCTGAAAGATTGGCGAACTTGTAGTTTGTAATTAATCCCGGCTAGTCTTTCCTTTTAGGGTTTGAAGGAAGATTTGATAAAAAGCAGTGGGAGCCATCCTGATTAGATAAAATAAAAACCAATCTATTCTTGCAAGAGCGCACGCTGAGTGTTTTCTTCTCTCTCTCTCCAGGTAGCGACCATATCACGCCTTAATCAAGATAATAATACGGAATATTGACCGAACCCGCTTGTTATACTGAGCTGGGGAACGTTGGTCCCGCTCCAACTTATAATTGTTATAAGACAGAGTAGGAAATTGGGGATTACCAGAATTCCCGTGCCGCCCAAACGAAGAGAGTGCATGTTGATGCATCATCTTCGGGTGTGTTCATTACAGAGAACTGTTTCTCAGTATCCTTTACGTCCTGGGTATGTGATACCAGATCAGGATCCCAGATATGTAATCTGTTACATAGGGCTATAGAAAGGTAGAAGAACTGAGAACGGGTGATAAGTTTCATGAGACAGAAAACGGGGCAAGAGTTGCAGCCAAGTCTGTTGGTCACTGTCACCCTGTATTACCAATACATTGATTCTGAACGAATGTTATTGGATACCGAACCTGATATACAAAATCATATCAGTCTCTTTATTAGTAAAGAAACGATATAATTTTGTATTGTCGGATAATGTTTTGAACATTTCCTATATCAAAAGTTGATCGGTTCAGGCACGTTATCTAAAAGCATTGACGTTCTAAATCAAACTACAGTTCTTTAGTATACAGAACAAACACAAGAGGAAGAGTTCAGAAATGAACGGATCCTTCTTGAGGCATTGTAGACTAGGTCATATCAATGCGACCCGACTAGCTAAGTTACATAAAGATGCATATTTAAATCAGTTTGAATTTACATCTTGTGAAACTTGCCAGTCATGTCACAAAGATAAGATGACCATAGCTCCGTTTATTGGAAACAGAGAAAGAGTTAATGAACTCTTGGGATTGATACATGTTGATGTATGTAGGTCCCCTGTCTACACATGCCAGGACCGGTTCTTTATACTTCATTACATTCTCTGATAATCTCTCAAGATTCAGACATACGTTCATGTTGAAACATAAGTCCGAACCTTTTGAGATATTCACAGAATATAAGTTAGAAGTAGAGAACCAATACGGGTATAAGTATTATGTCCTATGATGAGATCAAGGAGGAGAATACTTGAGCACGGAAATACTGGACTAGTCTAAAGGAGAATGAGATTCTCTCTCAGCATTACTCCTCCGTATACACCATAGCACGATGGTATATCGGGGCGGAGCAATCACACCCTATGTGATAAGGTGTGCTCTATGATGAGTACTACTGAGTTACCTAATTCCTTTAGGGTGTTATGCACTTGAGAAGCTGCATACCTATTGAATAGGGTTCCAATCAAATCAGTTGCCTACCGCTTCATATGTGATATGGAAAGGGAAGAGCCCATATCTTAAGTTGGTTAAGATTTGGGGTTGTCCGGCCTATGTCTAAAAGCAAAATCCGGATAAGTTCGAGGCAAGGTCTGTTATGTAGAACTGGAAATGTTCCAGCTATACAAACTACAGCAGATGATTTGGTAGAACCAAAGGATTCAGTAGATTCCAACGAACCTTAGCCTCTCCGCCGATCTAGTAGGGTTCCTCACCCGCCTGAGAGATACTTCTGTTTCTCTATGACAGTGGGAGCGAAGATTGCATCATGAGATGATGACCCAACTAGTTTCGTGCAGGCCATCGAGAGTGACGACTCTGTAAGAATGGCTGGATGCTTAGCGATCTGAGATGGAATCCTTATACACCAACAAAGTATGGACTTTGGTTGCTATATCTGAAGGGTTAAATCCCCATCAGCAGCAAGTATATCTTGAGAAGATTACTTGGTGTACTTGGAAAAGTTGAGACTTTCAAAGCTAGACTTGCTAAAGGTTTGCATCATTGACCAGATATGGATCATAATGATAAAACCTTTTCAAGTATCTATGCTTAAGTCCATCCAGATCCTACTTGTCACGGCTACATACCATGACTGCGATATCTGGTGGTTGGGTGTCTTGACTGCTTTTCTAAATGATGTTTTAGAAGAGTACGTCTATAAGTACACAGCCAGAGGGCCTCGTAGACAGTGGGAGCAGCGGAAACGTGTGCAAGATGCTTTATAGGATAAAGCAGGCATCGCGGAGTTGGAGCATCTGTTTTGATGGATAAGTCAAATAGTTTGACATCATCAAAATGGTAGATGAACCTTGTATATACAAAAAGGTAGTAGGGAGTATGGTGGCGATCCTCGTAGAGTACGTGGATGTCATGCTCATGATAGGGAAGGAGTTTCCTATGCTACGCTCGGTCAATCTCCGCTTATCACAATGATTCTCCATATAGGATCAAAGTGATACCTACTAAATCCTAGGTTTTGGATCTATGAGATAGATCTAAATGGATGTTAGGATGCTCACTAGTTGTAGTGAGAAGGTATCAATCGACCCTGGGGAGAATCACTGGAATGGTTCCAGGGTGATAAAGACTACTGAGTGTCAGTCACAGGCATTGTCTTTACCCTCAGTAAAGGGACGGTATGTTGGAAGAGTTCCAAGCTAGATACCGTGGCATACTAGACGATAAAGGCAGGATACATCGCTACTAAAGATGCTACCAAAGAGGCTGTTTGGGTGTATATTGGTTCATGAGATGAACTATGTTCCTCCCATTGTGTGACAATGGAGTTGTGGCTTATGCCAAGGAACGCAGGTCCCATCAGTGATCCAGACATATTCTAAGGCAGTGTCGCCTGATCATGGAGATAGTTGATCTCCAGGGTGATCGAGGTTTGGAGAGTAGACTCAGAGGACAACACAGCGGATCCACTCACAAAGGCCTGTTCCCAGAGAGAGATTTTTATGGGATGGTTGAGTATGAGATACTGCAACCACTGCTACAGATGGCCCTAGTGCAAGTGGGAGATTGTTAGTTATATGTATGCCCTAGAGGCCATTACTGTACATAGGATGTATATTGTAGTGGATGCTGGGACATATATAGGGAGGACTTTCTTGCTCGACATGATAGTATGCTATCTGGTTACCCTTTACCTTAACGTGTATGCTGATTGTCTCTCTGTTACATGTTGGTAAAGCCCTTAGGATCTGTACTTGACTACCTGGATTATGATGCGGATCATACTAGTGGGGACATGGTAGTCCATAAGTACATCCTTCAAAGTCCCTAGTCGTGGGTGTATCGAGACGGGGCATCGATATACCAGAGTAGACTAGCGTATACCTTCTCGACCCATACAGATGGGCGATGGATGATCCCATATCCATTGGTGTTTGACATCAGAGATGATATACGGGTGCTCAGTAGAGACTGGGTACACTGGACGGACTCGCCGAGAACTCCCAGATGGTATTATACCTCACGTCAGATGGCAGTTCTCTGGTGACACTGGTACAGAGTAGTCTGTTGACCCGAGATCGTCATAGAGTCTTGTGTGGTTCCCACTGTGCTTTGATTTCCATCTTACCACATCCAAGAGGGCGTGCAAAACGGTGGTTTTTAGGTACAGTCCCGAGTCACATGGAGGCAATGAGCGATAGGAGGGGATTCGTCTCTCCCGGTATAGGGGGTTGATGTTGCGCTGTGTTCGATTGGCTATAACAGGAAATCCCTGGCCAGGGTTGCTGAGATTTACTGGTAAGTGTTACCAGTAGTTTCTCGAATTGTTATAGACCTCATATCGACACGACTTATTGAGCTATTGGGGTCTGACGTTTACCACCCCTAGGCGAGATATGCGACATATCAGACGATCAGACCGGACTGTACGGTAGTGTTACTGGTTGGATTCACTGGAGTGTGAGCGGGCTTGCTCGTCGATCTTCAGATCGCTCAATACCCGGGTGGCCGTTACGTTTAGCAGACCGCTTGCGGCTTGTGGGTGTTTGATATGATCATCATCTGCTGCCGGCGTATTGACGAGTCTTTAGAGTCCTACACAGAGGTTTCCTGGCTCAAGCGAAACGAAATAGGAGCGCATATGAGATATGTGCGGGACCGAGAATAATGCGTGTATGTGATACCGTATTCCATTCTCGCGATGAATGTATCGAATGGTTGTATGCGATATAACCTAGTTATCGATTCAAGCGTTGATTCGATAAGCCGATACATTGAATACTAGTCGGTTATGTGCGACATGACCGGATCATTGAATCAAGTGTTGATTTAACGATTTAATGCATAATTATATATTTGATATATTACTTTGCATTAACTAGTATCGGTTCACTTTGAATGGATTTTCTCACTCGGGTGTGCGCATTGCATATGCGATATGATTTTTGTGCACTTGATTGTATCATGTTTGATGATACATATCTTTTTTGTTAAGTGTAATGAATTAAACCTAGGTTAAGTAAATGATTGGGGTTTTCTTTTATTCATTCATTTATCTTTTCATTTGCATTTAAAAGATAAATGAGAAAAAAAAGGCAAAAGAGATAAGATGGTGGCTTTCTTTGTTCTTATTATGAAGCTTCATGAAGACTTTGACTTTTGTAACCATTTTGTCTCATGCTTAACCCTAACCATTTCACTTAACCTTGGTTCACTCTCTACACTTAACCATGGTAAAGATTATGATAAGAATGCTTTTATTATTCTTATTAAAAAAAACTTATCATAACTTTCTTCTTCTTCTTCTTCATCTTCTTCTTTGAAGAAGCTTGAGGTCATCAATGGTGGATTGATGATTTGAGTGAAAAATCCAATTCTAAAGTCTACCCACTTCCTATTTCTTCATCCTCTACCTCTTGCCAAGTAGTAGAGTGTGTTTTCTTGACAAGTTTCTTGACTTGGTGAAGTGAGAGCTTGATCTTGCGATGCTTCGACGTAGATCATCTTCGGCATGGACATCGACGACCTAGCTCGCTTATTCTCCGATGAAGTCGACGCTAGAGCCCGGATTCTTTTTGGACAGCGGAGAGGACTTCGTTGCGGAGCTATGGAGGTGGAGCACCGGATCTACAAAGGTTGTATTTCCGATTCTCATAGTTAAGTGTTAACTAGTTAGCTTTTTCGCCTAGTTTTCTAACAAACGATCCGTAGTCGGGTCTCTCGGCACCTAGATTTTTTGAATTTGGCATGTTCGATGCCTTGTGAGACCTCACTAGTGTGCCTAGGAACCCTACAAGAAGAAGATGATCCTCCTACAAACAAAGTGGATGTTTCCCTACCTTTCTGTAGGGTGCCCTCTGCGCTCCTCAGCATGTTGAGGAGCTCTGAAAGTTCAACTTCTTTTTCTTGTAAGTTGAAGTTCAGTATAAACTGGGCGTAAGTGGAAGGAAGGGACTGGAGAACTAAGTCCGTATAGAGCTCACTCTCCAATGTGGTCCCTAGGTCCGCGAGCTCCTCAATGTAGCCGATCATCTTAAGCACGTGCTCTGCTACTGATGATCCGACGGCCATCCTTGCCGAAAATAACTTTTTCGACGCTTCGTATCTTGCGATACGAGATTGCTCTCCATACAGTTCTTTTGTATGAAGAAATATGGATTCCAAGTCCATATTCTCGTGCCTCCTCTGATGTTCATTGTCCATAGAGGCAAGTACGAGGCACTTGGCCTTCGCGCTATCAATCTCCCAAGTCTTACGGATTTCCTTATCCGCGACGCTGGAAGTAGGACCAGGGACAGGGGGAGCTTTGGTGGTAAGAAGATACCCCAGCTTGTCGTAAGTGATTGCCATTTTGACATTCCTGAGCCAATCTTTGTAGTTTGTCCCTGTCAGTATGTTTTTATCTAGGAGTAACTTAAGTCCAGTCATGTCGATTGGTCGCTGCAATTAGGAGAGAGAAGAAACACTCAGCATGATGCTCTTGCAAGTTTAGAATGGTTTTTAGTTTGTCTAAACAGGATGGCTCCCACTGTTTCTCGTATCCCTCCTCAAACCAAAAAGGAAGAATTAGTCAGGATCAATCTCACCGTACAATACTTGCTTAACCGTTCAGCCAGGCCAGTGTCGGTACTTTGAGGGAGGTTTTCCAACGCTTTTGCGAAGTTCCTTAATTAAATAACCTCTTTTCCCTGGGGGCGTAGCCCCGCTAACACCTTTCTAGACACCTACTAGGTTTATAGCATTGATCGTTCAGTGAGAAATTTCCCGAGGAGTAGCATATACTCACAGTAGGATCGGGATCCAAATATCATCGCGTGACGAAACTGAAGGAATCCTACCAGAATCATCACACTCCAAATGGTATGCAACACTAGCAAGTTTCAGTTCTTTTGAAACTCCCGATGTGGATTTTTGCCCCATGCTCTTATGACCTTGACTTTGGCCAACAAATCATAAGTCACATGTCAAGTTCTACCCGTCGTTCTCCAGGTTAATTTGAATCCACCCATACCTACCATTGACTTTGGCCAACAAGGCAGTACGACTGTTCCAAACCAACACATCTATCTATGCTGCACATGAATACCCAATAGCTACCAATCACTATGCCTTGACTTTGGCCAACAAACACAGCTTGAATACTATTGACTATTCATGTGAAACGACGGAGGGCTACGAATGGTTTTGGCAAAACCGTGAACGTAGTGAACTTGATATAATTGATGGAACGAGATAGCTTTTAAAAGGAGTGGCTCAAGCTCCGCATTTAAAAGTTAGTTTTGAAGAGAACCGAGTGGTTTTTCGAAAGTGTTCCAACGATTTTAACTTGGTTTATTTTCTTGCATTAGTTCTTTTAACGCGCGATATTCTTGCATTAGTTCTTTTAATGCGTCCCATCATTTAATCCTACCATTGCAGAAAACAACCAAAATATGACGTACGCTTATGCCATTCGCATTCGCCATGGGGCCCCGTCGTTACCCGTTAGGTTACTTAACTAACGACAGAGCGGGGGCTGGGCTAGCGCGGCTGTAAAACATAAGCAACGCCTAAATAATATCATATATAGATATACTGCAATGATAGCCATTTCAGATCACAGATGAATACATTGGATATACTAGGAATCCTCAATTCGTACGAGCTTGTAACGAAAAGCAGATTACACGGTCGCGGTGAATAGCCAATACCCCACCCAAGACCCCTACGGGTGCGGCAAACTACCCGCCAAGTACCCGAAGCGAAGCAACCTCCCTCAACTCCGTGAGTAGGCCACTCGGCACTTCGGCATACCCGGTAGTTTGTGCACCCCCTCCATGGGTCTATCCTAGGAGCAAAAACAGTAAAAAGAAATTATACAATGACGGCTACAACCCCGACCCGGTTGTGCGGCCATACAAATAATTATTACATCAATTTACAAATTTACATGAATTGAAAGAAAAGAAAACTCTCGTCTCACAACCCCCCGGCTATTCACCCGCGACAATCCAATGAATTCATATACACATTCCAATAATATTACAGATCACCGATTTGTATAACTCCCACTAATCGACATATAGCGATTAGCAGACGTTCAATACAAATATCACATTACAGAAAAACCCGTCAGCTAAAGTCTTTTAGAAGTTCGATAAAAAATACGGACTTTCAGGACCCCAAAAATAAAATTTTCGTTCTGGAAAATCTGGGCTGAAAATATATATTCCAAAAATCCCAAAATACCCCTATGAGCAAACTGCAAAGAAGAAACCCCATGACCGTGTCAACTCGGCCGCGGTTCCGCGGCGGGAGCAAGCTCCCGCCGCGGAACCGCGGCGCTTTGATCGAGTTAGGGGGTCAAATTTTTGCAGTTTCTTCAGAAAACCCTGAGTCGATTTTTGGTGTATCTCAAAAAATTTTTCCAGCACTTTTAAAATCGACAGTAAGTTTAAAAAACGGGGTTTGTTTTGCGACTTTTTCTTTGATCGATTTTCTAGCTACTTTGCTAACATGTTAGATAGAGTTTAACTAGGCTCTGATACCACTGTAATTCCATGCTACCTCTTCCGGTACTTTCGGGCATGCGGAATTTGACGAAAAACAATTTTCTTAGAGGTGGTAACATGGACTTAAAACCCGGATCTTTGTTAAACATCTAACTAACAACCTAACTACGAGTTGCTAACTACTCGGTTAAGGGGTTATACCTTTCTTTTTCTCGAACTCCTTCGTCTTCAAGCTTCGATGGTCGTCCGAATCGGCTTCTCCCCGTCGTCTCCTTGCGCCGAAGATAGATCCACCTGAAAGCTTCAACCTTTGGCTCCTTCTTCGAACTTTGAAGAAACTAGTTCACTCGGTTTGCTAAATCTTGTGAACTAGAGTGAGTAGAGAAGAGTTTGTATGGGATTTTATCTATGGTTCTTGGTTCTCAACTCATGAGACAAGTGAACTATAGAGTCAAGAGAGGGAGAGCAAGAGGAGGAAGATGAGAGCTCAAGAACAAGAGAGAGAATGAGCATGATAGAATGAGAGAAGACTTTTCTCATTTTGGCTCTCATAATCCAAAACAATCATAACACATCATATCAATCAAGTATTATGTGATGGTTTAAGCAACCATAGCCATATCATTTCATGCACTCATTTTGCACAAAAGAGCAAGCAAGCAAAAGTCTTTGCCATGAAATGATAGCTATAGTTATCATGATGGTCAACTAGTCAAGCCTAGTCAACCGGTCAACAAAGTCAACAAGTCAACAAAAGTCAACAGGTCAACAAAGTCAATCCCTCAACAACCATGTCACCATAATACTTAATTAATATAATTGTTAATCACATATCATATTCTCATTAGGGTTGAGCAAAAAGTCAATAGTCAACTATCAACGGTCAACAACCCTAATGAGAATCCTCTGCCTCTGTCTCTCCGTCAACTGTGCATACACACCCGCATCCGCGTTCCGAGGAACACGAACGCATACTGGATAAATCCAATCCCAAAAGGTACACTAGGATCTGGCTTAAACCAAAGCCCGCTAGTGTAAACTGTCCGGACACTGTACGTGCACAAGTGCACGGATGTGACCGAACCCTGTCGCAAAACCATGCGACCTGTCGCAAAACCATGCGACCTATACTCTTTTGCCTAAAGGCGAATAGCTTTCTGTGCGGGACTCTAAAGACTCGACACTACGCTGGCAGTGGGTTTAACCACAGACCGCAAGCGGCACTAGCTGTGCGTAACGGTCCCCAGGTAGATACCGACAAGAAGACTGATGAGGCGAAACCCATCTGAACTCCTACTGAGCATGAATGTGACATTCTCCGTACAGTCCGGTCTGTTCGTATGATACATCGCATGGCGGGCCTAGGGGGCGGTAAACGTCAGTCCCCCAATAGCGGTACAAGTCGTGTCGGAGTGAAGCCCAAAACACCCTGAGATAACACTGGAAGCCTACCAGTATATCTCGTTTGCCCTGGCCAGGGACTACTCGTGTAATGGCTCTCCTAGACACAGCGTGATGTCAACCCCCAATACCGGGAGAGACGAATCCTGTATAACCGTCACTGCCTCCAAGTGCTTCGGGACTGCACCCAACTACCACCTGTTTGCACGACTCCTTTGAGCCGTGGTTGGGTAGTAATCAAAGTACAGTGGGAACACACTCGAGGCGAAGTGACAGTGTCAAGTCAGCGGACTAAGCTGTACTTATGTCACCTGGGAACTGATAACTGACGATAGGCATAATACCAACTAGTCAGTTCCTGACGAGTCCTGTCCAGTGTACTCGTAACCCAACGAGCACCCGCATACTATCTCAAGTACGACGTACCGACGGCTGTGGGACAGACCGTCTCCCACACTTGGATGAGAAGCGCATGCGCTAGTCTACTCCGGAGTATCGATGCCCTGTCTCGATAGTCCTGCGACCAGGGACCTGCATAAGGATGTGCTTATAGATTACCTAGCCCCACTAGTGTGACTGCCATCACAACGCTGGTAATCAAGCAAAGATCCTAAGGGCTCCACTAATGTGTATAGGCGATATACTAAAATAAACACATGTACACATTGAAGTAGAAACAAACCAAGTAGCATACTACTATTTTGAGCAAGATTGTATATACAAGGTGAATATCCCAAGCTTCCATTAAGTAATATACAAACTAGTATGATACAGTAATGGCCTCTAGGGCATATACACTAACAAGGGGAATCACTCACATGGCGTTATGCGTCTGGGCTAGATTCAATAACATGATTATTAGTTTTAAGTATATAGACATTGATTGTGCATGTGTACCGTTGTTGCATACCTCATTTTCCTATTGCATATGAACATAGTATTAATGAAATACAACACTATTATTGACGGTTCATGTTGCACGAGCACAAATTGTATGCTACACACACACACTATCAGTAATTGCCATGACTCGCACAACCTATATACATATGTGATATTTGTAGGGTTCCTAGGCACACTAATGAGGTCTCACAAGGCATCAACCATGCCAATTTCAAAATTTTCCGGTGCCGAGAAACCCTAATATAGATCGTTAACTAGATATTAGGCGAAACATGCAAGTAGTAAACACCTTTACTGCTAAGTGAAAGAGACTACAACCTTTGTAGATCCGGTCCTCCACTTCCTTAGCTCCGTGATGATGTCTCTCCGCTGCGATCATCCGATCCCGGACTCTAGCGATGGTTTCGTCGAAGAAATGATCGGGCTAGGTCGTCGACTTTGATGCCGAAGATGATCTACGTCGAGGCAACACAAGATCAAGCTCCAACTTCACCAAGCCATGAAACTTGTGAAGAATACACCCAATACTACTTGGCAAGTGGTAGAGGATGAAGAAATAGGAAGTGGGTTCACTTTAGAATTGGATTTCTCACTCTTTTTCTCAAGTCACCATTGAAGCTAGCAAGCTTCTTTCTTCTTGAAGAAGAAGAAGAAGAAGAAAAAGAATATGATAAGAATAATGAATAAATGGAAAATAATGTCATTCTTATCATTTTAGCAACCATTATTAAGTGTAGAGAATAAACTATGGTTAGGTGAATGGTTAGGTTTAGGAAAGAAACAAGAATGGTCAAAGCTTCTTGAAGCTTCAAAGAAACAAACAAAAGAAGCAACCATTTCTTTTCTTGCCCTAAAATAAATAAGTAAAATAAATAGTTAAGAAAAGATAACAAAACCCTAACCATTCACTTAAACATGGTTTAAAGTAAACCTACACCCAAACTTGCATGTATCATCAAACATGATACAATCAAGTGCATAAAAATATATCACATATACAATGTGCATATCAAGTGAGAAAATCTATCTTAAGTGAACCAGTACTAGTTAATGCAAAGTAATATATCAAATATATAATTATACATTAAATCATTAAATCAACACTTGATTTAACGATCCGGTCATATCGCATATGACCGACTAATATCCAATGTATCGGCTTATCGAATCAATCCTTGATTCGATAACTAGGTTATATCGCATACAACCAATCGATACATTCATCGCGAGAATAGAATATGGAATCACATACACGCATTATTCTCGGTCCCGCACATATCTCATATGCGCTCCTATTTCGTTTCGCTTGAGCCAGGAAACCTCTGTGTAGGACTCTAAAGACTCGTCAATACGCCGGCAGCAGGTGATGATCATATCAAACACCCACAAACCGCAAGCGGTCTGCTAAACGTAACGGCCACCCGGGTATTGAGCGATCAGAAGATCGACGAGCAAGCCCGCTCACACTCCTGTGAATCCAACCAGTAACACTTACCGTACAGTCCGATCTCGTCGTCTAATATGTCGCAAATCTCGCCTAGGGATGGTAAACGTCAGACCCCAATAGCTCGATAAGTCGTGTCGATATGAGGTCTATAACAGTTCGAGAAACTACTGGTAACACTTACCATTAAATCTCAGCAACCCTGGCCAGGGATTTCCGGTTATAGCCAATCGAACACAGTGCAACATCAACTCCCTATACCGGGAGAGACGAATCCCCTCCTATCGCTCATTGCCTCCATGTGATTCGGGACTGTACCCAAAAACCACCTTTTTGCACGCCCTCTTGGACGTGGTAAGGTGGAAATCAAAGCACAATGGGAATCACACAAGACTCTATGACGATCTCGGGTCTACAGACTAACCTGTACCAGTGTCACCAGAGAACTGCCATCTGACGTAAGGTATAATACCATCTGGGAGTTCTCGGCGAGTCCGTCCAGTGTACCCAGTCTCCACTGAGCACCCGTATATCATCTCTGATGTCAAACACCAATGGATATGGGATCATCCATCGCCCATCTGTATGGGTCGAGAAGGTATACGCTAGTCTACTCTGGTATATCGATGCCCCCATCTCGATACACCCACGACTAGGGACCTTGAAGGATGTACTTATGGACTACCATGTCCCCACTAGTATGATCCGCATCATAGATCCTAAGGGCTTTACCAACATGTAATAGAGAGACAATCAGTGTACACGTTAAGGTAAAGAGCAACCAGATAGCATACTGTCATGTCGAGCAAGAAAGTCCCTATATATGTCCAAGCATCCACTACAATATACATCCTATGTATAGTAATGGCCTCTAGGGCATACATATAACTAATAATCTCCCACTTGCATTAGGGCCATCTGATAGCAGTGGTTGTAGCATCTCATACTCAACCATCCCATAAAAGTCTTTCTCTGGGAAAAGGCCTTTGTGAGTGGATCCTCCGTGTTGTCCTCTGAGTCTACTCTCCTTACCTCGATCACCCTGGAGATCAACCATCTCCATGATCAGGTGACACTTCCTTAGAATATGTCTGGATCACTGATGGGACGGATGTTCCTTGGTATAAGCCACAACTCCATTGCCACACAATGGGAGGAACTAAGTTCATCTCATGAACTAATATACACCCAGACAGCCTCTTTGGTAGCATCTTAAGTAGCAATGTATCTTGCCTTTAATCGTCTAGTATGTTACGGTATCTAGTTTGGAACTCTTCCAACATACCGTCCCTTTACTAAGGGTAAAGACAATGCCTGCGACTGACATTCAGTCGTCCTTATCACCCTGGAACACTTCCAATGATTCTCCCCAGGATCGATTGATACCATCTCACTACATCTAGTGAGAATCCCAACATCCATTTAGATCTATCTCATAGATCCATAACCCAGGATTTAGTAGGTATCACTTTGATCCTATATGGAGAATCCTTGTGATAAGCGGAGATTGACCGAGCGTAGCATAGGAAACTCCTTTCTTATCAAGAGTATGTCATCTACGTACTCTACGAGGATCACCACCATACTCCCTACTACCTTTTTGTTTATACAAGGTTCAGCTACCATTTTGATGATGTAAAACTCTTTGACTAATCCATCAAAACAGATGTTCTAACTCCGCGATGCCTGCTTTATCACATAAACCATCTTGCACACGTTTCCGCTGCTCCCACTGTCTACGAAGCCCTCTGACTGTGTACTTACAGACTCTCTTTTCTGAAACATCATTTAAGAAAAGCAGTCATGACACCCAACCGCCAGATATCGTAGTCGTGGTATGTAGCCGTGGCAAGTAGGATCTGGATGGACTTAAACATAGATCCTTAGAAAAGGTTTCAGCATAATCCATACCTGGTCAATGATGCAAACCTTTAACAAGTCTAGCTTTGAAAGTCTCAACTTTTCCATCTACACATAGTAATCTTCTCAAGATATACTTGCTCCTGATGGGGATTTAACCCTTCAGATATAGCAACCAAAGTCCATACTTTGTTGGTGTACATGGATTCCATCTCAGATCACTAAGCATCCAGTCATTCTTATAGAGTCTCACTCCTAATGGACAGGTCGAAACTAGTTGGGTCATCATCTCATGATGCAATCCTCGCTCCCACTGTCATCGAGAAACCGAAGTATCTCTCAGGCGGATGAGGAACCCTACCAGATCGGCGGAGAGGCTGAGGTTCGTCGGTAACTATTGAATCCCTTGGTTCTTTCAAATCATCAGCTGCAGTTTGTATAGCTGGAACATTTCCAGTTCTACATAACAGACCTTGCCTCGAGCATGTCCAGATTTTGCTTTTAGACATTGGCCGGACAACCCCAAATCTTAACTAACTTAAGATATGGGCTCTTCCCTTTCCATATCACATATGAAGTGGTAGGCAACTAATTTGATCGAAACCCTATTCAATAGGTATGCAACTTCATAAGCGCATAACTCCCTAAAAGGAAATAGGACACTCAGTAGTTCTCATCATAGAGCGCACTATATCACATAGGCTGCTATTGCTCCACCCTGATATACCATCGTGCTATGGTGTATACGGAGGAGTAATACTGAGAGAGAATCTCATTCTCCTTTAGAATAGTCCAGGAATTCCGTGCTCAAGTATTCTCCTCCTTGATCACATCAAAAGACATAATACTTATACCCGTTTTGGTTCTCTACTTCTAACTTATATTCTGTGAATATCTCAAAAGGTTCGGACTTGTATTTCAACAGGAACATATGTCTGAATCTAAAGAGATCATCAGAGAATGTAATAAAGTACAAAGAACCGGTCTTGGCATGTGTAGACAGGGGACCTACATACATCATCATGTATCAGTCCCAAGAGTTTACTAACTCTTTCTCCGTTTCCAATAAACAGAGCTATGGTCATCTTATCTTTGTGACATGACTGGTAAGTTTCACAAGATGTAAATTCAAACTGATTTAAATATGCATCTAAATGTAACTTCAGCCAGTCGGGTCGCATTGATATGACCTAGTCTATAATACCTTAAGAAGGATTCGTTCATATCTGAACTCTTCCTCTTGTGTGTGTTTCATATACTAAAGAACTGTAGTTTGATTTAGAACAACAATGCTTTTAGATAACGTGCCTGAACCGATCAACTTTTGATATAGGAAATGTTCAAAACATTATCCAACAATACAAAATTTTATCATTTCTTTACTAATAAAGAGACTGATACGATTTTGTATATCAGGTTCGGTATCTAATAACATTCGTTCAGAATCAATGTATTGGTAATACAGGGTGACAGTGACTAACAGACTTGGCTGCAACACTTGCCCCGTTTTCTGCCTCATGAAACTTATCACCCGTTCTCAGTTCTCTACCTATCTGTAGCCCTATGTAACAGATTACATATCTGGGATCCTGATCCGGTATCAAATACCCAGAACATAGAGGATACAGAGTAATAGTTCTTTGTAACGAACACACCCGAAGATGATGCATCAACATGCACTCTCTTCGTTTGGGCGGCACGGGAAATCTGGTATTCCCCAATTTCCTGCTCTGTCTTATAACAATTATAAGTTGGAGCGGGACCAACGTTCCCCAGCTCAGTATAACAAGCGGGTTCGGTCAATACATCCGTATTATTATCTTGATTAAGGCGTGATATGGTCGCTACCTGGAGAGAGAGAGAAGAAAACACTCAGCGTGCGCTCTTGCAAGAATAGATTGGTTATTATTTTATCTAATCAGGATGGCTCCCACTGTTTTTATCAAATCTTCCTTCGAACCCTAAAAGGAAAGACTAGCTGGGATTAATTACATGCTACAAGTTCGCCAATCTTTCAGCCAGGCCTGTGTCGATACTTTAAGGGAGGTCCCCCGTGCTTTCGCACGAACCTAATTAATGTAAACCTCGTTTTCCCAGAGGCGTAATCTCGTTAACACCTTTCTAGACACCTACTTGATCGGCTAATTGTAATGTGTAAAACTCTCCCAGGAGTAACTCTTACTCGCAGCGGGTATCGGGATCCAACTATCTTATAGAAGGTATGCAATCTCATTGCAAATTTCAACACTTGATATTCCTGATAATTTTGCCCAAAGCGATCTATGACCTTGACTGGGTCAACAAAGCATAGACTGCAAGTAAAGTTCAACCCGTCATTTCTCGATTGAATTAAACCCACCCGCACGACCCTTGACTGAGTCAACAAGGCCGCACGACTACCCTAATCCAATCGCATCATATGCTTTGCAGATAAGTACTAATCAGCTACCGCGCACTACGCCTTGACTGGGTCAACAAACGCAGCACGAATACTAACTATTACTTATCTGAAATGACGGAGGGCTATGACAGGTTTTTAAGAAACCTTTTGCGTAATGAACTTTATATCGTTGTAGAATCAAATAATTTTGAAATGGAGTGTTTTTGAGACTTTTCTAGTTTTGCTAAAGGGGTCACTCCCGGTGAAGGGATCGTCGGCCCTTTCCTCATCGAATAAGGTGCGGAATATATCATATATATCACTGTGCAAAGCAGAAACTATTAAAAGCAATCAAAAGACAAACCGAGTGTGTAGCATCTTCCAGTTATTGCTAAAGGAGTCACTCCCGGTGAAGGGATCTTGGTCCTTTCCTTATCGAATAAGGTGCAGGATATATCATATATACCGCTGTGCAAAGCAAGAACTGTAGCTACCTGTTTTATTTTTGAAATTCGATTCTACAACATCATTAGGTTTCTTTTTACTTTCATTAATCATATTAATGAAGTCCCATCATTTAAAACACCTAAACATCACAGATAAATACGACGTACACTTATGCAACCCGCATTCGCCTCGATGTCCCCTCGTGCACCGTTAGGTTAGGTAACTAACGGCAAAGCAGGGCAGGGCTAGCGCGGGTGTAAAACATAAGTAACATCTATATAATATATCATATATACTATATACAGTATCTATCACAGAACATATCACATGATCACATCACAGATAACGCAGCAGAAAAATCATATGAAACATTGGATATACTATGACGTCCGTGTTTTCAATATGAGCCAGTATAAAACACGGATTCCACGGCCGCGATGAATAGCCAAACCCACACCCCTAGACCCCTACGAGAGCGGCAAGCAACCCTTCCAATTCTAGAGTTAGGATACCTGGACTCGACTCCTCGAGTTGGTCTCCCACTGGACTCTAGATCCCGGTTACTTGTGCCCTCCTCTTTGGGTCTATCCTAGTGCGGAAAAGTAAATAATATACAAAGGGTGACATCTTCCGCAACCTGGAAGTGCCCCAATAAAAGAATATTACATACAAGTTTTTACATGAATGAAAATGAAAAACACTCATCTCACAGAAAAACCCCCGGCTATTCAAACACGACGATCCAATATAACATATCCAGCAACACATAACATCACATGTCATCAACGTAAGTAAACATGCGTATCCCAATTGTCGTTGACATATAGCAACGAAGCCGGCGATATCACATATTACACTTACGGTCACAGAAAAGAAAGTGTAAAACTACAACAGTTGGAATCCGCAACCTGCATAGACATCACATGCCTAATCAAATGAATTCCTTAGACATCGCATGCCTAACAATTATAAACCCCACATTTTAGTCTCATTATCGAAAACTCTTTTCAATATCAAGTCGAGCAATTCAACAAGATTCCCGACATCCTGATCGAATGCTCGTCGCAAACTTTAGTAGACGGCCGCACCCCTGATGCCGTCGACGAAGTGCACCAAGGCGGAACACCGCTGCCGCGAGCACCCGAACGGATGCTTTCGGCGACAGGGTTCTCCAACTGTCACTTGGTCGGTACTATGGGGTGAGGCTGTCTATTAAGTTTACCCGGCGAGTATCCGCGTACGCTACGTGATTGCGACGGACTTTTGATCACATCAAAATTCCGTGGCAACCGATCAAGTGAGACTAAACTGCTATGTTTATAACATTCATCCAGTTATCTCATAACTACTTGTGGATTCCAAATATTGTATCACATTCCAGATAAGTAGAAAATGTTAAACTTTCCGATCGAACAATCAAACACCCAAGTTTTCCCAAACAGCTCAACACTTGAAATAAGTTCAAAAACATCCATTTCATGTCTCAGTACCAACGGTCCAGCCGTAGAAGGGTCAAGCCAACGCCTCACATGTAGCACGCCGTACTGCCCCAAACCCTAAGGTTCAAAGGGCAGTTCAAGACGGTCACATAATCGAGTTAAGGTTTGTTGTCTTCTAGAGGGTCCATCGCATTACTTGCACTACTTAGAACGTCTTAAACTACGGAAAAATTCAAAACATGGAAATTTCCCGGCAGGGGAAAAAGTGGATATTTATATCCGGTCGAACTTTTTAACAGTTTCTAAAATATCCGGAAAAACATAAACGAAGTTAAATTATCCGATCAAATTAACGAGTCCCCAATAAAACCCTAGAAAACTCAACACTAGAGTGGAATTAAAAAATTCCCATAAAAAATTGCCAAGAAAGGACCTAAGAATAAATATATGAAATTTCAGGGACTAAGTCAAATTTTGGCCGCGGAACCGCCGCCAAACCCTTGGTTTAGCCGCGGTTCCGCGGTCAAATTATTGACTTAGTAGACCGTACTTCACAGTAATTCTTAGTTTTTCCTGCTTGTTTTTCTGAGAATTTTTAATTCACAAAAATCTACTGTTTTGAAAAATGTACAGAGAAGGGTTTTGTCGGGGTTTACGGGTTCGATCGGACTTCTAACTTCGTCTACACTTCGCCTAAAACTCTAGCTAGGCTCTGATACCACTGTAGGGTTCCTAGGCACACTAATGAGGTCTCACAAGGCATCAACCATAGCCAATTTCAAAATTTTTCGATGTCGAGAAACCCTAATATAGATCGTTAACTAGATATTAGGCGAAATATGCAAGTAGTAAACACCTTTACTGCTAAGTGAATGAGACTACAACCTTTGTAGATCCGGTCCTCTACTTCCTTAGCTCTGTGATGATGTCTCTCTGCTGCGATCATCGGATCCCGGACTCTAGCGATGGTTTCGTCGAAGAAATGATCGGGATAGGTCGTCGACTTTGATGCCGAAGATGATCTACATCGAGGCAACACAAGATCAAGCTCCAACTTCACCAAGCCATGAAACTTGTGAAGAATACACCCTATACTACTTGGCAAGTGGTAGAGGATGAAGAAATAGGAAGTGGGTTCACTTTAGAATTGGATTTCTCACTCTTTTTCTCAAGTCACCATTGAAGCTAGCAAGCTTCTTTCTTCTTGAAGAAGAAGAAGAAGAAGAAAAAGAGTATGATAATAATAATGAATAAATGGAAAATAATGTCATTCTTATCATTTTAGCAATCATGGTTAAGTGTAGAGAATAAACTATGGTTAGGTGAATGGTTAGGTTTAGGAAAGAAAAAAGAATAGTCAAAGCTTCTTGAAGCTTCAAAGAAACAAACAAAAGAAGCAACCATTTCTTTTCTTGCCCTAAAATAAATAAGTAAAATAAATAGTTAAGAAAAGATAACAAAACCCTAACCATTCACTTAAACATGGTTTAAAGTAAACCTACACCCAAGCTTGCATGTATCATCAAACATGATACGATTAAGTGCACAAAAATATATCACATATACAATGTGCACATCAAGTGAGAAAATCCATCTTAAGTGAACCAATACTAGTTAATGCAAAGTAATATATCAAATATATAATTATACATTAAATCATTAAATCAACACTTGATTTAACGATCCGGTCATATCGCATATGACCGACTAATATCCAATGTATCGGCTTATCGAATCAATCCTTGATTCGATAACTAGGTTATATCGCATACAACCAATCGATACATTCATCGCGAGAATAGAATACGGTTTCACATACATGCATTATTCTTAGTCCCGCACATATCTCATATGCGCTCCTATTTCGTTTCTCTTGAGCCAGGAAACCTCTGTGTAGGACTCTAAAGACTCGTCAATACGCCGGCAGCAGGTGATGATCATATCAAACACCCACAAGCCGCAAGCGGTCTGCTAAACGTAACGGCCACCCGGGTATTGAGCAATCAGAAGATCGACGAGCAAGCCCGCTCACACTCCTGTGAATCCAACCAGTAACACTTACCGTACAGTCCGGTCTCGTCGTCTGATATGTCGCAAATCTCGCCTAGGGATGGTAAACGTCAGACCCCAATAGCTCGATAAGTCGTGTCGATATGAGGTCTATAATAGTTCGAGAAACTACTGGTAACACTTACCAGTAAATCTCAGCAACCCTGGCCAGGGATTTCCGGTTATAGCCAATCGAACACAGCGCAACATCAACTCCCTATACCGGGAGAGACGAATCCCCTCCTATCGCTCATTGCCTCCATGTGATTCGGGACTGTACCCAAAAACCACCTTTTTGCACGCTCTCTTGGACGTGGTAAGGTAGAAATCAAAGCACAATGGGAATCACACAAGTCTCTATGACGATTTCGGGTCTACAGACTAACCTGTACCAGTATCACCAGAGAACTGCCATCTGACGTAAGGTATAATACCATCTGGGAGTTCTCGGCGAGTCCGTCCAGTGTACCCAGTCTCCACTGAGCACCCGTATATCCTCTCTGATGTCAAATACCAATGGATATGGGATCATCCATCGCCCATCTGTATGGGTCGAGAAGGTATACGCTAGTCTACTCTGGTATATCGATGCCCCGTCTCGATACACCCACGACTAGGGACCTTGAAGGATGTACTTATGGACTACCATGTCCCCACTAGTATGATCTACATCATAGTCCAGGTGGTCAAGTACACATCCTAAGGGTTTTACCAACATGTAACAGAGAGACAATCAGTGTACACGTTAAGGTAAAGAGCAACCAGATAGCATACTATCATGTCGAGCAAGAAAGTCCTCCCTATATATGTCCAAGCATCCACTACAATATACATCCTATGTATAGTAATGGCCTCTAGGACATACATATAACTAACAATATTGTATCAGTAATTGCCATGACATGCACAATCCCAATACATATGTGATGTAGTATTGGTTAGGGACAATTGAGATATTGATTCTTATTCCATTATGCTTATGAAATATAGCTAACACATATACATACGTGATATTGCATTGATTATGGACAATTGAGACATTGATTCTTATTCTATTGCGCATATGAAATGTAGTATGCATCTTATACTTACATGCTTACACATATACCTTACTATAGCTACATATACATCATGCACACATACTTACATGTACACCCACATACCTTGCTATAGCTACATGTACATCATACATATATACTTACATGTACACTCACATACCTTGCTATAGCTACATATACCCCTAAGTGGTATTGTATTGTTATTTGATATTGAGACGTTGATTATTGTGCTATTGCGCTTCTGAAATGCATCATACATACCTGCTTACATGTAGATACACATATCTTGCTATAGTTACATGCATACCTCATGTGATGCTGCACTTGATTTCGGAGGAATTGGGAACCGTATAATATATTTTAAAACTTGATGCATATAAATAACGGTTTTCCCTTGATATGCTCATATTACTGTTCTATGTTGCATATATCATGTTTTCCTGGATTTACGCATTGAGATATGGATTTCATGTGATTTATGGGTTTGAGAACCGTGAGGGTATTTCAAGAACTTATGTATTGTTTGAAAACCCGGTTTCTCTTGATATGATATTTCAGTGCGTCCACCATGATTTTTTTCGGTTCTGAGACCTGTGTTAGAAACCCGATTCAAGGAGCGGTGGGCACCGACTGCGGGTACATGGTGGACCAGGTTTGGTTCCCCGGGGCAAGAGGTGATTTTCGTGGTATAAACGATGAGTCTGGCAGGAGGGCTAGTACCTACCGGTGATAGTATTTGGACTCGGCGGTTATCTGGGGGATATCGACCGGAGTTATGTATAGACATGATATATGGATTGCGAGTGTTGATGTGGGAGACTCAGGTTCTATAAGATGTACGGACATGAGGGCCGGTCTTGGTGACGACGCCTGAGATATGAGGATTTACGTGTCGATACTGGACACGGGTTTCATGATGTTTCGAGTGTCGATGTTGGACACTCAGGTTTCATGATTTTGATGTGTCGTTGAGGGACACACACACACACACACAGAGATATATATACAGGCATATGTTTTCATGATATTTCTGGTGTCGGTGTTGGACACTCAAATTCCATGAGACTTACAGGATATGAGGGCCGATCTGAGGATGCGGTGCCTGAGGTATTGGGATTTGGAGTGTCGTTGATGGACACTAGTTTTCCACGATAAGGATTCCATATTGATGATATGTTTTATCCCATACTCATCATTTATTGATATGCATTGCTTCATGTTTTAGTAGTACCTGATAGAGTACCTTTCATGACTGTTGCATATATATATTGCCATATTATACTATCAGTTTGCATGTGATAAATTATCGCAGTACGTGCATACCTGCGATTAGCTGCATGATATTATTTACTATCATGAGTTGGCAACTCACCCCCGTTGTGCCACAGTGTTTTGCAGGTTAGACCCTCAGAGTAGTCACGACAGGGCTTCATACTATCTCCACTTTTGCGGATACCACTGCGGTTGGCTTGAGCCTTTGCTATAGGTGGGTTTCACGGTTATCCTTTTATGTACATCGTATATCTTTTGTTGTATGTAGTACTCTCCATCTACCACCTTCATGTATTTGACTTAGAGACGAGTTGTGAGAATCGATATTGTATTATTTTGTGATTTTGGGTGCGGTGCTCGTGGGAGCCGGTCTTGTTACGAAGTTTTACCTCCTTATGCAGTTTTCATTTATATTTCTTCGCTACGACGTCGTATTTATGCTTGTCGTGGTTGTTTCCGCCGTTGGGCATGATTTGCACCCGTTTGGGGATGCTTTATTTATATTCTATATTGTACCCGTTTTGGGGCTAGTTTTTACAAAGGAGGTGCTGCCAAAATTTTTAAGAAAGTGAACTTAGGTTAAAGATTTTTACTTGAGATTCCCAAAAGTTTTTAACAATGTTCTTATCACTTACTATTTTTGATGGTTTAGATTTCTGGGTTTTCGGCTTACTTGAATTGCGTTACACCTGTAGACGTTACGTAGTTTAAGTGCCGTCACGTGCCAATTTCGGGTAGTGACATTAATGAAAGCATACTCATCCCCATGAATCATCTTGCCACCTCCCCCCAATTCCAAAACAAGAATATAACTCACACGCAAATATCTAAGGGCAAGTTAATCATGGCATGGATTTGTTTAAAGTGTCATGGCCACTAAACAATGTTAACACTAAACAACCCCTATGTTAACATGCACAAGTGTGTGCAAGCCAAAACAAATAATAATAAAATATTAATTAATCTTAATAAAATGCGAGAAAACTATTTTGGTAAACTTTTTACTAAATACCTGCATTATCGCTTAATTAACACTAATCGTATTCTAAGGTGTTACAATCTCCCCACTTAAAGAAATTCGTCCCCGAATTAAAAATTCTTACTATGCGTACCTTCAAAGAGATGATGGAATTTCTTCCGCATCCCGCTCGCAGCCTCTCAAGTGATCTCCTCACTAGACGGGCTATGCCAAAGAACCTTTACAAATGGCAAGACCTTTGACCGAAGTTTCTCAACCTGCCGATCCAATAACTATCGGCCGCTTGGTGAACGAAAGACCGCGTCCTAGTTGAATAGTCTGGTGCTGAATCATGTGAGAAGGGTCATGAAGGTTTTTGCGAAGTATCAACACAAGGAATATGGGGTGAATATCCGAAAATCTGGGTGGAAGTGCAAAACGATAGGCAACGGTACTAACTTGCTCAAGGATCTCAAAAAGACCTATAATTCTGGGACTAAGCTTCCCTTCTTCCCATAACTCATCACGCCATTCATCGGGAAAATCCGTAGGAAAACATGATTTCCCACTGCGAACTCAAGTCTGCGACGACGACGGTCGGCATAAGACTTTTGTCTGCACTGGGCTGCTCTCATCCTGTTCTAAATCAACTGGATCTTCTCCGTAGTCTCTTGACTAGCTGGGGTCCAAAATCCTGCTCTCGCTGAGTCGATCTAATAGACTGGCGATTGACACAACCTACCATACAAAGCCTAAAAAGTTGCCATCTGAATTGTCCCCTGATAACTGTTATTGTTGGGGAATTCTATCGATGGCAAGTAACGATCCCAACGGCCAACAAAATTAAGCACGCACGCACGAAACATATCCTCCAGAGTCTGTATAGTCCGCTCTGACTGACCATCGGTCTATGGATAGAAAGCTGTGCTAAAGCTCAAACAGTACCCAAGGCTTCCTGAAGCTTCTGCCAAAGACGGCTAGTGAACTGGGTGCCTTTATTGGATACAATGCATGAAGGAACTCCGTGCAAACGCACAACTCACCAAAAAACAACTGAGCATACTGAGCATAGCCGAAAGTGGTCTTCACTGGAAGGAAGTGAGCCGCTTTCGTTAACCGGACAACAAAATCACCCAAATGGAGTCATACCCTTGACTAAACCTGGGTAGATCCACAACGAAATTCATGAAGATTTGCTCCCATTCCCACTCCGGAACAGTTAAAGGTTGTAACTCTCTTGCCAGTCTCAAATGCTCAGCCTTAGCTCGCTGACAAGTCAGGCACCTCAAAACGAAATCCGAAACATCACTCTTCATCCTTGCCCACCCCTAACTATCTCTCAAGTCACGTAACATCTTAGTGGAACTTGGGTGAACACTAAAAGCTGACTGATGTGCCTGCTTTAGGATCTCACGTCTATACCCATCGGTATTAGGTACAAACAAACGAGTCCCTAAACGTAGCACACCCTGGTCATCAATCAAGAACTCCGAATCTTTACCCTGCCGAACATACTCAAGAATCTCAAACAAATGGGCATCGGTGGGCTGTACCTCACGAAAATGATTAAGTAGAAGTGGATGGGCGCGGACATGAGCAAGCTGTCCCCCAGTGGAGGTGAACTTAAACTGTACTCGGCTGTCACACAAGAATTGTAAATCTACAGAAGACTGTCTGCTCAACTGGAACAACCTACCTTCGGGCCTACGACTTAAAGCATCAGCAACCACATTCGCTTGCCCGGGTGATAAAGGTGTTAGTTATGTATATGCCCTAGAGGCTATTATTGTACATATGATGTATATTATAGTGGATGCTTGGATATATATAGAGAGGACTTTCTTGCTTGATATGATAGTATGCTATCTGGTTCCTTTTTGTCTTAACATGTTGATTTGTATTGGGTTACTGTCTTGCTCTCACATGTTGATAAAACCCTTAGGATATGTACTTGACTACTAGGACTATGATGCAGATCATACTAGTGGGGCTAGAGTAGTCCCCAAGTACATCCTATAACTGTTCCTAGTCGAGGGTGTATCAAGATAGGGTATCGATACTCCAGAGTAGACTAGCGTATACGTATCTTGACCCATATGATGGGCAATGGATGATCCCACATCCATTGGTGTATGACATCAAGGATAGTATGCGGGTGCTCAGTGGAGACTGGGTACACTGAACGGACTCGCCGAGAACTCCTTGTTGGTATTATACCTATCGTCAGATAGCAGTTCTCTGGTGACACTGGTACATGTTAGTCTGTAGACCCGAGATCCTCATAGAGTCTTGTGTGATTCCCACTGTGCTTTGATTTCTACCTTACCACGTTCAAGAGAACGTGCAAAACGGTGGCTTTTGGGTACAGTTCCGAATCACATGGAGGCAATGAGCGATAGGAGGGGTTTCGTCTCTCCCGGTATTGGGAGTTGATGTTGCGCGGTGCTCGATTATCCATAACTGGAAATCTCTGGTCAGGGTTGCTGAGATTTACTGGTAAGAGTTATCAGTAGTTTCTCGAACTGTTATGGACCTCACATTGGTACGACTTATCGGTTATTGGGGTCTGACGTTTACCACCCCTACACTCGATATGTGACATATCGGACAAAGATACCGGACTGTATGGTAGTGTTACCGATTGGATTCGTAAGAGTATGTACAGGCTTGCTTGTTGATCTTCTGGTCACTCAATACCTGGGTGGCTGTTACGTTTAGCTGATCGCTTGCAGCTTGTGGGTGTTTGATATGATCATCACCTACTGCCGGCGTATTGACGAGTATTTAGAGTCTTACATAGGGGTTTCTGGCTCAGGAAAAACGAAGTAGGAGCACATATGTGATATGTGCGGGATCGAGATTGATACGCATATGTGATACCGTATTCTATTCTCGTGATATGTGATATCGGCCGGTTATATGTGATATAGCCGGGTTATCTGATAGAATGTTTATTCGATGAAATGATACACACACACACATTATATGCTCACTTAAGTATTTGTTATTCTCACTTGTGATACATTTAACATATATGTGATATATGTTTATTGTATTGTTTTCTTTTGTTACATAAATATTGTATATGTGATATATAATATTATGACATGCTAGGTTATACATGCAATGAGGATGTATGAGAATTATACCATGCTATATATAATTTTTGGGTTTAAATTCCTAAGTAATTCAAATTGTGGAAATGAGTCATGGATGAAGCTTCATGAAGCTTGTTGATAACCTTTGACAAAGTCCACTCTTTTTGTTTTGCTTAAGATATTTTCTAACTCAACCATGATACATAGCCATGGTTAATTCTCTACAAGGGTTAGGATTTCACATATACTGACCAAGGGTTGCATTTCTAACCTCATCTCATTCATTCATCTTCTTCTTCCTCATCTCATTTTTGCTCTCTTCACTTTGAGATCAAGAAGAAAATAGGCGAGAAATTAAATACTAAAGTGAGCAATATTCCTACTTCATCATCCTCTTCTATACTAGCCATATAGAATAGTGCCTTAGCTTCACTAATTCCATATTAGTGAAGTGAAAGCTTGAGTCCGTGTTTCCTCGACGTAGATCATCGTAGACTTTGAAGACTTCAAGCAAGGATGCATCATACATCCTGTGGAGCCTCTCAAGAGTTCGGGAGCTTGTTGATCGCAGCGAAGGGACTACTACTTGGAGCTTATAAAGTTAAGGAGTGGACTACAAAGGTTGTAATCCTTAATCACTTAGTTGTAAAGTTGTTTACTTGTTGTTTTCCGTATGAATCTCTAGCTAAAGATCTTGTTTAGGGTTATTAAGCATGGCAAAATTTTAACATGGCATGGATGTTGCCACCCGAAACCTTGCTGTCGTGCTTAGAAACCCAACAAAAGGATCTCACGATCATAATTCTTCACAAGCTCCATCCAACGGCGCTGTCTCAAAATCAGATCCCGTTGCAGGAAGATGTACTGAAAACTCTGGTGGTCCGTGAAAATCTGACACGACTTGTAATGCCCAGTTCTTTTGTACACCAATATCCGTACTTATATAAAGTGTTGCTTACAAAATTTGTTTATTTATATTTATAATTATTTTATTTATTTTAAAACCCTAACCTTTAAACGCATTGCTCCTTTTCCAAGCCGAAAGCGGTAGTACATAAACTCTTCTTTGATTGGTCCCCTCTTACCCAAACACAAACCCTATTTCTATTCAGTTTTATATTTTCTCCATTTTCCAGCCCAGCCCACCATTCCTTCCCCCCTTTCCTTTTAATTCTTTTTCCCCAGTCCAAGCCCAGGCCCCTCCCTAAAACCCCAAACCCATTTCTTTTCTCCCCCGAGACCGGCCCAACTCCCCCACACTCGACCCGCTTTTCCCCCTTCTTCCTCTATCGTATCCCCTTCTCCGCTCTTTTCCCGCCTCTCTCCCTTCGCAACGGCCACTTCCCCAAGACCCGCGCCCGTTCACCCGCATCTCCACGACCTTGTCCTCGTCCCAACTCCTCCGCGCCGAGCTCCCCCTCTTCGCCCAACAAATCCCCACGACTCGCTCCTTCCTTGCCAACAAACCCCCTGATCTCATCGCCCGTGCCCTCCCTCTCTCTGCACTCCCTCTCTTCATCACTCTCGTCCACTCTCTCTCTCTCGTCGACCTTACCTCATCCACGCCCCCTCGCAATCGCCACTTTGCACCACCGGAGCCTCCATCGCCTGCCACCTCCTCTCCTCGGGAACCCATCGCCGGGAGCATCTTCTACCTTCTTGAACCCATCTCCACAACCACCACCATCATCATCCCCACCCACCCCTTCGCCTGCACACCCGAGCCCCCATCGCCACCTTACCGTCGCCCCAGTACTACCGAGCCTCAACCCCTGACCACCTCAACACCTGAGCATATTCGCCTGCACATCACCGTCACCAGGCCACCACCTTCGCTGAGCAACTGCCTCGATGCCTGTTGCTCCACTCATCGAGCCCCACTGCACACCTGCATCATCGGCCGACCCCTGAGACAACTCTGACGAGCTCCATCTCTTCGCTACTCCATCGAGCTCCTCTGCCACCTACACCCACAATTCCCGCTGCCAACACCATCATCTCCACTACACAGACGAGCCAAGCTTCAAGCCAAACCGAGCCCAGCATTTTATCGAGCAGTCGAGCTCATCACTATTGCCGCGGCTGCTCGTGTTGCTGCTGTCTGTGTCGTCATTGCAGTCACCGTTGTCTCGCCAACCTAAGCCACCCTGGTTGCCTCGCCATCAAAAGCCAACACCAACGACCATCACCACCCTCGCCGTCAAGACCCAGCAACCAAGCCGCCGCTGCCGAAGAACTCGAGCTCGAGCCTAGTCGGGTTGCCGTGCTGCGCGCCTATCGTGATCACGCCATTGCCGCTGCCGTACCATCGTCAATACTTCGTCAGGCATGTTTAATACTTGCTTCATACTAATTATACCTATTCAATTCGATTGCACTTCAATAGCATATATACATTTTGATTGCGAATCAAGCAACTTAAGTGTTCGATGCAAAACACGAACTGAAAACCCCATTTAGATTGACGGAAACTAATCACGACTGGTGGCCCGAGTGATAACGAATGCTGTGTTATGATTTGGCGTGAAAATATGGTTTTTAACAACGTAATATGTCCTTCCCTTTTTGACCCGTTAAAACTGAACTTTTCCCATACCTGAACCTTGTAAAAATCACAGTTAATTGACTACAAATCGGAATGTTGCGTTCGAGGGCTCATATTGAAGCCGACTCGACGACCTAGAACACCATAAGAGTTTTAATCTATTTCTATGCTAAAAAGGTGACGAAAAATGGTTTGGAGTGCGGCTCTGGACTGCAGTCCAGAGCAGCTCGGGCTGTCGATTCTCGTGTTGTAATACTTCCACTCTGCTGTATGAAAATGTTATGATGCGGAATCCTATACCATAGAAAGATAAATCTATTAGATATCTATTGAAAGTGATTTCATTCATTTTCACTGTCGTTTACTTTTTAAATTATACTTTAAATCAACAGAACATATAGCTGTCCCAAACAGGGACAGAACATATACCCCTTTATTGTACAATGCATAACTTACATTACGCCATGGATATTACTGATACGCCAATTGAGTTTGAAACCTAACTGATAAACCTAGATTTTGTTCAACTATAGCATTGCCTAATTACTAACTCAACTGGGATTAAAATGTGTTATGAAACGGACTTCCGGTTCAGAAATTGGATTTCCAGCAGTGAACACTTAAAATGAAATGACCATAACTAGCAAACCTGAAACCCGATTGACGCAAAACCAATTTTTATGGACAGATAATTAAACATACTGCTTATCCCTTTTTCATCATTCTGCTCAATTCTGCATGTATGAATTATAGTAAATTATGGAAGTGGTAGGACACTGACCGCTGATATTCTATTCATATCGTAATTATTGTATTCTCATCATATCATATAGATGTCATTGCATGTGTAACCTAGTGATCGTGTACATTACCCAGTGTTAGATATAAGTGTTTTAATTGTGGCAAGTATGTTAGTGTTAAAGCGTGAATGAATAAGCGAAGTGATACGTACTTGTACACAATCAGCGGACCCTATTGATTTATTGCATTGTTGACGTCTATGGGACATATATAAGTGTAACTATAACTGGAATGGGACGGTTATGGAGCAGTTATATTAGTGATATAGGTAAGGAACCAAACACTGTCCATTTATCTTGGGTATCAGTCGAGACATGCTTGATGGAGATCCTGTCTCCAGTTCTCGCATAGACTTGTCGTGGACCGACTAGTATTTGAGTTTATGGTTGGTGTTTGATGTAGACCACATGGTGTGGGGTAGTTTGAGTGTGAGTTCAACGGAATCTCGGGAGTCCCATTGCCAGCATACACAGTGATTCTAGGAGTTATATGGGTGATATTACTGATTATCAGCGACTCAGGCCCGTGTTCCTTTGCCCCTAGGACCCTACCCTTCGGCGGGGGATACTCACGAGTGGTTGACTCTCACACTTAGACTGACGATAGGTTTAGTGACCTGGACAGTGAGACTTAGAGACTGATAGGTTTAGTGACATGCATTGATTACTGACTCGATACACCTGCCTTACTGTTTACCCATTTTACCGTTTACCGGTACTTGCTCCTTCATGCTGATATCATCACTTTATGAATGTTGGTTCATATTCATCATTATTACACATATTACATATGTATTTCTATTTATTGCTATTGCGTCGCTCTGACGACCCGAGTATGCATGCTCAGAGTGAGGACTGGATTTAGCTTGGATCGGGACCTGACGTACCTCGGAGATATTGTGGACATCTAGATCAGCGACTCGGCGCTATCCTTCCTTAATCTCCATCTGGTTAGTTTTTGTATTTGTTTAATTTAGTGACTGCAATTCTCATTACCTGTGCATTGATTACTGATTACCACGTAAAGCTAGAAGCCGAAGTGTGACTACGGTAGGATATGTCCTTGACCGTAGGAGCATGGCTGGCCTTGTCAACCCCTCGTATTCCGTATTTTGGGAAGCGGGGCGTGACACGACTCTCCGTACAAGTAGTGTCTCCAAATCTTCAGCGCAAGACCACCGCGGCCATCTCAAGATCATGAGTGAGATAATTCTGCTCATACTCCTTCAACTGTCGGGAAGCATAAGTGATAACTCTATCATGCTGCATCAAAACACAATCGAGCCCCACTCACGAAACTTCACAGTAAACGACATAGTCGCTCGATCCAGAAGGCAAAGATAGAACTGGTGCAGTTGTCAACCGAGTCTTCAACTGTTGAAAACTCAGCTCCCATGCCTCTGTCTAAAGAAAAGGAACTCCCTTCCTGGTCAATCCGGTCAGCGGTGCAGCGATACTCGAGAAATCCTGCATAAAACGGTGGTAAAAACCGGCTAAGCCCAAAAGCTGCGTACCTCTGTCACTGATACAGGTCTGGGCCAAAACTGTATGGCCTCGATCTTCCTCGGGTCCATACGAATACCGTCTCCCGTAACCATATGACCTAGGAAGTCAACACAATCAAGCCAGAAGGAACACTTCGAGAATTTAGCAAACAGCTGGTGCTCTCTCAATGTCTGCAAAGCCATCCTCAAGTGCTGCTCATGTTCCTCTCGACTCTTGGAATGGACCAGAATGTCATCAATAACACAATAATAAACTGGTCGAGGAACAGCCTGAAAAATCTGGTTCATCAAATCCATGAACGCTGCTGGGGCATTGGTGAGTCCAAACGGCACCACAAAAAACTCATAATGCCCATAGCGTGTACGAAAAGCAGTCTTCGGAATGTCATCATTCCGAACCCGCAACTGATGATGACCTGATCACAAATCAAACATAGAAAAAATGTCCCGCACCCTGAAGCTGATTAAAGAAATCGTCAATGCGAGATAAAGGATACCTATTCCGCACTGTAACTCGGTTCAATTAATGAAAATCAATACAAAACCTCAAACTGCCGTCCTTCTTGACGAACAGAACATGAGCTCCCCATGGCGAAACACTTGGACGTACAAGTCCCCTAACAAGAAACTCTTGCAGCTGATCCTTAAGCTCTCTAAGCTCCGCCGGCTCATTTGGAACAACGTCGGAAAACTCTCGCACGATAGGAACCATGTCCATCGAATCTACTGTGGCTCCGGTATCATAAATGGAAGCTAAGAATCCTCGACATCCTCTCCTCAAAAGCCGACTAGTGAAAAAGGCTAAAATCAAGCTGTGAGGGGCGGCACCACGGTCCCCCTGCATAACAAGAACTAACTCGCCGGGAAAACAAAACCTGACTGTCTTCTCGCGGTAGTCTACAGACGCATAGCACGTAGCTAACCAGTCTATGCCCAGGAGAACATCAAAGTCCAACATGTCTAGAAGGATCAATCGACGGACGAATCTCTATCTACTATCCAATTGGCACATGACCGAAACACGTATCGCGCAACAAAAGAATCGCCAACAGGAGTAATCCCAACAAACAGCTGATCTAGCAAACACGACTCGGCCCAACCTCGGCACGAAGTGTGTAGAAACATATGAGTGCATGGATCCCAGATTAAAAAAATGTGTGCATCAAAAGAACATACGAAAAAGAATACCTGAAAACTCTGCATTGGACGCCTGCACGTCTAGATGAGTCAAAGCAAATGCTTGTGCCTGTCCTTTATCTGCAACTGGCTATCCTCCACCTTTACCATCCTGTTCTCTCTGAACAAACCCTCCGCGACCATGACCTCTCTGAACATAAGTCTGACACGGATCAACAACAGGCGCAAAAATGCCACTCTCCCTGAGGTGAATGTGGTAGGGTAATATATGGTACGTCTGTCTCTTTCTGGCGTACTATGGTACAATTCCTGACGAGGTGATGGAAACTCCCGCACCGGAAATATCCAGACGATGACTGTTGACCCTTCTGGGGATAAGAGCTAAATAACTGACCTCGTTCCAAGCCTCTGCTACTTTCGAGACTTGAACGAAATCTGCCACGGCGTCTAAACATCTGTCTCTGGGCTGATACACTAGTACGAGCCCTCCTCGGTTCTAGAACTTTCAAAGTCTCGGGAAGACGCTCCTCATCTAGTAGGGCTGCATCCACTGCTGCTGTATACGTGACACAATGCTTTGTGCTGATAGCGAGGAATAACTGGGTAACAGGAGCGGCAACCTCCTGTCGCTGCGCTCGACTGGCTTCAACCAATGATCCCATCATCTGGCGCAAATCCTGCATATCTGCATCGAGCCTAGGGATACGACTATCGAAGGCGGATCAATCTGCTCCCGTACAGCGAGCGTACCGTCCTGGTCAGTCCTCATCTCAGACGAGCCAACTCTGACCTCGGCTCTCGCTACCTCTCCCTGAGCCCTCGTAGTCTTCGGTGGCATAATGGATAGAAATGGAAACATGACTCGATAAGAACACGGAAATCGAATCATAAGGATGTATATAATCATGGAAGGAATTTCAAGCAATAAGTCCTAAGGTCACTTAGGCGGAGTACCGTGTCGTAAGTATGCCGCAGATATACACACGCTACGTCACTCTGCTTAAGCTACCTACTCTATCATACCAAGGTCATAATACACTCCGAAAGGTAAAACCTAGCGCTTTGATACCCAACTTTGTCATAATCCAAAATTTGGCATGTGACGGCACTTAAACCACGTAACGTCTACAGGCGTAACGCAATTCAAGTAAGCCGAAAACCCAGAAATCTAAACCATCAAAAGTAGTAAGTGATAAGAACACTGTTAAAAACTTTAGGAATCTCAAGTAAAAAATTCTTTAACTTAAGTTGCTTTCATAAAATTTTGGCAGCACATTCTTTGTAAAAACTAGCCCCAAAAAGGGTACAAAAATAAGATATAAGTATAGCATCCCCAAAGGGGAGCAAATCTCGCCCAAAGGCAGAAACAACCACCACAAGCAAATATACGACGCCGTAATGAAGAAATAGACGATATAAAGTGAAAACAACATAAAAGATAAAGCTGCATAAAAAGGCCGGCTCACACAAGCACGACACCCAGAGTCACAAAATAATATATAATATCGTCCTCACATCTCGTCTCTAAGTCAATACATGAAAGTAGTAGATGGAGAGTACTAGATACAATAAGATATACAATGAGCATCATCGGATAACCGCAAAATCCACCTATAGTAAAACTTCTCACAGTCAGCCGCAGCGGTATCCGCTGCAAAAGATGATGCGATAAGAAGAAGTCCTGCCGCGACTGCTCTGAGGGACAACCTGCAAAACACTGTGGAAAAATAGGGGTGAGTTGCCAACTCGTTAATAGTAAATAACATCATGCAGGTAATCGCAGGTTTGCACGTATTGCGATAATCTATCACATACAAACTGATAGTATAATACGACAATATGTATATGCAACAGTCATGAAAGGTACTCTATCAGGTACTAATAAAACATGAAGCAATGCATATCAACTGAAAGCTGAGTATGGGATAAAACATATCATCATCACAGAATCCTCATCATGGAAAAACCAGTGTCCATCAACGACACTCCAAATCCCAATACCTCAAGCACCGCATCCTCAGATTGGCCCTCATTTCCTGTAAGTCACATGGAACCTGAGTGTCCAACATCGACACTCGAAAACATCATGAAACTAGTGTCCAACATCGACACGTAAATACTCATATCATGGGCTCCATCTGCGGGATCGGCCCGTAGGCTTCGGCAGAACGGTTGGTCCATGTCCATCTCATAACTCCGGTCGGTATCCTCCAGATCTCTACCGTGTCCATATACTATCACCGGTAAGGTAGTACTCCCCTGCCTCGGGCTCACTAACTACAATACGAGTCTTCTTGCCTCGGGATACCTCCAGGCCCACCATGTACTCGCAGACGGTTCCTCCACTCCTTGAATCGGGTTTCACATGCCAATCTCAGAACTGAGAAAACTCATGGTGGACGCACTGAAAGATCATATCAAGAGAAACCAGGTTTTTCAAACAATACATAATTTCTTGAAATACCACGGTCCTCAAATCCATAAAATCACATGAAATCCATATCTCAACGCGTAAATCCATGAAATAAGATATATGCAACATAAAATGCTAATATGAGCCTAACAAGGGAAAACAGCTATTTAATGCATCAAGTTATTAAATATATCATGTGGTTCCTAATTTCTCCGAAATCTAATGCAACATCATATAAAGGTGAACATGTAGCTATAGCAAGGTAAATGTGTAAGCATGTAGGTATAGTAAGGTATATGTGTATGCTATATTTCATATGCACAATGGAATAAGAATCAATTGTCTCAATTGTCCCTAACTAATACAATATCACATATGTATATATGTTGTGCATGTCATGGCAATTACTGACGGTGTGTGTAGCATACAATTAGTGCTCGTGCAACATGAACCGTCAATAATAGTGCAGTATCCAATGGGTACAAGTCCAGGCACAAGAAGTAATAATATGAAATGAAGTTCATGCACAATCTCTATGTACATATACTTATAACTAATAATCATATCATTGAATCTAGCCCAGACGCATAACGCCGTGCGGGCGATTCCCCTGTAGATGTTAAATCTACTCACAGATGATCTTGAGCTAAGTAAAGCCAACCACTTACTTTCCCTTCTTCGCAGCCTCTGAAGTCCTCGCCTGCGATCCTAAAATCATATAACAACAAAACAAGTGCATATTAGAAATCGACCAATAACACGTACAAACTACGTTTGAGCGATGCACCAACTACAAACAAACTCTTAAGTGTTCGGTTAGTGGCTAACGTGCGTAGAGACAATACGAAATCAACCCAAGAGCAACAACTACACAAAGTACATGAACCGTGTCGGATAACGTAACGCGCGTAGTCGAAACATTAGAAACAAGCAAAGTGATCCCAGATTTTGTATATTGTCAAAATATAAAAATCAAGTAGTACCAAACACTTTAAAACAACTGCAGATAGCTACCCTACAAAACCCAAGCCCCAACTCCCTAAAATAACTGAGGTCGCCGGATTTTCCTATAGTGTCGCCGGCCAAAACCACCCAGGTGGGGTTCGTGCTTCAGGTGAATGCTTAGGGTCTCTAGTACATCACTACTACATTGCTAGATTTTCCAGTATACACTCGGGGTCACAGCAGATCACAGACATCCTATAATGACACTAAAAATACGATATGTGCACAAAACCATACCTTTAGTGTTCTAAACAACAACTACAAGGCAACACAACAATAAAACACCTATTTAACAATTTATAGGTTATACCTATCCAGACTTGCTCAAAAGATCCTAGCTTTCCATGCTCCAAGAGATCCTAGAGGCTAAAACATGACATGAGAAGTGTTTTGGAGGTGTTTAATGAAGGTTTTGGAAGGTTTAGTAAAGGAAAGGTGAAGGCTTCAGTTGAGAGTTGAGGAGATGAAGAAATAATTGAGAAAGAGATAGAGTGAGATGAGAATGAGAGAGTGAGGTGTGATAATGATGAGAGGGTGAGTGCACCCTTACACTTACTCTCTCCTTCTCCATCATTAATGCAAGCATACTCATCCCCATGAGTCATCTTGCCACCTCCCCCCAATTCTAAAACAAGAAGATAACTCACACACAAATATCTAAGAGCAAGTTAATCATGGCATGGATTTGTTTAAAGTGTCATGGCCACTAAACAAGGTTAACACTAAACAACCCCCATGTTAACATGCACAAGTGTGTGCAAGCCAAAACAAATAATAATAAAATATTAATTAATCTTAATAAAATGCGAGAAAACTATTTTGGTAATCTTTTTACTAAATACCCGCATTATCGCTTAATTAACACTAATCGCATTCTAAGGTGTTACACCAACACTTCACAGAATTTGGTAACTTGAGCATCAACCTGTACCCCCTACGAGTGCGGCGAATAGCCCGCCAATTCTAGAGTGAGGCCCCCTCTGTTTCAACGCCATGAGATGCAGACCCGTTTCCTTCCAGAACCCGGCCATCCGTGCACTCCATCGCGGGGTAATCCTAGTACAGAAAAGAAAATATGTACAATGATGACATCGACCTCAATCCGGTCGTGCCCCAAACAAATAATATACAAGCAGGCAGTGACGGCAGTCCACATGTCAGACGCTCGCCCCACGATATCAAATGTATAAATAAAACTAAACTATACTATCATTGCAACTATGCTATCCCCACGACGAATCCGCTACAAACACAGCACAACACAGAACATCAACGTGAATGTCACGTTCGCAAACCCGTCTAAAAGAACTATAGAAATTAGACAACTTGTTCCGATCTAATGACATTCACGGTCGCAGATAGAAATACATGTACTGAAAAATTTAAACAATGTTAGAAATATCGAGTTTGAAATAACCCCGAATAGCCCCAAACTACTAGATAAAACCATATTAAAACCGGGCTAAACTAGCAATACCACTGAACCAACATTCCAAAGACTAGACCACAACCCAAATATGAAACCCATACTTCATGAAATGGCCGGCCAGCTCGGAATTTCAATCAAAGTGCTCGGCCAAAAACAGGTGGGAATGGTTCGTATTTGGGGTGCAGGCTAGTAGTCACCTAAGTAGTCTTCTGCAGTTGCTAAATTTTTTTTACCAGACACGTAAAATTTAGACAGAAACTGGAATGCATCGAGTGATGTTTCAGGGTTGTTTCGGTTTCGATACTTTTACATCGTCTAAACCAACTAGTATGCGGTTAATGGGTTGGCTCTGATACCATGTAAGGCTACGCCAGCGCCCCGACCATCTTTCCGTGGCCAAATGCGGAACAAAAACTTTTCAAAACGGTACTAATGGAACCCTAAACCCCGGATCGAACCATTAACTCTATACTAGTAAACTGTAAAGTGGTTAAGAGATTATACCGATCGATCCGTGTCCTTCAGTCTTCAATCTCTGTCCCAAGCTTGTCACGCCTGCCTCGAATGAGTTTGCTCTCCGGTCTCCCTCGTCGAAGAGCATCCACGTCGAGGATTCTTTATACGGGCTCCCGCTTCTAAACCGAAGCAACTCGGACATCAAGTTTGCTAGCAGAGATGCCCAAGGTGAAGTAGAGAAAGTGTGTGATCATTTTGTCTCAATCCATGTTAGTTATATGTATGCCCTAGAGGCCATTACTGTACATATGTTGTATATTGTAGTGGATGCTTGGACATACATAGGGAGGACTTTCTTGCTCGACATGATAGTATGCTATCTAGTTACTCTTTATCTTAACATGTACTCTGATTGTCTCTATGTCACATGTTGATAAAGCCTTTAGGATGAGTACTTGACTACCAGGAATATGATGCAGATCATACTAGTGGGGACAGTGTAGTCGCCAAGTACATCCTTCAAATGTTCCTAGTCGTGGGAGTACCGAGATAGGCTATCGATACTCCAGAGTAGACTAGCGTATGCGCTTCTTGACCCATATGATGGGCGATGGATGATCCTATATATCCATTTGTGTTTGACATCAGAGAAGGTATACGGGTGCTCAGTGGAGACTGGGTACACTGGACGGATTCGCCGAGAACTCCCAGATGGTATTATACCTCACGTCAGATGGCAGTTCTCTGGTGACACTGGTATAAGTTAGTCTGTAGACCCGAGATCATCATAGAGTCTTGTGTGATTCCCACTGTGCTTTGATTTCAATCATACCACATCCAAGAGGGCGTGCAAAACGGTGGCTTTTGGGCACAGTCCCGAATCACATGGAAGCAATGAGCGATAGGAGGGGTTTCGTCTCTCCTGGTATAGGGAGTTGATGTTGTGCTGTGTTCGATTGGCTATAACTAGAAATCCCTGGCCAGGGTTGCTGAGATTTACTGCTAAGTGTTATCAGTAGTTTCTCAAACTGTTATGGACCTCTTATCGATACGACTTATCAAGCTACTAGGGTCTGACGTTTACCACCCATAGGCGAGATATGCGACATATCAGACGAAGAGACCGGACTGTACGGGAGTGTTATTGGTTGGATTCATGGGAGAAAGTACAAACATGCTTGTTGATCTTCTGATTGCTCAATACCTGGGTGGCTGTTACGTTTAGCTGACTGCTTGCAGCTTGTGGGTGTTTGATATGATCATCACCTACTGCCGGCGTATTGACGATTCTTTAGAGTCCTACACAGAGGTTTCCTAGCTCAGGAAAAACGGAGTAGGAGCACATATATGATATGTGCGGGACCGAGAACAATACGTGTATGTGATACCGTATTAGATTCTCGCAATATGAGATATCGGCCGGGTATATGTGATATAGCCGGGTCATCGGATCAAGTGTTGATTCGATGAACTGATACAGATTATATTAGTCGGTTATTTGTGAAATAGCCGGGTTATCAGATCAAGTGTTGATTCGATAATTTAATGTATAATTATAAATTTGATATATTAAATTATATTAACTAGTATAAGCTCACTTAAAGATTCTTTTTCTCACTCGGGTAATACATTGATATATATGTGATATATGTTAATTGTATTATTTTATTTCGTTACAATAAATATTGTATATGTGATATATAATATTGTAACAAGTTATGATTACTAATGCAACATGATTTGTGGAGATTAAACATGATTAGGGTTTGATTTGGGTTAGCACTTTCATGAAGCTTCTAGAAGCTTTATGTTTTGTTTTAAGCAAAGATATTTTGTTATGATATTTTGAAGATATTTTCCTAACCCAACCCAAACCCTTTACCATGGTTTATTCTCTACAATGGTTAAGTCTTTTGTTTCTTAACCAAGGGTTGATTTGTAACCATAACTAATGATTTCATTATTCATCACAAAGTAATTTCTTCTTCTTATTCCTTTTTGGAATAAGCTTTCTAGCTTTTTCATATGTGATGAAAATGAGTGAGAAATTGTAAACAAATGAGAGCTAAATTCCTACTTCATCATCCTTATCTATTCTTGCCACTTAGATTAGGGTGTTTGCTTTGCTAATACTTGATTAGCAAAGCAAGAGTTTGGGTTTGAGTTTCTTCAAGGTAGATCATCTTTGTTATTGAAGATCGGAAGCAAGCTTGCATCTTTTTCTTCATGAAGCCTCTCTTGAGTCCGGGTACTCGATGATCGCAGCGAAGGGACCTCAACACGGAGCTTTAGAAGTGAAGGAATGGACTACAAAGGTTGTAATCCCTAACTCTTAGAAGTAAAGATATTTACTTGCTTTGTTTCGCCTAATCTCTAGTCTAAGATCTTCGTTAGGGTTGTTCGGCACATGAAAAATTTGATTTTGGCATGGTTGATGCCTTGTATAACCTTGTGACAGTGCCTAGTAATCCTACAGTTGTATTAGAGCCAAGCTAGAGTTTTAGCCGAAGTTTAGACGAAATTTAAAGTCCGATCGAAACCCGAAACGTCGCAATACACCCCCTCTCTGGAAATTTTTTAAAATTTTGATTTTTTCTGTATTAAAAATACTAAGAAAATTAAGCAGGGAATTCTAAGAATTACTGTGAAGTACGGAGCACTAATTCCCTCATTAGACCGCAGAACCGAGGCCAAACAATGCGTTTGGCGGCGGTTCCGCGGCCAACTTAAAAAGTTTGGTGCTACCACTTCTAGGGTTTATTCTTGGTTAATTTTGCATGCTTCTGAGAATTTTTAATTATACTCAAGTATTGAGTTTTCTGGAGATCTTTTGTATTCGTTGATTCGATCGGAAAGTTTAACTTCGTTTAACGTTTTCGGGGTAATTTAGAACGTGTTAAAAAGTTTGAACGGATGTCAATAACTCACTTTTTCCCCTGCCGGAAAATTTCCAAGTGTTGGATTTTTTCCTTAATTAAAGAACATTCATAGTCGTGCAAGTAACGCGGTGGACCCTCTAGAAGAACACAAACCTTAACTCGATTATGTGACCGTCTGAACCACTTCTAAACCTTAGGGTTTGGGGCAGTACGGCGTTGCCATATGTGAGGCGTTGGTTTGACCCTTCTACGGCTGAACCATTGGTACTATGGCATGTGATGGATACGTTTTGAACTCCGCTCAAGTGTTGAGCTATTTGGGAAATCTTGGGTGTTTGTTTATTCGATCTGAAATTTTAACATTGTCTATTTGTCTGGAATGTGATACAATATTTGAAATCCACAAGTAGTTATGAGATAACTAATTTGAACGTTATAAATCTAGTAGTTTAGTCTCATTTGATCGGTTGCCACGGGATTTTGATGTGATCAAAAGTCCATCGCAATCACGTAGCGTACGCGGATACTCGCCAGGTAAACTTAATAGATAGCCACGCCCCATAGCCCCGACCAAGTGGCTGTAGGAGAACCCCGTCGCCAAAAGCATCCGTTCGGATGCTCGCGGCAGCGGTGTTCCGCTTTAGTGCACTTCGTCGACGGCATCTGGGGGTGTGGCCGTCTACTAAAGTTTGCGACGATCATTCGATCAGGATGTCGGGAATCTTGTTGAATTGCCCGACTTGATATTGAAAAGTGTTTTCGAGATCGAGACTAAAATGCGGGGTTTATAATTGTTAGGCATGCGATGTCTAAGGAATTCATTTGGTTAGGCATGAGATGTCTAAGGAGGTTGCAGATTCCAACTTTTGTAGTTTTATACTTTCTTTTCTGTGACCGTAAGCGTAGTATGTGGTGTATCGCCGGTTTCGTTGCTATACATCAACGAAAATCGGGATACGCATACTTGCTTATGTTGATGATATGAGATATTATGTGTTACTGTGATATGTTGTACGTTTTGAATAGCCGGGGGTTTTATGTGAGATGAGGGTTTTTATTTTCATTCATGTAAAATTCATTGTATATAATATTCTTTTATTGGGGCACTTCCGGGCTGAGGATGATGTCACCATTGTATATTATTTACTTTTCCGCATTAGGTAGACTTAAGGCGGGGAGCATAAGTAACCGGGTTCTAGGGTCCAGTGGAAGACCATCTCGAGGAGTCAAGACCGGGTCTCCTAACCCTAGAATTGGCAGTGTTGCTTGCCGCTCTCGTAGGGGTCTAGAGATATGGGTTTGGCTATTCATCACGACCGTGGAATCCGTGTTTTATAGAGGCTCGTATTAAAACATGGACCTCCTAGTATATCCAATATTTGATATATGTTCTTCTGCTGCAATGTTCTGTGATGAGATCATATTACTGCCTGAGACGAATGTTTATATTATATATATGAGATATATATTGTATATTGTTGATTTCGTTTCAAATGTGATGCTTGTGAAGCATAATAAAATGGGACTTCATTAATGAGATTAATGAAACTAAAAGAAACCTAAAGATGTTGTAGAAACTTGTCTCAAAAACTGGTAGCTCTAGTTCTTGCTTTGCATAGCGGTATTCTTTTTAGAATATCCAGCACCTTATTCGATAAGGAAAGAGCCGAGATCTCTTCACGGGGAGTGACCTCTTTAGCGAAACTAGCAGATGCTACAAACTCGGTTTGTCTTTTGATTGTTTTTATAGTTTTTGCGTTGCATAGTGATATTTGTGAAATATCCTGCACCTTATTCGATGAGGCAAGAGCCGAGATCCCTTCACTGGGAGTAACCTTTTTAGCAAAATTAGAAAAGGCCACAAAAACATTCCATTAAAAATCACTCGATTCAACAATGATATCAAGTTCATTACGCAAAAGGTTTTCTTAAAAACCTGTCGTAACCCTCCGTCATTTCAGATAAGTACTACTTAGTATTCGTGCTACGTTTGTGTTAGTTATATGTATGCCCTAGAGGCCATTACTGTACATAGGATGTATATTGTAGTGGATGCTGGGACATATATAGGGAGGACTTTCTTGCTCGACATGATAGTATGCTATCTGGTTACTCTTTACCTTAACGTGTACATTGATTGTCTCTCTGTTACATGTTGGTAAAGCCCTTAGGATGTGTACTTGACTACCTGGACTATGATGCGGATCATACTAGTGGAGACATGGTAGTCCGTAAGTACATCCTTCAAAGTCCCTAGTCGTGGGTGTATCGAGACGGGGCATCGATATACCAGAGTAGACTAGCGTGTACCTTCTCGACCCATACAGATGGGCGATGGATGATCCCATATCCATTGGTGTTTGACATCAGAGATGATATACGGGTGCTCAGTAGAGACTGGGTACACTGGACGGACTCGCCGAGAACTCCCAGATGGTATTATACCTTATGTCAGATGGCAGTTCTCTGGTGACACTGGTACAGAGTAGTCTGTTGACCCGAGATCGTCATAGAGTCTTGTGTGGTTCCCACTGTGCTTTGATTTCCATCTTACCAAGTCCAAGAGGGCGTGCAAAACGGTGGTTTTTGGGTACAGTCCCGAGTCACATGGAGGCAATGAGCGATAGGAGGGGATTCGTCTCTCCCGGTATAGGGAGTTGATGTTGCGCTGTGTTCGATTGGCTATAACCGGAAATCCCTGGCCAGGGTTGCTGAGATTTACTGGTAAGTGTTACCTGTAGTTTCTCGAATTGTTATAGACCTCATATCGACACGACTTATCGAGCTACCGGGGTCTGACGTTTACCACCCCTAGGCGAGATATGCGACATATCAGACGATCAGACCGGACTGTACGGTAAGTGTTACTGGTTGGATTCACAGGAGTGTGAGCGGGCTTGCTCGTCGATCTTCTGATCGCTCAATACCCGGGTGGCCGTTACGTTTAGCAGACCGCTTGCGGCTTGTGGGTGTTTGATATGATCATCACCTGCTGCCGGCGTATTGACGAGTCTTTAGAGTCCTACACAGAGCTTTCCTGGCTCAAGCGAAACGAAATAGGAGCGCATATGAGATATGTGCGGGACCGAGAATAATGCGTGTATGTGATACCGTATTTCATTCTCGCGATGAATGTGTCGAATGGTTATATGCGATATAACCTACTTATCGAATCAAGGATTGATTCGATAAAACGATACATTGTATACTAGTTGGTTGTGTGCGACATGACCGGATCATTGAATCAAGTGTTGATTTAATGATTTAATGCATAATTATATATTTGATATATTACTTTGTATTAACTAGTATTGGTTCACTTTAAATGGATTTTCTCACTTGATTTGTGCACATTGTATATGTGATATACTTTTGTATACAAGTTTGTATCATGTTTGATGATACATGCATACTTGAGTATGTGTAAAGTTTAAACCATGGTTGTGTAATGGTTAGGGTTTTCCTTTTATTTATTTATTCATTCATTTATTTAATTCTTTATGGAAAAAATAATGAAAGAAAATGGTGGCTTATTTTGTTTGATTTTGAAGCTTCATGAAGCTTTGACTAAGTCACCATTTTGTCTCATGCTTAACCCTAACCATTCCACTTAACCATGATTCATTCTCTACACTTAACCATGGTTTGAATATGATAAGTATTCATTTTTCTTTTGGATTTAAAAAAACTTATCATGTTCATTTTCCTTCTTCTTCTTGATGAGCAAGAAAGAAAAGCTTTCTACTTCAATGGCAACTTGAGCAATTGAGTGAGAAATCCAATTCTAAAGTGAACCCACTTCCTATTTCTTCATCCTCTACCTCTTGCCAAGTAGTATAGGGTGTTCTCTTCACATGTTTCATGACTTGGTGAAGTGGGAGCTTGATCTTGTGATGCCTCGACGTAGATCATCTTCGGCACGAAGCCGACGACCTTGCCCGCCCATTTCTCCGATGAAGCCGACGCTAGAGCCCGGGTTTCCATTTGGACAGCGAGGAGACTTCATTGCGGAGCTATGGAGGGGGAGAACCGGATCTACAAAGGTTGTACTTCCGTTAACTCATAGTTAAGTTGTTAACTTGTTATCGGTTTCGCCTAAAATCTAGTTAACGATCCGTATTAGGGTTTCTCGGCACCCGTAAAATTTGAAATTGGCATGGTTGATGCCTTGTGAGACCTCTTGTGAGTGCCTAGGAACCCTACAGTAGTATCAGAGCCTAGCTAGAGCCTTAGGCGAAGTCTAGACGATGTTTGAAATCCGAACAAACCCCGAAACCCTAATCCGACCCGCTCTCTGGACTTTTTTCAAAAACTGGGATTTTTCCAGATTAAAAATGCTTAAAAAATTCAGCAGGGAAATCTAAGAATTACGGTGCAAATTTTTTTCCATGAACTGTTCATAGTGCGGCGGAACCGCGGCAGAAGCCTGGCTTCTGCGGCGGTTCCGCGGCCAAATGATGGAAGTTGCCTTTCTATTTTGCACAGTAACTCATGGTTTCAGGTGCTGAGTTTTATGGGAATTTTTAATCTGTACTCAAGTGTTGAGTATTTTGGGGTTGCTTTGGGGATTCGGTGTTTCTATCGGAGTATCAGATTTTGTCTATGTGGCTTTCCGGATAATTTTTGGATATGTTAAAAAGTTCGACCGGATATAAATACCCAACTTTCCCCCTGTCGGGAAATTTCCAAGTGTTGGATCTTTCCGTAGTTTAACGACGTTCTAAGTAGTGCAAGTAACGCGATGGTCCCTCTAGAAGACAACAAACCTTAACTCGATTATGTGACCGTCTTGAACTGCCCTTTGAACCTTCGGGTTTGGGGCAGTACGGCGTGCCACATGTGAGGCGTTGGCTTGACCCTTCTACGGCTGGACCGTTGGTACTGAGGCACGAAGTGAATTTCTTTGAACTTATTTCATGAGTTGAGCTGTATCGGGAAAACTTGGGTGTTCGATTGTTCGATCGGAAAGTTTAACATTTTCTATTTATCTGGAATGTGATACAATAATTGGAATTCACAAGTAGTTATGAGATAACTGAATGAATGTTATAAACATAGCAGTTTAGTCTCACTTGATCGGTTGCCACGGAATTTTGATGTGATCAAAAGTCCGTCGCAATCACGTAGCGTACGCGGATACTCGCCGGATAAACTTAATAGACAGCCTCACTCCATAGCCCCGACCAAGTGACTGTAGGAGAACCCCGTCGCCGAAAGCATCCGTCCGGGTGCTCGCGGTAGCGGTGTTCCGCCTTGGTGCACTTCGTCGACGGTATCGGGGGTGCGGCCGCCTACTGTAGTTTGCGACGAGCATTCGATCAAATTGTCGGGAATCCTGTTGAATTGTCCGACTTGGTATTGAAAAGTGTTTTCGATTTTGAGACTAAAATGCGGGGTTTATAATTGTTAGGCATGCGATGTCTAAAGAATTCATTTGGTCAGGCATGCGATGTCTGAGGTTGTTGCGGATTCCAACTGTTGTAGTTTTACACTTTATTTTCTGTGACCGTAAGTGTAATATGTGATATCTCCAGTTTCGTTGCTATATGTCAACGACAATTGGGATGTGCATATTTACTTACATTGATGACATGTGATGTTATGTGTTGCTGGATATGTTATATTGGATCGTCGTGTTTGAATAGCCGGGGGTTTTATGTGAGATGAGTGTTTTTCATTTTCATTCATGTAAAAGCATGTATGTAATATTCTTTTATTGGGGCACTTCCAGGTTGCGGAAGATGTCACCCTTTGTATATTATTTACTTTTCCGCACTAGGATAGACCCAAGGAGGAGGGCACAAGTAACCGGGTTCTGGAGTCCAGTGGGAGACCAACTCGAGGAGTCGAGTCCGGGTCTCCTAACTCTAGAATTGGTAGGGTTGCTTGCCGCTCTCGTAGGGGTCTAGGGGTGTGGGTTTGGCTATTCATCGCGACCGTGGAATCCGTGTTTTATACTGGCTCGTATTGAAAACACGGACGTCCTAGTATATCCAATATTTCATATGATTCTTCTGCTGCGATATCTGTGATGTGATCATGTGATGTTCTGTGATGGATACTGTATATAGTATATATGATATATTATATAGGCGTTACTTATGTTTTACACCCGCGCTAGCACTGCCCCGCTCTGCCGTTAGTTACCTAACCTAACGGTGCATGAGGGGACATCGAGGCGAATGCGGATGGCATAAGTGTACGTCGTATTTATCTGTGATGTTTAGGTACTTAAATGATGGGACTTCATTAATGTGATTAATGAAAGTAAAAGAAACCTAAGATGTTGTAGAATCGAATTTCAAAATTAAAACAGGTAGCTACAGTTCTTGCTTTGCACAGAGGTATATGTGATATATCCTGCACCTTATTCGATAAGGAAAGGACCGAGATCCCTTCACCGGGAGTGACTCCTTTAGCAATAACTGGCAGATGCTACAACCCTCGGTTTGTCTTTTGATTGCTTTTAAGAGTTTTTGCTTTGCACAGTGACATATATGATATATCCCGCATCTCATTCGACGAGGAAAGGACCGACGATCCCTTCACCGGGAGTGACTCCTTTAGCAAAACTAGAAAAGCCTAAAAAACACTCCATTTCAAAATTCATTTGATTCTACAACGATATCAAGTTCATTACGCAATAGATTTTCAAAAAAACCTGTCGTAGCCCTCCGTCATTTCAGATAATTCTTGTTTAGTATTCATGCTGCGTTTGTTGACCTTGTCAAGGCGCAGTGTGCGGTAGCTAACCAGTATTTATCTGCTTATCCATATGATGCAGATTGGGTTAGGGTAGTCATGCGGCCTTGTTGACCTTGTCAAGGGTCGTGCGGGTGGGTTTGATTCAATCAAGAAATGACGGGTTGAACTTAACTTGCGGTCTATGGTTTGTTGACCTTGTCAAGGTCATAGATCGTTTGGGGCAAAATATTATCGGGAATTTCAAGTGTTGAAATTTGCAATGAGATTGCATACCTTCTAAGAGATAGTTGGATCCCGATACCCGCTGCGAGTAAGAGTTACTCCTGGGAGAGTTTTATACATTACAATTAGCCGATCAAGTAGGTGTCTAGAAAGGTGTCAATGGGGTTACGCCTCTGGGAAAACGAGGTTTACATTAATTAGGTTCGTGCGAGAGCACGGGGGACCTCCCTCAAAGTACCGACACTGGCCTGGCTGAAAGATTGGCGAACTTGTAGTGTGTAATTAATCCCGGCTAGTCTTTCCTTTTAGGGTTTAAAGGAAGATTTGATAAAAAGCAGTGGGAGCCATCCTGATTAGATAAAATTATAACCAATCTATTCTTGCAAGAGCGTACGCTGAGTGTTTTCTTCTCTCTCTCTCCAGGTAGCGACCATATCATGCCTTAATCAAGATAATAAAACGGAATATTGACCGAACCCGCTTGTTATACTGAGCTGGGGAAAGTTGGTCCCGCTCCAACTTATAATTGTTATAAGACAGAGCAGGAAATTGGGGATTACCAGAATTCCTATGCCGCCCAAACGAAGAAAGTGCATGTTGATGCATCATCTTCGGGTGTGTTCATTATATAGAACTGTTTCTCAGTGTATTTTACGTCCTGGGTATATGATACCGGATCAGGATCCCAGATATGTAATCTGTTACATAGGGCTACAGAAAGGTAAAGAACTGAGAACGGGTGATAAGTTTCATGAGGCAGAAAACGGGGCAAGAGTTGCAGCCAAGTCGGTTGGTCACTGTCACCCTGTATTCCAAATACATTGATTCTGAACGAATGTTATTAGATACCGAACCTGATATACAAAATCATATCAGTCTCTTTATTAGTAAAGAAATGATAAAATTTTGTATTGCTGGATAATGTTTTGAACATTTCCTATATCAAAAGTTGATCGGTTCAGGCACGTTATCTAAAAGCATTGATGTTCTAAATCAAACTACAGTTCTTAGTATACTGAACACACACAAGTGGATGAGTTCAGAAATGAACGAATCCTTCTTGAGGTATTGTAGACTAGGTCATATCAATGCGACCCGACTAGCTGAAGTTACATTTAGATGCATATTTAAATCAGTTTGAATTTACATCTTGTGAAACTTGCCAGGCATGTCACAAAGATATAATGACACTAGCTCTGTTTACTGGAAACAGAGAAAGAGTTAGTGAACTCTTGGGATGATACATGTTGATGTATGTAGGTCCCCTGTCTACACATGCCAAGACTGGTTCTTTGTACTTCATTACATTCTCTGATGATCTTTCGAGATTCAGACCTATGTTCCTGTTGAAACACAAGTCCGAACCTTTTGAGATATTCACAGAATATAAGTTAGAAGTAGAGAACCAAAATACGGGTAAAAGTATTATGTCCTTTGATGTGATCAAGGAGGAGAATACTTGAGCACGGAATTCCTGGATTATTCTAAAGGAGAATGAAATTCTCTCTCAGCATTACTCCTCTGCATACACCATAGGACGATGGTATATCGGGGTGGAGCAATCACACCCTATATGATAAGGTGTGCTCTATGATGAGTACTACTGAGTTACCTATTTCCTTTTGGGTGTTATGCACTTGAGAAGCTGCATACCTATTGAATAGGGTTCAAATCAAATCAGTTGCCTACCACTTCATATGTGATATGGAAAGGGAAGAGCCCATATCTTAAGTTAGTTAAGATTTGGGGTTGTCCAGCCTATGTCTGAAAAGCAAAATACGGACAAGCTCGAGGCAAGATCTGTTATGTAGAACTGGAAATGTTCCAACGATACAAACTGCAGCTGATGATTTGAAAGAACCAAAGGATTCAATAGTTACCAACGAACCTCAGTCTCTCCGCCGATCTAGTAGGGTTCCTCACACACCTGAGAGATACTTCGGTTTCTCTATGACAGTAGGAGCGGGGATTGCATCATGTGATGATGACCCAACTAGTTTCGAGCTGGCAATCAGGAGTGGGACTCTGTAAGAATGGCTGGATGCTTATCGATCTGAGATGGAATCCTTATGCACCAACAAAGTATGGACTTTGGTTGCTATATCTGAAGGGTTAAATCCCCATCAGGAGCAAGTATATCTTGAGAAGATTACTTGGTGTAGATGGAAAAGTTGAGACTTTCAAAGCTAGACTTGTTAAAGGTTTTCGTCATTGACCAGGCGTGGATAATGATGAAACCTTTTTCCAGTGTCTATGCTTAAGTCCATCCAGATCCTACTTACCACGGCTACATACCATGACTACGATATCTGGTGGTTGGGTGTCATGACTGCTTTTCTAAATGATGTTTTGGAAGAGAGCGTCTATAAGTACACAGCTAGAGGGCTTCGTAGACAGTGGGAGCAGCGGAAACGTGTGCAAGATGCTTTATAGGATAAAGCAGGCATCGCGGAGATGGAACATCTATTTTGATGTGTTAGTCAAAGAGTTTGACATCATCAAAATGGTAGATGAACCTTGTATAAACAAAAAGGTAGTAGGGAGTATGGTGGCGATCCTCGTAGAGTACGTGGATGACATACTCTTGATAAGAAAGAAGTTTCCTATGCTACGCTCGGTCAGTCTCCGCTTATCACAATGATTCTCCATAAAGGATCATAATGATACCTCCTAAATCCTGGGTTTTGGATCTATGAGATAGATCTAATTGGATGTTAGTATTCTCACTAGTTGTAGTGAGATGGTATCAACCGATCCTGGGGAGAATCACTGGAAGGGTTCCCGGGTGATAATGACGACTGAATGTCAGTCACAGGCATAGTCTTTACCCTCAGTAAAGGGACGGTATGTTGGAATTGTTCCAAGCTAAATACCGTGGCATACTAGACGATAAAGGCAGGATACATCGCTACTTAAGATGCTACCAAAGATGCTGTTTGGGTGTATAGTGGTTCATGAGATAAACTAGGTTCCAACCATTGTGAGACAATGGAATTGTGGCTTATGCCAAGGAACGCCGGTCCCATCAGTGATCCAGACATATTCTAAGGCAGTGTCACCTGATCATGGAGATGGTTGATCTCCAGGGTGATCGAGGTAAGGAGACGAGACTCAGAGGACAACACGGCGGATCCACTCACGAAGGCCTTTTCCCAGAGAGAGACTTTTATGGGATGGTTGAGTATGAGATACTACAACCACTGCTACAGATGGCCCTAGTGCAAGTGGGAGATTGTTAGTTATATGTATGCCCTAGAGGCCATTACTGTACATAGGATGTATATTGTAGTGGATGCTGGGACATATATAGGGAGGACTTTTTTGCTCGACATGATAGTATGCTATCTGGTTACTCTTTACCTTAACGTGTACATTGATTGTCTCTCTGTTACATGTTGGTAAAGCCCTTAGGATGTGTACTTGACTACCTGGACAATGATGCGGATCATACTAGTGGAGACATGGTAGTCCGTAAGTACATCCTTCAAAGTCCCTAGTCGTGGGTGTATCGAGACGGGGCATCGATATACCAGAGTAGACTAGCGTGTACCTTCTCGACCCATACAGATGGGCGATGGATGATCCCATATCCATTGGTGTTTGACATCAGAGATGATATACGGGTGCTCAGTAGATACTGGGTACACTGGACGGACTCGCCGAGAACTCCCAGATGGTATTATACCTTACGTCAGATGGCAGTTTTCTGGTGACACTGGTACAGAGTAGTCTGTTGACCCGAGATCGTCATAGAGTCTTGTGTGGTTCCCACTGTGCTTTAATTTCCATCTTACCACGTCCAAGAGGGCGTGCAAAATGGTGGTTTTTGGGTACAGTCCCGAGTCACATGGAGGCAATGAGCGATAGGAGGGGATTCGTCTCTCCCGGTATAGGGAGTTGATGTTGCGCTGTGTTCGATTGGCTATAACCGGAAATCCCTGGCCAGGGTTGCTGAGATTTACTGGTAAGTGTTACCTGTAGTTTCTCGAATTGTTATAGACCTCATATCGACACGACTTATCGAGCTACCGGGGTCTGACGTTTACCACCCCTAGGCGAGATATGCGACATATCAGACGATCAGACCGAACTGTACGGTAAGTGTTACTGGTTGGATTCACAGGAGTGTGAGCGGGCTTGCTCGTCGATCTTCTGATCGCTGAATACCCGGGTGGCCGTTACGTTTAGCAGACCGCTTGCGGCTTGTGGGTGTTTGATATGATCATCGCCTGCTGCCGGCGTATTGACGAGTCTTTAGAGTCCTACACAGAGGTTTCCTGGCTCAAGCGAAACGAAATAGGAGCGCATATGAGATATGTGCGGGACCGAGAATAATGCGTGTATGTGATACCATATTTCATTCTCGCGATGAATGTGTCGAATGGTTATATGCGATATAACCTACTTATCGAATCAAGGATTGATTCGATAAAACGATACATTGTATACTAGTCGGTTGTGTGCGACATGACCGGATCATTGAATCAAGTGTTGATTTAATGATTTAATGCATAATTATATATTTGATATATTACTTTGCATTAACTAGTATTGGTTCACTTTAAATGGATTTTCTCACTTGATTTGTGCACATTGTATATGTGATATACTTTTGTACACAAGTTTGTATCATGTTTGATGATACATGCATACTTGAGTATGTGTAAAGTTTAAACCATGGTTGTGTAATGGTTAGGGTTTTCCTTTTATTTATTTATTCATTCATTTATTTAATTCTTTATGGAAAAGATAATGAAAGAAAATGGTGGCTTATTTTGTTTGATTTTGAAGCTTCATGAAGCTTTCACTAAGTCACCATTTTGTCTCATGCTTAACCCTAACCATTCCACTTAACCATGATTCATTCTCTACACTTAACCATGGTTTGAATATGATAAGTATTCATTTTTCTTTTGGATTTAAAAAAAACTTATCATATTCATTTTCCTTCTTCTTCTTGATGAGCAAGAAAGAAAAACTTTCTACTTCAATGGCAACTTGAGCAATTGAGTGAGAAATCCAATTCTAAAGTGAACCCACTTCCTATTTCTTCGTCCTCTACCTCTTGCCAAGTAGTATAGGGTGTTCTCTTCACAAGTTTCATGACTTGGTGAAGTGGGAGCTTGATCTTGTGATGCCTCGACGTAGATCATCTTCGGCACGAAGCCGACGACCTTGCCCGCCCATTTCTCCGATGAAGCCGACGCTAGAGCCCGGGTTTCCATTTGGACAGCAAGGAGACTTCATTGCGGAGCTATGGAGGTGGAGAACCGGATCTACAAAGGTTGTACTTTCGTTAACTCATATTTAAGTTGTTAACTTGTTATCGGTTTCGCCTAAAATCTAGTTAACGATCCGTATTAGGGTTTCTCGGCACCCGTAAAATTTGAAATTGGCATGGTTGATGCCTTGTGAGACCTCTTGTGAGTGCCTAGGAACCCTACAGTTTGTTGGCCTGCGTCAAGGCGTAGTGTGCGGTAGCTAACTAGTGCTTATCTGTAGCATACGATGTGATTGGATTAGGGTAGTTGTGCGACTTTGTTGGCCTGTGTCAAGGGTCATGCGGGTGGGTTTAATTCAATCAGGAAATGTACGGGTTGAACTTGACTAGCGGACTGTGGTTTGTTGGCCTGCGTCAAGGTCATAGGACGCTAGGGGTAAAATTTTATTGGGAATTTCAAGAGTTGAAATTTGCAATGAGATTGCATACCTTTTATGAGATAGTTGGATCCCGATACCCGCTGCGAGTAAGAGTTACTCCTGGAAGAGTTTTACACATTACAATTAACCGATCAAGTAGGTGTCTAGAAAGGTGTCAACGGGGTTATGCCTCTGGGAAAACGAGATTTATTTTAATTAGGTCTGTGCGAAAGCGCGGGGAACCTCCCTTAAAGTACCGGTACTGGCCTGGCTGAAAGATTGGCGAACTTGTAGAGTGTAATTAATCCCGGCTAGTCTTTTCTTTTAGAGTTTGAAGGAAGATTTGACTAAAACAGTGGGAGACATCCTGATTAGATATATTAATAACCAATCTAATTTTGCAAGAGCATACGCTGAGTGTTTTCTTCTATCTCTATCCAGGTAGCGACCATGTCACGCCTTAATCAAGATAATAATACGGATGTATTGACCGAACCCGCTTGTTATACTGCGCTAGGGAACGTTGGCCCCGCTCCAACTTATAATTGTTATAAGACAGAACAAAAAATAGAGGATTACCAGAATTCCCGTGCCTCCCAAACGAAGAAAGTACATGCTGATGTATCTTCTTCGGGTGTGTTCATTACTGAGAACTGTTTCTCAGTATCCTTTACGTCCTGGGTATGAGATACCGGATCAGGATCTCGCAAATATAATTTGTTACATGGGCTACAGAGAGGTAGGGAACTGAGAACGGGTGATAAGTTTCAAGAGTTGGAAATGATGCAAGTGTTGCCGCCAAGTCTGTTGGCAGTTATCACCCTGTATTACCAGAATACATTGATTTTGAATGAATGTTATTAGATACCAAACCTGATATACAACATTATATCAGTCTCTTTATTAGTAAAGAAGGATATAATTTTGTATTGTTGGATAATGTTTTGAACATTTCCTATATCAAGAGTTGATCGGTTCAGGCACGTTATCTAAAAGTATAGACGTTCTAAATCAAACCACAGTTCTTAATGTACAGAACACACACAAAAGGAAGAGTTCAGAAATGAACGAATCCTTCTTGAGGCATTGTAGACTAGGTCATATCGATGCGACCCGACTAGCTAAAGTTACATAAATATGCATATTTAAACTAGTTTGAATTTGCATCTTGTGAAACTTGCCGGTCATGTCACAAGATAAGATGACCATAGCTCCGTTTATTGGAAATAGAGAAAGAGTTACTGAACTCTTGGGATTGATACATGCTGATGTATGAAAGTCCCCTGTCTACATATGCCAGACCAGTTCTTTGTACTTCATTACATTTACTGATGATCTCTCAAGTTACAGACATATGTTCCTGTTGAAACACAAGTCCGAAGCTTTTGAGATATTCACAGAATATAAGTTAGAAGTAGAGAACCAAAAATCGGGTATAAGTATTATGTCCTTTGATGTGATCAAGGAGGAGAATACTTGAGCGCGAAATTCCTGGACTATTCTAAAGGAGAATGAGATTCTCTTTCAGTATTACTCCTCCGAATACACCACAGCACGTCGGTGTATCGGGGTGGAGCAATCACACCCTATGTGATATGGTGTGCTCTATGATGAGTACAACTGAGTAGCCTATTTTCTTTTGGGGTTATGCACTTGAGAAGTTGAATACCTATTGAATAGGGTTCGAACCGAATCAGATGCCTACCACTCCATATGTGATATGGTATGGGAAGATTCCATCTCATAAGGAAGTTAAGATTTGGGTTGTCCGGCCTATGTCAAAAGCAAAATCCAGACAAGCTCAAGGCAAGGTTAGTTCTGTGGATGTTTGTTGGATATCCCAAGCATTCGCAAAGGAATATCTTCTACCACACCGAGGAACAAAAGATGTTTTATTTCTCGGCATACCACTTTTTGAGTAAAAGGGAATTTCTTGTGAAGAAATTAGTGGTCATGAGGTAGAACTGGAAGGAGTTCCAGCTATACAAACTGCAGCTGATGATTTGGTAGAACCGGAGGATTCAATAGTTTCCAACGAACCTCGGCCTCTCCGCCGATCTAGTAGGGTTCCTCATCCACCTGAGAGATACTTCGGTTTCTCTATGACAGTGGGAGCGAGGATTGCATCATGAGATGACGACCCAACTAGTTTCGATCAGGCCATCAGGAGTGAGGACTCTGTGAGAATGGCTGGATGCTTAGCGATCTGAGATGGAATCATTATACACCAACAAAGTATGGACTTTGGTTGCTTTATCTGAAGGGTTAAATCCCCATCAGGAGCAAGTATATCTTGAGAAGATTACTTGGTGTACATAGAAAAGTTGAGACTTTCAAAGCTATGCTTAAGTCTATTCAGATCCTACTTGCTACTGCTACATACCATGACGACGATATCCGGCAGTTGGGTGTCATGATTGCTTTTCTAAATGATGATTTGGAAGAGAGCGTCTATAAGTACACAGCCAGAGGGCTTCGTAGATAGTGGGAGCAGCGGAAACGTGTGCAAGTTGTTTTATGTGATAAATCAGGCATCACGGAGTTGGAACGTCTATTTTGATGTGGTAGTCAAAGAGTTTGACTTCATGAAAACAGTAGATGAACCTTGTATATACAAAAAGGTAGTAGAGTGTATGGTGGTGATCCTCGTAGAGTACGTGGATGACATACTCTTGATAGGGAAGAAGTTTCCTATGCTACGCTCGGTCAATCTCCTCTTATCATAAAGATTCTCCATATAGGATCAAGGTGATACCTCCTAAATCCTGGGTTATGGATCTATGAGATAGATCTAATTGGATGTTAGGATTCACACTAGTTGTAGTGAGATGGTATCAATCGATCCTGGGGAGAATCACTGGAAAGGTTTCAGGGTGATAAGGACGATTGAATGTCAGTCGCAGGCATTGTCTTTACCCTCAGTTGTGGGACGGTATGTTGGAAGAGTTCCAAGCTAGATACCGTGACTTACTAGACGATTAAAGGCAAGATACATCGTTACCAAGGATGCTACCAAAGAGGCAGTCTGGATATATATAAGTTCATGAGATGAACTTCGTTCCTGCCATTGTGTGACAATAGAGTTGTGGCTTATACCAAGGAACCCCTGTCCCATCAGAGATCCAGACATATTCTTAGGCAGTATCGCCTGATCATGGAGATGATTGATCTCCAGGGAGATCAAGGTTAGGAGAGTAGACACAGAGGACAACAGCGCGGATCCACTCACAAAGGCCTATTTCCCAGTAGAGACTTTTATGGGATGGTTGAGTATGAGATATTTCAACCACAGCTTATTGTTTGGTATGAGATACTACAACAGATGGCCCTAGTGCAAGTGGGAGATTGTTAGTTATATGTATGCCCTAGAGGCCATTACTGTACATACGTTGTATATTGTAGTGGATGCTTGGACATACATAGGGAGGACTTTCTTGCTCGACATGATAGTATGTTATCTGGTTACTCTTTATCTTAACATGTACTCTGATTGTCTCTATGTCACATGTTGATAAAGCCCTTAAGATAAGTACTTGACTAGCTGGACTATGATGCATATCATACTAGTGGGGATAGTGTAGTCGCCAAGTACATCCTTCAAATATTCCTAGTCGTGGGAATACCAAGATAGGGCATCGATACTCCAGAGTAGACTAGCGTATGCGCTTCTTGACCCATATGATGGGCGATGGATGATCCCATATCCATTGGTGTTTGACATCAGAGAAGGTATACGGGTGCTCAGTGGAGACTGGGTAAACTGGACGGACTCGCCGAGAACTCCCAGATGGTATTATACTTCACGTCAGATGGTAGTTCTCTGGTGACACTGGTACAGGTTAGTCTGTAGACCCGAGATCATCATAGAGTCTTGTGTGATTCCCACTGTGCTTTGATTTCCATCATACCACGTCTAAGAGAGCGTGCAAAACGGTGGCTTTTGGGTACAGTCCCGAATCACATGGAGGCAATGAGTGATATGAGGGGTTTCATCTCTCTCGGTATAGGGAGTTGATGTTGTGCTGTGTTCGATTGGCTATAACTAGAAATCCCTGGCCAGGGTTGCTGAGATTTACGTAAGTGTTATTAGTAGTTTCTCGAACTATTATGGACCTCATATCGACACGACTTATCAAGTTACTAGGGTCTGACGTTTACCACCCCTAGCCAAGATATGCGACATATCAGACGAAGAGACCGGACTGTACGGGAGTGTTACTGGTTGGATTCACGGGAGAAAGTACAGGCTTGCTTGTTGATATTCTGATTGCTCAATACCTGGTGGCTATTACGTTTAGCTGACCGCTTGCAGCTTGTGGGTGTTTGATATGATAATCACCTACTGCCGGCGTATTGATGATTCTTTAGAGTCCTACACAGAGGTTTCCTGGCTCAGGAAAAACGGAGTAAGAGAACATATATGATATGTGCGGGACCGAGAACAATACGTGTATGTGATACCGTATTAGATTCTCGCGATATGAGATATCGGCCGGGTATATGTGATATAGCCGAGTCATCGGATCAACTGTTGATTCGATGAACTGATACAGATTATATTAGTCGGTTATTTGTGAAATAGCCGGGTTATCGGATCAAGTGTTGATTCAATAATTTAATGTATAATTATATATTTGATATTTTAAATTACATTAAATAGTATAAGCTCACTTAAAGATTCTTTTTCTCACTCGGGTAATATATTGATATATATGTGATATATGTTAATTGTATTATTTTATTTTGTTACAAGAAATATTGTATATGTGATATATAATATTGTAACAAGTTATGATTACTAATGCAACATGATTTGTGGAGATTAAACATGATTAGGGTTTGATTTGGGTTAGCACTTTCATGAAGCTTCTAGAAGCTTTATGTTTTGTTTTAAGCAAAGATATTTTGTTATGATATTTTGAAGATATTTTCTTAACCCAACCCAAACCCTTTACCATGGTTTATTCTCTACAATGGTTAAGTCTTCTGTTTCTTAACCAAGGGTTGATTTGTAACCATAACTAATAATTCCATTATTCATCACAAAGTAATTTCTTCTTCTTCTTCCTTTTTGGAAAAAGCATTCTAGCTTTTTCATATGTGATGAAAATGAGTGAGAAATTGAAAACAAATGAGAGCTAAATTCCTACTTCATCATCCTCATCTTTTCTTGCCACTTAGATTAGGGTGTTTGCTTTGCTAATACTTGATTAGCAAAGCAAGAGCTTGGGTTTGAGTTTCTTCAAGGTAGATCATCTTTGTTATTGAAGATCGGAAGCAAGCTTGTATCTTTTTCTTCATGGAGCCTCTCTTGAGTCTGGGTACTCGATGATCGCAGCGAAGGGACCTCATCACGGGGCTTTAGAAGTGATGGAACGGACTGCAAAGGTTGTAATCCCTAACTCTTAGAAGTAAAGATGTTTACTTGCTTTGTTTCGCCAAATCTCTAGTCTAAGATCTTGGTTAGGGTTTTTCGGCACATGAAAAATTTGATTTTGGCATGGTTGATGCCTTGTATAACCTTGTGACAGTGCCTAGTAACCCTATAATCCATCCTTGGATTCTCAACTCATGAGAGGGTATGGTTGGAGGTGAAGAAGAAGCTAAGTGAAGAGAAGAAATGAGCTCAAGTCTTTTGCAAAAGAAAAGCTAGTGAAGCAAAATACTATCTGTTGTTTTCTTTTCTTGAGTTATGATGAATATTTTGTGTGCAACTAAAGAAAATATCTAGCACATAAAGATCTACCACTTGCATCACACAAGACCCAACACAATGAGTCACCAAGTGTGCACATGCCACATTCAATGCCTCATGCCAAGACTTGAACTCATACTCTCCATCACACAATATTAAACATTTAAACAATAACCCTAAATGATTAATACTTAGAAAAAGAAATGGCATCTTCAAAGTAAACTCGTAACGAATTACAAGAATACCCCTCGTCCGTATATACATACCTGCATCCGCATTCTGACTGAATACGAATAAAACGAGACGAAAATAATCCAACAATATAATACTAGGATCCAGCTTAAACCAAAGCCCACTAGTATTATCCGTCCGATCATGATCCATGCACAAGTACACGAATATGATTGAACCCTGCCATAAAACCATATGGCCTCTACAACGTTTCGCCCGAACCAGGGAAACCCTCTGTGTGGGACTCTAAAGACTCGTCAATACGCTGGCAGTGGGTTTAACCACAATCAAGTCAGTGGCACTAGCTGTACGTAACGGCTGCCCAGGTATTGTGCGAAAGGAAGGCCGACGAGCGAACTCATCCTGAAACCCTACTGAGCCTGACAGTGATAATATTCGTACAGTCTGATCCGTCCGTCTATGAGTATCGCATATCGGGCCTAGAGGGATGGTAAACGTCAGACCCCTAATAGCGGTATAAGTTGTGTCGGAGTGTAGCACAGAACACCTTGAGAAACTACTTGAATAACTACCAGTAAATCTTACTTTCCCTGGCCAGAGACTTTGTGTAATGGCTCTCCAAATACTGCATGATATCAACCCCCAATACCGGGAGAGACGAATCCCCTGAGGATCCGCTCACTGCCTCCATGTGGCTCGGGACTGTACCCAACTAAAACCTGTTTGCACGACTCTTTTGAGTCATGGTAGGGTAGTATTCAAAGTACAGTGGGAACTCACACGAGACAAATGACGATCTCAGGTCAATAGACTAACCAGTACACATGTCACCTGGGAACAGCTATCTGACAATAGGTATAATACCAACTAGCATGTTCCCGCTAAGTTCATCCGGTGTACTCATAACGCAATGAGCACCTGTATACATCTTAGGTGAACCAACTGACACCAATGGCTTGTGAGACCAGCTACCGCCCCTCGTCGGGGTCTCGATCTGTATACACTAGTCTACTCATGGAGTATCATTGCCCAGTCTCGAAACTCCCATGACTAGGAACACTTTAATGATGTGCTTATAGACCACCCAACTCTCACGTATATGATCTCCATCATACTGCTGGTAGTCAAGCAAGAATCCTATGGGCTCTATCAACATGTAATAGTGATCTGTAATGTCACCTAAAGCATGTACACGATGATAAAGATAAACCAGATAGCATACTATCATCTCGAGTAAGACTGTCCTACCGGTATAGGTCCTCCCTCAATCAATGCAATCACGTTCCTGCAATCCAATAATTGACTTGAGGGCACTATAACCAACATTTACACTAAGTGAAATGGAAATACAACCTTTGTAGACCGGTCCTTCACTTCTAAAGTTCCATGTAGTAGTCCCTTCGCTCCAAGTAGTTGTCACGACCCGAAAGGTACGGAACATGACTGGCACTTAAATTACGAAACGTCTCGAGGCGTATGTAATCTAAGTAAGCCAAAACTCAGAAATGAAAACCAAAGAAGCAGTTGAGTGAAGGAAAAACCAATTTAAAGTAAGTAGTTTTAACAACATAGGCCGAAATATGTATTTTTAAAATCTCAAGTATTTTCTGAAAATTTCGGCAGAGTCTCCTTTGTAAATACTGGCCCCAAACGGGATACAACATGAATAATATACGAAATGAAACAAAAAGGCATCCCCAAGCGGGAGCTAGCTCTTCGTCAATCGACGGCCACAACCATGCAAGCAATATAATATACAACGCCAAGGGCGAGGATAAAAACTCAAAAGAAACTCAAAACAACATGAAAAACATAATAATACAACGTCCGACTCTAAGATCGAAAGAATAACAGGTCTGGTTTTAAATATACAATCTGGTTGATGGAGTTTTTAGATACAACTGAAATAATAATAAACAATGGTGGTACTGATGCAAAGAACCCACCTGCCAAAGCAATCACCCGGAAAGAATAGTGTGCCAGCAAAGCCGCAAAGAACCTGTACGGCAAAACCTGCAAGGATTTGTGCCACAACGGGGGTGAGTTGCCAACTCGTGAGTAGAAAACAAGTACGAGTAGAAATCGCATGCATAACGCTATCCTAGGTCATATCAGGTACGATCCTCAAATAAAAATCATGGTCCTGGAATGTATAGTGTAATACTACCTGCTCGTGTCAGTGCCTCAGATAGCAACATATCATACATATGATGTATGAATGCATTACGAATGGAAATAAAATATATCATGAGTGAGACAACTGTTTTCTTTAATCAATAAGATTTCTATATCTATGTCAATCACAAATCATCAATGAACGCAACAGAGTAATCAGTGTCAAGCATCGACACAAAACATAAGTCACAGTATCTCAAATCTCAAATCTCAATTTTGTTAGTGTATATGCCCTAGAGGCCATTACTGTATCATACTAGTATGTATATTACTTGATGGAAGCTTGGGTATTCACAGTTGTACAGACAATCTTGCTCTATGTAGTAGTATGCTACTTGGTTTGTCTCTGCTTTAATGTGTACATGTGTGTTTATTCATTATATCACCTATACGCATTAGTAGAGCCCTTAGGATCTTTGCTTGATTACCGGCGTTGTGATGGCGATCATACTCATGGGGGCTGGGTAATCCACAAGCACATCCTTATACACGTCCCTAGTCGTTGGATTATCGAGATAGGGCATCGATAATCCGGAGTAGACTAGCGTATGCGCTTCTCATCCCAGCACGGGAGACGGTCTGTCCCACAGCCGTCAGTACGCCGTACTTGAGATAGTATGCGGGTGCTCGTTAGGTTACGAGTACACTGGACAGGACTCATCGGGAACTGATGGTTGGTATTATACCTATCGTCATTTATCAGTTCCCAGGTGACATGAGTACAGCTTAGTCCGCTGACTTGACACTGTCACTTCGCCTCGAGTGTGTTCCCACTGTTCTTTGACTGCTACCCTACCACGGCTCTACTGAGTCGTGCAAACAGGTAGTAGTTGGGAGCAGTCCCGAAGCACTTGGAGGCAGTGACGGTTAGACAGGATTCGTCTCTCCCGGTATTGGGGGTTGACATCGCGCTGTGTCTAGGAGAGCCATTACACGAGTAGTCCCTGGCCAGGGCAAACGAGATATACTGGTAGGTTTCCAGTGTTATCTCAGGGTGTTTTGGGCTTCGCTCCGGCACGACTTGTACCGCTATTGGGGGACTGACGTTTACCGCCCCCTAGGCCCGCCATGCGATGTATCAGACGAACAGACCGGACTGTACGGAGAATGTCACACTCAGGCTCAGTAGGAGTTCAGATGGGTTTCGCCTCGTCGGTCTTCTTGTCGGCATTACCTGGGGACCGTTACGCACAGCTAGTGCCGCTTGCGGTCTGTGGTTAAACCCACTGCCAGCGTAGTGTCGAGTCTTTAGAGTCCCACACAGAGAGTTTCCCTGCACTGAGTGAAACGTGTAGAGGCCGTATGGTTTTACGGCAGGGCTGCGATCACTTACGTATACTTGTATGCGTGTGGTGTTCGGGCAGGCAATACTAGTGGGCTTTGGTTTAAGCCGGATCCTAGTATTGCACGGATGGATTTGTTTTGCCTTCTGTGCATCCGCATTCTACGGAATACGGATGCAGCTGTGTATGCACAGTATTCCGGAGTGATGAAGGAGGAGGTGCCTCATTAGGGTTTTGGCAGTTGGTTCGGCCAAAACCGTTATGTGGAAGGCTCATTAGGGTTTTGACAGTTGATTCGGTCAAAACCATTTTGAGGCGGACTCATTAGGGTTTTGATAGTTCATTTGGTCAAAACCGTTATGAGCCGCGGACATCATTTACTAATCCTTTTAGTGATAATTTTATGATGGCTAATTGCATTGACCATTTGACCCCGTTGACCTCTCTTGACTTTGTTGACCGTGTTGACCATTGACTTTCAAGAGGGATCTACACTCTTGTTTTCTTTTTCTTTTTCTTTTGGATTATGATAATGGTCATTTCAAAGTAGCCATCAACTTTATATTGATGGGATTAGTAATGATGTTGTTTTTGCATTATTGCAACCATGGTTTCTTTTCTTTGTATCATAATTTCTTTCTCATTCTCTCTGTTGCTTTTTCAAGTGAGAAGAAAAGGAAATGAACCATGGTTGCTTGCTCCTCCTTCTTCTTCCTCCTCTTGATTCATCTTTTGATCTTATGTGTTGAGAGATAAAGATCCCACAAAGACAAAACCATTCATCTACCACTTCTACACAACCTAGGGCTTCTAGATTAGCAATCTCTTTGCCCTAGTTATCTCGGCTCGAGGTGGAGCTCGGTGTACATCTCTCGGGTGGATCGTCTTCGACTCAAGGAGGCCGCGGAGGTGACCAAAGTCCGGATCAAGCCTCGGAGCAAGCAAGGAGAAGAACAACAAGAAGAGAAGGAGTACAAGTTGAGGTATAACCCCTAACCGAGTAGATAAATTTCTAGTTAGGATGCTAGTGTACTGTTTAGTAAAGATCCGGCTATTACGGTCCATGTTACCATGCTTAAGAAAATTTTTGTTTTACCGTTTCCGCAACCCCGAAAGTACCGGGAGAGGTAACGTGGACCTAACAGTGGTATCAGAGCCTAACTAAACACACCCTAGCATGTTAGCAAAGTATTTAGAATTTCGACCGGACGAAAAACCGCAAAACACCCCGGAAATTTGAAGTTTCTGCCGATTTTTAGAACTGTTCCAAAATTAAAAAATCATGCACTAAAAATCGGCTCAGGCTTTTATTAGAAAACGGCAAAAATTTGATCACCCAACTCGACTAAACCGCCGCGGTTCCGCGGCATAAGCTTGCTTATGCCGCGGAACCACGGCCAGTTTGGCTCCGTTGGGGGATCTCCTTCTTGCAGTTTTCTTAGATGGGTATTTTAGGATTTTTACAATATGACTTTTTTGCCCAGATTTTCCAGAAAGAAAAATTTGTTTTTGGGGCTTAAAAATCCGTATTTTTGGTCGATGTTCTGTAGACTTTGGCTAATGGTTATATCTGTGATGTTATATGTGTATTGAACGTCTACTAATCGCTATACGTCGATTAGTGGGGGTTATACATATCTGTGATCTGTGTTGTTGATGGTATGTGTATATGAACTCGTTGGATTGTCGCGGATGAATAGCCGGGGTGGATGTGAGATGAGAGTTTCTTTTTCTTTCATTCATGTAATAAGTTTGTAAATTGATGTAATATTATTTGTATGGCCGCACAACCGGGTCGGGGTTGTAGCCGTCATTGTATAATTCTTTTTACTGTTTTTTGCTCCTAGGATAGACCCATGGAGGGGGTGCACAAACTACCGGGTATCTCGAAGTGCCGAGTGGCCTACTCACGGCGTTGAGGGAGGTTGCTTCGCTTCGGGTACTTGGCGGGTAGTTTGCCGCACCCATAGGGGTCTTGGGTGGGGTATTGGCTATTCATCGCGACCATGTAATCCGTTTTACGTTGCAGGCTCGAACGAATCGCGGGTTCCTAGTATATCCAAAGTGTTCATCTGTGATCTGGATTGGCTATCATTGCTGTATATCTATATATAATAACTATTTAGGCGTTGCTTATGTTTTACAGCCGCGCTAGCCCAGCCCCTGCTCTGTCGTTAGTTAAGTAACCTAACGGGTGATGACGGGGCCCCGTGGCGAATGCGAATGCATAAGCGTACGTCATATTTTGGTTGTTTTCTGCAATGGTAGGATTTAAATGATGGGACGTATTAAAAGAACTAATGCAAGAAAATAAACCTAAAAGACGTTGTTGGAACAAGTTTTTCAAAAAGCTGTTATTGCAAGGACATTCATTTTTGTTTTGCATCGCGGTATTCGGTTATGAATGCCCAGCACCTCATTCGATGAGGCAAGGGCCGAGATCCCCTCATCGGGAGTGACCCCTTGGACAAAAGTTTGCGTCAGGGTAATAACTTCACCATAGTCGATTATTCTTGCTTTACATCGAGGTATTCATCTTACGAATGCCCAGCATCTCACTCGACGAGGAAAGAGCCGAGATCCCTTTACAGGGAGTGACCTCTTTAGCAAAAGTTTTCGTCACTATGTTTTTCAAAAGGTCTATCATGTTCCTTCAACTACATCAAGTTCATTACGTTAACGGGTTTTTCGCCAAAAACCCAGCCGTAGCCCTCCGTCGTTTCAGATAATTAATACTTAGTATTCGTGCTGCGTTTGTTGATTATTCGTCAAGACACAGTGAACGGTAGCTGAGTATTAATTCTCTGTTGCACTGATAGATGCGATTCGTTAGGACGGTCGCATGATTTTGTTTATTATTCGTTAAGGATCATGCGGGCGGGTCTAATGCAATCCTGGATAACGACGGGAACTTGACTAGGACCTTTTGATTTGTTGATATTCGTCAAGGTCATTTGGGTCCTAAGGGCAAAAACCACATCGGGAGTTTCAAAAGAACTGAAACTTGCAGATTTAGCATACCTTCTGGAGTGTAGTGACTAGAGTGGATTCCATCTAGGTCATCACACAATGATAGTTGGATCCCGATCCCGCTGATGAGTTGGATTACTCTCGGGAGATTATGCCACTTAACAATCAATGCTATAAACCTAGTAGGTGTCTAGAAAGGTGTTAGCGGGGTTACGCCCCCAGGGAAAAGAGGTTCTTAAATTAAGGAACTTCGCGAAAGCATTGGAAAACCTCCCTCGAAGTACCGACACTAGCCTGGCTGAATGGTTAAGCAAGTATTGTGACGTGAATTAAATCCCGACTAGTTCTTCTTTTAAAAGGTTTTGAGACGAATTTGAGGAAACAGTGGGAGACATCCTGGTTAGATAAACTAATAAACCAATCTAAACTTGCAAGAGCGCCCGCTGAGTGTTTCTTTTCTCTCTCTCCAGGTAGCAGCCATTTCACGCCCTAATTAAGATAATAAAATGTATCGCTTGACCGATCCGAATTCTTATTCGGGGCTGGGGAACGTTGGTTCAGCTCTAACTTGTGGCAACAGTCATGAGTATGAGAATGGGAAAGGGGATTGTATGGATTTCCAGGATACCCAGTTGAAGAAGAAGCATGGTTTTGCATCTACTTCAGGTGTTCTTGTAATTGAGAACTGTTTTACGGTCAGCCCTACCTCCTGGGTACTTGATACCGGATCAGGATCTCATATCTGTAATTTATTGTTGGGACTGAGAAAAAGTAGGAAAGTTGCACCGGGTGATATGTCGCTCAGAGTAGCGAACGGAGCACAAGTTAATGCGGCAGCCGTCGGTGAATATCACCTAGTATTGCCAAATGGCAAGACTATGATTTTGAACGATTGCTACTATATGCCCTCCATAGTTTGCAACATCATATCAGTTTCTTTACTCGATAAAGATGGATATAACTTTGTTCTTGACAAGAATATCATGAACATTTACCTTTATAAGGTACTGGTTGCAGAGGGTACACTGTGTAATGGTATCTACGTTCTAAATCAGAATACAGTTCTCAATGTACAAAACACACGCAAGAGGAAGAATTCAGATACGAATGAATCCTACTTGTGGCATTATAGACTTGGTCATATCGGAGAGAAAAGACCGAGTAAGTTGCATAAAGATGGACTCTTGAATGCGTTCGAGTTTTCATCTTATGAAACTTGTCAGTCTTGTCTCAAAGGGAAGATGACCAAATCTCCGTTCACTGGACATGGAGAAAGAGCAGCAGAGCTCTTGGGACTCGTACATAGTGATGTATGTGGTCCGATGTCTATACATGGAAGGGGTGGGTTCTCCTACTTCATCACATTCACTGACGATCTCTCTAGGTTCGGATATGTGTATCTGATGAAACACAAATCTGAAGCTTTTGAGAAATTCAAGGAATTTAGAAAGGAAATAGAGAACCAGATTGGCAAAAGTATCAACATCCTCCGGTCTGATAGAGGAGGGGAGTACTTAAGCACAGAATTCCTAGATTACTTGAAAGGGAATGGCATTCTCTCTCAGCTTACTCCTCCTTATACACCACAGCACAACGGTGTTTCGGAGCGGAGGAACCGTACCCTACTGGATATGGTTCGCTCCATGATGAGTAATGCCGAGTTACCTCTCTCATTTTGGGGACATGCGCTCCATACAGCGGCATACCTTTTGAATCAAGTTCCGTCCAAATCTGTGCCTAAAACTTCGTATGAAATATGGAGCAGTAAGAAACCATGTCTTAAATTTATTAAGATATGGGGTTGTCCGGCCTATGTGAAAACACAGAAACCGGACAAGCTAGAGGCACGGTCAGTTCTGTGTAAATTTGTGGGATATCCTAAAGACTCACTAGGATATCTGTTCTACCACACTGAGGAACAGAAGGTGTTTGTATCTCGCCACGCTACCTTTTAGAAAGGGAGTTTCTTGCAAAAGAAACTAGTAGAAGTTCGGTAGAACTGGAAGAAATTCAGCGACCACAAAATGTAACTGAAAATTTAGAGGAACCGCTAGATTCAATAACCCCAAACGAACCTCAGCCACTCCGCAGATCTAGTAGGATTTCTCATCCGCCCGAGAGATACTACGGTTTTCTCATAGACGTGGATCATGAGGATTGCATCTTGGAAGAAGATGACCCTACCAGTTTCTGGCAGGCCATTATCAGTAGGGACTCCGATAAGTGGCAGGAAGCAATGCAATCCGAAATGGAGTCCATGTACGCCAATAAAGTGTAGACCTTGGATATTGCTCCACATGGGGTAAAACCCGTTGGATGCAAATGGATCTACAAAAGGAAACTTGGTGTAGATAGGCAGGTGGAAACCTATAAAGCTAGACTCGTTGCAAAAGGTTTCCGTTAAAGACCTGGTTTGGACTATGACGAAACTTTTTCTCCGGTGGCTATGCTCAAATCCATTCGGATCCTACTTGCCATTGTTGCCTTCCATGACTATGAAATCTGGCAGATGGATGTTAGAACGGCTTTCCTAAACGGTTGTTTGGAAGAGTGCGTTTATATGGATCAGCCAGAAGGTTTCGTAGACAGTGGGAGCAGCGGGAAGGTGTGCAAGTTGCTTAAATCCATTTATGGATTAAAGCAGGCATCGCGGAGCTGGAACATCTGTTTTGATGAGGCAATCAAGGAATTTGATTTCATCAAGAACGAAGATGAACCCTGTGTCTATAAGAAGATTGTAGGATGAACTGTCGTATTCCTAGTCTTGTACGTGGACGACATTCTTTTGATAGGAAATGACATTCCTATGCTACAATCGGTCAAGCTATTTTTTTCACAACGGTTCTCCATGAAGGACCTGGGTGATGTCTCGTACATTCTGGGGATCAAGATCTATAGAGATAGATCCAAGAGACTACTAGGACTTTCGCAGTCCAGGTACATAGAGACCGTACTAAAGAGATTTAGTATGGAGGATTCCAAGCGCGGTAACATACCCGCATTGCACGGAATTACCCTTTCCAAGAAGATGTCTCCTAAGACTGACGAGGAGAGGGTTCGCATGAGCACTATACCCTACGCTTCGGCGGTAGGATCTATAATGTATGCGATGCTATGTACAAGACCAGATGTAGCTTACGCGCTGAGCACGGTAAGCCGGTATCAGTCAGACCCAGGGGAGGACCACTGGACAGCAGTGAAGAACATTCTCAAGTACCAGAGAAGGACTAAGGAGATGTTCCTGGTTTACGGTAATGGAGACCTCAGGGTCGAGTCCATTACCGATTCAAGCTTCCAGAGTGACAAAGATGACAGCAAGTCTGTCTCGGGTTTTGTGTTTACCCTCAACGGAGGGGCGGTATGTTGGAGGAGTTCCAAACAGGATACCGTCGCAGACTCGACGATGGAGGCTGAATACATTGCTGCAAGCGATGCCGCAAAAGAGGCGGTCTGGATGAAGAAGTTCATTAGTGAACTTCAGGTGGTTCCGTCCATTGTTGACCCAATACCTTTGTATTGCGATAACAATGGGGCTATAGCTTTAGCGAAGGAACCAAGGTCCCATCAGAAATCCAGGCACATCTTAAGGCGGTATTACCTGATCAGGGAGATCATTGATCGCCAGGAGATCGAGGTGCGGAGAGTGGACACAAAGGACAACACAGCGGACCCATTCACAAAGGCCTTGCCCCAGACTCAGTTCGAGCGGCTGATCGAGATGATAGGTCTTCGATACGCCAGTACATGGCCTTAGTGCAAGTGGGAGATTGTTAGTGTATATGCCTTAGAGGCCATTACTGTATCATACTAGTATGTATATTACTTGATGGAAGCTTGGGATATTCACAGTTGTACAGACAATCTTGCTCTATATAGTAGTATGCTACTTGGTTTGTCTCTGCTTTAATGTGTACATGTGTGTTTATTCATTATATCACCTATACGCATTGTAGGGTGTTTTTCGTCACCCCATTGAGATGGGAATACGCGCGCGCTTGTCAGGCATATAATACAGATTCCCCCTGCCTAGGGTAGGCCGGGGTTTATTGATCGTGGAGATCCGAATCTCCGGCAGCCGTGGACTAAGCTGCCGTTAATTACCCCTCGCCTTTGGGACGAGGGAACCTCCGATTAACGGGTTAAACTGGTCATGCGAACTCAATGTGCAGTGTACGTGTGTTGTGTTTTGAAAGGGGGGTTAGGATATATCGGGAGCCACGCAGAGTTTTTACGGGGGTCCCGCTACCCGGATAGCGGGCTGGGGGTCAAGGGAGCTAGCAGCCCCCTTGCGGGGTGCGGGGAAGCGCCCCGTTAGAAATTTTTTCTAACAGGGACAGTGTCGTGGAGCACGTGTGTGTGCAAATATGTATACATATGTATATATATATGTATATATGTATGTATATATATAAAAGAAAAAGAAAGGGGGAAAAGGCATCCAAAGGATGTGTGGGGGCAGCACCTTGGGCGCTGTGTGCCTAGGTGCTGTGCGCTCAGGTGCTAGAGTGCCACGTGTCGGCACGTGGGCGCTCTGCGCTTGAGCACTGGGCGCTTGAGCTTGAGCGCAAACGCGCCACGTGTCAGCACGGGGGAGACTTGCGCTCGAGCGCTTGCGCTCGAGCGCAAGCGCTCCACGTGTCGACACGGGGGAGACTTGCGCTCGAGCGCTTGCGCTTGGGCGCAAGCGCGCCACGTGTCGGCACCGGGGCGACTTGCGTTCGAGCGCTTGCGCTGGAACGCAAGCGCGCCACGTGTCGGCACCGGGACGACTTGCGCTCGGGCACTTGCGCTTGAGCGCAAGCGCGCCACGTGTCGGCACGTGGTTGACTTGCGCTTGAGCGCTTGCGCTTGAACGCAAGCGCGCCACGTGTCGGCACCGGGGCGACTTGTGCTCGGGCACTTGCGCTTGAGCGCAAGCGCGCCACGTGTCGGCACGTGGGCGACTTGCGCTCGGGCGCTTGCGCTTGAACGCAAGCGGCACGTGTCGGCACGTGGGCGCTCTGCGCTTGAGCACCGGCGAGAAAAAGTGGCTTTTAGCCTAAGAAACAGAAGCTATGCTTCAGAAAGGAAATATTTATTATATATACATCTATGTAAATATATGGAGTTAAAATCCTAAAATGTTTTGGTTGATGGAAGGGGTTCTACCTCTTCCTCCTCTGTTGGCTGGATCTTGATGATCAAGAGATGTGAGATCTAAAAATCCCTCCTTTCTGAGATCTAATGGTAGATCCAAGTTCCCCTTTATGGGTTTTGTGGTGGAAGACTTCTTTGTTTTTGAAAAGAAAGAGTAAAACTCTTGATTTAATTCAAAAGAAATGAGAAGGTTTAGAACCTTGGAGAAGGAGCAGGAGGCACAAATGATTTCAGATCTAATTTTTTTTGGAGAGAATGAAATAGTTCTTGAGATATTTCATTATCTTTGCCTTTATAGGCTATACACTTTACAAATAGCCCCTTGGGCTTCACAAAATGGCATTTTGCCTATCCCATGGCTCATGTGCCATTTCTTTTTTGCACATAAGCCATGGGCTTTACAAAAATTTGGCTTTATGCCTATTTTTCTTACATTTATCCATAAAATAAAATAAAAGAAATACAACAAAATTATTTATTACAAATTTTTATCTTGGTATGGGGGGAGGCCAGCCGCTTCACGTTCTGGCTCGACCCGAGCATGGGCCCACTGGATCTGGGCTTAGGCCCACTTGGCTTGGGGTTGACTTTGATTTTGACTTGGTCAACCGGGGTGTAAATTTTTACCCCAACAAATTGCCCCCCATCAATAAATGCACACCACATATGTGGGTCGTGTGCATGAAATTGATGGATCTTCTTTCACGTGGAGGCGACTTGATTTGGTTCCCGCTTTTTGGGAAGCTGGCTCTGCCCTTTTTACGTCATGGACGGTCGGTGGTTGAGATGTCTCCGAGACGGAGTGTCCGTGATAGACGTTTTCTCTGGCCCGGAGTGATCTGGTTCCCGCTTTGTAGGAATCCTGCGCTGCCCTTTTTGCGACTTGGACGGTCGGTGCTGCCCTTTTTGCGACTTGGACGGTCGGTACTGCCCTTTTAGCGACTTGGACGGTCGGTGCTGCCCTTTTTGTGACTTGGACGGTCGGTGCTGCCATTTTAGCGACTTGGACGGTCGGTTCTGCCCTTTTTGCGACGTGGACGGTCGGTACGGCCATTTTAGCGACATGGACGGTCGATGCTGCCCTTTTAGCGACGTGGACGGTCGGTTCTGCCCTTTTAGCGACGTGGACGGTCGGTTCTGCCCTTTTTGCGACTTGGACGGTCGGTGCTGCCATTTTAGCGACGCGGACGGTCGATGCTGCCCTTTTAGCGACGTGGACGGTCGGTGCTGCCCTTTTAGCGACGTGAACGGTCGGTTCTGCCCTTTTAGCGACGTGGACGGTCGGTTCTGCCCTTTTTGCGACTTGGACGGTCGGTGCTGCCCTTTTAGCGACGTGGACGGTCGGTTCTGCCCTTTTAGCGACGTGGACGGTCGGTTCTGCCCTTTTTGCGACTTGGACGGTCGGTGCTGCCCTTTTAGCGACGTGGACGGTCGGTTCTTGATTTGACTTACTCTGCTTCTTGCAGTGTTAGGGGTAGACTTGACTTGCTCCGCTTCTTGCGGTGTCGAGATTGGATTCTGACTTGCTCCGCTTTCTGCGGTGTCGGAGTGGAAGTTGACTTGTTGATTTTGATTTGGGCTGCCATCGGCATCGCTATACTGGAATATGGTACCAGGAGCGAATCATCATCTGTCATTGAGAGGATTTTTGGATTTTGGTTTTTGTTTGGCATCTGCATTGCTGCACTGGAACAATGCCAAGAGCAACTCATCATTTGCCCCGGGAGGATTTTGGAATTGGTTTTTTTATTATTATTATTATTTTTTTTGTGGGACTTTGAATGTGGTCTCACCGGTAGGACTTGGGAGAGGTTGGGATTGTTTTACTCCCGTGGATTGTATACGGATTTGCAGGATGTATGATCCAGACCGTAGGGCCGGAAAAATTTCGGGACATTGTCGGCGTCTGCATCGCTGCACTGGGATATGGTACCAGGAGCGACTCATCATTCGCCATTGGGGTATGGGATTTGGAATTTGGTTAGCGTCTGCATCGCTGCACTGGAATATGCTACTAGGAGCGACTCATCATTCGCCATTTGGGGATTAGGGAGCGATGGCTTAGGAGACAGGTTTAGATCCCTATCGCCTAAGGCTTTTCAATTTTATGGGCCGTGAGGGTCCCATAAAAGTATTTTCTCCCCACGAGTCGTAAGGATCCCGCAGGTGTATTTTCTCCTTAGGAGTCGTGAGGACTCCTAAGTGTGTTTTTCCTTTATGAGTCGTAAGGATCCCACAGAGGTTTGTTCTCCTCATATATTGTGAGGACACATGAGTGAGTCTTATCAATGGAGCATCATTCCCAAAGCGGAGACCGGCCGCGTAACTGGTGATTACGGTGGGGCATGGGTATGATGAGAATTATTTGAGCCCGTGGATTGTATACGATGGTCAACTTGGGGACCCACCGTAGGGCCGGAGAATTTTGAGAAATTGGATTTTGGTTGGCGTCTGCATCGCTACACTGGAATATGGTACCAGGAGCGACTCATCATTCGCCGTTTGGGGACTTGGAATTTGGATCTTGTTTGGCATCAGCATTGCTGCACTGGAATAATGCCAGGAGCAACTCATCATTTGCCTTAGGAGGACTTGGGATTTGGGTTTTTGGTCGGCATCAGCACCGCTAACACTGAAGCGAAATGCCAGGAGCGACTCATCATTTGCCGTTGCTCGTTGGGGAACGATGGCTTAGGAGACAGGTTTGGGTCCCTATCACCTAAGGCTTTTCAATTTTATGGGCCGTGAGGGTCCCATAAAAGCATTTTCTCCCTACGAGTCGTAAGGATCCCGCAGGTGCATTTTCTCCTTAGGAATCGTGAGGATTCCTAAGTGTGTTGCTCCTTTGTGAGTCGTAAGGATCTCACGCAGGGGTTTTCTCCTCACAAGGTCGAGAGGACTTTGCGAGTGTATTTCATCTCTTTTCACGAGTTTGCGCCCTTTCGGGTTTTCGCAGACTCGCCGGTAGTCCTGCTGTTTTTACTCACGGAGCCCTTTCGGGTTTTCATCCGTGCCCGTTTTGCTTGTGGACATACCGTTTATTATTTCTTTTTTTTTCCTTTTTTTTTGCCGCTGGTGGGACTTTAAAAGTAGTCTCACCGGCAGGATTTAGGAGAAGTAGGGGTCATTTACGCCCGTGGATTGTATACGGTTTTGTAGGATATATGATCCAGACCGTAGGGCTGATGTGCTCAATTCGCCTGCGACTTGGAGCATTCATGTGTAGTATTTCTTAAGATATCGGCCATTGATGGGTGGCATGGGCCTTTCTCCCTCGGCACTTATTAGTTGGTAGGATCCTCCGTCGAACACTTTCTCGATGACGTATGGTCCTTTCCAGTTTGGCTCGAATTTTCCCTTGGCATGTCGATTGAGGATGATCGGTCTTTTAAGAACCAACACCAATTCACCTTTCTTGAAAGCGCGGAGACGGGTTATCTTGTCATAGGCCCGTGACATTTGGGCTCGGTATAGCTCCAGATTTTGCTGCACCGCGAGCCTCTTTTCTTCGAGGGCATCGAGCTCTTCAAGTCGAAGGAGCACGTTTTCCTCCTCCGTCAACTCGTGCTGAACGGCCATTTTTAAGCTTGGAACTTCGACTTCGAGGGGGAGGACCGCCTCCACTCCGAAGAGCAATGAGTATGGAGTGGACTGAGTTGGAGTACGGTGCGTGGTACGATATGCCCACAACGCCTCGTGAAGTTTGAGATTCCAGTCTCTCTTGTTGGCTGAAGCATTTTTCCTCAGGAGCTTGCATAGAGTCTTATTGAAGGCTTCTGCTAGCCCATTGGCTCTTGGATTATAGATGGAGGAATATCTCCAGTCTATCTTGTGCTGAGTAGCAAACCTTGAGACGTTGAAGCTCTTGAAAGAAGGCCCGTTGTCAGAAATGATTCTTCTTGGTGTACCGAAGCGGTATAGAATATTATGCTGGAAGAATGTCAGAATATCTTTTGTCTTGACTTCTTTTAGCGGGACAGCTTCGGCCCATCTGGAGAAATAGTCTGTCGCGGCCAGTATGAACCGGTGGCCTTTGGATGACGGAGGATCAATTGGACCAACAATGTCGGTGCCCCAGACTTCGAAGGGCCACGACGCCACCGTAGGATGTAACGGATTGGGATGCTTGTGAATGAAATCACCATGGATTTGGCAGATCTGACATTTCTTTGCATGCTCTCCGCAATCCCGTATCATGGTGGGCCAGTAATACCTAAGCCATTTAATCTGCAGTCGCATCTTGGGGCCAGATTGGTGAGCACCGCAAACGCCTGAGTGAACTTCTTTCATAACTTTTTGGGCTTCGGCCGATGACAGGCACCTGAGCCAGAGTTGGTCATGTGACCTGCGGTATAACGTATCATTTACAAACACGTATTGGAAAGCTCTCTTCTTCAGCTGAATCCTCGCAGATTTTTCTTCGGGCAGCCTGTCGTATCGGAGGTACTCTATGAAGGGTTCTCTCCAATCGGACTCGTCTTGGATGATCGAAGCTTCTTCGGCAGGACTACTCTTCTGTTCCGCGCTTTCCTCTGCTCGTAGAGAGACTGGGGGTAGAATTTGTCGGCTCCTGACTGTGATCAAAATTTTGTCCATGTCAGGATCAGCCAGCTCCTTGGCTAAGAGAGCAAGTACGTCAGCCTTTCCATTCAACGCTCTAGGGACTCTTATTAGTTCAATGTGAGTGAACCGTTTCATGAGTTCCACCACTCGGCCTCTGTACCGAGCTAACTCGGGTTTGTATATTTTATAATCACCGCTTACTTGGTTGACGACGAGCTGGGAGTCACCGTAAACTCGTAGCCGACGGATTTCCATTTCTATGGCGAGCTCCAAACCAGCTATCAGAGCTTCATACTCAGCTTCATTGTTTGTCCGAGGCTCGGTGAGAGCGAAAGAACGCCATAGGGTTCCCATTGATGGTGTGATGAACACCAATCCTATCCCTGCTTTTATCTCCGGGACGCTTGATTTACTGGAGGTCCTTATCGATGAGTGTAAGTCCATATTGCGACCCCCGGTACTTACGGGGAGGCGGAAACGGTATAAAAAACGAATTTTTATCGCAAGAGGCAACATGGACTAAACTATGTCGGGATCGTTGTCTAAACTAAAACTAGTTAACAAGCTAAAGAGAGTTAGCTACTATGGAGGATGGTTATACCTAAACTTGAACTCCTTCTCTTCTTGTTGTTGTTCTTCTTTCTTGTTCTTTGTTGAAGCTTGAATGGTTCTCTTCTCGTCGCCTTCTTCTTGCCGAAGATAGATCCACCTTGAAGGTTCGACCTTTGGGCTCTTCCTCGATCTTTGAGTGAACTAGGGTTTCTGGCTTGCTAAACCTTCATCCTAGAATGAGTAGAGAGTGATTAGGGTTTGCTTTTCTATCTAAAGAGAATGATTCTCAACACATGAGAAGGTTTCTCTTTTCAAGAGGAAGAAGAAGATGAAATGAGGAGAGAGAGTGAGAATGATAGAATGAGCTCAATTATTTCTTTCTTGCAACCATATTGCAAAAGAAAATGAATTATCTAAATGATAATAATTGAAATAAGAATAGTTGATGGTTATTTTGGAATGACCACTATCATACCTCTTTTAATGAAGTGTAAGCATGAATCAAGGAAGACTTTCAAGGCATGAAAAGTGGTCAATGGTCAACAAGTCAACCAAGGTCAACAAGTCAACAAGAAAAACAACCATAACATAATTCTTATTTAATTACTATTATTAATAGATAATATACAAATTCATTAGGGTTTGGAAAATGATAACTGTCAACTGTGCATACGCACCCGATCCGAAACCCTAATGAAAAACCTCATTCTCCGCCTCAAGCAACTGTGCATACACACCTGCATTCTCGTTCCGAGGAACAAGAATACCAAGATATAAAAGCAACCCCCAAAACATATACCAGTATCTGGCTCAAACCAGAGCCTGCCAGTATAATCCGTCCGGACTCCAAACGTGCACAAGTGCGCGGATGAGAACGAACCCTGTCGCAAAACCATGCGACCTCTACTCTGTTTTGCCCAGAGGCGAATACCCTCTGTGTGGGACTCTAAAGACTCGACACTACGCTGGCAGTGGGTTTAACCACAGACCGCAAGCGGCACTAGCTGTGCGTAACGGTCCCCAGGTAGATGCCGACAAGAAGGCTGACGAGGTGAAACCCCATCTGAACTCCTACTGAGTCTGAATGTGACATTCTCCGTACAGTCCGGTCTGTTCGTCTGATACATCGCATGGCGGGCCTAGGGGGCGGTAAAACGTCAGTCCCCCAATAGCGGTACAAGTCGTGTCGGAGTGAAGCCCAAAACACCCTGAGATAACACTGGAAACCTACCAGTATATCTCGCTTGCCCTGGCCAGGGACTACTCGTGTAATGGCTCTCCTAGACACAGCGCGATGTCAACCCCCAATACCGGGAGAGACGAATCCTGTCTAACCGTCACTGCCTCCAAGTGCTTCGGGACTGCACCCAACCACCACCTGTTTGCACGACTCCTTTGAGCCGTGGTAGGGTAGTGATCAAAGTGCAGTAGGAACACACTCGAGGCGAAGTGTCAGTGTCAAGTCAGCGGACTAAGCTGTACTCATGTCACCTGGGAACTGATAACTGACGATAGGTATAATACCAACCTGTCAGTTCCCGACGAGTCCTGTCCAGTGTACTCGTAACCCAACGAGCACCCGTATACTATCTCCAGTACGACGTACTGATGGCTGTGGGACAGACCATCTCCCACACTGGGATGAGAAGCGCATACGCTAGTCTACTCCGGAGTATCGATGCCCTGTCTCGATAGTCCTACGACTAGGGACCTGTATAAGGATGTGCCTATAGATTACCCAGCCCCCACTAGTGTGACTGCCATCACAACGCTGGTAATCAAGCAAAGATCCTAAGGGCTCCACTAATGCGTATAAGTGATATACTGAAATAAACACAAGTACACATTGAAGCAGAAACAAACTAAGTAGCATACTACTATATTGAGCAAGATTGTTTATACAAGGTGAATATCCCAAGCTTCCATTAAGTAATACACAAACTAGTATGATACAGTAATGGCCTCTAGGGCATATACACTAACAATCTCCCACTTGCACTAAGGCCATGTACTGGCGTATCGAAGACCTATCATCTCGATCAGCCGCTCGAACTGAGTCTGGGGTAGGGCCTTGGTGAATGGATCTGCAGTGTTCTCTTCTGAAGCAACCCTCCGAACCTCGATCTCCTTGCGATCCACGATCTCCCTGATCAGGTGATACCGCCTCAAGATGTGCCTGGATCTCTGATGGGACCTGGGTTCCTTTGCTAAAGCTATAGCCCCGTTGTTGTCGCAATACAGAGGTACTGGGTCAACAATGGACGGAACCACCTGAAGTTCTTTTAAGAACTTCCTTATCCAGACAGCTTCTTTTGCGGCATCAGATGCAGCGATGTATTCCGCTTCCATAGTCGAGTCTGCAACGGTTTCCTGTTTGGAACTCTTCCAACACACCGCCCCTCCATTGAGGGTAAAGACAAAACCCAACATGGACTTGGAATCATCCTTGTCACTCTGGAAGCTGGAGTCAGCAAAGGCCTCAATCTGGAGGTCTTTTCCGCCATACACCAAGAACATCTCCTTAGTCCTCCTCAGGTACTTGAGAATGTTCTTTACCGCTATCCAATGTTTCTCCCCAGGGTTTGACTGATACCGGCTTACTACACTCAGTGCATAAGCTACATCCGGTCTGGTACACAACATCGCATACATTATAGAGCCTACCGCAGAAGCGTAGGGTATAATAGACATGCGATCCCTCTCCAAATCAGTCTTGGGAGACATCTCTTTAGAGAGGGTGATCCCGTGACAAGCCGGTAAGTTACCGCGCTTGGAATCTTCCATACTGAATCTTTTCAGTATGGTGTCGATGTACCTGGACTGTGAAAGTCCTAATATCCTCTTGGATCTATCACGATGGATCCTGATCCCCAGGATGTAAGAGGCATCACCCAGGTCTTTCATGGAGAACCTGTGTGACAAGAAACCCTTGACAGATTGTAGCATAGGAATGTCATTTCCTATTAAGAGAATGTCATCCACGTATAAAACAAGGAATACCACAGTTCTCGCTACAAATCTACTATAGATGCATGGTTCATCTGGATTTTTGATAAAGTCAAATTCCTTGACCGTCTCATCAAAACAGATGTTCCAACTCCGCGATGCCTGCTTTAGTCCATAGATGGACTTAAGCAACTTGCACACCTTTCCGCTGCTCCCACTCTGAATGAAACCCTCTGGCTGATCCATATAGACACACTCCTCTAAATTTCCATTTAGAAAAGCGGTTTTTACGTCCATCTGCCAAATCTCATAATCGTGGAAGGCAGCAATGGCAAGAAGGATCCGAATGGATTTCAGCATAGCCACTGGAGAAAAGGTTTCGTCGTAGTCCAAGCCAGGTCTTTGACGGAAACCCTTTGCTACAAGTCTAGCTTTATAGGTCTCAACCTGTCCATCTACACCAATCTTCCTTTTGAAGATCCACTTGCATCCTACGGGTTTTACCCCGTCTGGAGCAATGTCCAACGTCCATACTTTGTTGGTGTACATGGACTCCATTTCGGTCCGCATTGCATCCAGCCATTTTACCGAGTCAATGCTCTGAACGGCCTGCTGGAAGCTAGTAGGCTCATCATAGTCTATGATGCAATCCTCTCTATCCCCGTCTATGAGAAAACCGTAGTATCTCTCGGGCGGATGAGACTGCCTACTACTTCTACGGAGCGGCATAGGAATGTCCTGTTCTTTTGAACCCTCTGGTTCCACTAAGCTTTCAGTAATAGTCTGAGGTTCTGGAATTTCATCCAGTTCTACTGCGCTCCCACTTATCTGATTTTCCAAAAACTCAGTTTCCAAGAAGTGGGCATGACGAGAAACAAGGACTTTTTGCTCCTCTGCGTAATAGAATAGATACCCCTTGGAGTTCTTTGGGTATCCCACAAACTTGCACTGTACTGAGCGTGCCTCGAGCTTGTCCGCATGCTGCTTTTTTACAAAAGCCGGACATCCCCATGTCTTAAAGGCTTTAAGACAGGGTTTCTTCCCACTCCACATCTGATATGGTGTGGTAGGCACAGTCTTAGTAGGAACTTGGTTCAAGAGATGTGCAGCTGTTTCTAGTGCATATCCCCAGAAAGATCGCGGTAACTCAGCCTTACTCATCATGGAACGAACCATATCCAATAGGGTTCGATTCCTCCTTTCTGATACACCGTTATGTTGCGGAGTGTATGGAGGAGTACGCTGAGAGAGAATACCATTCTCTTTTAAATAGTCCAGGAACTCGGCACTCAAGTATTCACCACCTCGATCCGATCTTAGGATCTTGATACTTTTGCCTGTTTGTTTTTCAACTTCATTCTTGTAATCCCGAAATTTCTCAAAGGCCTCGGATTTGTGCTTCATTAAGAAGACATGTCCATACCTAGAGAAATCGTCTGTGAAAGTAATGAAGTATGAATAACCGCTTCGGGCATGTGTAGACATTGGACCACACACGTCACTGTGTATGAGTCCCAAGAGCTCGCTCGCTCTTTCTCCGTGTCCAGTGAACGGAGTCTTTGTCATCTTTCCCATAAGACAAGATTCACAAGTGGCATAAGACTGATACTCGAACGGATCCAAGTATCCTTCTTTATGTAACTTAGTTAACCGTGTCTCATTGATGTGACCCAGTCTACAATGCCATAAGAAAGCCTGATTGATATCTGGAGACTTTCTTTTGTGTGTATTCTGGACATTGAAAATCTGTGGTTGGTTTAATACGTATATACCATTGCTCAGTGTACCTGACCCAATCAGAACTTGATTAAGGTGAATGTTTACAACATTACTTACAAACGCAAATTCATAACCTTCTTTAGAAACCAAAGATACAGAAATGATATTACAAGTTGCGTTGGGTACAAAAAAGCAATTACGCAAAACCAAAACATGCCCATCTGTCATTCCCAGGTGATAGTCCCCCACGGCTTTAGCATCCATGCTAGCTCCGTTCGCAACTCTGAGGGTCATGTCACCTGCCTTCAAAAACCTACGGTTTCTCAACGCCTGCAAAGAATTACAGATATGAGATCCTGATCCGGTATCCAATACCCAGGAAGTAGAGTTTATAGAAAGACAGTTTTCAATAACATACACACCTGAAGCTGAAGCCGCAACCTGCTTCAGTTCCTGTGTCCTGGCTTTCCAAGCCCTGCAATCTTTCTTCCAGTGTCCACTCTTGTGACAATAGAAGCATTCCTCTTTACCAACAAGCTTCCCCGCTATCTTTGTTGCCTTTTCCTTTCCCTTCGCACCCACTTTACTAACACCGCCCCTTGGTTTGGCGGGGGCTTTCCTCTTCTTTCCCTTGGCTTTCGCCTTGGACCTAGAAGAAGAAGATCCTCCTACAAACAAAGTGGATGTATCCCTACCCTTCTGTAGGGTGCCATCTGCGCTCCTCAGCAGGTTGAGGAGTTCTGAAAGTTCAACTTCCTTTTCTTGCAAGTTGAAATTCAGTATGAACTGGGCGTAAGTGGATGGAAGGGACTGGAGAATTATATCCGTGTAAAGTTCACTATCCAACGTGGTCCCAAGTTCCGCGAGCTCCTCAGTGTAGCCAATCATCTTAAGCACGTGGTCCGCTACCGATGATCCGACGGCCAACTTTGTCGAAAATAACTTCTTCGACACTTCGTATCTTGCGATACGAGACTGCTCTCCATACAGTTCTTTTGTATGAAGAAATATGGATTCCAAATCCATATTCTCGTGCCTCCTCTGATGGTCGTTGTCCATCGAGGCAAGTACGAGGCATCTGGCCTTCGCGCTGTCTATCTCCCAAGTCTTACGGATTTCCTTATCCGCGACGCTGGAGGTGGGACCTGGGACGGGGGGAGCTTTGGTGGTAAGAAGATACCCCAGCTTGTCGTAAGAGATTGCCAATTTGACATTCCTGAGCCAATCTTTGTAGTTTGGCCCTGTCAATATGTTTTTATCTAGAAGTAACTTAAGTCCAGTCATTTCGATTTGGTCGCTGCAGGGGGAGAGAAGAAACACTTAGCACGATGCTCTTGCAAGTTTAGAATGGTTTTTAATTTGTCTAAACAGGATGGCTCCCACTGTCTCTCGAATCCCTCCTCAAACCACAAAGGAAGAATTAGCCGGGATCAATCCCACCGTACAATACTTGCTTAACCGTTCAGCCAGGCCAGTGTCGGTACTTCGAGGGAGGTTTTCCAACGCTTTCGCGAAGTTCCTTAATTTAAGAACCTCTTTTCCCTGGGGGCGTAGCCCCGCTAACACCTTTCTAGGCACCTACTAGGTTTATAGCATTGATCGTTTAGTGAGAAATTTCCCGAGGAGTAGCATATACTCACAGTAGGATCGGGATCCAAATATCATCGCGTGACGAAAATGAAGGAATCCTACCATAATCATCACACTCCAAATGGTATGCAAATCTAGCAAGTTTCAGTACTTATGAAACTCCCGATGTGGATTTTTGCCCCATGCTCTTATGACCTTGACTAAGGCCAACAAATCATAAGTCACATGTCAAGTTCTTCCCGTCGTTATCCAGGTTAATTTGAACCCACCCGTATATACCCTTGACTATGGCCAACAAGGCAATACGACTGTCCCAAACCAACGCATTCTATCTATGCAACATATGAATACCCACCAGCTACCAAACACTGTGCCTTGACTAAGGCCAACAAACACAGCTTGAATACTGTTGAATATTCATATGAAACGACGGAGGGCTACGGATGGTTTTGGCGAAACCGTGAACGTAGTGAACTTGATATAATCGATGGAACGAGATAGCTTTTAGAAGGAGTGGCTCAAGCTCCGCATTTAAAAGTTAGTTTTGAAAAGAACCGAGTGGTTTTTTCGAAAGTGTTCCATCGACTTAAACTTGGTTTATTATCTTGCATTAGTTCTTTTAATGCGTGATATTCTTGCATTAGTTCTTTTAATGCGTCCCATCATTTAATTCCTACCATTGCAGAAAACAACCAAAATATGACGTACGCTTATGCCATTCGCATTCGCCACGGGGTCCCGTCATCACTCGTTAGGTTACTTAACTAACGACAGAGCGGGGGCTGGGCTAGCGCGGCTGTAAAACATAAGCAACGCCTAAATAGAAAGCAATGATAGACATTACAGATCACAGATGAATACATTGGATATACTAGCAATCCGCATTCCTTTCGAGCCTGAAACGAAAAGCGGATAACACGGTCGCGGTGAATAGCAAATACCCCACCCAAGACCCCTACGGGTGCGGCAAACTACCCGCCAAGTTCCCGGTAGTTTGTGCACCCCACCATGGGTCTATCCTAGGAGCAAAAACAGTAAAAAGAATTATACAATGACGGCTACAACCCCGACCCGGTTGTGCGGCCAAACAAATAATATTATTACATCAATTTACATTTACAATGAATGAAAGAAAAACAAAAGCTCATCTCACATCCACCCCGGCTATTCACCCGCGACAGTCCAACACATTCATATACACATTCCAGAACATTACAGATCATGTATAACCCCGACTAATCGACTTATAGCGATTAGCCGACGTTCAATACATGCAAACATCACAGATATAACCAACATAGCCAAAGTGCAGTGAAGTTCGGAAAAAAATACGGAATTATAGGACCCCAAAAGTGAATTTCAGTTCTGGAAAATCTGGGTACATATAATATATCTTAAAAATCCCAAAACCAACACAGAAGAACACTGCACGAAAAACGATGCCAAGATGACACCAACTTGCGGCGGTTCCGCGGCCAAATGAGTAGGTGAGGCCGCGGAAGCGCGGCGGTTTGGAGGAATCATGATATCGTTTTTCTTGTGTGTTCTTAGAAAACCCTGAGACGATTTTACAAGTATAAAGTTTTTCAATTTGAGCAGAAAAAAATTCAACAGAAAGTTAGGGTTTTGATTTTCCGGTTTTGCGATTTTTCGGTTCCGAACTTCGTTACACCTTACTACCAAGCTAGTTTAAGTTTAGTTAGGCTCTGATACCAATGTAAGTCCATATTGCGACCCCCGGTACTTACGGGGAGGCGGAAACGGTATAAAAAACGAATTTTTATCGCAAGAGGCAACATGGACTAAACTATGTCGGGATCGTTGTCTAAACTAAAACTAGTTAACAAGCTAAAGAGAGTTAGCTACTATGGAGGATGGTTATACCTAAACTTGAACTCCTTCTCTTCTTGTTGTTGTTCTTCTTTCTTGTTCTTTGTTGAAGCTTGAATGGTTCTCTTCTCGTCGCCTTCTTCTTGCCGAAGATAGATCCACCTTGAAGGTTCGACCTTTGGGCTCTTCCTCGATCTTTGAGTGAACTAGGGTTTCTGGCTTGCTAAACCTTCATCCTAGAATGAGTAGAGAGTGATTAGGGTTTTCTTTTCTATCTAAAGAGAATGATTCTCAACACATGAGAAGGTTTCTCTTTTCAAGAGGAAGAAGAAGATGAAATGAGGAGAGAGAGTGAGAATGATAGAATGAGCTCAATTATTTCTTTCTTGCAACCATATTGCAAAAGAAAATGAATTATCTAAATGATAATAATTGAAATAAGAATAGTTGATGGTTATTTTGGAATGAGCACTATCATACCTCTTTTAATGAAGTGTAAGCATGAATCAAGGAAGACTTTTAAGGCATGAAAAGTGGTCAATGGTCAACAAGTCAACCAAGGTCAACAAGTCAACAAGAAAAACAACCATAACATAATTCTTATTTAATTACTATTATTAATAGATAATATACAAATTCATTAGGGTTTGGAAAATGATAACTGTCAACTGTGCATACGCACCCGATCCGAAACCCTAATGAAAAACCTCATTCTCCGCCTCAAGCAACTGTGCATACACACCTGCATTCTCGTTCCGAGGAACAAGAATACCAAGATATAAAAGCAACCCCCAAAACATATACCAGTATCTGGCTCAAACCAGAGCCTGCCAGTATAATCCGTCCGGACTCCAAACGTGCACAAGTGCGCGGATGAGAACGAACCCTGTCGCAAAACCATGCGACCTCTACTCTGTTTTGCCCAGAGGCGAATACCCTCTGTGTGGGACTCTAAAGACTCGACACTACGCTGGCAGTGGGTTTAACCACAGACCGCAAGCGGCACTAGCTGTGCGTAACGGTCCCCAGGTAGATGCCGACAAGAAGGCTGACGAGGTGAAACCCCATCTGAACTCCTACTGAGTCTGAATGTGACATTCTCCGTACAGTCCGGTCTGTTCGTCTGATACATCGCATGGCGGGCCTAGGGGGCGGTAAAACGTCAGTCCCCCAATAGCGGTACAAGTCGTGTCGGAGTGAAGCCCAAAACACCCTGAGATAACACTGGAAACCTACCAGTATATCTCGCTTGCCCTGGCCAGGGACTACTCGTGTAATGGCTCTCCTAGACACAGCGCGATGTCAACCCCCAATACCGGGAGAGACGAATCCTGTCTAACCGTCACTGCCTCCAAGTGCTTCGGGACTGCACCCAACCACCACCTGTTTGCATGACTCCTTTGAGCCGTGGTAGGGTAGTGATCAAAGTGCAGTGGGAACACACTCGAGGCGAAGTGTCAGTGTCAAGTCAGCGGACTAAGCTGTACTCATGTCACCTGGGAACTGATAACTGACGATAGGTATAATACCAACCTGTCAGTTCCCGACGAGTCCTGTCCAGTGTACTCGTAACCCAACGAGCACCCGTATACTATCTCCAGTACGACGTACTGATGGCTGTGGGACAGACCATCTCCCACACTGGGATGAGAAGCGCATACGCTAGTCTACTCCGGAGTATCGATGCCCTGTCTCGATAGTCCTACGACTAGGGACCTGTATAAGGATGTGCCTATAGATTACCCAGCCCCCACTAGTGTGACTGCCATCACAACGCTGGTAATCAAGCAAAGATCCTAAGGGCTCCACTAATGCGTATAAGTGATATACTGAAATAAACACAAGTACACATTGAAGCAGAAACAAACCAAGTAGCATACTACTATATTGAGCAAGATTGTTTATACAAGGTGAATATCCCAAGCTTCCATTAAGTAATATACAAACTAGTATGATACAGTAATGGCCTCTAGGGCATATACACTAACAATGAGGCCCCATCGAAGTAGAGCTCCCAACATGGCTCATCTCCCTCGAGGTGCAGCACTTGTTCGTCGGGTAACTCACAATTTAGCGGTGACCTTTCTGGTATAGGATGAGCGGCGAGGAAGTCTGCAGGAGCTTGCCCTTTCACTGCTTTCTGAGGAGTATAAACTATGTCAAACTCAAGTAACATGACAGCCCATCTCGCCATTCTGCCGGCTAGGCTCGCTCTGGTCATCAAGTGTTTGAGCGGGTCGACCTTGGAGATCGGCATAACCCGATGAGCAAGCAGATAGTGCCTCAGCTTCTTCACTGCAAATATCAGAGCCAGGCATTGCTTTTCGATTGGGGAATAGTTGTGTTCCGCCCCGGCTAGAGTTCGACTAAGGTAGTAGAGGGCATTTTCTTTTCCCTCCTCGCTATTCTGGGCAAGGAGCGCACCGAGTGACTCATCCAGCGCGACAGTGTACAGAATCAGCGGTTTATTTGGAATGGGAGCGGCCAGCACTGGAGGGTGCAACAAGTACTGTTTGATGCTTTCGAACGCTTCTTGACATTCGGCATCCAAGATAAAAGGAGCTCCTTTCTTCATGAGCTTTGAGAAGGGCCTACATCTCCCCGATAAATTTGAGATAAACCTCCGTATATAAGCAAGCTTGCCTTGAAAAGATCTTAGCTGCGTCAGACTCTTCGGAGGGGGCATCTCCATGATGGCCTTTATCTTTGATGGGTCAACTTCGATCCCTCGATGTCGAACTATGAAGCCCAGGAATTTTCCTGATGACATGCCAAAAGCGCATTTCACAGGATTCATCTTCAGGTCAAATTCCCTCAGTCTGGTGAGAACGGTCCTAAGATCTTGGATATGATCGGCCTTGGCTTTAGTCTTGACGACCAGATCATCAACATAGCATTCGGCGACTTTATGGATTAGGTCATCAAAGATATTAGTCATTGCCCTTTGATATGTAGCACCTGCGTTCTTCAGTCCGAATGGCATTACCTTGTAGCAATATATTCCGATCGGGGTTCGAAATGCTGTGTGCTTCTCATCCTCAGGCGACATCTTGATCTGATTATATCCAGACGAGCCATCCATAAAGGTGAACAGCTCGTAATTTGAGGTGTCATCGACCATCATTTCCATGACCGGTAGCGGGAAGTCGTCTTTAGGACATGCCTTGTTGAGATCCCTAAAATCGACACAAACTCGGATTTGCCCATTTTTCTTCTTCACTGGGACTATGCATGCGATCCAGTCTGCATATTTCTCTTCCCTTATGAAGCCGGCATCGATGAGTTTCTTGGTTTCCTCGATGACCTTTTCTTCCAACTCCCTTCTCATTCTTCGAGGAGCTTGTTTGATTGGCTTAGCATCAGGAGATATAGCCAGCTTATGCACGGCTACTTCAGGGGAAAGTCCAGGCATTTCTTTGTACGTCCACGCGAAGCAGTCAACGAACTCACGCAGCAGGGCAATTAGCTGCTCTTTCATTTCCTCCGACAAGAGTGAGCTGATGTAGGTCGGCCTTGGATTATTGGGCGTTCCTAAGTCAATCTCGGTCAGCTCATCAAAGGTTGCTTGTCCGCCATCTTCGAGCTCTTGAGGAGCTTCTTCTGGCTCGGCTATCTCGTCATCATCATTCGATCTTTCGCTGGCCTCACCAACATGGATCATGTAGCACGCTTTGGAATCAGGTTGAATGTAGCCTATGCCCCGTCTATCTGGAATTCGTCCATCGATGAGTGCTCGGACCTGGGGCGGATACCATAGCCCTTCGTAAAACTTTGCTTCGGACTCCGTTTGATATAACCGGTATCCGCACTTCTTAAAGTATTCCCGCATCCCGGGCGCATAGTATCTGGGATTGAGGACGGCTTTTATACCTCTCTCATAGGGAAGGCACGCGACAGAAAGGTCGTCCGGGTGCACAACAGGGTTTGACCTGTAAAACAGGATGCCCTTCTGTCCATTTTTCCTCCCGGGCACGTAGAAAGTTTTCAGCTGGTCCACGGTAGAGACTGACAATGCGTCGAGCTGTTTGCACATCCGTTCCGGCACCCTTGTAATGGCCAGGGACCCTTCTGCGACTTCGAAGGTCTCTCGTAGTTTCGCTTGCTGCATGGGGGGCCGATCTGCACAGCTGTTGCACGGCGGGTCCTCTTCTTCTGACTCTTCAGTATCACTGCCAAGATGAGGGCAGACTTTGCTGCTAGATGGGCCTTCAGTAACAGATTCGTCCGTATCACTGCCAAAATGAGGGCGAGTTTTGTGGAAGGACGGGCTTCCACCATCGGACTCATCAGTGTCGCTACCGAAATGCGGGCGCACTTGGGCATTTTTGCTTCTGAAAGTGACAGCCGGCGCAGATTTGCTTTTGAGTCTTGGGGCCGGTCTATCCTTAGTCAGTTGTGGCTTAGCATTTTGGTGGTTCATAAAGTACCGAGAATCTTCATATCGGACTTCATACACACCGAACGGCTGGATGTCTCCGTCAATGCGTCTTTCTTCGCCATTTTTAGTATACTTCATGCATTGATGGAGAGTTGACAAAATGATGCCGTAATCGTGGATCCATGGCCGCCCTAAGAGAATCTTATAAGACGTGTCGGCGTCGATCACGTATATCTTAGCTTCAGTTTGCAGATCCCCGAATTTGATTGGCAGAGCTATGGACCCCAGAACTTGCTGGCAATTTTGGTTGAAGCCTTCAATGACAATCCTCTCCCTTGACAGGTGTCGGACGTCCATTGACAAACTCTTCAGCGTCCGCAAGTTCATGATGTTCACTGAAGACCCCGGATCAATCAATATGCGATTAATCCGATCTCCATCGCTGTACCCGGTCACGTAAAGCGGCCGATTATGCTCAGCCGTTCCCAGTAGCAAGTCTTCATCCTTAAATGTGACTGTGGCGGCATGCAAAGCGTGCTGGGCTTCTTTCATATTAATTTCCGCAAAGTGAGCCTGATACTGCTCGGGGTTTTGTAGAGCGTGAATGAGAACATCTCTAAGCTCCTTAGATAGGACCAAGGCGTCGTAGATGCTCAGGAGAGATGGAAGCTTCCGGAGATGTGCCAAGACATTATAGTCCACCGAGGAAGGACCTATGTTTTCATCAGCCAGCTCTCTGCCATCTTCTTCATTAGCGACTTATTTTTCCTTCCCTTTTGGGGCGTTGCCCTGATTTTGCGGTAGAGCCCTGCCGCTTCTGAGCTGGATTTGATTGGCCTTTGTGGTGAGCTCTTCGTCCTCTTCGGGAAAACAGAGCTCATCCTCGGAGTCACTGCCAAGATGGATGGCGTAGCAGGTCACTACTGGGATCTCTTCATTGGAGTCTTCTTCTAACTCCTCCAGAATTTCAGCCGCTTGTACAGGGAAGAACTCCTTTAATTGAATCAATGTTCTTTTCTTTTGTTCATATTCTTCGAGAGAATCGATATATTTTTGAATGGTCGATCTTCCTGCAGACACTTTTTCACGCCGAGCTGCACTTTTCTTCTTCTTCAGCTTCTTGGATTTTGAGCCTGATGGAGCTGCATTGGAAGCTGGACTGGTAGGCTTCTTCTGCCCTTCCCATTCCGTCCTGGGTTCTTTCCGAAGTAGCTTTATCATCTTCTTCGTCTTATTAGATATGTGCGTACTCCACGGAGGCCGTGATGTGTCCGTTTCATTTCTCAGGGCAGCGGGTTCGGTTGTCTGCTCCCAGAAGGCTTCAGTTTCTGTCTGTATAAAGTTGGTGGTTGCAACTTGATTATTCACCAACACACTTTTGGACAGCTCGATCTCTCCAGCCTTGTACTGCTTCTCGACCCAGTCTTTGAAGATATAGCAATCCTCGATCGCATGGCTCACTACTCGGTGGTACGGGCAATACAGAGGATTGTCGGTCATTTTTGCTTCTTGGGGTCTTTTCGACTCCGGCAATTGTAGGCCATTGTTCAAGGCATCTTTAAATATCTTACGGACCTTGTCCCTTCTGAAAGAGTAAACCTTGTTCTTCTTCTCCTCTAGGGAAGGCCCTGTTAGTGTATATGCCCTAGAGGCCATTACTGTATCATACTAGTATGTATATTACTTAATGGAAGCTTGGGATATTCACCTTGTATTGACAATCTTGCTCAAAATAGTAGTATGCTACTTGGTTTGTTTCTACTTCAATGTGTACATGTGTTTATTTTGTATATCGCCTATACACATTAGTAGAGCCCTTAGGATCTTTGCTTGATTACCAGCGATGTGATGGCCGTCACACTAGTGGGGCTGGGTAATCTATAAGCACATCCTTATGCAGGTCCCTGGTCGCAGGACTATCGAGACAGGGCATCGATACTCCGGAGTAGACCAGCGCATGCGCTTCTTATCCCAGTGTGGGAGACGGTCTGTCCCACAGCCGTCAGTACGTCGTACTTGAGATAGTATGCGGGTGCTCGTTAGGTTACGGGTACACTGGACAGGACTCATCGGGAACTGACTAGTTGGTATTATACCTATCGTCAGTTATCAGTTCCCAGGTGACATGAGTACAGCTTAGTCCGCTGACTTGACACTGTCACTCCGCCTCGAGTGTGTTCCCACTGTACTTTGATCACTACCCTACCACGGCTCAAAGGAGTCGTGCAAACAGGTAGTGGTTGGGTGCAGTCCCGAAGCACTTGGAGGCAGTGACGGTTAGACAGGATTCGTCTCTCCCGGTATTGGGGGTTGACATCGCGCTGTGTCTAGGAGAGCCATTACACGAGTAGTCCCTGGCCAGGGCAAACGAGATATACTGGTAGGTTTCCAGTGTTATCTCAGGGTGTTTTGGGCTTCGCTCCGGCACGACTTGTACCGCTATTGGGGGACTGACGTTTACCGCCCCCTAGGCCCGCCATGCGATGTATCAGACGAACAGACCGGACTGTACGGAGAATGTCACACTCAGGCTCAGTAGGAGTTCAGATGGGTTTCGCCTCGTCGGTCTTCTTGTCGGCATTACCTGGGGACCGTTACGCACAGCTAGTGCCGCTTGCGGTCTGTGGTTAAACCCACTGCCAGCGTAGTGTCGAGTCTTTAGAGTCCCACACAGAAAGCTTTTCGCCTTTAGGCAAAAGAGTAGAGGTCGCATGGTATTGCGACAGGTCGCATGGTTTTGCGACAGGGTTCGGTCACATCCGTGCACTTGTGCACGTACAGTGTCCGGACAGTTTACACTAGCGGGCTTTGGTTTAAGCCAGATCCTAGTGTACCTTATGGGATTGGATTTATCCAGTTTGCATTCGTGTTCCTCGGAACGCGGATGCGGGTGTGTATGCACAGTTGACAGGGAGGCGGAGGCAGCGGATTCTCATTAGGGTTGTTGACAGTTGACCGTTGACTATTTGACTTTGTGCTCAACCCTGATGAGAATATGATATGTGATTAACTATTATATTAATTAAGTATTATGGTGATATGGTTGTTGACTTGTTGACTTTTGTTGACTTGTTGACTTTGTTGACTTGTTGATTTTTGTTGACTTGTTGACCGGTTGACTAGGCTTGACTAGTTGACCATCATGATAACCATGGTTATCATTTCATGCCAAAGACTTTTACTTGCTTGCTCATTTGAGTAAAATGAGTGCATGACATGATAAGATTATGGTTGCTTCTAAACATCACAGAAGACTTTTTTTTGATATGATGAGTTATGATCACTTTGGATTATGAGAGGGTGAAAGACAAAATACTTGCTCATTCTTTCTTGCTCATTCTCTCTCTTGTTCTTGAGCTCTCCATTTTTTGCTCTCACCCTCAACCTCTTGCTCCCTCTCTTGATCTATGGTTCCCTTGTCTCATGAGTTGAGAATCAAGAACCATAGATAAAATCCCATTCTATTTCTTCTCTACTCATTCTAGTTCACTAGGTTTAGCAAACCAAGTGAACTAGTTTCTTCAAAGAACGAAGAAGGAGCTAAAGGTTGGAGCTTTCAGGTGGATCTATCTTCGGCGTACGGAGACGACGAGAAGAAGCCATCGGACCACCATCGGAGCTTTGAAGACGAAGGAGTTCAAGACAAGCAAGGTATAAACCCCTAACCGAGTAGCTAAAACTCATAGTTAGGATGTTAGATAGAAGTTTAACCAAGATCCGGGTTTTAGGTCCATGTTACCATCTTTAAGAAAATCGTTTTTTACCAAATTCCGCATTCCCGAAAGTACCGGGAGAGGTAGCATGGACTTACAGGCCCATCTCCTCCCAACAATGGCTTTCGAGACCGGTTGGTTTTGGATTCGCCCGCCCTTCGCTTTTCTTCATTGTCGGACGCATTAAAGACATTGGTACTGCTGGAACTCCCGCTTCTACGGTTGTCGTCCCGCTTGCTTTTCCAAGTTTTGTCTCTCTGAGAATCCGGCGGGGACTCTTGCTTTGAGCGTTCCAGCATTTGGACTTTCTTGGTGAGCTCCTGAAATGTCTTGAGGCCCGCTGTACACAAGAATGGGACCATCCAATTGCTGAGGTTCCCAATGAGAAGACTGACGGACTGGTCCTGCTCCAGCGGCGGTTCGCACTTGACCGTGAGATTACGCCATCGGGCGATAAAGTCAGTGTTGCTTTCATTCTTCCCCGTCTTAGTCCTCACAAGGTCGGCAATGGAGATTTTATCACTGACGCTCATGAACCTTTGCCGGAACAGAGACTCCATTTGGGCAAAGGTAATGATAGACCCGTCTGGTATGCTCGCGTACCAGTCGAAAGCGACACCGGTCAGGCTGTTGACAAACTGACGAAGAAGGAGCGCGTCATTGCCCCCTGTATTTCCGCACGATGCTTTGAAGTGGGCAACGTGCTGATTTGCATTCCCCGTTCCATCAAATCTTCCGAACTTAGGAATGACGTTGCCGCTTGGGAACTCAATCAGATCGTACTGCGCGGGGTATGGCCGCCCACTACTGCCGATTTCTTTCTGAGCTTCTGCTTCAGCCACCAATGTTTTAACCTTGCTGGTGACCAAATCCATTATCCGATCCTGTGTTAGCGGGATAGTGCTATCTGGGGCCAAGGCATCCCCAGAAGTGGAATGTGGCCGGCTTTCATGCGGCTCGACCAGTCTTGGTCTCAAAGGAACAGGCATTTGCTGCCTCGGATTGTCATCACCCGGCTGATTAGTAGCGGCTTGTGCCTGATTGGGAGGCGCTCGAGCAATTTGAGCCGTAAGCTGCATCACCACGTTCGTTAAGTCGTCAATTTTCGAATAGAGCTTGGCCATCTCTTTATCTTTGCTCCTGTGCTGTTTTCGAAGCTCTTGAAGCAGCTCTTGCTCCGCAGTCCTGGGGCGGAAAGTTGGCTCTTCCTCACTGTCCGAGCTTGACTCTACATGGACCGAGGGGTCTTTCTGCCTATCATCCTCATCGAGAGGGTTTTCTTCATCCAGCGGGGGCGGCTGTTCTTGGGCGGCGGCAACAACATTCAGGCTAGATTGGGTTTGGGATGTGGTGGCCCCATCCTTGCTTTTGCTGCAAAGGTTATCGCTGGGGCGACCGCCCGCCATATAGACCGTATGGATGATATATCGGGCCGTCTTTCTATCATTGGCGGCTGATTTCATGGATCGCTGTCTTGACCCCCTTGCTTCGGTAGCTGGTAGTCGATTGAAGGCGACTGGCCTAACCAGGTTCTTGAATGGTGCTGGCGCTTCTTTTCTGGATTTGCCCCGCTGCTTTCGTGCAGCACAGAGTGCTTGATAGACTCTTGAAGAGACAGTGTCATACTTCTTCTGTTGGGTCCGGGACACGTCTCTTTGTGGCAATGTTCGGACCGCTGTCTTCTTGATTCTGGCGGTCATGGCATTTTTCTGAACCCACTTTAGAGGCTCGAAAGAATTGCTGATTCTTACGTCCGACTCAGCCGTCGTCGCGGGGCAACCCTGCACTTGGAACTTCGCATGATTCCATTTGGCCGAAGCCTTGGCCCTCTTGTTGGCTCGATACCTGAGCCGCTTCTGCCTTAACTTTTTTGTTCTAAGCACCTGGCAGACTTCGGCTCTTTGGGAAGACGCCGCAGACCGGGCGATGGAGGGCCTTGGAGATACGCTCGATTGTGCATTTGTTGGAGTCACCGCCTGAGTTCGTCCGCGACGTTTGATGTTGCCCTTCGCACCGGAAGTCTTGCCCCCAGCTGGAGCAACAGGGAGTCGTTCAGACACCATCTTAAGTTTCGGTTGTGGTGCCTTAGCAATCACAACATTCGGCCTCTTGCCCCTTGGGACTGGCTTGGCCACCTGTTCCGCCGGGATTTCCGCCAGATGAGCGCTTCCGGCACGGTAGATGACGACGGAGCCAAACTGGCGGGGCGGTTCCTCCCACTGTCGACTGAGGCTTGCAGGGAGAACCACATGAGCGTTGATCTTGACCACGTACGGAATCGGGGCCACGTTGGAAGCTGAATTCGTCTGGGGAGACATTGTCGTCGAAGGTTGATTACTGCACGGAAAAAAAGAACATCATTTCAGTATAGGCAATCGATATGTATATTGATTGGGTTCGCATGAACGTTTAACCCGAAATATGGGAGGAGAGATTAGTCCCACCGGGCGTGCCAGAACCTGTAGGGTGTTTTTCGTCACCCTATTAAGATGGGAATACGCGCGCGCTTGTCAGGCATATACTACAGATTCCTCCTGCCTAGGGTAGGCCGGGGTTTATTGATTGTGGAGATCCGAATCTCCGGCAGCCGCGGACTAAGCTGCCGTTAATTACCCCTCGCCTTTGGGACGAGGGAACCTCCGATTAACGGGTTAAACTGGTCATGCGAACTCAATGTGCAGTGTACGTGTGTTGTGTTTTGAAAGGGGGTTAGGATATATCGGGAGCCACACAGAGTTTTTACGGGGGCCCCGCTACCCGGATAGCGGGCTGGAGGTCAAGGGGGCTAGCAGCCTCCTTGCGGGGTGCGGGGCAGCGCCCCGTTAGAAATTTTTTCTAACAGGGACAGTGTCGTGGAGCACGTGTGTGTGCAAATATGTATACATATGTATATATATATATGTATATATGTATGTATATATATAAAAGAAAAGGAAAGGGGGAAAAGGCATCCAAAGGATGTGTGGGGGCAGCACCTTGGGCGCTGTGCGCCTAGGTGCTGTGTGCTCAGGCGCTAGAGTGCCACGTGTCGGCACGTGGGCGCTCTACGCTTGAGCCTGAGCACAAACGCGCCACATGTCGACACGGGGGAGACTTGCGCTCGAGCGCTTGCGCTTGGGCGCAAGCGCGCCACGTGTCGGCACCGGGGCGACTTGCGCTTGAACGCAAGCGCGCCACGTGTCGGCACCGGGGCGACTTGCGCTCGGGCACTTGCTCTTGAGCGCAAGCGCGCCACGTGTCGGCACGTGGGGGACTTGCGCTCGGGCGCTTGCGCTTGAACGCAAGCGCGCCACGTGTCGGCACGTGGGCGACTTGCGCTCGGGCGCTTGCGCTTGAGCGCAAGCGCGCCACGTGTCGGCACGTGGGCGATCTGCGCTTGAGCGCCGGCGAGAAAAAGTGGCTTTTAGCCTAAGAAACAGAAGCTATGCTTCAGAAAGGAAATATTTATTATATATATATCTATGTAAATATATGGAGTTAAACTCCTAAAATGTTTTGGTTGATGAAAGGGGTTCTTCCTCTTCCTCCTCTGTTGGCTGGATCTTGATGATTAAGAGATGTGAGATCTAAAAATCCCTCCTTTCTGAGATCTAATGGTAGATCCAAGTTCCCCTTTATGGGTTTTGTGGTGGAAGACTTCTTAGTTTTTGAAAAGGAAGAGTAAAACTCTTGATTTAATTCAAAAGAAATGAGAAGGTTTAGAATCTTGGAGAAGGAGCAGGAGGCACAAAAGATCTCAGATCTAATTTTTTTTGGAGAGAATGAAAAAGTTCTTGAGATATTTCATTATCTTTGCCTTTATAGGCTATACACTTTACACATAGCCCCTTGAGATAGGCAAAATGGCATTTTGCCTATCCCATGGCTCATGTGCCATTTCTTTTTTGCACATAAGCCATGGGCTTTACAAAATTTGACTTTATGCCTATATTTCTTATATTTATCCATAAAATAAAATAAAAGAAATATAACAAAATTATTTATTACAAATTTTTTTCTTGGTATGGGGGAGGCCGGCCGCTTCACGTTCTGGCTCGACCCGGGCATGGGCCCACTGGATCTGGGCTTAGGCCCACTTGGCTTGGGGTTGACTTTGATTTTGACTTGGTCAACCGGGGTGTAAATTTTTACCCCAACACGCATTAGTAGAGCCCTTAGGATCTTTGCTTGATTACCGGCGTTGTGATGGCGATCACACTCGTGGGGGCTGGGTAATCCTCAAGCATATCCATATACATGTCCCTAGTCGTTGGATTATCGAGACAGGGCATCGATAATCCGGAGTAGACTAGCGTATGCGCTTCTCATCCCAGCACGGGAGACGGTCTGTCTCACAGCCGTCAGTACGCCGTACTTGAGATAGTATGCGGGTGCTCGTTAGGTTACGAGTACACTAGACAGGACTCGTCGGGAACTGATGGTTGGTATTATACCTATCGTCAGTTATCAGTTCCCAGGTGACATGAGTACAGCTTAGTCCGCTGACTTGACACTGTCACTTCGCCTCGAGTGTGTTCCCACTGTTCTTTGACTGCTACCCTACCACGGCTGAGTCCTGCAAACAGGTAGTAGTTGGGAGCAGTCCCGAAGCACTTGGAGGCAGTGACGGTTAGACAGGATTCGTCTCTCCCGGTATTGGGGGTTGACATCGCGCTGTATCTAGGAGAGCCATTACACGAGTAGTCCCTGGCCAGGGCAAACGAGATATACTGGTAGGTTTCCAGTGTTATCTCAGGGTGTTCTGGGCTTCACTCCGACACGACTTGTACCGCTATTAGGGGACTGACGTTTACCGCCCCCTAGGCCCGCCATGCGATGTATCAGACGAACAGACCGGACTGTATGGTGATTGTCACATACAGGCTCAGTAGGAGTTCGGATGGGTTTACCTCATCGGCCTTCTTATCGACATCTACCTGGGGACCGTTACGTACAGCTATTGCCGCTTGCGGTCTGTGGTTAAACCCACTGCCAGCGTAGTGTCGAGTCTTTAGAGTCCCACACAGAGAGTTTCCCTGCACTGAGCGAAACGTGTAGAGGCCGTATGGTTTTACGGCAGGGCTGCGATCACTTACGTATACTTGTATGCGTGTGGTGTTCGGGTAGGCAATACTAGTGGGCTTTGGTTTAAGCCGGATCCTAGTATTGCACAGATGGATTTTTTTTGTCTTCTGTGCATCCACATTCTACGGAATACGGATGCAGGTGTGTATGCACAGTATTCCGGAGTGATTAAGGAGGAGGTGCCTCATTAGGGTTTTGGCAGTTGGTTCGGCCAAAACCGTTATGTGGCAGGCTCATTAGGGTTTTGACGGTTGATTCGGTCAAAACCATTTTGAGGCGGACTCATTAGGGTTTTGACAGTTCGTTTGGTCAAAACCGTTATGAGCCGCGGACATCATTTACTAATCCTTTTAGTGATAATTTTATGATGGCTAATTGCATTGACCATTTGACCCCGTTGACCTCTCTTGACTTTGTTGACCGGTTGACCGTGTTGACCATTGACTTTCAAGAGGGATCTACACTCTTCTTTTCTTTTTCTTTTTCTTTTGGATTATGATAATGATCATTTCAAAGTAGCCATCAACTTTATCTTGATGGGATTAGTAATGATGTTGTTTTTGCATTATTGCAACCATGGTTACTTTTCTTTGTATCATAATTTCTTTCTCATTCTCTCTCTTGCTTTTTCAAAAGAGAAGAAAAGGAAATGAACCATGGTTGCTAGCTCCTCCTTCTTCTTCCTCCTCTTGATTCATCTTTTGATCTCATGTGTTGAGAGATAAAGATCCCACAAAGACAAAACCATTCATCTACCACTTCTACACAACCTAGGGCTTCTAGATTAGCAATCTCTTTGCCCTAGTTACCTCGGCTCGAGGTGGAGCTCGGTGTACATCTCTCGGGTGGATCGTCTTCGACTCAAGGAGGCCGCGGAGGTGACCAAAATCCGGATCAAGCCTCGGAGCAAGCAAGGAGAAGAACAACAAGAAGAGAAGGAGTACAAGTTGAGGTATAACCCCTAACCGAGTAGATAAATCTCTAGTTAGGATGCTAGTGTACTGTTTAGTAAAGATCCGGCTATTACGGTCCATGTTACCATGCTTAAGAAAATTTTTGTTTTACCGTTTCCGCAACCCCGAAAGTACCGGGAGAGGTAACGTGGACCTAACAAATTTTCAATATCTCAGGCATCCGTATCATCTATGGGATCGGCCCTCGGGCTCCGGCAGAACGGATTAACCCATAACATCAATCTCACGGCCATGAACGGTATCCTCCGGATATCCGCCGCGCCAGGTAAAATCACCGGTAGGTAGTCTGCCCCTGCCAGGCTCATCGTCTACTCCTCGAACTTCTTGCCCTGTGGTACCATACCGGGTCCACCATGTACCCGCAGACGGTTCATCCAACTCCTCGAATCGGGTCTCGAAAACCATCTCAGAACCGAGAAAAAATCATGGTGGACACTCATACATCACGAGAAAACCGTAATTTGCATTTTAAAATGACGATACTAAGCTTTTATTAAATTCTTGCGGTTTTCCCCCAAATCAAGAAATCTCATGTAAATCCGAAATCATCAAAATCATGATACCAATAAACAGTGAATACCGACATAAATTTCTATATTACTGCATAACCAATGACTATATTGATGTATCTGATATCATGCAATGAATGCAATAATTAAACTAGCATATGGAAACTATAACATATTACAACTATCAGCTAGCAAGCTATGTCACTGAAATAGTATTTTCTAAAATGTACGTGACATGGCAATTTCCGATGAAGATGTATGTGAGCCGGAAAGCGAGTGTACGTGGAGCATACGCGTCATCGGTAATGGTGCTGGTGTCCTAACAACATGGTTTCATAATTACTATGTACACAATAACATGCAATAAGGCGATAACAACATAATAAGGAAAATGAATAGTAAATACAACAATAATATGCGGAACATGAATAATAACATAACAACAAGGAATCTACCTTACTATACATGTGATATACTGTTTTGCTGTTTGAAATAGTACGAATCGTGGTGTTTAAAAATAAGGACTACGGTGTTTTTTAAGAAAAGATACGTCTTTTAAAATATCCGTAGTATCCCTTGGTATGTCTTTAAAATTCTCATGATTCGTCAGTTTTGGAAATAGGTATGACTTAGGTCCAGTCTAACATCTACTAGGTAAACTACAGGTCTAACTAACAACCAATCGAAAGGGGTATGGAAACCACCTAAATCTGAGTCGATATATATAAATATGCATAATAGTCGGTGATCCCGCTAAATAATATCATGTACGATACAACATATCGTATGCCATCCTCGAATCAAGAGTGCGGATCTATCGCCAATATATAGCTCGTACGGTAAATCCGTCGTACGGCCTCCCAAATCTGGGTATGGGACAAATGTCACATCTATCACATTAATCATCTGATATCCTCTTTATCAAATATCATGATCGGGATACTGATCTACGTCTAGTACAATACTGATACAATCTATGAAATGCATGCGTGTGTATGAAAACACCACGCCTAAAGAATCCGCTAAAATATCATCTCGTATCTCAAATACGGACCATATCACATCGCCGGTCTCATGGCCTCAAGCCCAATCTTATCGACTCATCACCAAATATCATACAATATCCTCAATACTCATGCATGCATATATGAATGTATATATGCATAGTCCTATACCCATGCGTATATATATATATACACATTCCCAAATACACACAAGAAAATGATATATGCAAGTGTATATGTGTCCGTGTATGCAAATCCTTACTCTAGGGTTTCGTGACTAAGAAATCCGCTAAAGTCCTTTGTTCAATTCTCGCTTACCCTAAACCCATAAGCTCCTAAGGCTTCTCTTACTGGGTGTTCATATAACATAATAACATATAAAAGTATATCGTTACCATATCACCTCATTCCTCATAACATTGCGGGGGTGCTATACGTCATCCACCCGACTTCTCCCCGTAGATATAAATCTACTCACCTGATCTTCGCTCGCCGATGCCGACGTTGCCATGCGCTTGCTTGTCGTCTCGAAGCCTTCTTGAGGGTACCTATATATCATAACACACCGTATCGCATTAAGATCCGACTCATGACCAAAACGACACACGAATCTCACATTGGTCGAAACCTATGGTTTACTTTCTCAAATCAACCGAAAACCCTCGACATCGGCGTACAAACGCCGAGTGATCGCAAAAAACTCAAATGCACCAATCGTGATTTCAAAACTCACTAATTATATAAGAAATATGTTTTAATTCATCAAAACCATAAAAGTAAACAAATCGTTTTATTTTCCAAAAATCTAGTTAGCGGTCGTTAACCGTTTTAATACAAATCGTGATATTTAAACGAAACTAATGGACATAATATTTACTAAATATCATAACTAGGTCATATAAACCCTTTCTGTATTTTATCCTCATCGATTTGTATTGAATTGAAAATTCTAGTTTGCAAAATATGAATTTTTAACACTTTTTAAAGCAAAATTCACAATTCAACAACTAAGCTAGGTTTTTTTTTCATATTTTAATTTGTTAAACCATTCATGAAAACCTTAATGATATGCTAAAAACCCTAACAAGATTTTAATCTCACAATTTAATTTAATTTCAAAAACCTAGTTAGCAATTTAGCATAATTATCAAAATTTTAAACTAACAAATTGGCAACTAGTAACCAAATTAGATTTTTGCGTTCAATTACATGTTAATCTCCTCATTGTAACCTTAAGCAAGTGACCACCACCCTAATTGAATCCAAACCCAAACTTTTTAATTCAAACCATACTCTTGAATTTTCCAAACTTGCAATAAAACCTAATTAAACACCTAATTAGCTTAGCTTAAAGCACTAATCAACAATTTAACTACATGGTTAGGATTATACCTCACAATTAGCTTGAGATCTAACATGAATCTAGCCTCACAACTTGCATCTTACTCCATGATTCATACTAGTATAGGTAAAGGAAAAATGGGTAAGAGTTGGATTTGAGTTTTAGCTTGATTTTAGATGGAATTTTAGAGATTTTTGAAGCCAAAATGAAGTGGGATTTTGGGGGAAAAGGGGGCTGCTACAGGTGGAGGGAGGCTTGGCTGGAATGGAGAGGGGAAGAGAGAGAATGTGTTGTGTGGGTGTATATAATGGTCAAAGTCAACTAAACCCATACCTCATTATCTATTTTCTTTCATTTCCTTTTCTTTTCTCTTGATTTTTCTTTTAACAATTCAAGTGGGGAAAATGAGGGGGGAACAACTTGGGGCTGCTGATTTGGGGAGAAGAGAGAGGGTGTGGGTGAGAGAAAGTTGATAAATGTTATACCCCAATATCTATTTACACTAATTTCACTATTTAAGCCTTTTTCTTCGATATTTTCTAAAACCGTTTGACAGCTTCATTTCATTTCATAAACAACATGTTAAAATTTTGTTTAATGTGTTATGATGCAAAAAATTTGTTTCAACTCATTCCAATTTGTAATTTTCCCTAATTAAATGTATTAGTGACAGCTTAAAATAATATTAAAATAATTAATTTCGGAAATTTTTTCAGAAAATTAGAAATTTTACCATGTTGGATATAGTGCCCTCAGAGTCAATTATTGGATCACAGGCACATGATTGCAATGATTGAGGGAGTACCTATGCCGGTAGGACAGTCTTACTCAAGATGATAGTATGCTATCTGGTTTATCTTTATCATCATGTACTGCTTCAGGTGACCTTACAGGTCACTATTGCACATTGATAGAGCCCTTAGGATTCTTGCTTGACGGCCAGCAGTATGATGGCGATCATATACGTGGGAGCTGGGGTCTATAAGCACATCCTTAAAGTGGTCCCTAGTCGTGGGAGTTTCGAGACTGGGCATCGATACTCCATTAGTAGACTAGTGTATACAGTCGAGACCCCGACGAGGGGCGGTGGCCGGTCTTACAAGCCATTGGTGTCAGTTGGATCACCTAAGATGTATACAGGTGCTCATTGGGTTGTGAGTACACCGGCCAGGACTCACCGGGAACATGTTAATTTGTATTATACCTAACGTCAGATGGCAGTTACCTGGTGACATGTGTACAGGTTAGTTCATCAACCTGAGATCGTCATTTGTCTCCTGTGAGTTCCCACTGTACTTTGATTACTACCCTACCACGGCTCAAAGGAGTCATGCAAACAGGTTTTAGTTGGGTACAGTCCCGAGCCATATGGAGGCAGTGAGCGGATCGGCAGGGGTTTCGTCTCTCCCGGTATTGGGGGTGAGATCGCGCTGTGTCTAGGAGTGCCATTACACGAAGTCTTTGGCCAAAGCAGGAGATTTATTGGTAGGTATTCCAGTAGTATCTCAGGGTGTTCTGGGCTACACTCCGATACGAATTGTACTGCTTTTAGGGGTCTGACTTTTACCAACCCCCTAGGCCCGCTATGCGATGCTCATAGACGAACGGACCGGACTGTACGGATATTGTCACTGACAGGCTCAGTAGGGTGTCAGGATGAGTTCACTCATCGACCTCCCTTTTGGTCAATACCTGGTAGCCCGTTACGTTCAGCTAGTATCTCTGACGTGCTAATGGTTAAATCCACAGCCAAAGTATTGACGAGTCTTTAGAGTCCCCCACAGACAGTTTTCAAGTTTCGGGCAAAACGTTGTAGAGGTTGTATGATATATGGCAGGGTTCGATCATATACGTGGAGTAGTGCATGGATCATGATCGGGCGGATCATACTAATGGGCTTTGTTTTAAGCTGGATCCTAGTATTAGATTTGTTGGATTACTTTAGTCTCATCGCATTCGCATTCAGTCGGAATGCGGATGCAGGTATGTATATACAGGTGAGTGGTATCCTTGTGATCCGTCATGAATTTACTTTAGATGTTGCCGTATCTTTTTATTGTTGCAAACATTTGGATTAATGATTGCATATGGAAATTGTGAGCTAGAAATCATCATTTTGTGAATTTTGTAAGTCCACGTTGCCCACCCCGGTGCTTGCGGGGAGGCGGAAAACGGAATAAAAATCGGATTTTTATCATGCTAGGCAACATGGACTAACAAAAGAAGGATCTTTGCTAAACAAAAACTAACTAAAGCTAACTAGAAATTAGCTACATGGAAGAAAGGTTATACCTTGGGCTTTATGTCCTTCTCTCCTTGCTCCTTGTAGTGAACGGAAGAGATCTCCATGTCGTCATCTTGAGTCGAAGAAGGATCCACCCGAGAGCCTCAACCTTTGGCTTCAACTCCAAGCTAGAAGCAACTAAAGTGCTAGAAGTGCTAATCCTAGTACCTTAGATGAGAGTAGAGATTATCAAGAAGAGGTTTTTCTCAAGCTCAAGTGTTTCTCAACACATGAGAGGGGAGACCTTGAGGGAGAGGAAGAACAAGAGAGAGAAAGTATATGATAGAATGAGAGAATAAAATGAACCATTCTCTCATATATGGGTGAATTATGTAAATTGATAATTAGCAAGATAATTGTCATGGCTTAATCAAGACATGACTATGATCATTTCATTTTTAATGCAAATTGCAAGGATCAAAGAGCATCTTTTATATGAAATGATGATGGTCAAAGTGTCAACCTAGGTCAACAAGTCAAGAATGTCAAATGGTCAACAACCCTAACCATGCACAATTATATTAAACTAATATCAATTAATCATAATACACACATAAGCATTAGGGTTAATAAAATGACAATGTTCATTAACCCTAATCAAAGTCCTCTCCCTCTGTCTTAATCAACTGTGCATACGCACCCGTATTCGTGATCCGAGGAACACGAATACAAAGAGATAAAACCAATCCCAAATCATATACTAGGATCTGGCTTAAACCAAAGCCCGCTAGTATAAGCTGTCTGGACAGCAAACGTGCACAAGTGCGTGGATGTGAACGAACCCTGTCGCAAAACCACGCGACCTCTACTCATTTTGCCTAAAGGCGAATAGCTCTCTGTGTGGGACTCTAAAGACTCGACACTACGCTAGCAGTGGGTTTAACCACAGACCGCAAGCGGCACTAGCTGTACGTAACGGTCCCCAGGTAGATGCCGATAAGAAGACTGACGAGGTGAACCCATCTGAACTCCTACTGAGCCTGTATGTGACAGTCTCCGTACAGTCCGGTCTGTTCGTCTGATACATCGCATGGCGGGCCTAGGGGGTGGTGAACGTCAGTCCCCTAATAGCGGTACAAGTCGTGTCGGAGTGTAGCCCAGAACACCCTGAGATAACAATGGAAACCTACCAGTATATCTCGCTTGCCCTGGCCAGGGACTACTCGTGTAATGGCTCTCCTAGACACAGCGCGATGTCAACCCCCAATACCGGGAGAGACGAATCCTGTTTAACCGTCACTGCCTCCAAGTGCTTCGGGACTGCACCCAACTACTACCTTTTTGCACGACTCCTTTGAGCCGTGGAAGGGTAGTAATCAAAGTACAGTGGGAACACACTCGAGGCGAAGTGACAGTGTCAAGTCAGCGGACTAAGCTGTACTCATGTCACCTGGGAACTGATAACTGACGATAGGTATAATACCAACTAACAGTTCCCGATGAGTCCTGTCCAGTGTACTCGTAACCTAACGAGCACCCGCATACTATCTCAAGTACGACGTACTGACGGCTGTGGGACAGACCGTCTCCCATGCTGGGATGAGAAGCGCATACGCTAGTCTACTCCGGAGTATCGATGCCCTGTCTCGATAGTCCAACGACTAGGGACCTGTATAAGGATGTGCTTATAGATTACCCAGCCCCCACGAGTGTGAGCGCCATCACAACGCTGGTAATCAAGCAAAGATCCTAAGGGCTCTACTAATATGTATATAAGCGATATGCTAAAAGAAACACATGCGCATATTAAAGCAGAGACAAACCAAGTAGCATACTACCATTTCGAGCAAGATTGTATATACAACTGTGAATATCCCAAGCTTCCATCAAGTAATATACATACTAGTATGATACAGTAATGGCCTCTAGGGCATATACACTAACACATTTAATGTGACATGGACTTCATTAGTGACTCATGGTCTCTTTTTATGTGCATATGTCACATTATTATTTGATTTGGGTGTTGATTTGATAAGAGGAGAGAGGGAGGGCAGCCATGAGTAGAGGTTAGCTCTTGTATTTTTCATTCTTCTCACTCTCTCATTTTATCATAACAAAAGAAAAGAAAGCCTCTTCTTCTTCTTCTTCCTCTAGCTCACAACCTCCATTGATGGATTCATCTTCAACCTCCATCCATGCAATGGATGCAAGAGACAAAGTTGTCACAACATTCTCTATTTCACCTTAGACAAATCGGCTAGCGAACATCGTGCCCGAGTTGCTTCGGATGAAGCGGGAGCCCGTAAACAGACTCGAAGATGTGGTGCCCTTTCCGACGAGTATTAGTTATATGTATGCCCTAGAGGCCAGTATTGTACAGATGATGTATATTATATTGGATGCTTGGACATATATATAGAGAGGACTTTCTTGCTCGGCATGATAGTATGCTATCTGGTTGCTCTTTATCTTAACATGTATACATGTTTTTTTATACTGTCTTATGGTTACATGTTGGTAAAGCCCTTAGGATGTCTACTTGACTATCTGGACTATGATGCGGATCATACTAGTGGGGACATGGTAGTCGATAAGTACATCCTTCAAGGTCCCTAGTCGTGGGTGTATCGAGACGGGGCATCGATATATCAATATAGACTAGCGTATACGCTTCTCGACCCATGAGATGGGCGATGGATGGTCCCATATCCATTGGTGTTTGACATCAGAGATGGTATACGGGTGCTCAGTGGAGACTGAGTACACTGGACGGACTCGCCGAGAACTCCCAGATGGTATTATCCTTACGTCAGATGGCAGTTCTCTGGTGACACTTGTGCAGGTTAGTCTGTAGACCGAAGATCGTCATAGAGTCTTGTGTGATTCCCACTTTGCTTTGATTTCCATCTTACCACATCCATGAGGGCGTGCAAAACGGTGGGTTTTTAGTACAGTCCCGAGTCACATGGAGGCAATGAGCGATAGGAGGGGTTTTGTCTCTCCCGGTATTGGGGGTTGATGTTGCGCTGTACTCGATTGGCCGTGACAGGGAAGTCCCTGGCCAGGGTTGATTCAGAGATTTACTGGTAAGTGTTACCTGTAGTTTCTCGACCCGTTATGAGCCTCACATCGGCATGACTTATCGGTTATTGGGGTCTGACGTTTACCACCCCTAAACTTGATATGCGACATATCAGACGAGGAGACCAGACTGTACGGGAAGTGTTACCGGCAGGCTTTTATAGGAGTTGGAGCGGGCTTGCTTGTTGATCTTATGATCGCTCAATACCTGGGTAGCCGTTACGTCCAGCTAGTACCGCTGACGGCTTGTGGGTGCTTGATGTGATCATCACCTACTGCCGGCGTATTGACGAGTCTTTAGAGTCCTACATAGAGGTTTTACTGGCTCAGGCAAAACGAAATTGGAGCACGTATGTGATATGTGCGGGACCGAGAATAATGCGTGTATGTGATACCGTATTCTATTCTCGCGACTTTTTGTATCGCAAGGTTATATGTGATATAGCCGGGTTATCGAATCAAGTGTTGATTCGATAAGTCGATACATTGGATGTTAGTCGGTTATATGTGATATGACCAGATTATTAAGTCAAGTGTTGATTTAATAATTTATTGTATAATTGTATATTTGATATACTAGTTTACATTAACTAACACTTGTTCACTTTAGGGTTTTTCTCACATGAGCACAACTTTAATGTATATATGGTATATATTAAAATGTGTTTTCTTTTTTGTATCATGGTTGATGATACACAAGACTTGGGTGTATGAGACTTACACCATGCTATTTATTTATGTTGGATTTTAATATTCAAAGTAATTACAAAATTAGTGGAGGATTAGCTAAATGCTTGAAGCTTGTGAAGCTTGTGGAAGCATTGACTAATTCCACTAAATTTGTTTTTACTATGAATATTTCTTAACTCAACCATAAGCATTAGCCATGGGTTAAGTCTCTACAAGAGTTAATATATGATACTCACTCACAATGGTTAGCTTTCTCACTTGATTATTATCCTCATCTCTTTCTTTTGTTCTTCTTCTTCGTTGTTGAAAAGAAAAAGCTTGCTAGGGTTTGATCCAAAGTGAGAAAGATTGTGAGAAATAAAATTCTAAAGAGAACCCACTTCCTATTTCTCCATCCTCTACTAGACTAGCACTTTAGTTTAGGGTGTTTGCTTCACTAATTCTCAAGTTAGTGAAATAGTAGCTTGAGTTGGCATCCCCTCGACGTAGATCATCTTCGGCCTCGAAGACTTCAAGCAAGGACGCGTCTTTCGCCTCGTGAAGCCATGCAAGGGTCCGGGAGAACCACGATCACAGCGAAGGGACTTCAACAAGGAGCTAAAGAAGTGAAGGACCGATCTACAAAGGTTGTATTTCGTATTCACTTAGTCGTAAACGCAGTTTACTAGCATATGAAACCCTAATTTTCTAGCAACGATCTTGTTTAGGGTTATTCGGCATGGCTAAAATTTTAAACGGGTATGGTTGATGCATTGTAGAACCTTATTAGTGTGCCTAGTAACCCTACAGTGGTATCAGAGCCTAACTAGAGCATTAGGCGATGTGTTAACAAAGTTAAAACCCCGATCGAACCCGAAAACGTTAAATTATACCCCTCTCTGGTCATTTTTTAAAAACTGGGTTTTTCCTAAATTAAAAATACCTAAAAAATTCAGAAGGGTTTTCTAAGAATTACCATGAAAAACGAGCCCTTAAGTCCTCCATGTGGCCGCGAAACCGCGGCAATAAGCCACTTTTAGCGGCGGTTCCGCGGCAAGAAAAGGGTATTAAGGACGGTTCTTTGTGCAGTAACATCCTTAAAAATTCCTGCATTTTTCTGGGTATTTTTAAACTGACTCAAGTGTTGAGTATTTTGGAGTTTATTTTGTAATCGTCGATTCGATCGGAGAATTTAATTTTGTTATGTTATTCCGGATAATTTAGAAAGTATTAAAATGTTCGAACGGATATCATTAACTCAATTTTTCCGGCACGAAAAACATTCAAGTGTTGAATTTTTCTCGGGTTTAAATCTTTCGGAAAAACGTGCATGTGACGCAATGGACCCTCTAGAAGACAGCAAACTTTAACTTGATTATGTGACCGTCTTGAACTGCCTTTTGAACCTTAGGGTTTGGGGCAGTACGGCGTGCCACATGTGAGGCGTTGGCTTGACCCTTATACGGCTGGACCGTTGCTACTGTGACCTATTCTAGAATTTTTGAACTCCGCTCAAGTGTTGAGCTATTATGGAAATCTTGGGTATTTGATTATTCGATCGGAAAGTTTAATACTGTCTATTTATCTGAAATGTGATACAATATGTGGAATTCATACAGTTAGGCATGAAATGCGGAATATGTGATATTTCGGATTTAAGATGTCTAAAGAGATTGTGGATTCCAAATGTTGTAGTTTTACACTTTTTTTCTGCGACCATAAGTGTAATATGTGATATCGCCGGTTTCGTTGCTATATGTCAACGACAATTGGGATGCGCATATTTACTTACGTTGATGACATGTGATGTTATATGTTGCTGGATATGTTATATTGGATCGTCGCGTTCTGAATAGCCCGGGGGGGGGTTATGTGAGATGAGGGTTTTTATTTTCATTCATGTAAAATTAAATGTATGTAATATTCTTTCATTGGGGCACTTCCGGGATGAGGTCGATGTCACCATTTGTATATTATTTACTTTTCTGCACTAGGATAGACCTAAGGAGGAGAGCACAAGTAACCGGGTTCTAGAGTCCAGTGGGAGACCTACTCGAGGAGTCGAGTCCGGGTCTCCTAACTCTAGAATTGGTAGGGTTGCTTGCCGCTCTCGTAGGGGTCTAGGGGTGTGGGTTTGGCTATTCGTCGCGACCGTGGAATCCGTGTTTTATAGAGGCTCAAAATAAAACACGGACGTCCTAGTATATCCAATGTTTCATATGTTTCTTCTGCTGCGATATCTGTGATGTGATCATTTGATGTTCTGTGATAAATACTGTATATAATATATATGATATATTATATAGACGTTACTTATGTTTTACACCCATGCTAGCCCTGCCCTGCTCTTCCGTTAGTTACCTAAGCTAACGGTGCACGAGGGGACATCGAGGCGAATGCGGATGGTATAAGTGTACGTCGTATTTATCTGTGATGTTTAGGTGACTTAAATGATGGGACTTCATTAATGTGATTAATGAAAGAAAAGAAACCTAAAACATGTTGTAGAATCAAATTATTCAAAAAGGGTAGCTACAGTTTTGGTTTGCATAGCGATATATATGATATATCCTGCACCTTATTCGATGAGGAAAGAGCCGAGATCCCTTCACCGGGAGTGACCTCTTTAGCAAAACTGGCAGATGCTACAAAACTCGGTTTGGTTTTTGATTGCTTTTTGGAGTTTTGCTTTGCATAGTGATATATATGATATGTCCTGTACCTTATTCAATGAGGAAAGAGCCGAGATCCCTTCACCGGGAGTGACCTCTTTAGCAAAACTAATAAAAGCCTCAAAATCACTCCATTTCAAAATTCACATGATTCTACAATGATATCAAGTTCATTACGCAATAGGTTTTCAGAAAAACCTGTCATAGCCCTCCGTCATTTCAGATAAGTTGTATATAGTATTCGTGCTGCATTTGTTGGCTTTCGTCAAAGGTGTAGTGTGCGGTAGCTATATACTGCTTATCTGCTGCATATGATGCGATTGGATTAGGGTAGTCGTACGGCTTTGTTGGCTTTCGTCAAGGGTCGTGCGGGTGGGTTTAATTCAATCAAGAAATGTATGGGTTGAACTTGACTAGCGGGCTATGGTTTGTTGGCTTTCGTCAAGGTCATAGCACGTTAGGGGCAAAATATTATCGGGAATTTCAAGTGTTGAAATTTGCAATGAGATTGCATACCTTCTATGAGATAGTTGGATCCCGATACCTACTGCGAGTAATTGTTACTCCTGAGAGAGTTTTACACAGGACAATTAGCCGATCAAGTAGGTGTCTAGAAAGGTGTCAACGGGGTTACGCCTCTGGGAAAACGAGGTTTACTTTAATTAGGTCCGTGCGAAAGGACGGGGAACCTCCCTTAAAGTACCGACACTGGCCTGGCTGAAAGATTGGCGAAATTGTAGGGTGTAATTAATCCCAGCTAGTCTTTCCTTTTAGGGTTTGAAGGAAGATTTGATAAAAACAGTGGGAGCCATCCTGATTAGATAAAATAATAACCAATCTGATCTTACAAGAGCATACGCTAAAGTGTTTTCTTCACTCTCTCTCTCCAGGTAGCGATCATATCATGCCTTAATAAAGATAATAATATGGATGTATTGACCAAACCCGCATGTTATACTGTGCTGGGGAACGTTGGTTCCGTTCTTTCTTATAAGAGTTATAAGACTGAACATGATATAGGGGAATACCAGGATTCCCATGCCACCCGAATGAAGAAGGTACATGTTGATGCATTTTCTTCGGGTGTGTTCGTTACAGAGAACTGTTTCTCCATTTGCTCTACGTCCTGGGTATTAGATACCGGGTCAGGATCCCATATATGTAATCAGTTACATGGGCTTAGGAAAGGTAGAGAACTTGGAGAAGGTGATAAAGACATAAGGGTTGGAAATGGTGCAATTGTTGCAGCTAAAACCGTCGGGGAATATCACCTTGTATTGCCAACTGGTAATACATTGATTATGAACGAATGCTATTTCATGCCGAACCTGATATGCAACATTATATCGGTTTCTTTGTTGAGTAAATAGGGATATAATTTTGTATTACAGGATAATGTTATGAACATTTTCCTAAACCAAAAGTTGGTTGGATCAGGCACGTTGTGCAATGGCATTTATGTTCTAAATCAATCAACAGTTCTGAGCATAACAAACACACACAAGAGGAAGAGTTCAGAACTGAACGAATCCTTCTTGTGGCATTGTAGACTGGGTCATATCAATGCGACACGACTAGCTAAGTTGCATAAGGATCGATATTTGAAACCGTTCGAATTTTCATCTTATGACACTTGCCAGTCATGTCTGAAAGGCAAGATGACCAAAACTCCATTTACGGGACACGGAGAAAGAGTTACCGAACTCTTGGGACTGATACATAGTGATGTATGCGGTCCCATGACTACACATGCCAGGGATGGTTCTTCGTACTTTATTACATTCACTGACGACCTCTCAAGATACGAACATGTGTTCTTGATAAGACACAAGTCTGAAGCTTTTGAGAAATTTAGAGAATATAAACAAGAAGTCGAGAACCAAACCGGAAAAAGTATTAAAATCCTACGATCTGATCGAGGAGGTGAATACTTGAGCAATGAATTCCTGGACTTCCTAAAAGAGAATGAGATTCTCTCTCAGCTGACTCCTCCATATACACCATAGCACAACGGTGTATCAGAACGGAGGAACCGCACCCTTTTAGATATGGTGCGCTCTATGATGAGCACAGCTGAGTTACCTTTTTCCTTCTGGGGGTATGCGCTAGAGACAGCCATACATCTATTGAATATGGCCCCCACCAAATCTGTGCCTACCACTCCATATGAGATATGGAAAGGGAAGAGACCATGTCTTAACTATGTAAATATATGGGGTTGTCCAGCCTATGTCAAACGACAAAATCCGGACAAATTCGAGGAACGGTTTGTTCTATGCAAATTTGTAGGATATCCTAAGAATTCTCAAGGGTATATCTTCTACCACACTGAGGAACAAAGGGTGTTTGTTTCTCGGCATGCCACCTTTTTAGAAAAGGAATTTCTTGCAAAAGAGATTAGTGGTCATGAGGTAGAACTGGAAGAGGTTCCAGCTACAAAAGCTACAACAGAAGATCTGGTGGAACCAGAGGATTCGGTAGTTCCCGATGAACCCCAGCCACTCCGTCGATCTAATAGGGTTCTTCACCCACCTGAAAGATACTACGGTTTTCTTATGGATGGTGGGAGCGAGGATTGCATCATGGTTGATGATGACCCCACTAGCTTCAAGCAGGCCATCACGAGTGGGGACTCAGTGAAATGACTGGATGCAATGCGGTCCGAGATGGAATCCATGTACACCAACAAAGTATGGACTTTGGAAGATGCTCCTGAAGGGGTAAAACCTATTGGGAACAAGTGGATCTTCAAGAAAAAACTTGGTGTAGATGGGAAAGTGGAGACTTTCAAAGCTAGACTTTTTGCAAAGGGTTTTCGTCAAAGACCAGGTGTGGACTATGCCGAAACCTTTTCTCCAGTGGCTATGCTTAAATCCATCCGGATCATACTTGCCATCGCTGCATATCATGACTACGAAATCTGGCACATGGATGTTAAGACCGCCTTTCTAAACGGTGATTTAGAAGAGTGCGTGTACATGACTCAGCCAGAGGGCTTCGTAGATAGTGGGAGCAGCGGGAAGGTGTGCAAGCTGCTTAATCCATTTATGGATTAAAGCAAGCATCGCGGAGTTGGAACATCTGCTTGACGTCGTTATCAAAGAGTTTGATTTCGTCAAAAACGTAGATGAATCTTGTATCTACAAGAAGGTGGCAGAGAGTAAGGTTGTCTTCCTCGTATTGTACGTGGACGACATACTCTTGATAGGAAATGACATTCCTATGCTGCAATCGGTCAAGCTCTTCTTATCACAAAGATTCTTAATGAAAGATCTAGGTGATGCCTCCTGCATACTGGGAATTATGATCTATAGAGATAGATCTAAAAGTATATTGGGATTGTCCCAATTTAGGTACATTGACTCGATACTAAAGAGGTTTAGTATGGAAGAGTCCAAACGTGGGTTTTTACCCACGATCTCAGGGCTCACTCTCTCCAAAGAGATGTCTCCCAAGACTGATTTGGAGAGAGCTCGCATGCAAGGGATACCCTATGCTTCGGCTGTAGGCTCTATCATGTATGCGATGCTATGTACCAGACCCGATGTAGCATACTCACTAAGTGTAGTGAGTAGGTATCAAGCTGATCCTGGAGAGAGTCACTGGACAGCTGTGAAGAGCATTCTCAAGTACTTGCGAAGGACTAAAGAGATGCTCTTGGTGTATGGTAACGGAGAACTCCAAGTGAAGTCCTTTACCGATTCGAGCTTCCAGAGTGATAAGGACGACTCTAAGTCTCAGTCGGGATTTGTCTTTACCCTTTACGGAGGGGCGGTTAGCTGGAAGAGTTCCAAGCAGGAAACCGTGGAAGACTCGACGATGGAGGCTGAATACATCGCTGCCAACGATGCTGCTAAAGAGGCTGTCTGGATCAAGAAGGTCATTACTGAACATGGAGTGGTTCCATCCATTGAGCATCCAATACCTTTGTATTGCGATAACAATGGAGAGGTGGCTTTGGCCAAGGATCCCAGGTCCCATCAGCGATCCAGGCATATTCTGAGGCGGTATCACCTGATCCGGGAGATAGTTGATCGCCGGGAGATCGTGGTCAGGAGGGTTGACACGAAGAACAATACAGCGGATCCACTCACGAAGGCCATTCCCCAGATACAGTTTGAGAGACTCTTCGGGATGCTATGTATGCGATACTACAGCAGCTGGCCCTAGTGCAAGTGGGAGATTGTTAGTTGTATGTATGCCCTAGAGGCCAGTATTATACAGATGATGTATATTATATTGGATGCTTGGACATATATATAGAGAGGACTTTCTTGCTCGACATGATAGTCTGCTATCTGGTTGCTCTTTATCTTAACATGTATACATGTCTCTTTATACTGTCTTATAGTTACATGTTGGTAAAGCCCTTAGGATGTGTACTTGACTACCTGGACTATGATGCGGATCATACTAGTGGGGACATGGTAGTCCATAAGTACATCCTTCAAGGTCCCTAGTCGTGGGTGTATCGAGACGGGGCATCGATATACCAATGTAGACTAACGTATACGCTTCTCGACCTATGAGATGGGCGATGGATGATCCCATATCCATTGGTGTTTGACATCAGAGATGGTACACGGGTGCTCAGTGGAGACTGGGTACACTGGACGGACACGCCGAGAACTCCCAGATGGTATTATACCTTACGTCAGATGGCTGTTCTCTAGTGACACTTGTGCAGGTTAGTCTGTAGACCCGAGATCATCATAGAGTCTTGTGTGATTCCCACTGTGCTTTGATTTCCATCTTACCACGTCCATGAGGGCGTGCAAAACGGTGGTTTTTGGGTACAGTCCCGAGTCACATGGAGGCAATGAGCGATAGGAGGGGTTTCGTCTCTCCCGGTATTGGGGGTTGATGTTGCGCTGTGCTCGATTGCCCGTGACAGGGAAGTCCCTGGCCAGGGCTGATTCAGAGATTTACTGGTAAGTGTTACCTATAGTTTCTCGACCCGTTATGAGCCTCACATCGGCACGACTTATCGGTTATTGGGGTCTGACGTTTACCACCCCTAGAATTGATATGCGACATATCAGACGAGGAGACCGGACTGTACGGAAAGTGTTACCGGCAGGCTTTTACAGGAGTTGGAGCGGGCTTGCTTGCTGATCTTCTGATCGCTCAATACCCGGATAGCCGTTACATCCAGCTAGTACCGCTGACGGCTTGTGGGTGCTTGATGTGATCATCATCTACAGCCGGCGTATTGACGAGTCTTTAGAGTCCTACATAGAGGTTTTACTGGCTCAGGCAAAACGAAATAGGAGCACGTATGTGATATGTGCGGGACCGAGAATAATGCGTGTATGTGATACCGTATTCTATTCTCGCGACTTTTTGTATCGCAAGGTTATATGTGATATAGCCGGGTATCGAATCAAGTGTTGATTCGATAAGTCGATACATTGGATGTTAGTCGGTTATATGTGATATGACCGGATTATTAAGTCAAGTGTTGATTTAATAATTTATTGTATAATTGTATATTTGATATACTAGTTTACATTAACTAACACTTGTTCACTTTAGGGTTTTTCTCACATGAGCACAACTTTAATGTATATATGATATATATTAAAATGTGTTTTCTTTTTTGTATCATGGTTGATGATACACATGACTTGGGTGTATGAGACTTACACCATTATATTTATTTATGTTGGATTTTAATATTCAAAGTAATTACAAAATTAGTGGAGGATTAGCTAAATGCTTGAAGCTTGTGGAAGCTTGTGGAAGCATTGACTAATTCCACTAAATTTGTTTTTACTATGGATATTTCTTAACCCAACCATAAGCATTAGCTATGGGTTAAGTCTCTACAAGAGTTAGTATATGATACTCACTCACCATGGTTAGCTTTATCACTTGATTATTATCCTCATCTCTTTCTTTTGTTCTTCTTCTTCATTGTTGAAAAGAAAAAGCTTGCTAGGGTTTGATCCAAAGTGAGAAAGATTGTGAGAAATAAAATTCTAAAGAGAACCCACTTCTTATTTCTCCATCCTCTACTAGACTAGCACTTTAGTTTAGGGTGTTTGCTTCACTAATTCTCAAGTTAGTGAAGTAGTAACTTGAGTTGGCATCCCCTCGACGTAGATCATCTTCGGCTTCGAAGAGTTCAAGCAAGGACGCGTCTTTCGCCTCGTGAAGCCATGCAAGGGTCCGGGAGAAACACGATCGCAGCGAAAGGACTTCAACAAGGAGCTAAAGAAGTGAAGGACCGCTCTACAAAGGTTGTATTTCGTATTCACTTAGTCGTAAACGTAGTTTACTAGCATATAAAACCCTAATTTTCTAGCAACGATCTTGTTTAGGGTTATTCGGCATGGCTAAAATTTTAAACGGGCATGGTTGATGCATTGTAGAACCTTATTAGTGTGCCTAGTAACCCTACAACGAGGAGATCGAGACCGGAGATGCCGTGTGGAGCTTGGGATGGTGGCCAAAGACCGAAGGACACGGATCGATCGGTATAGCTTTCCAACCCTTTCTCTAGTTGCTAGTTGTAGGTTAATGGTTTGATCCGGGTTTATAGTATATGATAGCGCCGGTTTCTAGTTTGAAAAAGTTTTCGTTTCCGTATTTTGGCCTCGGACAGACGGCTGGGGCGCTACCGTAGACTTACATGGTATCAGAGCCACGCCATTAACCTTTACTACCTTGCTCTAATGTGTTTAGAACTTCGATCGGACGAAATTTCCAAAACTGCATTTCCAATCATCAAGTTTCTGTCGAATTTTTTTTGTGCTCTAAAAATTATTTTGAGTATTGCAGAAAATCAGGCAGGCTTTTCTAAGACCACTGGTGAAATTTCGTGAAGTGAGCTTACTGTTGCGCCGCGGAACCGCGGCCTTACCTTAGTTTTTGCTGCGGTTCCGCCGCCAAACTGTAGCATCACTGCACCATTTTTCCTACAGTGGTCACTGACTTGGAAATGGGGTTTTTGGTAATTTTATTTTTGGCCCAGATTATTTTGAGTACTGGGTATTGTACTTGGGGCCCACTTTGTGAAATTTTGTCGATCGAAAATTTTAAACATGTTAGTTCACAGTATTTACATTATATCTGCGATCGTGAATGTCATTTGATCGGCAAATCTTGTCTAATTGCTATAGCTCTTTTAGACGGATTTGCGAACGTGACATTCACGTTGATGTTCTGTGTTGTGCTGTGATGTTGCGGATTTGTCGTGGTGGATAGCCTGGATGCAATGGTAGTACAGTTTGGTTGTATTTGTACATTTGATATTGCGGGGCGAGCTTCCGACATGTGGACTGCCGTCACTGCCTGTTTGTATATTATTCTTTTAAGGCACGGCCGGGCTGAGGTCGATGTACCCGTTGTATATATTTTACTTTCTGTACTAGGATTACCCCGCGGAGGGGTGCACAGGTAGCCGGGTTCTAGAGGGCAACGGGCCCGCATCTCATGGCTTTGAGACGGAGGGGGCTTCACTCTAGAATTGGCGGGCTATTCGCCGCACTCGTAGGGGGTACAGGTTGACCCAAGTAGGGATGTTCAAGTTACCGGATTCCGTGAAGTGCTGGGTGATCCATTCACTTTGTTGAAGGGGGCTGCCTCGCTTCAGGTTTTGGCGGGTATCTTGCCGCGCCCGTAGGGGTCTAGGATTTCATTGCACAGGATATCCACACGACCAGAGGAACGTCGGGTTTCAGTAGCGGCTCTATGAAACTCGGGGATCCCAGATTATCTGTATTGTTCTGTGATGCTTATTACATTTATGTGATGTTGCATTTTATCACGCCTTGAGCGATTATTATATATTGATATATATACTAGTAGATGTTGTATATGTTTTACACCCGCGCTAGTCCAGTCCCCGCTCTGTCGTTAGTTAAGTAACCTAACGGGTGATGACGGGGCCCAGTGGCGAATGCGGATGGTATATACGTACATCATATTTTCGTTCTTTTATGGTGTGATCAATTGGTGGGACTGCATTGATTCGGATCAATGCAAGCTAAACAAACCTATTCTGATGTTATTGGAACATTTTTTAAAAAGCTGTTATTGCAAGGACGTTCTCTTTTGTTTTGCACAGTGGTATTCGGTTATAAATATCCAGCACCTCAGTCGACGAGGCAAGGGCCGAGATCCCTTCACCGGGAGTGACCCCTTGGACAGAAGTTTGCGTCAGGGTAATAATTTCACTATACCCGATTACCTTTTGCTTTGCATCGCGGTATTCAGTTGGAATATCCTGCACCTCATTCTACGGGGAAAGAGCCGAGATTCCTTCACCGGGAGTGACCTCTTTAGCAAATGTTTTCGCCACTATATTTTTATAAAAAGCTATCCGGTTCCTACAACGATATCAAGTGTAAGGTTGCTAGGCATGCGCACAAGGGTCTACGAGGCATCAACCATGCCCGATTAAAATTTTAGCCGTGCCGAACAACCCGAAGCCGGATCTTTAAAACTAGGGTTTATGCGAAAACGAACATGTTAAACACTTTAACACTAAGTGAGAGGGATTACAACCTTTGTAGATCCGGTCCTTCACTTCTTAAGCTCCATGTTGAGGTCCCTTCGCTGCGATCATCGTGTTCTGGACTCTCGAGAGGCTTCACGAAGAGAATGATGCAACCTTTGTTTCCGATCTTCGATACAAAGATGATCTACCTTGAAGTTTCGTTAACACAAGCTAACACTCATAATATGAAGTGAACACCCTCATCTAAATGGCAAGGGAAGATGAGGATGATGAAGTAGGATTTTTGCTCTCTTTTATAATCTTTTTCTCACTCATTTATCATCACTTAGAAAAAGCTAGAAAGCTTTTTCAATGAATAACTCAAGGAAGAAGATGATAGAATTCCTTTGTGATGAATAATAAAAAGTTATCATAATCATTTATGCAACCATAGTTGTAGTAACCAATGTAGAGAGTTTACTAGGGTTAGGGTTTGGGTTGGGTTAAAGGGTGAGTCAAAAAAGAAATATCTATCATAATATCTTAGCAAATGACAAAGTAAAACCATCTAGAAACATCTAGAATATATTAAACCAAATCAAACCCTAATCTTGTTTAAACTCCTCTAAACATGTTGCATTAATAATTATAACATGTTACAATATTATATATCACATATACAATATTTATTGTAACAAAATAAAATAATACATTTAACATATATCGCATATATATCAATGTATTACCCGAGTGAGAAAAATAATCTTTTAGTGAGCAAATATTAGTTAATGTAATTTAATATATCATATATATTATTATACATTAAATTATCGAATCAACACTTGATCCGACAATCCGGCTATATCGCATATAACCGACTAATATTTATCCGTACCGATTCATCGAATCAACACTTGATCCGATGACGCGGCTGATATCAAATATCGCGAGAATAGAATATGGTATCTCATATCGTATTATCCTCGATCCCGTACATATCACATATGTGCCCCTACTCCGTTTTTCCTGAACCAAGAAACCTTTGTGTAGGACTCTAAAGAATCGTCAATACGCCGGCAGTAGGTGATGATCATATCAAACACCCACAAGCTGCAAGCGGTCAGCTAAACGTAACAGCCACTCAGGTATTGAGTGCTCAGAAGATCAACAAGCAAGCCTGTACATTCTCCTATGAATCCAAATAGTAACACTCCCGTAAAGTCCGGTCTCGTCCTCTGATATGTGGCATATCTCGCCTAGGGGTGGTAAACGTCAGACCACAGTAGCTTGATAAGTCGTGTCGATATGAGGTCTATAACAGTTCGAGAAGTTACTGATAACACTTACCAGTAAATCTCAGCAACCATGGCCAGGGATTTCCGGTTATAGCCAATCGAACATAGCGCAACATCAACTCCCTATACCGGGAGAGACGAATCCCCTCCTATCGCTCATTGCCTCCATATGATTCGGGACTGTACCCAAAAGCCACCTTTTTGCACGCCCTCTTGGACGTGGTATGATGGAAATCAAAGCACAGAGGGAATCACACAATACTCTATGACGATCTCGGGTCAACAGACTACTCTGTACCAGTGTCACCGGAGAACTGCCATCTGTCGTGATGTATAATACCATCTGGGAGTTCTCGACGAGTCCGTCCAGTGTACCCAGTCTCCACTGAGCACCCGTACACCATCCTTGATGTCAAACACCGATGGATATGGGATCATCCATCGCCCATCATATGGGTCAAGATGCGTATACGCTAGTCTACTCTGGTGCAACGATGCCCTTTCTCGATACACCCTCGACTAGGAACAGTTATAGGATGTACTCGTCGACTACCGTGGCCCCACTAGTATGATCTCATCATAGTCCCTGTAGTCGAGTACATATTCTAAGGGCTTTATCAACATGTAATATAGAGACAATCAGAGTACATGTTAAGATAAAGTACAACCAGATAGCAAACTATCATGTCGAGCAAGAAAGTCCTCCCTATATATGTCCTAGCATCCACTACAATATACATCGTATGTAGAGTAATGGCCTCTAGGGCATACATATAACCAACAATCTCCCACTTGCACTAGGGCCATCTGTTGTGGTATCACATACCCAACAATTAGCTGCGGTTGAAGTGTCTCATACTCAACCATCCCATAAATGTCTCTACTGGGAAAAAGGCCTTTGTGAGTGGATCCGCGCGCTGTTGTCCTCTGTGTCTACTCTCCTAACCTCGATCTCCCTGGAGATCAACCATCTCCATGATCAGGTGATACTGCCTAAGAATTATATCTGGATTTCTGATGGGACTGTAGTTCCTTGGCTAAAGCCACAACTCCATTGTCACACAATGGTAGGAATGAAGTTCATCTCATGAACTTATATATTTCCAGACTGCCTCTTTGGTAGCATCCTTGGTAACGATGTATCTTGCCTTTAATCGTCTAGTAAGTGACGGTATCTAGCTTGGAACTCTTCCAACATACCGTCCCTCCACTGAGGGTAAAGACAATGCCTGCGACTGACATTCAGTCGTTCTTATCACCGTGGAACCATTCCAGTGATTCTCCCTAGGATCGATTGATACTATCTCACTACAACTAGTGAGAATCCTAACATCCAATTAGATCTATCTCATAGATCCAAAATCCAGGATTCAGGAGGTATCACTTTGATCCTATATGGAGAATCATTGTGATATGCGGAGATTGACCGAGCGTAGCATAGGAAACTCATTCCCTATCAAGAGTATGTCATCCACGTACTCTACGAGTATCACCACCATACTCCCTACTACCTTTTTGTATATATAAGGTTCATCTACCATTTTGATGAAGTCAAACTCTTTGACTACCACATCAAAACAGATGTTCCAACTCCGCGATGCCTGCTTTATCATATAAAACCTCTTGCACACGTTTCTGCTGCTCCAACTGTCTACGAAGCCCTCTGGCTGTGTACTTATAGACACTCTCTTCTAGAACATCATTTAAAAAAGCAGTCATGACACCCAACCACCAGATATCTTAGTCGTGGTAAGTAGCCGTGGCAAGTAGGATCTGGATGGACTTAAGCATAGCTTTGAAAGTCTCAACTTTTCCATGTACACCAAGTGATCTTCTCAAGATATACTTGCTCCTGATGGGGATTTAACCCTTCAGATAAAGCAACAAAAGTCCATACTTTGTTGGTGTATAAGGATTCCATCTCAGATCACTAAGCATCCAGCCATTCTTACAGAGTCCCACTCCTGATGGCCAGCCCGAAACTAGTTGGGTCATCATCTCATGATGCAATTCTCGCTCCCACTGTCATAGAGAAACCGAAGTATCTCTCAGGTGGGTGAGGAACCCTACTAGATCGGTGGAGAGGCTGAGCTTCGTTGGAAACTATTGAATTCTTTGGTTCTACCAAATCATCAGCTGCAGTTTGTATAGCTGGAACCTTTCCAGTTCTACATAACAGACCTTGCCTCGAGCTTGTCCAGATTTTGCTTTTAGACATAGTCCGAACAACACCAAATCTTAACAAACTTAAGATATGGGCTCTTCCTTTCCATATCACATATGAAGTGGTAGGCAACTGATTTGATTTGAACCCTATTCAATAGGTATGCAGCTTCTCAAGCGCATAACTCCCAAAAGGAAATAGGAAATTCAGTAGTACTGATCATAGAGCACACCATATCACATAGGGTGCTATTACTCCGCCCCGATACACCGACGTGCTGTGGTGTATACGAAGGAGTAATGCTGAGAGAGAATCTCATTCTCCTTTAGAATAGTCTAGGAATTCCGCGCTCAAGTATTCTCCTCCTTGATCTCATCAAAGGACATAATACTTATACTCGTATTTGGTTTTCTACTTCTAACTTATATTATGTGAATATCTCAAAAGATTTGGACTTGTGTTTCAACAGGAACATATGTCTGAATCTTGAGAGATCATCAGAGAATGTAATGAAGTACAAAGAACCGATCTTGGCATGTGTAGACAGGAGACTTTCATACATCAGCATGTATCAATCCCAAGAGTTCAATAACTCTTTCTCTGTTTCCAATAAACAGAGCTATGGTCATCTTATCTTTGTGACATGACCAGCAAGTTTCACAAGATGTAAATTTAATCAGATTTAAATATGCATCTAAATGTAACTTAGCTAGTTGGGTCGCATTGATATGACCTAGTCTACAATGCCTCAAGAAGGATTCGTTCATTTCTGAACTCATCCTCTTGTGTGTATTCTTTATACTAAGAACTGTAGTTTGATTTAGAACGTCAATGCTTTTAGATAACGTGCCTGAACTGATTAACTCTTGATATGGGAAATGTTCAAAACATTATCCAACAATACAAAATTATATCCTTCTTTTCTAATAAAGAGACTGATAAGATGTTGTATATCAGGTTCGGTATCTAATAACATTTGTTCAGAATCAATGTATTTTGGTAATACAGGGTGATAGTGTCACGAACCGAATATTTCGACTCGTGACCGGCACTTAACCACGCTACGTCTACAGGCGTAACGCGACTGAGTAAGACGAACCCAGAAATCAAAATCATTTAAAAATAGTGAGTGTTGAAAACATTTAGTTAAAACATTTACAAAACCTTAATTAGTTCAACAAGTTCTTTCAAAGTTACTTAATCATTTAAATAATTTTGGCAGCATTTCCTTTGTAAAAGTAGCCCCGAGACCGGGTATAAAAGAGGATATGAGTAAAAATGAGATATAATGAAACAAAACATTCCCAAACGGGAGCAATTACGCCTAACGGCGGAAACCATCATCACAAGAGTAATATACGACGCCGTAGCGAAGAATGAGCAATAAGTAAACATCACAGAATATAAATTGCATATAAAAACAGTCGGCTCCCACGAGCTTGACACCAGAATTCAAATATACATCATCGTCCTCACACAGTATCTAAGTCCAGTACATAAATGGTAGATGGAGAGTACTAGATACAAAAAGGGATACAATAAAAGTAATCAGATACCACAACCCACCTAAATGCAAAACAGCTCTCGCCGTAACTGTAGTGGTATCTGTAGCCAAAAGATGCAAAAGACAGCCTGCCGCGACTATGCTGAGGGCAACCTGCAAATACTGTGGCACAACGGGGGTGAGTTGCCAACTCGTGAATAGAGATAACATATAAAGGTAATCGCGAGCATGCACGTATTGCGCTACTCAAACAAATGCCAGCAGATGATATCAATGCGTGATAAGCAGTATGTGCAACAATCATGCAGATGCACTGTCAGGTGAAATAACTACAGGATGAGATATATGGTAATCAATGCTGAGCATGGGATAGACAACATCTACACGGAATATCAACGTGGAAAACAATCGGTGCCCACAACTGCACCCAAATCCCAAATAACTCAGGCGCCGGCACACCCATCGGCCCTCAAATCCTGTAAATCTTTGAGAAATCACGAGTGCCCAATATCGGCACCCAAAATATCATAAAATACTCGTGTCCAGCATCGACACGCAAATCCTCATATATCGGGATCCGTCAGTCCGGAACTGCCCACGGGCTCCGTCTGCGGTATCGGCCCTCGGCCCCGGTAGTACGGATCATCCCGCATCCATCTCTCGACTCTGGTCAGTATCCTCCGGATAACCGCCAGGTCCAACCAATCACCGGTAGGTACTCGCCACCCTGCCAGGCTCATCGTCTGCTCCAAGAAAAACATTTCTCGCCCCGGGGAACCATACCGGGTCCACGACGAACCCGCAACGGATCATCCATCTCCTTTAATCGGGTTTCAAGCACACGTCTCAGCACCGAGAAAACGCGTGGTGGACGCACCAAAATATCATATCACGAGGAACCGGGTTTTCAAATAGTGCGTCTTTTCTTAAAAATCCCATGGTCCTCAAAACCAGAAATCACATGAAAATCCAACACCAAGAAGTAAATCCAATGCGATGTGCTATGTACATCAATCCATGATATAGGTATAAGGGAAAACCGCTTTTTAAAATTAGTTTCCGTTTTTAAAGATATCATGCAGCTCCCAATTTCCATGAAAGTCATATCGAATCATATATGAAATGAACTACAACAATATAATCATGGCAGTTCTACAGTGAGTGTGTCATGGCAATTACTAACGGTGTGTGTGTAGCATGCAGATTAGTGCTCGTGCAACATGAACCGTTAGTAATAGTGCGGTGTTCTATCAATTCTAAGCATACATACAATAGGGAATGCAATATGCAATGACAGTCCATGAGGTAAAGGCAACATATAATAATAAGGTCCTATCAGCCCTGACGCATAACGCCATGCGGGCGATATCCCCGTAGATGTTAAATCTACTCACCGAAGTCCCGCGGTAAGTGTAGCCGACGACTTGCTTGCCCTTCTTCGCAGCGTCCTTCTCACTCGCCAGCGAACCTAGAATCACATAACATATATCACACATAAGCTCAATTTCACAAAAGCGTGATATTACGGTCCGACTAGAAACCCGTGTCGTAAACCAATCGCGCGTGTGCGCGATACGCTAAAACGTGTGATCACGCGCCTGAAACTTTTCTGACGCGTCGCGATACGCAGAAACCGCAAACCCACAAGCGTATCACGCGTGTCGTGAAGGTTTAAAATACGAGAAATAGGTATATAGTTCCAGATTTTCCTGCAGTAAGAACCGAACAAAATTGCATATGCCATGAGTCTAAGGGTTGCAACAGACACCTATAGGACCAAACCCCAACCCGAACCCTACCCATCTGGCTGCAAATTGCGGCCAGATCGAATATTTCGGCGGCCAGAACAAAGGATATGGGGGTCGGGTTCTACCTGGGGTATCAGTACCTAACCACTATACTGCAGTCTTCTCAAAATTATTCTGAACTCACCAGGTCGATAGCAGTTTCCAGAAACTCAATTTTTGCTTAAAAACGATGAATTTGCATCAAATAGGGATCTGGTGGTATTTTAGTGCAATTGGGGTTTAAGCTGGGTTAATGTTGCCTTAATAACACTCTATCAACCTACTGAAACCAAATCACACATCACTTGCTCAAGGTTCCCACTAAACACCACATATCGCACTAAATCGCACCAATAACCACTAACCGAAGCAAAACTACACTAAACAAGTAAACTAGGGAGTAAGTTTAGGAAATATACCCCACACTCGACCCTAGGGAGCTGGAGGAAGAAGAAGAAGTGAAGGGAAGGAGCTGCAGCTGGAGTTGAGGCTGTTGCTGCTGCTAACTGCTGCTACTGGAATGCTTGCTGCTGCTGCTGCTGCTGCTGTGGATGCTTGCTGCTGCTGCTGCTGTGAGGTAAGTGAGTGTGTGTGTGAGTGAAGTTGTGAGAAAGAACAAAACAAATGAGAGGAAATCATAACCACCAATGTCAACCCCTCACTCTCTCTCTCCTCATTAATTGCAAGCATGGCTTAAGCCATGATGCACTCTCTCTCTCTCTCACCGAGTCAACACCCCAAGGAAATTCAAATTAAAGCAACTATTAATTAACTAATTAAACTTAATTAAAACCCAAAAGACTTAATCACCACGTTAACCCACCATGGTTACTAATCATGGTATTAACTCATTTTAAAACCCTAGTTTACATGCACATGTGTGTGCAAGCCTAGGAAAATTTTAGAAAAATATCTATTAAATTAGGAAAAATATTTAAAACCCAATTTGGTAAACTTTTTTTATTAAAAACCCATTATTTAAATATAATTAGTCACTAAACACGTTCTAAAGTGTTACAATCTCTCCCCTTAAAGAAATTCGTCCCCAAATTTCAAAATCTAACTACACGTACCTTTAAAAAGATGGGGATACTTCTTCTTCATCTCGCTTTCGGTCTCCCAAGTGACCTCCTCACGGCCCTGACCACACCAAAGTACCTTGACTGATAGAATGTCCTTTGATCTCAATTTCTTCACTTGTCGATCCAAGATCATCACCGGCTGCTCTGCATAGGAAAGGTCGCGCTCAAGCTGGATCGTCGGGTGCTGAATCGCATGCGAGGGATCATGAAGATATCTACGGAGCATCAAAACGTGAAATACGAGGTGCACATCTGGAAAACTCGGCGGAAGGGCTAACCGGTACGCAACTGCACCAACACGCTCGAGGATCTCGAAGGGGCCCACATATCTGGGACTGAGCTTCCCCTTCTTCCCAAACCTCATCACACCTTTCATAGGGGAGACCCACAAGAAAATATGATCACCAACCGAAAACTCAAGTCTGCGTCGCCGACGGTCCGCATAAGATCTCTGCCTACTCTGGGCTGCTCTCATCCTATCACGGATCAACTGGATCTTCGCGGTCGTCTTCTCAACACTCTGTCGCCCAAAGATACTGCTCTCACTGAGCTCTGTCCAACAGGCCGGCGATCTGCATCTCCTCCCATAAAGAGCCTCAAATGGTGCCATCTGAATGGTCTCCTGGTAGCTGTTATTGTAGGAGAACTCTACTAAGGGTAAGTGATGATCCCAACTACCTCCGAAATCTAATACACAAGCTCTGAGCATGTCCTCGAGAGTCTGAATAGTCCGCTCTGACTGTCCATCGGTCTGCGGATGAAATGCTGTGCTGAAACTCAAGCGAGTTCCCAAAGCCTCCTGAAGCCTCTGCCATAATCGACTGGTAAACTGGGTGCCTCTGTCGGACACGATACATGTCGGGACTCCATGCAGTCGTACTATCTCGTCGATGTAAACCTGGGCGTACTGAGCAAATCCGAAAGTCGTCTTCACTGGCAGGAAGTGAGCCGCTTTCGTCAAACGATCTACGATCACCCAAATGGAGTCATACCCTCGCTTAGTCCTGGGTAGACCCACAACAAAATCCATCGAAATCTGCTCCCATTTCCACTCCGGAATGGGTAACGGCTGTAGCTCTCGCGCAGGCCTCTGGTGCTCATCCTTGACTTGCTGACAAGTCAGGCATCTCAACACAAAATCTGCGATGTCTCTCTTCATTCCGTCCCACCGGTAAACATCTCTCATATCATGATACATCTTGGTGGAACCGGGATGAACACTATATATCGATCGATGTGCCTCCTCGAGAATCTCGCGCCGCAGTCCCTCAGCATCTGGTATGCATAGTCTAACTCCAAATCGTAGTACCCCCTGATCATCGATCACGAACTCGGAAAATCTTCCTTGTCCAATCTGTGCCATGATCTCCGAACATCGGCCATCACTGCGCTGTGCCTCATGTATGCGGTCAAGTAACTGTGGGCGTGCACGAACATGCGCGATCTGTCCTCCAATCGGCGTGAACTCGAACTGTATCCGGCTGTCGCATAATATCTGCCAATCTACCGACGACTGCCCCCGTACTGTGCTCAAACACGATAGACTACCCCCGGGCCTCCTGCTCAAAGCATCTGCCACCGCATTCACCTTGCCCGGGTGATACAAGATCTCGCAGTCGTAATCCTTCACTAACTCCATCCATCGGCGCTGTATAAGGTTCAGGTCTCGCTGCTGAAATATATACTTTAAACTCTTGTGATCAGTGAATATCTGGCACGACTCGCCGTATAGGTAATGTCGCCAGATCTTAAGTGCAAAGACCACTGCAGCCATCTTTAAATCATGAGTGGGGTAGTTCTGTTCATGTTTCTTCAATTGTCGCGAAGCATACGCGATCACCCTATCATGCTGCATCAACACGCACCCTAGCCCCACTCGAGAGGCATCACAATAGACCACAAACCCGCCTGAGCCTGAAGGTAATGATAATACTGGTGCCGTCGTCAGCCGAGTCCGTAGCTGCTGAAAACTGTGCTCGCACTCCTCCGTCCAATCGAATGGGACTCCCTTCCGGGTCAACCCGGTCAAAGGGGTAGCAATACTGGAGAAGTCCTGCACAAATCTTCTGTAATAACCGGCCAACCCCAAAAAGCTGCGAATCTCCGTAAGCGATGTGGGTCTGGGCCAACACTGCACGGCCTCGATCTTACTCGGGTCCACACATATACCGTCTCGTGAAATCACATGCCCCAAGAAGTCTACGCTGTCCAGCTAGGAAGCACACTTGGAGAATTTCGCAGAAAGCTGATGCTCCCTCAAAGTCTGCAGTGTAATCCGCAGGTGCTGCTCGTGCTCCTCAGTACTCTGGGAATACACCAAGATATCGTCAATGAAGACTATGATGAACAGATCCAAATATGGCCGGAAAATACGGTTCATCAAGTCCATGAATGCTTCTGGCGCATTGGTGAGTCCGAACGACATCACCAAAAACTCATAATGGCCGTAGCGCGTACGGAAAGCTGTCCTGGGAATGTCCTCCTGTCGAACCCGCAGCTGATGATAGCCCGATCGTAAATCGATCCTCGAAAAGTATCCTGCCCCTTGGAGCTGGTCGAATAAATCGTCGATACGTGGCAAGTGATATCTGTTCCGCACTGTCACCCTGTTCAGCTGGCGGTAGTCAATACACAGACACAAACTGCCGTCCTTTTTCTTGACGAACAGGACTGGAGCACCCCTAGGAGAAACACTGGGTCGAATAAGTCCCTTGTCCAGCAAATCTTGCAACTGACCCTTCAATCCTCTAAGTTCCACCGGGGCTATCCGATAAGGCGGTATGGAAATAGGCCCCGTGCCAGGAACCAAATCAATACAGAAAGAAATGTCGCGCTCGGGCGATAGCCCAGGAAGCTCGTCAGGGAACACATCAGGAAACTCGCTAACAACCGGAACCTGATCCAATGGAACCTGTGTAGCACGAGCATCGCAAACTTAGGCGAGAAATCCCAGACATCCCTTCCTTAAAAGCTGTCCAGCGCGAAAAGAAGAAATCACACTGCGAGGGGCGGCACCACGGTCCCCCAACACAACAAAAACCGACTCGCCGGGAAAACAAAATCTAACTGTCTTCTCACGGCAGTCCACAGAAGCATAGCACGTGGCTAACCAATCCATGCCCAAAAGAACGTCGAAGTCCAACATCTTGAGAAGGATCAAGTCGACAGGAAACTCTCTCTCGCCAATACAGACGGTACAGGATCAGAACACGTGCCTAGCAACAAACGACTCTCCCACAGGAGTGGTCACAACAAGTGGCTGATCAAGAAAACCGGACTCTCTACCCAAACTCGGCATAAAGTGTGTGGATACATACGGGTGCGTGGATCCGGGATCGAACAATACGTGTGCATCAACTGAACATACTGGAAGGATACCTGAAACCACCGCATTAGACGCCTGCGCGTCCTGATGCGTCAAAGCAAAAACCCGCGCCTGTCCACCCCCTGTGACTGACTGCCCTCTGCCTCGGTCATCCTGTCCTCTCTGAGCAACTCCTCCACGCTCACGACCTCTCTGTGTAAGAGTCTGGCGCGGAGCAACGGTAGGTACAATAGGCAACGCCCTCTGGGGTGGTGAAGGTGGTAAGGTAACATGCGGTGCAGCCGCCTCCCTCCGGTGTATCTCAGGACAATCCCTAACGAGGTGAAGTAGACTGCCACATCTAAAGCAACCCCGTGGCGACTGCTGACTCTCCTGGGGATACGAACTAAACATCTGGCCTCGTCCCGAATCTCTGCTACTCCTCGTACAAGAACGATACCTGTCGCGGCGTCTGAATGACTGCCTCCGTGTGGATATACTAGTACGAACTCTCTTCCGCTCTGGAACTACCGAAGTCTCAGCAAGGCGCTCCTCGACTAATAGGGCTGCGTCTACAGCTGCTGCATAGGTCTCGTAGTGCTGCGTGCTGATTGCAAGGAATAGTGGTGTAAGCAAGCCTCGAACAAATCTCTTGACTCGCAACTCCTCTGTAGCCACTAAATACGGGGCATAAGCTGCTAGTTCTGTAAACAGCACGTCATACTCTGCCACTGTCATCCCTGGCGTCTAGCGCAAGGACTCAAATCTGCATGCTCGGGCATCCCTAACACTCTGGGGAAGGAAACGGGCTAGAAATACTGTCACAAACTCCGTCCAGGTCATAGGAAGAAGACCTGCTGCTCTGCCTTTCTCAACTGAATCACACCACTTCTGCACAAGACCTTCCAGGCGAAAGCTCGCGAACTCAACCCATCTCAAATCTGCACATCTGAGGGAACGGCATATCCGGGCCATCCTGTCGATGAAAGACTGTGGGTCCTCGGCTGTATCGGTGCCTGTGAAGACCGGAGGCTTCAGCCTCATGAACTCTGACAGCGATACTGTAATCACCTCCGTGGCTGCACGGGCAACTGGCTGTGCGGTAGGTACCATCACGGTCTCTGGAACTGGTGGAGCTACCTCTGGTCGCTGTGCTCGAAGCATCTCAACTAGTGATCCTATCATCTGGCGCATCTCCTGCATACTGGATCCCATCGTCTGGTGTATCTCCTGCACACCAGCCCCTAGAGTGGCGATCTGATCTGTCACAAGAGGAACAGTCTGCTCGGGTACAACGGGTGCACTGCCCGGATCAGTCCTCGTCTCGGATGAGTCAACTCGAATCTCGGCCCTCGCGGCCGCTCTCTGCGCCCTCGTATTCTTTGGCGGCATAATGGCTGAAAGGAAATTAGGATCCGATAAGAATACGGAAATCGAATCACAAGAATATATATATACTCAAGAAGGAATTTAAATCAATAAGTCCTAAGGTCGCCTTGGCGGAGTACCGTGCCGTGAGTATGCCGCGGAACATACACACGCTATGCCACTCTGCTTCAGCTACCTACTCCATCCTACCAAGGTCATCCTACACTCCGAAGGTAAAACCTACGCTCTGATACCAACTTTGTCACGACCCGAATATTTCGACTCATGACCGGCACTTAACCACGCTATGTCTACAGGCGTAACGCGACTAAGTAAGACGAACCCAGAAATCAAAACCATTTAAAAATAGTGAGTGTTGAAAACATTTAGTTAAAACATATAGAAAACCTTAATTAGTTCAATAAATTCTTTCAAAGTTACTTAATCATTTAAATAATTTTGGCAGCATTTCCTTTGTAAAAGTAGCCCCGAGACCGGGTATAAAAGAGGATATGAGTAAAAATGAGATATAATGAAACAAAACATTCCCAAATGGGAGCAATTACGCCTAATGGCGGAAACCATCATCACAAGAGTAATATACGACGCCGTAGCGAAGAATGGGCAATAAGTAAATATCACAGAATATAAACTTCATATAAAAACAGTCGGCTCCCACGAGCTTGACACCAGAATACAAATATACATCATCGTCCTCACACAGTATCTAAGTCCAGTACATAAATGGTAGATGGAGAGTACTAGATACAAAAAGGGATACAATAAAAGTAATCAGATACCACAACCCACCTAAATGCAAAACAGCTCTCCCCGCAACTGTAGTGGTATCTGTAGCCAAAAGATGCAAAAGACAGCCTGCCGCGACTATGCTGAGGGCAACCTGCAAATACTGTGGCACAACGTGGGTGAGTTGCCAACTCGTGAATAGAGATAACATATAAAGGTAATCGCGAGCATGCACGTATTGCGCTACTAAAACAAATGCCAGCAGATGATATCAATGCGTGATAAGCAGTATGTGCAATAATCATGCAGATGCTCTGTCAGGTGAAATAATTACAGGATGAGATATATGGTAATCAATGCCGAGCATGGGATAAACAACATCTACACGGAATATCAACGTGGAAAACAATCGGTGCCCACAACTGCATCCAAATCCCAAATAACTCAGGCGCCGGCACACCCATCGGCCCTCAAATCCTGTAAATCTCTGAGAAATCACGAGTGCCCAACATCGGCACCCAAAATATCATAAAATACTCGTGTCCAGCATCGACACGTAAATCCTCATATATCGGGCTCCGTCAGTCCGGATCAGCCCACGGGTTCCGTCTGCGGTATCGGCCCTTGGCCCCGGCAGTACGGATCATCCCGCATCCATCTCTCGACTCTGGTCAGTATCCTCCGGATAACCGCCAGGTCCAACCAATCACCGGTAGGTACTCGCCATCCTGCCAGGCTCATCGTCTACTCCACGAAAAACATTTCTCGCCCCGGGGAACCATACCGGGTCCACCACGAACCCGCAAACGGATCATCCATCTCCTCGAATCGGGTTTCAAGCACACGTCTCAGCACCGAGAAAACGCGTGGTGGACGCACCAAAATATCATATCACGAGGAACCGGGTTTTCAAATAGTGCATCTTTTCTTAAAAATCCCACGGTCCTCAAAACCAGAAATCACATGAAAATCCAACACCAAGAAGTAAATCCAATGCGATGTGCTATGTACATCAATCCATGATATAGGTATAAGAGAAAACCGCTTTTTAAAATTAGTTTCCGTTTTTAAAGATATCATGCGGCTCCCAATTTCCATGAAAGTCATATCGAATCATATATGAAATGAACTACAGCAATATAATCATGGCAGTTCTACAGTGAGTGTGTCATGGCAATTACTAACGGTGTGTATGTAGCATGCAGATTAGTGCTCGTGCAACATGAACCGTTAGTAATAGTGTGGTGTTCTATCAATTCTAAGCATACATACAGCAGGGAATGCAATATGCAATGACAGTCTATGAGGTAAAGGCAACATATAATAATAAGGTCCTATCAGCCCTGACGCATAACGCCATGCGGGCGATATCCCCGTAGATGTTAAATCTACTCACCGAAGTCCCGCGCTAAGTGTAGCCGACGACTTGCTTGCCCTAGGTTCGCTGCGTCCGTCTCACTCGCCTGCGAACCTAGAATCACATAACATATATCACACATAAGCTCAATTTCACAAAAACGTGATATTACGGTCCGACTAGAAACCCGTGTCGTAAACCAATCGCGCGTGTGCGCGATACGCTAAAACGTGTGATCACGTGCCTGAAACTTTCCTGACGCGTCGCGATACGCAGAAACCCCTAACCCACACGCGTATCACGCGTGTTGCGAAGGTTTAAAATACGAGAAATTGGTATATAGTTCCAGATTTTCCTGCAGTAAGAACCCAACAAAATTGCACATGCCATGAGTCTAAGGGTTGCAACAGACACCTATAGGACCAAACCCCAACCCAAACCGTACTCATCTGGCCGCAAATTGAGGCCAGATCGAATATTTCGGCAGCCAGAACAAAGGATATAGGGGTCGGGTTCTACCTGGGGTATCAGTACCTAATCACTATACTGCAGTTTTCTCAAAATTATTTTGAACTCACCGGGTCGATAGCAGTTTCCAGAAACTCAAATTTCCCTTAAAAACGATGAATTTGCATCAAATAGGGATCTGGTGGTATTTTAGTGCAATTGGGGTTTAAGCTGGGTTAATGTGGCCTTAACAACACTCTATCAACCTACTGAAACCAAATCACACATCACTTGCTCAAGGTTCCCACTAAACACTACATATCGCACTAAATCGCACCAATAACCGCTAACCGAAGCAAAACTACACTAAACAAGTAAACTAGGGAGTAAGTTTAGGAAATATACCCCACACTCGACCCTAGGGAGCTGGAGGAAGAAGAAGAAGTGAAGGGAAGGAGCTGCAGCTGGTGTTGAGGCTGTTGCTGCTGCTAACTGCTGCTACTGGTGCTGTTGCTGCTGCTGGAATGCTTGCTGCTGCTGCTGTGAAGCCTGCTGCTGCTGCTGTGGATGCTTGCTGCTGCTGCTGCTGTGAGGTAAGTGGGTGTGTGTGTGAGTGAAGTTGTGAGAAAGAACAAAACAAATGAGAGGAAATCATAACCACCAATGTCAACCCCTCACTCTCTCTCTCTTCATTAATTGCAAGCATGGCTTAAGCCATGATGCACTCTCTCTCTCTCTCACCAAGTCAACACCCCAAGGAAATTCAAATTAAAGCAACTATTAATTAACTAATTAAACTTAATTAAAACCCAAAAGACTTAATCCCCACGATTAACCCACCATGGTTACTAATCATGGTATTAACTCATTTTAAAAGCCTAGTTTACATGCACATGTGTGTGCAAGCCTAGGAAAATTTTAGAAAAATATCTATTAAATTAGGAAAAAAATTTAAAACCCAATTTGGTAAACTTTTTATTAAAAAACCATTATTTAAATATAATTAGTCACTAAACACATCCTAAGGTGTTACAGATAGTGACCAACAGACTTGGCTGCAACACTTGCACCGTTTCTATCTCATGAAACTTATCATCCGTTCTCAGTTCTCAACCTATCTGTAGCCCATGTCACAGATTACATATGCGGGATCCTGATCCGGTATAACATACCCAGGACGTAAAGGATACTGAGAAACAGTTCTTTGTAATGAACACACCCGGAGATGATGCATCAGCATGCACTTTCTTCGTTTGGGCGGCACGGGAAATCTGGTATTCCCCAATTTCCTGCTTTGTCTTATAACAATTATAAGTTAGAGCGGGACCAACGTTCCCCAGCTCAGTATAACAAGCGAGTTCAGTCAATATATCCATTTTATTATCTTGATTAAGGCGTGATATGGTCGCTACCTGGAGAGAGAGAGAGAAAAAAACACTCAGCGTATGCTCTTGCAAGATTAGATTGGTTATCTAATATATCTAATCAGGATGTCTCCCACTGATTTAATCAAATCTTCCTTCAAACCCTAAAAGGAAAGACTAGCCGGGATTAATTACACGCTACAAGTTCGCCAATCTTTCAGCCAGGCCAGTGTCGGTACTTTGAGGGAGGTTCCCCGTGCTTTCACACGGACCTAGTTAAAGTAAACCTCGTTTTCCCAGAGGCGTAACCCCGTTAACACCTTTCTAGACACTTACTTGATATGCTAATTGTAATGTGTAAAACTCTCCCAGGAGTAACTCTTACTCGCAGCGGCTATCGGGATCCAACTATCTCATAGAAGGTATGCAATCTCATTGCAAATTTCAATACTTGAAATTCCCAATAATATTTTACCCCTAGCGTCCTATGACCTTGACAGAGGTCAACAAACCATAGGCTTCTAGTCAAGTTCAACCCGTCATTTCCTGATTGAAGTAAACCCACCCGCACGACCCTTGACAGAGGTCAACAAGGTCGCACGACTACCCTAAATCAATCACATCATATGTTTATACAGATAAGCACTAATCAGCTACCGCAAACTACGCCTTGACAGAGGTCAACAAACGTAGCACGAATACTAAATACTACTTATCTGAAATGACGGAGGGCTACGTCGGGTTTTTAAGAAAACCATTTGCGTAATGAACTTGATATCGCTGTAGAATCGAGTGATTTTTTTAAATGGAGTGTTTTTGAGGATTTTCTAGTTTTGCTAAAGGGGTCACTCCCGGTGAAGGGATCGTCGGCCCTTTCTTCATCTAATAAGGTGCAGGGTATATCATATATACCACTATGCAAAGCAAGAACAATAGAAGCAATCAAAAGACAAACCGAGTTTGTAGCATCTGCTAGTTTTGCTAAAGAGGTCACTCCCGGTGAAGGGATCTCGGCTCTTTCCTTATCGAATAATGTGCAGGATGTTCTACAAGGAACACCGCTAGGCAAAGCAAGAACTAGAGCTACCAGTTTTTAAACAAGTTTCTACAACATCTTTAGGTTTCTTTTAGTTTCATTAATCTCATTAATGAAGTCCCATTTTATTTTGCTTCACAAGCATCACTTTTGAAACGAAATCTGCAATATAACATATATATAATTTAAACATTCGTCTCAGGCAGTAATATGATCTGATCACAGAACATTGCAGCAGAAGAACATATATGAAATATTGGATATACTAGGACGTCCGTGTTTTCAATATGAGCCTGTATAAAACACGGATTCCACACTCGCGATGAATAGCCAAACCCACATCCCTAGACCCCTACGAGAGCGGCAAGCAACACTGCCAATTCTAGGGTTAGGAGACCCGGTCTCGACTCCTCGATATGGTCTCCCACTGGACCCTAGAACCCGGTTACTTATGCTCTCCGCCTTGGGTCTACCTAATGCGGAAAAGTAAATAATATACAATGGTGACATCAACCTCAGCCCGGAAGTGCCCCAATAAAAGAATATTACATACAAATGAATTTTACATGAATGAAAAAGAAAAAACTCTCATCTCACATAAAACCCCCGGCTATTCAAAACGCGACGATCCAATATAACATATCACAACAACACATAATATCTCATATCATCAACGTAAGCAAGTATGCGTATCCCGATTGTCGTTGATGTATAGCAACGAAGCCGGCGATACATCACATACTACGCTTACGGTCACAGAAAAGAAAGTGTAAAACTACAACAGATGGAATCCGCAACCGTCTTAGACATCGCATGCCTAACCAAATGAATTCCTTAGACATCGCATGCCTAACAATTATAAACTCCGCATTTTTGTCTAATTATCGAAAACTCTTTTCAATATCAAGTCGGGCAATTCAACAAGATTCCCGACATTCTGATCGAATGCTCGTCGCAAATTTTAGTAGACGGCCGCACCCCCGGATGCCGTCGACGAAGTGCACTAAGGCGGAACACCGCTGCCGCGAGCACCCGAACGGATGCTTTTGGCGACGGGGTTCTCCTACAGTCACTTGGTCGGGGCTATGGAGCGTGGCTGTCTGTTAAGTTTACCCGGCGAGTATCCGCATACGCTACGTGATTGCGACGGACTTTTGATCGCATCAAAATTCCGTGGCAACCGATCATCTGAGACTAAACTGCTATGTTTATAATATTCAAATTAGTTATCTCATAACTACTTGTGGATTCCAAATATTGTATCACATTCCAGATAAAAAGACAATGTTAAACTTTCCGATCGAATAATCAAACACCCAAGATTTCCCCAATATATCTCAACACTTGAAATCAGTTTAAAAACATCCATCACATGCCACAGTACCGATGGTCCAGCCGTAGAAGGGTCAAGCCAACGCCTCACATGTGGCACGCCGTACTGCCCCAAACCCTAAGGTTTAAAGGCAGTTCAAGACGGTCACATAATCGAGTTAAGGTTTGTTGTCTTCTAGAGGGTCCACCGCGTTACTTGCATGACTTAGAACGTTCTTAAACTCGAGAAAAAATCCAACTTTTGAAAAATTTTCCGACAGGGGAAAAAGTGAGTTATTGATATCCGTTCGAACTTTTTAACAGTTTCTAAAAATTATCCGGACAAAACTAAACAAAGTTAAATTATCTGATCAAATCAACGATTCCTCAATACAACCCTAGAAAACTCAACATTTGAGTGGAATTAAAAACTTCCCAGAAAAAAATAACAAGAAAGGACCTAAAAATAATTACATGAAATTCCAGGGACTAAGTCACAATTTTGGCCTTTGAACCGCTGTAAAACCCTTGGTTTGGCCGCGGATCCGAGGTCAAATTTCCGAATTAGAGGTCCGTACTTCACAATAATTCTTAGTTTTTCCGGCTTATTTTTCTGAGAATTTTTAATTCATAAAAAACCACATTTTTGAAAAATGTACAGAGAAGGGTAAACATCGCGGTTTCGGGTTTCGATCAGACTTTAAACTTCGTCTAGACTTCGCCTAAAACTCTAGCTTGGCTCTGATACCACTGTAGGGTTGCCAGGCATGCTCACAAGGGTCTATGAGGCATCAACCATGCCCGATTAAAATTTTAGCCGTGCCGAACAACCCGAAGCCGGATCTTTAAAGCTAGGGTTTAGGCGAAAACGAACATGTTAATCACTTTAATACTAAGTGAGAGGGATTACAACCTTTGTAGATTCGGTCCTTCACTTCTTAAGCTCCATGTTGAGGTCCCTTCGCTGCGATCATCGTGTTCTGGACTCTCGAGAGGCTTCACGAAGGGAATGATGCAACCTTTGCTTCCGATCTTCGATACAACGATGATCTACCTTGAAGTTTCGTTAACACAAGCTAACACTCATAATATGAAGTGAACGCCCTCATCTAAATAGCAAGGGAGGATGAGGATGATGAAGTAGGATTTTTGCTCTCTTTTGTAATCTTTTTCTCACTCATTTATCATTACTTAGAAAAAGCTAGAAAGCTTTTTCAATGAATAGCTCAAGGAAGAAGATGATAGAATTCCTTTGTGATGAATAATAAAAAGTTATCATAATCATTTATGCAACCATAGTTGTAGTAACCAATGTAGAGAGTTTACTAGGGTTAGGGTTTGGGTTGGGTTAAAGGGTGAGTCACAAAGAAATATCTATCATAATATCTTAGCAAATGACAAAGTAAAACCATCTAAAAACATCTAGAATACATTAACCCAAATCAAACCCTTATCTTGTTTAAACTCCTCTAAACATGTTGCATTAATAATTATAACATGTTACAATATTATATATCACATATACAATATTTATTGTAACAAAATAAAATAATACATTTAACATTTATCGCATATATATCAATGTATTACCCGAGTGAGAAAAATAATCTTTTATTGAGCAAATATTAGTTAATGTAATTTAATATATCATATATATTATTATACATTAAATTATTGAATCAACACTTGATCCGACAATCCGGCTATATCGCATATAACCGACTAATATTTATCCGTACCGATTCATCGAATCAACACTTGATCCGATGACGCGGCTGATATCAAATATCGCGAGAATAGAATACGGTATCTCATATCGTATTATCCTCGATCCCGCACATATCACATATGTGCCCCTACTCTGTTTTGCCTGAGCCAAGAAACCTCTGTGTAGGACTCTAAAGAATCGTTAATACGCCGGCAGTAGGTGATAATCATATCAAACACCTACAAGCTGCAAGCGCTCAGCTAAACGTAACAGCCACCCAGGTATTGAGCGCTCAGAAGATCAACAAGCAGGCCTGTACATTCTCTTGTGAATCCAAACAGTAACACTCTCGTACAGTCCGGTCTCGTCCTCTGATATGTCGCATATCTCGCCTAGGGGTGGTAAACGTCAGACCCCAGTAGCTTGATAAGTCGTGTCGATATGAGGTCTATAACAGTTCGAGAAGTTACTGATAACACTTACCAGTAAATCTCAGCAATCCTGGCCAGGGATTTCCGGTTATAGCCAATCGAATACAGCGCAACATCAACTCCCTATACCGGGAGAGTCGAATCCCCTCCTATCGCTCATTGCCTCCATATGATTCGGGACTGTACCCAAAAGCCACCTTTTTGCACGCCCTCTTGGACGTGGTATGATGGAAATCAAAGCGCAGTGGGAATCACACAAGACTCTATGACGATCTCGGGTCAACAGACTACTCTGTACCAGTGTCACCGGAGAACTGCCATCTGACGTGATGTATAATACCATCTGGGAGTTCTCGGCGATTCCGTCCAGTGTACCCAGTCTCTACTGAGCACCCGTACACCATCCTTGATGTCAAACACCGATGGATATGGGATCATCCATCGCCCATCATATGGGTCAAGATGCGTATACGCCAGTCTACTCTGGTGCATCGATGCCCTGTCTCGATACACTCTCGACTAGGAACAGTTATAGGATGTACTCGTCGACTAACGTGGCCCCACTAGTATGGTCTCATCATAGTCCCAGTAGTCGAGTGCATATCCTAAGGGCTTTATCAACATGTAATATAGAGACAATCAGAGTACATGTTAAGATAAAGTACAACCAGATAGCATACTATCATGTCGAGCAAGAAAGTCCTCCCTATATATGTCCTAGCATCCACTACAATATACATCGTATGTACAGTAATGGCCTCTAAGGCATACATATAACTAACATCAAGTTCATTACGTTAAAGGTTTTTCGCCAAAAACCATTCGTAGCCCTCCTTCATTTCAGAGAGGTAGCACTTAGTATTCATGCTATATATGTTGGCCTTCGTCAAGGCATAGTGTATGGTAGCTATTTGTTACTTTTCTGCTGTATAGATAGATGCGTTGGTTTGGGACAGTCATACAACTATTTTGGCCTTCGTCAAGGGTATGTACGGGTGGGTTCAAATTAACCTGGATAATGACGGGTAGAACTTGACATGTGACTTATGATATGTTGGACTTCGTCAAGGTCATAAGAGTATGGGGTAAAAATCACATCGGGAGTTTCTAAAGAAACTGAAACTTGCCAGATATGCGCATACCTTCTGGAGTGTGATAACGCGAGTGGATTCCATCACGTTATCATGCGATGATAGTTGGATCCCGATTCCTACTGATGAGTTGGTTTACTCCTCGGGTGATCCCGACTAATTCTTCTTTCAGGTTTGGAGGAGAATTTGACGATACAGTGGGAGGTTTCCTGATTGGATAAATTGGTAACCATTCTGATCTAGGTTAGAGTGCACACAGAGTGTTTCTTTTCTCTCTCTCTTTGGCAGCGATCATGGCCCGACCCTAGACTATGACTCAGTGACCAAGTTAACCGAACTTTCTAAAATCATTGGCTTTTGGATTGTCAGAGTTGCATACCTTATTGCCACTCCTACTTTTACCCTTTTCTCCAGAACACCCCGTATTACTACGAACGTCCACTTCCATTGGATAAAACCATCGTATGGTTATATACGAACTCGAAGGAACTTGTTCCAGATTCGAGGATGGTTTCCGGTTTTGGAGAAAATGAATAGGACTATTCAGTTGTCTTTTCCTTTTACCTTCTCTCAGGTTGCGAGTGCTCTTTGGATTAGGACAGTACACCTATTACTCTTATTGGATAGTCTTCTTCCAAACCATAGGCAGGTGCCGAATGGTAGGGAATGAAGAAAACCAATTAGCTTAAGGATGGTGTACAGAAGGTAATAAGTTAAGATAAATAAAAGGGATTAGTAAGAGGGCAAAGTAAATTGCGACTGCTATTCATGACCAAACTAAGCATTTCTTCGCCAATCCAACATCACCTTTGTATTTCTCCGGAACACCCCGTATCACTACGAAGATCCACAGTTCATTGGATACTCCATCGTATGGTTATATACGAACTCGAAGGAACTTGTTCCAGTTCAGGGATGGATTCTGGTTTAGGAGAAATAGAAATAAGGTTTTATTCGGTTGTCTTTTATCTTTTCCTTCTCTCGGATTGCGAGTGCTCCTAGGATTAGGATAGTACACCTATTACGCTTATTGGATAGTCTTCTTCCAAACCATAGGCTGGTGCCGAACGGTAGGGAAGGAAGAAAACCATTTAGCCTAAAGGGGTGTACAGAAGGTAATGACTAAAGACATATAAAGGGATTTGGAGAGATGGCAAAGAAATATACGGTTATTGTTGTGAATCTGATAATGGAAGAGGCATTACTAGGAATACTCGAATACCCCTTCGGAACATTTATATGTTTCAGTTTCACTGTGTATTGTTAAAAGAAAACTGATTTCCCAATTAGCCTTTGCTCCAGGGTATGTATTTACCAGGTTTGATTCTCACATCTGTATGGTTTTATAGATGATGAGTGGGAGTAAGTTATTAGGAATTGGGTGATCATCCTGATTATATCGGGATTCGTTGTAATTGGTAATATTTGAGGAAATCGCCTGTGTTGTTTGCCAGACGGCAAATATTTGGTTTTGAATATTTGTTGTTATGCACCAATTTCAAATTGATATCTCTGTATGTTTATTTTTATAAAGTGAGATATAACTTTTTGAAATTATGTCTATGACATTTACCTATATCAGTGGATGGTTAGGTAAGGAGCATTAAACAGCGGTGTAATTCTTCTTAACCATAAGTACAGTTTTCAACCTACGACACACAGAGAATGAGTTATTAGACTCAGGGGACTTATACAGAGTATTGTATGTTGACCTGTGTCCATGAGGACAGAGGGGTTGGTACTCATACTATATTCTGTTTACTTGTGACTTCTCTAGTTCTTAGACATGTGTTTCGTATAAATGCAAGGTCTAAGTTTTGAGAAGTTATAGGTATAAGAATGAAGTAGAGAACCAGGCGTTGCAAGTATCAGGATTCTTCAAGGTGATCGAAGATGTAGATACTTGTGCATGGTATTCAGTTAATTGTAATGATTATGAGAACTTGCTTCTCTTTCAGGTTACTCATATTTGGATGTATTTCTAAGTTGAGTAATGCTGATCGGCCTCTCTCCATTTAGTTGACATGCACTGGAGACAGCTGCATGATTTGAATCTAGTTCCAATTAAATCAGTGCCTCTGTTTCTATATTGGATATAGAATAGTTCATATCTTAACATTGTTAAGCTACGGGGAGTTGTTCGGCTTATGCTTAAAACCAGACTCTGGATAACTCAAGGCACGTTTCTGTAATGGCTATTTGTGGGTTGACCCGGGCTATGATGAGGGTTGACTTTCTACCATCTGGAAGATCAATAGTGATATTGTTCTTGACTCGCCACAGTTTTAATAAAAATAGATTTTTTAGAAAACAGTAGTGGGAGTATGGTAGAACTGGAAGTGATTCCAGAACTGCAAACTATTACTGAAAACTTGATAAGAACCTACAGATTCAATCTGGATTGACATTCCATTGGCCACTCCGCAGATATGGTGGGTAACCTCAGGCACCTGAGAGGTACTCCGGTAGCCTCAAGGACGATGACAGGGAGGTTCTTGTTTACCCAAACTTGACACTACTGTTGTTCCAGGCTATGAGACCCGACAGGAGGATAAGTATAGCGTCGTTCTGAACTGGCTTTAGAAGTGCACGTGTATATAACTCTGCCAGAGGGTTGTTATAGTCAGTGGGAGCAGCGGAAGCAAAGTGGACAGGTAGATTATGTCTATTTATGGACTAAAACAGATATAGCGGAGATAGATCATCTGTTTCTGATATGACAGTCATAGGTTTGACTTCATCAGAATAGGGGATGGATCTGATAAGAAGGTAGTAGGGTGTGATGTCCTGGTATTTGGACGACATACACAGAGTAGGAAGTGAAATTCCTATACTACGATCGGTTATACTTTGGTTGTCACACAGTGGTTTCTCCACAAAGGACTTGGATATTATATCAGACATTCTGGTTACTAGATCTATGGTTTTAGATCTAGATTTGGGTAGTTTCCCAATCTGGGTACTTAGACAGCATTCTAAAGGTGTTTTAGAATGGATGACTCCTGGCATGGTGGTGTACCTGCAGGTGATGGAGTCATCCTCTCTAAAGGTGTCTTACAGACTAAAGGGGTGAAGGATGTGCATGGTTGGCATATCACTTGCTTAGGCAATTGAGTCAACCATGAGATGTCAAGTACCGCACCAGATGTTGTTTTTGCACTAGATGCAATAAGTTGATATTAATCCTATCCTGGAGAAATGTTCGAAAGCAGTTTTAGAACATAAGTGGATGTTCTAGGAAAATGATAACGGCAGCCTCCTTCAGGAGACAGTTATCATTCCAGGCTTCCAAGGTGACCTGGATGACAGAGTGGCTGTCAGAGTTATAGTTTTCCCTCTGACGAGGGGCAGTATTTTGGATAGGTGGTCCAAGCGGATACTGAGGGAGGTATGGCACAGGATACTGATTAAGTTCAGTTGACGATACAGTCTAAGAAGTTTGGATTTGGAGTTCATTTATGAACTAGGTCCCATCAGATATCCAGACATATTCTCAGAGATGTATTGCTCATTTCGGGAGTTGGCTTTCTCCGCGAACTTGAGATCAAGAGAGACAAAGAAAGAAACATCAGGGCGGATCCACTCACTCAGGTTATTCCTCGAACGCAATAGTTTCGCAAACGTGCTTTGTGAGACTGATTAGCAGAGGAGTTGGGTGTTCGGTATCACACGGGCTGTGAGTATGCGACATCGCAATAATTAGCCTTGAATGCAAGTGGGAGATTATTGGATATAGCGCCCTCAGAGTCAATTATTGGATCGCCGGCATGTGATTGCAATGATTGAGAGAGGACCTATACCGGTAGTACAGTCTTACTCAAGATGATAGTATACTATCTGGTTTATCTTTATCATCGTGTACTGCTTCGGGTGATCTTACAGGTCACTATTGCACGTTGATAGAGCCCTTAGGATTCTTTCTTGATGGCCAGCAGTATGATAGCGATCATATACATGGGAGCTGGGGTCTATAAGCACATCCTTAAAGTGGTCCCTAGTCGTGGGAGTTTCGAGACTGGGCATCGATACTCCATTAGTAGACTAGTGTACACAGTCGAGACCCCGACGAGGGGCGGTGGCCGGTCTGACAAGCCATTGGTATTACTTGGATCACCTAAGATGTATACAGGTGCTCATTGGGTTATGAGTACACCAGACTGGACTCGCCGGGAACATGCTAGTTGGTATTATACCTGACGTCAGATAGCAGTTCCCTGGTGACATGTGTACAGGTTAGTTCATCGACCTAAGATCGTCATTTATCTCGTGTGAGTTCCTACTGTGCTTTGATTACTACCCTACCACGGCTCAAAGGAGTCGTGCAAACAGGTTTTAGTTAGGTACAGTCCCAAGCCATATGGAGGCAGTGAGCGGATTGGCAGGGGTTTCGTCTCTCCCGGTATTGGGGGTGAGATCGCGCTGTGTCTAGGAGAGCCATTACACGAAGTCCTTGGCAAGGGCAGGAGATTTACTGGTAGGTATTCCAGTAGTATCTCAGGGTGTTCTGGGCTACACTCCGACACGACTTGTACCGCTTTTGGGGGTCTGACTTTTACCAACCCCCTAGGCCCGCCATGCGATGTTCATAGACGAACGGACCGGACTGTACGGATATTGTCACTGACAGGCTCAGTAGGGTGTCAGGATGAGTTCGCTCATCGACCTCCCTTTTGGTCAATACCTGGTAGCCCGTTACGTACAGCTAGTACCTCTGACGTGCTAGTGGTTAAATCCACCGCCAAAGTATTGACGGGTCTTTAGAGTCCCCCACAGACAGTTTTCAAGTTTCGGGCGAAATGTTGTAGAGGCCGTATGATATTTGGCAGAGTTCGATCATATACGTGCAGTAGTGCACGGATCATGATCGGGTGAATCATACTAGTGGGCTTTGGTTTAAGCCGGATCCTAGTATTAGATTTGTTGGATTACTTTAGTCTCATCGCATTCGCATTCAGTCGGAATGCGGATACAGGTATGTATATACAGGTGAGGGGTATCCTTGTGATCCGTCACGAGTTTACTTTAGATGTTGCCGTATCTTTTTATTGTTGCAAACATTTGGATTAATGTTTGCATATGGAAATTGTAAGCTAGAAATCATCATTTTGTGTATTTAATGTGACATGGACTTCATTAGTGACTCATGGTCACTTTTTATTTGGATATGTCACATTATTGTTTGATTTTGGTGTTGATTTGATAAGAGGAGAGAGGGAGGGCAGCTATGCGTAGAGGTTAGCTCTTGTATTTTTCATTCTTCTCACTCTCTCATTTTATCACAACAAAAGAAAAGAAAGCCTTTTCTTCTTCTTCTTCCTCTAGCTCACAACCTCCATTGATGGCTTCATCTTCAACCTCCATCCATGCAATGGACGCAAGAGACAAAGTTGTCTCAACATTCTCTACTTCACCTTGGACACGTCGGCTAGCGAACTTCGTGCCCGAGTTGCTTCGGATGAAGCGGGAGCCTGTAAAAAGACTCGAAGATGTGGTACTCTTTCCGACGAGGAGATTGAGACCGAAGATGCCGCGAGGAGCTTGGGATGGTGGACAAAGACCGAGGGACACGGATCGATTGGTATAGCTTTCCAACCCTTTCTCTAGTTGCTAGTTGTAGGTTAATGGTTCGATCCGGATTTATAGTATACGATACGCCGGTTTCTAGTTTGAAAATGTTTTCGTTTCCGCATTTTGGCCTCGGACAGACGGCCGGGGCGCTACCGTAGACTTACATACCAGTGGCTCAATAAACACTAAATACTAGCAATTATATAGCTAGAATATGTATATTTAATTTTATATTAAAAGATATTTATATTTTGACTTTTACGGAAACCCCCTTATTTTATAGATTTTCCGAAATTTCACCGAAACGATTTTCAAAACGTTACAATCTTCCCCCCTTAAAGAAATTCGGTCCCTGAATTTAAATTAAAAACTCCCCCAAATACTAAAACGTTTCAGCAAAACAATCAAGTCGTCGGGGCTCCGAAATCATAAATACATAAAACATATATCGTAGCGCAATGCATGCGCATGAAAAAGAGTGTATAACTCAAAATCAAAACTCCGTCAAGCATCCCGCAATCATCGGAGTCATAGGGAAGACATCAATGCCTAAATCCAATACGAAAACCAATATGATATACATCAACACTATACATATAAACATCTGAAGGAAATGCATGCCAAACCCTTTTAAGTCGCTGTGCGATGCGCATAACACTGCACAGTGACGGGCGTCTATCGTAAGAAAATAACTATATATATATATATATATATATATATATATATATATATCTTTTGTTTAATATGCACGTCCCGCCGTTTTGAAAACACTTTTAGAAGGGTTTCCCCTTTTAAACAGTTTCGTGTCATCACTGACACAGAGGTAAATACTGAGACTATAGCTCCTCTTTGAAAATCCCTTTGATAACTATCAATGCATGCAAAAATATACTCAGGTACTGTCCTCTGACTAGTCCTGCTCAGTACTAAACCAGATAGCAAGTATCATAAAATATACTGCTCTAAAATAAATCAATTCCAAATATATATATGAATGCCACGTGCGTTTGGTGCGCACGGAAATCGAAATCCACGAATGTGCCATACATGTGCACAGAAATAACATCTAAGTGCAACGGGTGTGCACGAAACACCTGTCAGAGGCAACGTGGTGCCTGACAGCAAAACCAGGTGCATCTGATATGCACGAAAAAATCTCGATTTAGTGCATCTGGTGTGCACCTAAATCGCATCAAGTGCCTTAAGTATGTGCAAAATCCAAGTCAAGTGCTCAATGTGCCTGAAAACGAATATCGAATATCACAATCGAAATCGACGGTATACAACACACTTCAATCCAAACCCTAATCAGGTATACCGTGGTATAAAATCTCACCATCCTGTGCATTGGCATGCACAAAAGCAAATCGAATACTAGAAGTGCATGAAAACTATGCCGAAAGCATAAGTCAAATCATATGCATGACCTAGGCATGAAATCAAATATCATGAAACTCGGTCATCAAAACTCAATCATTAAATAAATCACCCAAAAATACTGAAATCTAAAGTGACGGATACATGACAGTCAATCACAAATCACAAATCATAAATACTATCGTCGATATGTCCGTCCTTCAAAGTCGAGAAGGTGTCGGTGCATCCAATACTAGTAGAGCAAGATATCTACTTGCCTTCTGATCAAGGCTTGTCGCCTAGTGCCTTTAGGCTCTCGTCTTTCACTGCAGATTGCTAAGTACATAGCTTCTCGGCTCAACGGTCCAACATAGAAACGATAACGGAGCAGTCTGCTCCGACACATCCTCTAAATATCTCTGGCCTACTGGGTGCACGTAATATGACCGCTCCTGGGTCCAGGTCTTCTCGTTTAGCATTTCCAGAAAGATTCTGTCGAAGTCTCTCCAAAGTCTCATTTCTGCCGCACTGCCCGGAAGTTATCATCCTTTTACTATATTTATTTCTTGTTTCGGAACGGCTGCATACTCATCATGACACCTTCTGGAAGATATATCCATATACAACACCTCTGCATGCGTATCACATCTCTGATATCGGCGGAGTGGAACGTCACCTCATCAAGATCTCGTACGAACCTCTTACTCCACTTTTCTCTAATGTCGACTGCTTCGGACTCGTGTCTTCGTGGCTGCATGGACTACGCTCCAACGGCTATACTCATATCTGGAGTCTCCCAAGCAATGCATCTCATCACCTGATATCCGAATGAAGTCGAATCATCCGATCGATTTGTCAAAACCTCATAATCCCCCAAGAGCTCAACATCTTGGGTACAGTTTAATAGTATCGAATATATTCCACAGAACATATAGACCAACCGTAGAAGGGCAAACCCAAGCCTCACTAATGGCACCGCTAAACTGCCACAAACCCTAAGGTTCACTGGCGTTCCATAGTCATTAAATCGAGTTAAGGTTTCATTCTTCTAAAGGGTCCGTAGAATTGCTTGTATTGTTTTTCGAATACTTTAAACTTGGAAAATGGGTTCCTGACATTCGATCGTCTCTATCGACTCTCAACGTATCAGCGTGGAGTCGCCTCTAGCTGGAATCAATCCATCTGATGACCTCGCATCGGGGTAGGCAATGAATCACATGTCCTAGTCTTTCATCTCTTGTGACTAGCAATCTCCTATCATATCTCGAAGTATAACTCGTGCGGCATTAACTTCAAACATCTGGGGCGAAATCCTTTCATTCGCCAATGTCACTAGCTCATTCGTCCGCACGCTGAACAGTGTCTCAATCATCAAAATAATCTGTGCTCTGACGGTCATCACAATCTGTCTGGCCTCTTGAAGTGGCCCAATCCTCTGGTGTTGATCTGCACGTCCGAGAAATCTCGTAAAAGCGATCCATCAAACGCTCGTGTCGCGAAAACACAATGAAACGACGCCTCCCTATGCAATCGTATGTCCCTGGAATCACGCTCTGGTCAGTCCTCGTCTATGACGAGCTCATGCTGACCGCAATTCTAGTCGTAGCTCTCCATGCCCGTACAACCGTGATAACAAACCATAACTGGTACTGATGAGGCTAGATCATATGAATGAGTATAATACTATGCAAGGAAATGTACATCCTATGGCTTCTTATACGGAGTATCGTATCGTAAATATGCCGTGGAACATACGTATGGTACGTCACTCTACTCAAGCTACCTACTCCATCAACCAAGGGTCATCCTACACTCCGAAGGTAAAACCTAACGATCTGATACCAATTTTGTCACGACCCGAAAGGTACGGAACATGACCGGCACTTAAATTACGAAACGTCTCGAGGCGTATGTAATTTAAGTAAGCCAAAACCCAGAAATCAAAACCAAAGAAGCAGTAGAGCGAAGGAAAAACCAATTTAAAGTAAGTAGTTTTAACAACATAGGCCAAAGTATGTATTTGTCACGTCCCGAAAGTACGGAACATGACCGGCACTTAAACTACGAACGTCTCGAGGCGTACGTAATCTAAGTAAGCTGAAAACCCAGAAATCCAAACCAAGAAAATTAGTAGAGTAAAGGAAAACCAATTTAAAACAAGTAGTTTTAATAGCATAAGCCGAATTATGCGTTTTTAAAAAGATCAAATATTTCCTGAAAATTTCGGCAGAGTCTCCTTTGTAAATACTGGCCCCCAAACGGGATACAACATGAATAGTATACGAAATCAATAAAAGGCATCCCCAAGCGGGAGCTAGTTCTTCGTCAATCGACGGTCACAACCACACAAGCAATACAATATACAACGCCAACGACGAGGATCAAAAACTCAAAAGGAAACTCAAAACCACAAGAAAAAAATCTGCGACTCTAAGGTCGAAAGAATAACATCACTGGTCTCTATCTCAAAAATAAATACATGTTTGGTTGATGGAACTTCCAGATACAACTGAATAATAATATAGAAGATGTAACGATGGGTACGATACAAATAAACCCACCTACTAGAAAGTCACCCGGAAATGGAAATAGTGCCAGCAAAGCCGTAATGGAACCTGTACGGCGAAACCTACAAAAACTGTGGCACAACGGGGGTGAGTTGCCAACTCGTGAGTAGAAAAACATCTACGCACAGAAATCGCATAAATAACGCAATCCTAGGTCAATGATCATAATATATCCTCAAATATATATATATATAACATGCAGCTTATAACGATGGCTAGGGTAATATCTAACCCGAGTGTGATCTCATGTGCCCGTGTGAGTGCCTCAGGTAGCAATATATCATATGAATGAGGTATGAATGCATGAAAACAGAATACATGTAAATGAAGAAACTGTTTTCATAAATTAGTGAGATTTCCTTTGTATTTTTAAAATGAGGTATCATAAATGAAATCATCATCAACAGTGTCTAGCATCGACACAAAACATAAATCTCAATGTCTCAAAACCTCAGGCTCCGGCTATCCGGACTGGCCTGTATCATCAAATCTCAGTACCTCAATATCTCGAAATCTCAATGTCTCAATCTCAATATCTAGGGCGCCGTCAGTCCAGACCGGCCCCTACTATCCATCTCAAGACCACGACGGTATCCTCCGGATATCCGATGCATCGGGTAATATCACCGGTCGGTAGTGCTCCCCTGCCAGGCTCAACGTCAACAACACGGCCTTCTCGCCCCGGGGTACCGTACCGGGCCCACCATGTACCCGAAACGGTTCATCCAACTCCTCGAATCGGGTCTTGAAATCCATCAGCAAACTCATGGTGGACGACTCATACATCATGGGAAAAACCACGCTTTTAATTTAAAAAGAGAAAGAAGAAGTTTGTATATGTTTTGCGGTTTTCCCCAAATCCAGAAAATCTCATGGAAATCCGAATCCAAAACCTCAATAGCACGTAAAAAGTGAATATATGCATGAGAATCCATGAATACGGCATAACAATGAATAACAGTATGCATGAAGTAGCAGGTAATAACTACAATATCTAAACTAACATATAAGGTAAGTACACTAATATCATGTCTAAACTATTAGCTAACAGGCTATGTCAAGCAATAATATTTTCTAAGGTGTACGTGAAATGGGAATTACCGATGAAGATGTGTGTGAGCCGGCAAGTAAGTGTACGTGGTACATACGCATCATCGGTAATGGTGCTGGTGTCCTAACCATAAGATATCAACAGTAGAATATAAAGCATAATATAAGCATGCAATGCGGAGCGAACCACAATAATGAGCGGGAGCTGAACACTAGACGCAACGATAACTAATCTGCATTAACCTAATATAAGTCCTATAATGGTGCCTTTTGAAAATAACACGAATCGTGGGGTTTTGAAAATAGGGCTACGGTGTTTTTATGAAAAGATACGTCTTTTGAAATATCCGTAGGATCCCTTGGGCTGTCTTTTAAAATGCCCCCGATTCGTTAGTTTTTTTGAAATAGGTAAGAATCAAATCTAATCTAACAACTAAACTAAACTAAAGGGCTAAGCTAACAAGCTGGACTATAAGTAAGGAAACCGCCTAACATCTGAGTCGATACATATACATACCTGTATATATATTAGTCGGTGATCCCGCCTCAATAATATCATATCCGATACCATATCTAAAATCAGACATCCCAAGTCAAGAGTGCGGATCAATCATCAAAATATAGCTCGTACGTAAATCCGTCGTACGTCATCCCCAAATCTGGGTACGGGTCAATATCATATTCATCACACTATTCATCCGGTATCCTCTTTATCAAAAATCATAGTCTAAGGTACAGACCTAGGTCTAGTACAATACTGATATCATCAATATAGTCATGATCTGGCTACTGATCGACAGTCTCGTACAAACTGATATCATCAGCACATATCATCATCAAGGGGTATACATCGCCCAATACAACCTAGGATCAATATCCTAGCATATCATATCTCATATCAAGATCACATGGAGACCACTTTATTTATAACACTATTCACCCGTATCGTCGCCCCAAGATCCGCTATAACACCAGGACGTACCTCAAGTACGAATCCTGCCATATCACCGATATCAAAATCTCAACACAAATCTCATCGACTCATCTCAATCCCAAGTATCATTCTCAAATCCGTATGTGAACACATAGTCCCATACCTATGTTAACACATAACTAAATATTCCCGCATGAGCACAAAAGAAAGAAGAAAGTATACAAGTATGGGTGGGTGTGTGCAAGTGTGGTGCGACCGCTACTCTAGGGTTTCGCGACACTCAATCATCCAAGAACACCAAATATCCATATTTATCATCAATAACTCAAACAATATATAAACAATATATATATGTGTGTATACGTATTCGTATACATCACCACGAACTGCGGGGGTGCTATACGCCATCCACCCGACTTCTCCCCGTAGATATAAATCTACTCACCTGGTCCTCGCTCGCCGGTACCGACGTCGCCACGCGCTTGCTTGTCGTCTTGAAGTCCACATGGGTACCTACATATCATAACGCACCGTATTGCATTATAGTCCGACTCATGACCAAAACGATACACGAAACCCACATAGGTCAAAACCTATGGTTGCTTTCACAAATCAACCCAAAAACCCTCGACGTCGGCGTACAAACGCCAAACCATCAAGAAAAACCTAAACACACTCATTTGTACAATCACAAGCACTAATTATAATATAAAATAGCTTAAAATTCACAAAAAACCCAAATTCACTTTAAAAGCCACTTTTCCGAAAATCTAGCAAGCACAAATTACCCGTTTTAGTACAAAACTCGACGTTTAAACAAATCTAATGGCCATAATACTTAATAAACATCTTAAATAAGTCATAAAAACCATTTCCATAATTTAATCTCATAAATTTGCATAATTTCCAAAATCCTAGTTTGCAAAAATATCAATTTTTAACACCTTTTAAAACAAAATTCACAATTCATCAATTAAGCTTGGTTTTGCATGATCCAAAGTCATTAAACCACTCATTATAATATTAATAATGACATGAAAGCATAATTATATTTTAATCTAAAGCATTTAATAATTTTCCAAAAACCGTAGTTAGCAAAATAACTTAATTAGGACATTTTATAAGTAATGGTTTGTAATCAGCAACTAGATTAGCTTTCTACAAAACTTAAGACGTTAATCCACATCACTAAACCATGCACAATATATCACAACACAAATCCACAACAAAACCCTAATCTAAACCTTCTCTTGAAAACCCACATCTTTAAATTAAACCATAATTAAACGTATAATTAGGCTAGACTAAAGTATTTAGCAACAATTTAAACAAAAGGCCAAGATTTATACCTCATGAACCATGGATGAAACTTGAGATCTAGACCTCCAATTTGAAATCCTTACACCAAGATCCATGATAAAGGAGATGAGAGAAAATGGGTAGGAGTCGGATTTGGATTTTAGCTTGATTTTTGAGGTATTTTGATGAAATTTTGATGCAAAATGAGAGAGGGAGAAAGAAGGGCTGTTGTTGGTGCATGAAATGGGAGGCTCGGCCAGAAATTGGAGGGGGGTGAGGGAGGAGAGAGAGTGAGATGGAGAAAGTGTTGAAAAGTCAAAGTCTACCTTACTTCTACACTTCTTTTTCTTTTCTTTTCTTTGTTTTTTTTTATTTTTTGTGAGATGAGAGGCCCAAGAATGGTGGGCTGTCAAGGGGCTGGCCAGAGCTATAGGGGAGTGGGTGTGGGTTTTGTTTTGGTGAGAAAAAAAAAAGATAAATGTTATACCCCACTTCCATTAACACTAATTTCACCGAAAAAAGCCTTTTTCTTCGATATTTTCTAAACCGTTTTGGCAAACCATTTCTTTTCAAAAACCATATGATAAAATTTTATTTAATGTGTTATGATGCACAAAATTTGTTTCATCTCATTCCAATTTGTAATTTTCCCTAATTAAATGTATTAGTGACGGCTTAAAATAATATTAAAATAATTAATTTCGGAAAAAATTTCAGAAAATTTGAAATTTCACCAGTGGGTCAATAAACACTAAATACTAGCAATTGCATAGCTAGAATATGTATATTTAATTTTATAATAATGATATTTGTATTTTGACTTTTTACCGAAAACCCCCTTATTTTACCGATTTTTTCGAAATTTCACCGAAACGATTTTCAAAACGTTACAATCTTCCCCCCTTAAAGAAATTCGGTCCCCGAATTTAAATTAAAACTCCCCCCAAATACTAAAATATTTCAGCCAAAACCATCAAATCGCCGGGGCTCCGAAATCATAAGTACATAAAACGTATCATAGCGCAATGCATGCGCATGATTAATGAGCAGATAACTCAAAATCAAAACTCCGTCAAGCATCCCGCAATCATCGGAGTCATGGTAAAGACACAAATGTCAAATCCAATACAAAACCAATATGATATAACTCGAAACTATACACGTAAATATCAAATCTATATATGTAAATATCTGAAGGAAATGAATGCCAAATATATTCAGGTACTGTCCTCTGACTAGTCCTGCCCAGTACGAAAACACATAGCAAATATCATAAAAACGTACTGCTCTATAGGAAAATCAATCTCAAAATACGCGTATGAATACTACGTGCGTCTGGTGCGCACGGAAATCAAAATCCATATACGTGCCATACAAGTGCACAGAAACAAGATCTAAGTGCATCGGGTGTGCAAAAAGAATCTGTCGCATGCAACGTGTGTGCCGGACAGCAAAATTAGGTGCATCTGACATGCATGAAAAATCTCGATTTAGTGCATCTGGTGTGCACCAAAATCACATCTCAAAACATACGCTCAACATGCGCGAAAATCCAAGGCAGGTGCATCTATCATGCACGAAATCACGAAATCAAATATCAAGCGCCGAACATGCGCAAAATCAAATCAGGTGCACAAGGTGCACAAAACAAATATCGAGTGTCACAATCGAAATCAAAGTCCAGTGCATCTAAGTGCACAAAATGCGTATCACTGCACTGCAAGCATAAGTGAATCATACCGAGTACAAAAACCAAATCGTATGCGTATATACGCACAAATCAACTCAACTGTATGAAATCCATATAATCACAAACATGAGAAATCAAGGCACGAAAACTATCTCAAGTGCAACAACTGTGCAAAAATCGTGAATACTCAGTAGGTGCAACCATGGCGCTTGAAATCGATATCATGAAACTCAATCATCAAAACCAAATCATGCGAGTAGATCGCTCAAAATACCAAAATCAATTATGGCGGAATAGTCCCGCTCAAGCACATACTCAAGAATCTCTGGCCAACTGTCGTGGTCACTCATAGCATGTCTCGTCAATGATCAAGAACTCTGGTCTGCTGGCGTGCGTAACATGACCACTCCTGGGTCCTAGTCTTCTCGTAATTCATTCGAGAAAGGTCCTGTCGAGGCTCTCCCAAATCACGTCTCTGCCGAACTGTCCGGAAGTTATCATCCTTTACTATATCTGTTTCTTGTTCCGGAACGGCTGCATACTCATCGCGACTCCTTCTGGAAGGTATATCCATGCACAATGCCTCGGCATGTGTATCGCATCTCTGATGTCGGCGGAGTGGAACGTCGTCTCATCAAGATCTCGTACGAACCCCTTACTCCACTTTCTTTAATGTCGACTGCTTTGGACTCGTCTCATCGTGGCCGCATGGACTGAGCTCCAATGACCATCCTCGTATCTGGAGTCTCCCAAGAATGCATCTCACCACCTAACATCCGAATGAAGTCGAATCATTCGATCGATTTGTCAAAACCTCATAATCCCCCAAGAGCTCAACATCTTGGGCACAGTTTAATAGTATCGAACACGTACCACAACATCGTTGGTCCAGCCGTAGAAGGGCAAACCCAAGCCTCACTAATGGCACCGTGGAACTGCCGCAAACCCTAAGGTTCAAAGGCTTTCACACGGTCATTATGTCAAGTTAGGGTTTCATTCTTCTAGAGGGACCATAGAATTGCCTGCATGTCCTTCCGACTACTTTAAACTTGGAATAATAGTTTTCTGACATTCGATCGCCTCTGTCGACTCTCAACGTCTACGCATGAAGTTGTCTCCAGCCGGAATCAATCTATCTGTTGATCTCGCATCGGGGTAGGCGAACGATCCACCTGTCATAGTCATTCGTCCTCGATGACTAGCGACCTTCTATCATCTCTTCGTACTACTCGTACTGCAATAGCTCCAACATCTGGGGCAATATCTCGTCATTTGCAGCAATAGCTGGCTCACTCGTCCGTACGCTGAACAGTGCCTCAATCATCATAAGTAAGCAATACACCAACGGTCATCAAAATATGGCTGGCCTCTGTCAGTGGCTCAATTCTCTAGTGCTGATCGGCACGTTCAAGTAATCTCATACAGCGATCCATCAAACGCTCGGGGCATGAAAACACAATAAAAAGACACATCTCCGCAATCGTGTGTCGCCGGAATTTCGCCCTGGTCAGTCCTCCTTCGTGACGAGCTCGTGCTGACCGCAACTCTAGCCGTAGCTCTCCCTGCCCGTAATCATGGCAGCAAAACCATAACTGGTACTGACGAGACTAGATCGGAATAAATATAATACTGAGCAAAGAAATGTACATCCTAAGGCTTCTTAAGTGGAGTAGCGTATCGTAAATATGCCGCGGAACATACCCACGATACGTCACTCTACTTTAGTCACCTATTCCATCAACCAACGGTCATCCTACGCTCCGACGGTAAAACTTAACGCTCTGATACCAACTTTGTCACGTCCCGAAAGTACGGAACATGACCGGCACTTAAACTACGAATGTCTCGAGGCGTACGTAATCTAAGTAAGCCGAAAACCCAGAAATCCAAACCAAGAAAAGTAGTAGAGTGAAGGAAAACCAATTTAAAACAAGTAGTTTTAATAGCATAAGCCGAATTATGCGTTTTTAAAAATATCAAATATTTCCTGAAAATTTCGGCAGAGTCTCCTTTGTAAATACTGGTCCCCAAACGGGATACAACATGAATAGTATACGAAATCAATAAATGGCATCCCCAAGCGGGAGCTAGTTCTTCGTCAATCGACGGTCACAACCACACAAGCAATACAATATACAACGCCAACGGCGATGATCAAAAACTCAAAAGGAAACTCAAAACCACAAGGAAAAAAAACGCGCGACTCTAAAGTCTAAAGAATAACATCACTGGTCTCTATCTCAAAAATAAATACATGTTTGGTTGATGGAACTTCTAGATACAACTGAATAATAATATACAAGATGTAATGATGGGTACAATACAAATAAACCCACCTACTAGCAAGTCACCCGGAAATGGAAATAGTGCCAGCAAAGCCGTAATGGAACCTGTACGGCGAAACCTGCAAGAACTATGGCACAACGGGGGTGAGTTGCCAACTCGTGAGTAGAAAAACATCTACGCACAGAAATCGCATAAATAACGCAATCCTAGGTCAATGATCATAATATATCCTCAAATATATATATATAACATGCAGCCTATAACAATGGCTAGGGTAATATCTAACCCGAGTGTGATCTCATATGCCCGTGTCAGTGCCTCAGGTAGCAATATATCATATGAATGATGTATGAATGCATGAAAACAGAATACATGTAAATGAAGAAACTGTTTTCATAAATTAGTGAGATTTCCTTTGTATTTTTAAAATGAGGTATCATAAATGAAATCATCATCAACAGTGTCTAGTATCGACACAAAACATAAATCTCAATGTCTCAAAACCTCAGGCTCCGGCTATCCGGACTGGCCTGTATCATCAAATCTCAGTACCTCAATATCTCGAAATCTCATTGTCTCAATCTCAATATCTAGGGCGCCGTCAGTCCAGACCGGCCCCTACTATCCATCTCAAGACCATGACGGTATCCTCCGGATATCCGACGCGTCGGGTAATATCACAGGTCGGTAGTACTCCCCTGCCAGGCTCAACGTCAACAACACGGCCTTCTCGCCCCGGGATACCGTACCGGGCCCACCATGTACCCGAAACGGTTCATCCAACTCCTCGAATCGGGTCTCGAAATCCATCAGCAAACTCATGGTGGACGACTCATACATCATGGGAAAAACCGCGCTTTTCATTTAAAAAGAGAAAGAAGAAGTTTGTATATGTTTTGCGGTTTTCCCCAAATCCAGAAAATCTTATGGAAATCCGAATCCAAAACCTCAATAGCACGTAAAAAGTGAATATATGCATGAGAATCCATGAATGCGGCATAACAATGAATAACAGTATGCATGAAGTAGCAGGTAATAACTACAATGTCTAAACTAACATATAAGGCAAGTACACTAATATCATGTCTAAACTATTAGCTAACAGGCTATGTCAAGCAATAATATTTTCTAAGGTGTACGTGACATGGCAATTACCGATGAAGATGTGTGTGAGCCGGCAAGTAAGTGTACGTGGTACATACGCATCATCGGTAATGGTGCTGGTGTCCTAACCATAAGATATCAACAGTAGAATATGAAGCATAATATAAGCATGCGATGCGGAGCAAACCACAATAATGAGCGGGAGCTGAACACTAGACGCAACGATAACTAATCTGCATTAACCTAATATAAGTCCTACAATGGTGCCTTTTGAAAATAACACGAATCGCGGGGTTTTGAAAATAGGGGCTATGGTGTTTTTATGAAAAGATACGTCTTTTGAAATATCCGTAGGATCCCTTGGGCTGTCCTTTAAAATGCCCCCGATTCGTTAGTTTTTTTGAAATAGGTAAGAATCGAATCTAATGTAACAACTAAACTAAACTAAAGGGCTAAGCTAACAAGCTGGACTATAGGTAAGAAAACCGCCTAACATCTGAGTCGATACATATACATACCTGTATATATATTAGTCGGTGATCCCGCCTCAATAATATCATATCCGATACCATATCTAAAATCAGACATCCCAAGTCAAGAGTGTGGATCAATCATCAAAATATAGCTCGTACGTAAATCCGTCGTACGGTATCCCCAAATCTGGGTACGGGTCAATATCATATTCATCACACTATTCATCCGGTATCCTCTTTATCAAAGATCATAGTCTAAGGTACTGACCTAGGTCTAGTACAATACTGATATCATCAATATAGTCATGATCTGGCTACTGATCGACAGTCTCGTACAAACTGATATCATCAGCACATATCATCATCAAGGGGTATATATCGCCCAATACAACCTAGGATCAATATCTTAGCATATCATATGTCATATCACGATCACATGTCGACCACTTTATTTATAACACTATTCACCCGTATCGTCGCCCCAAGATCCGCTATAACACCAGGACGTACCTCAAGTACGAATCCTGCCATATCACCGATAGCACAATCTCAACACAAACTCATCGACTCATCTCAATCCCAAGTATCATTCTCAAATCCATATGTGAACACATAGTCCCATACCTATATGAACACATAACTATATATTCCCGCATGAGCACAAAAGAAAGAAGGAAGTATGCAAGTATGGGTGTGTGTGTGCAAGTGTGGTGCGACCGCTACTCTAGGGTTTCACGACACTCAATCATCTAAGAACACCAAATATCCATATTTATCATCAATAACTAAAACAATATATAAAAAATATATATATATATGTGTGTGTGTATACGTATTCGTATACATCACCACGAACTGCGGGGGTGCTATACGCCATCCACCCGACTTCTCCCCGTAGATATAAATCTACTCACCTGGTCCTCGCTCGCCGGTGCCGACGTCGCCACGCGCTTGCTTGTCGTCTCGAATTCCATATGGGTACCTACATATCATAACGCACCGTATCGCATTATAATTCGATTCATGACCAAAACGACACACGAAACCCACATAGGTCAAAACCTATGGTTGCTTTCACAAATCAACCCAAAACCCTCGACGTCGGCGTACAAACGCCAAACCATCGAGAAAAACCTAAACACACCCATTTGTACCATCACAAGCACTAATTATATAATAAAATAGCTTAAAATTCACAAAAACCCCAAATTCACTTTAAAAGCCACTTTTCAGAAAATCTAGCAAGCACAAATTACCCGTTTTAGTACAAAACTCGACGTTTAAACAAATCTAATGGCCATAATACTTATTAAACATCTTAAATAAGTCATAAAAACCATTTCCATAATTTAATCTCATAAATTTGCATAATTTCCAAAATCCTAGTTTGCAAAAATATCAATTTTTAACACCTTTTAAAGCAAAATTCACAATTCATCAATTAAGCTTGGTTTTGCATGATCCAAAGTCATTAAACCACTCATTATAATATTAATAATGACATGAAACCATAGTTATATTTTAATCTAAAGCATTTAACAATTTTCCAAAAACCCTAGTTAGCAAAATAACTTAATTAGGACATTTTATAAGTAATGGTTTGTAATTAACAACTAGATTAGCTTTCTATAAAACTTAAGAGGTTAATCCACATCACTAAACCATGCACAATATATCACAACACAAATCCACAACAAAACCCTAATCTAAACCTTCTCTTGAAAACCCACATCTTTAAATTAAACCATAATTAAACGTATAATTAGGCTAGACTAAAGTATTTAGCAACAATTTAAACAAAATGCCAAGATTTATACCTCATGAACCATGGATGAAACTTGAGATCTAGACCTCCAATTTGAAATCCTTACACCAAGATCCATGCTAAAGGAGATGAGAGAAAATGGGTAGGAGTCGGATTTGGATTTTAGCTTGATTTTTGAGGTATTTTGATGAAATTTTGATGCAAAATGAGAGAGGGAGAAAGAAGGGCTGTTGTTGGTGCATGAAATGGGAGGCTCTGCCAGAAATTGGAGGGGGGTGACGGAGGAGAGAGAGTGAGGTGGAGAAAGTGTTGAAAAGTCAAAGTCTACGTTACTTCTACACTTCTTTTTCTTTTCTTTTCTTTGTTTTATTTTTTTTCTTGTGAGATGAGAGGCCCAAGAATGGTGGGCAGTCAAGGGGCTGGCCAGAGCTATGGGGGAGTGGGTGTGGGTCTTGTTTGGGTGAGAAAAAAAAAGATAAATGTTATACCCCACTTCCATTAACACTAATTTCACCGAACAAAGCCTTTTTCTTCGATATTTTCTAAACCGTTTTGGCAAACCATTTCATTTCAAAAACCACATGATAAAATTTTATTTAATGTGTTATGATGCACAAAATTTGTTTCAACTCATTCCAATTTGTAATTTTCCCTAATTAAATGTATTAGTGACGGCTTAAAATAATATTAAAATAATTAATTTCGGAAAAATTTTCAGAAAATTTGAAATTTCACCAGTGGGTCAATAAACACTAAATACTAGCAATTACATTGCTAGAATATGTATATTTAATTTTATAATAATGATATTTGTATTTTGACTTTTTACCGAAAACCCGCTTATTTTACCGATTTTTTCGAAATTTCACCGAAACGATTTTCAAAATGTTACAGTATTTTTAAAATCTCAAGTATTTTCTGAAAATTTCGGCAGAGTCTCCTTTGTAAATACTGGCCCCAAACGAGATACAACATGAATAGTATACGAAATGAAACAAAAAGGCATCCCCAAGCGGGAGCTAGCTCTTCGTCAATCGACGGCCATAACCACGAAAGCAATATAATATACAACGCCAAGGGCGATGATCAAAACTCAAAAGAAACACAAAACAACATGAAAAATATAATAATATAACGCCCGACTCTAAGGTCGAAAGAATAACAGGTCTGGTTTTCTATCTCTCTCAAATATACAATTTGGTTGATGGAGTTTCTAGGTACAACTGAAATAATAATAAACAATGGCGGTCCTGATTCAAAGAACCCACCTGCCAAAGAAATCACCCGGAAAGAATAGTGTGCCAGAAAAGCCGCAAAGAACCTGTACGGCAAAACCTGCAAGGAACTGTGGCACAACGGGGGTGAGTTACCAACTCGTGAGTAGAAAACATCTACGAGTAGAAATCGCATGCATACCGCTATCCTAGGTCATATCAGGTACTATCCTCAAATAAAAATCATGGTCCTGCTATGTATAGTGTAATACTATCTGCTCGTGTCAGTGCCTCAGATAGCAACATATCAGACATATGATGTATGAATGCATTACGAATGGAAACAGAATATATCATGAGTGAGACAACTGTTTTCTTTAATCAATGAGATTTCTATATGTATGTCAATCACATAACATCAATGAACGCAACAGAGAAATCAGTGTCAAGCATCGGCACAAAATATAAGTCTCAGTATCTCAAATCTCAAATCTCAATTTTCAATATCTCAGGCATCCGTATCATCTGCGGGATCGGCCCTTGGGCTTCGGCAGAACGGATCGGCCCATAATATCAATCTCACGGCCACGAACGGTATCCTCTGGATATTCGCCGCGCCAGGTAAAATCACCAGTAGGTAGTCTGCCCCTGCCAGGTTCATCGTCTACTCCTCGAACTTCTTGTCCCGGGGTACCATACCGGGTCTACCATGTACCCGCAGACGGTTCATCCAACTCCTCGAATCGGGTCTCAAAAACCATTTCAGAACCGAGAAAACATCATGGTGGACACTCATACATCATGAGAAAACCGCAATTTGCATTTTAAAATGATGATACAAAGCTTTTATTAAATTCTTGCGGTTTTCCCCCAAATCAAGAAATCTCATGTAAATTCGAAATCATCAAAATCATGATACCAATAAACAGTGAATACCGGCATATGTCTCCATAATACTGCATAACCAATGACTTTATGGATGCATCTGATATCATGCAATGAATGCAATAATTAAACTAGCTTATGGAAACTATAACATATTACAACTATCAGCTAGCAGGCTATGTCACTGAAATAGTATTTTCTAAAGTGTACGTGACATGGCAATTACCGATGAAGATGTGTGTGATCCGGCAAGCGAGTGTACGTGGAGCATACGCGTCATCGGTAATGGTGCTGGTGTCTTATCAGCATGGTTTCATAATTACTACGTACACAATAACATGCAATGAGGCGATAACAACATAATAAGGAAAATGAATAGTAAATATAACAATAATTTGCGGAACATGAATAATAACGTAACAGCAAGGAATCTACCTTACTATACATGTGATACACCGTTTTGCCATTTGAAATAGTACGAATCGTGGTGTTTGAAAATAAGGACTACGGTGTTTTTTTAAGAAAAGATACGTCTTTTAAAATATCCGTAGTATCCCTTGGTATGTCTTTAAAATTCTCACGATTCGTCAGTTTTGGAAATAGGTATGACTCGGGTCCAGTCTAACATCTACTAGGTAAACTACAGGTCTAACTAACAACCAATCGAAAGGGGTATGGAAACCACCTAAATCCGAGTCGATATATATAAATATGCATAATAGTCGGTGATCCCGCTCAATAATATCATGTACGATACAATATATCGTATGACATCCTCGAATCAAGAGTGCGGATCTATCGTCAATATATAGCTCGTACGGTAAATCCGTCGTAAGGCCTCCCAAATCTGGGTACGGGTCAAATGTCACATTTATCACATTAATCATCTGATATCCTCTTTATCAAATATCATGATCGGGGTACTGATCTACGTCTAGTACAATACTGATACCATCTATGAAATGCATGCACGTGTATGAAAACACTACGCCTAAAGAACTCACTAAAATATCATGCCGTATCTCAAATACGGACCATATCACATCACCGATCTCATGGGCTCAAGCCTAATCTCATCGACTCATCTCCAAATATCATACAATATCCTCAACACTCATGCATGTGTATATGAATGCATATATGCATAGTCCCATACCCATGCATATATACATATATACACATTCCCAAATACGCATAAGAAAATGATATATGCAAGTGTATATGTGTGCGTGTATGCAAATCCTTACTCTAGGGTTTCGTGACTAAGTGTCACGACCCGAAAGTACGGAACGTGATCGGCACTTAGATTACGAAGCGTCTAGAGGCGCAACGTAACCTAAGTAAGCCGAAGCCCAGAAATCTAAACCATAAAGAAGAAGAAGAAGTAAAAGAACATGAAGAAAAACAAGTTTAAAAATATCAGCAATTTTTCCCAAAAATTTCGGCAGAGTCTCCTCTGTAAAAACTGGCCCCCAGACGGGTAGACGGGTACAACAAGTATAATATAAATAAACAATAAAAAGCATCCCCAAACGGGTGCTAGCATCAACGTCAACAGGCGGAAACAACCATAACAAGCATAATAATATACAACGCCAAAGGGCGAGGCTCAAAACTCAATGAAAACAAAACCACCATATCAGAATAAAACATGCGCGACTCTAAGGTCGAAATAAAAGACTGGTCCAATAACTTATCAAGTAATACAAGTATGGTTGATGGAGCTTACTAGATACAAATGAAAGAAAAAAAAATACAATGGTGGTTCAGATACAAGTGAACCAACCTACCGTGCAAATCACCCTGAAGAAAAGATGTGCCAGCAAGCTGCCAGGGAAACCTGTACATCGAACCTGTAATAAAATTTGGCACAACGGGGGTGAGTTGCCAACTCGTGAGTAAAAGACATCTACGAAAAGAAATCGAATGCACGACGCTATCCTAGGTCATAATATTACACTATTAAACCCAATCATCTAGTAATAGCAGGGTAAAACTACGTGTAAATGCAGATACTCCGTGCTCGTATCAGTGCCTCATATAATACTATGTCATATGAATGGATATGCATGCATCATGAATATAAAATTACCAATCCTGAAATCCAGAAATATCTGTATAAGAAATCTTTAGCTGTTATCATAGTAAAATGTGTATAAGAATCTGAAATCTCAACAATGAAATCCATGGAAATCCGTGTCAAGTATCGACACAACACATGTAATCTCAAGTCTCAATATCTCGGGCTCCGTCAGTCCGGATCGGCCCATATCATCAAATCTCACGACAACGGTCGGTATCCTCCGGATATCCGCCGCGCCAGACATCACCGGTAGGTAGCCTTCCCCTGCCAGGCTCATCGTCTACAACTCGATCTTCTTGCCCCAGGGTACCATATCGGGCCCACCATGTACCCGAGACGGTTCATCCACTCCTCGAATCGGGTCTCGAAATCCATCAGAAAACATGAAATCTCATGGTGGACGACACATACATCACGAGAAAACCGCATCTTATTTTAAAAAAAAGAGAAGAGGAGAGAGAGTGAAGTTTGTTTATATATTCTTGCAGTTTTCCCCAAAATCCAGAAATCTCATAGAAATCCAAATCTTAATGTAACGCTTTGAAAATCGTTTCGGTGAAATTTCGAAAAATCGGTAAAATAAGGGGGTTTTCTGTAAAAAGTCAAAATGCAAATATCTTATTATAAAAATTAAATATACATATTCTAGCTATGTAATTTCTATTATTTGGTGTTTATTGAGCCGCTGGTGAAATTTCAAATTTTCTGAAAAAAATATTATTTTATTATTATTTAAGCCGTCACTAATACATTTAATTAGGGAAAATTACAAATTGGAATGAGTTGAAAAAAATTTTGTGCATCATAAAACATTAAATAAAATTTTATCATGTGGTTTTTGGAACGAAATCATTTGCCAAAACGGTTTAGAAATTATTGAAGAAAAAATGCTTTTTTTAGCGTAAATGGATGTTTGGGGTATTGTATTTATCATTTTTCATCACCCCACACCCGTACCCACACCCACACACCCCCATTCACTTATCCCCTTGAAGAATTCAGCAGCCCCCTCTTTTTTCCCCACTTGGATTTCAAGGAAAAGAAATGAAAGAAAAGAAAAGGAAATGAATGAAATTAGATAATAAGATATGGGCTTAGTTGACTTTGACCATTCCATTGACCCACACCATACATTCTCTCTCTCCCCCTCCCCATATCAGCCGAAACCTACAGCCCCTCTCAACAGCAGCCCTTCCCCCTTGCTTCTTGCTCCTTCTTGTTCAAAGAAAACCCCAAATTTCCATCAAAATCCAAAGAAAAACACTCAAAATCAAACCGAAATCAAAATCCACCTCCTACCCATTTTCCCTTGGCTACCATAGCATGGATCTAGGGATTTAGATTTCAATTTTGGAGGCTAAGTGTGCTTGGGGGATCTTCAAATTAATTGGGTATAAATTCTAACCTTTTTGCTTAATGTGTTGTTAATTGTTTTAAGTTAGCTTAATTAAGTGTTAATGGAGAGTTGTAAATTCTAGGAAAAAGGGTTTGGATCAAGTTAGGGTTTGAATTCAATATGCTTGTTGTCACTTGTTTATGTTTGCAAGGTGTAGTTTGGCATGAGAAGACATGGAAAACCTAATTTAGTTAATAATTACAAATTGTTACTTGCAAAATGTCCATGCTTAAGCTTTTTAACAAACTAGTTTTTGGAAACTATGAATATAATTGGGATTAAAATCTAATTAGGGTTTCTATCGTTAGAGTATGGTTTTAATGAGTAGGTTAACTTGAAATTTAATGAAAAAGCTAAACTTGTAACTAGTTTGCTAATTTCTAGTTTAAAATTGTTAAAGGTGGTTAATATTGCAAACTAGGTTTTTAGTTTTAATTCAAAATATGAGATTAAAAATATGGTTTGGGTTTTTATCATATTATTAACTTTATTAAGTGTAGTTTAACACTTTAGTTCATAGGAATCCAACCTAAATTGTAGTTTGTTCATTTTGCTATGAAATTGTTAAAAAGGGTATTTTGTAAACTAGAATATTAGGGTTTTTGGAATTTAATGAGATTAAATTCCGGAAATTGTTTCTATGACTTATTTAAGATATTTAATAAATATATTGGCCTCTACATTCATTTAAACATCCTGTTTTGTACAAAAACGGCGAATTGTGCTTGCTAGGTTTTCGGAAAAGTGACTTTTTAAGTAAAGTTGGGGGTTTTGTGAGTTTTAACCTAGTTTATATTAAAATTAGTGTTCGTGAATGTGCAAATGAGTGTGATTGAATTTTTCTCGATTGTTTGACGTCTGTACATCGACATCGAGGGTTGGTTTGACTATTCTTGCATGCGTAGGCGATAGGTTTGGACCTATGCGTGATACGCGTACCGATTTGATTTTCGTATGCCGTTTCGATTTCGAATTTAGTTTTAATGCGATACGGTGCGTTATGATATGTAGGTACCCCATGTGAACTTCAAGACGACAAGCAAGCGCGTGGCGACGTCGGCACCGGCGAACGAGGACCAGGTGAGTAGATTTATATCTACGGGGAGAAGTCGGGTGGATGGCGTATAGCACCCCCGCAGTCCGTGGTGATGTATACGGATGCGTATACGCACCAACAATTTATGATATGTTGTTAGGATTTATTATTGATGATTTTAGATGGATATTGGTGTTGGATTGGTGCATGATTACGAAACCTTAGGTAGTGGTTGCACCCCACATACACACACACCCCCATATTTGCATACATTCTTCTTTCATATGTGCGTACATGGGATTATATATTGATGTGTATATTTACACATGGGTATGGGACTATGTGTTTATATACTGGATTTGAGGATAGTAATTGGGATTTGAGATGAGTCGATGATATTGGGCTTGAGGCCAGAAGATCCGTGATGTGTTTTGGTTCGTATTGAGATACGACATGATGTTTTAGCGGGTCTTTTGACGTAGTGATTCTTACATGCATGCATACATAGATGGTATCAATATGGTACTAGACGTAGATCAGTACCCCGATCATGATATTTGATAAAGAGGATACCCGGTGAATAGTATGATGAATGCGATATTGACCCGTACCCAGATTGGGATGCCGTACGACGGATTTACGTACGAGCTATATTGATGATTGATCCGCACTCTTGACTTGGGATGCCTGATTATAGATAGGGTATCGGATATGATATTATTGAGGCGGGATCACCGACTATACATATACAGGTATGTATATGTATCGACTCAGATGATAGGAGGTTTCCCTTACCTGTAGTTCAGCTTGTTAGTTCAGCCGTATAGTTTAGTGTAGTTGTTAGATTAGATTAGACTTCGTACCTATTTCAAAAACCAACGAATCGTGGGCATTCTTAAAGACAGCCCAAGGGATCCTACGGATATTTCAAAAGACGTATCTTTTCATAAAAACACCGTAGCCCCCTATTTTCAAAACCCATGATTCTTGTTATTTCAACAGGCACCATTTGTAGGACTTATACTAGATTAATGCAGATTGTTATAGTTGCGTCTAGTTTTCAGCTCCCGCTCATTTTTGTGGTCCGCTTCGCATCGCATGCTTATTTTTATGTTTCATACTCCATTAGTGATATCATGCTGTTAGGACACCAGCACCATTACCGATGATGCGTATGTACCACGTACACTTAATTGCAGGCTCACACACATCTTCATCGGTAATTGCCATGTCACGTACACCTTAGAAAATATTATTGCTTAACTTAGCTAGATAGCTAGTAGTTTGACATAATATTAGTGTACTTACCTTATATGCCAGCTTAGATATTGTAGTTATTACTTGTCACTTCATGCATACTGTTATTCATCGTTATGCCGCATTCATGGATTCTCATGCATATATTCACTATTTTACGTGTTATTGAGGTTTTGGATTCGGATTTCCATGAGATTTTCTGGATTTGGAGGAAAACAGCAAAAACATAAATAAACCTTTTCTCTCTTTTAAAATAAAAAGTGCGGTTTTCCTATGATGTATGAGTCGTCCACCATGAGTTTGCTGATGGATTTCGAGACCCGATTCGAGGAGTGGAGGAACCGTTTCGGGTACATGGTGGACCCGGTATGGTACCCCGGGGCAAGAGGAATGTGGTGTTGACGTTGAGCCTGGCTGGGGAGCACTACCTACCGGTGATATTACCCGACGCGTCGGATATCCGGAGGATACCGTCGTGGTCTTGAGATGGATGGTAGGGGCCGGTCTGGACTGACGGCGCCCTAGATATTGAGATTGAGACATTGATATTTCGAGACATTGAGATTTATGTTTTGTGTCGATGCTAGACACTGTTGATACTGATTTCATTTATGATACCTCAGTTTAAAAATACGAAGGAAATCTCACTAATTTATGAAAACAGTTCTTCATTTACATGTATTCTGTTTTCATGCATTCATACCTCGTTCATATGATATATTGCTACCTGAGGCACTGACACGGGCACATGAGATTACACTCGGGTTAGATATTTACCCTAGCCTTGTTATAGGCTACGTGTTATTCATATTTTTGAGGATATATTATGATCATTGACCTAGGATTGCGTTATTTATGCGATTTCTGTGCGTAGATGTTTTTCTAATCACGAGTTGGCAACTCACCCCCGTTGTGCCCCAGTTTCTTGCAGGTTTGCCGTACAGGTTTCTTTACGGCTTTGCGGGCTCAGTTTCATTCGGGTGACTTGCTAGTAGGTGGGTTTTTCTTGTATCGTACCCATCATATTACCTTGTATAATATTATTCCGTTGTATCTAGTCAATTCCATCAACCAAACATGTATTTATTTTTGAGATAGAGACCAGTGATGTTATTCTTTCGACCTTAGAGTCGCGCGTTATATTTCTGGTGGTTTTGAGTTTCCTTTTGAGTTTTGATCCTCGCCGTAGGCGTTGTATATTATATTGCTTGTGTGGTTGTGACCGTCGAGTGACGAAGAGCTAGTTCCCGCTTGGGGATGCCTTTTTTCTTGATTTCGTATACTATTCATGTTGTATCCCGTTTGGGGGCCAGTATTTACAAAGGAGACTCTGCCGAAATTTTCAGTAAATTTTTGATGTTTTAAAAACCGCATAATTCGGCTTATGCTATTGAAATTACTTTCTTTAAGTTGGTTTTTCCTGCACTCTACTACTTTTCTTGGTTTGGATTTCTGGGTTTTCGGTTTACTTAGATTACGTACGTCTCAAGACGTTCGTAGTTTAGGTGCCGGTCATGTTCCGTACTTTCGGGCCGTGACACTTAAAATCATAAGTAACTATATGATAAGTGTCGGCATATGCCCATAATACTGCATGATAACATGAAAATATGAATGCATGAATATCTAAGTAATAAATATCATGTCTATACTAATATCAGAGAATAATCACAATATTATATCGGTCTAGTTGTTAACTGATTCTATCCATAAAAGACAATATGATCTAAAGTGTACGTGACATAGCAATTACCGATGATGATGTGTGTGAGCCGGCAAATAAGTATGCGCGGAATATGCGCATCATCGGTAATGGTGCTGGTGTCCTAACAGGTAAAGTTTATACTGATTATAGCAACATATGAAAGAACATGCACCATGATGATTACAGTATGAATGCAAAGACAGATGTGCATTATCCACTCATTTGATATACAATTATCACTACCACTATATGAATCGAACCTAAACTAGTGTCCATCCAACCTCCTAAAGAACTTAACCTAAGAAACTAGTCAATAAGAAACAAGAGTCTACCTAAGGTCTGAATCAATATCTCGAATAGTCGGCGATCCGGCCTCAATAGCGTCACGTACGTAGTACGGCTTCCTCGAATCAAGAGTGCGGATCAATCATTATATTTATGCCTCGTACGGTAAAATCCATCGTACGGCATCCCAATATCGGAGTACGGGTCAAGTATCTCCTAGGTGTCTCATCATTCGTATAATGTCATCACCAACACATCTCATGATCAATGTACTAAACTGTAATCGCTTACATCAATCATATATCATTGCTCTCATAATATGAATCATTAGTTTATCCTCAGAAATATCATGTCATATGTATCATATCGTAATCAAGTCATACATATCCCATATCGTGATCAATCACAAGTTATAGTCCGGGTACTATTTTAGAGTCCCATGTACCTCAATATCATCACTACCCCTTATAATTTAAATATACATGTTCATTATCTCATTCTCTAATGATCCGCTAACACTTAATACGACTGTATAGCCAAGAATCACGGCATCAAGCCCAGTTACACTATTTCATCATACCTCGGATATCATATCACATCAATGAATCACATATACGTGTTGTATATATATGTATATACCTATACCTAGTTCTATATATATACACATACACGTATACCCCATGTCGAGTTTCAGTGTGTGCGTGGGTGTGTTTCTATCTGAAATCTACGAATCTCTTCCAAGGTACTCATCCTCTGATATGGTTTTCCTAAATCAGTCTAGTCCATCCTAGGGTCAATACTAGGGTCCTACAAGGGTCATATCTTGTTTCCTAATGTCAATAAGTACTATTCCTATTCTACGTTGCGGGGGTGCTAAACGCCATCCACCCGACTTCCCCCCGTAGATATGCATCTACTCACCTGGTCCATGTCTGCCGAAGACAGTGTCGCCATCCTCCTCTTCATCGCCCGCAGTCCACGTGAGGGGTACCTAGACGCAAACATATAAATAGCATCGTAAACTGAATCACATACGAAAGTCAAACGATACAAGGAACAAGCATAGGTTAAAACCTATGTCCCGTCCACGCAAAAGCACCAAATATCGCTCGATATCGGCGTACAAACTCCGATGGATCGAGATAAACATTAACAAATAACTCGTAGTTTTAAAACACATTACTTATATTATAAAACATGATTAAATCCATCGAAACCCTAAAATCCACCAAATCGCCCTATTTCGTAAAACCCGAAAATGCCAATTTACCGTTTTTCATCAAAACTTGACATTTAAATGAAACCAATGGTTATAAAACTCATTAAATAGCATAACTAGACTATACAACCCCTTACTTTATTTTTATTACACAATTTTGCATTTATTTGAAATTTCTAGTTTGCAACTTTTAAGAATTTTTAACATTTTTCAAGCAAAATACCACAATTCCACCACAAAACGTGATTTTTCATGAATTAATGTATTAAACCATAATTCATAATGATAATGATTTAATGAAACCATAAATTATATTTTTAATCACATTTATTTAGAAATTTCTAAAATCTAGTTTACAAAATAGCAATTTTTATCACTATTTATCAATTATCAATAGAAACTAGCAATCAAACTAAGTTTTTCTTTCCATTAACATGCTAAAGTTCTCACTAAAACTACAATCTAATAATAGCCACCTTAATTGGAATTTTATATCACCCACATATATATTTTACAAAAACTAGTTAGCTAAATAGCTTCATTTAAACAATTTTAAATGAAAATATTTACAATTCAACAAACATGCAAGATTTTTCCACTCTAAAAATGTTAAACTAGCTATTATAACCTTATTTAATCAATAAAAATCACAACTTGATTTTTCAAACCCTAACTTGAATTTTAAAAGTAGCAAATAGAATTAATATATTAAATCTAATTATGCTTAAATAAACATCTAATAACAATAAATCAAAAGAAGGAAATTTATACCTCCAAAATATGAAACCCAAACATGAAATAAGCCTCCAAAATGCATGTTTTCCATCTCCAAAATCCATGCTAAATAGGTCAAAGAAAATGGTAGAGGTTGAATGTTGATTTTTGAGATTTATTTTTGGAATTTTTGATGAATTTTGATGATTTTTAATGCAAAAATGATGGGGGAAAATTTTTTGGGGCTACCCATGGAGGGGAGGCCGGCCATGGAGAGGGAGGAGGATGGAGAGAGAGAAAAAATGTGTGGTATTGTGTAGAAAGTTCATAAATAATGCATTTTTTCACTTAAACCCTTTATTATCTAACTTTTTCAATTTAACCTTTTTCCTAGAAATTTCTAGAACCATGGAGAGATTTTGGAAAAGATTTTGCATATTACACACTTGATTCTAATATACCATGGCTCATTTTTACAAATTAAAACCATTCAAATTTGTAATTTACACTAATTTAGTGTAAAAAAATAAAGCTTATGTTAATATTTAAAATATTTAATTTAGGAAAAATATTTAATTAAAATAAAAATTTATAAGTGGCTAAATAAACACCATTTACTAGTAATTACATAATTAAAATATGTATTTTTAAAATTATAATGAAAAACAATCACGGTTTAATTTTACGAAAAATACATTTTACTTTACCGAAATTCATAAAATTCACTTAAACAATTTTATTCATTTAATTATTTATTTAATTATTTTTAAAACGTTACAATCTTCCCCCCTTTAAGAAATTCGGTCCCCGAATTTAAATTAAAACTCCCCCTCCAAATACTAAAACATTTAGCAAAACACTCGAATCGTCGGGGCTCCCAAATCATCAATACATAACAAAAATCAACTCCGTCAAGCATAACGCAATCATCGGAGTTATGGCGAGAATAAAATATCAAAACCCAATATGAAAACCAACATAATATACATCAATCTACAACTTATATATAGTGTGCATCATAGTGAAATCACCTAAATATCATAATAAAGAAGCATACGAAAACCCCTCTTGAAAATCGCCGTGCAATGCACGTGTCACGGCATAAGTAGCGGACGTTTATTTTTTTTAAAAAAATAACTATCTATATATATCTTTTATTTAACATACACGTCCCGCCTGGTTACTAAATCAAATAATAATGACTATGAAACATACTGCTCAAACTGAAATCAATCCCAATCACATCAATAAAATATCATGTGCGTCCGGTGCGCACTGAAATCGAAACCAAATACAGATACCATGAATACACACAAAAACAAAATAAGTGCAACAGGTGTGCACCAAAACATCTGTCAAGTGCAACGGGCGTGCATGACTCACTATCAAGTGCATCTAATCTGCACAAAACCCCGATTTAGTGCATCTGGTGTGCACAAAATTGCATCAAGTGCGCCAAGTATGCGCAAGAATCCTAATCAGGTGCACATGGTGCACGAAAACATACATCGAATATCAGAATCGAAATCACAATACGAAAATGGATAAAAACTAGGTCGAAGCATATATCAAAATCATGTGTAACCCATATGCACGAAATCAAATAAAAAAAATCTTAAAATATATAAAACCAAATCAAGTGTACTGGGTGTATACCAAGCAACATCAATACAGCTGATATGTGAAACATGGATAGAATGCAATGAAGGTACACATAAGAAATACCAATCGTAGAACAAAATCCTCAAAATACCAAAATCCAATAACAGAAATATGAAATTCAAATCACCAAGTCACATCGTAAACACTATCGTCAATGTGCGCCTCTTTCCTCTGATGTCGATTGCTTCGAACTCGTCTTTTCGTAGCTGTGCTGACTGCGCTACCAACGGCAATACTCATATCTAGAGTCTCCCACGTAGTCGATCCCTTCACTTGATATCCGGACTACATTAAACCTTTCGATCGATCCATCAAAATCCCATAATTCCCCGAGAGCTCAACACTCAAGTACAGTTTAAAATATCCGGTACATACCCCAGCATCGATGATCCAGCCGTAGAAGGGCAAACCAAAGCCTCACTAATGGCACCGCGGAACTGCCGTAAACCCTAAGGTTCAAGGGCGTTCTCGTGGTCATTATGTCGAGTTAGGGTTTCATTCTTCTAGAGGGTCCATCGAAATACCTGCATGTTCTTCCGAATACTTTAAACTTGGGAAAATGGTTTTCTGATAATCGTTCGAACCATTTAACTTCATCCGGACGGCATGTGAATACCCTTTATCCGCACGCTACGCAATGCTTCAATCCTCAAGAATAACCAATACTCTAATGGTTGTCGCATTCGAGCCGCAGCTCCTTCTGCCAGTGTGCCCGTGGTTAACAGAAACTACCATCCGATATCGACGAAGATAGATCAAGGGAACGAATGAAATACGGTGCAAACAATGTACATCCTAGGGCTCCTTAAGCAGAGTAGCGTATCGTAAGTATGCCGCGGACCATACCCACGGTACGTTACTCTACCTAAATCGCCTACTCCATCAACCAAGGGTCACCTAGACTTATACAAGGTTAAACCTAGCGCTCTGATACCAACTTTGTCACGACCCGAAAGTACGGAACGTGATCGGCACTTAGATTACGAAGCGTCTAGAGGCGCAACGTAACCTAAGTAAGCCGAAGCCCAGAAATCTAAACCATAAAGAAGAAGAAGAAGTAAAAGAACATGAAGAAAAACAAGTTTAAAAATATCAGCAATTTTTTCCAAAAATTTCGGCAGAGTCTCCTCTGTAAAAACTGGCCCCCAGACGGGTACAATAAGTATAATATAAATAAAAAATAAAAAGCATCCCCAAACGGGTGCTAGCATCAACGCCAACAGGCGGAAACAACCATAACAAGCACAATAATATACAACGCCAAAGGGCGAGGCTCAAAACTCAAAGAAAACAAAACCACCATATCAGAATAAAACATGCGCGACTCTAAGGTCGAAATAAAAGACTGGTCGAATAACTTATCAAGTAATACAAGTATGGTTGATGGAGCTTACTAGATACAAATGAAAGAAAAAAAAAATACAATGGTGGTTCAGATACAAGTGAACCAACCTACCGTGCAGATCACCCTGAAGAAAAGATGTGCCAGCAAGCTGCCAGGGAAACCTGTACATCGAACCTGTAATAAAATTTGGCACAACGGGGGTGAGTTGCCAACTCGTGAGTAAAAGACATCTACGAAAAGAAATCGAATGCACGACGCTATCCTAGGTCATAATATTACACTATTAAATCCCAATCATCTAGTAATAGCAGGGTAAAACTACGTGTAAATGCAGATACTCCGTGCTCGTGTCAGTGCCTCATATAATACTATGTCATATGAATGGATATGCATGCATCATGAATATAAAATTACCAATCCTGAAATCCAGAAATATCTGTATAAGAAATCTTTAGCTGTTATCATAGTAAAATGTGTATAAGAATCTGAAATCTCAACAATGAAATCCATGGAAATCCGTGTCAAGTATCGACACAACACATGTAATCTCAAGTCTCAATATCTCGGGCTCCGTCAGTCCGGATCGGCCCATATCATCAAATCTCACGACAACGGTCGGTATCCTCCGGATATCCGCCGCGCCAGACATCACCGGTAGGTAGCCTTCCCCTGCCAGGCTCATCGTCTACAACTCGATCTTCTTGCCCCGGGGTACCATACCGGGCCCACCATGTACCCGAGACGGTTCATCCACTCCTCGAATCGGGTCTCGAAATCCATCAGAAAACATGAAATCTCATGGTGGACGACACATACATCACGAAAAAACCGCATCTTATTTTAAGAAAAAGAGAAGAGGAGAGAGAGAGAAGTTTGTTTATATATTCTTGCAGTTTTCCCCAAAATCCAGAAATCTCATAGAAATCCAAATCTTAAAATCATAAGTAACTATATGATAAGTGTCGGCATATGCCCATAATACTGCATGATAACATGAAAATATGAATGCATGAATGTCTAAGTAATAAATATCATGTCTATACTAACATCAGAGAATAATCACAATATTATATCGGTCTAGTTGTTAACTGATTCTATCCATAAAAGACAATATGATCTAAAGTGTACGTGACATAGCAATTACCGATGATGATGTGTGTGAGCCGGCAAATAAGTATGCGTGGAATATGCGCATCATCGGTAATGGTGCTGGTGTCCTAACAGGTAAAGTTTATACCGATTATAGCAACATATGAAAGAACATGCACCATGATGATTACAGTATGAATGCAAAGACAGATGTGCATTATCCACTCATTTGATATACAATTATCACTACCACTATATGAATCGAACCTAAACTAGTGTCCATCTAAGCTCCTAAAGAACTTAACCTAAGAAACTAGTCAATAAGAAACAAGAGTCTACCTAAGGTCTGAATCAATATCTCGAATAGTCGGCGATCCGGCCTCAATAGCGTCACGTACGTAGTACGGCTTCCTCGAATCAAGAGTGCGGATCAATCATCATATTTATGCCTCGTACGGTAAAATCCATCGTACGGCATCCCAATATCGGAGTACGGGTCAAGTATCTCCTAGGTGTCTCATCATTCGTATAATGTCATCACCAACACATCTCATGATCAAGGTACTAAACTGTAATCGCCTACATCAATCATATATCATTGCTCTCATAATATGCATCATTAGTTTATCTTCAGAAATATCATGTCATATGTATCATATCGTAATCAAGTCATACATATCCCATATCGTGATCAATCACAAGTTATAGTCCGGGTACTATTTTAGAGTCCCATGTACCTCAATATCATCACTACCCCTTATAATTTAAATATACATGTTCATTATCTCATTCTCTAATGATCCGCTAACACTTAATACGACTGTATAGCCAAGAATCACGGCATCAAGCCCAGTTACACTATTTCATCATACCTCGGATATCATATCACATCAATGAATCACATATACGTGTTGTATATATATGTATATACCTATACCTAGTTCTATATATATACACATACACGTATACCCCATGTCGAGTTTCAGTGTGTGCGTGGGTGTGTTTCTATCTGAAACCTACGAATCTCTTCCAAGGTACTCATCCTCTGATATGGTTTTCCTAAATCAGTCTAGTCTAGCCTAGGGTCAATACTAGGGTCCTACTAGGGTCACATCTTGTTTCCTAATGTCAATAAGTACTATTCTTATTCTACATTGCGGGGTTGCTAAACGCCATCCACCCGACTTCCCCCCGTAGATATGCATCTACTCACCTGGTCCATGTCTGCCGAAGACAGTGTCGCCATCCTCCTCTTCATCGCCCGCAGTCCACGTGAGGGGTACCTAGACGCAAACATATAAATAGCATCGTAAACTGAATCACATACGAAAGTCAAACGATACAAGGAACAAGCATAGGTTAAAACCTATGTCCCGTCCACGCAAAAGCACCAAATATCGCTCGATATCGGCGTACAAACTCCGATGGATCGAGATAAACATTAACAAATAACTCGTAGTTTTAAAACACATTACTTATATTATAAAACATGATTAAATCCATCGAAACCCTAAAATCCACCAAATCGCTCGATTTCGTAAAACCCGAAAATGCCAATTTACCGTTTTTCATCAAAACTTGACATTTAAATGAAACCAATGGTTATAAAACTCATTAAATAGCATAACTAGACTATACAACCCCTTACTTTATTTTTATTACACAATTTTGCATTTATTTGAAATTTCTAGTTTGCAACTTTTAACAATTTTTAACATTTTTCAAGCAAAATACCACAATTCCACCACAAAACGTGATTTTTTATGAATTAATGTATTAAACCATAATTCATAATGATAATGATTTAATGAAACCATAAATTATATTTTTAATCACATTTATTTAGAAATTTCTAAAATCTAGTTTACAAAATAGCAATTTTTATCACAATTTATCAATTATCAATAGAAACTAGCAATCAAACTAAGTTTTTCTTTCCATTAACATGCTAAAGTTCTCACTAAAACTACAATCTAATAATAGCCACCTTAATTGGAATTTTATATCACCCACATATATATTTTACAAAAACTAGTTAGCTAAATAGCTTCATTTAAACAATTTTAAATGAAAAAATTTACAATTCAACAAACATGCAAGATTTTTCCACTCTAAAATTGTTAAACTAGCTATTATAACCTTATTTAATCAATAAAAATAACAACTTGATTTTTCAAACCCTAACTTGAATTTTAAAAGTAGCAAATAGAATTAATATATTAAATCTAATTATGCTTAAATGAACATCTAATAACAATAAATCAAAAGAAGGAAATTTATACCTCCAAAATATGAAACCCAAACATGAAATAAGCCTCCAAAATGCATGCTTTCCATCTCCAAAATCCATGCTAAATAGGTCAAAAAAAATGGTAGAGGTTGAATGTTGATTTTTGAGATTTATTTTTGGAATTTTTGATGAATTTTGATGATTTTTAATGCAAAAATGATGGGGGAAAATTTTTTGGGGCTACCCATGGAGGGGAGGCCGGCCATGGAGAGGGAGGAGGGTGGAGAGAGAGAAAAAATGTGTGGTATTGTGTAGAAAGTTCATAAATAATGCATTTTTGTCACTTAAACCCTTTATTATCAAACTTTTTCAATTTAACCCTTTTCCTAGAAATTTCTAGAACCATGGAGAGATTTTGGAAAAGATTTTGCATATTACACACTTGATTCTAATATACCATGGCTCATTTTTACAAATTAAAACCATTCAAATTTGTAATTTACACTAATTTGGTGTAAAAAAATAAAGCTTATGTTAATATTTAAAATATTTAATTTAGGATAAATATTTAATTAAAATAAAAATTTATAAGTGGCTAAATTAACACCATTTACTAGTAATTACATAATTAAAATATGTATTTTTGAAATTATAATGAAAAACAATCACGGTTTAATTTTACGAAAAATACATTTTACTTTACCGAAATTCATAAAATTCACTTAAACAATTTTATTCATTTAATTATTTATTTAATTATTTTTAAAACGTTACACTAAGAAATCCGCTAAAGTCCTTTCTTCAATTCTTGCTAACCCTAAACCCATAAGCTCCTAAGGCTTCTCTTACTAGGTGTTCATATCATATAATAACATATAAAAGTATATCGTTACCATATCACCTCATTCCTCACAACTTTGCGGGGGTGCTATACGCCATCCACCCGACTTCTCCCCGTAGATATAAATCTACTCACCTGATTTTCGCTCGCCGATGCCGACATCGCCATGCGCTTGCTTGTCATCTCGAAGCCTTCGTGACGGTACCTACATATCATAACGCACCGTATTGCATTAAGATCTGACTCATGACCAAAACGACACACGAATCTCACATAGGTCAAAACCTATGGTTTGCTTTCTCAAATCAACCCAAAACCCTCGACATCGGCTTACAAACGTCGAGTGATCGCGAAAAACTCAAACACACTAATCGTGATTTCAAAACTCACTAATTATATAAGAAATAGGTTTTAATTCATCAAAACCATAAAAGTAAACAAATCGTTTTATTTCCTAAAAATCTAGTTAGTGGTCGTTAACCGTTTTAATACAAATCTTGATGTTTAAACGAAACTAATGGCCATAATATTTACTAAATATCATAACTAGGTTATATAAACCTTTTCTGTATTTTATCCTCATCGATTTGTATTAAATTGAAAATTCTAGTTTGCAAAATATGATTTTTTAACACTTTTTAAAGCAAAATTCGAAATTCAACAACTAAGCTAGATTTTTTTCATATTTTAATTTGTTAAACCATTCATGAAAACCTTAATTATATGCTAAAAAACCTAACAAGATTTTAATCCCACAATTTAATTTAATTTTTAAAACCTAGTTAGCAATTTAGCATAATTATCAAAATTTTAAACTAACAAATTAGCAACTAGTAACAAAATTAGATTTTTGCATTCTATTACATGTTAATCTCCTCATTGTAACCTTAAGCAAGTGACCACCACCCTAATTGAATGCAAACCCTAACTTTTTAATTCAAACCGTACTCTTGAATTTTCCAAACTTGCAATAAAACCTAATTAAACACCTAAAGCACTAATCAACAATTTAACTACATGGTTAGGATTATACCTCCACAATTAGCTTGAGATCTAACATGAATCTAGCCTCACAACTTGCATCTTGCTCCATGATCCATACTAGTATAGGTAAAGGAAAAATGGGTAAGAGTTGGATTTGAGTTTTAGCTTGATTTTAGATGGAATTTTGGAGATTTTTGAAGCCAAAATGAAGTGGGATTTTGGGGGAAAAGGGGGCTGCTGCAGGTGGAGGGAGGCTCGGCCGGAATGGGGAGGGGAAGAGAGAGAATGTGTTGTGTGGGTGTATGTAATGGTCAAAGTCAACTAAACCCGTACCTCATTATCTATTTTCTTTCATTTCCTTTTCTTTTCTTTTGATTTTTCTTTTAACAATTCAAGTGGGGAAAATGAGGGGGGAACAACTTGGGGCTGCTGATTTGGGGAGAGGAGAGGGGGTGTGGGTGAGAGAAAAACGATAAATGTTATACCCCAATATCTATTTACACTAATTTCACTATTTAAGCCTTTTTCTTCGATATTTTCTAAAACCGTTTGATTGCTTCATTTCATTTAAAAAACAACAGTTCAAATTTTATTTAATGTGTTATGATGCACAAAATTTGTTTCAACTCATTCCGGTTTGTAATTTTCCCTAATTAAATGTATTAGTGACGGCTTAAAATAATATTAAAATAATTAATTTCAGAAAATTTTTCAGAAAATTAAAAATTTTACCAGTGGCTCAATAAATACCAAATACTACCAATTACATAGCTAGAATATGTATATTTAATTTTATATTAGAAGATATTTATATTTTGACTTTTTACGGAAAACCCCCTTATTTTACCGATTTTCCGAAATTTCACCGAAACGATTTTCAAAACGTTACAGTAGTGGTCTCCTGGACTCTCGTTAGGCTCCACTAGGTGAAAGGAACAAGCTTGCTTGATGAAATTCGAGACCGAAGATGATCTATGTCGAAGAATCTCTAACTCAAACTATCTCTTCTCTAATTGATGAACTAGTGAAGAAACAACCTATACTAAATGGCTAGTTTGGTATAGATTGGTGAAGTAGGAATTTTGCTCAGTTTAGAATAATTTTTCTCTTTTTTTCCTTTTCTCACTGAAAGCTAGAGAGCAATTGAAGGAGATGAAAAAAAAACTCAAGAATGATCAAGTATCAATCATGGGTGAGAAAATATCATATATAACTCATGTAGAGACTAAATCATGACTAAAGATAATAGTTAGGTTAATAAATATTTAGAGTACAACAAAATTAGTGGACTAAGTCAATGGTTTCCACAAGCCTATCCAAACTTCACAAGCCATGACAAATTTCCACCGAATTTTTTTATTTTTCCTTAATAATTAAATCAACACATTATCTTAAGTATGGTGTGAGTCTCATACACCCATGTCCAATGTATCATCTAGCATGACACAAAGCTAAATACATTAATATATATCACAAATATATTTAAATGTATAAAGAGAAAACATTTTCTTAACTGAGCTAATATTAGTTAATGTATATTAATATATCAAATATATAATTACACATTAAATTATTAAATTAACACTTGATTTAATAACCCAGCTGTATCGCATACAACCGACTAATATCATTTATATGCATATCACATATACATATAACATATTATTGAATCAACACTTGATTCAACAATCCGGTTATATCACATATAACCTTTATTGCGAGATTAGAATACTATGACACATACACGTATTAATCTCGGTCCCGCACATATCACATATGTGCCCTACTTCATTTCGCATTAGCTAGGAAATCTCTGTGTAAGACTCTAATGACTCGTCAATAAACTTGCAGTAGGTGATGATCATATCAGTCACCCACAGGCCGTCAGCAGTATTAGCTGGACGTAACGGCTACCCGGGTATTGAGCGATCAGAAGATCAACAAGTTTGCTTGTCCATACTCCTGTGAATCCAATAAGTAACACTACCATAGAGTCCGATCTCTTTGTCTGATATTTCGCATATCTAGTCTAGGGATGGTAAAAGTCAGACCACAGTAACTTGATAAATCATGCCGATGTGTGGCTCATAATGGGTCGAGAAACTACTGATAATATTTACTAGTAAATGTCCGAATCAGCCCTGGTCAAGGACTTCCTGTTATGGCCAATCGGGCACAGCACAACATCAACCCCCAACACTGGGAGAGACGAAACCCCTCCTATCGCTCATTACCTCCATGTGACTCGGGACTGTGCCCAAAAACCACCGTTTTGCACGCTCTCTTGAACGTGGTAAGGTGGAAATTAAAGCACAGTGGGAATCACACAAGACTCTATGATGATCTCGGGTCTACAGACTAACCTGTACCAGTGTCACCAGAGAACTGCTATCTTATGTTTGGTATAATATCATATAGGAGTTCTCGGCGAGTCCTGTTCAGTGTACCCAGTCTCCACTGAGCACCTGTATACCATCTTTGATGTCAAAAACCAATGGATATGGGATGATCCATCGCCCATTAAATGGGTTAAGAAGCATATACGCTTGTCTACTCTGGAATATCGATACCCCATCTCGATACACCTACGACTAGGAACAATTAAAGGATGAACTTGTGGACTACCCTGGTCCCACTAGTATGATCTGCATTATAATCCTGGTAATCAAGTATACATCCTAAGGGCTTTACCAACATGTGAAAGAAAGACAGTATCACAATACTAGTCTACATGTTAAGATAAAAAGCAACCAGATAGCATACTATCATGTCGAGCAAGAAAGTCCTCCCTATATATGTCCAAGCATCCATCGTAATATGCAATCATGTACAACAATGGCCTTTAGGGCATATATACAACTAACAATCTCCTACTTGTACTAAGGCCAGTTGTTGTAGTATTTCATACCGAACACCCCAAAAACTCTCAAACTGTATCTGGGGTTTTGGCCTAGGTGAGTGGATCCGCCATGTCATTCTTCCTATCAACTCTCCTGACGTCGATTTCCCGGAGATCAACCATCTCCTTGATCTGGTGATACTGCCTAAGAATATGTCTGGATCACTGATGGGACCGGGGTTCCTAGGCCAAAGCCACAGCTCCATTGTCACCACAATGGTAGGAACCAAGTTCATCTCATGAACATCTATACCCAGACAACCTCTTTGGTAGCATCGTTGGCAGCGATGTATTCACTCTTTATCGTTGTGTCTGCCACGGTATCTAGCTTAGAACTCATCCAACATACCGTCCCTCCACTGAGGGTAAAGACAAAAACCTAAGACTGTCATACAGTCGACCTTATAACTCTAGAAGTTGGAGTCGGTAAAGGACTCCACTTGGAGTTCACTATTACTAAATACCAAGAATATTTCTTTAGTCCTCCTCAAGTACTTAAGAATGTTCTTCACAGCTGTCCAGTGATTCTCTCCAGGATCTGCTTGATACCTACTCACTACACCTAGTGAGTATGCTATATCAGGTTTGGTACATAACATCGCATATATGATAGAGTCTACTGTCGAAGCATAGGGTTTTCCTTGCATGTGAGCTCTCTCCAAATCAGTCTTGGGAGACATATCTTTGGAGAGAGTGATTCATGAGATCCTGGGTAAATTCCCACGCTTGGAATCTTCCATACTAAACTTCTTTAATATGGTGTCAATGTACCTTGATCGGGAAAATCCCAACATTCATTTAGATCTATCTCTATAGATCTTAATCCGTAAGATGTAGGAGGAATCATCTATATCTTTCATTGAGGATCTTTGTGATAAGAGGAGTTTGACCGAGTGTAGCATAGGAACACCATTTCCTATCAAGAGTATGTCATCCACGTACGATACGAGGAAGACAACCTTACTCTCTACAACCTTCTTGTATATACAACGTTCATCTACCATTTTGATGAAGTCAAACTCTTTGACTGCCACATCAAAACAGATGATCCAGCTCCGCGATGCCTGCTTTAATCCGTATATTGATTTAAGCAACTTGCACACCTTTCCGCTGCTCCCACTGTCTATGAAGCCCTCTGGCAGTGTCATGTACACGATCTCTCTAAATGACCATTTAGAAAAGCGATCTTGACGTCGATCTGCCAGATTTCGTAGTTATTGTATGCAGCAATGACAAATAGGATCCGGATAGTCTTAAGCATAGCAACTGGAGAAAAGGTTTCATCAAAATCCACACCTGGTTATTGACGACAACCTTTTGCAACAAGTCTAGCTTTGAAAGTCTCAACTTTTCCATCTACACCAAGAATCTTCTCAAGATCCACTTGCTCCCGATGGGTTTTACCCCTTCAGGTGCAACTACCAAAGTCCATACTTTGTTGGTGTATATGGATTCCATCTCAGATCGAATAGCATCCAGCCATTTCACAGAGTCCCCACCTGTGATGGCCTGCTCAAAAATAGTTGGGTCATTATCTTCCATGATGCAATCCTCGCTCCCACTGTCTCTGAGAAAACCGTAGTATCTCTCAGACGGATGAGGAACCCTACTTGATCTGCGGAGATGCTGAGGTTCGTCGGGAACTATTAAATCTTCCGGTTCTACCAAATCATCAGCTGTTAGTTTGTCTAGCTGGAACTCCTTCCAGTTCTACCACATGACCATTAATTCCTTCCATAAGAAATTCCTTTTCTAAAAAGGTGGCATGCTGAGAAACAAAACATCTTTAGCTCCTCAGTATGGTAGAAGATATACCCTCGCGTATGTTCAGGATATCCAACAAACATATACAGTACTTATCTTGCCTTGAGCTTGTCCGGATTTTGCTTTTCAATATAGGCCGGACAACCCCATATCTTAACTCGTTTAAGAGATGGTCTCTTCCCATTCCATATCTCATATAGAGTGGTAGGCACTTATTTGGATGGAACTCTATTCAATAGGTATGCGGCTTCTCAAGCGCATAACCCCCAAAAAGAAACATGTAACTTAGCATTACTCATCATAGAGCGCACCATATTTAATAGGATACGATTCTTCCGCCACGATACACCGTTGTTCTTTGGTGTATACGGAGGAGTAAGCTGAGAGACAATCCTATTATTTTTTAAATAATCCAGGAACTCCGTGCTCAAGTATTCTCCTCCCCAATCACATCGAAGGACTTTAATACTTTTACCCATTTGGTTCTCCACTTCGTACTTATATTCCTTGAATATCTCAAAAGTTTCAGACTTGTGTTTCAACAGTAACACATGTCTGAATCTTGAGAGATCATCGATGAAAGTAATGAAGCACGAAGAACCAACCCTGGCATGTGTAGACATAGGACCGCATACATCACTATGTATCATTCCCAAGAGTTCAGTAACTCTTTCTCCGTGTCCAGTAAACGGAGTTTTAGTCATTTTACCTTTAAGACGTGACTGACAAGTTTCATAAGATGTAAATTTGAATGGATTCAAATATTCATCCTTATGTAACTTAGCTAGTCATGTCGCATTGATATGACCTAGTCTACAATGCCTCAAGAAAGATTTGTTCATTTCTGAACTTTTCCTCTTGTGTGTGTTCTATGCGTTGAGAACTATAGTTTGATTTAGAACGTATATGCCATTATATAACGTGCCTGATCCAATCAACTTTTGATTCAGGAAAATGTTCATAACATTATCCTACAATACAAAATTATATCCTTCATTACTAAATAAAGAAACTGATATAATATTGCATATCAGGTCGGTATGCAATATCATTCGTTCAGAATCTATGTATTCCCATTTGGTAATACATGATGATATTTACCAACTGCTTTGGCTGCAACACTTTCACCATTCCCTACTCTTAGAGAATGATCACCTATTCCTAGTTCTCTACCTTTCCTTAGCCCATGTAACAGATTACATATGCGGGATCCTGATCCGGTATCTAATACCCAGGACGTAGGGCACAGTAAGAAAAAGTTCTCAGTAACGAATACACCCGGAGAAAATGCAGCAACATGCACTTTCCTCGTTTGGGTTGCGTAGGAATCTGGATATTCCCCTATTTCCTGCTCAGACTTATAACAATTATAAGAAAGAGCGGAACCAACGTTCCCCTGCTAAGTATAACAAGCGGTTTGGTCAATAAATCCATATTATTATCTTGATTAAGGCATGGCATGGTCGCTACCAGGAGGGAGAGAGAGAGAAGAAAACACTTTGCGTATGCTCTTGCGAGATTAGATTGGTTATTATTTTAACCAATCAGAATGGCTCCCACTGTTTTTATCAAATCTTCCTTCAAACTCTAAAAGGTAAGACTAGCCGGGATTAATTACACCCTACAAGTTCGCTAAACTTTCGGCCAAGCCAGTGTCGGTACATTGAAGGAGGTTCCCCGTGCTTTCGCACGGACCTAATTAAAATAAATCTCGTTTTCCCAGGGGCGTAACCCCGTTAATACCTTTCTAGACATCTATTTTATCGGCTAATTGTTGTTAGTTATATGTATGCCCTAGAGGCCATTACTGTACATTGGATGTATATTGTAGTGGATGCTGGGACATATATAGGGAGGACTTTCTTGCTTGACATGATAGTATGCTATCTGGTTGCTCTTTACCTTAACGTGTACACTGATTGTCTCTCTGTTACATGTTGGTAAAGCCCTTAGGATGTGTACTTAACTACCTGGACTATGATGCGGATCATACTAGTGGGGACATGGTAGTCCATAAGTACATCCTTCAAAGTCCCTAGTCGTGGGTATATCAAGACGGGGCATCGATATACCAGAGTAGACTAGCGTATACCTTCTCGACCCATACAGATGGGTGATGGATGATCCATATCCATTGGTGTTTGACATCAGAGATGATATACGGGTGCTCAGTGGAGACTGGGTACACTGGACGGACTCGCCGAGAACTCCCAGATGGTTTTATACCTTACGTCAGATGGCAGTTCTCTGGTGACACTGGTACAGAGTAGTCTGTTGACCCGAGATCGTCATAGAGTCTTGTGTGGTTCCCACTGTGCTTTGATTTCCATCTTACCACGTCCAAGAGGGCGTGCAAAACGGTGGTTTTTGGGTACAGTCCCGAGTCACATGGAGGCAATGAGCGATAGGAGGGGATTCGTCTCTCCCGGTATAGGGGGTTGATGTTGCGCTGTGTTCGATTGGCTATAACCGGAAATCCCTGGCCAGGGTTGCTGAGATTTACTGGTAAGTGTTACCAGTAGTTGCTCAAATTGTTATAGACCTCATATCGACACGACTTATCGAGCTATTGGGGTCTGACGTTTACCACCCCTAGGCGAGATATGCGACATATCAGACGAACAGACCGGACTGTACGGTAGTGTTACTGGTTGGATTCACTGGAGTGTGAGCGGGCTTGCTCGTCGATTTTCTGATCGCTCAATACCCGGATGGCCGTTACGTTTAGCAGACCGCTTGCGGCTTGTGGGTGTTTGATATGATCATCATCTGCTGCCGGCGTATTGACGAGTCTTTAGAGTCCTACACAGAGGTTTCCTGGCTCAAGCGAAACGAAATAGGAGCGCATATGAGATATGTGCGGGACCGAGAATAATGCGTGTATGTGATACCGTATTGTATTCTCGCGATGAATGTATCGATTGGTTGTATACGATATAACCTAGTTATCGAATCAAGGATTGATTCGATAAATCGATACATTGGATATTAGTCGGTCATATACGATATGACCGGATCGTTAAATCAAGTGTTGATTTGATGATTTAATGCATAATTATATATTTGATATATTACTTTGCATTGACTAGTATTGGTTCACTTTAAATGGATTTTCTCACTTGATGTTCACAAGTTGTATATGTGATATACTTTTGTGCACTTGGATGTATCATGTTTGATGATACATGTATGCTAGGGTTTGTGTAAAGAATTAAGCCTTGGTTAAATAAATGGTTAGGGTTTTTATTTTGTTATTCATTCATTTATCTTTTAATTGGATTAAAAGAAATGGGATAAGAAAACAAAATGGTGGCTTTCTTTGTTTGCATCTTGAATCTTCATGAAGCTTTGACCAAAGTGACCACTTTGTCTTCATCCTTAACCCTAACCATTCATCTAACCCTAGTCAACTCTCTACACATTACCATGGTTAACATTATGATAAGAATGATTTTATTATTCTTTTTAATAACAACTTATCATAATATTATCTTCTTCTTCTTCTTCATCTTCTACTTGAAGAAAAAGCTTGCCTCATCAATGGCAACTTGATGAAAAGAGTGAGAAATCCAATTCTAAAGTGAACCCACTTTCTATTTCTTCATCCTCTACCTCTTACCAAGTAGTAGAGTGTGTTTTCTTCACAAGTTTCATGACTTGGTGAAGTGGGAGCTTGATCTTGTGATGCTTCGACGTAGATCATCTTCGGCACGAAGCCGACGACCTTGCCCGCCCATTTCTCCGATGAAGCCGACGCTAGAGCCCGGATTTTGATTTGGACAGCGGAGAGGACTTCATCACGGAGCCGTGGAGGTGGAGGAACGGATCTACAAAGGTTGTATTTCCGTTTACCATTTAGTTAAGTTGTTAACTAGTTTTTGTTATCGCCTAAACTTCTAGCCAACGATCCGTAGTTGGTGTTTCTCGGCACCGTAATTTTTGAAATTGGCATGGTTGATGCCTTGTGAGACCTCTTGAGAGTGCCTAGGAACCCCACAGTGGTATCAGAGCCTAGCTAGAGCCTTAGGCGATGTGTAGACGACGTTTGTAACCCGTTCGAACCAAAACCCTAACCCCAAAATAGCTCTCTGGACTTTTTCTAAAAACTGGGATTTTTCCAAATTAAAAATATGCAGAAAAATCAGCAGGGAATCCTAAGAATTACTGTGCAACACGTGTGCATGATTCCACCAAAGTGCGGCGGAACCGCGGCAGAAGCCTGGCTTCTGCGGCGGTTTTGCGGCCAAACGATGACATCATCATCCCCTGTTTGTACAGTAACTCCTATTATATTATGCTGGATTTTCTGGGAATTTTTAATATTTATTCAAGAGTTGAATTTTCTGGGGTTGTTTTGGGGATTCGGTGTTTCGATCGGAGTATCAGATTTTGTCTATGTGGCTTTCTGGATAAATTTCAGAATATGTTAAAAAGTTCGACCGGATATAAATACCCACTTTTTCCCCTGTCGGGAAATTTCCAAGTGTTGGATTTTTCCGTAGTTTAACGACGTTCTAAGTAGTGCAAGTAACGCGATGGTCCCTCTAAAAGACAACAAACCTTAACTCGATTATGTGACCGTCTTGAACTGCCCTTTGAACCTTCGGGTTTGGGGCAGTACGGCGTGTGAGGCGTTGGCTTGACCCTTCTACGGCTGGACCGTTGGTACTGAGGCACGAACTGAATGTTGTTAGACTTATTTCATGTGTTGAGCTGTTTCGGGAAAACTTGGGTGTTCGATTGTTCGATCGGAAAGTTTAACATTTTCTATCTTATCCGGAATGTGATACAACAATTGGAATTCACAAGAAGTTATGAGATAACTAAATGAATGTTATAAACATAGCACTTTAGTCTCACTTGATCGGTTGCCACGGAATTTTGATGTGATCAAAAGTCCGTCGCAATCACGTAGCGTACGCGGATACTCGCCGGGTAAACTTAATAGATAGCCTCACCCCATAGCCCCGACCAAGTGATTGTAGGAGAACCCCGTCGCCGAAAGCATCCGTTCGGGTGCTCGCGGCAGCGGTGTTCCGCCTTGGTGCACTTTGTCGACGGTATCGGGAGTGCGGCCGTCTACTGAAGTTTGCGACGAGCATTCGATCAAATTGTCGGGAATCCTGTTGAATTGCCCGACTTGATATTGAAAAGTGTTTTCGATTTTGAGACTAAAATGCGGGGTTTATAATAGTTAGGCATGCGATGTCTAAGGTATTCATTTGATTAGGCATGCGATGTCTATGCAGATTGCGGATTCCAACTGTTGTAGTTTTACACTTTCTTTTCTGTGACCGTAAGTGTAATATGTGATATCGCCGGTTTCGTTGCTATATGTCAACGACAATTGGGATGGACATATTTACTTACGTTGATGACATGTGATGTTATGTGTTGCTGGATATGTTATATTGGATCGTCGTGTTTGAATAGCCGGGGGTTTTTATGTGAGATGAGTGTTTTTCATTTTCATTCATGTAAAAACTTGTATGTAATATTCTTTTATTTGGGGCACTTCCAGGTTGCGGAAGTTGTCACCGTTTGTATATTATTTACTTTTCCGCACTAGGATAGACCTAAGGAGGAGGGCATAAGTAACCGGGTTCTGGAGTCCAGTGGGAGACCAACTCGAGGAGTCGAGTCCGGGTCTCCTAACTCTAGAATTGGTAGGGTTTCTTGCCGCTCTCGTAGGGGTCTAGGGGTGTGGGTTTGGCTATTCATCACGACCGTGGAATCCGTGTTTTATACTGGCTCGTATTGAAAACACGGACGTCCTAGTATATCCAATATTTCATATGATTCTTCTGCTGCGATATCTGTGATGTGATCATGTGATGTTCTGTGATAGATACAGTATATAGTATATATGATATATTATATAGGCGTTACATTTGTTTTACACCCGCACTAGCCCTGCCCCGCTCTGCCGTTAGTTACCTAACCTAACGGTGTAATGAGGGGACATTGAGGCGAATGCGGATAGCATAAGTGTACGTCATATTTATCTGTGATGTTTAGGTATATAAATGATGGGATTTCATTAATGTGATTAATGATAATAAAAGAAACCTAAGATGTTGTAGAATCGAATTTCAAAATAAAACAGGTAGCTACAGTTCTTGCTTTGTACAGCGGTATATGTGATATATCCTGCACCTTATTCGATGAGGAAAGGACCGAGATCCCTTCACCGGGAGTGACTCCTTTAGCAATAAATGGCAGATGCTACACACTCGGTTTGTCTTTTGATAGCTTCTATAGTTTCTGCTTTGCACAGTGATATATATGATATATCCCGCACCTCATTCGACGAGGAAAGGACCGACGATCCCTTCACCGGGAGTGACTCCTTTAGCAAAACTAGAAAAGCCTCAAAAACACTCCATTTCAAAATTCATTTGATTCTACAACGATATCAAGTTCATTACGCAATAGGTTTTCAGAAAAACCTGTCGTAGCCCTCCGTCATTTCAGATATGTACTGGTTAGTATTCGTGCTGCGTTTGTTGACCTCTGTCAAGGCGTACTGTGCGGTAGCTGATTAGTGTTTATCTGCATAAGCATATGATGTGATTGATTTAGGGTAGTCGTGCGACCTTGTAGACCTCTGTCAAGGGTCGTGCGGGTGGGTTTACTTCAATCAGGAAATGACGGGTTGAACTTGACTAGCAGCCTATGGTTTGTTGACCTCTGTCAAGGTCATAGGACGCTAGGGGCAAAATATTATCGGGAATTTCAAGTGTTGAAATTTGCAATGAGATTGCATACCTTCTATGAGATAGTTGGATCCCGATACCCGCTGCGAGTAAGAGTTACTCCTGGGAGAATTTTACACATTACAATTAGCCGATAAAGTAGGTGTCTAGAAAGGTGTCAACGGGGTTACGCCTTTGGGAAAATGAGGTTTACATTAATTAGGTCCGTGCGAAAGCACGGGGCACCTCCCTCAAAGTACCGACACTGGCCTGGCTGAAAGATTGGCGAATTTGTAGTGTGTAATTAATCCCGGCTAGTCTTTCCTTTTAGGGTTTGAAGGAAGATTTGATAAAAAGCAGTGGGAGCCATCCTGATTAGATAAAATAATAACCAATCTATTCTTGCAAGAGCGCACGCTGAGTGTTTTCTTCTCTCTCTCTCCAGGTAGCGACCATATCACGCCTTAATCAAGATAATAATACGGAATATTGACCGAACCCGCTTGTTATACTGAGCTGGGGAACGTTGGTCCCGCTCCAACTTATAATTGTTATAAGGCAGAGCAGGAAATTGGGGAATACCAGATTTCCCATGCCGCCCAAACGAAGAGAGTGCATGCTGATGCATCATCTTCGGGTGTGTTCATTACAAAGAACTGTTTCTCTGTATCCTCTACGTCCTGGGTATGTGATACCAGATCAGGATCCCAGATATGTAATCTGTTACATAGGGCTACAGAAAGGTAGAGAACTGAGAACTGGTGATAAGTTTCATGAGGCAGAAAATGGGGCAAGTGTTGCAGCCAAGTCTGTTGGTCACTGTCACCCTGTATTACCAATACATTGATTCTGAACGAATGTTATTAGATACCGAACCTGATATATAAAATCATATCAGTCTCTTTATCAGTAAAGAAATGATAAAATTTTGTATTGTTGGATAATGTTTTGAACATTTCCTATATCAAAAGTTGATCGGTTCAGGCACGTTATCTAAAAGCATTGATGTTCTAAATCAAACCACAGTTCTTAGTATACAGAACACACACAAGAGGAAGTGTTCAGAAATGAACGAATCCTTCTTGAGGCATTGTAGACTAGGTCATATCAATGCGACCCGACTAGCTGAAGTTACATGAAGATGCATATTTAAATCAGTTTGAATCTACATCTTGTGAAACTTTCCAGTCGTGTCACAAAGATATAATGACACCAGCTCTGTTTATTGGAAACAGAGAAAGAGTTAGTGAACTCTTGGGATGATACATGTTGATGTATATAAGGTCCCCTGTCTACATATGCCAGGACTGGTTCTTTGTACTTCATTACATTCTCTGATGATCTTTCGAGATTCATACCTATGTTCCTGTTGAAATACAAGTCCGAACCTTTTGAGATATTCACAGAATATGATTTAGAAGTAGAAAACCAAAATACGGGTATAAGTATTATGTCCTATGATGAGATCAAGGAGGAGAATACTTGAGCACGAAAATCCTGGACTATTCTAAAGGAGAATGAGATTCTCTCTCAGCATTACTCCTCCGAATACACCATAGCACGATGGTATATCGGGGTGGAGCAATCACACCCTATATGATAAGGTGTGCTCTATGATGAGTACTACTGAGTTACCTATTTCCTTTTTAGGAGTTATGCACTTGAGAAGCTGCATACCTATTGAATAGGGTTCAAATCAAATCAGTTGCCTACCATTTCATATTTGATATGATAAGGGAAGAGCCCATATCTTTAGTTGGTTAAGATTTGGGGTTGTCCGGGCTATGTCTAAAAGCATAATCCGGACAAGCTCGAGGCAAGGTCAGTTATGTAGAACTGGAAAGGTTCCAGCTATACAAACTACAGCAGATGATTTGAAAGAACCAAAGGATTCAGTAGATTCCAACGAACCTCGGCCTCTCCGCCGATCTAGTAGGGTTCCTCACCCACCTGAGAGATATTTCGGTTTCTCTATGACAGTGGGAGCGAGGATTGCATCATAAGATGATGACCCAACTAGTTTCGAGCTGGCCATCAGGAGTAAGACTCTGTAAGAATGGCTGGATGCTTAGTGATCTGAGGTGGAATCCTTATACACCGACAAAGTATGGACTTTAGTTGCTATATCTGAAGGGTTAAATCCCAATCAGGAGCAAGCAGATCTTGAGAAGATTACTTGGTGTAGATGGAAAAGTTGAGACTTTCAAAGCTAGACTTGTTAAAGGTTTTCGTCATTGACCAGGCGTGGATAATGCTGAAACCTTTTTCCAGTATCTATGCTTAAGTCCATCCAGATTCTACTTGCCACGGCTACATACCATGACTACGATATCTGGTGGTTGGGTGTCATGACATCTTTTCTAAATGATGTTTTAGAAGAGGGAGTCTATAAGTACACAGCCAGAGGGCCTCGTAGACAGTGGGAGCAGCGGAAACGTGTGCAAGATGCTTTATAAGATGAAGCAGGCATCGCGAAGTTGGAACATCTGTTTTGATGAAGTAGTCAAAGAGTTTGACATCATCAAAATGGTAGATGAACCTTGTATATACAAAAAGGTAGTAGGGAGTATGGTGATGATCCTCGTAGAGTACGTGGATGACATACTCTTGATAGGGAAAGAGTTTCCTATGCTACGCTCGATCAATCTCCGCTTATCACAATGATTCTCCACATAGGATCAAAGTGATACCTCCTAAATCCTGGGTTTTTGGATCTATGAGATAGATCTAAATGGATGTTAGGATTCTCACTAGTTGTAGCGAGACGGTATCAACCGATCCTGGGGAGAATCACTGGAAGGGTTCCAGGGTGATAAAGACGACTGAATGTCAGTCACAGGCATTGTCTTTACCCTCAGTAAAGGGGCGGTATGTTGGAAGGGTTCCAAACTAGATACCGTGACATACTAGACGATAAAGGCAGGATACATCGCTACTTAAGATGCTACCGAAGAGGCTGTTTGGGTGTATATTGGTTCATGAGATGAACTACGTTCCAACCATTGTGAGACAATGGAGTTGTGGCTTATGCCGAGGAACGCCGGTCCCATCAGTAATCCAGACATATTCTAAGGCAGTATCACCTGATCAATGGAGATGGTTGATCTCCAAGGAGATCGAGGTTAGGAGAGTAGACTCAGAGGACAACACAGCGGATCCACTCACAAAGGCCTGTTCCCAGAGAGAGATTTTTATGGGATGGTTGAGTATGAGATACTACAACCACTGCTATCAGATGGCCCTAGTGCAAGTGGGATATTGTTAATTATATGTATGCCGTAGAGGCCATTACTGTACATTGGATGTATATTGTAGTGGATGCTGGGACATATATAGGGAGGACTTTCTTGCTCGACATGATAGTATGCTATCTGGTTGCTCTTTACCTTAACGTGTACACTGATTGTCTCTCTGTTACATGTTGGTAAAGCCCTTAGGATGTGTACTAAACTACCTGGACTATGATACGGATCATACTAGTGGGGACATGGTAGTCCATAAGTACATCCTTCAAAGTCCCTAGTCGTGGGTATATCGAGACGGGGCATCGATATACCAGAGTAGACTAGCGTATACCTTCTCGACCCATACAGATGGGCGATGGATGATCCCATATCCATTGGTGTTTGACATCAGAGATGATATACGGGTGCTCAGTGGAGACTGGGTACACTGGACGGACTCGCCGAGAACTCCCAGATGGTATTATACCTTACGTCAGATGGCAGTTCTCTGGTGACACTGGTACAGAGTAGTCTGTTGACCCGAGATCGTCATAGAGTCTTGTGTGGTTCCCACTGTGCTTTGATTTCCATCTTACCACGTCCAAGAGGGCGTGCAAAACGGTGGTTTTTGGGTACAGTCCCGAGTCACATGGAGGCAATGAGCGATAGGAGGGGATTCGTCTCTCCTGGTATAGGGGGTTGATGTTGCGCTGTGTTCGATTGGCTATAATCGGAAATCCCTGGCCAGGGTTGCTGAGATTTACTGTTAAGTGTTACCAGTAGTTTCTCGAATTGTTATAGACCTCATATCGACACGACTTATCGAGCTATTGGGGTCTGACGTTTACCACCCCTAGGCGAGATATGCGACATATCAGACGAACAGACCGGACTGTACGGTAGTGTTACTGGTTGGATTCACTGGAGTGTGAGCGGGCTTGCTCGTCGATCTTCTGATCGCTCAATACCCGGGTGGCCGTTACGTTTAGCAGACCGCTTGCGGCTTGTGGGTGTTTGATATGATCATCATCTGCTGCCGGCGTATTGACGAGTCTTTAGAGTCCTACACAGAGGTTTCCTGGCTCAAGCGAAACGAAATAGGAGCGCATATGAGATATGTGCGGGACCGAGAATAATGCGTGTATGTGATACCGTATTGTATTCTCGCGATGAATGTATCGATTGGTTGTATACGATATAACCTAGTTATCGAATCAAGGATTGATTCGATAAATCGATACATTGGATATTAGTCGGTCATATACGATATGACCGGATCGTTAAATCAAGTGTTGATTTGATGATTTAATGCATAATTATATATTTGATATATTACTTTGCATTGACTAGTATTGGTTCACTTTAAATGGATTTTCTCACTTGAAGTTCACAAGTTGTATATGTGATATACTTTTGTGCACTTGGATGTATCATGTTTGATGATACATGTATGCTAGGGTTTGTGTAAAGAATTAAGCCTTGGTTAAATAAATGGTTAGGGTTTTTATTTTGTTATTCATTCATTTATCTTTTAATTGGATTAAAAGAAATGGGATAAGAAAACAAAATGGTGGCTTTCTTTGTTTGCATCTTGAATCTTCATGAAGCTTTGACCAAAGTGACCACTTTGTCTTCATCCTTAACCCTAACCATTCATCTAACCCTAGTCAACTCTCTACACATTACCATGGTTAACATTATGATAAGAATGATTTTATTATTCTTTTTAATAACAACTTATCATAATATTATCTTCTTCTTCTTCTTCATCTTCTACTTGAAGAAAAAGCTTGCCTCATCAATGGCAACTTGATGAAAAGAGTGAGAAATCCAATTCTAAAGTGAACCCACTTCCTATTTCTTCATCCTCTACCTCTTGCCAAGTAGTAGAGTGTGTTTTCTTCACAAGTTTCATGACTTGGTGAAGTGGGAGCTTGATCTTGTGATGCTTCGACGTAGATCATCTTCGGCACGAAGCCGACGACCTTGCCCGCCCATTTCTCCGATGAAGCCGACGCTAGAGCCCGGATTTTGATTTGGACAGCGGAGAGGACTTCATCACGGAGCCGTGGAGGTGGAGGACCGGATCTACAAAGGTTGTATTTCCGTTTACCATTTAGTTAAGTTGTTAACTAGTTTTTGTTATCGCCTAAACTTCTAGCCAACGATCCGTAGTCGGGTTTCTAGGCACCGTAATTTTTGAAATTGGCATGGTTGATGCCTTGTGAGACCTCTTGAGAGTGCCTAGGAACCCCACAATTGTGATGTGTAAAACTCTCTCAGGATTAACTCTTACTCGCAGCGGGTATCGGGATCCAACTATCTCATAGAAGGTATGCAATCTCATTGCATATTTCAACTCTTGAAATTCCCGATATGGTTTTTACCCCTAGTGACTTATAACCTTAACTATGGTCAACAATTCATAAGCACTAGTCAAGTTCTACCCATCATTTCGTGATTAGTTAGATCCACTCATATGACCTTTAACTATGGTCAACAAAGTCATATAACTGCCCTAATTAATCGCTTCATATGTGTTAGTTATATGTATGCCCTAGAGGCCATTACTATACATAGGATGTATATTGTAGTGGATGCTTGGACATATATAGGGAGGACTTTCTTGCTCGACATGATAGTATGCTATCTGGTTGCTCTTTACCTTAACGTGTACACTGATTGTCTCTCTGTTACATGTTGGTAAAGCCCTTAGGATGTGTACTTGACTACCTGGACTATGATGCGGATCATACTAGTGGGGACAGGGTAGTCCTTAAGTACATCCTTCAAGGTACCTAGTCATGGGTATATCGAGACGGGGCATCGATATACCAGAGTAGACTAGCGTATACCTTCTCGACCCATACAGATGGGCGATGGATGATCCCATATCCATTGGTGTTTGACATCAGAGATGATATACGGGTGCTCAGTGGAGACTGGGTACACTGGACGGACTCGCCGAGAACTCCCAGATGGTATTATACCTTACGTCAGATGGCAGTTCTCTGGTGACACTGGTACAGAGTAGTCTGTTGACCCGAGATCGTCATAGAGTCTTGTGTGGTTCCCACTGTGCTTTGATTTCCACCTTACCACGTCCAAGAGGGCGTGCAAAACGGTGGTTTTTGGGTACAGTCCTGAATCACATGGAGGCAATGAGCGATAGGAGGGGATTCGTCTCTCCCGGTATAGGGAGTTGATGTTGCGCTGTGTTTGATTGGCTATAACCGGAAATCCCTGGCCAGGGTTGCTGAGATTTACTAGTAAGTGTTACCAGTAGTTTCTCGAACTATTATAGACCTCATATCGACACGACTTATCGAGCTACTGGGGTCTGACGTTTACCACCCCTAGGCGAGATATGCGTCATATCAGACGATCAGACCGGACTGTACGGTAAGTGTTACTGGTTGGATTCACAGGAGTATGAGCGGGCTTGCTCGTCGATCTTCTGATCGCTCAATACCCGGGTGGCCGTTACGTTTAGCAGACCGCTTGCGGCTTGTGGGTGTTTGATATGATCATCACCTGCTGCCGGCGTATTGACGAGTCTTTAGAGTCCTACACAGAGGTTTCCTGGCTCAAGCGAAACGAAATAGGAGCGCATATGAGATATGTGCGGGACCGAGAATAATACCAGTATGTGATACTGTATTCTATTCTCACGATTTGTATCATCGGTAGGTTATATGTGATATAGCCAGGTTACCGAATCAAGTGTTGATTCGATACATTGATACACTTGATTCTAGTCAGTTATATGCGATATGACCGGATCATTAAATCAAGTGTTGATTTAATGATTTAATGTATAATTCTATATATTTGATATATTACTTAGCATTAACTAGTATTGGTTCACATTAAATGGATTTTCTCACTTGAAGTGCACATTGTATATGTGATATATATTTTTTGCACTTGATTGTATCATGTTTGATGATACATGCATGTTTGGGTGTATGTTTAGTTTAAACCTTGGTTAAGTAAATGGTTAGGGTTTTAATTTATTTATTCATTTATTTCTTTTGGCAAAAAGAGAAATGGTGGCTTGCTTTGTTTTACATTGAAGCTTCATGAAGCTTTGAAAAAGTCTACCATTTTTGTTTCATGCCTAACCTAACCATTCACCTAACCTTAGTTTACTCTCTACACATAACCATGGTTGCTAATATGATAAGAATCACTTATTTTCTATTATTGGTTAATTCATATCATATTATCTTCTTCTTCTTCTTCTTCTTCAAGAAGAAGAAAACATTCTAGCATCAATGGCACCTTGAGAAAAAGAGTGAGAAATCCAATTCTAAAGTGAACCCACTTCCTATTTCTTCATCCTCTACCACTTGCCAAGTAGTATAGGGTGTTGTCTTCACAAGTTTCATGACTTGGTAAAGTTGGAGCTTGATCTTTTGTTGCCTCGCCGTAGATCATCTTCGGCGTCGAAGTCGACGACCTTGCCCGCCCATTTCTCCGATGAAGCCGACGCTAGAGCCCGGGATCCGATGATCACAGTGAGGGGACTTCATCACGGAGCTTTGGAGGTGTAGGAATGGATCTACAAAGGTTGTATTTCCGTTCACCTAGCACTAAAGTAGTTTAGTAGCTTGTAGTATTGCCTAAACTTTAGTTAACGATCCGTATTAGGGTTTCTCGGCACCGGAAAAATTAGAAATTGGTATGGTTGATGCCTTGTGAGACCTCATTAGTGTGCCTAGGAACCCTACAGTGCTATCGGAGCCTAGCTAAAGCCTTAGGCGAAGTGTAGACGATGTTAGAATTCCGATCGAACCCCGAAACCCTGAAAATGACCCCTTTCTGTACATTTTTACAAAACTGGGTTTTTTCCAGATTAAAAATGCTTAAAAAATTCAGCAAGAAATTCTAAGAATTATGGTGCAAAAATGACCAAGTGGTACGGCCACTAGTAAAATATGGTGTTGCCCCTACGGATATTGAAATCCGTAGGGGCAAATTTAAGTAGGCCCTGCGGATTAATCCGTAGGGCTAAAAGGTTGCCCCTACGGGCTCAGACGTCCAAGAATAAAAATATTAATTCTTAATTTGGTGTTTGCCCCTACGGAGCTGCAAACCAAGGAACTACGGAAAAATCCGTAGGGGCAACTAAATATCGATTTAATAAAGGCACAGATCGATCGCCTACGCTCACTTTCTTCCTCTCTCGATCGCTCGCGAAAGAAAATCCCTAAATCGCCACCGTCGTTCTCGTCATCGCCACCGCCGTTCTCCTCGTCGCCACCGCCGTTCTCGTCGCCACCGCCGTTCTCGTCTTCGCCACCGTCGTTCAGGTCGTCGCCACCGCCGTTCAGGTGAGTAAATCTTCCTGTAAATTAAAGAATTTTTTGATTATTTAGGGCTAGGGTTCATGGCTGGGTCTGGGGTTGCGCGCGCGAGTTGGGGTTCGGCAGGGGTCGCGGTCGGGGTCGGGGTCGGGGTTGGGGTTAGGGTTAGGGCTGGGGTTCGGCTGCGGCTGGGGCTGGGGCTGGGGTCAGGGTTTGGCTTAGGGTTGGGGTTGGGGTTTAGCTGGTCGTGCTGGGGTTAGGGTTAGGTTGGGGCGGGGCTGGGGCTGGGGCTAGGGTGGGCATGGCTAGTTTTCGTGTGTGGGCGGTTTAATGGTGGTTGGTCAACTAATATCCAACTTGGAGAGAGTTTTAATGGGTTAGTTGAGGATATATAAATGTTATGAGCATGGCTAGTTTTCGTGTGTGGGCGGTGTGATTGGTTTTGACGGTTGTACTCATCGCGACCTATACTAGTATAATTGATTTGATGGGAGAAAAACGTTTGACAGTAGGGTATGATATAGAGAGAGATCCATCTGATTGTCGACTAACGGTTGTCGTAGGAATGATTAGTGGTGCAAGATTGATTATACGTGAACAGTGTTGGTTAAATTCCCGTGTTGCTTGATCATTGCTATCAACTTTTAATCAATGACGGGTTTTTAGGAAGATAAATATGATTAAATGATCTGAATTTGTTTATCGGCTTAACTCATGCCTAACAACATATTTCGTAACTCGGCCATTTATAATGCTGCTTACAAAAAGAACAAAAAGCACGGATCAGCTTTATTTTCATCCTACTCGTTACTTTTTTGGGAATTTGGAGTTGGTATTTACATTTTTTAATGATGTTGGTTCGTTCTTTTAAAATGATGGTTGGAGTTGAATTTCATTAGACAAAAACTCCATTAAGATTAATTTATCTAGTGTTGTCACATGACTTGATGATATCCTAATCCCTTGTTGGAAAATTATATATATATATATACATATATATATATATATATAATGAAGGAGGGAATTTTCTCTTATGGCGTCGAAAATACGTCCTTATTTTTTCCGACGATCGACATACATCATATTCTTCGTTATCATCTAAGATGTGGGTACAACAAATTTCATGTGATTCTACAACTTTTCACCGTTGATTTAGTGGGTTCAAAATTAAGGGCAATAAAATTTTTTACATTGCTAAATCAATGATGAAAAAGTTATAGAATCACATGAAATTTGATGTATCCACATCTTAGATGATAACGAAGAAAATGATGAATACCGATCAATGTTGCGTATAACGCTTTACGATATCAGTATCCTACATTTGTAGTTTTAATTTTTGATTGTTATAGATGAATACCATTGCAATAATAGTTTTTGGTTGATGAATGCTATTGCAATGTAGGATGATCAGTTCTATCAATCTTGATCTCAATGGTTTAAAATCATGTTACACATACAACACGAATGCACAACAAACGCATAATTAGAGAGCGATTCGAGATATTCAGGTTAAAACCAATATATGATACTCGATGATAATATGAAACCTTCATATTCCAATCGATACTCATATATGAAACTAAAAGCGCCACTTAGTCCCCGTCTATCGGTTAACATACGTGCGATGCTCGTCGTGACCTAGAACTATACGAAAGTTGTTAAATATCGGACAGTATAGCTCGATACTAACAACCGTCGTATAGTCTACGCGACGAGAAAATTCAATCGTATGGTAACCCATAGATTTGTCCCGTGTGGACAAGTTAAGAATGTATAAAGCAAACGCCTTCATTCACTTGTGTTTTCATCCGTTTCGAGATATTTCGTCGGTACCTTTCCGCTGGTTCTCCGTGTATAAAGATAGGTTAGATGTTCATTTCAACGTTGTTTTACAGCTTTGAAATGATTATCTATTCTATTACAGTGTACTCGGAGAACAGCGGGGAGGTGCTGCCGAAATTTACTCGAAACGGTTGAAAGCATAAGTGATGGGCGTTCGCTCTATACATTCTTAATGGGATAGAAGCCTACCCCCGACAGCCGAAACACACACATACAACAAGAATACACAATAAACACATAATTAGAGAGCGATTCGAGATGTTCGGGTTAAAACCAATATATGATACTCGATGATAATATGAAACCTTCATATTCCCATCGATACGCATATATGAAACTAAAAGCGCCACTTAGTCCCCGTCTATCGGTTAACATATGTGCGATGCTTGTCGTGACCTAGAACTATACGAAGGTTGTTAAATATCGGACAGTATAGCTCGATACTAACAACCGTCGTATAGTCTACGCGACAAGAAAATTCAATCGTATGGTAACCCATAGATTTGTCCCGTGTGGACAAGTTAAGAATGTATAAAGCAAACGCCTTCATTCACTTGTGTTTTCATCCGTTTCGAGATATTTCGTCGGTACCTTTCCGCTGGTTCTCCGTGTACAAAGATAGATTAGATGTTCATTTCAACGTTGTTTCACAGCTTTGAAATGATTATCTATTCTATTACAGTGTACTCGGAGAACAGCGGGAAGGTGCTGCCGAAATTTACTCGAAACGGTTGAAAGCATAAGTGATGGGCGTTCGCTCTATACATTCTTAATGGGATAGAAGCCTACCCCCGACAGCCAGAACACACACATACAACAAGAATACACAACAAACACATAATTAGAGAGCGATTCGAGATGTTCGGGTTAAAATCAATATATGATACTCGATGATAACATGAAACCTTCATATTCCCATCGATACTCATATATGAAACTAAAAGCGCCACTTAGTCCCCGTTTATCGGTTAACATATGTGCGATGCTTGTCGTGACCTAGAACTATACGAAGGTTCTTAAATATCGGACAATATAGCTCGATACTAACAACCGTCGTATAGTCTACGCGACGAGAAAATTCAATCGTATGGTAACCCATAGATTTGTCCCGTGTGGACAAGTTAAGAATGTATAAAGCAAACGCCTTCATTCACTTGTGTTTTCATCCGTTTCGAGATATTTCGTCGGTACCTTTCCGCTGGTTCTCCGTGTACAAAGATAGATTAGATGTTCATTTCAACGTTGTTTCACAGCTTTGAAATGATTATCTATTCTATTACAGTGTACTCGGAGAACAGCGGGGAGGTGCTGCCGAAATTTACTCGAAACGGTTGAAAGCACAAGGGATGGGCGTTCGCTCTATACATTCTTAATGGGATAGAAGCCTACTCCCGACAGCCGGAACACACACATACAACAAGAATACACAACAAACGCATAATTAGAGAGCGATTCGAGATGTTCGGGTTAAAACCAATATATGATAATATGAAACCTTCATATTCCCATCGATACTCATATATGAAACTAAAAGCGCCACTTAGTCCCCTTCTATCGGTTAACATACTTGCGATAATTTATTCTTTTCAACGACAAACGCACACACAAAGCATATGCACGGATTTTCTCCTTTGTCAGTAACTATCCCATTCTTATATTTCTCAATATAGTCAGCATAACCTATAATTTATATGTTATATAGTCTAACATGGCCCATGAGTACGTCAGAGTTAAGGACTGGATGTATGTGGATTGGAAACAATGTATGCAACCTAAGTTTGTCGCAGGAGTTGCTGCTTTCCTTGAATTTGCACGCGCACATAATAAGATCATAATAGAGAAGATTCTCTGTCCGTGCGATGGATGTGACAATAAGTACTGGCAGAAGGTAGAATTGGAAGAGTTTCATATTGTAAAACACGGGTTTACTAGACATTATACAATTTGGAAATATCACGGGGAAGGAGAAGAATGCAGTACTGCGGTAGAAGAAGAAGGAGAACACGATAATGCGGCAGGAGAAAAAGAAGAATTCGGTAATGCGGCAGGAGACGGAAATTTATTTCCATCAGAAAAAATAAAGGATATGGTAGAGGCTACCCTAGGTGAATCTATTCGTACTGAAGATGACATTCCTTCCAGTCAAGGACCGCGTGCGGATAAATATAAAAATTTTATGAATGATACTAGAAAACCAATTTATGAGAATGCGAAGTATTCCACCCTCTCATGGTTCGTCCAACTTTTCCAGATTAAGTGCCTAAATGGATGGAGCAACAAGTCATTCACAATGCTTCTTTCGTTCTTGAAAGATTCTATGCTTCTGGGAAATAATGTGACCGAAAGCTGGTACGAAGCCCAGAAGATGATGTCTGATTTAGGTCTAAAGTGTGAGAAGATTCAAGCATGTCCTAAAAATTGCGTGTTGTACCGGAAAGAGAATTCAGATTTGAAAGAGTGTCCAACATGCGGAGAGGTCAGGTATAAGCCGAAAAATTCTGATAAGAAGCCTGATATACCTGTGAAGATAGCATGATACTTTCCCATAACACAGAGGCTACAAAGGCTATTCAGGTGCAAGAAAACAGCCGAGGCAGTGATTTGGCATCACCGTGCTCCTCCAAGCGAAAATGGAAAAATGAGCCATCCAAGAGATTCACCGGCATGGAAGGATTTCGATAGGAGGCACGCAATATTCAGTAGCGATCCTCGCAATGTCCGGCTCGGACTGGCTACCGATGGCTTCTGCCCATTCAACTATATGGCTGGAAGTCACAGTACATGGCCCGTTGTAATGATAATTTATAATCTGTCGCCTTGGTTGGCTATGGACCAATCATACTTTATGATGCCTCTTCTAATCGACGGACCAAACTCACCGGGGAACAATATCGACGTCTTTCTCCGACCTCTGATCGAGGAGCTGAAAACTTTGTAAATTGATGGTGTAGAGACATATGATTCAAACACAAATACAACCTTCATACTGCGTGCGGCTTTAATGTGGACAATTAATGACTTTCCTGCGTATGGAATGCTATCAGGTTGGTCCGTACATGGTCACAAAACATGTCCTCATTGCCATGAACACACAACATCAAATTTTTTGAATTTTAGCAGGAAGGGTTGTTATTGCAGCCATCGACGTTTTCTGCCTCCAGACTATCCCTATAGGTTAGACACGGTTCACTTTGATGGTCATCAGCAGCTTCTTGGACCTCCATCCCCATTGTCCGGAGAGGACGTGAATGCTAAATGGGATGGTTACAATAACGTGACCTTCGGGATGGATCCGACGAAACAGATCAAACCACAATATTGGAACAAGTTAAGCATTTTCTTCGAGCTTCCGTACTGGTCTACAAATTCAGTGCGTCATTGTCTGGACGTCATGCATATAGAGAAGGGAGTATCAGAGCACATACTTAACTTGCTTCTGTGTAAAGACGGGAAATCGAAAGACAATATGAATGCTCGGATGGATCTACAAGAGTGGGGAATAAGAAGTGAATTGCACCCTAAACCGGTAGCGGGTAAACCGGGCAAGTTTGTACTTCCCAATGCCGCTTATCATATGTCACAACCGGAGAAGAAAAGATTCCTGCAGGTGTTGCATGATTTGAAAGTCCCCACAGGTTTCTCAGGATCATTCAGCAAGAAAATAAAAATTGTGAAGGGCAAGATCGATGGGCTGAAAAGTCATGATCACCATGTTATCGTGGAGCACCTTCTTCCATTAGCCCTCAGGACTTCTCTCCCCGACTCGGTTGGTCTAGTAATCAACGACCTATGTTGTTTTTTCAGGGAGTTGTGTGCTAAAACACTGGAGGTTGCGACGCTGGATAAACTAGAAAATTCTATTGCGTTGATACTTTGCAAGTTTGAGCGTATTTTCCCACCGTCATTCTTCGATATCATAATACACTTGACGGTTCATCTTGCAACTGAGGCGAAGTTAGCCGGACCGGTACAATATCGATGGATGTATCCCGTCGAGAGGTGCGTGTAATTTTTCGTTTCGCGCAATTTATAAATTTATTGTTGTCATGTATGCCCGTATATATTTATTCAACATATTCTCATTAGGTACCTTTACACTCTTAAGAAGTATATACGCAATAAAAATCGACCAGAGGGTTCTATCATGCAAGGTTATCTTCTTGATGAAGCAACCACATTTTGTTCCCGCTATCTGGACGAGAACATTGAGACGAGGCTTAACCGACCACGAAGAATTCAAGACGGGCCATATGGTAAAGCCGAGTATAAGAGGGTATACACTATGTTTATCAACAAGATATACCGGTTTATCTTGCTTAATTGCGCATGTCTTGAACAAATTAGAGAGTAAGTTCTTTCGGATTAATTGTTATATCTGTGTTTGTGTGTGTATGAAATGACATAATATTAATGTCACAATTATTTGTCGAAAACAGAACTCATTTTAACGAGGTACGTGAGGGGCATCCTGATTGGAACGAAGAACGTTTGGAAAAATACCATCAGGATAATTTTTGTGATTGGGTCATAGATCATGTAAGTTATTCGAATAACATTTTATTGCTATCAGTTTTAATCTAAACTTGTATCGTTATGTATTTGTCGTAAAATTTGTTTTGTTAGATCCACGATCCGAACTTGTCTGCATCATTTGAGAGTGATTCAAGATATTTAGCTCAATTTCCTAGTATGGAGGTTGCATATTACAAAGGATTTGGTGTCCTTGGATACAAATTCGAAGTTAAGGACATAGAAACATCTAGAACCACTCAGAATAGTGGGATTGTGACGGTAGGATCGGACGGTGTGATTTACTATGGGTACTTAAATTGTATACTCGGCATCCACTATCCCGGACGATCAGAACCCTTTTATATATTCCAGTGTACTTGGTACGATCCACGAACCGATACGGACAGGTGGAGAAGCAGTCTTGGGACTTGGAAAGATGAATATGGATTGACCAGTGTGAACACACTTCGATTTTACGGTCAGGACGATCCGTTTATCTTTCCGAACCAAGCGTTCCAAGTATACTACTCACAGTGTTTGAAGCATCCCGGGTGGAGTGTTGTATGTCGATGGAAACCCAGAGATGTCTACGATGTCCCAGAATACGAGGACAGCGATGAGGACGAAGAAGAGAGAAGGCTTAAAGTGCTCCGACCGTCTGTTTCGAAGGACGGGTTGTCTTCGACCGATCATGAAGTTACGTGGGTTAGAAATGACATCGACGATGAAATCCAAGTAGATATGTATGATGCGCCCACGAAACGAAAAAGGCTATCGGTAATGTTATATTATTACTTCACATTTTACGCTCTATACATATATAGTCAATACTTTTAATGATTGTCTAATGCGTCCACGAACCGTTTATCTAGATTTGATGACGATGTCGGGAGCAGCGAGGGGCGGCAGGAGCTCCAGCCGTGGCAGAGGCAGAGCAGTTCTGCCGCCCGGAGAGCTCCGTAGGGAGCTTCAGAGGGCCGGTCTTGCACCTAGATCGGAGACCCCTTCGGATGCCTCCTTCCGTGTAGATTTTGCCACACCTCCAGGTATACTGCACGCATATCCATTTTGAATTTAATATTACAGATATTCATGCCTGTTTATATCAAAATTACTTATACTGTCAATGTTTGATTGTCTAGTTGTTGGTGATGCGTCCACATCTGGGACAGAGGCCACCCCCGCTCCTCCAGGTATGTTTATATATCATATAGTGTATGTATATTGATTTAGAATGCTATATCATAAATACACACATTCCTTTTGCTCTTACATAGCAATTTTTATTATTGTCTAGCTGTAGGTGGTGACTCCACCGCACCTGCGGGTATGTTTATATATCCTATAGTGCATGCATATTGATTTAGAACGTTATATTATTGATCTACACATTCTTTTTGCAATTACTTATATAATCTATTTTAATTATCTAATTATAGGTGGTGCGTCCACATCTTCCGCAGGGGCCACTCCTGCCGCTTCCATACCCTCCGCATCGTCTGCAGGTTAGTATGAATAAATTTAAAATATTTATTCATTTTACATATGCTCTATAGAATAAATATGAACTTCATGGAAATTTAGCGTCGATGTTTATTTTCTAGTTGGAGGGGATGCGGCCGCATCCGGGATCCCGGTTGTTCCTCACCGGAGGAACTATCGTCCCGCTCGTGCTGCTGCCCGGGCCCAGGCTCATGCGATAGTCTCCGGAGGTCACACTTGAATTTTCGTTTAACCTTGATTTCTTAATACAACTTTGTCTTATTATTGATTGTCTTGATATTTCGTGCAGACACAGGGCCTTCCCATCCCCAGAGGGGGACTCGAGGCCCGAATCAGTCCCATAGGCTGAGGCCTGACAGAGCTAGGGGGGAGGCAGCATTCCCCCTTTTTTTTACCCTTGACTATCGCTATACCGGTCCTCATGCCGAGAGGTTCGGCCGGTATTTAGGGGACGAGAGCCGGCTCGTGAAGAACTATCCACTTCACGTTGAGTGGGGCGAGCAGCACCAGCGCTCATTCTGTAGGGTTCCTAGGCACTCTCAAGAGGTCTCACAAGGCATCAACCATTCCAATTTGAAATTTTACGGTGCCGAGAAACCCTAGACTAGATCGTTAACTAGAATTTTAGGCGAAACAACGAGCTAGTTAACAACTTAACTAAAGTGTAACGGAAATACAACCTTTGTAGATCCGGTGCTCCACCTCCATAGCTCCGTGATGAAGTCCTCTCCGCTGTGCAAATCGAACCATGACTCTAGCATCAGCTTCAACGGAGAAAAAGCGGGCTAGGTCATCGACGACGATGCCGAAGATGATCTACGTCGAGGCATCACTAGATCAAGCTCCACCTTCACCAAGCCATGAAAACTTATGAAGGAAATACCCTATACTACTTGGCAAGATGTAGAGGATGAAGAAATAGGAAGTGGGTTCACTTTAGAATTGGATTTCTCACTCATTTTCATCAATCACCATTGATGGAATCAAGGTTCTTCATCTTGAAGAAGAAGAAGAAGAAGATGACAATCTTATGATAAGTTAATTAGAATAGAAAAGAAAAAGAATACTTATCATAATATTAACTATAGTTATGTGTAGAGAATTGACCAAGGTTAAAGGAATGGTTAGGGTTAAGGAGAAGAAGACAAAATGGTTACTTTGGTCAAAACCTTCATGAAGCTTCAACAAGCTTCTCCATTGAAAGCAACCATTTTGTATTATTCTTTTATCTTTTCCAACAAATAAAAAGATAAATGAATGAATAAATAAATATAAACCCTAACCATTTACTTAACCAAGGTTTAACTCTTTACACAAAACCTAGCATTCATGCATCATCAAACATGATACATCCATTTGCACAAAAAGTATATCACATATACAACTTGTACATCCAAGTGAGAAAATCCATTTAAAATGAACCAATAATAGTTAATGCAAAGTAATATATCAAATATATAATTATGCATTAAATCATTAAATCAACACTTGATTCAATGATCCGGTCATGTCGCACACAACCGACTAGTATACAATGTATCGATTTATCGAATCAATCCTTGATTCGATAACTAGGTTATATCGCATACAACCATTCGACACATTCATCGCGAGAATGAAATACGGTATCATATACACGCATTATTCTCGGTCCCGCACATATCTCATATGCGCTCCTATTTCGTTTCGCTTGAGCCAGGAAACCTCTGTGTAGGACTCTAAAGACTCGTCAATACGCCGGCAGCAGGTGATGATCATATCAAACACCCACAAGCCGCAAGCGGTCTGCTAAACGTAACGGCCACCCGGGTATTGAGCGATCAGAAGATCGACGAGCAAGCCCGCTCACACTCCTGTGAATCCAACCAGTAACACTTATCGTACAGTCCGGTCTCGTTGTCTGATATGTCGCATATCTCGCCTAGGGGTGGTAAACGTCAGACCCCAATAGCTCGATAAGTCGTGTCGATATGAGGTCTATAACAGTTTGAGAAACTACTGGTACCACTTACCAGTAAATCTCAGCAACCCTGGCCAGCGATTTCCGGTTATAGCCAATCGACCACAGCGCAACATCAACCCCCTATACCGGGAGAGACGAATCCCCTCCTATCGCTCATTGCCTCCATGTGATTCGGGACTGTACCCAAAAACCACCGTTTTGCACGCCCTCTTGGACGTGGTAAGGTGGAAATCAAAGCACAGTGGGAACCACACAAGACTCTATGACGATCTCGGGTCAACAGACTACTCTGTACCAGTGTCACCAGAGAACTGCCATCTGACGTAAGGTATAATACCATCTGGGAGTTCTCGGCGAGTCCGTCCAGTGTACCCAGTCTCCACTGAGCACCCGTATATCATCTCTGATGTCAAACACCAATGGATATGGGATCATCCATCGCCCATCTGTATGGGTCGAGAAGGTATACGCTAGTCTACTCTGGTATATCGATGCCCCGTCTCGATACACCCACGACTAGGGACTTTGAAGGATGTACTTATGGACTACCATGTCCCCACTAATATGATCCGCATCATAGTCCAGGTAGTCAAGTACACATCCTAAGGGCTTTACCAACATGTAACAGAGTGACAATCAGCATACATGTTAAGGTCAAGATCAACTAGATAGCATACTATCATGTCGAGAAAGAAAGTCCTCCCTATATATGTCCCAGCATCCACTACAATATACATCCAATGTACAGTAATGGCCTCTAGGGCATACATATAACTAACACATTCGCCCTCTTCTTTGATCAGGCTCGGGTATGTATTAATATATATTTTCATTTGATCTATCCAATATATTTATTATTAACACTTGCAATCTAAAACCAATGTTTTTTTGTATTTTCAGTTGGATTACGATTTTCTGCCTGTAGCCTACCCTGATCACCCGGGGAGGGTGCTCGACTTTCATGCTCTGTACAATGGCCTGATGAAGAACATGCAGGCCAAGGTCCGATACAACAGGAATGAGCTGAAGGCCGACTGCTACTCCCTATGGATGGCGACCCCCGAGGCAGAGAGAGCGGCCCTCCTATCTACTCCGGCGTTTGCGAGAGTCGACGTAGAGACATGGCCTCTATTGTGCGCTTATTTCGACTCCTAACGCAAACAGGTATGTATTTTAAATGTAATTCATTATTTATGATATAATTTATTTCTTTGTGTTTCTTAATTAGAAAACTAAATGTTAATGAGTTGTGCAGAAACAGTCCGCTCAGAATACAGAGAACAGGAAGTCGGCGAAGAGGGGTCGCCCCACTTACACAGGTGGCTCGAGGAACATTACTCGAGCCATGGAGTTATCGGTAAATTACAATAGACCGACCTTTGTGATATTCTGCAATATTAAGAGTTATTTTCTAATATTTCTAATATTAAGAGTTACTTTCTAATATTGCAGACATCTCGGACCGTGGCGTCAGGTGGTACACCGAGCGTGCTGTCCGCATATCTTGCCGTCCACGGCACCTCGACAGATCCCGCCACGGGCGAGCTTCGATATCCCGACGTCGCTACCCAGGAGTACTGCGCAAGTGTTAATATTTTTTCTACCCAAATTTGAAATTTTAGTTTTGGAAGGTTCAAGTTTAAATTTTATACTTATACTTTACTGCTTAATGTGGGTGTAGGAGCGGGTGGTTGAGCAGGCCCAAGCCTCGGGGATCGATTTTACCGGACAGAGCGATCCGAGGCTGCTGACCCCAGTTCTGGACGCCGCACATGGAGGGCACCACGGAGGTTGGGAGAGAGGCCGGGGACTGGGCCCTAGTAGGGCCCATATGAGGTTGGACTCCACCCCGGCGATTACTTCCTCCGTCTCCAGTGACCGACGTGTCCATCAGGAACTGGAGAGCTTGAGGGCCACCGTTCAGGAGTTGAAGGAGATGCTGGTATGTATACTGCTTTATAGTAAAATATCATGTCATATTATATAGATATCAACATATCCATAATTAGTACGTAGCTTGAGCTTATTTGGTTTTAGACTTAAGATTGATTAATCATACATACAGATGTAATTAAAAAAAACAACAAACTAGATATCCAAACGGGGTTTTGAAATAACTTAATAATGATACGAATTCGAATAATACACAGTTCTTACACGCTTATTACACACGTTAGGTCCAGATGCGACAGGGTACATCGGCCGAGCCTCCACATGCATCTCCTTCGGCTGCGGCTCCGCAAGCCACTACATCGGCTGCGGTTCCGCAGATAGCTCCTGTAGCTCCACCGCCAACTCAGACTCCCGCAGTCGCGGCTCCTCAAGCGACTACCTCGACGGCGGCTGCGCAGACCACATCTCCAGCTCCACATGCCGCTCAGACTCCCGCTCGTGACGAATTGCAGAGTTTATTGACCGAGGAGCAGGCGCGCGTTATTCTATCGTTATTCAGAAGTGGAGCTGGACCGAACTAGGGTAGCTTTTTGAAACATGCATTTATTTATATCATACATATTGTACTACATTTTGAAACTATATTGATATTGGTTTATATTTATATCATATTCAGTTTTTGGGTTTCTTTTGTATATTATATATATGCGTGAGATGTGATTATGAATACTGCAATATATGTTGTGTGACGATTAATTTTATATTTGATTGATGTATATATTATTGTGCACAGGGCGGGAAAAAATCAAGAAGCCCGTTTTTAAAAAAAAATACAGATAATATGTACCTACGGATTAATCCGTAGGCACATATGTTGCCCCTACGGCTATACCCGTAGGGGCAAAATATCAGCAGTAACTGATACTTCCCCCCTGATCTCAGTACCAAGGGGTTGGGAGTGCCCCTGCGGACATATCCGAAGGGGCCACTGCCACTCCCCTACGGAGTTAGCCGTAGGGGCAAAATATTAAGAATCCTGATATGTTGCCTCTACGGATAGGTACCTACGTAGATATCCGTAGGGGGTAGTACATGGACCTACGGTTATGTCCGTAGGTACATGTAATATATTAAAAAAAACAGTAAATAATATAAAATTTTATACCCTACGGATTACTCCGTAGGGACAACAGAACCTACACAGAAATCCGTAGGGGCAAGAATTTGCCCGTAGGTGCAAGTTCAAGGCCTTAACTTGCACCTGCGGCCTTTGCACCTACGGAGTATTTTTTCGCCCCTACACAGATATCCGTAGGGGCAGTGGGTTGCCCCTACGGATAAATCCGTAGGGGCAACCCTTATTTGTAGTAGTGGGCTAAAGAGCGGCGGAACCGAGGCAGAAGCTTGGCTTCTGCGGCGGTTCCGCGGCCAAATTATGAGATTAGGCTTCCATTTTTGCACAGTAATTTGTCTCTTCAGGTGCTGTATTTTCTGGGAATTTTTAACTTACACTCCATTGTTGAGTTTTCAGGGGTTGTTTTGGGGATTCGATTATTCGATCGGATTGTCTAATTTTGTCTATGTATTTTCTGGATAATTTTTTGAATATGTTAAAAGGTTCGACCAGATATAAATACCCACCTTTTCCCCTGTCGGGAAATTTCCAAGTGTCGGATCTTTCCGTGGTTTAATAACGTTCTAAGTAGTGCAAGTAACGCGATGGACCCTCTAGAAGACAACAAACCTTAACTCGATTATGTGACCGTCTTGAACTGCCCTTTGAACCTTAGGGTTTGGGGCAGTACGGCGTGCCACATGTGAGGTGTTGGCTTGACCCTTCTACGGCTGGACCGTTGGTACCGAGGCATGAACTGGATGTTTTTTAAACCTATTTCATGTGTTGATTTGTTTTGGAAAACTTGGGTGTTTGAATGTTCGATCGAAAAGTTTGATATTTTCTATTTTATCTGGAATGTGATAAAATATTTGGAATCCACAAGTAGTTATGAGATAACTGATTTGAATGTTATAAACATAGCAGTTTAGTCTCACTTGATCGGTTTCCACGGAATTTTGATGTGATCAAAAGTCCGTCGCAATCACGTAGCGTACGCGGATACTCGTGGGTAAAACTTAATAGATAGCCACGCCCCATAGACCCGACCAAGTGACTGTAGGAGAACCCCGTCGCCGAAAGCATCCGTTCGGGTGCTCGTGGCAGTGGTGTTCCGCCTTAGTGCACTTCGTCGATGGTATCGGGGGTGCGGCCGTCTACTAAAGTTTGCGACGAGCATTCGATCAGGTTGTCGGGAATCTTGTTGAATTGCCCGACTTGATATTGAAAAGTGTTTTCGATTTTGAGACTAAAATGCGGGGTTTATAATTGTTAGGCATGCGATGTCTAAGTAATTCATTTGATTAGGCATGCGATGTCTATGGAGGTTGCGGATTCCAACTGTTGTAGTTTTACACTTTCTTTTCTGTGACCGTAAGTGTAATATGTGATATCGCCGGTTTCGTTGCTATATGTCAACGACAATTGGGATACGCATATTTACTTACGTTGATGACATGTGATGTTATGTGTTGCTGGATATGTTATATTGGATCGTCGTGTTTGAATAGCCGGGTTTTTTTTTGTGAGATGAGTGTTTTTCATTTTCATTCATGTAAAAACTTGTATGTAATATTCTTTTATTGGGGCACTTCCAGGTTGCGGAAGATGTCACCTTTTATATATTATTTACTTTTCCGCACTAGGATAGACCCAAGGAGGGGAGCACAAGTAACCGGGTTCTGGAGTCCAGTGGGAGACCAACTCGAGGAGTGGAGTCCGGGTCTCCTAACTCTAGAATTGGTAGGGTTGCTTGCCGCTCTCGTAGGGGACTAAGGGTGTGGGTTTGGCTATTCATCGCGACCGTGGAATCCGTGTTTTATACTGGCTCGTATTGAAAATACGGACGTCCTAGTATATCCAATGTTTCATATGTTTATTCTGCTGCGATATCAGTGATGTGATCATGTGATATGTTCTGTGATGGATACTGTATATAGTATATATGATATATTATATAGGCGTTACTTATGTTTTACACCCGCGCTAGCCCTGCCCCGCTCTGCCGTTAGTTACCTAACCTAACGGTGCACGAGGGGACATCGAGGCGAATGCGGATGGTACACGTGTACGTCGTATTTATCTGTGATGTTTAGGTACTTAAATTATGGGACTTCATTAATATGATTAATGAAAGTAAAAGAAACCTAAAGATGTAGTGGAATCAAATTTCAAAAATAAAACAGGTAGCTACAGTTCTTGCTTTGCACAGCGGTATATATGATATATCCTGCACCTTATTCGATGAGGAAAGGACCGAGATCCTTTCACCGGGAGTGACTCCTTTAGCAATAACTGGCAGATGCTACAACCCTCGGTTTGTCTTTTGATAGCTTCTATAGTTTTTGCTTTGCACCGTGATATATATGATATATCCCGCACCTCATTCGACGAGGAAAGGGCCGACGATCCCTTCACCGGGTGTGACCCCTTTAGCAAAACTAGAAAAGCCTAAAAAACACTCCATTTTAAAATCATTTGATTCTACAACGATATCAAGTTCATTACGCAATAGGTTTTCAGAAAAACCTGTCATAGCCCTCCGTCATTTCAGATAAGTCCTGTTTAGTATTCGTGCTGCGTTTGTTGACCTTGTCAAGGCGCAGTGTGCGGTAGCTAACCAGTATTTATCTGCTTATGCATATGATGCAAATTGGGTTAGGGTAGTCGTACGGCCTTGTTGACCTTGTCAAGGGTCGTGCGGGTGGGTTTGATTCAATCAAGAAATGACGGGTTGAACTTGACTTACGGTCTATGGTTTGTTGACCTTGTCAAGGTCATAGATCGTTTGGGGCAAAATATTATCGGGAATTTCAAATGTTGAAATTTGCAATGAGATTGCATACCTTCTATGTGATAGTTAGATCCCGATACCCGCTGCGAGTAAGAGTTACTCCTGGGAGTGTTTTACACATTACAATTAGCTGATCAAGTAGGTGTCTAGAAAGGTGTCAACGGGGTTACGTCTCTGGGAAAACGAGGTTTACTGTAATTAGGTCCGTGCGAAAGCACGGGGAACCTCCCTCAAAGTACCGACACTGGCCTGGCTGAAAGATTGGCGAACTTGTAGCATGTAATTAATCCCGGCTAGTCTTTCCTTTTATGGTTTGAAGGAAGATTTGATAAAAAACAGTGGGAGCCATCCTGATTAGATAAAATAATAACCAATCTATTCTTGCAAGAGCGCACGCTGAGTGTTTTCTTCTCTCTCTCCATGTAGCGACCATATCACGCCTTAATCAAGATAATAATACGGATATTTAACCGAACCCGCTTGTTATACTGAGCTGGGGAACGTTGGTCCCGCTCCAACTTATAATTGTTATAAGACAGAGCAGGAAATTGGGGATTACCAGAATTCCCGTGCCGCCTAAACGAAGAAAGTGTATACTGATGCATCATCTTCGGGTGTGTTCAGTATACAGAACTGTTTCTCAGTATTCTTTACGTCCTGAATATAAGATACCGGATCAGGATCCCGCATATGTAATTTGTTACATGTGCTACAGATAGGTAAAGAACTAAGAACGGGTGATAAGTTTCATGAGACAGAAAACGGGGCAAGTATTGCAGCCAAGTCTGTTGGTCACTGTCACCCTGTATTACCAATACATTGATTCTGAACGAATGTTATTAGATACCGAACCTGATATACAAAATTATATCAGTCTCTTTATTAGTAAAGAAATGATAAAATTTTGTATTGTTGGATAATGTTTTGAACATTTCCTATATCAAAAGTTGATCGGTTCAGGCACGTTATCTAAATGCATTGATGTTCTAAATCAAACTACAGTTTTTAGTATACAGAACACACACAAGAGAAAGAGTTCAGAAATGAACGAATCCTTCTTGAGGCATTGTAGACTAGGTCATATCAATGCGACCCGACTAGATGAAGTTACATGTAGATGCATATTTTTAGTTTGAATTTACATCTTGTGAAACTTGCCAGTCATGTCACAGAGATAAGATGACCACAGCTCTGTTTATTGGAAACAGAGAAAGAGTTAGTAAACTCTTAGGATGATACATGTTGATGTATGAAGGTCCCCAGTCTACACATGCCAAGACCGGTTCTTTGTATTTCATTACATTCTCTGATAATCTCTCAAGATTCAGACATATGTTCCTGTTGAAACACAAGTCCGAACCTTTTGAGATATTCACAGAATATAAGTTAGAAGTAGAGAACCAAAGATGGTATAAGTATTATGTCCTTCGATGCGATCAGGGAGGAGAATACTTGAGCACGGAATTCCTGGACTATTCTAAAGGAGAATGAGATTCTCTCTCAGCATTACTCCTCCGTATACACCATAGCACGATGGTATATCGGGACGGAGCAATTGCACCCTATTCGATATGGTGCGCTCTATGATGAGTACTACTGAGTTACCTGTTTCCTTTTGGGAGTTATGCGCTTGAGAAGCTGCATACCTATTAAATAGGGTTCGAATCAGATCACAGCCTACCACTCCATATGAGATATGGTATGGGAAGTGCCCATGTCTTAAGCTAGTTAAGATTTGGGGTTGTCCGGCCTATGTCTAAAAGCAAAATCCGGAAAACCTCGAGGCAAGGTCTGTTCTGTAGAACTGGAAGAGTTCCAGCTATACAATCTACAGCAGATGATTTGATAGAACCAAACGATTCAGTAGATACCAACGAATCTCAGCCTCTCCGCCGATCTAGTAGGGTTTCTCACCCAACTGAGAGATACTTCTGCTTCTCGATGACAGTGGGAGCGAGGATTGCATCATGAGATGATGGCCCAACTAGTTTCGAGCAGGCCATCCAGAGTAGGGACTCTGTAAGAATGGCTGGATACTTAGCGATCTGAGATGGAATCTATGTACACCAACAAAGTATGGACTTTGGTTGCTATATCTGAAGGGTTAAATCCCCATCAGGAGAAAGTATATGTTGAGAAGATTACTTGGTGTAGATGGAAAAGTTGAGACTTTCAAAGCTAGACTTGTTAAAGGTTTTCGTCATCAACCAGGCGTGGATAATGATGAAACCTATTCTGGGGCCTATGCTTAAGTCCATCCAGATCCTACTTGCCACGGCTACATACCATGACTACGATATCTGGTGGTTGCGTGTCATGACTGCTTTTCTAAATAATATTTTAGAAGAGAGAGTCTATAAGTACACAGTCAGAGGGCTTCGTAGACAGTGAGAGCAGCGGAAACGTGTGCAAGATGTTTTATGTGATAAAGCAGGCATCGCGGAGTTGGAACATCTGTTTTGATGGATTAGTCAAAGAGTTTGACATCATCAAAATGGTAGATGAACCTTGTATATACAAGGAGGTAGTAGGGAGTATGGTGGCGATCTACGTAGAGTACGTGAATGACATACTCTTAATAAGAAAGGAGTTTCCTATGCTACGCTCGCTCAATCTCCACTAATCACAAGGATTCTCCGTATAGGATCAAAGTGATACCTCCTAAATCCTGAGTTTTGATCTATGAGATAGAAGTAACTGGATATTAGGATTCTCACTAGTTGTAGTGAGATGGTATTAATCGATCATGGGGAAAATCACTGGAAAGGTTCCAGAGTGATAAAGACGACTGAATGTCAGTCACAGGCATTGTCTTTACCCTTAGTAAAGGGACGGTATGTTGGAAGAGTTCCAAACTAGATACCGTAGCATACTAGACGATAAAGGCTGGATACATCGCTACTTAAGATGCTACCAAAGTGGCTGTCTGGGTGTATATTTGTTCATGAGATGAACTTAGTTCCTCCAATTGTGTGACAATGGAGTTGTGGATTATGCCAAGGAACGTCCGTCCCATCAATGATCCAGACATATTCTGAGGCAGTATCACCTGATCATGGAGATGGTTGATCTCCAGGGGATCGAGGTTAGGAGAGCAGACTCAGAGGACAACACGGCGGATCCACTCACAAAGGCCTTTTCCCAGAGAGAGACTTTTATGGGATGGTTGAGTATGAGATACTACAACCACTGCTATCAGATGGCCCTAGTGCAAGTGGGAGATTGTTAGTTATATGTATGCCCTAGAGGCCATTACTATACATAGGATGTATATTGTAGTGGATGCTTGGACATATATAGGGAGGACTTTCTTGCTCGACATGATAGTATGCTATCTGGTTGCTCTTTACCTTAACCTGTACACTGATTGTCTCTCTGTTACATGTTGGTAAAGCCCTTAGGATGTGTACTTGACTACATAGACTTTGATGCGGATCATACTAGTGGGGACATGGTAGTCCATAAGTACATCCTTCAAGGTCCCTAGTCGTGGGTATATCGAGACGGGGCATCGATATACCAGAGTAGACTAGCGTATACCTTCTCGACCCATACAGATGGGCGATGGATGATCCCATATCCATTGGTGTTTGACATCAGCGATGATATACGGGTGCTCAGTGGAGACTGGGTACACTGGACGGACTCGCCGAGAATTCCCAGATGGTATTATACCTTACGTCAGATAGCAGTTCTCTGGTGACACTGGTACAGAGTAGTCTGTTGACCCGAGATCGTCATAGAGTCTTGTATGGTTCCCACTGTGCTTTGATTTCCACCTTACCACGTCTAAGAGGGCCTGCAAAATGGTGGTTTTTGGGTACAGTCCCGAATCACATGGAGGCAATGAGCGATAGGAGGGGATTCGTCTCTCCCGGTATAGGGAGTTGATGTTGCGCTGTGTTCGATTGGCTATAACCGGAAATCCCTGGCCAGGGTTGCTGAGATTTACTAGTAAGTGTTACCAGTAGTTTCTCGAACTGTTAAAGACCTCATATCGGCACGACTTATCGAGCTACTGGGGTCTGACGTTTACCACCCCTAGGCGAGATATGCGACATATCAGACGATCAGACCGGACTGTACGGTAAGTGTTACTGGTTGGATTCACAGGAGTATGAGCGGGCTTGCTCGTCGATCTTCTGATCGCTCAATACCCGGGTGGCCGTTACGTTTAGCAGACCGCTTGCGGCTTGTGGGTGTTTGATATGATCAGCACCTGCTGCCGGCGTATTGACGAGTCTTTAGAGTCCTGCACAGAGGTTTCCTGGCTCAAGCGAAACGAAATAGGAGCGCATATGAGATATGTGCGGGACCGAGAATAATACCAGTATGTGATACTGTATTCTATTCTAACGATTTGTATCATCGGCAGGTTATATGTGATATAGCCGGGTTACCGAATCAAGTGTTGATTCGATACATTGATACACTTGATACTAGTCGGTTATATGCGATATGACCGGATCATTAAATCAAGTGTTGATTTAATGATTAATGTATAATTATATATATTTGATATATTACTTAGCATTAACTAGTATTGGTTCACATTAAATGGATTTTCTCACTTGAAGTGCACATTGTATATGTGATATATTTTTTGTGCACTTGATTGTATCATGTTTGATGATACGTGCATGTTTGGGTGTATGTTTAGTTTAAACCTTGGTTAGGTAAATGGTTAGGGTTTTAATTTATTTATTTATTTATTTTGGCAAAAAGAGAAATGGTGGCTTGCTTTGTTTTACATTGAAGCTTCATGAAGCTTTGAAAATGTTTACCATTTTTGTTTCATGCCTAACCTAACCATTCACCTAACCTTAGTTTACTCTCTACACATAACCATGGTTGCTAATATGATAAGAATCACTTATTTTCTATTATTGGTTAATTCATATTATATTATCTTGTTCTTCTTCTTCAAGAAGAATGAAACATTCTAGCATCAATGGCACCTTGAGAAAAAGAGTGAGAAATCCAATTCTAAAGTGAACCCACTTCCTATTTCTTCATCCTCTACCACTTGCCAAGTAGTATATGGTGTTTTCTTCACAAGTTTCATGACTTGGTGAAGTTGGAGCTTGATCTTGTGTTGCCTCGACGTACATCATTTTCGGCATCGAAGTCGACGACCTAGCCCGCCCATTTCTCCGATGAAGCCGACGCTAGAGCCCGGGATCCGATGATCGCAGCGAGGGGACTTCATCACGGAGCTTTGGAGGTGGAGGACCGGATCTACAAAGGTTGTACTTCCGTTCACTTAGCACTAAAGTAGTTTAGTAGCTTGTAGTATCGCCTAAACTCTAGTTAACGATCCGTATTAGGGTTTCTCGGCCCTGGAAAAATTAGAAATTGGCATGGTTGATGCCTTGTGAGACCTCATTAGTGTGCCTAAAAACCCTACAATATGCTGTGTAGGAAGACATCACTTAGCTACCGTACACTACGCCTTAACTATGGTCAACAAACGTAGCACGAATACTAAGTACTCTATTTCCTAAAATGACGGAGGGTCTGTGGATGGTTTTTGTTAAAAACCTTTAACGCTTTGAACTTGATATCGTTGTAGAATCGAGTGTTTTTGAAAAGGAGTGTTTTTTAGGCTTTTACTAGTTTTACTAAAGAGCTCACTCCCGGTGAAGGGATCTCGGCTCTTTCCCCATCGAATGAGGTGCGGGATATTCATGAATACCACTATTCAAAGAAAGAACTAGAGAAGCAATAAAAAAAACCGAGTGGGTTGTAGCATCTGATAGCTTTTGCTAAAGAGTCACTCCCGGTGAAGGGATCTCGGCTCTTTCCTCATCGAATGAGGTGCTGGATATTCATCAAGGAATACCACTATGCAAAGCAAAACCTAGAGCTACCCTTTTTGAAAATTTGATTCTATAACATCTTTAGGTTTCTTTCTTTTCATTAATCTCATTAATGAAATCCCATCATTTATGCTTCTTAAGCATCACAGATAAAGAAACGAAAATACTTATATAACGTACGCTTATGCTATTAGCATTCATCACAGGGTCCCGTCATGCACCGTTAGGCTAGATAACTAACGGCAGAGCGGGGGAAGGACTAGCGCGGACGCAAAACATAAGCAACGTTTATTATATATCATATATATAATAATAACATTCGTCTCATCATATAAAGTGATCACATCATAGATCATTGCAGCAGAAGTCAACATATGAAATATTGGATATACTAGGAGTTCCGCGTTTTAAATTAAGCCAGTAAAAAACACGGATTCCACGGTCGCGATGAATAGCCAAACCCATATCCCTAGACCCCTACGAGAGCGGCAAGCAACCCTACCAATTCTAGAGTTAGGAGATCCGGTCTCGACTCCTCGAGATGGTCTCCCACTGGACTCTAGAACCCAGTTGCTTGTGCTCCTCACCTTGGGTCTATCCTAATGCGGAAAGTAAATAATATATATTAATGGTGACATCATCCTTAACCCGGAAGTGCCCCAATAAAAGAATATTACATACAAGTTTTTACATGAATGAAAATGACAAACTCTCATCTCACATAAAATCCCCCGGCTTTTCAAACACGACGATCCAATATAACACATCACCGTAACACATAACATCACATGTCATCAACGTAAGTAAATATGCGTATCCCAATTGTCGTTGACATATAGCAACGAAACCGGCGATACACCACATATTACACTTACGGTCGCAGAAAAGAAAGGGAAAACTATAACAATTGGAATTCGCAACCACCATGCACATCATAAACCCGATATATCATGTACTTCAGATTTCATGCCTAACCATATGAATTCCTTAGACAACATAAACGCGGAATATCTCATATTCCGAATTTCATGTCAAACCTTATAAACCCCGCATTTTAGTCTCAATATTGAAAACACTTTTCAATAACCAGTCGGGTAATTCAACAAGATTCACAAAAACCTGATTGAATGCTCGTCGGAAATATTACTAGATGGCCGCACCCCCCGATGCCATCGACGAAGTGCACTTAGGCGGAACACCGCGGCAACGAGCACCCGTGAAGATACTTTTGGCAATGGGGTTCTCCTACAGTCGCATGGTCAGGGCTTTTGGGCGTAGCTTGTTGGGTTACGGCAGCACCCCGGCCATCAATCCGTGGCCAAATGCGGAACAAAAACTTTTAAAACCCGGCGCTAACGGAATCCTAATCTACAGATCGTACCATTAACCCTATACTAGTTCTTAGAAAGGAGTTTAGAGAGGTTATACCGATCGATCCGTGTCCTTCGGTCTTCAACCTTTGTCCCAAGCTCCTCCTGGCTTCCCCGATCAAGTTTGATCTCCGGTCTCCCTCCGTTGAAGAAGATCCACGTTGAGGGTTCGTTATACGGGCTCCCGCCTCAAAACCGAAGCAACTCGAGCATCCAGCTTGCTAGCCTAGATACCCAAGATGAAGTAAAGAGTGTGTGTGAATACTTTGTCTCAAAACACCTAAGGATTCTCAACTCATGAGAGGGTATGGGTGGAGGTTGAAGAAGATGCCCATGAGGGGAAAGTTTGAGCTCAAGAAAGACCAAGTGAAGAAAGTGAGTAAAGTGTGAATACTTTTGTGAGTAAGCAACTAAAAAAAATTCCTCCACCAAAAAAAAAGATCTTCCTTCTCCCAAAAAAACACACAACAAAATATCTTAGCCATGACAAAATGAATCAACACATAACCCAAGACCATGAGTCACCAAGTGCAAACATCAAGAATCAATGCTCAAGGCCAAGACTTGCACTCACACTTTCCACCAATTATACATTTAAACTAAATGTTTAATCCCAAAAATAAATAGCATCAACTAAAGAAATCTTGTAACGAATTACAAGAATACCCCTCATCCGTATATACATACCCGCATTCGAATTTTGACTGAATAAGAATACAACGAGACAAAACTAATCCAACAATATAATACTAGGATCTGGCTTAAACCAAAGCCTACTAGTATTATCCGTCCGATCATGATCCGTGCGCAAATGCATGAATATGATCAAGCCCTACCATAAAACCATACGGCCTCTACAACGTTTCGCCCGAACGAGGGAAACCCTCTGTGTGGGACTCTAAAGACTCGTCAATACGCTGGCAGTGGGTTTAACCACAAGCACGTCAGTGGCACTAGCTGTACGTAACGGCTACCTAAGTATTGAGCGATAGGGAGGGTGACGAGCAAACTCATCCTGAAACCCTACTGAGCCTGATAGTGACATTATCCGTACAGTCCGGTCCGTTCGTCTATGAGTATCGCATATCGAGTCCAGAAGGTGGATAAAATCAGACCCCTAATAACTTCATATTTAGTGTCGGTATGAACCCTATCACCACCTAAGAAACTACCGATCCTAGATCAGTAATTCTCGACTACCTTGGCCAAGGATTTCTAGTGATGGCCATCCGTGCACTCTGCGACATTAACCCCCAATACTGGGAGAGATGAATCCCCTGACGATCCGCTCACTGCCTCCATGTAGCTCGGGACTGTACCCAACTAAAACCTGTTTGCACGACTCCTTTGTGCCGTGGTAAGGTAATAATCAAAGCACAGTGGGAACTCACATGAGACAAATGACGATCTCAGGCCGATAGACTAACCAGTACACATGTCACCAGAGAACTACTATCTGGCATTAGGTATAATATCAACTAGCATGTTCCCGACGAGTCCGTCCGGTGTACTCATAACCCAATGAGCACCTGTATACATCTTAGGTGAACCAACTAACACCAATGGCTTGTAAGACCCGCCACCGCCCTTCGTCGGGGTCTCGATCCGTATACACCTGTCTACTCTTGGAGTATCAATGCCCAGTCACGAAACTCCCACGACTAGTGACACTTTATGGATGTGCTTATAGACCACCAAACTCTCACGTATATGATCGCCATCATACTGCTGGTAGTCAAGCAAGAATCCTATGTGATCTATCAACATGTAATAGTGATCTGTAATGTCACCTGAAGCATGTACATGATGATAAATACAAACCAGAAGCATACTATCATCTCGAGTAAGACTGTTCTACCGGTATAGGTCCTCCCTCAGTCATTGCAATCATGTGCCTGCAATCCAATAATTGACTTGAGGGCACTATAGCCAACAGTCCCACTTGCACTTAAAGCTAATTATTACATTGTCGCATACTCACAGCCCGTGTGATACCGAACACCCAATTTCTCTACTAATCAATTTCATAAAACTTGTTTGTAAAACTATTGCGTTCGAGAAACAGCCTCAGTGAATGAATCCGCTCCGATGTTTGTTTCTATGTCTCTCTTTATCTCAAGTTCGCGGAGAAAACCATCTCCTGAAATGAGCAATACCTGTCTTAGAATATGTCTAGATATCTGGTGGGACCCAGTTCGCAAATGAACTCCAAATCCAGCAAACTTCTTAGATTGTATCGTCCACTGAATTTAACTAGTATCCTGCGCCATGCCTCCCTCAGTATCCTCTTGGACCACCTATCCAAACTACTACCCCTCGTCAAGAGAGAAAACTATAACTCTGACAGTCACTCAGTCATCCAAGTCACCTTGAAAGCCTGGAATAATAACCGTCGCCCGAAGAAGACCGCCTTTACAAAATCCCTAGAACATCCACTTATGTTCATAAACTGCTTCCGAACGTTTCTCCAGGATTGGATTAATATATAAACTTATAACAGCTAGTGCAAAAACAATATCTGGTGTGGTACTTGACATCTCATGATTGACTCAATTGCCTAAGAAAGTGATATGCCAATCATGCACATCCCTCTCTCCTTTAGTCTGTAAAAAACCTTTAGAGAGGGTGACTCCATCACCTGCAGGTACACCACCATGCCAGGAGTCGTATATTCTAAAACACCTTTAGAATACTATCTAAGTACCCGGATTGGGAAACCACCCAAATCTAGATCTAAAACCATAGATCTAGTAACCAGAATGCCTGATATAATATCCATATCCTATGTGGAGAAACTTCTGTGTGACAACCACAGTACAACCGATCGTAGTATAGGAATTTCACTTCCTACAAAGTGCGTGTTATCTAAATACCAGGATATCACACCGTACTACCTTCTTAACAAATCCATCTCCTATTCTGATGAAGTCAAAGCTTATGACTGTTATATCAAAAATAGATGATCTATCTCCGCTATACTTTTTTTAGTCTATAAATAGACACAACCTACTTGTCCACTATACTTCCGCTGCTCCCACCGACTACAACAACCCTCTGGCAGAGTTATATACACGTGCTCTTCTAATGCTAGTTTAGAACGGCGCTATACTCATCCTCCTGCCTGGTCTCATAGTCTAGAACAGCAGTAATGGCAAGTCTGGGTAAACAAGAACCTCCCTGTCACCGTCTTTGAGGATACCGAAGTTCCTCTCAGGCGCCTGAGGTTACCCACCATATCTGCGAAGTGGCTAATGGAATGTCAAAACTGATTGAATATTTAGGTTCAATTAAATTTTTCAGTAATCGTTTGTGGTTTTGGAATCACTTCCAGTTCTACCATACTCCGACTACTGTTTTCTGAAAAAGTCCATTTTACTAAAACCGTGACGAGTCAAGAACAATATCACTATTGATCATCCAGATGGTAGAATGTTACCCCTCGTCATAGCCCGGGACAACCCACAAACTGCCATTACAGAAACGTGCCTTGAGTCATCCAGAGTCCGGTTTTAATCATAAGCTGGATAACTCCATATACCTTAATATCGTTAAGATATGAACCATTCTATATACAATATAGAAACAGAGGCACTGATTTAATTGGAACCAGATTCAAATCATGTAGCTGTCTCCAATGCATGTCAACTAAATGGAAGGAGACCGATCAACATTACTCAACTAGGAGTGCATCCAAATATATGTAATCTGAAAGAGAAGCAAGTTCTAAAATCCATTACTATCAACTGAATACCGAACACAAGTATCTACATCTTCCATCACCTTGAAGAATCTTGATACTTGCAACACATAGTTCTCTACTTTATTCTTGTATATATGACTTCTCAAAACTTGGACCTTGTATTTCTACGAAACACTTGTCTAAAACTGGAGAAGTCACAAGTAAACAGAATATAGTACGAGGACCAACCCCTTTATCCTAATTGACACCAGACAACATACAATACTTTATATAAGTCAACCGAGTTTTATAACTCAAACCCTGTGCGTCGTAGGTTGAAAACTGTACTGTGGTTAAGAAGAATTACACCGTTGTTTAATGCTTCTTACCCAATCATCAACTGATATGGGTAAATGTCATGGACATAATTTCAAAAAGTTATATCTCACTTTATAAAATAAACGTACAGATATATCAGTTTGAAATTGGTGCATAACAACGGATATTTAAAACCAAATATTTGTTATCGGGTAAAACACCAGGCGATTTCCTAAAATATCACCAATTACAACGAATTCCGATATAATGAGAATATAATCACCTAATTCCTAATAACTTACGCCCACTCATCATCTGTAAAACCATGCAGATGTGAGAATCAAACCTGGTAAATACATACCCTGGAGCAAAGATCTAATTAGGAAATCAGTTTTCAATTAGCAACACATAGTGAAACTGAAACATGAAAATATTTCGAAGGGGTAGCCGAGTATTCCTAGTAATGCCTCTTCCATTATACAGATTCACGACTGTAACCATATATTTCCTTGCCATCTCTCCAAATCCCTTTATTTGTCTTTACTCATTACCTTTTGTACACCACCCTTAGGTTAAATGGTTTTCTTCCTTTCCTACCGTTCGACACCATCCTATGGTTTGGAAGAAGACTATCCAATAAGCGTAATAGATGCAATCTCCTAATCCTAGGAGCCCTCGAAACCTGAGAGAAGGTAAAGATAAAAGATAACAGAATAAACCTTATTCTATTTCTCTTGAACCAGAATCCATCCTCGAACTGGAACAAGTTCCTTCGAGTTCATATGTAACTATACGACGGATTATCCAATAACTGTTGATCTTCATAGTGATACGGGGTGTTCTGGAGAAATTAAAAGGTGAAATGGGAATGGGGATGATATACACGGTTTGGTCATGAATGACAGTAGTCGCAATTTACTTTTCCTTCTTTCTAATCCCTTTATTTGTCTTTACTTATTATCTCCTGTACACCACACTTAGGCTAATTGGTTTTCTTCATTCCTCACCTTTCGGCACCTGCCTATCATTTAGAAGAAGACTATCTAATAAGCGCAATAGGATTACCCTATCTAAATCCTAGGAGTTCTCGCAACCTGAGAGAAGATAAAAGGAAAAAGACAACTGAATAGTCCCATTCAATTTCTCCAGAACTGGAAACCATTCTCGAATCTAAAACAAGTTTCATCGAGTTCGTATGTAACTATACGATGGTCATATCAAATAAATATGGATCTTCGTAGTGATACGGAATATTCCAGAGAAATTCAAAGGGTAAAAGAAGGAGTGGCAATGAAGTATGCAACTTTGATAATCCAAAAGCCAGTGTGTTTTAAGAAGGTTCGGTTAACTTGGTTCATGATGTAGGGTTACTAGGCACTATCAAAAGGGTCTATAGGGCATCAACCATGCCGAATTTAAAATTTACAAGTGCCGAACAACCTAAAGCGAGAATCTTTGCTAGATAATTAGGGTTAACAAAGCATGTAAACAACTTTACATTTAAAGGAAAGGGATTACAACCTTTGTAGTCCACTCCTTCACTTCATAAGCTCTAAGTAGTCGTCCTTTCGCCGTGATCCATGAACTTCCGGACTCTAGAGAGACTCCACAAGCCGAATAATCCAATCTTGCTTGAATTCTTCCTTTTTGAAGATGATCTACCTTGAAGAATTTTTAACTCAAGCTCTCACTTCTCTAATCAAGTATTAGTGAAGTGAACACCATAATCTAAGTGGCTAGAATAGATGAGGATGATGAAGTAGGAATTTAGCTCTCTTTTGTTTTTATTTTCTCACTTTGGTTCATTACTTTTCAAAAAGCTAGCAAGCTTTTCAAGGAGGAAGAAGAAGAAGAAGAAGTCTTTTGTGATGAATAATGAAAAACTTATTATGGTTACAATTGCAACCCTTGGTTAAGAAAGAAAAGACTTAACCATTGTAGAGAATAAACCATGGTAAAGGGTTTGGGTTGGGTTAAGAAATATCTTCACAAAATATCAACAAAACATATCTAAGCTTAAAACAAAAAATAAAGCTTCTAGAAGCTTCATGAAAAAGATAACCCAAATCAAACCGTAACTATGTTTAATCTCCACAACTCATGTTGCATTTATAATCATAACTTGTTACAATATTATATATCACATATATAATATATTTTTGTAACAAAAGAATTAACATATATCGCATATATATCAATGTATTATCCGGTGAGAAAATGAATCAATAAAGTGAGTTTATATTAGATAATGTAATGTAATATATCATATATATAATTATACATTAAATTATCGAATCAACACTTGATCCGACAATCCTGCTATATCGTATATAACCGACTAATATATCATGTACCGATTCATCGAATCAACAATTGATCCGATGACCCGGCTATATCACATATACCCGGCCGATATCATATATTGCGAGAATAAAATACAGTATCTCATATCGTAATATTCTCAATCCCGCACATATCACATATGTGCTCCTACTCCGTTTTGCCTGAGTCAAGAAACCTCTGTGTAGGACTCTAAAGAATCATCAATACGCCAGCAGTAGGTGATGAACATATCAAACGCCCACAAGCTGCAAGCGGTCAGCTAAACGTAACAGCCACCCAGGTATTGAGCGATCAGAAGATCAACAAGCAAGCCTGTACATTCTCCTGTGAATCCAATCAGTAACACTACTGTACAGTCCGGTCTCTTCGTCTGATATGTCGCATATCTAGTCTAGGGGTGGTATACGTCAGACCCCAGTAACTGATAAGTCGTGTCGATGTGAGGCTCATAACAGGTTGATAAACTACTGATAATACTTACCAGTATCACTCTATATCATCCTGGCCAGGGACTTCTAGTTATAGCCAATCGAACACAGCACGACATCAACTCCCTATACCGGGAGAGACGGAACCCCTCCTATCGTTCATTGCCTCCTTGTGATTCGGGACTGTACCCAAAAGCCACCATTTTGCACGCCCTCTTGGACGTGGTAAGGTGGAAATCAAAGCACCGTGGGAATCACACAAGACTCAATGACGATCTCGGGTCTATAGACTAACCTGTACCAGTGTCACCAGAGAACTGCCATCTGACGTGAGGTATAATACCATCTGGGAGTTCTCGGCGAGTCCGTTCAGTGTACCCAGTCTCCACTGAGCACCCATACACCATCATTGATGTCAAACACCGATGGATATGGGATCATCCATCGCCCATCATATGGGTCAAGATGCGTATATGCTAGTCTACTCTGGTGTATCGATGCCCTCTCTCGATACACCATCGACTAGGAACAATTATAGGATGTACTCATAGACTACCGTGGCCCCACTAGTATGATCTCATCATAGTCCCAGTAGTCGAGTACATATCCTAAGGGCTTTATCAACATGTGAGTGCATGACAGTAAACTAATACAAGTCAACATGTTTAGACAAAGAGAAACCAAATAGCTTACTATCATGTCGAGAAAGAAAGTCCTCTCTATATATATCCAAGCATCCACTATAATATACATCATATGTACAACAATGGCCTCTAGGGCATATATATAACTAACAATCTCCCACTTGCACTAAGGCCAGCTATTGTAGTATCTCATACCCAACATCCCGAAGAGTCTCTCAAACTGTGTCTGGGGAATGACCATCTTGAGTGGATCCGCAGTGTTGTCCTTCGAATCAACACTCCTGACCTCGATCTCCCGGCGATCAACTATCTCTTGGATTAGGTGATACCGCCTCAGAATATGTCTGGACTTCTGATGGGACCTGGTTTCCTTGGCTAAAGTCACAGCTCCATTGTTATCATAATACAAAGGTATTGGATGCTCAATGGACGGAACCACACCAAGTTCAGTGATGAACTTCTTCATCTAGACAGCCTCTTTTGCAGCATCGTTGGCAGCGAGGTATTCAGCCTCCATCGTCGAGTCTACAACGGTTTCCTGTTTGGAACTCTTCCAACATACCGTCCCTCCATTGAGGGTGAAAACAAATCCCGAGTGCGACTTAGAGTCGCCCTTATCACTTTGGAAGCTCGAATCGGTAAAGGACTCCACCTGGAGTTCTCCATTACCATACACCAAGAACATCTCTTTAGTTCTTCTCAAGTACTTGAGAATGTTCTTCACAACTATCCAGTGACTCTCACCAGGATCTGCTTGATACCTACTCACTATACTTAGTGAGTAGTGAGTATGCTACATCGGGTCTGATACATAGCAGCGCATACATGATAGAGCCTACTGCCGAAGCATAGGGTATCCCTTGCATGCGAGCTCTTTCCAAATCAGTTTAGGGAGACATCTCTTTGGAGAGAGTGAGTCCAGAGATCGTGGGTTGGTTACCACGCTTGGATTTTTCCATACTAAACCTCTTTAGTATGGTGTCAATGTATCTGGATTGGGACAATCCCAGTATCCATTTAGATCTATCTCTATAGATCATAATTCCCAGTATGCCGGAGGCATCACCAAGATCTTTCATTGAGAATCTTTGTGATTAGAAGAGCATGACCGATTGCAGCATAGGAACATCATTTCCTATCAAGAGTATGTCATCGACGTACAATACGAGGAAGACAACCATACTCTCTGCAACCTTTTTATTTATACAAGGTTCATCTACGTTTTTGATGAAGTCAAACTCTTTGACTACAACATCAAAGCAGATGTTCCAACTCCGCGATTCCTGCTTTAACCAGTAGATAGATTTAACCAGCTTACACACCTTTCCGCTGCTCCCACTATCTACGAAGCCCTCTGGCTGAGTCATGTACACGCACTCCTTTAAATCACTATTTAGAAAGGCGGTCTTAACATCCATTTGCCAGATTTCGTAGTCATGGTAAGCAGCAATGGCAAGTAAGATCCGGATGGACTTAAGCATAGCCACTGGAGAAAAGGTTTCGTCATAATCCACACCTGGTCGTTGACGAAAACCGTTTGCAACAAGTCTAGCTTTGTAAGTCTCAACTTTTCCATCTACACCAAGTTTCTTCTTAAAGATCCATTTGCTCCCTATGGGTTTTACCCCTTCAGGAGCAACTTCCAAAGTCCATACTTTGTTAGCGTACATGGATTCCATCTCAGATCGCATTGCATCTAGCCACTTCACAGAGTCAGCACTCGTGATGGCCTGCTCGAAGCTAATTGGGTCATCATCTTGCATGATGCAATCCTCGCTCCCACCATCAATGAGAAAACCATAGTATCTCTCAGGTGGATGAGAAACCCTACTAGATCGGCGGAGAGGCTGGGGTTCGTTGGGTACTACTGAATCCTCTAGTTCCAATAAATCATCAGTTGTAGTTTGTGGTGCTGGAACTTCTTCCAGCTCTGCCTCTTTGCCACTAATTTCTTTTGCAAGAAATTTCTTTTCTAAAAAGGTGGCATGTTGAGCAACAAATACCTTTTGCTCTTCACTGTGGTAGAAAAAATCTCCATAAGAATTCTTCGGATATCCCACAAACTTTCAAAGAACTGATCGTGCCTCGAGTTTGTCCGGATTTTTCCATTTGACATAGGCTGGACAACCCCATATCTTAACTCGTTTAAGATACGGTCTCTTCCCACTCCATATCTCAAATGGTGTGATAGGTACAGATTTAGACGGAACTTGATTCAATAGGTATGCCGCTGTCTCAAGCTCATAACCCCAGAAGGAAATAGGTAACTCAGCATTGCTCATCATAGAGTGCACCATATCTAATAGGGTGCGATTCCTGTACTCCGATACACCGTTGTGCTGTGGTGTATAGGGAGGAGTAAGCTGAGAGAGAATCCCATTCTTTTTTAGATAGTCCAGGAACTCATTGCTTAAGTATTCTCCTCCTTGACCAGATTGAAGGATCTTAATACTTTTGCCCGTTTGGTTCTCTACTTCGTGCTTATATTCTCTGAATTTATCAAATGTTTCAGACTTGTGTTTCATCAGGAACACATGTCCGTAGCTTGAGAGATCGTCAGTGAATGTAATGAAGTAGGAAGAACCGTTCCTGGCATGTGTAGGCATTGGTCCACATACATCACTATGTATCAGCCCCAAGAGTTTTATAACTCTTACTCCGTGTCCACTAAAAGGAGTTTTGGTCATTTTGCCTTTGAGACATGACTGGCAAGTGTGATAGGATGATAATTCGAACGGATTCAAATATCCATCCTTATGCAATTTAGCTAGCCGAGTCGCATTGATATGACCTAGTCTACAATGACACAAGAAAGATTCGTTCATTTCTGAACTTTTCCTCTTGTTTGTGTTCTGTATATTAAGAATTGTAGTTTGATTTAGAACGTACATGCCATTATTTAACGATCCTGATCCTATCAACTTTTGATTCAGGAATATGTTCATAACATCATCCTGTATTACAAAATTATATCCTTCTTTATTCAATAAAGAAACTGATATAATATTGCATATCAGGGTCGGAACGTATTAGCATTCGTTCAGAATCAATGTATTACATTTTGGTAACACAAGGTGATATTCGCCAACAGCCTTGGCTGCAACATCTGCACCATTCCCTACTCTTCCGGAATGATCACCCATTCCCAAATCTCTACCATTACGTAGCCCATGTAACATATTACATATGTGGGATCCTGATCCGGTATCTAATACTCAGGACATAGAGTGAACTGAGAAACAGTTCTTAGTAACTAACACTTCCGAAGAAGATGCATCAGCATGCTTTTTCTTCGCTTGGGCGGTGTGAGAATCCAGATATTCTCCTATTTCCTGCTCAGTCTTAGAACACTTATAAGAAAGAACATGGCCAATGTTCCCCTGCTCAGTATAATAAGCGTGTTTAGTCAATACATCCATATTATTATCTTGATTAAGGCCTGACTTGGTCGCTACCTGGAGAGAGAGAGAAGAAAACACTTTAGCGTATGCTCTTGCAAGATTAGATTGGTAATTATCTTATCTAATCAAGATGTCTCCCACTGTTTTTATCAAATCTTCCTTCAAACCCTAAAAGGTAAGACTAGCCGGGATTAATTACACCTTACAAGTTCGCCAATCTTTCAGCCAGGCCAGTGTTGGTACTTTGAGGGAGGTTCCCAGTGCTTTCGCATGGACCTAATTAAAATAAACCTCATTTTCCCAGTGGCATAACCCCGTAAACACCTTTCTAGTCACCTACTTGATTGGTTAATTGTCCTGTGTAAAAATCTCCCAGGCGTAACTTTTACTCGCAGTGGGTATCAGGATCCATCTATCTCATAGAAGGTATGCAATCTCATTGCAAATTTGAACACTTGAAATTCCCGATAATATTCTGCCCCTAGCAATCTATGACCTTGACAAGGTCAACAAACCATAAATCGCAAGTCAAGTTCAACCCGTCATTTCAAGATTGAATTAAACCCACCCACATGACCCTTGACAAGGTCAATAAGGCTGTACGAATACTCTAATCCAATCACATATCATATTTTAGCAGATAAACATTAATTAGCTACCGTACACTGTGCCTTGACAAGGTCAACAAACGTAGCACGAATACTAAGTAGGATTTATCTGAAATGACGGAGGGCCACGACAGGTTTTCAGAAAACCTATTGCGTAATGAATTTGATATCGTTGTAGAAACAAGTTATTTTGAAAAGGAGTGTTTTCGAGGCTTTTCTAGTTTCGCTAAAGAGGTCACTCCCGGTGAAGGGATCTCGGCTCTTTCCTCATCGAATAAAGTGTAGGGTATATCATATATACCGCAGTGCAAAGTAAGAACTATAGAAGCAATTAAAAACTAAACCGCGAGTTTATAGCATATGCCAGTTTTGCTAAAGAGGTCACTCCCGGTGAAGGGATCTCGGCTCTTTCCTCATCGAATAAGGTGCATGGTATATCATATATACCGCTATGCAAAGCAAAACTGTAGCTACCCTTTTTATAAAGTTTTGATTCTACAACATCTTTTAGGTTTCTTTTCTTTTATTTATCTCATTAATAAATCCCATCAGTTATGCTTCCTAAGCATCACAGAAGAAAAGAAAGCTGTAATATTTATATATCATATATATAGTATAAGCATTCGTCTCAGGCAGTAATATGATCTCATCACAGAACATTGCAGCAGAAGATAACATATGAAACATTGGATATACTAGGACGTCCGTGTTTTATTTCGAGCCTATATAAAACACGGATTCCACGGTCACGATGAATAGCCAAACCCACATCCCTAGACCCCTACGAGAGCAGTAAGCAACACTGCCAATTCTAGGGTTAAGTGACCCGGTCTCGACTCCTCGAGATGGCCTCCTACTGGACCCTAGAACTCGGTTACTTGTGCTACCCTCCTTGGGTCTACCTAATGCGGAAAAATAAATAATATACTATGGTGACATCATCCTCAACCCGGAAGTGCCCCAATAAAAGAATATTACATACAAATGAATTTTACATGAATGAAAATTAAAACCCTCATCTCACATAAAACCCCCGGCTATTCAGAACACGACGATCCAATATAACATATCACAGCAACACATAATATCTCATATCATCAACGTAAGCAAGTATGCGTACTCCGATTGTCGTTGATGTATAGTGTAGGGTTCCTAGGCACACCCATGAGGTTCTACAAGTGATCAAACATGGCCAATTCAAAATTTTCTATGTGCCGAGAAACCCTAAACTAGATCGTTACTAGAGGTAAGGCGATGCAATGCAAGTTAACAACTTTAACTAAAAAGGAAAGTGACTATAACCTTTGTAGATCTGGTCCTCCACTTCTCTAGCTCCGTGTTGACGTCCCTCCGCTGCGATCATCGGATCCCGGACTCTAGCGATGGTTTCGTCGAAGAAATGATCGGGCTAAGTCGTCGACTTCGATGCCGAAGATGATCTACGTCGAGGCAACTCAAGATCAAGCTCCAACTTCACCAAGTTATGAAACTTGTGAAGAAAACACCCTATACTACATTGCAAGTGGTAGAGGATGAAGAAATAGGAAGTGGGTTCACTTTAGAATTGGATTTCTCAGTCTTTTTCTCAAGGCACCATTGAAGCTAGAATGGTTTCTTCTTCTTGAAGAAGAAGAAGAAGAAGAAGAAGAAAAAGAATATGATAAAAATTATCAAAAAAGAAAATAAAGTGATTCTTATCATTTTAGCAACCATGGTTTAGTGTAGAGAAAAAACTATAGTTTAGTTGAATGGTTAGGTTAAGGGATAAAGACAAAATGGTAGACTTTCAAAGATGCTTTGAAGTTTCAAGAAGCTTCAAGCAAAGAAGGAAAAGAAAACCATCATTTTATCCTTTCCAAAATGAATAAATAAATAAATAAATAAAACAAACCCTAACCATTAACCTAATCATAGTTTAAAGCGCGCACACACACCCAAGTTTGCATGTATCATTAAACATGATACAAACAAGTGCACAAAAATATATCTTATACACAATGTGCACATCAAGTGAGAAAATCCATCTTAAGTGAACAAATACTAGTTAATGCAAAGTAATATATCAAATATACAATTATACATTAAATCATTAAATCAACACTTGATTTAACGATCCGGTCATATCGCATATGACCGACTAATATCCGATGTATCGACTTATCGAATCAATCCTCGATTCGATAACTAGGTTATATCGCATACAACCAATCGATACATTCATCGCGAGAATAGAATACGGTATCACATACACGCATTATTCTCGGTCCCGCAAATATATCATATGCGCTCCTATTTCGTTTCGCTTGAGCCAGGAAACCTCTGTGTAGGACTCTAAAGACTCGTCAATACGCCGGCAGTAGGTGATGATCATATCAAACACCCACAAGCCGCAAGCGGTCTGCTAAACGTAACGGCCACCCGGGTATTGAGCGATCAGAAGATCTATGAGCAAGCCCGCTCACACTCCTGTGAATCCAACCAGTAACACTTACCGTACAGTCCGGTCTGTTCATCTGATATGTCGCATATCTCGCCTAGGGGTGGTAAACGTCAGACCCCAGTAGCTTGGTAAGTCATGCCGATATAAGGTCCATAACATAGCATGAAAATACTGATAACACTTACCAGTAGATCACTGCAACCCTGGCCAGGGATTTCCAGTTATGGCCAGTCGAGCATAGCGCAACATCAACCCCCAATACCGGGAGAGACAAATCCCCTCCTATCGCTCATTGCCTCCATATGAATCGGGACTGTACCCAAAAACCACCTGTTTGCATGACTCAGTAGAGCCATGGTAGGGTGGAAATCAAAGCACAGTGGGAGACACACAAGACTCTATGACGATCTCGGGTCAACAGACTAAGCTGTACCAGTGTCACCAGAGAACTGCCATCTGACGTGAGGTATAATACCATCTGGGAGTTCTCGGCGAGTCCGTTCAGTGTACCCAGTCACCACTGAGCACCCGCATACCATCTCTGATGTCAAACACCAATGGATATGGGATCATCCATCGCCCATCACATGGGTCGAGAAGATATACGCTAGTCAACTCTGGAATATCGATGCACCGTCTCGATATTCCCACGACTAGGAACATTGAAGGATGTACTCATGGACTACCCAGGCCCCACTAGTATGATCCACATCATAGTCCTGGAAGTCGAGTACACATCCTAAGGGCTTTATCAACATGTAACAGAGAGACATAAAGTATACATGTTAAGATAAAGAGCAATCAGATAGCGTACTATCATGTCGAGCAAGAAAGTCCTACCTATATATGTCCCAGCATCCACCACAATATACATCCAATGTACAGTAATGGCTTCTAAGGCATACATATAACTAACAATCTCCCACTTGCACTAGGGCCATCTGTAGCAGTAGTTGCAGTATCTACTACTCAACCATCCCATATAAGTCTCTCTCTGGGAAAAAGCCTTTGTGAATGGATCCGCCGTGTTGTCCTCTGAGTCTACTCTCCTAACCTCGATCACCCTGGGGATCAACTATCTCCATGATCAGGTGATGCTGCCTCAGAATATGTCTGGGTCACTGATGGGACCAGGGTTCCTGGGCCAAAGCCACACTTCCTTTGTCATACAATGGTAGGAACCTAGTTCATCTTATGAACCAATATACACCCAAACTGCCTTTTTGGTAGTATCTTTAATTGCGATGTTACCAGCCTTTATCCTCTAGTTTGCCACGGTATCTAGCTTGGAACTCTTCTAACATACCGTCCCTCTACTGAGGGTAAAGACAATGCCTGCGACTGACATTCAGTCATCCTTATCACCCTGGAACCTTTCTAGTGATTCACCTTTATCTTATTTGGAGAATCCTTGTGATAGGAGGAGATTGACCGTGTGTAGTATAGGAAACTCTTTTCCTATCAAGAGTATGATGTCCACGTATAATACGAGGATGACCACCTTACTCTCTACTACCCTTTTGTGCATACAAGGTTCATCTACCATTTTGATGAAGTCAAACACTTTGACTACCACATCAAAACAGACGTTCCAACTCCGCGATGCCTGCTTTATTCTGTAAAGCAACTTGCACACGTTTCCGCTACTCCCACTGTTTACGAAGCCCTCTGGCTGTGTTCTTATTGACGTTCTCTTCTAAATCATTATTTAGAAAAGTAGTCATGGCACCCAACCATCAAATATCGTAGTCATGGTATGTAGCAATGGAAAGTAGGATCTGGATGGACTTAAGCATAGTCCCTGGAAAAGGTTTCATCATTATCCATGCCTGGTTGATGACGAAAACCTTTAACAAGTCTAGCTTTGAAAGTCTCAACTTTTCCGTCTACACCATGTAATCTTCTCAAGATATACTTGCTCCGGATGGGGATTTAACCCTTCAGATATGGCAACCAAAGTCCATACTTTGCTGGTGTACATGGATTCTATCTCAGATCGCTAAGCATCCAACCATTCTTACAAAGTCCCCACTCTCGATGGCCTGCTCGAAAATAGTTGGGTCATCATCTCATGATGCATTCCTCGCTCCCACTGTCATCAAGAAACCGAATTATCTCTCAAGCGGATGAGGAACCCTGCTAGTTCGGCAGAGAGGCTGAGGTTCGTCGGGGACTATTGAATCCTTTGGTTCTTTCAAATTATCAGCTGCAGTTTTGTATAGCTGGAACCTTTCCAATTCTACAGAACCGACCTTGCCTCGGTCTTGTCCTGATTTTGCTTTAGACATAGGCCGGATAATCCCAAATCTTAACTTACTTAAGAGATAGGCTCTTCCGACACCATATCTTATATGGAGTGGTAGGCACGGATTTGATTCGAACTCAATTCAATAGGTATGCAGCTTCTCAAGTGGATAACCCCCTTAAAAAGAAACAGGTAACTCAGTGATACTCATCATAGAGCATACCATATCATATAGGGTGCTATTGCTCCGTCCTGATACACCTTTGTGCTGTGGTGTATTCAGAGGAGTAATACTGAGAGAGAATCTCATTCTCCTTTAGAACAGTCCAGGAATGCCATGCACAAGTATTCTCCTCTCTGATCTCATCATAGGACATAATACTTATATCCGTATTTTGGTTCTCTACTTCTAACTTATATTCTGTGAATATCTCAAAAGGTTCGGACTTATGTTTCAACAGGAACATATGACTGAATCTTGAGAGATCATCAGAGAATGTAGTGAAGTACAAAGAACCGGTCCTGGCATGTGTAGACAGGGGACCTTACATACATCAGCATGTATCAGTCCCAAGAGTTTACTAAATCTTTCTCTGTTTCCAGTAAACGGAACTATGGTCATCTAATCTTTGTGACATGACTGGCAAGTTTCACAAGATGTAAATTCAAACTGATTTAAATATGCATCTAAAATGTAACTTAAGCTAGTCGGGTCACATTGATATGACCTAGTCTATAATGCCTCAAGAAGGATTCGTTCATTTCTGAACTCTTCCTTTTGTGTGTATTCTGCATACTAGGAACTGTAGTTTGATTTAGAACGTCAATGCTTTTAGATAACGTGCCTGAACCGATCAACTTTTGATATAGGAAATGTTCAAAACATTATCCAACAATACAAAATTTTATCATTTCTTTACTTCTAAAGAGACTGATATGATTTTGTATATCAGGTTCGGTATCTAATAGCATTTTTTCAGAATCAATGTATTTGTACTACAGGGTGACAGTGACCAACAGACCTGGCTGCAACACTTGCACCGTTTTCTGTCTCATGAAACTTATCACCCGTTCTCAGTTCTCTACCTTTCTGTAGCCCATGTAACGGATTACATATCTGGGATCCTGTTCCGGTATCAGATACCCAGGATGCAGAGGGTACTGAGAAACAGTTCTTTATAATGAACACACCCGAAGGAGATGCATCATATGCACTTTCTACGTTTGGGCGGCATAGGAATTCTGGTATTCCCCTATTTCCTGCTCTGTCTTATAACAATTATAAGTTGGAGCGGGACCAACGTTCCCCATCTCAGTATAACAAGCGAGTTCGGTCAATACATCCATATTATTATCTTGATTAAGGTGTGATATGGTCGCTACCTGGAGAGAGAGAGAGAGAAGAAAACACTCTGCGTGCGCTCTTGCAAGATTAGATTGGTTATTTATTTTATCTAATCAGGATGGCTCCCACTGTTTTTATCAAATCTTCCTTCAAACCCTAAAAGGAATGACTAGCCAGGATTAATTACACTCTACAAGTTCGCCAATCTTTCAGCCAGACCAGTGTCGGTACTTTGAGGGAGGTTCCCCGTGCTTTCGCACGGACCTAATTACAGTAAACCTCGTTTTCCCAGAGGCGTAACCCCGTTGACACCTTTCTAGACACCTACTTGATCGGCTAATTGCAAAGTGCAAAACTCTCCCAGAAGTAACAATTACTCGCAGTGGGTATCGGGATCCAACTATCACATAGAAGGTATGCAATCTCATTGCAAATTTCAACACTTGAAACTCCTGATAATGGTTTTTACCCCTAGCACTTATGACCTTAACTATGGTCAACAAATCATAAGCACTAGTCAAATTCTACCCGTCATTTCGTGATTAATTAGACCCACCCACATGACCCTTAACTAAGGTCAACAAAGTCACGCGACTGTCCTAACTAATCGCATCATATGTGGTGTTGGAAGACATCACTTAGCTACCGTATACTGTGCCTTGACTATGGTCAACAAACACAGCACGAATACTAAGTACTCTACTTCCTAAAATGACGGAGGGTTGCGGATGGTTTTTTATGAAAACCTTTAACGCTTTGAACTTGATCTCGTTGCGGAATCAAATGGTTTTTAAATGGAATGTTTTTGGGGCTTTTCTAGTTTTACTAAAGGGGTCACTCCCGGTGAAGGGATCGTCGGCCCTTTCCTCGTCAAATGAGGTGCGGGATATATGATATATATCACCGTGCAAAGCAGAAACTATAGAAGCAATCAAAAGAAGAACCGAGTGTGTAGTATCTGCCAGTTATTGCTAAAGGAGTCACTCCCGGTGAAGGTATCTCGGTCCTTTCCTTATCGAATAAGGTGCAGGATGCTCTACAAGGAACACCGCGATGCAAAGCAAGAACTGTAGCTACCTGTTTTATTTTTGAAATTCGATTCCACAACATCAATTAGATTTATTTTCTTTCATTAATCTCATTAATGAATGTCCCATCATTTAAGTCCACCTAAACATCACAGATAAATATAACGCACGCTTATGCCATCCGCATTCGCCTCGATGTCCCGTCTGCACCGTTAGGTTAGGTAACTAATGCCAGAGCGAGGCAGGGCTAGCGCGGGTGTAAAACATAAGCAACGTTTATATATATATATAATATATCATATATACTATATATAATATCTATCTGAACATATCACATGATCACATCACAGATAACGCAGCAGAAAATATCATATAAAATATTGGATATACTAGGACGTCCATGTTTTTAATACGAGCCAGTATAAAACACGGATTCCACGGTCGCGATGAATAGCCAATCCCACACCCCTCGACCCCTACGAGAGCGGCAAGCAACCCTACCAATTCTAGGGTTAGGAGACTCGGACTCGACTCCTCGAGATGGTCTCCCACTGGACCCTAGAACCCGGTTACTTGTGCTCCCCTCCTTGGGTCTATCCTAGTGCGGAAAAGTAAATAATATACAAATGGTGACATCATCCGCAACCTGGAAGTGCCCCAATAAAAGAATATTACATACAAGTTTTTACATAAATGAAAATGAAAAACACCCATCTCACATAAAACCCCCCGGCTATTCAACCACGACGATCCAATATAACATATCCAGCAACACATAACATCATATGTCATCAACGTAAATAAACATGCTTATCCCAATTGTCGTTGACATATAGCAACGAAACCGGCGATATTACATATTACACTTACGGTCACAGAAAAGAAAGTGTAAAACTACAACAGTTGGAATCCGCAAACTCTTTAGACATCGCATGCCTAACCAAATGAATTCTTTAGACATCGCATGCCTAACAATTATAAACCCCGCATTTTAGTCTCATTATCAAAAACACTTTTCAATGTCAAGTCGGGCAATTCAACAAGATTCCCGACATTTTGATCGAATGCTCGTCGCAAACTTTAGTAGGCAGCCGCACCCCCGATGCCGTCGACGAAGTGCACCAAGGCGGAACACCGCTGCCGCGAGCACCCGAACGGATGCTTCTGGCGACGGGGTTCTCCTACAGTCACTTGGTCGGGGCTATGGGGTATAGCTGCCTATTAAGTTTACCGGCGAGTATCCGTGTACGCTACGTGATTGCGACGGACTTTTGATCACATCAAAATTCCGTGGCAACCGATCAAGTGAGACTAAAGTGCTATGTTTATAACATTCATTCAGTTATCTCATAACTACTTGTGAATTCCAAATGTTGTATCACATTCCGGATAAATAGAAAATGTTAAACTTTTCGATCGAAAAATCGAACACCCAAGTTTTCCCGAAACAGCCCAACACTTGAAATATGTTTAAAAACATTCACTTCATGCCTCAGTACCAACGGTCCAGCCGTAGAGGGGTCAAGCCAACGCCTCACATGTGGCACGACGTACTGCCCCAAACCCTAAGGTTCAAAGGGCAGTTCAAGACGGTCACATAATCGAGTTAAGGTTTGTTGTCTTCTAGAGGGACCATCGTGTTACTTGCACTACTTAGAACGTCATTAAACCACGGAAAAATCCAACACTTGGAAATTTCCCAGCAGGGGAAAAAATGGGTATTTATATCCGGTCGAACTTTTTAACATATTCTAAAATTACCCGGAAAAACACATAGACAAAGTTTGATAATTCGATCAAATCTACGAACTCCCAATACAACCTAGAAAACACAACTCTTGAGTGAAAATTAAAAATTCCCAGAAAATTCAGGACTAAAATAATGAAATTACTGTGCAAACAGAATGAATGAAGCGACTACATGGCCGCGGAACCGCCGCACGTGCCATGCTCGTGCCGCGGTTCCGCCGCGCTTTAATCGAATCAGGCGCACGTGAAGCACAGTAATCCCTAAAAATCCCTGCTGATTTTTCTGCATATTTTTAATTTGGAAAAACCCAATTTTGAAAAAATGTACAGAGAAGGGGTCGGAGTAGGGTTTCATGTTTCGATCAGACTTAAAACATCGTCTACTCATCGCCTAAGGCTCTAGCTAGGCTCTGATACCACTGTAGGTTAGGCAGCAACCCCATCCAATGGGGTCGCCGTGGAATCAACGGGTCCCTCAGTGGCTACTTTTTACGCATGCCCCCTCGCGAAGACTACAACCCGCCGGAACACCTTCCGGTCTCGGGACACCCTGGGGGTAAGAGCCTATGCTTCGCTACACTGTCACACAGTGAGAACCCCCATAGGTCGACATCCAATGCCTAGTAGCTCTGATACCACTGTAGGATTCCTAGGCACACCCATGAGGTTCTACAAGTGATCAAACATGGCCAATTCAAAATTTTCTATGTGCCGAGAAACCCTAAACTAGATCGTTACTAGAGGTTAGGCGATGCAATGCAAGTTAACAACTTTAACTAAAAAGGAAAGTGACTACAATCTTTGTAGATCCGGTCCTCCACTTCTCTAGCTCCGTGTTGACGTCCCTCCGCTGCGATCATCGGATCCCGGACTCTAGCGATGGTTTCGTCGAAGAAATGATCGGGCTAGGTCGTCGACTTCGATGCCGAAGATGATCTACGTCGAGGCAACTCAAGATCAATCTCCAACTTCACCAAGTCATGAAACTTGTGAAGAAAACACGCTATACTACATGGAAAGTGGTAGAGGATGAAGAAATAGGAAGTGGGTTTACTTTAGAATTGGATTTCTCACTCTTTTTCTCAAGGCACCATTGAAGCTAGAATGGTTTCTTCTTCTTGAAAAAGAAGAAGAAGAAGAAGAAAAAGAATATTATAAAAATTATCAAAAAAGAAAATAAAGTGATTCTTATCATTTTAGTAACCATGGTTTAGTGTAGAGAATAAACTATAGTTTAGTTGAATGGTTAGGTTAAGGGATAAAGACAAAATGGTAGACTTTCAAAGATGCTTTGAAGCTTCAAGAAGCTTCAAGCAAAGAAAGAAAAGAAAACCACCATTTTATCCTTTCCAAAATGAATAAATAAATAAATAAATAAAACCCTAACCATTAACCTAATCATAGTTTAAAGCGCACACACACACCCAAGTTTGCATGTATCATCAAACATGATACAAACTAGTGCACAAAAATATATCATATACACAATGTGCACATCAAGTGAGAAAATCCATCTTAAGTGAACAAATACTAGTTAATGCAAAGTAATATATTAAATATATAATTATACATTAAATCATTAAATCAACACTTGATTTAACGATCCGGTCATATCGCATATGACCGACTAATATCTGATGTATCGACTTATCGAATCAATCCTTGATTCGATAACTAGGTTATATCGCATACAACCAATCGATACATTCATCGCGAGAATAGAATACGGTATCACATACACGCATTATTCTCGATCCCGCACATATCTCATATGCGCTCCTATTTCGTTTCGCTTGAGCCAGGAAACCTCTGTGTAGGACTCTAAAGACTCGTTAATACGCCGGCAGTAGGTGATGATCATATCAAACACCCACAAGCCGCAAGCAGTCTGCTAAACGTAACGGCCACTTGGGTATTGAGCGATCAGAAGATCGACGAGCAAGCCCGCTCACACTCCTGTGAATCCAACCAGTAACACTTACCGTACAGTCCGGTCTGTTCGTCTGATATGTCGCATATCTCGCCTAGGGGTGGTAAACGTCAGACCCCAGTAGCTTGATAAGTCATGCCGATATAAGGTCCATAACATAGCATGAAAATACTGATAACACTTACCAGTAGATCACCGCAACCCTGGCCAGGGATTTCCAGTTATGGCCAGTCGAGCATAGCGCAACATCAACCCCCAATACCGGGAGAGGAGAATTCCCTCCTATCGCTCATTGCCTCCATGTGAATCGGGACTGTACCCGAAAACCACCTGTTTGCACGACTCAGTAGAGCCGTGGTAGGGTTGAAATCAAAGCACAGTGGGAGACACACAAGACTCTATGACGATCTCGGGTCAACAGACTAAGCTGTACCAGTGTCACCAGAGAATTGCCATCTGACGTGAGGTATAATACCATCTGGGAGTTCTCGGCGAGTCCGTTCAGTATACCCAGTCACCACTGAGCACCCGCATACCATCTCTGATGTCAAACACCAATGGATATGGGATCATCCATCGCCCATCATATGGGTCGAGAAGATATACGCTAGCCTACTCTGGAATATCGATGCCCCGTCTCGATATTCCCACGACTAGGAACATTGAAGGATGTACTCATGGACTACCCAGGCCCCACTAGTATGATCCACATCATAGTCCTGGAAGTCGAGTACACATCCTAAGGGCTTTATCAATATGTAACAGAGAGACAGAAAGTATACATGTTAAGATAAAAAGTAACCAGATAGCTTACTATCATGTCGAGCAAGAAAGTCCTACCTATATATGTCTCAGCATCCACTATAATATACATCCAATGTACAGTAATGGCCTCTAGGGCATACATATAACTAACATATAGCAACAAAGCCGGGGATACACCACATACTACGCTTACGGTCACAGAAAAGAATGTGTAAAACTACAACATTTAGAATCCACAAATTCTTTAGACATCTTAAATCCGAAATATCACATACTTCGCATTTCATGCCTAACATAATGAATTCCACATATTGTATCACATTCCAGATAAATAGACAATGTTAAACTTTCCGATCGAATAATCAAATACCCAAGATTTCCCAAATAGCTCAACACTTGAGCGGAGTTCAAAAATCCCATAACATATCACTGTGCCAATGAACCAGCCGTAGAAGGGTCAAACCAATGCCTCACATGATGCAACGCTAAACAACCACAAACCCTAGGGTTCAGTGGCAGTTTTGAAGGTCACATAATCGAGTTAAGGTTACATTCATCTAGAGGGTCCACAGATACGCCAGCATGATTTTCCAAAAGTTTTAAACAGAGGAAAAATCCAACACTTGAAAGTTTTCCGTCATGAAGAAAATGAGTTATTGATATCCGTTTGAACCTTTTAACACGTTCTAAATTACCCGAAAAACTAAATGATGTTAAACTTTCCGATCGAATCAACGAATTCCAAAGATCTCCAGAAAACTCAACCCTTGAGTAATATTAAAAATTCCCAGAAGTATGTAGTAATACCTACGGATGTTACCCAGAAACATCTACCCCTGATGCCCAAGTACGGCCGCGGAACCGCCGCCAAAAGCCTGTTATGGCCGCGGTTCCGTAGCGACTTTAACGAATTAGGGGCTTGTCTTTCTCTATTATCCATAGAATCACCAGCTTAATTTTTTTGAGTATTTTTAATAGGGAAAAAAACTTCTTTTTAAAAAATTTCCAGAGAGGGGGTCAAATACGACGTTACGGGGTTCGATCGGACATTTAACTTCGTCTACACATCGCCCAATACTCTAGCTAGGCTCTGATACCACTGTAGGGTTACTGGATACTATCACAAGGGTCTATAAGGCATCAACTATGCCGAATTTAAAATTTACAAGTGCCGAACAACCTAAAGCGAGGATCTTTGCTAGATAATTAGGGTTAACAAAGCTTGTAAACAACTTTACATCTAAAGGAAAGGGATTACAACCTTTTGTAACACCTTAGAATGTGTTTTGTAGCTAATTATATTTTAGTGTATGGATTTTAATAAAAAGTTTACCAAATTAAGTTTTAAATATTTTACCCTATTTTATGAGTATTTTATTAGAATTTTTCTAGGCACACACACACTTGTGCATGATAACTAGGGTTTAGAGATGGAGTTAGACCATGATTAGCAAGCATGATGGATTAACCCATTCTCTTTAAGTTAATATTGTTAGGTGTTTTGGGTTAAATAGTTATAGTTGTTTTAAATTGAAAATGAATTTTAAAAGGGTTTTATTTTGGGGTTGAATGTTGACTTTGTGTGAGAGAGAGAGGGAATGGGAGCATGGTGTGAGTCATGCCTCATTATGATGAAAGAGAAAGAGAATGGGAGGGGTTGTTGGTTTTTCTCTCATTCTCACTTCTCACTCTCATATCTCTCATTCTTTCACTCTCTCTCACACACACACACTCACACAGTAGCAGCTGCAGAAGAAGCAGCAACAATAGCAGTAACAACAACAACAATAGTAGCAGCAGCCCCAGTACAAGAGCAGCAGCAGCAGCAACTAGTAGCAGCATCATCATCATCATCATCATCAACAGCATCATCATCATCATTAGCATCAGCACCAGAAGCAGCTTCAACATCAGCATAGCAACATCAGCAGCATCAGCTTCAGCACTGGCAGCAACAGCAGCAGCCACATGCAGCCCCTGCATCACCAGCAGCCGTAGCAACCTAATTCCTCACCTTCACCCGCTTCTTAGGGTTCATTAGGGTATATTTCTGAACCCCATTTCATGTTGCTTAAGTTGTGTGTGGTTTTGTGTCGATTAGTGTTAAATAGCTAATTTTAGTGCTAGATTTTGGTGATTTGTGAGATGTTGTGGCAAAGTGATGATTGTGTTGACAAACCCTATCTATTAAAGTGTTGTTAGGGTCACTTGAACTGAGAATTAACCCAGATTACACTAAAATACCATAGGGTTTCCTTTTTAGTGAAAATTGGTGTTTTTAAGCGATATTTGTGACTTCTGTGATCTGCTTTTGACCCGGACCCTACAGGATAAAATTGAGAAGACTGGAGCATGTATACTAGGTCTAGATACCACCATAAGAACACGAGCCACCCTCTCCCTACCCAGGCCGCCAATTAATTCAATCTGGCCGCAAATTGCGGCCAGGAAGGGGAGTAGGGTGCTGGGGTTTTGGGAATGGTTGTCTGCTGTATTCTATAGTGTTTTGGTATTTCTAGTTTTGTAAGATTTGACCTGTATGAAAATCTGGGACTATATATCGTTTTTGTGTCCATTGTGTTTGCGCGATACGCGCGATACGTGAGTGGGTTCTGTGATGCAGCGTATCGCGGCGTGTCGCGATGGTTTTAGACGCGTACACACACGATTCAGCGTATCGTGCACACGCGCGTTTAGTTCGCAACGCGAGTTTCTCGTTTTGATTCGATATCGCGTTTCGCGGAATATTTGGCTTATATATGATTTCCGTGTCTTATTTGCAGGTTTGCAGGCAAGGACTACGGGCACTACTACAGGGGGGAGCAAATGGTAGGATTCACCTAGTATGGAGTGTAGATGAGTAGATTTAACATCTACAAGGGAATCGCCCGCATGGCGTTATGCGTCTGGGCTAGGATTCAATACCTATCGCACATTCTTCGTCATTGTTAGAATTGCGCCTTTACTTTATTTCCTTGATATAGTTGTATTGTGACTAGCAGCTGTAGGACACTGCACATATTATTGTCGGTTCATGTCGCACAAGCACGGATTGTATGCTACACACACACCGTCAATAATTGCCATGTCACACACAAACCATTATAGTCATTTTATTGCTTAGTTAGGGACCTTGTGACATGGATTCGTACTGCTTATCACAGATGACATTACCATACCTATATACCTATAGAGTATCATACCATTAGTGATAGGTACACATACCCTTTACGATACATCTACAGGTATATCTTACTCATATTCTTCTTATACCCAGGGGGGTATACGACATCTGTTCTTATAGGTAGATACCTATACATTGCTACACCTGTATGTTACACACATATTCAGATGCAATCATATATTTACCTTTACTGATGTTACTTAGTTGTACCTTATTGGTTTCGCATACATCTGGTTTCAGCTATATATTCTCATTTATATGCTCGCATTTCAGATATATCGCATATATTTATTCTTGGATTTGCGCATTGTTATTTGGATTTCACATGATGATTTCTGGATTTGGGAACCGCGGGAGTTCATGAAGTTATGCATACATTGAAAAACCCGGTTTCCTTGATATGATATTTGCGCAGCCACCATGAGATTTATCGGTTCTGATTATATACTCCATACGAGGTGTGGTTGCCGTATGAGGGTACATGGTGGGGCCCGGTATGGTTCCCCTCGACAAGAAGATCGATGGATGTTGCCGATTGAGCCTGGAGGCGGGCGAGTACCTACCGGTGACAGTACTGATGACTCGACGGGGATCATGGAGATACCGTTGGGAGTCATGTACGTATGCGTACGTCGAAAGGCGAGGGTCAGAGCTAGGCACTCGTGCTTTCGGGATAGCGTATGATACGTGATCAGGATTTCTGTGTCGATACTTGGCACATGGTTTTCATGATATTTCTTTAACACCTTTGTATGTATAACAGGGGATTTAGCCGTTGTTATATATATCCTTACACCAATATTAGTGGAATGGGACGCTAATATATGTGTATTGCCCCCATCATACTTATTTCTGTATATATTTAATTTTAGGATGTTAGGTTCTTACTTGAGATTTGGCTTGGGATATTAGGTGATTCATTAGGATTGGATATTGGACATACCTATGTGATTACTGATTTGTACATTCGGGATATAGAAGATTACTCGGTATTGTACATTGAGGAGATGTGAGACTTATTTGATATGAAAGCCCAATGTGGGGGCTGATTTGAGGAATTGGGATTTGAGTATCTTGATGGATTGTGATCCTACCACGATGTCAGGTTTCCGTGGAAATGACATATTCCACCCCATACCTCACACTTATCTACTTTATGCACAGTTTCATATATTGGTAGTACCTGTTAGTGTACCTTTATGATAGTTGCATATTTACATTCTCATATCCCTATTGCTTGGTTATTGCATATTATTGTCATGTTACTATTGCTTCACATATTGATTGTACCTGCTAGTGTACTCTCCTTTATTCAACATTTGCATAACATGTTATTACTGTAATCGCATATCTTAGATTCATGCTGTACGTGCATTCCTGTGATTACCTGCATATGTTATCTTCTATTCACGAGTTGGCAACTCACCCCCGTTGTGCCACAGGTGTTTCAGGTTGTTCCCCAGAGTAGTCGAGGCAGGCTATTCCGCTTTTCAGCTATCATCTTTTGCTCCAGATACCGCATCAGCTCACAGTACTATTTTGCTTAGGTGGGTTGGTGGTTATCTATATTTCATATTGTACCTTCGTTGTATTTTGTACTCTCCATCTACTAGTATGTTGTTGACTTAGAGACTTGGTGAGGACGCTTTTGTATATTATTTGTGGATTTTTGCCTTTTATATACAGTTTCCTTCCTATTGTCTTTATTTCTTCGCTACGGCGTCGTATATTTGTATTGTATTCTTCTTGGCTAGTTTTTACAAAAAGGGGGTGTTGCCAAAATTTTAAAGAAGGAAAGTGGGACTTTTAAAGAATTTGGGTTGTGATTTCAAATGTTTCAAGAACTTATATTATCTTTTCCGTATTTTCTTGGTTTAGATTTCTGGGTTTTGGCTTTCTTTTATTGCGTTACGTCTTTTGGCGTTGCGTAATATTAGGGCCGTCACGGGCCAATTTTAGGTCTTGACAAAGTTGGTATCAGAGAGCTAGGTTTTACCTTTCGGAGTGTAGGATGACCTTAATATGATGGAGTAGGTAGCTTAAGCAAAGTAACGTAGTGTGTGTATGTCTGCAGCATACCCACGATGCGATACTTCGCATAAAGTGACCTAAGTACAATTTGCTTGAAATTCCTTCCTTGATGATTCATATCCTTGAGATTCGATTCCTTATTCTTATCGAATCTTATATCTATTTATAGCCTTGCCACCGATGACTATGTGGACTCAGAGTGATGCAGCGAGGGCCGAGGTCAGAGTTGGCTCGGGTGAGACGAGTACTGACCAGGATGGCACTCTAGTTGCACAGATGCAGACGGATCAGCCTACGGCATATACTATTGATAGACTTTTGGAAGAGATGCAGGACTTCCGCCAGACTATGAGTTCTTTTGTTGATATTGTTCGGGAGCTACGACAGGAGGTTGTCACCCCTGTTACTCAGTTCTCACTTACGATCAGCATGCAGCAGTCTGTCACCTACATAGCACCAGTAGTTGCAGCTCCAGTTGATGAGGCGCATATTCCACAGGCTCAGAGGGTTCCAGGACAGTGGAGGACTCGTACCATTGTACCAGCCCAGAGACAGAGGTTTGGTCATCGAGACAGATTTCGTGGCCGTCGCGGGAGTAGTAGAGGCTTAGGACGAGGACAGTCGTTCAGCTCTCATTCCCAGGATGGTCAGCAGTCAGCGCGTGGATGTTTTCGATGCGGAAGCCTTCAGCACTTCATCAGGGATTGTTCCTCAGCACGGCGTCAGGATCGTACTCAGAGAGGCCGTGGACGTGGAAAGTTTGCTCAGAGGGCTCAGGCTACCAGAGGAGTGCATCCAGTTGCGGGTAGAGGGCAGACACAGGAGTTTGCTTCTACTCATTGGGACACGAAGACGTCCATTGTGGAGTTTTCAGGTATCTTTTATTTATATTTTCTTTTGACGTATTCATTTGTTTTCTTGCTTGTACCATGGTTGGGTAGATTAGTCGTAGTTGTGTTAACTTCTGTCAGCGATTCTTTTGTTGCGCGACACGTATTTCAGTTGTGTGCCAATCGGATAGGAGATAGAGATTCGTCCGTCGTTTTAATCCTTCTGGAGATGTTGGATTTGACGTTCTCCTGGGCACGGACTGATTAATTACGTGCTAGGCGTCTGTGGACTACCATGAGGAAACAGTCAGTTTGTTTTCCCGGCAAGTCAGTTCTTGTTGTGCAGGTGGATAGTTGTGCCGCCTCTCACAGCTTGAATTCAGCCTTTTTCGCTAGTCATCTACTGAGGAGATGTCGTGGATTCTTGGCGTTCATTTATGATACCGGAGCCACAGTGGGATTGTTAGACCGAGTTCCTTTCTTGCAAGAGTTTTCCGACGTTGTTCCAGATAAGCCGGCGAAGCTTGGGGAGCTTAAGGATCAGCTGCAGAGTTGTGGTTTGGGAGTTTTGTGCGTCGGAGTGTTTTGCTTTTGGAAGCTCCTATTTCTATCCGTCAATGAGGAAGACGACAGTTTTGGATGGTGTATCGACGGATCGTTAATTAAACCGGCTTACGGTGCAGATAGGTATCCCTTACCTCACATTGACGATTTCTTCGATCAGCTCCAGAGTGCGAGACATTTTCTAAGTTTTCTTGGGATCAGGTCATCATTACTACGGATTCGGAGTGATGGCATTCCGAAGACTGCCTTGTGCGTGCTACGGCCTGGTGTGTTTTAGTGATTCATTGGATTCACTGATGCCATAGCAGCATTCGTAGATGTGATGAACCAGATTTCTTCAGGCCGTTCCTCGACCAGTTTTTATTGTGTTACTTACGACATTCTGGTCTATCTAATGTGTCTTGAGGAACAGGAGTAGCACTTGAGGATTTGTTATGCAGATACTGGGAGAGTACCAACAGTTTGCTAGATTCTCGGAGTGTTTCTTCAGGCTTGTTTTGTGTTGACTCCTAGGTCTTATAGTCTCGGAAGACGGTATCGTATGGTTCCGAGGGAGATCGTGGCCGTACAACCTAAGCCCAGACTTGTGTGCAGGACGGAGATCCGCAGATTTTTGGGCTTAGTAGGTTCTTACCGCCGTTTCATGCAGGATTGCTAGAGTAGTGCTGCACCGTTGACTTAATGGACCGGAAGGGAGGTTTCTTTTCTGTGGACCGAGGCATGTGTACAGAGCTTTCGGCAGTTGAAGATTTTGTTAACAACTGCATTAGTCCTTTCTTTGCTTTTGGTTCGGGCGACTTTGTTGTTTAACTGTAATGTTTCTTCAGTGGGCTCGAGTGTGTACTGAGGTGACACTATAGAGTTATCACTTTTGCTTCCCTACATTTGGAGGAAGTACGAGAAGGATATTCCACTCATGATCTGGAGATGGCCGCGGTGGTTTTGCGTTGGAGGTTTGGAGACACCATCTGTTCGAGAGTCATGTCAGATTTTCACAGAGCACCAGAGCTTAACGTACATCTTCCTGCAGCAGATTTGATTGTTGTGATAGTTTTCTGCAGATCTACAGTTCTTGCGTGATCGTCGAGTATAGCTCTAGTTCATCTCTACGGAGGGGACAGCTTGCTCATGTCCGCGCCCGACCACTTTCCTTAAATCGTTTTCGCGAGACACTGCCCGCCTATGCTCGTTCGTCAGTGATACTTGAGCATACTCGGCTGGATAATGATTCGGAGACCCTGATTTGTGACAATGACGTGCTAAGATAGGGACATGTTTGTGTACCAGACCTCATCGGGTAGAGACGTGTAATCCTTGAAAATGCACACCAGTCAACTCTCTGCATACATTCAAGTTCCACCAACATTTTGCGTGACTTGTGAGATAGTTACGGGTGGACAGGAATGTAAAGAGAAGTTTCAGGTTTCGTTTCAAGGTATCTATCTTGTTGTGTGCTTGGGTCGAGCATCTGAGGCCGGCTGGAGAGTTGCTGTTAGTTATATGTATGCCCTAGAGGCCATTACTGTACATATGATGTATATTGTAGTGGATGCTGGGACATATATAGGGAGGACTTTCTTGCTCGACATGATAGTATGCTATCTGGTTGCTCTTTACCTTAACGTGTATACTGATTGTCTCTCTGTTACATGTTGGTAAAGCCCTTAGGATGTATGCTTGACTACCTGGACTATGATGCGGATCATACTAGTGGGGACATGGTAGTCCATAAGTACATCCTTCAAAGTCCCAAGTCGAGGGTGTATCGAGACGGGGCATCGATATACCAGAGTAGACTAGCGTACACCTTCTCGACCCATACAGATGGGCGATGGATGATCCCATATCCATTGGTGTTTGACATCAGAGATGATATACGGGTGCTCAGTAGAGACTGGGTACACTGGACGGACTCGCCGAGAACTCTCAGATGGTATTATACCTCACGTCAGATGGCAGTTCTCTGGTGACACTGGTACAGAGTAGTCTGTTGACCCGAGATCGTCATAGAGTCTTGTGTGGTTCCCACTGTGCTTTGATTTCCATCTTACCACGTCCAAGAGGGCGTGCAAAACGGTGGTTTTTAGGTACAGTCCCGAGTCACATGGAGGCAATGAGCGATAGGAGGGGATTCGTCTCTCCCGGTATAGGGGGTTGATGTTGCGCTGTGTTCGATTGGCTATAACAGGAAATCCCTGGCCAGGGTTGCTGAGATTTACTGGTAAGTGTTACCAGTAGTTTCTCGAACAGTTATAGACCTCATATCGACACGACTTATCGAGCTATTGGGGTCTGACGTTTACCACCCCTAGGCGAGATATGCGACATATCAGACGATCAGACCGGACTGTACGGTAGTGTTACTGGTTGGATTCACTGGAGTGTGAGCGGGCTTGCTCGTCGATCTTCAGATCGCTCAATACCCGGGTGGCCGTTACGTTTAGCAGACCGCTTGCGGCTTGTGGGTGCTTGATATGATCATCACCTACTGCCGGCGTATTGACGAGTCTTTAGAGTCCTACATAGAGGTTTCCTGGTTCAAGCGAAACGAAATAGGAGCGCATATGAGATATGTGCGGGAACGAGAATAATGCGTGTATGTGATACCGTATTCCATTCTCACGATGAATGTGTCGAATGGTTGTATGCGATATAACCTAGTTATCGAATCAAGGATTGATTCGATAAGCCGATACATTGTATACTAGTCGGTTGTGTGCGACATGACCGGATCATTGAATCAAGTGTTGATTTAATTATTTGATGCATAATTATATATTTGATATATTACTTTGCATTAACTAGTATCGGTTCACTTTAATTGGATTTTCTCACTCGGGTGTGCGCATTGCATATGCGATATGATTTTGTGCACATGATTGTATCATGTTGGATGATACATGCTTTTTGGTTAAGTGTAAAGTATTAAACTATGGTTAAGTGGATGATTAGGGTTTTTACTTATTCATTTATTTGTTCATTTATTCTTTTTGGAAAAATGAATAGCATAAAGGAAAATGGTGGCTTGTTTTGTATTCTAGTTGAAGCTTCATGAAGCTTTGACCTAAGTAACCATTTTGTCTCATGCTTAACCCTAACCACTCCATTAACCCTAGTTTAATCTCTACACTTGACCATGGTTCATGTTATGATAAGTATTGATTTTCTTTTTCAATATTTATTAAACTTATCATATCTTTTCTTCTTCTTCTTCCTTGAACTCAAGAAGAAAACCTTGAGGTCATCAATGGTGATTGATGATAAAGAGTGAGAAATCCAATTCTAAATTGAACCCAATTCCTATTTCTTCATCCTCTACCTCTTGCCAAGTAGTAGAGTGTGTTTCCTTCACAAGTTATCATGGCTTGGTGAAGGTGGAGCTTGATCTAGCGATGCCTCGACGTAGATCATCTTCGGCACGAAGCCGACGACCTTGCCCGCTCGTTCTCCGATGAAGTCGACGCTAGAGCCCGGATTTGATTTGGACAGCGGAGAGGACCTCATCGTGGAGCCGTGGAGGTGGAGGACCGGATCTACAAAGGTTGTATTTCCGTTTCACATTAGTTAATTGTTAACTAGTTTACTTTTCGCCTAGATTTCTAGCAAACGATCCGTAGTCTAGGGTTTCTCAGCACCGTAAAATTTTAATTTGGCATGATCGATGCCTTGTGAGACCTCATTAGGGTGCCTAGGAACCCTACAGTGGTATCAGAGACTAGCTAGAGCCTTAGGCGAAGTCCAGACGGAGTTTGAAGTCCGAACGAACCCGAAAACCCATTTCTAACATGCTCTCTGTCCTTTTTTGAAAACAGTGAGTTTTTCTATATTAAAAATATGCAGAAAAACATGCAGGAATATATAAGAGTTACTGTGAAATCGTGTGCCCTAATTCCATTAAAGAGCCGCGTTTCCGCGGCACGAGCATGGCTCGTGCGGCGGAATGATTGATAGGATACGAGCGTGTTCAAGTTTAAGTTTAAATACCGCAATCAAGACGGTTTCGCATGTAGCTAGCCGGTTGAGTACGGGTCGTCCGCAGGGAGATGGGAATCTTTTTCTATGTGTTTTTCGACGAGTTAAGTCCAGTTGTTCAGATTTTGTTTGTAGTTATCTAAGTGTTGAGTTGATATTTAAAGAGAGCATGTTAGGGTTAGGATTAGGTTAGTTTGAGTTAGGAGTCTCCACATCTTTCGTTTCCCTTCTTAATATCGTGTTACAGTAATCGGCAACAACGGGGATTAGCACGACTAGGAAGGACTTTGCGAGTATAAGCTAGGCTTTCCAACGCATAAGTCTTCCTTTTGGTGCTTGTCCGTCCGTTCTTGGCTCTTAGCCATAACCTCCGGTTAATCCAACCACAACCGGTCTCACTACGGAATCACCGCTATCATGTAGGATAGGGTGCCGTAAGGAGCGGATTGTGGTTGGGTTAACGGGAGTCGATTTAAGATGTTGGGAAAGGAAAGAGTGAGAGAGATTTCCTTCTCTCAAACTTCCCTTATCCTACCCTAACAAGAATGAACTACTCACACATCATAATACGGAAAAATAAAACAACACAAAAGAGGAAGATAGAAAGAAGGAGATTAGAAGAATACGACTAACTATTTGCGACCTCACCTTGGCGAGGATCAAGCGTAAGTATCATTGTCATATGTAAGGATAAAGAAAAAAGAGAGGAAAGAAATAACAAGGAAATAACAACAACTACTTAACGAATTAAAATTACAACAAGCATAAATATAAGGAGACAAGCATGATAATAAAATGGTCTTCTTTATTCATCACTCTTCACTCAAAAGCTCACTTACAAGTTTAATGGAGAAGAGGTGAGAAGAGGAAGAAGAACATGTAACTAAAACTTAGCAAAAGAAATACAAGAATTGGACCCTTTCCTTCACAAACTTCTTGGCTATTTATAGGCCAGAGAATGAAACCCTAGGGCAACCACCAGAACCCTGATGAAAAGACCAAACTACCCCCCAAAACCCTGCAAAAGAGGCGCCAGAATGGCCGCGGAACCGCGGCCTGGACCCCACTTTGGCCGCGGTTCCGCGGCCATTCTGTGGAGTTGGGGTTTGTTCTTTCTTGTGGTGGCCTGATCTTCTGTGTGCTTCATTCTGGTATATGTATTTTCTCAATTTGGCTCCACGATTTTTCCAGAATTTCTGTTGAAGGAAAGGTGGACTTTTTGTTAAGATTTTGTCATGATTGTCTCGAGCTCCGCGTAAATCTCTTGGATCTTGTGCTACCATTGAGCCTTGTGCCTGAAAACGACATTGATTTGACATTTTGTCTTCCTAAACTGGTTTCTGGCAGCATACGGATGAAGAGCGGAGACCGTGTTTTATCTGTGGTTGGCAGGAACCGGATTTTTGTCGTGTTTTCCATGAATTTCTCCGTTTGAGAACCGGGAACCTGTATCCTGCAATCGACTAGCAAACACGGCTCAAGAGTATCTACCGACATGCAATGTGATAAAAATTGGGCGGTATGAAAATGCAAAAATCTGATATGAACAAATACCCCCAAACTTATCATTTGCTCGTCCCGAGCAAAGTCCATTTATTCACAAAAAAATTCCTAACCTCACTTTCGCAGGGAACGCGATTGCACTGAGCATGTGCAACAAGCCGTTAAACCTCTAGGTGTCCCTAGTAGGAGGAGTGTTGTCTCCTGAGGGTTTTCAGCGGATACTACCCATAAAATCCGGTCAAGTTGGTTTTGTAAAATAACTAAGCTTCAAACCCTAAAGTTTTTTTTTTAGAAAATAAAAATTCTATAATCCTAAGTCTAGACCATCAAACCTTTATTCTTCACACCTCGCTTCTCATTTAACTACAGATTTTATATGTCTTTACGTGCAGTGCAAATAGTATCGTTAAGTTCCAGAAGGATCGATTAAAGTCATCATGTCGCACAATAAACCCCAGATAACAATTTTAAAAGGATCACATAAGTTTTATAACGAGTTAAGCATTTTTCAAGTTTCGTTTTCCAGTAAGGTTTCAACTTCAGAATTTCTATCTTCCTTAACAGGAAACTAAGTTGTATTTTTCACTCCACCTTTTACTTGTTTTCATTTCATACACACCTCTGTGAACGTGCAATAGTCTTTATCATAGAATAAAACCTTCATATCTCCGTTAAATTTTTTATAAAAGCCTGTCTTTTATCAAGATTATTCTCACACAAAGAACCGTTAGGAATTTTAACTCGGAGAGAACACTTGCTTGATTTTGTTTTAAACTGGACTTTCTAGGGTTCTTAGCGAGCTTTGGGCCAATGCACCCAAACTAGTTGGTTTTAGGGCATTAGGTGTAGAAACACCCCAGCGGACTTAATTACTCAAGTTACCTAGGTCCAAAAACAAAAGACAGTTTGGCGTGAAAATCAGATGATTTAATACGAACGGAGATATAACCGGCAGTTCAAATATTTTTTTTGTTTTTGGATAAAAGACGTGTCTAGTGGGTTTGGTGTGTAATCATTCCAATCAAGTTTTAGATGGGTTATTTTTCAGACTTAGCTCCAATTACGGCATCAATAACATTCCTTCATATTCGCTTTACTTCATAAACTATTCTTGACATTACTTATTTCAGAACAAACCTATTTGATCCTCAGAAAATCATTTATCTGTTTAAAAGTTTAAACATGAAAAACTTGTCATCTAATTCCCAAAACTCACGACACGTGTAGTGTGATGTAAAGACTTATATCAGCTATAGTTAACTTCAAAGGAGAGTTATCTTTCAGGTTTTCAAAATCCAAACATAAGATCTAGTTATTCCTATTTTTTTTTTTCAAACAAAAACCGTCGAATGTTGAATCAGAGTTCTTCCACAAGCTAACTTGACAAAAAAGTTTTTATATTTTTAGAAAATTTTCAAATTTTTATGGATTTTATGGATTTAATATGCAGATGCAAAATATATATATGAATGCGAAGGTAAGAAATGCGTACCGAGCGTACCCCCAAACTTAAACTGGACAGTGTCCTCACTGTCGTTGCATGAAGAGATCAATTTGAAGGTTCAAAATTGTCGGTTAGTGATACACAAATTTTTATTTGTTTTTGTTTTTAAAGAAAAAAAAAAGAATATACACAAATATATACAAAATGGTTTGTACATAATCCCAAACTTATCTGGAACAGTGTCCACTGTTCTTGGCTGGATAACCGAAGTTTGGAGGTGGGCAGAGGAAGATCATTCAGGGTAAACCGGCTCCTGTAAGAACAGGAGCTCCTCTGTTGGTTCGGCGCTAAAGTACGGTTTGCATCGGTGTCCATTTACCTTGAAGAGTGAACCGTCCTTTGGATTTTCCAAATCCACAGCGCCCTGCGGATACACATTCCGCACAAAATATGGCCCATTCCAGCGAGATCGGAGCTTTCCAGGATGGAAATGAAGTCGGGTGTCGTAAAGAAGTACCTGCTGACCAGGTACGAAGGTTTTGCGCAAAAAGTGTTTATCATGAAACACCTTCGTTCGATTCTTAACGACAACCGCGTTGTCGTAAGCCTCATCCCTAAGCTCACTCAGTTCGTTCAGCTGCAGCTTCCGATGGATGCCCGCGTCCTCAAGAGACAGATTCAGCTCCTTTATCGCCCAAAATGCGCGATGCTCGATTTCGACAGGAAGGTGGCAGGCTTTTCCGTACACAAGCCGATAGGGAGACATGCCAAGGTCGGTCTTATAAGCGGTTCTAAATGCCCAAAGGGCATCAGTGAGTTTCAGAGACCAATCCTTACGGTTCTTGGAAACCGTCTTCTCCAATATCTGCTTGATTTGCCGATTTGAAACTTCGGCCTGCCCGCAGGTTTGGGGGTGGTAGGGCGTAGAAAGCTTATGATTAATGGAGTATTTCCGCATTAAGGCTTCGAAAGTTTTATTGCAGAAATGACTTCCATTGTCGCTAATGATCGCTCGGGGGTGCCCAAACCGTGAGAAAATGTTTTCTTTAAGGAACCTAACGACAACCTTGTTGTCGTTAGTTCGGCTGGGCACAGCCTCGACCCATTTAGAGACGTAATCAACAGCTAGAAGGATGTACAAGTTCCCAAAAGAGCTGGGAAACGGCCCCATGAAGTCTATCCCCCAAACATCGAAAATCTCCACAACCAAGATCGGTTGGAGCGGCATCTCATTCCTCCGGGATATCCGGCCCATGTGTTGGCACCGGGAGCAAGTCTTGCAATAGTCATGAGCGTCTTTGAAAAGTTGTGGCCAGTAGAAACCACATTGCAAGATCTTCTCAGCTGTCTTTCTGGGCCTAAAATGCCCGCCACATGCTTGGTCGTGGCAAAATGACAGCACACTCTTGAATTCCTCATCTGGGACACACCGACGGATAATCTGGTCGGGACAGTACTTGAACAAGTAGGGTTCGTCCCAGTAAAAGTGTTTTACTTGGGATAAGAAGCGAAGTCTGTCCTGACTCGACCACTCAGTCGGTAGTAATCCCGTGGCCAAATAATTCACAATATCTGCGAACCAGGGTTCGCATGATACTGTCAAGAGTTGTTCATCCGGAAACACGTCGTTTATCGGAATTGGAAGCGAGGGCGAAGAAGGAAGTCGTGAGAGATGGTCGGCAACCACGTTTTCACATCCTCGTTTGTCCTTAATGACAAGGTCAAACTCTTGAAGCAAGAGGATCCAACGGATTAACCGAGATTTGGCATCTTTCTTCGCAAAAAGATGGCGCAGAGCTGAATGGTCAGTGTAGACAATGACTGGAGAGCCGATGAGGTAGGGCCTGAACTTTTCTAAAGCAAATACAACAGCTAAGAATTCCTTCTCAGTTGTTGTATAGTTAAGTTGGGCGTCGTTCAGGGTCCGGCTCGCGTAATAGATCACGTGCGGCATCTTGTTGATGTGCTGTCCAAGGACAGCACCGATGGCAAAGTCGGATGCATCGCACATAATCTCGAATGGGTGCGTCCAGTCAGGAGAAGAAAGAACGGGAGCAGAAGTGAGTGAGCGTTTCAGTGACTCGAATGCAGTCACACAGCTCGAGTTGAAGTCGAAAGGCGTGTCCTTGGCCAGCAAAAGCGTCAAGGGCCTAGCAATCTTGATAAAGTCCTTGATAAACCGTCTATAGAAACCGGCATGGCCAAGGAAGGCTCGGATATCTCTGACGCAACGGGGAGGAGGCAGATTGGAAATGACCTCAATCTTTGCTTTGTCGACCTCTATGCCATTTTGCGAGATGATATGTCCTAAGACAATACCTTCGCGCACCATGAAGTGGCATTTCTCCCAGTTTAAAGTGAGATTCTTTTCCTTACATCGGGTAAGGACAGCGTCAAGATGCGGCAAACACTCGTCAAAGGAGTCGCCGAAGATGGAGAAGTCATCCATGAAAATCTCCAGAAATTTTTCCACCATGTCTGAGAAAATTCCCATCATACACCGCTGGAAGGTAGCGGGCGCATTGCATAACCCAAAAGGCATGCGTCGATATGCAAACGTGCCGAAAGGACAAGTGAAAGTGGTCTTGTCCTGGTCTTTTTCAGCGATGGGAATTTGATTATAGCCAGAGTAGCCATCAAGAAAGCAATAGTACTCATGTCCGGCCAATCGTTCGAGCATCTGGTCAATAAAAGGTAGCGGAAAGTGGTCTTTCCGCGTTGCGGCGTTGAGTTTTCTGTAATCAATGCAAACTCGCCACCCAGTTTGGGTGCGAGTAGGGATTAACTCATTCGCCTCGTTGGTTATGACCATGATGCCCGACTTCTTGGGGACAACGTGAATGGGGCTAACCCACTGGCTATCAGAGATAGGGTAAATGATACCACTATCTAGACATTTGACGATCTCCTTCTTCACAGCCTCCTTCATGACTGGATTAAGACGTCTTTGTGGATCCCGGGCTGGTTTGGCATCATCCATCAGATGAATGTGATGCTCAACGATGAGGGGACTAATCCCCTTGATGTCCGCCATGGACCAGCCAAAAGCTTGCCTGTTGCTGTGCAAGACCGCGAGAAGGGCTTTCTCTTGCTCTGGAGCTAGAGAAGCCGAAATGATGACAGGGAGAGTCTCGTTCTCACCTAAGTAAACATACTTAAGGTGAGACGGCAACGGCTTGAGTTCGAGCGTTGGAGGTGAAATGATGGAAGGCAAGACCGGTGCAAAGGTCTCGAACTCAAAGGACTCCAGCAAAGGTTCAAAGCGAGTGTAGGCAACCGAGTTGGATGGTTCAGGTAACTCATCCGGAAAGTCAAAAGATTCAAACTCGGGTTGTGCGCGGCTAAGATCGTTCAAGAACGTGAAACACTCGTATTCGTTATCGGGCGCAGAAGCAGCAGCAGATTCGAGGAGAAATGCACTAGTGGCGTCAAGATTATCGTGTTCAAACAGAAACTCCTCGAATTCACACTCTTCGGGGGTGATCTCCTGGATCGAGCAGACATCCAGTATATGAGTATTAGGTTCGGCGGGCTGATTCCCCAACCTAAAAATGTTGAGTTCAATTGTCATATTTCCAAAAGAGAGGTTCATCGAACCATTGCGACAATTGATCACAGCATTTGAGGTTGCGAGAAATGGGCGACCGAGTATCACCGGAATTTGATTCCGGGGGTTAGCTACAGGCTGTGTATCTAAGACAATGAAGTCGACGGGGAATATGAAGTCCCCGACTTTGATTAACACATCCTCTAGCTCACCCCTAGGATGGGTGATCGATCGGTCGGCCATCTGGAGAGTGCAGTGTGTGGGTTTCAGCTCTCCGACGCCTAATTGCTCGTATACTGAATACGGAAGCAAGTTAACACTGGCACCAAGATCTAATAGTGCGCGGTTGATGTTCTTATCCCCAATAGTAATTGAAATCGTAGGACAGCCAGGGTCCTTCCGTTTTTGTGGTAAAGATTGGGTAAGGGCATCACTCACAGCACTAGCCAAGAAAACTTTCTTGGGTACCTGAGACTTCCTCTTTTTCGTGCACAAGTCCTTTAAGATTTTCGCGTAAGACGGGACTTGTTGGACAGCATCTAAAAGAGGAATGTTAATGTTAACTTGCTTGAATAACTCCAAAATCTTCTCTATTTGTGGATTTTGTTTGTTAGACCTCAACCGGTTTGGAAATGGAACATTTTGAAAATTGGTTGAGTCTAAAGCTGGAGGAGGAGATTTTGGAGTTGGAACAGATCCCAGAATAGGTGTTTTCGTGGAGTGAGAAGCGGGTCCGTTCAGGGCAGAAGAAGAAGAGGGAGAGCCTTGTGAAGAACGGAGAATAGGCTCGGAAGACGAAGAAGAAGAAGGAGAAGAAGCAGAAGAAGAAGCGGCCGGGGTGTCATCGTTGATTTGCTTGCCGATGTTGTTTTGCAGCACCCTCCCTGATCTCAGTGTGGTCACGGCACTCACATTATGGTTTTGTTGTTCAAGAGAAACATGTGCATTATGTGGGTGGCCGGGATTTGGAAGTGGCTGTGACGGGAGCTTCCCCTTCTCTCGCTCGCTCAAGGCCGCGTTCAGCTGTGCAATCTGGGCCTCGATGGTCTTGATGCTCTGCCCGTGTGCGGCGGTGTGTTGCACTAAAGATTGGATCGAAGACTGGATGTTGGCGGTGGATTGAGTCGATTGTTTAACAAACGCATCCAGACTTCGCTCGAGTGAGGAAACCTTATCGTTGTTCGACGGAACAAAGTTGTTTGGTGGAAAGGAATTGTTCGGTGCAAAGTTGTTCGTCTGGTTTTGGTAAGGTTGGGGTTGGAAGGGCTGCTGATACTGAGTTTGTTGTTGCGCTTGTTGTTGCGGTGGAGGGGCCCTTTGGAAATTGTTGCCCTGGAATTGATTCTGATTCTGATTCCAGGCGAAATTGGGGTGGTTCCTCCAACCGGGATTGTAGGTGGAAGAGTATGGATCATTCCTTGGTCTTTGCTGGAATGCATTAACCTGATCCTGTCCTTGCGATGGTGGATTGTAAGGACACTCTTCGGTCAAGTGAGAAGGATCGGAACAACAAGCGCAGATGGTACGAAGGGGGAGAACAGGGGCAGGAGTAGGAGAAGAAAATTTGCTCTCTATTGCTTCAAGCTTTTTTGTTATTGCTGCCATTTCAGCTCTCATCGCAATAGAGACATCGAGTTGGTGGATTCCTACCCTAGACTGACCGGTAGAAGTGGAGGTAGAAGAAGAAGAAGTCGGTCTAGTGCTCTCCCACTGTAGCGTTTGCTCCGCAAGATCGTCAAAGAACTGCCACGCTTCCTCGTCAGATTTGGATAGGAAGTGGCCCTGACAGATGGTTTCCAGCAACTGCTTCGTTGCTGGGTTCAGTCCCTCGTATAAGGTTTGGCAGAGCTGCCATTTCTCTATACCGTGGTGAGGACACTGAACAAGAAGGTCTTTGTATCGGTCAAAGCACTTCCAGAAGGGTTCAGAAGGAAGCTGGGAGAATTGGTTGATCTCATTTCGAATTCTTGCGGTCTTATGATTTGGGTAGAATTTTTTCAGAAACGCTTTAACAAACTCGTCCCAGCTGGTGATTGAGTGGGAAGCGGTGCTATACAGCCATTTTTCAGCGAGATCGAATAGAGTGAACGGAATGACCCGTAGACGTATAGCATCGTCCGACAGCTGGGTGGTTTTCATCATGGCACAGACGTTTTGAAATTTGTTTATGAAGATATAGGCATCTTCAGATTCAAGCCCATGAAAACGTGGAAGCATGTTGATGAAATGGGGCTTAATTTCAAAGTTGTCCCCATTGGCCGGAGGAAGAGAAAGGCAGGTGGGAAGTGCAGAACGGGTAGGGTAGAAACGATCCTGGAGCGCAATTCGCTGCGGCGCTACAACAGGCGGAGGTGGTGGGAGATTGGTCTCCATAGGAGGTGGAGCCAATCCAGGGGTGGTCAACGAGATGTTCGGATTAAATCCCGACATCGCGGAAGAAGAGGTTGGTGACGGTGAAGGTGAAGGTGAAGATGTATGAACAGAATTCCGGTCAAGGTCGGAGTTGGCCGGCAAAGGAAGGGGTGAAAGAGGAGTGGAGGGAGTATCGACTTCGGAGTCGATCGCGTAGTCGGTCGCGACTAACGTAACGCGGACTAGACGGGCGCTAGTGTCCCAAGTCCAAGCGGACGTACACTAAACGAGTTTAGTATAGTCAAAGCGGAGAAGGTGAGGGTAAGAAAACGTCAATGAAGAGAGGCGATGGGTGGTGGGTGAAAATGGATTTGGCGACAAAAGGGCAAGTTTTTATAACAGTTTTTCTTTTTGATTTTTTTCATTTTTTTTTTCTTCTTTTTTTTTTTTTTAGAAAGAGATTTACAGAGATATGTACGGAAATACGGCTTAAGCAATCACAAACAAGATATGCACAATCACACCTAGATCTAGGGTAACCTAGGTCTACTAGACCTGCTCCTGAACTTGATTGTCGAAGTTAAACAATGTCGAGAAACGGGCTTAACAATACACCGATCACGAGGCCAGGTAAGTGCAGAGATAAGGGGAGGTTGTCCAACGCTTTCGCGAAGTTCCTTAATTAAATAACCCTTTCTCTTTCGGCGGTTGCGCCTTTAACACTTTCCTAGACACCCCGTAAACAATATACGGTTAAGAGAGTTTCTAAACAAGGTTTATCTTCTCCTAATGAGCGCGAAGTCCTTAGGGCTGAAGTCTAGTATTTTTTAATTTACAATGGACAATGCATATGCTTTAGTGATTTCCGGGGTCCTGGGAAGGGTGATGAAATCCCCACCCAATCTGAATTGGTTTCAAGCCCCTTAAGTCCGTATTAAAGAATGCAAAACAGTAACAAATCAACTGCAAACAATTTTTATTTTGCGGCGCAAAGAATCCTGCACAAGAATAGTTTATTGGAAGGGGGAGAAGAATTTGCGCAAAGAAGGCTGCAGAAAACACAGTTTATTGGAGTTCAGAGAAGTTGAGAGAGGCAGAGGGACTTACAGAGAGAAGATGGCACACTGACCCCACCAAGTGGCCGCGGAACCGCGGCCTAAGCTTGATTATGCCGCGTTTCCGCGGCAGTACTAGGGATTTGGGTCTCTGGAAAAATTGGGTGATGTTCTGTGGCTTTTCTCTTCTTGTCTGGATCTACTGAATCTTTAGTTGCTCACTGTAACTGCTCCAGATCTTGACAGTAGACCGTTAACTTCTTTTTGTCCGTCGCGGTGTAGCCGCGAAATGTGGGTCTATCTTCCCACGTCTTTGGCACTGTACTTGAACTCCGTATTTTCAACGTCTTGGCCACTGAACTCGAACCTTGTATTTTCCTGCACACTTACACAAAAGCTAATCAAAAATAACAAGATGGTTTTGTTTACAATGTATATATATATTTTTTTGTTTTGTTTTTCGGTTAGAGTTATACTTACAAATTAACCCGAAATTTCACAAAGAAACAAACTACCGTCTCCCCGGCGACGGCGCCATTTGATTGATAGGATACGAGCGTGTTCAAGTTGAAGTTTAAATACCGCAATCAAGACGGTTTCGCACGTAGCTAGCCGGTTGAGTACGGGTCGTCCGCAGGGAGATGGGAATCTTTTTCTATGTGTTTTTCGACGAGTTAAGTCCGGTTGTTCAGATTTTGTTTGTAGTTATCTAAGTGTTGAGTTGATATTTAAAGAGAGCATGTTAGGGTTAGGATTAGGTTAGTTTGAGTTAGGAGTCTCCACATCTTTCGTTTCCCTTCTTAATATCGTGTTACGGTAATCGGCAACAACGGGGATTAGCACGACTAGGAAGGACTTTGCGAGTATAAGCTAGGCTTTCCAACGCATAAGTCTTCCTTTTGGTGCTTGTCCGTCCGTTCTTGGCTCTTAGCCATAACCTCCGGTTAATCCAACCACAACCGGTCTCACTACGAAATCACCGCTATCATGTAGGATAGGGTGCCGTAAGGAGCGGATTGTGGTTGGGTTAACGGGAGTCGATTTAAGATGTTGGGAAAGGAAAGAGTGAGAGAGATTTCCTTCTCTCAAACTTCCCTTATCCTACCCTAACAAGAATGAACTACTCACACATCATAATACGGAAAAATAAAACAACACAAAAGAGGAAGATAGAAAGAAGGAGATTAGAAGAATACGACTAACTATTTGCGACCTCACCTTGGCGAGGATCAAGCGTAAGTATCATTGTCATATGTAAGGATAAAGAAAAAAGAGAGGAAAGAAATAACAAGGAAATAACAACAACTACTTAACGAATTAAAATTACAACAAGCATAAATATAAGGAGACAAGCATGATAATAAAATGGTCTTCTTTATTCATCACTCTTCACTCAAAAGCTCACTTACAAGTTTAATGGAGAAGAGGTGAGAAGAGGAAGAAGAACATGTAACTAAAACTTAGCAAAAGAAATACAAGAATTGGACCCTTTCCTTCACAAACTTCTGGGCTATTTATAGGCCAGAGAATGAAACCCTAGGGCAACCACCAGAACCCTGATGAAAAGACCAAACTACCCCCCAAAACCCTGCAAAAGAGGCGCCAGAATGGCCGCGGAACCGCGGCCTGGACCCCACTTTGGCCGCGGTTCCGCGGCCATTCTGTGGAGTTGGGGTTTGTTCTTTCTTGTGGTGGCCTGATCTTCTGTGTGCTTCATTCTGGTATATGTATTTTCTCAATTTGGCTCCACGATTTTTCCAGAATTTCTGTTGAAGGAAAGGTGGACTTTTTGTTAAGATTTTGTCATGATTGTCTCGAGCTCCGCGTAAATCTCTTGGATCTTGTGCTACCATTGAGCCTTGTGCCTGAAAACGACATTGATTTGACATTTTGTCTTCCTAAACTGGTATCTGGCAGCATACGGATGAAGAGCGGAGACCGTGTTTTATCTGTGGTTGGCAGGAACCGGATTTTTGTCGTGTTTTCCATGAATTTCTCCGTTTGAGAACCGGGAACCTGTATCCTGCAATCGACTAGCAAACACGGCTCAAGAGTATCTACCGATATGCAATGTGATAAAAATTGGGCGGTATGAAAATGCAAAAATATGATATGAACACGGAACCGTGGCCTGTTTGTCGTTTTGTGAGGTGATGTTTGCACAGTAACTTCTATTTAATAGTGCTGGAGTTTCTGGGTATTTTTAATATTTATTAAAGAGTTGTATTTTCTGCAGTTGTTTTGGGGATTCGGTGTTTCGATCGGAGTATCAAATTTTTTCTGTGTGGCTTTCCGGATAGTTTTTAGAATATGTTAAAAAGTTCGACCGGATATAAATACCCAATTTTTCCCCTGTCGGGAAATTTCCAAGTGTTGGATTTTTCCGTAGTTTAACGACGTTCTAAGTAGTGCAAGTAACGCGATGGACCCTCTAGAAGACAACAAACCTTAACTCGATTATGTGACCGTCTTGAACTGCCCTTTGAACCTTCGGGTTTGGGGCAGTACGGCGTGCCACATGTGAGGCGTTGGCTTGACCCTTCTACGGCTGGACCGTCGGTACTGAGGCACGAACTGAATGTTGTTAGACTTATTTCATGTGTTGATCTGTATCGGGAAAACTTGGGTGTTCGAATGTTCAATCGGAAAGTTTAACATTTTCTAATTGTCTGGAATGTAATACAATAATTGGAATTCACAATAAGTTATGAGATAACTGAATGAATGTTATAAACATAGCAGTTTAGTCTCACTTGATCGGTTGCCACGGAATTTTGATGTGATCAAAAGTCCGTCGCAATCACGTAGCGTACGCGGATACTCGCCGGGTAAACTTAATAGACAGCCTCGCTCCATAGCCCCGACGAAGTGACTGTAGGAGAACCCCGTCGCCGAAAGCATCCGTTCGGGTGCTCGCGGCAGCGGTGTTCCGCCTTGGTGCACTTCGTCGACGGTATCGGGGGTGCGGCCGTCTACTGAAGTTTGCGACGAGCATTCGATCAGAATGTCGGGAATCCTGTTGAATTGCCCGACTTGGTATTGAAAAGTGTTTTCGATAATGAGACTAAAATGCGGGGTTTATAATTGATAGGCATGCGATGTCTAAAGAATTCATTTGGTCAGGCATGCGATGTCTGAGGTGATTGCGGATTCCAACTGTTGTAGTTTTACACTTTCTTTTCTGTGACCGTAAGTGTAATATGTGATATCGCCGGTTTCGTTGCTATATGTCAACGACAATTGGGATGCGCATATTTACTTACGTTGATGACATGTGATGTTATGTGTTGCTGGATATGTTATATTGGATCGTCGTGTTTGAATAGCCGGGGTTTTTTTATGTGAGATGAGTGTTTTTCATTTTCATTCATGTAAAAACTTGTATGTAATATTCTTTTATTGGGGCGCTTCCAGGTTGCGGAAGTTGTCACCCTTTGTATATTATTTACTTTTCCGCACTAGGATAGACCCAAGGAGGAGGGCACAAGTAACCGGGTTCTGGAGTCCAGCGGGAGACCAACTCGAGGAGTCGAGTCCGGGTCTCCTAACTCTAGAATTGGTAGGGTTGCTTGCCGCTCTCGTAGGGGTCTAGGGGTGTGGGTTTGGCTATTCATCACGACCGTGGAATCCGTGTTTTATACTGGCTCGTATTGAAAACACGGACGTCCTAGTATATCCAATATTTCATATAATTCTTCTGCTGCGATATCTGTGATGTGATCATGTGATGTTCTGTGATAGATACAGTATATAGTATATATGATATATTATATAGGCGTTACTTATGTTTTACACCCGCGCTAGCCCTGCCCCGCTCTGCCGTTAGTTACCTAACCTAACGGTGCACGAGGGGACATCGAGGAGAATGCGGATGGCATAAGTGTACGTCGTATTTATCTGTGATGTTTAGGTACTTAAATGATGGGACTTCATTAATGTGATTAATGAAATAAAAGAAACCTAAGATGTTGTAGAATCGAATTTCAAAATAAAACAGGTAGCTACAGTTCTTGATTTGCATAGCGGTATATACGATATATCCTGCACCTTATTCGATGAGGAAAGGACCGAGATCCCTTCACCGGGAGTGACTCCTTTAGCAATAGCTGGCAGATGCTACACACTCGGGTTGTCGTTTGATTGCTTTTAAGTGTTTTTGCTTTGCATAGTGATATATATGATATATCCCGCACCTCATTCGACGAGGAAAGGACCGACGATCCCTTCACCGGGAGTGACTCCTTTAGCAAAACTAGAAAAGCCTCAAAAGAATTCCATTTTTAAAATCATTTGATTCTACAAAGATATCAAGTTCATTACGCAATAGGTTTTTAGAAAAACCTGTCGTAGCCCTCCGTCATTTCAGATACGTACTAGTTAGTATTCGTGCTGCGGTTGTTTGGCCTCCGTCAAGGCGTAGTGTACGGTAGCTAACTAGTGCTTATCTGTTAGCATATGATGCGATTGGATTAGGGTATTCGTACGGCGTTGTTTGGCCTCCGTCAAGGGTCGTGCGGGTGGGTTTAATTCAATCAGGAAATGACCGGTTGAACTTGACTAGCGGACTATGGGTTGTTTGGCCTCCGTCAAGGTCATAGCGAGCTAGGGGCAAAATATTATCGGGAATTTCAAGTGTTGAAATTTGCAATGAGATTGCATACCTTCTATGAGATAGTTGGATCCCGATACCCGCTGCGAGCAAGAGTTACTCCTGGGAGAGTTTTATACATTACAATTAGCCGATCAAGTAGGTGTCTAGAAAGGTGTCAACGGGGTTACGCCTCTGGGAAAATGAGGTTTACATTAATTAGGTTCGTGCGAAAGCACGGGGGACCTCCCTCAAAGTACCGACACTGGCCTGGCTGAAAGATTGGCGAACTTGTAGTGTGTAATTAATCCCGGCTAGTCTTTCCTTTTAGGGTTTGAAGGAAGATTTGATAAAAAGCAGTGGGAGCCATCCTGATTAGATAAAATAATAACCAATCTATTCTTGCAAGAGCGCACGCTGAGTGTTTTCTTCTCTCTCTCTCCAGGTAGCGACCATATCACGCCTTAATCAAGATAATAATACGGAATATTGACCGAACCCGCTTGTTATACTGAGCTGGGGAACGTTGGTCCCGCTCCAACTTATAATTGTTATAAGATAGAGCAGGAAATAGGGGATTACCAGAATTCCCGTGCCGCCCAAACGAGGAGAGTGCATGATGATGCATCATCTTCGGGTGTGTTCATTATATAGAACTGTTTCTCAGTATCCTTTACGTCCTGGGTATGTGATACCAGATCAGGATCCCAGATATGTAATCTGTTACATAGGGCTACAGAAAGGTAGAGAACTGAGAACGGGTGATAAGTTTCATGAGGCAGAAAACGGGGCAAGTGTTGCAGCCAAGTTTGTTGGTCACTGTCACCCTGTATTACAAATACATTGATTCTGAACGAATGTTATTAGATACCGAACCTGATATACAAAATCATATCAGTCTCTTTATTAGTAAAGAAATGATAAAATTTTGTATTGTTGGACAATGTTTTGAACATTTCCTATATCAAAAGTTGATCGGTTCAGGCACGTTATCTAAAAGCATTGACGTTCTAAATCAAACTACAGTTCTTTAGTATACAGAACACACACAAGTGGAAAAGTTCAGAAATGAACGAATCCTTCTTGAGGTATTGTAGACTAGGTCATATCAATGCGACCCGACTGGCTGAGTTACATTTAGATGCATATTTAAATCAGTTTGAATTTACATCTTGTGAAACTCGCCAGTCATGTCACAAAGATAAGATGACCATAGCTCCGTTTACTGGAAACAGAGAAAGAGTTGGTAAACTCTTGGGATGATACATGTTGATGTATAAAGGTCCCCTGTCTACATATGCCAAGACTGGTTCTTTATACTTCATTATATTCTCTGATAATCTCTCAAGATTCAGTCATATGTTCCTGTTGAAACATGAGTCCGAACCTTTTGAGATATTCACAGAATATAAGCTAGAAGTAGAGAACCAAATACGGGTAAAAGTATTATGTCCTTTGATGAGATCAAGGAGGAGAATACTTGAGCACGGAATTCCAGGACTATTCTAAAGGAGAATGAGATTCTCTCTCAGCATTACTCCTCCGTATACACCATAGCACGATGGTAAATCGGGGTGGAGCAATCACACCCTATATGATAAGGTGTTCTCTATAATGAGTAATACTGAGTTACCTGTTTCCTTATTGGGAGTTATGCACTTGAGAAGCTGCATACCTATTGAATAGGGTTCGAATCAAATCAGTTGCCTATCACTTCATATGTGATATGATAAGGGAAGAACCCATCTCTCAAGTTAGTTGAGATTTGGGGTTGTCCGGCCTATGTCTAAAAGCATAATCCGGACAAGCTCGAGGCAAGGTCAGTTATGTACAACTGGAAAGGTTCCAGCTATACAAACTACAGCTGTTGATTTGATAGAACCAAAGGATTCAGTAGATTCCAACGAACCTCAGCCTCTCCGCCGATCTAGTAGGGTTCCTCACCCACCTGAGAGATACTTCGGTTTCTCTATGACAGTGGGAGCGAGGATTGCATCATGAGATGATGACCCAACTAGTTTCGAGCTGGCCATCAGGAGTAGGACTCTGTAAGAATGGCTGGATGTTTATCGATCTGAGATGGAATCCTTATACACCAACAAAGTATGGACTTTAGTTGCTATATCTGAAGGGTTAAATCCCCATCAAGAGCAAGTATATCTTGAGAAGATTACTTGGTGTACATGGAAAAGTTGAGACTTTCAAAGCTAGAATTGTTAAAGGTTTTCGTCATCGACCAGGCGTGGATAATGATGAAACCTTTTCCAGTAGCTATGCTTAAGTCCATCCAGATCCTACTTGTCACGGCTACATACCATGACTGCGATATCTGGTGGTTGGGTGTCTTGACTGCTTTTCTAAATGATGATTTAGAAGAGAGCGTCTATAAGTACACAGCCAGAGGGCTTCGTAGACCGTGGGAGCAGCGGAAACGTGTGCAAGATGCTTTATTTGATAAAGCAGGCATCGCGGAGATGGAACATCTGTTTTGATGAAGTAGTCAAAGAGTTTGACATCATCAAAATGGTAGATGAACCTTGTATAAACAAAAAGGTAGTAGGGAGTATGGTGGTGATCCTCGTAGAGTACGTGGATGACATACTCTTGATATGGAAGGAGTTTCCTATGCTACGCTTGGTCAATCTCCGCTTATCACAAGGATTCTCCATATAGGATCAAAGTGATACCTCCCAAATCCTGGGTTGTTGGATCTATGAGATAGATCTAATTGGATGTTAGGATTCTCACTAGTTGTAGTGAGACGGTATCAACCGATCCTGGGGAGAATCACTGGAAGGGATCCAGGGTGATAAAGACGACTGAGTGTCAGTCACAGGCATTGTCTTTACTCTCAGTAAAGGGACGGTATGTTGGAAGGGTTCCAAGCTAGATACCGTGGCATACTAGACGATAAAGGCAGGATACATCGCTACTTAAGATGCTACCAAAGAGGCTGTTTGGGTGTATATTGGTTCATGAGATGAACTATGTTCCTCCCATTGTGTGACAATGGAGTTGTGGCTTATGCCAAGGAACGCAGGTCCCATCAGTGATCCAGACATATTCTAAGGCAGTGTCACCTGATCATGGAGATGGTTGATCTCCAGGTGATCGAGGTTTGGAGAGTAGACTCAGAGGACAACACAGCGGATCCACTCACAAAGGCCTGTTCCCAAAGAGAGACTTTTATGGGATGGTTGAGTATGAGATACTACAACCACTGCTACAGATGGCCCTAGTGCAAGTGGGAGATTGTTAGTTATATGTATGACCTAGAGGCCATTACTGTACATATGATGTATATTGTAGTGGATGCTGGGACATATATAGGGAGGACTTTCTTGCTCGACATGATAGTATGCTATCTGGTTGCTCTTTACCTTAACGTGTATACTGATTGTCTCTCTGTTACATGTTGGTAAAGCCCTTAGGATGTATGCTTGACTACCTGGACTATGATGCGGATCATACTAGTGGGGACATGGTAGTCCATAAGTACATCCTTCAAAGTCCCTAGTCGAGGGTGTAACGAGACGGGGCATCGATATACCAGAGTAGACTAGCGTATACCTTCTCGACCCATACAGATGGGCGATGGATGATCCCATATCCATTGGTGTTTGACATCAGAGATGATATACGGGTGCTCAGTAGAGACTGGGTACACTGGACGGACTCGCCGAGAACTCCCAGATGGTAGTATACCTCACGTCAGATGGCAGTTCTCTGGTGACACTGGTACAGAGTAGTCTGTTGACCCGAGATCGTCATAGAGTCTTGTGTGGTTCCCACTGTGCTTTGATTTCCATCTTACCACGTCCAAGAGGGCGTGCAAAACGGTGGTTTTTAGGTACAGTCCCGAGTCACATGGAGGCAATGAGCGATAGGAGGGGATTCGTCTCTCCCGGTATAGCGGGTTGATGTTGCGCTGTGTTCGATTGGCTATAACAGGAAATCCCTGGCCAGGGTTGCTGAGATTTACTGGTAAGTGTTACCAGTAGTTTCTCGAACAGTTATAGACCTCATATCGACACGACTTATCGAGCTATTGGGGTCTGACGTTTACCACCCCTAGGCGAGATATGCGACATATCAGACGATCAGACCGGACTGTACGGTAGTGTTACTGGTTGGATTCACTGGAGTGTGAGCGGGCTTGCTCGTCGATCTTCAGATCGCTCAATACCCGGGTGGCCGTTACGTTTAGCAGACCGCTTGCGGCTTGTGGGTGCTTGATATGATCATCACCTGCTGCCGGCGTATTGACGAGTCTTTAGAGTCCTACATAGAGGTTTCCTGGTTCAAGCGAAACGAAATAGGAGCGCATATGAGATATGTGCGGGACCGAGAATAATGCGTGTATGTGATACCGTATTCCATTCTCGCGATGAATGTGTCGAATGGTTGTATGCGATATAACCTAGTTATCGAATCAAGGATTGATTCGATAAGCCGATACATTGTATACTAGTCGGTTGTGTGCGACATGACCGGATCATTGAATCAAGTGTTGATTTAATTATTTGATGCATAATTATATATTTGATATATTACTTTGCATTAACTAGTATCGGTTCACTTTAAATGGATTTTCTCACTCGGGTGTGCGCATTCCATATGCGATATGATTTTGTGCACATGATTGTATCATGTTTGATGATACATGCTTTTTGGTTAAGTATAAAGTATTAAACTATGGTTAAGTGGATGATTAGGGTTTTTACTTATTCATTTATTTGTTCATTTATTCTTTTTGGAAAAATGAATAGCATAAAGGAAAATGGTGGCTTGTTTTGTATTCTAGTTGAAGCTTCATGAAGCTTTGACCTAAGTAACCATTTTGTCTCATGCTTAACCCTAACCACTCCATTAACCCTAGTTTAATCTCTACACTTGACCATGGTTCATGTTATGATAAGTATTGATTTTCTTTTTCAATATTTATTCAACTTATCATATCTTTTCTTCTTCTTCTTCCTTGAACTCAAGAAGAAAACCTTGAGGTCATCAATGGTGATTGATGATAAAGAGTGAGAAATCCAATTCTAAATTGAACCCACTTCTTATTTCTTCATCCTCTACCTCTTGCCAAGTAGTAGAGTGTGTTTCCTTCACAAGTTATCATGGCTTGGTGAAGGTGGAGCTTGATCTAGCGATGCCTCGACGTAGATCATCTTCGCACGAAGCCGACGACCTTGCCCGCTCGTTCTCCGATGAAGTCGACGCTAGAGCCCGGATTTGATTTGGACAGCGGAGAGGACCTCATCTCGGAGCCGTGGAGGTGGAGGACCGGATCTACAAAGGTTGTATTTCCGTTTCCCATTAGTTAATTGTTAACTAGTTTACTTTTCGCCTAGATTTCTAGCAAACGATCCGTAGTCTAGGGTTTCTCGGCACCGTAAAATTTTAATTTGGCATGATCGATGCCTTGTGAGACCTCATTAGGGTGCCTAGGAACCCTACAGTTGCAACCTTTTACCGTTCCGAAGTAGGAGTGCGAGCAGATCTCCATGAATTCCGTTATGGTTTCTACCCAGGGTTAGTCAGGGTGTGACTCCATTCGGATTCTTGTCATCCGGTTATACTCAGTTTGCTCAGTTGTTCTTTCTTTTTTTTTGTGGTGTGTTTGTTTTGTTTGTTGTCGGCAGTTGGGGATCGTCACTCGCCATCGTTAGGGTTCTCCTTCGATAGCTGTTATCAGGAGACACTCCAATTGGCCACCTTTAGGTTTAGGGGTTAGGTCGTGTCGATCACCAGTCTGTTATCTTTCTGACTCTGCGTAAGTAGGACATTGGACCCCAGCTAGTCTAGAGACTTCGGAGATGGTCCAGCTGTGTTAGGTCAGGACTGAGGTCTTATGCCGACTGTGTTGGTCATAGACTCGAGTTCGTAGGGACAGATCATGTATTCCTACGGACTTTCCGATGAATGACGTGTTGGATTTTGGGAAGCTTGTCCCAGGATTTAGGTTCTTCTGAGATCCTATAAGCGAGTTAGTTTCGTTGTCTTTAATTTGGCACTTCCGCCCAGATTATTAGATTTTCACCTCGTATTCCTTGTGAGGATGCTTTACAATTACCTTCATGACCTTTCTCACATAATTTGGCACCAGACCATTTGGCTTGGACGCGATCGTTTAGCTCACCGGCAGCCATTGTGTTAATGGCTCGGCAGGTGGATGAACATCGGTCAAGGGTCTTGCCGTCTGTGAAGGGTTTTTCTTGGACGTAGCCGTATAGTGAGGTAATCACTTGGGAGGCTGCGAGCGAGATTGAGAGCAGTAATCTTCTCTTTGAAGGTACGCGTATCGGTATATTTTTTAAATTCGGAGACGAATTTCTTTTAAGGGGGGGAGATTGTAACACCTTAGAATGTGTTTTGTAGCTAATTATATTTTAGTGTACGGATTTTAATAAAAAGTTTACCAAATTAAGTTTTAAATATTTTACCCTATTTTATGAGTATTTTATTAGAATTTTTCTAGGCGCACACACACTTGTGCATGATAACTAGGGTTTAGAGATGGGGTTAGACCATGATTAGCAAGCATGATGGATTAACCCATCTCTTTAAGTTAATATTGTTAGGTGTTTTGGGTTAAAAAGTTATAGTTGTTTTAAATTGAAAATGAATTTTAAAAGGGTTTTATTTTGGGGTTGAATGTTGACTTTGTGTGAGAGAGAGAGGGAATGGGAGCATGGTGTGAGCCATGCCTCATTATGATGAAAGAGAAAGAGAATGGGAGGGGTTGTTGGTTTTTCTCTCATTCTCACTTCTCACTCTCATATCTCTCATTCTTTCACTCTCACACACACACACACACTCACACCAGAAGCAGCAGCAGAAGAAGCAGCAACAACAGCAGTAACAACAACAACAATAGTAGCAGCAGCCCCAGCATAAGAGCAGCAGCAGCAGCAACTAGTAGCAGCAGCAGCAGCAGCATCATCATCATCAACAGCATCATCATCATCATTAGCATCAGCACCAGAAGCAGCTTCAACATCAGCATAGCAACATCAGCAGCATCAGCTTCAGCACTTGCAGCAACAGCAGCAGCCACATGCAGCCCCTGCATCACCAGCAGCCGTAGCAATCTAATTCCTCACCTTCACCTGCTTCTTAGGGTTCATTAGGGTATATTTCTGAACCCCATTTCATGTTGCTTAAGTTGTGTGTGGTTTTGTGTCGATTAGTGTTAAATAGCTAATTTTAGTGCTAGATTTTGGTGATTTGTGAGATGTTGTGGCAAAGTGATGATTGTGTTGACAAACCCTATCTATTAAAGTGTTGTTAGGGTCACTTGAACTGAGAATTAAACCAGATTACACTAAAATACCATAGGGTTTCCTTTTTAGTGAAAATTGGTGTTTTTAAGCGATATTTGTGACTTCTGTGATCTGCTTTTGACCCGGACCCTACAGGATAAAATTGAGAAGACTGGAGCATGTATACTAGGTCTAGATACCACCACAAGAACACGAGCCACCCTCTCCCTACCCAGGCCGCCAATTAATTCAATCTAGCCGCAAATTGCGGCCAGGAAGGGGAGTGGGGTGCTGGGGTTTTGGGAATGGTTGTCTGCTGTATTCTATAGTGTTTTGGTATTTCTAGTTTTGTAAGATTTGACCTGTATGAAAATCTGGGACTATATATCGTTTTTGTGTCCATTGTGTTTGCGCGATACACGCGATACGTGAGTGGGTTCTGTGATCCAGCGTATCGCGGCGTGTCGCGATGGTTTTAGACGCGTACACACACGATTCAGCGTATCGTGCACACGCGCGTTTAGTTCGCAACGCGAGTTTCTCGTTTTGATTTGATATCGCGTTTCGCGGAATATTTGGCTTATATATGATTTCCGTGTCTTATTTGCAGGTTTGCAGGCAGGGACTACGGGCACTACTACAGGGGGGAGCAGATGGTAGGATTCACCTAGCATGGAGTGTAGGTGAGTAGATTTAACATCTACAGGGGAATCGCCCGCATGGCGTTATGCGTCTGGGCTAGGATTCAATCCCTATCGCACATTCTACGTCATTGTTAGAATTGCGCATTTACTTTATTTCCTTGATATAGTTGTATTGTGACTAGCAGCTGTAGGACACTGCACATATTATTGACGGTTCATGTCGCACGAGCACGGATTGTATGCTACACACACACCGTCAATAATTGCCATGTCACACACAAACCATTATAGTCATTTTATTGCTTGGTTAGGGACCTTGTGACATGGATTCATACTGCTTATCACATATGACATTACCATACATATATACCTATAGAGTATCGTACCATTAGTGATAGGTACACATACCCTTTACGATACATCTACAGGTATATCTTACTCATATTCTTCTTATACCCAGGGGGGTATACGACACCAGTTCTTATAGGTAGATACCTATACATTGCTACACCTGTATGTTACACACATATTCAGATGCAATCATATATTTACCTGTACTGATGTTACTTAGTTGTACCTTATTGGTTTCGCATACATCTGGTTTCAGCTATATATTCTCATTTATATGCTCGCATGTCAGATATATCGCATATATTTATTCTTGGATTTGCGCATTGTTATTTGGATTTCACATGATGATTTCTGGATTTGGGAACCGCGGGAGTTCATGAAGTTATGCATACATTGAAAAACCCGGTTTCCTTGATATGATATTTGCGCAGCCACCATGAGATTTATCGGTTCTGATTATATACTCCATACGAGGTGTGGTTGCCGTAAGAGGGTACATGGTGGGGCCCGGTATGGTTTCCCTCGGCAAGAAGATCGATGGATGTTGCCGATTGAGCCTGGAGGCGGGCGAGTACCTACCGGTGACAGTACTGATGACTCGACGGGGATCATGGAGATACCGTTGGGAGTCATGTACGTATGCATACGTCGAAAGGCGAGGGTCAGAGCTAGGCACTCGTGCTTTCGGGATAGCGTATGATACGTGATCAGGATTTCTGTGTCGATGCTTGGCACATGGTTTTCATGATATTTCTTTAACACCTTTGTATGTATAACAGGGGATTTAGCCGTTGTTATATATACCCTTACACCAATATTAGTGGAATGGGACGCTAATATATGTGTATTGCCCCCATCATACTTATTTATGTATATATTTACTTCTAGGATGTTAGATTCTTACTTGAGATTTGGCTTGGGATATTAGGTGATTCATTGGGATTGGATATTGGACATACCTATGTGATTACTGATTTGTACATTCGGGATATAGAAGATTACTCGGTATTGTACATTGAGGAGATGTGAGACTTATTTGATATGAAAGCCCAATGTGGGGGCTGATTTGAGGAATTGGGATTTGAGTGTCTTGATGGATTGTGATCCTACCACGATGTCAGGTTTCCGTGGAAATGACATATTCCACCCCATACCTCACACTTATCTACTTTATGCACAGTTTCATATATTGGTAGTACCTGTTAGTGTACCCTTATGATAGTTGCATATTTACATTCTCATATCCCTATTGCATGGTTATTTCATATTATTATCATCTTACTATTTCTTCACATATTGATTGTACCTGCTAGTGTACTCTCATTTATTCAACATTTGCATAACATGTTATTACTGTAATCGCATATCATAGATTCATGTTGTACGTGCATTCCTGCGATTACCTGCATATGTTATCTTCTATTCACGAGTTGGCAACTCACCCCCGTTGTGCCACAGGTGTTTCAGGTTGTTCTCCAGAGTAGTCGAGGCAGGCTATTCCGCTTTTCAGCTATCATCTTTTGCTCCAGATACCGCATCAGCTCACAGTACTATTTTGCTTAGGTGGGTTGGTGGTTATCTGTATTTCATATTGTACCTTCGTTGTATTTTGTACTCTCCATCTACTAGTATGTTGTTGACTTAGAGACTTGGTGATGACGCTTTTGTATATTATTTGTGGATTGTTGCCTTTTATATACAGTTTCCTTCCTATTGTCTTTATTTCTTCGCTACGGCGTCGTTTATTTGTATTGTATTCTTCTTGGCTAGTTTTTACAAAAAGGGGGTGTTGCCAGAATTTTAAAGAAGGAAAGTGGGACTTTTAAGAATTTGGGTTGTGATTTCAAATGTTTCAAGAACTTATATTATCTTTTCCGTATTTTCTTGGTTTAGATTTCTGGGTTTTGGCTTTCTTTTATTGCGTTACGTCTTTTGGCGTTGCGTAATATTAGGGCCGTCACGGGCCAATTTTGGGTCGTGACACCTTTGTAGTCCGCTCCTTCGCTTCATAATCTCCGAGTAGTATTTCCTTCCCCGCGATCCATGAACTTCCGGACTCTAAAGAGACTCCACAAGCCGAATGATCCATGCTTGCTTGAAGTCTTCCTTTTCGAAGATGATCTACCTTGAAGAATCTTTAACTCAAGCTCTCACTTCTCTAATCAAGTATTAGTGAAGTGAACACCTTAATCTAAGTGGCTAGAATAGATGAGGATGATGAAGTAGAAATTTAGCTCTCTTTTGTTTTTATTTTCTCACTTTGATTCATCACTTTCCAAAAAGCTAGCAAGCTTTTCAAGGAAGAAGAAGAAGAAGAAGTTTTTTGTGATGAATAATGAAAAACTTATTATGGTTACAATTGCAAGCCTTGGTTAAGAAAGAAAACACTTAACCATTGTAGAGAATAAACCATGGTAAAGGGTTTGGGTTGGGTTAAGAAATATCTTCACAAAATATCAGCACAAAATATCTAAGCTTAAAACAAAAAATAAAGCTTCTAGAAGTTTCATGAAAAAGTTAACCCAAATCAAACCCTAACTGTAACATTTCAAAAAAAATAAAATATTATTTTTGGGAATTTTTATAATTTAATATTAATTTTTAATGAATATTTTAATATGTCGGTATAATTAAATACCGATAAATGGGGAAAATTTTGGAAAAATTATGGAAAATTCTAAAATAGGGTATTTTGTGGAATTATGCCATTTTAAAGTTTTTATGGTTAATTATATGCTAATTTAGTGCTAATCGCGATTAAAAATCGCTAATTGAATTTTTAGCATTTTTGGTGCAAAACATGCACATGTCATTTTTCCACACTTGTCACATTTTCTTACAAGTTGTGGATGTATGGTTGCCTAGGGTTACCATTGGGTGAGAAGGAATAAAGGGAAAAAGAAAATAAAAGAAAAAGGTATGGTATGATGAAGAGAGAGAAAGGGTAAGTCAACTTTTTCTTTTGAACGATCCCCCCATCATTTCCTCTTCTCATTCTCTCTCCTCTCCTTTCCCTTGCTGCTGCAGCTCCTCCCTCTTCTTCCTCCTCCCTCTTCAAGCCTAGATCCACCATGAATACAACCCCAAAACCCTATTACCATTTCACAAAAAATGTTCCCAAGCTCACTAGCTACACATTGGACCTAGAAAGAATGGATTTGAAGGACTTTGAGCAACTCAAGAATTTTCTTGAGTTGCCAAAGTAGGTAATTTCGGCACCCTTAGTGTAGTATTTCGATTCTTTATGCATTCATACTTGTTTCATGTCGATATTGTGTGTTTTGATGGACTTTGGAAAATTCAAGTTAGGGTTTAGGGTTTGATCTGAAATCAAAGATGAATTGAGGTGTAATTAGAGACTATAACCCCTGGTGTGATATTATTTTGGACAAAACCTGGAACTAGAACCCAGAATACGGATTTATGGAATCAATATCGGGGAAAAACTGTAAATCTGGGAGGGTATTTGGGAATCTTCTATCACCCCGAGACCCCTAAAATAATTTTGAGTTGACAGTAAGATGTGCAGGCACCTAGGAACCACCACACAAAACCCTAGCCTCTACCTCTTTCCCCAGGCCGCCAATAAATCCCTTCTGGCCGCAAATTACGGCCAGAGCAGGTTGGAACCCCCTCATTTTTGTTCTGTAGCCTTTTACCCTATAAACTAGACCCTTGGTATGTGCAATTTTGACTGATTCCACCTAGGGTAGAATATGGGATGATTTTCTTATGTTGGCGCATAATTTACGACTTGTTTTAGCATGGATTTTAGTATTTGATGATTCGTTTCTGTCGGATCGCGTTTGAACGTCAACGGCAAAGGGTTATTGGTCGTGTTTGCATGCGAGACTATAGGTTTTTACCTATGCGAGTAGCGTATGCCGTTTTGGTTTCCGATGTGATTTTCATGTGCTTTAGCATTTATGATATCCTTGTAGGTACCCCACATGACGTCAAGGCGTTGAAGATAAAGATGGCGACATCAGCATCGGCACACAAGAAGCAAGGTGAGTAGATTTATATCTACGGGGAGAAGTCGGGTGGATGGCGTATAGCACCCCCGCAGTTCTTGGTGATGTATACGAATACGTATACACACATATATTGATTTTATGTTGTTTGAGATTATTGATGATAAGAATGGATATTTGGTGTATTGGATTGGTTTAGTGTTGCGAAACCTTAGAGTAGTGGTTGCACCACACATACACACACACACCCATACTTGCATACATTCTTCTTTCTATATGCTTCTATGGGAATATATGGTTATGTGTTCACATGGGTATGGGACTATGTGATCATATACTGGATTTTAGGATAGTACTTGGGATTTGAGGTGAGTCGATGAGATGTGATTTGAGACCGTGAGATCGGTGATATGGCAGGATTCATACTTGAGATACGTTCTGATGTTTTAACGGATCTTTGGACGACGATACCATATGAATAGTGATATATATAAAATCGTTGACATGAGATCAGATATGCTAAGATATTCATAATAGGTCGCATTGTGCGATGTATACCTCTTTATGACGATATATGATGATGATATCGGTTTGTATGAGGCTGTAGATCAGCAGTCAGACCATGATTAGATTGATAATATTAGTATTGTACTAGACGTAGATCAGTATCCCGGATTATGATCTTTGATAAAGAGGATACCAGATGAATAATATGATGAATGTGATACTGACCTGTACCCAGATTTGGGGATGTCATACAACGGATTTACGTACGAGCTATATATTGATGATTGATCCGCACTCTTAACTTGGGGATGTCTGATTATAGATATTGTATCGGATGTGATATTATTGAGGCGGGATTACCGACTAATAGATATATATTTATATATATATATATATATATGAATCGACTCAGATGTTAGGCGGTTTCCTTACCTTTAGTTTAGCCTGTTAGCTCGGCCCTATAGTTTAGTGTAGTTGTCAGACTAGATTAGATTCCTACCTATTTCAAAAACTAACGGATCGTGGGTATTTTAAAAGACAGGTCAAGGGATTCTACGGATATTTCAAAAGAGGTAACTTTTCTTAAAAAAACACCGTAGGCCTATTTCAAAACCCCACGATTCATGTTATTTCAAATGTCATCATTGTATAACTTATATTATGTTAAATGCAGATTTGTTATTGTTGTATCTAGAATTCAGCTCCCGCACATTATTGTTGTTGCTCCGCATCCCATACTTATTGTGATTCATATTCCATTATTGATATCATGCTGTTAGGACACCAGCACCATTACCGATGATGCGTATGTACCACGTACACTTACTTGCCGGCTCACACACAACTTCGTCGGTAATTGCCATGTCACGTACACTTAGAGAATATTATTGCTTGACTTAGTTTGTTAGCTAGTAGTTTTGACATGATATTAGTGTACTTTCTTTATATGCCAGTTTTGACATTGTAGTTATTACTTGTCACTTCATGCATACTGTTATTCATTGTTATGCTGCATTCATGGATTCTCATGCCTATATTCACTATTTTACGTGCTATTGAGGTTTTGGATTCGGATTTCCATGAGATTTTATGGATTTGGGGGAAAAACCGCAAAACTTATACAAACTTCTTCTCTCTCTTTTTAAATAAAAAGTGCGGTTTTCCCATGATGTATGAGTCGTCCACCATGAGTTTGCTGATGGATTTCGAGATCCGATTCGAGGAGATGGATGAACCGTTTCGGGTATATGGTGGGCCCGGTAAGGTACCCCGGGGAAAGAAGCTCGTGTTGTTGACGATGAGCCTGGCAGGGGATGGACTACCTACCGGTGGTTTTACCCAGACGAGTCGGATATCCGGAGGATACCGTCGGGGTCTTGAGATGGATAGAAGGGGCCGGTCTGGACTGACGGCGCACTAGATATTGAGATTGAGACATTGAGATTTTGAGACATTTAGGTACCGAGATTTGGGACATTGGGATTTATGTTTTGTATCGATGCTAGACATGGTTCATGCTGATTTCCTTTATGATACCTCATTTTAAAAATACAGAGATCTCATTAAGTTATGAAAGCAGTTTCTTTATTTATATGTATTATGTTTTTCGTGCATTCATACCTCATCCATATGATAAATTGCTACCTGAGGCACTGACACGAGCACTTGGTATTACTGTTGCTTAGAGGTATACCCTAGCCATTGTTATAGGCTGCAGGTTATATATTTGAGCATATATTATGATCGTATGACCTAGGATTGCGTTGTTCATGCGATTTCTATTCGTAGATGTTTTTCTACTCACGAGTTGGCAACTCACCCCCGTTGTGCCACAGTTTTTTGCAGGTTTTGCCGTACAGGTTCCATTACGGCTTTGCTGGCACTACTTCCTTTTCCAGGTGATTTGCTAGTAGGTGGGCTCACTTGTATCATGACCATCAGTATACTTTGTATATATTATTATTCAGTTGTATCTAGAAGTTCCATTAACCAAACATGTATTTATTTCAGATAGAGACCAGCGATGTTATTCTTTCGAGCTTAGAGTCGCGCGCTGTATTTCTTTGGATTTCATGCTATTTTGGGTTTTCTTTTCTGTTGTGATCCTCGCCTTTTGGCATTGTATATTATATTGCTTGCGTGGTTGTGACCGTCGATTGATGAAGAGCTAGCTCCCGCTTGGGGATGCATTTTTCATTATATATGCTTTATCAGGTTTTGTACCAGCTTGGGGCCAGTTTTTACAAAGGAAACTCTGCCAAAATTTTTAGAAAGGACTTGTGATTTTAAAATGCATATTTCGGCATATGTTGCAAACTATTTGATTTAAAATGGTTTTTCCTTCACTCTACTACTTTCCTTGATTTGGATTTCTGGGTTTTCGGCTTACTTAGATTACGTACGCCTCGAGATGTTTCGTAGTTTAAGTGCCGGTCATTTTCCGTACTTTCGGGACGTGACACTAACTATGGTTAATCTCCACAAATTAAGTTCTTGTTACAATATTATATATCACATATATAATATATTTTGGAACAAAAGAAAATAATACAATTAACATATATCGCATATATATCAATGTATTATCCGGTTAGAAAATGAATCAATAAAGTGAGCTTATATTAGATAATGTAATGTAATATATCACATATATAATTATACATTAAATTATCGAATTAACACTTGATCAGAAAATCCGGCTATATCGCATATAACCGACTAATATATCCTGTACCGATTCATCGAATCAACACTTGATCCGATGACCCGGCTATTTCACATATACCCGGCCGATATCATATATCGCGAGAATAGAATACGGTATCTCATATCGTAATATTCTCGATCCCGCACATATCACATATGTACTCCTACTCCATTTTGCCTGAGTCAAGAAACCTCTGTGTAGGACTCTAAAGAATCGTCAATACGCCGGCAGTAGGTGATGATCATATCAAACACCCACAAGCTGCAAGCGGTCAGCTAAACGTAACAGCCACCCAGGTATTGAGCGATTAGAAGATCAACAAACAAGCCTGTACATTCTCTTGTGAATCCAATCAGTAATACTACCGTACAGTCCGGTCTCTTCGTCTGATATGTCGCATATATAGTCCAGGGGTGGTATACGTCAGACCCCAGTAACCGATAAGTCGTGTCGATGTGAGGCTCATAACAGGTCAAGAAACTACTGATAACACTTACCAGTAGCACTCTATATCAGCCCTGGCCAGGGACTTCCAGGTATAGCCAATCAAACACAGCCCAACATCAACTCCCTATACCGGGAGAGACGAAACTCCTCCTATCGCTCATTGCCTCCATGTGATTCGGAACTGTACCCAAAAGCCACCGTTTTGCACGCCCTCTTGGACGTGGTAAGGTGGAAATCAAAGCACAGTGGGAATCACACAAGACTCTATGACGATCTCAGGTCTACAGTCTAACCTGTACCAGTGTCACCAGAGAACTGCCATCTGACGTGAGGTATAATACCATTTGGGAGTTCTCGGCGAGTCCGTTCAGTGTACCCAGTCTCCACTGAGCACTCGTACACCATCTTTGATGTCAAACACTGATGGATATGGGATCATCCATCGCCCATCATATGGGTCAAGATGCGTATACGCTAGTCTACTCTGGTGTATCGATACCCTGTCTCGATACACCATCGACTAGGAAAAATTATAGGATGTACTCATAGACAACCTTGGCCCCACTAGTATGATCTCATCATAGTCCTAGTAGTCGAGTACATATCCTAAGGGCTTTATCAACATGTGAGAGCAAGACAATAAACTAATACAAGTCAACATGTTAAGACAAAGTGAAACTAAATAGCATACTATCATGTTGAGCAAGAAAGTCCTCTCTATATATATCCAAGCATCCACTATAATATACATCATATGTACAACAATGGCCTCTAGGGCATATATATAACTAACACATGAGTTCTAGTCTAGGGTCGGGCTATGGTCGCTGCCAAAGAGAGAGAGAGAAAAGAAACAATCAGCGTACACTTTAACCTAGATCGGAATGGTTAATCACTTTATCTAATCAGGATGTCTCCCACTGTATCCTCAAATTCTTCTCCAAACCGAAATGAAGAATTAGTCGTGATCATTTGAAATCACCCAAGGAGTAGACCAACTCATCAGTGGGAATCGGGATCCAACTATCATCCCATGATAACCTGATGGAATTCACTCAAATTATCACACTCTAGAAGGTATGCACATGCCTGGCAAGTTTTCTGTATGTTTGAAACCCCCGATATGATTTTTACCCTATGCTCTTATGACCTTGATGAAGGCCAACAAATTATAAGTCACATGTCAAGTTCTACCTGTCATTTTCCAGGTTAATTTGTACCCACCCGTACATACCCACAATGAAGGCCAACAAAGTAATACGACTGTCCCAAACCAACGCATCTATCTTTGCAACAGAAAAATAACAAGCAGCTACCATACACTATGCCTTGACGAAGGCCAACAAACATAGCATGAATACTAAGTGCTACCCATCTGAAATAACGGAGGGCTACGAATGGTTTTTGACGAAAAACCTTTAACGTAATGAACTTGATATCGTTGAAAGAACCGGATAACTTTTTACAAATATATAGTAGTGAAAACATTTGCTAAAGAGGTCACTCCCGGTGAAGGGATCTTGGATCTTTCCTCGTGGAATGAGGTGCAGGATATTCCCACTGAATATCGCGACGCAAAGAAAAAACATAATCGACTATAGTGAAGTTATTACCCTGACGCAAACTTCTGCCCAAGAGGTCACTCCCGGTGAGGGGATCTCGGCTCTTGCCTCGTCGAATGAGGTGCTGGATATTTATAACCGAATACCGCTGTGCAAAACAAAAGAGAACGCCCTTGTAATAACAGCCTTTGAAAATTGCTCCAAAAATATCGAATAGGTTTATTTTCCTTGCATTGGTCTGAATCAACGCAGTCCCATCAATTAATCACACCAGAAAAGAACGAAAATATGATGTACGTATATGCCATCCGCATTCTCCACTGGGCCCCGTCATCACCTGTTAGGTTACTTAACTAACGACAGAGCGGGGGCTGGACTAGCGCGGGTGTAAAACATATACAATATCTAATTGTATATATATAGCAGTATATAATAATCGCTCCAGGTATGTGATTGATCATTTAAATTGTGAAGTTGTATGGAATGAGCAGTTTATCACAATCAAAGAATTTACACCGCAATCATAACGGCGTCGAAGTAGTTTCGTTAATGAGAACGGATCGTCCACTGAGATGCGAGCACTTATTCGTTCATGCTTTAGTTGAGTCGAAATAAAATATAAAAGAAAATTCAAGAAGATGATTCAAGATTTATGAGATTTAATTTCAAAAAACATCAAGAAAAATATCAAGAATCAAGAATTCAAGAAAGTATCAAATATCAATTTAGTTATCAAGAATTCATAGAATAGCTTGTAGGAATCGATTGAATTAGTAGCAATGATGAATACTAAAAATTACTAATCTTATCTATTGATGAATTGTAGCTAGATCGATGATGATGAATGAATATTAAGGATCTATTGAAGAAACTAGGGTTTCTCCTTCACTATCCCTTGTCTTTTCATTGATCATCATTCAAATCTAGCCTCTAGCAAAGAGAATCATCAATCATTTGATTCCTAATTTGCAAAGAAATAATCAAGAACGTGATCTCATTCTAAATTAGGTCATCGATGATTCTTTTTCCTTAAGTTCACTATCCTCATAAGACTTAAGATTAGTTTAGGATTTCATCGTCATTAGATCTACCAATTCTCTCGAATCTTTTACAAGTGGAGATTTCACTCACATATCATGAAAATTAAAGAATCAAGAAATGAAAATTTCATAATGCAAGAATGTAAAGAAAGCGAGAATTACGATTATCACCTTTATTAAATCTCCTTCAAATTACACCTCTCAATTCGAGTTTACAAGACTAGCTCTCGATTGCTCCTTTGAAAGGGAATTTGTCGTCGATCTTTACATGGTTCGATCGCCGTGAGTCGTGGATCGGATGCGGATCTCTTGCTCTTGATGAGGATCGGCGTTGCGATAAAGGCTCTTCGATTGTCGCTTGATTTTGCTCTCAATGGATCTTGATTTTGATTGGATTTGGATTTGGATTTGGATCACAAGTTGTGTCACTCAACTTGTGTGTAAAAATGTGAAATTATTGAACAACTTGTTTATCTTCCACTAGAAGCTAGGTTGTTATGAAGCTTGCATGAGAAGCTTTGCTGTTGTAGGGAAGCATCTGGAGAAATATAGAAAGTTTGAAGCGTCTTGAAGAAGCTTGGTAGTTACGAGGAAGTCTCTGGAGAAGTTCGGACCGCCGACAAGCCAACTCGGCCGTGGATCCGCAGCAGATCGGGCTGGATCGGCCGCTGTTCCGCGGCCATATGATGAGATCTTTGCATCATTTTTATAGGGTCTTCTGGTGTTGGTATTTGGGTCTTCATGTGACATCTGGAATCTTATTATTTTTTCTGAATCTCTGCCAGAATTTATTTCTTTGACTTGCTGCATTTTATCGGCAATTTTTTGTGATTCCAGTTCTTTGACCTGAAGAATTTTCTGCACAAAATCTTGATGAAAAGTGTTGAGATATACAATATCATGCATGAAGTAATAAACACACAATTTCCTTTAAAGAATGTTGAATATATATATAACATGAGGTATTTGGTATTTTGCATATGAATTTGTAATCCGAGTTATATTTACATTAAACAGCATTAGATGATTAGAATAATAAGGAAATTGTTATGTTACAGAATGCAATATTTTCTGTAAGTGCACGGCGGCGCCCCGGCCGTCAATCCGACGGCCAAATGCGGAAGCGGTGATAAACTTTAATTTTCTAGAACTGGCAAACCGCCGCGCACTAATACCCGGATCGAACCACTAACTAGTCCTAGCTAACTACAAGATAGGGAAGAGAAGTATACCGACAGATCCGAGTCCTCCGGTCTTCTCGTCGTCGTCCCGATCTCCTGCGGAAAAGTCCCGTCTCCTCCTCGTCGCCGGAAGTGCACCACATCGCCTACTTTGTTTACGGGCTCCCACCTCAATGCCGAGGCAACTCGGGCACGAAGCCGGCTACTCGACGTGCCCAAGGTTCGCTGTAGAATATGTAGTGAACTATTTATCTCATTTTGGGGTTACCGGAATTGCCTTTTTGGTGGAGGGATGAAACAAGAACTATGTGGAGGAACTTGGGGACATTTTTGGAGCATGAAATGAACCATATACCCTCACCAAAATATTTGGACAGCCCCCTCCTATACATGGCCGGCCATCTCAAGAGGAATGGAGAGAATGAGAGAGGTGTATCAAAAATGGGAGCCTCACTCATATGATACAAGAGAGAGAGAGAGAGGAGTCTATCATGCAAAAGGAAATGATTATCAACAAATCCAACACTCCAAGGCAACCATCATCTCAAGCATGATGGCTTCAAAAAGTCAAGCCATCATGAGAAGAAGAAGTCAAGGTAAGGTGCTCATCATGAAAACCATCATGATGTAACAAGATGCAAAGAACCCCTTCTACTAATGCCTATTTGCAACAATGCAAATAAACCCTCCTCCACCAAACTTCGGCCAATGAACGGAACAATGGAAATTGGCCGAAACGGAAAGCAAACTGGAAACTCCAGAAAACTGGTCCCGTAATAAATTACAGGAAAACCCCGATACTGTGCATACACACCCGCATTTGTATTCCGACCGAAATACAAATGCAATGAGACAAACTCTACACTGTACTATACTAGGATCCGGCTTATACCAAAGCCGGCTAGTAATATCCGTTCGATCCTGATCCGTGCAATACCACACGTATCTGATCGAACCCTGCCATATATCTATACGGCCTATAGTACAAACTGTCCGATCCCGATCCGTGCAATACCGCACGTATCTGGTCGGACCTTGCCATATCTCCATACGGCCTCTACAACCTTTCGCCCGAAAGCTGAGTAACTGAATGTGGGGGACTCTAAAGACTCGTCAACACCTCGGTTGTGGATTTAACCACTAGCACGTCAGAGGTATAAGCCAATACGTAACGGGCTACCAAGTATTGACTAAAAGGGACGTCTGTGAGTGAACTCAGCCTAACAACCCTACTGAGCCTGTCAGTGACAATATCCGTACAGTCCGGTCCGTTCGTCTATGAGTATCGTATGGCGGGCCTAGGGGGTTGGTAAAAGTCAGACCCCCAAAAGCGGTACAAGTCGTATCGGAGTGTAGCCCAGAACACCCTGAGATACTACTGGAATACCTACCAGTAAATCTCCTTGCCTTGGCCAAGGACTTTGTGTAATGGCTCTCCTAGACACAGCACGACCTCACCCCCTATACCGGGAGAGACGAACCCCTGAAGATACGCTCACTGCCTCCATGTGGCTCGGGACTGTACCCAACTAAAACCTGTTTGCACGACTCCTTTGAGCCGTGGTAGGGTAGTAATCAAAGTACAGTGGGAACTCACACGAGACAAATGACGATCCCCAGGTCGATGAACTAACCTGCACACATGTCACCAGGGAACTGCCATCTGACGTCTGGTATATGACCAAGTAGCATGTTACCGGCGAGTCCTGTCCGGTGTACTCATAACCCAATGAGCACCTGTATACATCTTAGGTGATCCAACTGACACCAGTGGCTTGTGAGACCGGCCACCGCCCCTCGTCGGGGTCTCGACTGTATACACTAGTCTACTAATGGAGTATCGATGCCCAGTCTCGAAACTCCTACGACTAGGGACCTTTTAAGGATAAGCTTATAGACCCCCAGCTCCCACTTATATGATCGCCCTCATACTGTTGGTGGTCAAGCAAGAATCCTAGGGGCTCTATCAACGTGTAATAGCGACGTGTCAGGTCACCTAAAGCAGTACACGATGATAAAGGTAAACCAGATAGCATACTATCATCTCGAGTAAGACTGTCCTACCGGGATAGGTCCTCCCTCAATCATTACAATCACTTACCTGTGACCTAATAATTGACTCTGAGGGCACTATCTCCAACAATCTCCCACTTGCACTCAAGGCTAATTATTGCGATGTCGCATACTCACAGCCCGTGTGATACCGAACACCCAACTGCTCTACTAGTCAGTCTTACAAAGCTCGTTTGCGAAACTATTGCGTTCGAGGAATAGCCTCAGTGAGTGGATCCGCCTTGTTGTTTCTTTCTATGTCTCTCTATATCTCAAGTTCGCGGAGAAACCCATCTCCCGAAATGAGCAATACCTGTCTTAGGATGTGTCTGGATGTCTGATGGGACATAGCTCATAAATGAACTCCAAATCCAAACTTCTTAGACTGTATCGTCAACTGAACTTAATCAGTATCCTGTGCCATGCCTCCCTCAGTATTTCCTTGGACCAACTGTCCAAAATACTGCCCCTCGTCAGAAGGAAAAACTATAACTCTGACAACCTCCTTGTCGTCCGGGTCACCTTGGAAGCCTGGAATGATAACTGTCTCCCGAATGAGGCTGTCGTTATCATATCCCTAGAACATCCACTTATGTTCTAAAACTGCTTCCGACTGTTTCTCCACGATTGGATCAATATCAACTTATTGCATCTAGTGCAAGAACAATATCTGGTGTGGTACTTGACATCTCATGATTGACTCAATTGCCTGAGCAATTGATCTGCCAATCATGCACATCCCTCTCCCCTTTAGTCTGTAAGACACCTTTAGAGAGGGTGACTCCATCTTCTGCAGGTACACTACCGTGCATGGAGTCGTCCATTCTAAATACCCTTAGAATGCTGTCTAAGTACCCAGATTGGGAGACTACCCAAATCTAGATCTAAAGCCATAGATCTAGTAACCAGAATGTCTGATATAATGTCCAAGTCCCATGTGGAGAAACCACTGTGTGACGACCAAAGTATAACCGATTGTAGTATAGGAGTTTCTTTTCCTACTCTGTGTATGTCGTCCAAATACTAGGATATCACACCCTACTACCTTCTCAACAGATCCATCCCCTATTCTGATGAAGTCAAACCCATGACTGTCACGTCAGAAATAGATGATCTATCTCCGCTACATCTGCTTTAGTCTATAAATAGACATAAGCTACCTGTCCACCAATGCTTCCGCTGCTCCCACTGACTACGACAACCCTCTGGCAGAGTCATATAGACGTACACTTCTAAAACTAGTTTAGAACGACGCTATACTCATCCTCCCGCCGGGTCTCGCAGCCTGGAACAACAGCAATGGTAATTGTGGGTAAACAAGAACTTCCCTGTCACCGTCCTTGAGGCTACCGTAGTACCTCTCGGGTGCCTGAAGTTACCCACCTTATCTGCGGAGTGGCCAATGGAATGTCAAACCAGATTGAATCTTTAGGTTCCTTATCAAATCTTCAGTAATCGTTTGTGGTTCTGGAATCACTTCCAGTTCTACCATACTCCCACTACTGTTTTCTGAAAAAATCCATTTTTTAATAAAACTGTGGCGAGTCTAGAACAATATCGCTATTGTTCATCCAGATGGTAGAAAGTCAACCCGCGTCATAGCCTGGGTCAACCCACAAACAGCCATTACAGAAACGTGCCTTGAGTTGTCCAGTGTCTGGTTTTAAGCATAAGCCGGACAACTCCCCGTACCTTAACATCGTTAAGATATGAACTGTTCTATATCCCATATAGGACCAGAGGCACTGATTTAATTGAACCAGATTCAAATCATGCAACTGTCTCCAGTGCATGTCAACTAAATGGAAGGAGTCTGATCAGCGTTACTCAACTTAGGAATGCTTCCAATTATGAGTAACCTGAAAGAGAAGTAAGATCTCTTTATCATTACTATCAACTGAACACCATTCACAAGTATCTACATCTTCGATCTCTTTGAAGAATCCCGATACTTGCTACACCTGGTTCTCTACTCTATTCAAATACCTATAACTTCTCAAAATTCGGACCCTGTGTTTCCACGAAACACCTGTCTAAAAAGTAGAGAAGTCATAAGTAAACCGAATATAGTACGAGGACCAACCCCTCTGTCCTGATGGACCCTGGACAACATACAACACTCTGTATAAGTCCCTTGAGTCTGATAACTCATTCACTGTGTGTCGTAGGTTGAAAACTGTACTTATGGTTAAGAAGAATTACATCGCTGTTTAATGCTCCTTACCTAACCATCCACTGATATGGGTAAATGTCGTAGACATAATTTCAAAAGGTATATCTCACTCTATGAAAATAGACGTACAGATATATCAATTTGAAATTGGTGCATAACAGAGGATATTCAGAACCAAATATTTGCCGACCGGCAAACAGCCCAGGTGATTTCCTCAAATATCACCGATTACAACGAATCCCGATATAATAAGGATAATCACCCAATTCCCAATAACCTACTCCCACTCATCATCTGTAAAACCATACAGATGTGAGAATCATACCTGGTAAATACATACCCTGGAGCAAGTGTCTAATCGGGAAATCAGTTTTCCTTTAACAGTACACAGTGAGACTGAAACATCGAAATGTTTCGATGGGGTATCCTGGTATTCCTAGTAATGCCTCTTCCAGATTCACGACTGTAACCGTACAATTCTTTACCACCTCTCCAAATCCCTTCATATGTCTTTAGTCATTACCTTCTGCACACCCCTTTAGGCCAAATGGTTTTCTTCCTTCCCTACCGTCCGGCACCAGCCTATGGTTTGGAAGAAGACTATCCAATAAGCATAATGGGTGTAATGTCCTAATCCTAGGAACACTCGCAATGCGAGAGAAGGTGAGGATAAAAGACAACCGAATGAACTTAATTCCTATTTCTCCTGAACCAGAATCCATCCCCGAACTGGAACAAGTTCCTTTCGAGTTCGTATATAACCATACGATGGAGTATCCAATAAACTGTGGATCTTCATAGTGATACGGAGTGTCCTGGAGAAATACAAAGGTGATTTTAGGATTGGCGAAGAAATACTTGGTTTGGTCGTGAATATCTGTTGCAATTTACTTTGCCCTCTTACTAATCCCTTGCTTTGTCTGAACTTAATACCTTCTGTACACCATCGTTAGGCTAATTGGTTTTCTTCATTCCCTACCGGTCGGTACCAGCCTAAGGATTGGAAGAAGACTATCCAATTTGCGTAATAGGTGTACTATCTCCTAAACCAAGGAGTACTCGCAACCTGAGAGAAGGTAAAAGGAAAAGACAACTGAATAATCCTATCCGTTTTCTCCAGAACCTGAAACCATCCTCGAATAAATTCCTTCGAGTTCGTATATAACCATACGATGGTTTTGTCCAATGGAAGTGGACGTTCGTAGTAATACGGGGTGTCCTGGAGAAAAGGGTAAAAGTAGGAGTGGCAATGAGGTTTGCAACTCTGACAATCCAAAAGCCAGTGTTAAGAAGGTTCGGTCAACTTGGTCACTGAGTCATAGTCTTAGGGTCAGGTCAATGGTCGCTGCCAAAGAGAGAGAGAAAAGAAACACTCAGCGTGCACTCTAACCTAGATCAGAATGGTTACTAATTTATCTAATCTGGAATCCTCCCACTGTACCTCAAATTCTCCTCCAAACCTGAAAGAAGAATTAGTCGGGGTCACCCGAGGAGTAAACTAACTCATCAGTGGGAATCGGGATCCAACTATCATCGCATGACAACGTGACGGAATCCGCTCACGGTATCACACTCCAGAAGGTATGCGCATATCTGGCAAGTTTCAGTTCTTTTGAAACTCCCGATGTGATTTCTGCCCCATGCTCTTATGACCTTGACTTTGGCCAACAAATCATAAGTCACATGTCAAGTTCTACCCGTCATTCTCCAGGTTAATTTGAATCCACCCGTACATACCCTTGACTTTGGCCAACAAGGTAGTACGACTGTCCCAAACCAACGCATCTATCTATGCTGCATATGAATAACCAACAGCTACCAAACACTGTGCCTTGACTTTGGCCAACAAACACAGCTTGAATACTATTGACTACCCATATGAAACGACGGAGGGCTACGAATGGTTTCTGGCGAAAACCTTTAACGTAGTGAACTTGATATCGTCGAAGGAACGGATAGCTTTTAAAAATATAGTGACGAAAAACCGTTGCTAAAGAGGTCACTCCCGGTGAAGGGATCTCGGCTCTTTCCCCGTAGAATGGGGTGCAGGATATTCCAACTGAATACCACGGTGCAAAGCAAAAGTAATCGGCTATAGTGAAGTTAATGCCCTGACGCAAACTTTTTGTCCAAGGGGTCACTCCCGGTGAAGGGATCTCGGCCCTTGCCTCGTCGACTGAGGAGCAGGATATTCCAACTGAATACCACGATGCAAAACAAAAGTGAACGTCCTTGCAATAACAGCTTTTTGAAAAGTGTTCCAACAACATCAGATTAGGTTTGTTTTTAACTTGCATTGATCCGAATCAACGCAGTCCCATCAATTGATCACACCACAAAGAACGAAAATATACTGATGTACGTATATGCCATCCGCATTCGCCACTGGGTCCCGTCATTACCCGTTAGGTTAGCTAACTAACGACAGAGCGGGGACTGGACTAGCGCGGATGTAAAACATATACAACATCTACTAATATATATACCAATATATTATATTCGCTCAAGGCGTGAATAAAATGCAACATCACAGAAAAGTACAGCATCACAGAAACAATACAGATATCTGGGATCCCCGGGTTTCACAGAGCCACTACTGAAACCCGACGTTCCCCTGGTCGTGTGGATAGCCTGTGCAATGAAAACCTAGACCCCTACGGGCGCGGCAAGTTACCCGCCAAAACCTGAAGCGAGGCAGCCCCTTCAGCAACGTGAATGGACCACCCAGCACTTCACGGAATCCGGTAACTTGGGCACCCCTCCTGGGTCAACCTGTACCCCCTACGAGTGCGGTGAATAGCCCGCCAATCCTAGAGTGAAGCCCCCTCCGTCTCAATGCCATGAGATGCGGGCTTGTTGCCCTCTAGAACCCGGCTATCCGTGCACCCCTCCGCGGGGCAATCCTAGTACAGAAAGTAAAATATACATACAATGGGTACATCGACCGCAACCAGGTCGTGCCCCAAAATAATAATACAAACAGGCAGTGACGGCAGTCCACATGTCGGACGCTCGCCCCGCAATATCAAATGTACATAATACAATCACAACTGTACTAGCAGTGCATCCAGGCTATCCCCACGACCGATCCGCAACATCACAGCAGAAACAGAACATCAACGTGAAAGTCACGTTCGCAAATCCGTCTAACCGGGCTATAGCAGTTAGACCGGATTTACCGATCAAGTGACATTCACGGTCGCAGATATAATGTAAATACTGTGAAAAATGTGTTTAAAATATCCGATCGATCAAAAATTAACAAGTGGGCCCCAATCAAAACTGTAGCACTCACAGAAAACCTGGGCCCAATTTTAATATTCCAAAACCCATATTTTAAGCCCAGAAGGCCTCTGTAAAAAATTGGTGAAGTGATCTCCACAGTATGCGGCGGAAGGGCGGCGGGAAGGGGGTTTTCGCGGCGGTTCCGCGCTCCCACTGTGGAGTTACTTCGTCGAATTTTTACAGAGCTCTTAGATTTTCCAGTACATCAATATTTTACAACCTGAAAAATTTTTCGACACAAAAAATTTCCAACAGAAAACTGATGCTAACAAATACGGGTTTTTGAACATTTCGATCGATCGGAACAGAAAAACACATTACACAAAGCTAGACTAAGTTAATGGGGAGGCTCTGATACCACTGTAAGTGCACGGTGGCGCCCCGGCCGTCAATCCGACGGCCAAATGCGGAAGCGGTGATAAACTTTAATTTTCTAGAACTGGCAAACCGCCGCGCACTAATACCCGGATCGAACCACTAACTAGTCCTAGCTAACTACAAGATAGGGAAGAGAAGTATACCGACAGATCCGAGTCCTCCGGTCTTCTCGTCGTCGTCCCGATCTCCTGCGGAAAAGTCCCGTCTCCTCCTCGTCGCCGGAAGTGCACCACATCGCCTACTTTGTTTACGGGCTCCCACCTCAATGCCGAGGCAACTCGGGCACGAAGCCGGCTACTCGACGTGCCCAAGGTTCGCTGTAGAATATGTAGTGAACTATTTATCTCATTTTGGGTTACCGGAATTGCCTTTTTGGTGGAGGGATGAAACAAGAACTATGTGGAGGAACTTGGGGACATTTTTGGAGCATGAAATGAACCATATACCCTCACCAAAATATTTGGACAGCCCCCTCCTATACATGGCCGGCCATCTCAAGAGGAATGGAGAGAATGAGAGAGGTGTATCAAAAATGGGAGCCTCACTCATATGATACAAGAGAGAGAGAGAGAGGAGTCTATCATGCAAAAGGAAATGATTATCAACAAATCCAACACTCCAAGGCAACCATCATCTCAAGCATGATGGCTTCAAAAAGTCAAGCCATCATGAGAAGAAGAAGTCAAGGTAAGGTGCTCATCATGAAAACCATCATGATGTAACAAGATGCAAAGAACCCCTTCTACTAATGCCTATTTGCAACAATGCAAATAAACCCTCCTCCACCAAACTTCGGCCAATGAACGGAACAATGGAAATTGGCCGAAACGGAAAGCAAACTGGAAACTCCAGAAAACTGGTCCCGTAATAAATTACAGGAAAACCCCGATACTGTGCATACACACCCGCATTTGTATTCCGACCGAAATACAAATGCAATGAGACAAACTCTACACTGTACTATACTAGGATCCGGCTTATACCAAAGCCGGCCAGTAATATCCGTTCGATCCTGATCCGTGCAATACCGCACGTATCTGATCGAACCCTGCCATATATCTATACGGCCTATAGTACAAACTGTCCGATCCCGATCCGTGCAATACCGCACGTATCTGGTCGGACCTTGCCATATCTCCATACGGCCTCTACAACCTTTCGCCCGAAAGCTGAGTAACTGAATGTGGGGGACTCTAAAGACTCGTCAACACCTCGGTTGTGGATTTAACCACTAGCACGTCAGAGGTATAAGCCAATACGTAACGGGCTACCAAGTATTGACTAAAAGGGACGTCTGTGAGTGAACTCAGCCTGACAACCCTACTGAGCCTGTCAGTGACAATATCCGTACAGTCCGGTCCATTCGTCTATGAGTATCGCATGGCGGGCCTAGGGGGTTGGTAAAAGTCAGACCCCCAAAAGCGGTACAAGTCGTATCGGAGTGTAGCCCAGAACACCCTGAGATACTACTGGAATACCTACCAGTAAATCTCCTTGCCTTGGCCAAGGACTTTGTGTAATGGCTCTCCTAGACACAGCACGACCTCACCCCCAATACCGGGAGAGACGAACCCCTGAAGATACGCTCACTGCCTCCATGTGGCTCGGGACTGTACCCAACTAAAACCTGTTTGCACGACTCCTTTGAGCCGTGGTAGGGTAGTAATCAAAGTACAGTGGGAACTCACACGAGACAAATGACGATCCCCAGGTCGATGAACTAACCTGCACACATGTCACCAGGGAACTGCCATCTGACGTCTGGTATATGACCAACTAGCATGTTACCGGCGAGTCCTGTCCGGTGTACTCATAACCCAATGAGCACCTGTATACATCTTAGGTGATCCAACTGACACCAGTGGCTTGTGAGACCGGCCACCGCCCCTCGTCGGGGTCTCGACTGTATACACTAGTCTACTAATGGAGTATCGATGCCCAGTCTCGAAACTCCTACGACTAGGGACCTTTTAAGGATAAGCTTATAGACCCCCAGCTCCCACTTATATGATCGCCCTCATACTGCTGGTGGTCAAGCAAGAATCCTAGGGGCTCTATCAACGTGTAATAGCGACGTGTCAGGTCACCTAAAGCAGTACACGATGATAAAGGTAAACCAGATAGCATACTATCATCTCGAGTAAGACTGTCCTACCGGGATAGGTCCTCCCTCAATCATTACAATCACTTACCTGTGACCTAATAATTGACTCTGAGGGCACTATCTCCAACATTTTCGACTGAATAGAATCCCCCAAATATAATTTTGGTCGTCTCGTGCAAAGCTCTTTTATTCAAGAGAAGGAGAAAATATAAGAAAAAAGAATAAACTAACTACCAAACTTTCGTAGGCAACACGATTGCACTTAGCACGTGCAACAAGCCTTTAAACCTCTAGGTGTTCTTAGTAGGAGGAGTGTTGTCTCCTGAGGGTTTTTAGCGGATTGAAACCACTAAATCCTATAATATAAGGAAGGCTGTGAAAGTTACATATAAAGATAAGAATTGTAAAAGACTTTGAAAATTAGAGTTTCCAACTATACTAGCTTTTTGGTTGTCATGAGTCCTATCTTAATAGTCATGAAAAGATATTAGAAATCACATCATCCCTCAATAAAACATCGCCTTTATTCTTCATCCCTACCTTTCTTCCAAACACCGATCATATACCCCTACGTGTGTGTAAAGAACATCCCTACACTCGAAGAATTCAATTCAAGCTATCATACTCTTGTCCATCTATCTCAGTACTTTTTAGTCAGTGAATATTTTAGATGGAATTGCTCACACATTTTTCATGCGACCGTTAATATTTCTTGAGGTACTAACCGACCGATTACTCATGTGCTTGCTGATTAGGCGTGAATCTTATTTTCCTCGTCTTGCAACACCTAAGGCTTAGTAATGACTCCCAAACCAGTTGGTCTAAGGCACTAGGTGATGAAGCACACTCGCTATATTTTTTTATGCTGCCTTGGTGATTACAAAACTAGTGTTCATTTTTCTACACCGTTTTATCTTTTTATGTTTCATTTCAATTTTCTTCATACTTTGGCTTTTACACAAAAGCATTTCAAGGTATTCTCTACTATCCCGAGTTTCAAGACGTGTGTAAGTGCGTATAGTAGGGTATCAACGTTCAAATGTTTGGCTTCGAGAATAGAAACTATTTTTCAGACTTATTTTTATCCTCAGATTAGTGACTTATTTCATCTTACTAACCCTTGGGACAATGGCTCATAACTACTTATTACTAGTTCCGTTTAAGAAAACTTCTAATTTTCATGGTTTTCATTGATTTTTCCAATATTTTAAATGTAATTTTTCACTTTCTAATCTTTTATTATCAAAATTTTTTTGAAAATTTTGTGCTTATGCACTGTGTAATGCAGAGTGATGCGTAAATAAGCACAAATCTCCCCTAAACTTGTTTTCAACAATGTCCTCACTGTTGTCATCTTTTAAATTTCAAAAACCTTTAGGTTTGGGAGGAAAATTTATTAACGGGACATGAAATATGATCGTTAAAATCTCCCCCAAACTTATTTTTTATTTATGTACAATTTTTTAATTTTTTTATTATATATTTTTTTATTATATATATATATATATATTTATATGTATGTACAAGTTGACTCACCTCCATTCTAAAAGATGAGACAATATTACTAAGACATGAAGGTGAGGTGGAGGAAAATCAATCATTATAAAGCGGCTCCTGTAAAAACAGGAGCTCCTCCGAGAGGTCAGTGGAAAAATACGGTTTAAGTCTATGCCCATTCACTTTGAAAATTGAACCATTTTTAACATTTTCAATCTCAACTGCCCCGTACGGGTATACATACCGCACAACAAATGGTCCTTTCCAACGAGATCGTAGCTTACCCACATGAAGATGGAGACGAGAATCATATAAAAGGACTTGTTGACCAGGGGTAAAAGGTTTTCTCAAAATGTTTTTATCATGAAATACTTTAGTCCGATTCTTTACAATTACAGTGTTATCGTAAGCTTCATCGCGGAGTTTGCTTAGCTCGTTTAATTGCAGCTTCCGAAAGTTGCAGGCTTGATTTAAGTCAAAGTTTAGTTCTTTAATGGCCCACATTGCTTTGTGTTCAATCTCGACAGGAAGGTGGCAAGCCTTACCAAACACTAGACGATACGGAGACATACCGAGATCAGTTTTATAAGCAGTACGGAATTCCCAAAGTGCATCCGTCAATTTGGTTGACCAATCTTTCCGGTTTTTATTAACCGTTTTCTCCAAAATTTGTTTGATTTGCCAGTTGGAAATCTCAGCTTGCCCGCTCATTTGGGGATGATATGGTGTCGAACGTTTGTGCTTGATTGCATATTTCCGCATCAAAATCTCGAAAGACCGATTACAGAAATGCGTCTCGTTATCGCTAATGATATCGCGAGAGTGTCCAAATCGCGAAAAGATATTTTCTTTAAGGAACATAATGACAACCTTGTTGTCATTAGTGCGACAAGGAATAGCTTCCACCCATTTCGAGACGTAATCAACCGCAAGCAATATATACAAATTCCCAAAGGAGTTAGAAAAAGGACCCATAAAATCAATTCCCCAAACGTCGAAAATTTCTACAACAAAGATCGGTTGAAGTGGCATCTCATTTCTCCGAAAAATCCTACCCGTGTGTTGACACTGTGGACAGATTTTGCAATGATCAAATGCATCTTTGAATAATGCCGGCCAGTAAAAACTGCATTGCACAACCTTCTCCACCATCTTTCGTGGACCAAAATGACCTCCACATGCCTGATCATGACAGAAAGATAGAACGCTCTTGAATTCATCATTAGGGACACATCTGCGAATGATCTGGTCAGGACAATATTTAAACAAATAGGGTTCATCCCAGTAAAAGTGTTTTACTTGGGATAGAAATCGATGTTTGTCCTGTTTCGACCATTCGCGGGGAACAAATCCTATTGCAAGATAATTCACAATATCCTCACACTAAGGTTCAGTGGATACATTCAGGAGTTGTTCGTCCGGAAAATAGTCATTAATTGGCAGGGTCACAGGTGAAGAAGAGATGTGTGAAAGATGGTCGACTACTACGTTTTCACATCTTTTTTTTATCTCTAATAACGAGATCAAATTCTTGTAATAGAAGGATCCAACGTATTAACCTACCTTTAGCATCTTTCTTCGATAAAAGATGTTTTAAGGCGGAGTGGTCAGTGTACACAACAATTGGTGAGCCAATCAAGTAAGGCCTGAATTTTTCTAATGCAAATACAACTGCCAAAAGTTCTTTTTCGGTGGTTGTATAATTAATTTGAGCATCATTCAGAGTCTTACTTGCATAATAAATCACATGTGGCATGTTATCAATGTGCTGTCCTAAGACTGCACCAACAGCAAAATCTGATGCATCACACATGAGCTCAAACGGGTGGTTCCAATCAGGAGATGATAAAACAGGGGCTGTAGTGAGAGAATTTTTAAGTGAGTCAAAAGCAGCCTCACAATCCGAGTCAAAGTGAAAGGTTGTGTCCTTGGCCAAGAGAAGAGTTAAGGGTCTAGCAATTTTGCTAAAATCCTTAATGAATCTCCTATAAAATCCTGCATGGCAAAGAAAAGATCGTATATCTTTGACACATTTCGGATGCGGAAGGTTATGAATGTCATCTATTTTAGCTCTGTTAACCTCAATGCCTTTTCGTGAAATGACATGTCCAAGTATAATTCTCTCTTGGACCATGAAATGGCATTTTTCCCAATTCATGGTTAACTTCTTATCTTTACAACGAGTAAGAACTGCGTTAAGATGAGATAGCCAGTCATCAAAAGAATCTCCGACTATCGAGAAATCGTCCATGAAAATCTCCAGAAAATTCTCGACCATGTCCGAGAATATCCCCATCATACACCGCTGAAATGTAGCGGGATCATTGCATAACCTAAAGGGCATGCTTCTATAAGCAAAAGTACCAAAAGGACAAGTAAATGTGGTTTTATCTTGATCCTTTTCAGCAATAGGGATCTGGTTATAGCCAGAGTATCCATCCATGAAACAATAATATTCACGTCCAGCTAAGCATTCTAACATCTGTTCAATGAAAGGTAGAGGAAAGTGGTCTTTCCTCGTTGCAGCATTGAGTTTTCTATAATCAATACATACACGCTACCCAGATTGAGCGTGTGTCTGAATTAACTTATTAACCTAATTTGTTATGACCGTGATGCCAGATTTCTTAGGGACTACATGAATAGGACTTACCCATTGGCTATCAGAGATTGGGTAAATGATACCACTGTCAAGGCATTTGACGATTTCTTTCTTTACCGTCTCCTTCATGACGCGATTCAACCGTCATTGTGGTTCTCGGGTTGGCTTAGCTTCATCCATCTGATTTATATGATATTCAACAATCAAGGGACTAATTTCTTTGATGTCACCCATTGTCCTACTAAAATCCTGCCTATTAGATCTCAAGACCATTAAAAGAGCTTTCTCTTGCTCTATGGCAAGAGAAGCAGATATGATCACAGGTAAAAACCCATTCTCACTTAAATATGCATATTTAAGATGAGAAGGTAGCAATTTGAGATCTAATGTCGGCGGGGAAACAATAGAAGGTAAGGGTAAGAGAATGCCATTCAGATTCACGAAGAAGCTCGTAGCCTGCAAAGGATACAGACTCGGAAATTGATGAGTCAAAAGATTCAGACTCAGGAGTGGACTCATCAAAAGTGTCCTCACTATTGTGTGCAAGATCAAACATTGATGTGCTAATGTCGTCGAGATCATCAAAACAAAGTTCATCAACCTTGTAGCTTTCAGAAGCTATTTCGTGGACAGAACATACATCAAGAATATGGACAGAACATACATCAAGAATATGAGCAGAGGGTTCAGACGGCTGACTTCCAATCTTATAAATCTTCAGCTCAATTGACATCTTCCCGAAGGATAGGGTCATAAAGCCGTTTCGACAATTAATGACAGCATTGGAAGTGGCTAGGAAAGGTTGACCAAGAATCACCGGAATTTGGTTCCGTGGGTTCGCTACAGGCTGTGTATCTAGAACAATAAAGTCCATAGGGAATATAAATTCCCCGACTTTTGTCAACACATCCTCAAGCTCGCCCTTAGGTTTGGTGATGGATCGGTCTGCCATTTGGAGAGTGCAATGAGCTGTTTTCAACTATCCAATCCCTAACTGCTCGTAAACAAAATATGGAAGTAGGTTAACACTAGCACCAAGGTCAAGTAAAGCTCGGTTAATGTTTTTACCCCCAATAGAAATCGAGATTGTAGGACAGCCAGGATCCTTACGTTTTTTTGGTAACTGTGGGGTAAAAGCAGTGCTAACATTGTTTGTCATGAATACCTTTTTAGGCACCTGAGTCTTCCTCTTCCTAGTGCACAAGTCCTTTAAAATTTTCGCATAAGACGGGACTTGTTGGATAGTATCTAGGAGAGGGATATTGATGTTAACCTGTTTAAACATTTTCATAATCTTCCCCATATATGGAATCGATTTGTTTCCCCTTAACCGATTCGGATAAGGAGCATTAGCAATAATAGCTGGGTCCGACATTGGAGAAGGTGGGGTGTGTGGAACAGATCCCAGAATAGGAGTGAGGATCGTCTTTGGTGGACTAGAAGAAGTGTGCTGAGGGTTCGAGCCTTGAGGAAAACGAAGAATAGGCTCGCAAGAAGGTGGTGGGGTAGACGAACAAGGGCCAAAAGTGGAAGGAAAAGTGGAAGTGAAAGCCGGGGTGTTATTGATTAATTCATCATGATTATCAATCTCTTCACCGACTTGATTATTCGGCATTCTTCCGGATCTCAACGTTGTAATGGCATTCACATTGTAGTGTTGTGAATGCCCAGGATTCGGTAGGGGTTGAGATGGAAGTTTCCCTTTCTTTCTAGCACTCATTTCGGCATTTAATCGTGCAATTTGTGCTTCCATAGATTTAATACTCTCACCTTGGGAGGCGGTATCTTTCTTATATTATCGATAGAAGACTTTATCTCAGCCGAAACATGCATGAAATTTTTCAGAATCAAATTCATGGTTTGTTCGAGTGAAGAGGAATTATCAGTACGGGTCAATTGCAAAGAATTATACGGTGCAGATGTGTTGACCGGATTTTGAAAGTTTTATGATTGATAGGGGTGCTGAGTCAGTCGTAGTGGTTGCTGTTGTTGTGGAGGGACCCTTTGAAAGTTGTTCTATGTTTGGTGTTGGTTCCAAGAAAAATTAGGGTGATTCCTCCAACCCTGATTATAAGTGGAAGAATACAGATCATTTCTAGGTCTTTGCTGGAAAGCAGCATTAGTATGCTCTTGACCTTGAAATGGAGAATTCAATGAATATTCTTCCGTCAGATATGATGGATCAGAACAGTATCCACAAACAGTTTTGGAGAGTGTCATTTGATTTAGGGTGCCTAATAAAAATTTGTGTTCCATAGCTTCAAGCTTCTTTTGCATTGCTGCCATTTCCGCTTTGACTCCTATGGAAACATCCAGTTGATGGATACCACCCCAGACGATGATTGACTTACACTCTCCTGTTGTAAAGTTTTTTCAGCGAAATCTTCTAAAAATTTCCAAGTTTCACCATCGTCCTCAGACATGAAGTTGCCTTGACACATGGATTCAAGTATCTGTTTTGCAGTAGGATTAATGCCCTCATATATGATTCTGCACAGATCCTATCGATGGATTCCGTGATGAGGACATTGAACTAACAGATCCTTGAAGCGTTCGAAACACTACAAAAATTGTTCATTGGGAAGCTGGGTAAATTGATTTATTTCGCTATGGACTCGGGCCGTCTTAGGATTGGGGTAGAATTTATTAAGGAAAGCTATGACGAATTCATACCAGTTTGAAATGGAATGTGCAGCTGTGTTATAAAGCCACTTCTCGGTTAAATCGCACAAAGTGAACGGGAGAAGACGTAGATGCATAGCATCCACAGAAAGCTGTGAAGTACCTATCATAGCACATACGTTTTCAAATTTGGTAATAAAAACATATGCGTCTTCAGACTCGAGACCGTGAAATTTGGGTAAATGATTGATGTATCGAGGTTTGATTTCGAAATTGTCCCCATTGGCTGGTGGAATGAAAAGACAGGTAGAAAAAGGACCTCGAATAGGGTAGCATCTCTCTTTGAGAGAGATGCGGGATGGGGTCTGCGCACCTGCGGACGTTGGAAAAGTGGTGTTAAAGAAGTTCGATGGAGATCCGTCCATCGAAGTGGATGTGGTAGTGGGTGAATAAAAAGAAGATGTAGAATTACCGACTTCGGAGTCGATAGGAAGAACGCGGAAAAGACGGACACTAGAATCCCGTATCCAGCCGAGCATGCACTAAATGGTTTAGCACAAGTGGAAGCGTTAATTAATTAGAGAAAAGTTGGTTTGGTGTTTGTTTTGAAAAAGACGGATTTTGAAAAATCACACAACAATGCATAAGCAACCCTAGATCTAATGGTCATCTAGGTCAAGCAAGTCACTAGACCGCTCCTAGACTTTCAGAAGACAAATCACAGGATAAATGCTCTACTACCTCTTTATCCCTTCTGTGGCCAGGTAAGTGCCAGGTAAGTCGGAGGTTCTCCGCTACGTAAGTAGCGGGCCTAATTAAGTAACCACTTGCCTTAGACACACTTGCCTTAGACACCACAAAAGAAATGCGGATAAGCAATAAATTACCTACGACCTCTTTCTATCCTAATTGAGCGCGACAATCCTTAAAGTCTTGTATAGATATTTTTTCAGTTAATGAGGGTGATGCGGATGCTAGTTTTTTGATTTTTAGGGCTTAGAAAGGGAAATGAAATCCCCACCTAACTTTGCCCTTTAATTTCCGTATTAAAATATGCAAACAACCAATATTCAAAACACGCAACAGATTTTTATTTTAGCGGCGCCGTTTTTGCAATGAATCCTGCAGAAAATGGTTATTGGACAAGAGCAGGGAGGAGATAAGAAAGTAAGAAGTATACTGAGAAAACTGGAGCTCTGAATCGTCAACACAGCCGCGGTTCCGCCGCAATTTCAAGGCAATGGCCACGGGTCCGCGGTCAGATTGCAATATCTCTGAACGAAATTTGGTACAAATGCTCCTATTACTTCACTGGACTTCCAGAGATGATCTGAATATTTTTCCCTTTGCTCCAATGATTCCAGATTCCCTTGCAAAATTCATAACTACGTTAAGCGCTTAATGCGATTTTGATTTAAAATTCTGATAGAATAATAATATTTCAACTCAAATAGCAATAACGAACAAATTAGCACGCAATCCCTGGCAACGGCGCCGTTTGATTGATTGTTTAAATTGTGAAGTTGTATGGAATGAGAAGTTTATCACAATCAAAGAATTTATACCGCAATCAATAACGATATCGAAGTAGTTTCATTAATGAGAACGGATCGTCCACTGTGATGCGAGTACTTATTCGTTCATACTTTATTTGAGTCGAAATATAAAAGAAAATTCAAGAAGATAATTCAAGATTTATGAGATTTAATTTCAAAAAAACATCAAGAAAAATATCAAGAATCAAGAATTCAAGAAAGTATCCAATATCAATTTAGTTATCAAGAATTTGTAGAATAACTTGTAGGAATCGATCGAATTAGTTGCAATGATGAATACTAAAAATTACTAATCTTATCTATTGATGAATTGTAGCTAGATCGATGACGATGAATGAAGATTAGGGATCTATTGATGAAACTAGGGTTTCCCCTTCACTATCCCTTGTCTTTTCATTGATCATCATTCCCATATAGCCTCTAGCAAAGAGAATCATCAATCATTTGATTCCTAATTTGCAACGAAATAATCAAGAACGTGATCTCATTCCAAATTAGGTCATCGATGATTCTTTTTCCTAAAGTTCACAATCCTAATTAGACTTAAGATTAGTTTAGGATTTCATCGTCATTTGATCTACCGATTCTCTCGATTCCTTTACAAGCGGAGATTTCACTCACACATCATGAAAATTAAAGAATCAAGAATTGAAAATTAAAGAATTCAAGAATGTAAAGAAAGAGAGCATTACAATTATCACCTTTATTAAATCTCCTTCAAATTACACCTCTCAATTCGAGTTTACAAGACTAGCTCTCGATTGCTCTTTTGAAAGGGAATTTGTCGTCGATTTTTGCGTGGCTCGATCGCCGTGAGTCGTGGATCGGATGCGGATCTCTTGCTCTTGATGACGATCGGCGTTGCGATAAAAACTCTTCGATTGTCGCTTGATTTTTCTCTCAATGGATCTTGATTTTGATTGGATTTAGATCACAAGTTGTGTCAGTCAACTTGTGTGTAAAAATGTGAAATTATTGAACAACCTTTGAAATATAACCCTAGGCCTCTTTTTAAGTTCTCCCAATCTTCCACTAGAAGCTAGGTTGTTATGAAGCTTGCATGAGAAGCTTTGCTGTTGTAGGGAAGCTTCTGGAGAAATATAGAACGTTCGAAGCGTCTTGAAGAAGCTTGGCAGTTACGAGGAAGTCTCTGGAAAAGTTCGGACCGCCGACGAGCCAACTGGGCCGCGGATCCACGGCGGATCGGGCGGGATCGGCCGCGGTATGATGAGATCTTTGCATCATTTTTATAGGGTCTTCTGGTGTTGGTATTTGGGTCTTCATGTGACATCTGGAATCTTACTATTTTTTCTGAATATCTGCCAGATTTTATTTCTTTGACTTGCTGCATTTTATCGACAATTTTTTGCCATTCCAGTTCTTTGACCTGAAGAATTTTCTGCACATAATCTTGATGAAAAGTGTTGAGATATACAATATTATGCGTGAAGTAATAAACACACAATTTCCTTTAAAGAATGTTGAATATATATATAACACGGGTATTTGTTATTTTGTAGATGAATTTGTAATCCGTGTTATATTTACAGTAAACACCATTAGATGATTAGAATAATGAGGAAATTGTTATGTTACAGAATGCAATATTTTCAACTGCACAGTATGATAAATGCAACATCACAGAATAGCGATAAGAATCACAGAACAATACAGATAATCTAGGATCCCCGGGTTCCTTTGAGCTACAACTAAAACCCGACGTTCCCCTGGTCGTGTGGATAGCTTGTGCAATGAAAACCTAGACCCCTACGAGTGCGGCAAGTTACCCGCCTAAACCATAAGTGAGGCAGCCCCCTCCATCAAAGTGAATAGGACACCCGACACTTCACCGAATCTGGTAACTTGAGCACCCCTCCTTGGGTCAACCTGTACCCCCTACGAGTGCGGCGAGTAGCCCACCAATTCTAGAGTGAGGTCCTCTCCTTCTCAACGCCATGAGATGCGGACCCGTTGCCCTCCAAAACCCGACTATCTGTGCACTCCATCGTGGGGTAATCCTAGTACAGAAAATAAAAATACGTATAATGGTGACATTAACCTCAACCCGGTCGTGCCCCAAACAAATAATATACATGCAGGCAGTGACGACAGTCTACATGTCGGATGCTCGCCCCGCGATATCAAAAGTACAAAGAAAACTAAGCTATACTAACATTGCACTCAAGATATCCACCACGACGATTCCGCAACAAACACAGCACAACATAGAACATCAATGTGAATGTCACGTTCGCAAACACGTCTAAAAGAACTATAGCAATTAGATAAGTTGTACCGCTCTACTGATATTCATGGTCGCAGATAGTAATGCATATACTGTAAACTTTAAACAGTGTTAGAAATATCGACTTCGAAATAACCCCGAATAGCCCCAAACTTGAGAATAGGACCATATCCAAACTGGGCTAAATAAACAATACCACAGAACATATATTCCAGTAACCAGACAACACCCCAAAATTCAAGTCCCAATTCCTCTAGAAGTCCGGCCAGTCCGGTTTTTAGGCCAATGTCGCCGGATGAATCAAGTAAAGTCAGCTAGAGAGAAAAAAAGGGCGGATTTTGGGGCTCGTGTTTGGTTTGTAGTCTAGTTGTCACACAGGTAGTCTTCTGCAACTGGTTAAATATTTTTAGAAAACCATAAAAAAATCGACAGAGAATGGAATACTTGAAAGTCGACCTTAGCACCTTCAAGGGGTTCAAGAGGCATCAAGCATGCCAAATTTTAATTTTTCTAGGTGCTAAGCTAGACTACCAAGATCACTACTAGAATATTAGGTTAGGGCATTGTGATGTGATTAAACTTAAGAGAAGAAAAAGAGAATACAACCTTTGTAGTTCATGTCCTTCTCTTCAAAAGCTCCGGGATGAAGTCCATGCGGCTCTTCAAGGCTCCTCTCCAAGTTGAACGAACATCCTTCGTGATCTTCACGCTAAAGACGATCCACCCGGTCCACAAGCACAACCTTTTCACTACACTAAACAATTTTAGTGTAGGAAACACACCACACCAAATTGCTAGTTTGGTGTGGGATGATGACGTAGGGTATAAGTAAAGACCACTGAGGTCTTACAAGCTCAATGATTCACATCTCATGTGAGGGTTTTGAGCTTGGAGGTGAGGTGAAGAAAATTGTAGAGAGCAAGAGAAGAAAAGAGCTCAAGAAAAATGGCTAAGGCATGAACTATGAAGCAAGTGTAGAATGAATGAATAATATGAATAATATCTATCCTCACTTATTCAAGCATGGATTAAATTGCAATTCTAAATTGCAACCATGCTTGAATAGTGAGTCAAGGATAATATTATATCATAAAAGCCCATGCCTTAATTATACCCAAAATATCTCGACAATTTACTCCTCATTTTTCTAAATTTCTAAAAATAGAAAAACTTGCCATGATTCATATAATATATATATATATATATATATATCAAATATACATTAATATATATATATATATATATATATATATATATATAAAGCAATTTGTGAGCTAATGATATAAGTTAAGATATAATTATATCAAATTTAATTATATATCACATTATTAAATCAACACTTGATATAATAATCCGGTTATATCATATATAACCGACTAATATCATTAATCTGAATATCACATTATCAAACCAACACTTGATTCGATAATCCGGTTATATCACATATAACCGGACTGATAACAGATAACTGCCAGATTACAATACGGTATCACATATTCATATTTAATCAGGCCCACACACATATCATATATATGTCCTACTTTGTTTTGCTTGAACCAGGAAACTTCTGTGTGGGACTCTAAAGACTCGTCAATACGCCAGCAGTAGGTGATGATCACATCAGTCACCTAAAGGCCGTCAGCGGTACTAGCTGGACGTAACGGTTACCCGGGTATTGAGCGATATGAAGATCAACAAGCAAGCTCGTCAATACTCTCCATGAAGCCTATCAGTAAGACTACCGTATAGTCCGGTCTCTTCGTCTGATATGTCACATATCATGTCTAGGGGTGGTAAACGTCAGCCCCGAGTAACGTGATAAGTCATGCCGATGTCTGGCCTATAACGGTTTGAGAAACTACTGATAACTCTTATCAGTAAATCTCATTAGCTGCCCTGGCCAGGGACTTCCAGTTATAGCCAATCGAGCATAGCGGAACATTAACCCTCAATACCGGGAGAGACGAAACCCCTCATATCGCTCATTGCGTCCATGTGACTCGGGATTGTAACCAAAATCCACCTGTTTGCACAACTCCTTTGAGCCGTGGTAGGGAGGAAATCAAAGCACAGTAAGAGCCACATAAGACTCTATGACGATCTCGGGTCTACAGACTAACCTGTACCAGTGTCACCAGAGAACTGCTATCTGACGATAGGTATACTATCTACTAGGAGTCCTCGGCGAGTCCGTTCGGTGTACCCATTCTCTAATGAGCACCTTTGTACAATCTTTGATGTCATACACCAATGGTTGTTGGATCAACCATCGCCGTCTAAGGGACAAGAAACGCACACACTCGTCTACTATGGAATATCGATGCCCTGGTCTCGATATTCCCTCGACTAGGAACTGATTAAAGGATGTACTTTTGGACCACCCTGGCCCTACTAGTATGATCTCATCATAGTCCTGGTAGTCAAGTACATATTCTAAAGGCTTTATCAACATGCGAGTGCAATACAATATAGAATATCAGTCAACATGTTAAGATAAAGAGTAACCAGATAGCACACTATCATGTCGAGTAAGAAATTCCTCTCTATATATGTCCAAGCATCCACTATAATATACATCACATGTACAATAATGGCCTTAGGACATATATATTCCTAACAATCTCCCACTTGCACTAAGGCCATGTGCTGTAGTATCTCATACCCAACATCCCAAAAATTCTCTCAAACTGTATCTGGGGGAGGGCCTTCATGAGTAGATCCGCTACGTTGTCCTTCATGTCAACTTTCCTGACCTCGATCTCCCGGTGATCTAATATCTCCCTGATGAGGTGATACCGCCTCAAAATATGTCTGGATCTCTAATGGGACCTGGGTTCCTTGGCCAAAGCCACCGCTCTATTGTTATCACAATACACAGGTATTGGATTCTCAATGGATGGAACCACACCAAGCTCAGCAATGAACTTCTTCATCCAGACAGCCTCTTTGGTAGCATCTTTGGCAGCGATGTATTCAGCCTCCATCGTTGAGTCTGCTACGTTGTCTTCCTTAGAACTCTTCTAACACACCGCCCCTCCGTTGAGGGTAAAGACAAAACCCGAGACTGGCTTACTGTCGTCCTTATCACTCTGGTAGCTCGAATCGGTAAAGGACTTCACCTGGAGTTCACCGTTACCATACTCGAAGAACATTTCTTTAGTCCTTATCAAGTACTTAAGAATGTTCTTCATAGCTGTCCAATGGTTCTCCCCACGATCTGATTTATACCTTCTCACTACGCCTAGTGAGTAAGCTACATTTGGTCTGGTACATAACATCGCATACATGATAGAGCCTACTGCCGAAGCATAGGGTATCCCCTGCATGCGAGCTCTCTCCAAAATCAGTCTTGGGAGACATCTCTTTGGAGAGAGTGATTCCTGAGCAAGCGGGTAAATTACCTCGCTTGGAATCTTCCATACTAAACCTCTTTAGTATGGTGTCAATGTACCTAGATTGGGACAATCCCAATATCCGTTTAGATCCATCTCTACAGATCTTTATCCCCAGGCTGTAGGAGGCATCACCAAGATCTTTCATAGAGAACTTGAGTGGTAAGAAGAGCTTGACCGAGTGTAGCATAGGAATAATATTCTCTATTAAGAGAATATCATCCACGTACAATACGAGGAAGACCACCTTACTCTCTACAGCCTTCTTATATATACAAGGTTCATCTACATTTTTGATGAAGTCAAACTCTTTGATAGCTTCATCAAAACAGATGTTCCAACTCCGCGACGCCTTCTTTAATCCGTAGATGGATTTAAGCAGCTTTCACACCTTTCCGCTGCTCCCAATGTCTATGAAGCCCTCTGGCTGTATCATGTACACGCTCTCTTCTAAATCACCATTTAGAAAAGAGGTCTTGATATCCATCTGCCAGATTTCATTGTCATGGTATGTAGCAATGGCAAGTAGGATCCCGATGGACTTAAGCATAGCGACAGGAGAAAAGGTTTCACCTTAGTAGACGCTAGGTCGTCGACGAAAACCTTTTTCTATAAGTCTAGCTTTGAAAGTCTCAAATTTTCCATCTACACCTATCTTCTTTTTGAAGATCCATTTGCTCCCAATGGGTTTTACCCTTTCTAGAGCAACTTCCAAAGTCCATACTTGGTTGTTGTACATGGATTCCATCTCGGATCTCATAGCATCCAGCCATTTCACAGAGTCTCCACTTGTGATGGCCTGCTCGAAACTAGTCGCCTCATCATCTTCCATGATGCAATCCTCGCTCCCACATCCTCGTTCCCACCGTCTATAAGAAAACCATAGTATCTCTCAAGTGGATGAGAAACCATACTAGATCTGCGGAGTGGTGGGGTTCGTTGCGCACTATTGGATCCTCTGGTTCTACCAAATCTTCGGTTGTAGTTTGCAATGCTGGAACTTCTTCCAGTTCTACCTCACTGCCACTAATTTCTTTTACAAGAAATTCCTTTTCTAAAAAGGTGGCATGTCGAGAAACAAACACTTTTTGTTCCTCTGAGTGGTAGAAGATGTACCCTCGCGAATGCTTGGGATATCCAACAAATTTGCACAATACTGACCTTGCCCTGAGCTTGTCCGGATTTTGTGTTTTCACATAGGACGGACAACCCCATATCTTAACAATATTTAGACATGGTTTCTTCCCTTTCCATATCACATATGAAGTGGTAGGTACAGATTTGGTGGGGACCATATTCAATTAATGTGCGGCTGTCTCAAGCGCAAATCCCCAAAAGGAAATGGGTAACTCAACATTACTCATCATAGAGCGAGCCATATCTAATAGGGTGTGATTCCTCCTCTCCGAAACACCATTGTGCTGTGGTATATACGGAGGAGTAAGCTGAGAGAGAATCCCATTATCTTTTAAATAATCCCGAAATTCCGTGCTCAAGTATTTTCCTCCCCGATCAGATCTAAGGACTTTAATACTTTTTCCCGTCTTGTTTTCAATTTCGCACTTATATTCCTTGAATTTCTCAAAAGCTTCAGACTTGTGTTTCAACAGGAACACATGTCCGTATCTTGAGAGAACATCGGCGAATGTAATAAAGTACGAGAAACCATTTCTGGCATGTGTAGACATAGGACCGCATACATCACTATGTATCAGTCCCAAGAGTTCGGCAGCTCTTTCTCCGTGTCCAGTAAATGGAGTTTTGGTCATCTTTCTTTGAGACATGAATGGCAAGTTTCATAAGATGAAAATTGAAACGGGTTCAAATATCCATCTTTATCTAACTTAGCCAGTCTTGTCGCATTGATATGACCTAGTCTACAGTGCCACAAGAAGGATTCGTTCATTTATGAACTTTTCCTCTTGTTTGTGTTCTGTACGTTAAAATCTATACTTTGACTAAGAACGTATATACTGTTACATAACGTACCAAACCCAATTAACACTTGATTATGGAAAATGTTCATAACATTATCCTCTAATGTGATATTATATCCTTCTTTTTTTAGCAAAGAAACCGATATAATGTTGCACATCATCTTTGGTACGTAGTAACAGTCGTTCAGAATCAATGTATTACCAGTTGGTAATACAAGGTGATAATCGCCAACTGCCTTGGCTGCAACAATTGCTCCATTCCCTACTGTTAGGGATTTATGACCCTTCCCCAGTTCTCTACATTTCTTTAGCCCATGTAACAAATTACATACATGAGATCCTGATCCGGTATCCAATACCCAGGACGTAGAAAAAACTGAGAAACAGTTTTTGGTAACGAACACACCTGAAGAAGATGCATCGACATGCTTTTTCTTCGCACGGGTGGTGTGGGAATCCTGATATTCCTGTATTCCTAAGGAACTAACGTTCCCCTGCTTAGTATAATACGCGGTTACGGTCAATACATCAATGCTATTATCTTGATTAAGGCGTGACATTGGTTGCTGCCTGGAGAGAGAGAGAGAAGAAAATGCGTTAGCGTGCACTCTTTGCAAGATTAGATTGGTTATTATCTTATCAATCAGGATGGCTCCCACTGTTTTTTATCAAATCTTCTTTCAAACCCTAAAAGGTAAGATTAGCCGGGATTAATTACACGTTGCAAGTTTTCCAATCGTTCGGCCAGGCCAGTGTCGGTACTTTGAGGGAGGTTCCCCATGCTTTCGCACGGACCTAATTAAAATAAACCTCGTTTTCCCAGAGGTATGACCCTATTGACACCTTTCTAGACACCTACTTGATCAGCTAATTGTAAAGTGCAAAACTCTCCCAGGAGTAACTCTTACTCACAGTGGGTATCGGGATCCAACTATCTCATAGAAGGTATGCAATCTCATTGCAAATTTCAACACTTGAAATTCTCGATAATGTTTTTACCCCTAACTTCCTATGACCTTGACGAAGGACAACAAACCATAAGCCGCTAGTTATTTTCAACCCGTTCATTTCTTGATTGAATTATACCCACCCGCATGACCCTTGACGAAGGCCAACAAAGTCGCACGACTACCCTAATCCAATCGCATCACATGCTGGAAGATAAGCACTAATCAGTTACCGCACACTACGTCTTGACGAAGGCCAACAAACGTAGAACGAATACTATATAGTATTTATCTGAAATGACGAAGGGCTACGCAGATTTTTAAGAAAACCATGAGCGTAATGAACTTGATATCCCTGTAGAATCTAGTGATTTTGAGAAGGAGTGTTTTTGAGGCTTTTGCTAGTCTCTCTAAAGAGGCCACTCCCAGTGAAGGGATCTCGGCTCTTTCCTCATCGAATGAGGTGCAGGATATTCTGGAATACTACTATGCAAAATAAGAACTAGAAACGCTATCAAAAACAAAACCGAGGGTCGTAGCATTTTCTAGTTTTGCTAAAGAGGTCACTTCCGGTGAAGGGATCTCGGCTCTTTCCCCATCGAATAAGGTGCTGGATATTCATCAAGGAATACCACTATGCAAAGCAAAAACTAGAGCTACCCTTTTTGAAAATTTGATTCTACAACATCTTTTGGTTTCTTTCTTTTCATTAATCACATTAATAAAGTCCCATCATTTAATATTTCCTAAACATTACAGAAAAAGAAACTAAAATAGAACGTACGCCTATGCCATTCACATTCGCCACGTGGCCCCGTCATGCACCGTTAGGTTACTTAACTACCGGCAGAGCGGGGGCTGGACTAGCGCGGGTGCAAAACATAAGCAACGTTTATTATATATCATATATATAATATAACATGATCATATCACAGAAACAAGCAGCAGAAGCAACATATGAAATATTAGATATATTAGAATTTCCGTGTTTTAAATCTAGCCAGTAATGTAAAACACGGATTCCACATTCGTGATGAATAGCCAAACCCACATCCCATAGACCTCTACAAGAGCGACAAGTTACCCTGCCAATTCTATAGTGAGGGGACCCAGACTTAATTCCTTGAGATGGTCTCCCACTGGACTCTAAAACCCGGTTACTTGTGCTCCCCACCTTGGGTCTATCCTAATGCAGAAAAATAAATAATATACAACAATGGTGACATCATCCTCAACCCAGAAGTGCCCTAATAAAAGAATATTACATTGAATTTTACATGAATGAAAAAATAAAAACTCTCATCTCACATAAAACCCCCGGCTATTCAATCACGACGATCCAATAAAATCATATAAACAGCAACACATAACATTTCATGTCATCAACGTAAGTAAATATGCATATCTCGAAAACTCTTTGACATATAGCAACGAGATCGGGATACCCCACTTATTACACTTACGGCCGCAGAAAAGAAATAGAAAACTATAATGATTAGAATCCGCAATATCCTTAGACATCATAAACCCGGAATATCATATATTCCGGATTTCATGCCTAAAATGTAAAACATGCATTTTAGTCTCAAATTGAAAACACTTTTCAATTGGTTATCGAATAATTCAACAAGATTCCTGACTTAGCGATCGCGTACAATACGCAATTGCGATGGAGTTTTGATCCGAATCAAAACATCGTTGCAATCGATCAATTGAGACTAAACGGCTAGGTTTACAATTATAGTAACTAGTTTTCACAAAACTAATTAATAAGGATTCTAATAATTGTATCACACACATCACAAAGCTTGTATAATAACCGCGACATTAGAATTCCGCACACAATTAGCAAACTTAAACCATTTTTTCCAACACTTGAAAAACAGTGAGCTAAAGTTCCAAAAACGATCGTTTTAAGACAATCCGGGAGTCGAAAAGAACTCGAAACCCGCCCGAATTTTCACGGAGGCAAAGAACCAAAAATAACTGTCGAGTGGGGGCTTCGGAAGGGAGGGGTACTCACCCCCGGGGGCCACCATGAAGTGGCCCCCAAGGGTCAGTAGCCCCGAGAGCACCCATATGGGGTGCTCTCGGGTCACCCACCCCCAAGGCCACCTTATGGTGGTCTTGTGCTGTGGGCCCGGTTTCTGGTCCCCTTTGGGGAGTCCCCGGGGTGCGCACGCTCCACCTCGTGGCTTCTCGGCTCAAACCGTGAGCCCGCGGGGCGTGCAAACAACTTAAAACATCAATTTTGAAAACTGTTTTTTCGGCAGTTTTTGTGCGATAAAAACGACGGATTTCTAACATCACTACAAGTAATCCTAATGTTCTAACTTAGCTATTATACCATGAAAGTCGACCTTAGCACCATCAAGCGGTTCAAGTGGAATCAAGCATGTTAAATTTAAATTTTTCTAGGTGCTAAGCTAGACTACCTGCAAACAGGTAGTAGTTGGGTGTAGTCCCGAAGCACTTGGAGGCAGTGGCGGTTAGATAGGATTCATCTCTCCCGGTATTGGGGGTTGTTATCGCGCTGTGTTGGAGAGCCATTACACAAAGTCCTTGGCCAGGGCAAGCGTGAATTACTGGTAGGTACTCCAGTAGTTTCTCAGGGTATAATGGGCTACACTCCAACACGACTTATACCGCTATTAAGGGTCTGACGATTACCGCCCCCTAGGCCCGATATACGATACTCTTAGACGAACAGATCGGACTGTACAGAGATTGTTACAGATAGGCTCAGTTAGAGTTCGGATGAGTTATTCTCATCGGCCTTCTCATCGACATATACCTGGGGGTCGTTACGTACAGCTAGTGCTGCTTGCGACCTGTGGTTAAACCCACTGCCAGCGTAGTGTCGAGTGTTTAGAGTCCCACACAGCGAGTTTCCCTGCATCAGACAAAAGATGCAAAGGACGTATGGTTTTACGGCAGGGTTCGGTCATGTGCGTGTACTTGTGCGCGCATCATGATTCGGACGGACAATACTAGCGGGCTTTGGTTTAAGCCAGATCCTAGTATTGTACTGATGGATTGTTTTCGTCTTTTTGTATTTGCATTTTTTGGAATACGGACGAGGGGCATTTTTGTAAATTGGTCAAAGATGCTTCTAAAAGATGACAAATCATAATTTGTATTTATCATTTTGTTTTAAATGATTATTCATTTTATGGATTTAGGAAATGATGTGGAAATTGCATGAGAGTGGGCATGGCTTCATGAGACACTTGATGCCTTTTCAAGCCATGACTCATTTGTTTCTAACTTGAACCTTATTTTATGTTTTGATATGATTTATTCTTTGAAAAATGGAATATGGTTCAGTTAAGAAAACATATGAGAGCTATCTTCATTCTCATTCTCTTTCCTCACTAGCATTTCCTAAAAGGCCATCTTCTTCCTCAAAGCTCTAGTGAACTCATGTATTGAGTGATCTAGGGCAAGAATAGATATTACAATCCATCCACACATCTCTACATCTCCTACGACATCATGAGTAGCGATCTTGATGCCCTAGTTGCCTCCGTTGAGGTAGGAGTTCGATGCACATCTCCTCGGGTGGATCATCATGGATTTGAGGAGTCCGATAAGGGAGCGGCGATCCAAACGATCGACAGAGTCAACAACCAGAAGAAGGACAGCGAGGAATGAAGACCCGAAGGACCGGAATCATGAGGTATAAACTTCTGTACTTTAAGTTAACCTCACTTTTAGTTTGCTAGTTAGGGTTTAGCACCGATCCTGGAGTCCAAGTCCGTGCTGCGATCTTTTGAAAATTGTTTTTCACCTATTCTGCCTCCCCACGATCCCGCGGGGTGCGCGACATAGACTTACAATGGTATTAGAGCCTACTAAACCTAAACTAGTTCGTTAGCAAGCTTTAGAACTTCGATCGTCAGAAAAACTGGAAAACAAAACACCGAAAACCCTATATTCTGTCGAATTTTAAAAGTGCTGTAAAAATTATTTCAGGTGTAGGGTTTTCTAGGATGGCTGAAAAAAATGGTCCCCTGAATTGCCAAGACAACCGCGGAACCGTGGCGGATCGGACCGATCCACCGCGGAGTCGCAGCCGAGTCGAGGCCGATTCAGGCCATTCTTCTTCTGTTATTTCTTTCTTTAGGTGTTTAGTTCTCTGGAATATTTGGTTTCTACCCAGTATGATTCTGAATGCTGGTTTGCATTTGGGGTGGTTACGGAAAATGTTTTTCGATCGAAATTCTAATTGTACTTGGCTAACCGGTTCTTCTGTAATGTTTATATGTATTTTAAACTTCATCTAATTGCTATATGTCTGTTAGTTTGAAGTTGCACATATTTGCTGGTTTGTGTATATGAACTTGTTGGATCGTCAATGATGAATAGCCGGGAATGTGAGATGAGCGTTTTTTTATCTTTCATTCATGTAAATTGTAAAATTGATGTAATATTATTTTGCGGGGCACATCCGGGTTGAGATTGTAGCCACCGTTGTATTATTTTCCTTTTACCGTTTTCTGCTCCTAGGATAGACCCAAGGTGGGGTACACAAACTACTGGGTTCTTTGAAATGCCAAGTAGCCTACTCACTTTGTTGAGGGAGGATGCTTCACTTCTGAAATTTGGCGGGTAGTTTGCGTACCCGTAGGGGTCTGGGGTGGTGTTTGGCTATTCATCACGACCGTGGAATCCATCTTTCGTTACAGGCTTAAACGAAATGCGATATTCCTAGCATATCCAATATGTTCATCTTTGACTGGAATGCCTATTATTGCATCAGACGAATGTTATTATTATATATGATATATAATAGACGCTACTTATATTTTGCATCCACGCTAGTCCAGCCCCCGCTCTAGCGTTAGTTAAGTAACCTAACAGTGTTAGACGGGGCCCAGTGGCGAATGTGGATGGCATAATTAGACGTTGTATTTTCGTATTTTTCTGTGATGATAGGTGTAATTAATGGGACGCATTATATTAATGCAAAGTAAACAAACCAAAGCTGAATCGTTGAAACAAATTTTAAATACCACTCGGTTATTTCAAAACAGCAAACTTTTAAATGCGGAGCTTAAACTACTCCTTTTTAAAGCTATCAAGTTCCTTCGATTATATTAAGTTCACAACGTTCACGGTTTTACCAAAACCATTAGTAGCCCTCCGTCATTTCATATGAATAGTCAATAGTATTCAAGCTATGTTTGTTGGCCAAAGTCAAGACATAATGATTGGTAGCTGCTGAATATTCATATGAAGCATAGGTAGATGCGTTGGTTTGGGATAGTCGTACTGCTTTGTTGGCCAAAGTCAAGGGTATGTACGGGTGGGTTCAAATTAACCTGGAGAATGATGGGTAGAACTTGACATGTGACTTATGATTTGTTGGCCAAAGTCAAGGTCATAAGAGCATGGGGCAAAAATCCACATCGGGAGTTTCTAAAGAAACTGAAACTTGCTAGTGCTGCATAACATTTAGAGTTTGATAATGTTGGTAGGATTCCTTCAGCATTATCTCATAATGATATTTGGATCCCGATCCTACTGTGAGTATCTGCTACTCCTCAGGAAACTCTTCACTTAACGATCAATACTATAAACCAAGTAGGTGTCTAGAACTGTGTTAGTGGGGCAATGCCTCCAGAGAAAAGAGATTTTATAATTAAGGAACTTCGCGAAAGCGTTGGATAACCTCCCTCAAAGTACCAACACTAGCCCGGCCGAATGGTTAAGCAAGTATTGTAGGGTGAGATTAATCCTGACTAATTCCTCTTTTATATTTTGAGGAGGGATTCGAGAAACAGTGGGAGCCATCTTATTTAGATAAATTAAAAACCAATCTAAATTTGCAAGAGCATCATGCTGAGTGTATTCTTCTCTCTCTCTCTCCTAATTACAGCAAGCAGGTGACCAGATTAGGTTACAGTTAGATAATAACATGACTGAGTTTTACTATAAAACTGGCATAGGTTTGTCCAGATGTCCATTACCTATGACAAACTGGACCACCTCATTACTACTCACACCACTGCCATCCTAGGTCCAGTTTCCAATGTCACGGATGATATCCGTAGGACAAAAGGAAAAGACTATGCGAATGCCAAGTGCCTCGTGTTGCCCTCAGTTAATGGTGAATACCAGCAGGAACATGAGAAGATAGACTTTTCTTCTATCTTTCGCCATAACAAAATTTTATATGGAGAGCAATCTCGTATCGCAAGATATGAGACCTCAAAGGAATTGCTTCAAGCGAGGTTGGCTGTCGGATCATCTGTAGGGGATCACGTCCCAACAATGATTAGCTGTATTGAACAACTCACGGACCTGGAGACCACGTTGGAGAACAAGTCGAGTGATGACTTGCTTCTACAGTCCCTACCTTCTACTTACGCCCAGGGAAGAAAGTTATACTTCCAGTTGTGGGCACCCTGAAGGAAACTAGGGAGACACCCGCTCTGCTTATTGGGGAATATTCCTCTTCTAGATCCAAGGTAAAACCCAAGGGTGAGAAGAAGAAGGCCTCCACAAAACCGATAGACAGTGTCTGTAAAGTAGAAGAAAAGGGAAGGGCAAAAGTTTCAAGGCTAACCGTAGTAAAGAAGAGATGTTCCTATCATCACGGGAAAGGGCATTGGCAGAAGGGATGCAGGGCTTGGAAAGCCAGAATCCAGGATCCGAAGCATGTTGTGGCTTCGGCTTCGGATGTGTTAGTGTTTGAAAACAGTCTGTCAAATAACTCTACTTCCTGGGTACATAATACCAGATCAGGATCTCATTTTTTTACAGACTTTGAGAAACCGTAGAGTTATCAGGGCTGGTGATATGACTCTCTTAGGTGCTAACGGAATGAGCAAGCATGCTGTATCCGTAGAGGAATATCATCTAGAATTAACAAGTGAGCAGTTATTGATTCTACGTAACTGTTTATATGTACCTAGTCAAGCTAGTAAATTTCATATCTGTATCTTTAAATTATAAAGAAGGATAGGATTTACATATGTATGCGATGTAATTCACATCCACCTAAATCAAAGTATTGATTGGGTCAGGTACATTAGATAACAGTATGTACGTATTAGATCAAGTTCAAGTTTTCAAACGTCCAAAACACACTTATAAGAAAGTCTCCAGAATCAAATAGGATTTTCTTATGGCATTATAGACAGGGTCACATCATTCAAACAAGGTTGACGTAGTTATATATAAAGGGATATTTGAATCCGTTCGAATATCAGTCTTATATAACTAGTCAATCATGTCTCATAGGAAAGATGACAAAGACTCTGTTCACTGGACACTGAGTAAGGGCGAGCGAGCTCTTAGGACTCATACACAGCATTGTATAGGTCTAATGTCTATATATGCACGAAGTGGTTATTCCTATTTTTCATTACTTTTTCGGGTCATTTTTCTGGGTTAGGACATGTCTTCGTATTGAAGCATAAATCCGAGGCTTTTGAGAAATTCCGAGAATACAAGATTGAAGAGGAAAAACAAACTGGCACAAGTATCAACTCAATGAGATCTGATCAAGATAGTGATGCTTAATTGCCATGTTCCTGGATTACCTAAAAGGAGAAAAGAAATCTCTCTCAACTTACTCCTCCATACACATCACAACTTTATGGTGTACCGGAGAGACGAAACACAACCCTATTGGATATGTTTCGTTCCATGATGAGTAAGGCTGAGTTATCGCGATCTTTCTGGGGTTATGCACTACAAACAGCTGCATATCTTTTAAACAAGGTTCCAACCAAGACTGTGTAGGGTTCCTAGGCACTCTTGTGAGGGTTCATAAGGCATCAACCATGCTCGAATAAAATTTTAGACATGCCGAACAACCCAAAACCGGGATCTTTGCTAGATTATTATGGTTAAACATGTAAGTAAACATCTTTACTACTATGTCTGAGAGATTACAACCTTTGTTGTCCGCTTCTTCGCTTCATAAGCTCCAAGTAGAAGTCCCTTCGCCGCGATCCACGATCTCCCGAACTCAAGAGAAGCTCCACGACTCGAACGATCCATGCTAGCTTGTAGTGTTCCTTTTCTTCGATAATCTACGTCGAAGTTGCTATAACTAAAGCTCTCTCACTCTAATGAGGTGAACACCCTAATCTAATGGGCTAGATTAGATGAGGATGATGGAGGAGTATTTATGCTTTCTTTTTATATCAAATTCTCACATGAAATCATCACAAAAGGAAAATCTAGTAAAATTTCTCAAAGCTCAAGAGAGAACAAGATAATGAAAAATGAGTTAATCCTTTTGTGATGAATAATGAAATGAATATATGAATAATAATGCAACCATGGTCAAGGGATGACAAGGATAACCCTTGTAGAGAATTAACCAGGGCTAGGGTTTGGTTGGGTTAAAGAATGAGTCATAGAAAAATATCAACCATAATATCTTCTTCATGACAAAAGGAATTGCTTCTGGAAGGTACATGAAGCAACTAACCCTAATCAAGCCCTAACCTCGTTTAATCTTCACTAAACATGTTTCATTATTAATTATATCATGTTACTATAATATATATCACATATATAATATATATTTGTAACAAAAGAAAATAATACAACTAATATATATCGCATATATATCAATGTATTATCCGGTGAGAAAATGAAATAATAAAGCGAGCCAATATTAGATAATGTGATATAATATATCATATATATTATTATACATTAAATTATTGAATCAACACTTGATCCGACAATCCGGCTATATCGAATATAACCGACTAATATATCATGTACCGATTCATCGAATCAACACTTGATCCGATGACCCGGTTCATATTTAAATATCGCGAGAATATAATACGGTATCTCATATCGCATTATCCTCGGTCCTGCACATATCACATATGTGCCTCTACTCCATTTTGCCTGAGCCAAGAAACCTCTGTTTAGGACTCTAAAGAATCGTCAATATGCCGGTAGCAGGTGATGGTCATATCAAACACCCACAGGCTGCAAGCGGTCAGCTAAACGTAACAGCCACCCAAGTATCGATCGATCAGAAGATCAACAAGCTAGCCTGTATGTTCTCCTATGAATCTAATCAGTAACACTCCCGTACAGTCCAGTCTCTTCGTCTGATATTCGCATATCAAGTCTAGGTGTGGTATACGTTAGGCCCCAGTAACCGATAAGTCGTGTCAATGTGAGGCTCATAACGGGTCGAGAAACTACTGGTAACACTTACCAGTAAATCTCTATATCAGCCCTGGCCAGGGACTTCCAGTTATAGCCAATCGAACATAGCACAACATCAACTCCCTATACCGGGAGAGACGAATCCCCTCCTATCGCTCATTGCCTCCATGTGATTCAGGACTGCACCCAAAAGCCACCGTTTTGCATGCCTTCTTGGACGTGGTAAGGTGGAAATCAAAGCACAGTGGGAATCACTCAAGACTCTTTGACGATCTCGGGTCTACAGACTACCCTGTACCAGTGTCACCGGAGAACTGCCATCTGACGTGTGGTATATCACCATCTGGGAGTTCTCGGTGAGTCTATCTAGTGTACCCAGTCTCTACTGAGCACCCGTACACCATCCTTGATGTCAAACACCGATGGATATGGGATCATCCATGGCAATCATATGGGTCAAGATGTGTATACGCTAGTCTACTCTGGTGTATCGATGCCCTGTCTCAACACACCCTCGACTAGGAACTATTATATGATGTACTCATCGACTACCGTGGCCCCACTAGTATGATGTCATCATAGTCCCAGTAGTCGAGTACATATCCTAAGGGCTTTATCAACATGTGAGAGTAAGACAGTAAACAATATATAAGTCAACATGTTAAGATAAAGTGAAACCAAATAGCATACTATCATGTCGAGCAAGAAAGTACACTCTATATATATCCAAGCATCCATTATAATATACATCATATGTACAACAATGGCCTCTAGGGCATATACATAACTAACAATCTCCTACGTGCACTAAGGCCAGCTGCTGTAGTATCTCATACCTAGCATCCCGAATAATATCTCAAACTGTATCAGGGGAATGGCCTTTGTGAATGGATCCGCAGTGTTGTCTTTCGTGTCTACTCTCCTGACCTCGATCTCCCGGCGATCAACTATCTCCCTGATGAGGTGATACCGCCTCAGAATATGTCTGGACTTTTGATGGGACCTGGGTTCCTTGGCTAAAGCCACAGCTCCATTTTTATCACAATACAGAGGTATTGGATGCTCAATGGATGGAACCACACCAAGTTCACTAATGAACTTCTTTATCCAGACAGCCTTTTTGGCAGCATCGTTAGCAGCGATGTATTCAATCTCCATCGTCGAGTCTGCAACGGTATCCTGTTTGGAACTCTTCCAACATACCGCCCCTCCATTGAAGGTAAAGACAAATCCCGAGTGCGACTTAGAGTCGTCCTTATCACTTTGGAAGCTCGAATCGGTAAAGGACTCCACCTGGATTTCTCCGTTACCATACACCAAGAACATCTCTTTAGTCCTTCGTGAGTATTTGAGAATGTTCTTCACAGTTGTCCAGTGACTCTCTCCAGGATCTGCTTGATACCGACTCACCACACTTAGTGAGTATGCTATATCGAGTCTCGTACATAGCATCGCATACATGATAGAGCCTACTGCCGAAGCATAGGGTATCCCTTGCATGCGAGCTCTCTCCAAAACAGTCTTGGGAGACATCTCTTTGGAGAGAGTGAGTCCAATGATTGTGGGTTGGTTCCCACGCTTGGATTCTTCCATACTAAACCTCTTTAGTATGGTGTCAATGTACCTGGATTGGGACAATCCCAGCATCCATTTAGATCTATCTCTATAGATCATAATTCCCAATATGCAGGAGGCATCACCTAGATCTTTCATTGAGAACCTTTGTGATAAGAAGAGCTTGACTGATTGCAGCATAGGAATATCATTTCCTGTCAAGAGTATGTCATCCACGTACAATACGAGGAATACAACCTTACTCTCTGCAACCTTCTTATAAATACAAGGTTCATCCATATTTTTAATAAAGTCAAACTCTTAGACTACAACATCAAAGCAGATGTTCTAACTCCGCGATGCTTGCTTTAACCCATAGATGGATTTAAGCAGTTTGCACACTTTTCCGCTGCTCCCATTATCTACGAAGTCCTCTGGCTGAGTCATGTACACGCACTTTTCTAAATCACCGTTTAGAAAGGCGGTCTTAACATCCATTTGCCAGATTTCATAGTCATGGTATGCAATAATGGCAAGTAAGATCCGGATGGACTTAAGCATAGCCACTGGAGAAAAGGTTTCGTCATAATCCACACCTGGTCATTGATGAAAACCCTTTGCAATAAGTCTAGCTTTGAAAGTCTCAACTTTTCCATCTATACCAATTTTCTTTTTAAAGATCCACTTGCTCCCAATATGTTTTACCCCTTCAGGAACATTTTCCAATGTCCATACTTTGTTGGTGTACATGGATTCCATCTCAGATCGCATTGCATCCAGCCATTTCACCGAGTCACCACTCGTGATGGCCTGCTCGAAACTAGTCAGGTCAACATCTTCCATGATGCAATCTTCGCTCCCACCATCAATGAGAAAACCGTAGTATCTCTTAGGTGGATGAGAAACCCTGCTAGAACGACGGAGAGGCTGGGGTTCATCGGGAACTACTGAATCCTCTGGTTCTACTAAATCTTCAGTTGCAGTTTGTGTCACTGGAACCTCTTCCAGCTCCACCTCTTTAACACTAATTTCTTTTGCAAGAAATTCCTTTTCTAAAAAGGTGGCATATTGAGAAACAAACACCTTTTGTTCCTCAGCGCGGTAGAAAAAGTATCCTTGGGAATTCTTAGGATATCCCACAAACTTGCAAAGAACTGATCGTGCCTCGAGTTCGTCCGGATTTTATCTTTTGACATAGGCCGGACAACCCCATATCTTAACTCGTTTGAAATATGGTCTCTTCCTACTCCATATCTCATATGGTGTGGTAGGTACAGATTTAGACGGTACTTGATTCAATAGGTATGCTGCTGTCTCCAGCGCATAACCCCAGAAGGAAATAGGTAACTCGGCAGTGCTCATCATAGAGCGTACCATATCTAATATGGTGTGATTCCTCCGCTCCGATACACCGTTGTGCTGTGGTGTATAAGGAGGAGTAAGCTGAGAGAGAATCCCATTCTCTTTTAGATAATCTAGGAACTCATTGCTTAAGTATACACCTCCTCGATTAGATCGAAGAATCTTAATACTTTTGCCCGTTTGGTTCTCTACTTCATGCTTATATTCCCAGAATTTCTCAAAAGCTTCAGACTTGTGTTTCATCAGGAACACATGTCCGAATCTTGAGAGATCATCAGTGAATGTAATGAAGTAGGAAGAACCGTTCCTAGCATGCGTAGACATAGGACTGCATACATCACTATGTACCAGTCCTAAGAGTTCCGTAACTATTTCTCCGTGTCCACTAAATGGAGCTTTGGTCATTTTTCCTTTGAGACATGAATGGCAAGTATCATAAGATGACAATTCGAACGGATTCAAATATCCATCCTTATGTAACTTAGCTAGTCGTGTCGCATTGATATGACCAAGTCTACAATGCCACAAAAAGGATTCGTTCGTTTCTGAACTCTTCCTCTTGTGTGTGTTTTGTATATTTAGAACTGTATTTTGATTGAGAATGAATATGCCATTATGTAACGAGCCTGATCCAATCAACTTTTGATCTAGAAATATGTTCATAACATTATCCTTTACTACAAAATTATATCCTTCTTTACTTAATAAAGAAACTGATATAATGTTGCACATCATGTTCGGTATATAATAGCACTCATTTAGAATCAGTGTATTACCACTTGGTAATACCAGGTGATATTCGCCAACTGCTTTGGCTACAATACTTGCACCATTCCCTACTTGAACGGAATAATCGCTTTTTCCCAGTTCTCTACCTTTCCGTAGCCCATGTAACAATTTACATATATGGGTCCAGTATCTAATACCCAGGACGTAGGGTGAACTGAGAAACAGTTCTCAATAACTAACACACCCAAAGAAGATGCATCAGCATGCATGTTCTTTGTTTGGGCGGTGTGAGAATCCAGATATTCTCTTATTCCCTGTTCAGTCTTATAACTCTTATAAGAAAGAACGGGACCAACGTTCCCTTGCTCAGTATAATAATCAGGTTCAGTCAATACATCCATTTTATTATCTTGATTAAGCCCTGACATGGTCGCTACCTAGAGAGAGAGAGAGAAGGAAACATTTTAGCGTATGCTCTTACAAGATTAGATTGGTTATTATCTTATCTAATCAGGTTGTCTCCCACTGTTTTTTTCAAATCTTCCTTCAAACCCTAAAAGGTAAGATTAGGCGGGATTAATTACACGCTACAATTTCGTCAATCTTTCAGCCAGATCAGTGTCGGTACTTGAGGGAGGTTCCCCGTGCTTTCGCACGGACCTAATTAAAATAAACCTCGTTTTCCCAGAGGCATAACCCCGTTAACACCTTTCTAGACACCTACTTGATCGGCTAATTGTCCTGTGGAAAACTCTCCCAGGAGTAACTCTTACTCGTAGTGGGATTCTGGATCCATCTATCTCATAGAAGGTATGCAATCTCATTGCAAATTTCAACATTTGAAATTCCCGATAATGCTTTTGCCCCTAGCAACTTATGACCTTAACATAGTCAACAAATTATAATTGCTAGCCAAGTTCAACCTGTCATTTCCCGATTGAATTAAACCCACCTGCACGACCCTCAACATAGTCAACAAAGTCGCACAACTACCCTAATCCAATCACATCTTATGTTTTAGCAGATAAGTACTAATTAGCTACCGCACACTACGCCTTAACATAGTCAACAAACGTAGCACGAATACTAACTAGTCTTTATCTGAAATGACGGAGGGCTACGCAGGTTTTTCAGAAAACCTTGAGCGTAATGAACTTGATATCGTCGTAGAATCGAATGATTTTGAAAAAGGAGTGTTTTTTAGGCTTTTCTAGTTTCACTAAAGAGGTAACTCTCGGTGAAGGGATCTCGGCTCTTTCCCCATCGAATAAGGTGCAGGGTATATCATATATATACCGCGGTGCAAAGCAAGAACTATATAAGCCGTCAAAAACTAAACCGCGAGTTTGTAGCATCTGCCAGTTTCGCTAAAGAGGTCACTCCGGGTGAAGGGATCTCGGCTCTTTCCACATCAAATAAGGTGCAGGGTATATCATATATACCACTATGCAAAGCAAAACTGTAGCTACCCTTTTTATAAAGTTTTGATTCTACAACTGTTGGGGTAAAAATTTACACCCCGGTTAACCAAGTCAAAATCCAAGTCAAACCCAAGCTAAGTGGGCCTAAGCCCAGATCCAGTGGGCCCATGCCCGGGTTGAGCCCGAACATGAAGCGGCCGGCTTCCCCCCATGCCAAGATAAAAATTTTGTAATAAATAATTTTGTTGCATTTCTTTTATTTTATTTTACGGATAAATGTAAGAAAAATAGGCATAAAGCCAAATTTTTGTAAAGCCCATGGCTTATGTGCAAAAAGAAATGGCACATGAGCCATGGGATAGGCAAAATGCCATTTTGTGAAGCCCAAGGGGCTATGTATAAAGTGTATAGCCTATAAAGGCAAGGATAATGAAATATCCAAAGGTCTTTTTTTTCTCTCTCTCAAAATTTTCTTCAGATCTGAGATCTTTTCTCCTTCTTCAAGGTTCCAAAACCTTCCTTTTTCTCTTGAATTAAATCAAGAGTTTTACTCTTCTTTTTATAAAACAAATTAGTTTTTCACCACAAAACCCATAAAGGGGAACTTAGATCTTCCATTAGATCTCAAAAAGAAGAGATATTTAGAAATCCCATATCTCTTGATCTTCAAGATCCAGCTAACAGAGGAGGAGTAAGAAGAACATCGTTCACTAAACCAAAAAAAAAACTCACACTCAAGAGTCCAACTCCTCTCTGATTTCTCTTCTGAGAAATTTTTTTAGGCCAAAAGCCTCTTTTTCTCGCCGGCGCTCAAGCGCAGAGCACCCGCGTGCCAACACGTGGAGCGCAAGCGCTCGAGCGCAAGTCGCCCCCGTGCCGACACGTGGAGCGCTTGCGCTCGAGCGCAAGTCGCCCCCGTGCCGACACGTGGCGCACTTGCGCTCAAGCGCCCAGCGCTCAAGCGCAGAGCGCCCATGTGCCGACACGTGGCACTCTAGCGCCTGAGCGCGCAGCACCTAGGCGCACAGCGCCTAAGGTGCTGCCCCGTGCATCCTTTGGATGTATTTTTCCCCTTTATTTATATATACATATATATATATATACATATGTATACATATGTACACATACACATACTCCACGACACTGTCCCTGTTAGAAAAAAATTTATAACGGGGCGCTGCCCCGCACCCCGCACCCCCGTAAAAACTCTGTGTGGCTCCCGATATATCCAAACCCCCTTCAAAACAAAACACACGTACACTGCACATTGAGTTCGCATGACCAGTTTAACCCGTTAATCGGAGGTTCCCTCGCCCCAAAGGCGGGGGGTAATTAACGGCAGCTTAGTCCGCGGCTGTCGGAGATCCGGATCCCCATAATCATTAAACCCTGGCCTACCCTAGGCAAGGGGAATCTGTAGTACGCCTAACAAGCGCACGCGTATTCCCATCTCAATGGGGTGACGAAAAACACCCTACAGATTTTGGCACGCCCGGTGGGACCAATCTCTCCTCCCATATTTCGGGTTAAACGTTCATGCGAACTCAATCAATATACATATCGATTGCCTATACTGAAATGATGTTCTTTTTTCCATGCAGCAATCAACCTTCGACGACAATGTCTCCCCAGACAAATTCAACTTCCAACGTGACCCCAATTCGATACGTGGTCAAGATCAACGCTTGTGTGGTTCTCCCCACGAGCCTCAGTCGACAGTGGGAGGAACCGCCCCGCCAGTTTGGCTCCGTCATCATCTACCCTGCCGGAAGCGCTCATCTGGTGGAGATCCCGGCGGAACAGATGGCCAAGCCGGTCTCAAGGGGTAAGAGGCTGAATGTCGTGATCGCTAAGGCACCACAACCGAAACTTAAGACGGTATCTGAATGATTCTCTGGTGCTCCAGCGGGGTGCAAGAACTTCGGTACAAAGGGCAAAGTCAAATGTTTCGGACGAGCTCAGGCGATGACTCCAACAAATGCACAATCGAGCGTATTTCCAAGGCCCTCCATCGACCGGTCCGCGGCGTCTTCCTAAAGAGCCAAAGTCTGCCAGGTGCTTAGAACGGAAAAGTTAAGGCAGAAGCGGCTCAGGTATCGAGCCAACAAGAAGGCCAAAGCTTCGGCCAAATGGAATCGTGTGAAGTTCCAAGTGCAGGGTTGTCCCGCGACGACGGCTGAGTCGGACATAAGAATCAGCAATTCCTTCGACCCTCTGAAGTGGGTTCAGAAAAATGCCATGACCGCCAGAATCAAGAAGACAGCGGTCCGAACAGTGCCACAAAGAGACGTGTCCTGGCTCCAACAGAAAAAGTATGACACTGTCTCTTCAAGAGTCTATCAAGCATTCTGTGCCGCACGAAAGCAGCGGGGCAAACCCAGAAAAGAAGCGCCAGCACCATTCAAGAACCTGGTTAAACCAGCCGCCTTCGATCGACTACCAGCTACCGAAACAAGGGGGTCAAGATAGCGATCCGTGAAATCAGCCTCTACCGATGATAGAAAGACGGCCGGATATATCATCCATACGGTCTATATGGCGGGCGGGCGCCCCAGCGACAACCTTCGCAGCAAAAGTAAGGATGGGGCCACCACATCCCAAGCTCAATCTAGCCTGAATATGGTTGCCGCTGCCCAAGAACAGCCGCCCCCGCTGGATGAAGAAAACCCTCTCGATGAGGATGATAGGCAGAAAGACCCCTCGGTCCATTCAGAGTCAAGCTCAGACAGTGAGGAAGAGCCGACTTTCCGCCCCAGGACCGCAGAGCAAGAGCTGCTTCAAGAGCTTCGAAAACAGCTCAGGAGCAAGGATAAAGAGATGGCCAAGCTCTATTTGAAAATTGACGACCTAACAAATGTTGTGATGCAGCTTACGGCTCAAATTGATCGAGCGCCTCCCAATCAAGCACAAGCCGCTACTAATCAGCCGGGTGGTGACAATCCGAGGCAGCCAATGCCTGTTCCTTCGGGTCCAAGACTGGTCGAGCCACATGAAAGCCGGCCACACTCTGCTTCTGGGGACGCCTTGGCCCCAGATAGCACTATCCCGCTAACACAGGATCGAATAATGGATTTGGTCACCAGCAAGGTTAAAACTGTTAGGTCCACGTTACCTCTCCAGGTACTTTCGGGGTTGCGGAAACGGTAAAACAAAATTTTTCTAAACTTGGCAACATGGACCGTAAAAGTCGGATCTTTGCTAAACAAAACACTAGCATCCTAACTAGAGATCTATCTACTCGGTTAGGGGTTATACCTCAACTTGAACTCCTTCTCTTCTTGTTGTTCTTCTCCTTGCTTGCTCCGAAGGTTGATCCGGACTTTGGTCACCTCCGCGGCCTCCTTGAGTCGTAGACGATCCACCCGAGAGATGTGCACCGAGCTCCACCTCGAGCCGAGGTAACTAGGGTAAAGAGATTGCTAATCTAAAAGCCCTAGATTGTGTAGAAGTGATGAAGGGATAGTTTTGTCTTTGTGAAATCTTTATCTCTCAACACATGAGATCAAAATATCAAAACAAGAGGAGGAAGAAGAAGGAGGAAGGTTAGCAACCATGGAGCTTTTCTTTTCTTCTCACTTGAATAATCAAGAGAGAGAATGAGAAAGAAAAAAATATGATACATTGAAAAGTAACCATGGTTGCAATAATGTAAAAACAACATCATTACTAATCCCATCAAGATAAAGTTTGATGGCTACATTGAAATGACCATTATTATAATCCAAAAGAAAAAGAAAATGAAAAGAAGAGTGTAGATCCCTCTTAAAAGTCAATGGTCAACACGGTCAACCGGTCAACAAAGTCAAGAGATGTCAACGGGGTCAAATGGTCAATGCAATTAGCCATCATAAAATTATCACTAAAAGGATCAGTAAATGATATCCGTGGCTCATAATGGTTTTGACCAAACGAACTGTGAAAACCCTAATGAGCCCGCCTCAAAATGGTTTTGACCGAATCAACTGTCAAAACCCTAATGAGCCTGCCACATAACGGTTTTGGCCGAACCAACTGCCAAAACCCTAATGTGGCACCTCCTCCTTCATCGCTCCGGAAAACTGTGCATACACACCTGCATCCGTATTCCGTAGAATGCGGATGCACAGAAGGCAAAACAAAACCATCCGTGCAATACTAGGATCCGGCTTAAACCAAAGCCCACTAGTATTGCCTGCCCGAACACCACACGCACACAAGTGTACGTAAGTGATCGCAGCTCTGCCGTAAAACCATACGGCCTCTACACGTTTCGCTCAGTGCAGGGAAACTCTCTGTGTGGGACTCTAAAGACTCGACACTACGCTGGCAGTGGGTTTAACCACAGACCGCAAGCGGCACTAGATGTGCGTAACGGTTCCCAGGTAGATGTCGATAAGAAGGCCGATGAGGTAAACCCATCCGAACTCCAACTGAGTCTGTATGTGACAATCTCAGTACAGTCCGGTCTGTTCGTCTGATACATCGCATGGCGGGCCTAGGGGGGCGGTAAACGTCAGTCCCCTAATAGCGGTAGAAGTCTTGTCGGAGTGAAGCCCAGAACACCCTGAGATAACGCTGGAAACCTACCAGTATATCTCGCTTGCCCTGGCCAGGGACTACTCGTGTAATGGCTCTCCTAGACACAGCGCGATGTCAACCCCCAATACCGGGAGAGACGAATCCTGTCTAACCGTCACTGCCTCCAAGTGCTTCGGGACTGCTACTAACTACTACCTGTTTGCACGACTCAGTAGAGCCGTGGTAGGGTAGTAATCAAAGAACAGTGGGAACACACTCGAGGCGAAGTGACAGTGTCAAGTCAGCGGACTAAGCTGTACTCATGTCACCTGGGAACTGATAACTGACGATAGGTATAATACCAACCATCAGTTCCCGACGAGTCCTGTCCAGTGTACTCGTAACCTAACGAGCATCCGTATACTATCTCAAGTACGGCGTACTGACGGCTGTGGGACAGACCGTCTCCCGTGCTCGGATGAGAAGCGCATACGCTAGTCTACTCCGGAGTATCGATGCCCTATCTCCATACTCCCATGACTAGGGACGTGTATAAGGATGTGCTTGTAGATTACCCAGCCTCCATGAGTGTGATCGCCATCACAACGCCGGTAATCAAGCAAAGATCCGAAGGGCTCTACTAATGCGTATAGGTGATATAATGAATAAACACACATGTACACATTAAAGCAGAGACAAACTAAGTAGCATACTACTATATCGAGCAAGATTGTCTATACAACTGTGAATATCCCAAGCATCCATCAAGTAATATACATACTAGTATGATACAGTAATGGCCTCTAGGGCATATACACCAACAATCTCCCACTTGCATTAAGGCCATGTACTGGCATATCGAAGACCTATCATCTCGATCAGCCGCTCGAACTGAGTCTGGGGTAAGGCCTTCGTGAATGTGTCCGCTGTGTTGTCCTTTGTGGCCACTCTCCGCACCTCGATCTCCTGGTGATCAATGATCTCCCTGATCAGGTGATACCGCCTTAAGATGTGCCTGGATTTCTGATGGGACCTTGGTTCCTTCGCTAAAGCTATAGCCCCATTGTTATCGCAATACAAAGGTATTGGGTCAACAATGGACGGAACCACCTGAAGTTCACTAATGAACTTCTTTATCCAGACCGTCTCTTTTGCGGCATCGCTTGCAGCAATGTATTCAGCCTCCATCGTCGAGTCTGCGACGGTATCCTGTTTGGAACTCCTCCAACATACCGCCCTTCCGTTGAGGGTAAACACAAAACCCGAGACAGACTTGCTGTCATCTTTGTCACTCTGGAAGCTTGAATCGGTAAAGGACTCGACCCGGAGGTCTCCATTACCGTAAACCAGGAACATCTCCTTAGTCCTTCTCAGGTACTTGAGAATGTTCTTCACTGCTGTCCAGTGGTCCTCACCTGGGTCTGACTGATACCGGCTTACCGCGCCCAGCGCGTAAGCTACATCTGGTCTTGTACATAGCATCGCATACATTATAGATCCTACCGCCGAAGCGTAGGGTATAGTGCTCATGCGAACCCTCTCCTCGTCAGTCTTAGGAGACATCTTCTTGGAGAGGGTAATTCCATACAATGCGGGTATGTTACCGCGCTTGGAATCCTCCATACTAAATCTCTTTAGTACGGTCTCTATGTACCTTGACTGCGAAAGTCCCAGCAGTCTCTTGGATCTATCTCTATAGATCTTGATCCCCAGAATGTACGAGGCATCACCCAGGTCCTTCATGGAGAACCGTTGTGAAAAAAATAGCTTGACCGATTTTAGGATAGGAATGTCATTTCCTATCAAAAGAATGTCGTCCACGTACAAGACTAGGAATACGACAGTTCGTCCTACAATTTTCTTATAGACACAAGGTTCATCCTCGTTCTTGATGAAATCAAATTCCTTGATTGCCTCATCAAAACAGATGTTCCAGCTCCGCGATGCCTGCTTTAATCCATAAATGGATTTAAGCAACTTGCACACTTTCCCGCTGCTCCCACTGTCTACGAAACCTTCTGGCTGATCCATATAAACGCACTCTTCCAAACAACCGTTTAGGAAAGCCGTTTTTACATCCATCTGCCAGATTTCATAGTCATGGAAGGCAGCAATGGCAAGTAGGATCCGAATGGATTTGAGCATAGCCACCGGAGAAAAAGTTTCGTCATAGTCCAAACCAGGTCTTTGACGAAAACCTTTTGCAACGAGTCTAGCTTTATAGGTTTCCACCTGCCCATCTACACCAAGTTTTCTTTTGTAGATCCATTTGCATCCAACGGGTTTTACCCCAGGTGGAGCAATATCCAAGGTCCACACTTTATTGGCGTACATGGACTCCATTTCGGATTGCATTGCTTCCTGCCACTTATCAGAGTCCCTACTGATAATGGCCTGCCTGAAACTGGTAGGGTCATCTTCTTCCAAGATGCAATCCTCTCGATCCCCGTCTATGAGAAAACCGTAGTATCTCTCGGGCGGATGAGAAATCCTACCAGATCTGCGGAGTGGCTGAGGTTCGTTTGGGGTTATTGAATCTAGCGGTTCCTCCAAATTTTCAGTTACATTTTGTGGTCGCTGAATTTCTTCCAGTTCTACCGAACTCCCACTAGTTTCTTTTGCAAGAAACTCCCTTTCTAAGAAGGTAGCGTGGCGAGATACAAACACCTTCTGTTCCTCAGTGTGGTAGAATAGATATCCTAGTGAGTCTTTAGGATATCCCACAAATTTACACAGAACTGATCGTGCCTCTAGCTTGTCCGGTTTCTGTGTTTTCACATAGGCCGGACAACCCCATATCTTAATAAACTTAAGACATAGTTTCTTACTGCTCCATATTTCATACGGAGTTTTAGGCACTGATTTGGACGGAACTTGATTCAAAAGGTATGCCGTTGTCTGAAGCGCATGTCCCCAGAATGAAAGAGGTAACTCAGCACTACTCATCATCGAGCGAACCATATCCAATAGGGTACGATTCCTCCGCTCCGATACACTGTTGTGCTGTGGTGTATAAGGAGGAGTAAGCTGAGAGAGAATACCATTCTCTTTTAAGTAATCTAGGAATTCCGTGCTTAAGTACTCCCCTCCTTTATCAGACCGGAGTATCTTGATACTTTTGCCAATCTGATTCTCTACTTCCTTTCTGAATTCCTTGAATTTCTCAAAAGCTTCAGATTTGTGTTTCATCAGATACACATATCCGAACCTAGAGAGATCGTCAGTGAATGTGATGAAGTAGGAGAACCCACCCCTTGCATGTGTAGACATCGGACCACATACATCACTGTGTATGAGTCCCAGGAGCTCTGCTGCTCTTTCTCCATGTCCGGTGAACGGAGATTTGGTCATCTTCCCTTTGAGACAAGACTGACAAGTTTCATAAGATGAAAACTCGAACGCATTCAAGAGTCCATCTTTATGCAACTTACTCAGTCTTTTCTCTCCGACATGACCAAGTCTACAATGCCACAAGTAGGATTCATTCGTATCTGAATTCTTCCTCTTGCGTGTGTTTTGTATATTGAGAACTGTATTCTGATTTAGAACGTAGATACCATTACACAGTGTACCCTCTGCAACCAGTACCTTATGAAGTTAAATGTTCATGATATTCTTGTCAAGAACAAAGTTATATCCATCTTTATCGAGTAAAGAAACTGATATGATGTTGCAAACCATGGAGGGTATATAGTAGCAATCGTTCAAAATCATAGTCTTGCTATTTGGCAATACTAGGTGATATTCACCGACGGCTGCCGCATTAACTTGTGCTCCGTTCGCTACTCTGAGCGACATATCACCCGGTGCAACTTTCCTACTTTTTCTCAGTCCCTGCAATAAATTACAGATATGAGATCATGATCCGGTATCAAGTACCCAGGAGATAGGGCTGACCGTAAAACAGTTCTCAATTACAAGAACACCTGAAGTAGATGCAAAACCATGCTTCTTCTTCAACTGGGTATCTTGGGAATCCTTACTATCCCCTTTCCCTTTCTCATACTTATGACTGTTGTCACAAGTTAGAGCTGAACCAACGTTCCCCAGCCCCGAATAAGAATTCGGATCGGTCAAGCGATACATTTTATTATCTTGATTAGGGCGTGAAAAGGTTGCTACCTGGAGAGAGAGAAAAGAAACACTCAGCATGCGCTCTTGCAAGATTAGATTGGTTTATTAGTTTATCTAACCAGGATGTCTCCCACTGTTTCCTCAAATTCTTCTTAAAACCTTTTAAAAGAAGAACTAGCCGGGATTTAATTCACGTCACAATACTTGCTTAACTTTTCAGCCAGGCTAGTGTCGGTACTTCGAGGGAGGTTTTCCAACGCTTTCGCGAAGTTCCTTAATTTAAGAACCTCTTTTCCCTGAGGGCGTAGCCCCGCTAACACCTTTTTAGACACCTACTAGGTTTATAGCATTGATCGTTAAGTGAAATAATCTCCCGAGAGTAAACCAACTCATCAGTGGGATCGGGATCCAACTGTCATTGTGTGATAACCTAGATGGAATCCACTCTAGTTACCACACTCCAGAAGATATGCTAAATCTGCAAGTTTCAGTACTTTTGAAACTCCCGATGTGGTTTTTGCCCCTAGGACCCAAGTGACCTTGACGAATAATCAACAAATCAAAAGGTCCTAGTCAAGTTCAACCCGTCGTTATCCAGGATTGCATTAGACCCGCCCGCATGATCCTTGACGAATAATCAAAAAAATCATGCGACCGTCCTAGCCAATCGCATCTATCAGTGCAACAGAGAATTATTACTCAGCTACCGTTCACTGTTTCTTGACGAATAATCAACAAACGCAGCACGAATACTAAGTATTAATTATCTGAAACGACGGAGGGCTACGGCTGGGTTTTTGGCGAAAAACCCGTTAACGTAATGAACTTGATATCGTTGAAGGAACGTGATACACCTTTTTGAAAATATATAGGCGAAAACTTTTGCTAAAGAGGTCACTCCCCGTGAAGGGATCTCGGCTCTTTCCTCGTCGAATGAGGTGCAGGATATTCCAAACTGAATACCTCAATGCAAAGCAAGAATAATCGACTATAGTGAAGTTATTACCCTGACGCAAACTTTTGTCCAAGGGGTCACTCCTGATGAAGGGATCTCGGCCCTTGCCTCGTCGACTGAGGTGCTGGGCATTCATAACCGAATACCTCGATGCAAAACAAAAAGATGAACGTCCTCGTAATTACAGCTTTTTGAAAAACTTGTTCCAACAACATCTTTTAGGTTTATTTTCTTGCATTAGTTCTTTTAATGCGCCCCATCATTTAAATCCTACCATTGCAGAAAACAACCAAAATATGACGTACGCTTATGCCATTCGCATTCGCCACTGGGCCCCGTCATCACCCGTTAGGTTACTTAACTAACGACAGAGTGGGGGCTGGGCTAGCGCGGCTGTAAAACATAAGCAACGCCTAAATAGTTATTATATATAGATATACAACAATGATAGCCAATCCAGATCATAGATGAACACTTTGGATATACTAGGAACCCGCGATTCGTTCGAGCCTGCAACGAAAAGCGGATTACACGGTCGCGATGAATAGCCAATACCCCACCCAAGACCCCTACGGGTGCGGCAAACTACCTGCCAGTACTCGAAGCGAAGCAACCTCCCTCAACGCCGTGAGTAGGCCACTCGGCACTTCGAGATACCCGGTAGTTTGTGCACCCCCTCCATGGGTCGATCCTAGGAGCAAAAACAGTAAAAAGAATTATACAATGACGGCTACAACCCCGACCCGGTTGTGCGGCCATACAAATAATATTACATCAATTTACAAATTTATTACATGAATGAAAGAAAAAGAAACACTCATCTCACATCCACCCCGGCTATTCATCCGCGACAATCCAACGAGTTCATATACACATACCATCAACAACACAGATCACAGATGTGTATAACCCCCACTAATCGGCGTATAGCGATTAGTAGACGTTCAATACACATATAACATCACAGATATAACCTTTATAGTCAAAGTGTATTGAAGTTCGGAAAAAAAATACGGATTTATAGGCCCTCAAAAATAAATTTCTATTCTGGAAAATCTGGGCACATACAAACCATCTTAAAAATCCTAAAACCAAGTGAGAAATACACTGCACCAAAATCGACCCAGTGACTCACCAAGATGGCCGCGGAACCGCGGCTCTTTGGTCGAGTTGCTGGCTCGTTTTTGGTGGCTTTCTTCTAAAAACCCTGAGATGATTTTTGGAGTATGACAAATTTTGTTTTGACCAGAAAAATTTTTAACAGAAACTAAGGGTTTTCGAAACTCGGTTTTTCGATTTTTCCGTTTCGAACTTCGATACACTTCACTACCTAGCTAGTTTATGTTTAGTTAGGCTCTGATACCACTGTTAGGTCCACGTTACCTCTCCCGGTACTTTCGGGGTTGCGGAAACGGTAAAACAAAAATTTTCTAAACTTGGCAACATGGACCGTAAAAGCCGGATCTTTGCTAAACAAAACACTAGCATCCTAACTAGAGATCTGTCTACTTGGTTAGGGGTTATACCTCAACTTGAACTCCTTCTCTTCTTGTTGTTCTTCTCCTTGCTTGCTCCGAAGGTTGATCCGGACTTTGGTCACCTCCGCGGCCTCCTTGAGTCGTAGACGATCCACCCGAGAGATGTGCACCGAGCTCCACTTCAAGCCGAGGTAACTAGGGTAAAGAGATTGCTAATCTAAAAGCCCTAGGTTGTGTAGAAGTGATGAAGGGATGGTTTTGTCTTTGTGAAATCTTTATCTCTCAACACATGAGATCAAAAGATCAAAACAAGAGGAGGAAGAAGAAGGAGGAAGGTTAGCAACCATGGAGCTTTTCTTTTCTTCTCACTTGAATAATCAAGATACATAGAAAAGTAACCATGGTTGCAATAATGTAAAAACAACATCATTACTAATCCCATCAAGATAAAGTTTGATGGCTACATTGAAATGACCATTATCATAATCCAAAAGAAAATAGAAAATGAAAAGAAGAGTGTAGATCCCTCTTGAAAGTCAATGGTCAACACGGTCAACCGGTCAACAAAGTCAAGAGAGGTCAATGGGGTCAAATGGTCAATGCAATTAGCCATCATAAAATTATCACTAAAAGGATCAGTAAATGATATCCGCGGCTCATAATGGTTTTGACCAAAAGAACTGTCAAAACCCTAATGAGCCCGCCTCAAAATGGTTTTGACCGAATCAACTGTCAAAACCCTAATGAGCCTGCCACATAACGGTTTTGGCCGAACCAACTGCCAAAACCCTAATGTGGCACCTCCTTCATCGCTCCGGAAAACTGTGCATACACACCTGCATCCGTATTCCGTAGAATGCGGATGCACAGAAGACAAAACAAAACCATCCGTGCAATACTAGGATCCGGCTTAAACCAAAGCCCACTAATATTGCCTGCCCGAACACCACACGCACACAAGTGTACGTAAGTGATCGCAGCTCTGCCGTAAAACCATACGGCCTCTACACGTTTCGCTCAGTGCAGGGAAACTCTCTGTGTGGGACTCTAAAGACTCGACACTACGCTGGCAGTGGGTTTAACCACAGACCGCAAGCGGCACTAGCTGTGTGTAACGGTCCCCAGGTAGATGTCGATAAGAAGGCCGATGAGGTAAACCCAACCGAACTCCTACTGAGTCTGTATGTGACAATCTCCGTACAGTCCGGTCTGTTCGTCTGATACATCGCATGGCGGGCCTAGGGGGCGGTAAACGTCAGTCCCCTAATAGCGGTACAAGTAGTGTCGGAGTGAAGCCCAGAACACGCTGAGATAACGCTGGAAACCTACCAGTATATCTCGCTTGCCCTAGCCAGGGACTACTCGTGTAATGGCTCTCCTAAACACAGCGCGATGTCAACCCCCAATACCGGGAGAGACGAATCATGTCTAACTGTCACTGCCTCCAAGTGCTTCGGGACTGCTCCCAACTACTACCTGTTTGCACGACTCAGTAGAGCCGTGGTAGGGCAGTAATCAAAGAACAGTGGGAACACACTCGAGGCGAAGTGACAGTGTCAAGTCAGCGGACTAAGCTGTACTCATGTCACCTGGGAACTGATAACAGATGATAGGTATAATACCAACCATCAGTTCCCGACGAGTCCTGTCCAGTGTACTCGTAACCTAACGAGCACCCGTATACTATCTCAAGTACGGCGTACTGACGGCTGTGGGACAGACCATCTCCTGTGCTGGGATGAGAAGCGCATACGCTAGTCTACTCCGGAGTATCGATGCCCTATCTCGATACTCCTACGACTAGGGATGTGTATAAGGATGTGCTTGTAGATTACCCAGCCCCCACGAGTGTGATCGCCATCACAACGCCGGTAATCAAGCAAAGATCCAAAGGGCTCTACTAATGCGTATAGTTGATATAATGAATAAACACACATGTACACATTAAAGCAGAGACAAACCAAGTAGCATACTACTATATCGAGCAAGATTGTCTATACAACTGTGAATATCCCAAGCATCCATCAAGTAATATACATACTAGTATGATACAGTAATGGCCTCTAGGGCATATACACCGAAAAAACATTGGTGGCCGAAGCTGAAGCTTAGAAAGAAATCGGCAGTAGTGGGCGGCCATACCCCGCGCAGTACGATCTGATTGAGTTCCCAAGCGGCTACGTCATTCCTAAGTTCGGAAGATTTGATGGAATGGGGAATGCAAATCAGCACGTTGCCCACTTCAAAGCATCGTGCGGAAATACAGGGGGCAATGACTCGCTCCTTCTTCGTCAGTTTGTCAACAGCCTGACCGGCGTCGCCTTCGACTGGTATGCGAGTATACCGGACGGGTCCGTCATTACCTTTACCCAAATGGAGTCCCTGTTTCGGCAAAGGTTCATGAGTGTCAGTGATAAAATCTCCATTGCCGACCTTGTGAGGACTAAGCCGAGGAAGAATGAAACCAACACCGACTTTATCGCCCGATGGCGTAATCTCACAGTCAAGTGCGAACCGCCGCTGGAGCAGGACCAGTCTGTCAGCCTTCTCATTGGGAACCTCAGCAATTGGATGGTCCCATTCTTGTGTACAGCGGGCCTCAAGACATTTCAGGAGCTAACCAAGAAAGTTCAAATGCTGGAACGCTCGAAGCAAGAGTCCCCGCCGGACTCTCAGAGAGACAAAACCTGGAAAAGCAAGCGGGACGACAACCGTAGAAGCGGGAGTTCCAGCAGTACCAATGTCTTCAATGCCTCCGACAATGAAGAAAAGCGAAGGGCGGGCGAATCCAAAACCAACCGGTCTCGAAAGCCATTGCTGGGAGGAGACGAGCCTTCCCTAGAGGAGAAAAAGAACAAGGTTTACTCTTTCAGAAGGGACAAGGTCCGCAAGATATTTAAAGATGCCTTGAACAACGGCCTACAATTGCCGGAGTCGAAAAGACCCCAAGAAGCAAAAATGACCGACAATCCTCTGTATTGCCCGTACCACCGAGTTGTGAGCCATGCGATCGAGGATTGCTATATCTTCAAAGACTGGGTCGAGAAGCAGTACAAGGCTGGAGAAATCGAGCTGTCCAAAAGTGTGTTGGTGAACAATCAAGTTGCAACCACCAACTTTATACAGACAGAAACTGAAGCCTTCTGGAAGCAGACAGCCGAACCCGCTGCCTAGGGAAATGAGACGGACTCATCGCGGCCTCTGTGTAGTACGCACATATCTAATAAGACGAAGAAGATGATAAAGCTACTTCGGAAAGAACCCAGGACGGAATGGGAAGGGCAGAAGAAGCCTACCAGTCCAGCTGCCAATGCGGCTCCATCAGGCTCAAAATCCAAGAAGCTCAAGAAGAAGAAAAGTGCAGCTCGGCGCAAAAAAGAGTCTGCAGGGAGATCAACCATTAAAAAATATATCGATTCCCTCGAAGAATATGAACAAAAGGAAAGAACATTGATTCAATTGAAGGAGTTCTTCCCTGTACAAGCGGCTGAAATTCTGGAGGAGTTAGAAGAAGACTCTAATGAAGAGATCCCAGTAGTGACCTGCTACGCTATCCATCTTGGCAGCGACTCCGAGGATGAGCTCTGTTTTCCCGAAGAAGATGAGGAGCTCGCCACAAAGGCCAATCAAATCCAGCTCAGAAGCGGCAGGGCTCTACCGCCGAATCAGGGCAACGCCCCAAAAGGGAAGGAAAAACATGTGGCTAATGATGAAGATGGCAGAGAACCGGCTGATGAAAACTCAAGTCCTTCCTCGGTGGACTATAATGTATTGGCTCACCTTCGAAGGCTTCTGTCTCTCCTGAGCATCTACGACGCCTTGGTCCTATCTAAGGAGCTTAGAGATGTTCTCATTCACGCTCTACAAAACCCCGAGCGGTATCAGGCTCACTTTGCGGAAATTAATATGAAAGAAGCCCAGCATGCTCTGCATGCCGCTGCAGTCACATTTAAGGATGAAGACATGCTACTGGGAACGGCTGAGCATTATCGGCCGCTTTACGTGACCGGGTACAGCGACGGAGATCGGATTAATCGCATATTGATTGATCCGGGGTCTTCAGTGAACATCATGAACTTGCGGACGCTGAAGAGTTTGTCAATGGACGTCCGACACCTGTCAAGAGAAAGGATTGTCATTCAGGGCTTCAACCAAAATTGCCAGCATGTTCTGGGGTCCATAGCTCTGCCAATCAAATTCGGGGATCTGCAAACTGAAGCTAAGATATACGTGATCGATGCCGACACGTCTTATAAGATTCTCTTGGGGCGGCCGTGGCTCCACGATTACGGCATCATTCCGTCAACTCTCCATCAATGCATGAAGTATACTAAAAATGGTGAAGAAAGACGCATTGACGGAGACATCCAGCCGTTCGGTGTGCATGAAGTCCGATATGAAGATTCTCGGTATTTTATGAACCACCAAAATTCTAAGACACAACTAACTGAGGATAGACCGGCCCCAAGACCCAAAAGCAAATCTGCGCCGGTTGTCACTTTCAAAAGAAAAAATACCCAAGTGCGCCCGCATTTCGGCAGCGACACTGATGAGTCCGACGATGGAAGCCCGTCCTTCCGTAAAACTCGCCCTCATTTCGGCAGCGATACGAACGAATCTGTTATTGAGGGCCCATCTAGCAGCAAAGTCCGCCCTCATCTTGGCAGTGACACTGAAGAGTCAGAAGAAGAGGCCCTGCCGTGCAACAGCTGTGCAGATCAGCCCCCCATGCAGCAAGCGAAACTACGAAAGACCTTCGAAGTCGCAGAAGGGTCCCTGGCCATCACAAGGGTGCCGGAACGGATGTACAAAGAGCTCGACGCATTGTCAGTTTCTACCGGGGACCAGCTGAAAACTTTCTACGTGCCCAGGAGGAAAAATGGACAGAAGGGCATCCTGTTTTACAGGTCAAACCCCGTTGTGCACCCGGACGATCTTTCTGTCGCGTGCCTTCCCTATGAGAGAGGCATAAGAGCCGTCCTCAATCCCAGATACTATGCACCCGAGATGCTGGAATATTTTAAGAAGTGCGGATGCCGGTTATATCAAACGGAGTCCGAAGCAAAGTTTTACGAAGGGCTATGGTATCCGCCCCAGGTCCGAGCACTCATCGATGGACGAATTCCAGATAGACGGGGCATAGGCTATATTCAACCTGATTCCAAAGCGTGCTACATGATCCATGTTGGTGAGGCCAGCGAAAGATCAAAAGATGATGACGAGATATCCAAGCCAGAAGAAGCTCCTCAAGAGCTCGAAGATGGCGGACAAGCAACCTTTGACGGGCTAACCGAGATTGACTTAGGAACGGCCGATAATCTAAGGCCGACCTACATCAGCTCGCTCTTGTCAGAGGAAATGAAAGCGCAGATAATTGCCCTGTTGCATGAGTTCGTCGACTGCTTCGCGTGGACGTACAAAGAAATGCCTGGCCTTTCCCTTGAAGTGGCCGTACATAAGTTGGCTATATCTCCTGATGCTAAGCCAGTCAAACAAGCTCCTCGAAGAATGAGAAGGGAACTAGAAGAAAAGGTCATCGAGGAAACTAAGAAGCTCATCGATGCCGGCTTCATCAGGGAAGAGAAATACGCGGACTGGATCGTATGCATAGTCCCAGTGAAGAAGAAAAATGGGCAAATCCGAGTTTGTGTCAGTTTCAGGGACCTCAACAAGGCATGTCCTAAAGACGACTTCCCGCTACCGGTCATGGAAATGATGGTCGATGACACCTCAAATTACGAGCTGTTCACCTTTATGGACGGCTGGTCTGGATACAATCAGATCAAGATGTCGCCTGAGGATGAGAAGCACACAGCATTTCGAAGCCCGATCGGAATATATTGCTACAAGGTGATGCCGTTCGGATTGAAGAACGCAGGTGCTACATATCAAAGGGCAATGACCAATATCTTCGATGACCTAATTCATAAAGTCGTCGAATGTTATGTTGATGATCTGGTCGTTAAGACTAAAACCAAGGCCGGTCATATCCAGGATCTTAGGACCGTTCTCACCAGACTGAGGGAATTTGACCTGAAGATGAATCCTCTGAAATGCGCTTTTGGCGTGTCATCGGGAAAATTCCTGGGCTTCATAGTCCGACATCGAGGGATCGAAGTTGACCCATCAAAGATAAAGGCTATCATGGAGATGCCCCCTCCGAAGAGTCTGACGCAGCTAAGATCTTTTCAAGGCAAGCTTGCTTATATACGGAGGTTTATCTCAAATTTATCGGGGAGATGTAGGCCCTTCTCGAAGCTCATGAAGAAAATAGCTCCTTTTATCTGGGATGCCGAATGTCAAGCAGCGTTCGAAAGCATCAAACAGTACTTGTTGCACCCTCCAGTGCTGGCCGCTCCCATTCCAAATAAATCGCTAATTCTCTACACTGCCGCGCTGGATGAGTCACTCGGTGCGCTCCTTGCCCAGAATAACGAGGAGGGAAAAGAAAATGCTCTCTACTACCTCAGTCGAACTCTAGTCGGGGCGGAACACAACTATTCCCCAATCGAGAAGCAATGCCTGGCTCTGATATTTGCAGTGAAGAAGCTGAGGCACTATCTGCTTGCTCATCGGGTTATGCTGATCTCCAAGGTCGACCCGCTCAAACACTTGATGACCAGAGCGAGCCTAGCCGGCAGAATGGCAAGATGGGCTGTCATGTTACTTGAGTTTGACATAGTTTATACTCCTCAGAAAGCAGTGAAAGGGCAAGCCCTTGCAGACTTCCTCGCCGCTCATCCTATACCAGAAGGGTCGCCGCTAAATTGTGAGTTACCCGACGAACAAGTGCTGCACCTCGAGGGAGATGAGCCATGTTGGGAGCTCTACTTCGATGGGGCCTCATCGATAAGGACCTCCAGTAAATCAAGCGTCCTGGAGATAAAAGCTGGGATAGGATTGGTGTTCATCACGCCATCAATGGAAACCCTACGGCGTTCTTTCGCTCTCACCGAGCCTCACACAAACAATGAGGCCGAGAATGAGGCTCTGATAGCTGGTTTGGAACTCGCCATAGAAATGGAAATCCGTCGGCTACGGGTTTACGGTGACTCCCAGCTCGTCGTCAACCAAGTAAGCGGTGATTATAAAATATACATACCCGAGTTAGCTCGGTACAGAGACCGAGTAGTGGAACTCATGAAACGGTTCACTCACATTGAACTAATGAGAGTCCCTAGAGCGTTGAATGGAAAGGCTGACGTACTCGCTCGCTTAGCCAAGGAGCTGGCCGATCTTGACATGGACGAAATTCTGATCACAGTCAGGAGCCGACAAATTTTACCCCCAGTCTCTCTACGAGAAGAGGAAAGCGCGGAACAGAAGAGCAGTCTTGCCGAAGAAGCTTCAATCATCCAAGACGAGCCCGATTGGAGAGAACCCTTCATAGAGTACCTTCGATACGACAAGCTGCCCGAAGAAAAATCTGCGAGGATTCAGCTGAAGAAAAGAGCTCTCCGATACGTGTTTGTAAATGACACATTATACCGCAGGTCATATGACCAACTCTGGCTCAGGTGTCTGTCGTTGGCCGAAGCCCAAAAGGTTATGAAAGATGTTCACTCGGGCGTTTGCGGTGCTCACCAATCTGGCCCAAAGATGCGACTTCAGATCAAACGGCTGGGGTATTATTGGCCCACCATGATACGGGATTGCGGAGAACATGCAAAGAAATGTCAGATCTGCCAAATCCATGGTGATTTCATTCACAAGCATCCCAATCCGTTGCATCCTACGGTGGCGTCGTGGCCCTTCGAAGTTTGGGGCACCGACATTGTTGGCCCAATTGATCCTCCGTCATCTAAAAGTCACCGGTTTATACTGGCCGTGACAGATTACTTCTCCAGATGTGCTGAAGCTGTCCCGCTAAAAGAAATCAAGATAAAAGATATTCTGACATTCTTCCAACATAATATTCTATACCGCTTTGGTACACCAAGAAGAATCATTTCTGACAATGGGCCTTCTTTCAAGAGCTTCAATGTCTCAAGGTTCGCTACTCAGCACAAGATAGACTGGAGATATTCCTCCATCTATAATCCAAGAGCCAATGGGCTAGCCGAAGCCTTCAATAAGACTCTATGCAAGCTCCTGAGGAAAAATGCTTCAGCCAACAAGAGAGACTGGGATCTCAAACTTCACGAGGCGTTGTGGGCATATCGTACCACGCACCATACTCCAACACAGTCCACTCCATACTCATTGCTCTTCGGAATGGAGGCGGTCCTCCCCCTCGAAGTCGAAGTTCCAAGCTTAAGAATGGCCGTTCAGCACGAGTTGACGGAGGAGGAAAACGTGCTCCTTCGACTTGAAGAGCTCGATGCCCTCGAAGAAAAGAGGCTCGCGGTACAGCAAAATCTGGAGCTATACCGAGCCCAAATGTCACGGGCCTATGATAAGATAACCCGTCTCCACGCTTTCAAGAAAGGTGAATTGGTGTTGGTCCTCAAAAGACCGATCATCCCCAATCGACTGTTAGTGTATATGCCCTAGAGGCCATTACTGTATCATACTAGTTTGTATATTACTTAATGGAAGCTTGGGATATTCACCTTGTATATACAATCTTGCTCAAAATAGTAGTATGCTACTTGGTTTGTTTCTACTTCAATGTGTACTTGTGTTTATTTTAGTATATCACCTATACACATTAGTGGAGCCCTTAGGATCTATGCTTGATTACCAGCGTTGTGATGGCAGTCACACTAGTGGGGGCTGGGTAATCTATAAGCACATCCTTATGCAGGTCCCTAGTCGCAGGACTATCGAGACAGGGCATCGATACTCCGGAGTAGACTAGCGCATGCGCTTCTCATCCCAGTGTGGGAGACGGTCTGTCCCACAGCCGTCAGTACGTCGTACTGGAGATAGTATGCGGGTGCTCGTTGGTTTACGAGTACACTGGACAGGACTCGTCGGGAACTGACCGGTTGGTATTATACCTATCGTCAGTTATCAGTTCCCAGGTGACATGAGTACAGCTTAGTCCGCTGACTTGACACTGTCACTTCGCCTCGAGTGTGTTCCCACTGTACTTTGATTACTACCCTACCACGGCTCAAAGGAGTCGTGCAAACAGGTAGTAGTTGGGTGCAGTCCCGAAGCACTTGGAGGCAGTGACGGTTAGACAGGATTCGTCTCTCCCGGTATTAGGGGTTGACATCGTGTTGTGTCTAGGAGAGCCATTACACGAGTAGTCCCTGGCCAGGGCAAGCGGGATATACTGGTAGGCTTCCAGTGTTATCTCAGGGTGTATTGGGCTTCACTCTGACACGACTTGTACCACTATTAGTGGACTGACGTTTACCGCCCCGTAGGCCCGCCATGTGATGTATCAAACGAACAGACCGGACTGTACGGAGATTGTCACATTCAGGCTCAGTAAGAGTTCAGATGGGTTTTACCTCGTCGGTCTTCTTGTCGGCATCTACCTGGGGACCGTTACGCACAGCTAGTGCCGCTTGCGGTCTGTGGTTAAACTCACCGCCAGCGTAGTGTCGAGTCTTTAGAGTCCCACATAGAAAGCTATTCGCCTTTAGGCAAAAGAGTAGAGGTCGCATGGTTTCGCGACAGGTCGCATGGTTTTGCGACAGGGTTCAGTCACATCCGTGCACTTGTGCATGTTTAGTGTCCGGACGGTTTGCACTAGCGGGCTTTGGTTTAAGCCAGATCCTAGTGTACATATTAGGATTGGTTTTATCCAGTTTGCATTCGTGTTCCTCGGAACGCGGATGCGGGTGTGTATGCACAGTTGACGGAGAGACAGAGGCAAAGGATTCTCATTAGGGTTGTTGACCGTTGACCGTTGACTTTTTGCTCAACCCTAATGAGAATATGATATGTAATTAACAATTATATTAATTAAGTATTATGGTGACATGGTTGTTGAGGGATTGACTTTGTTGACTTGTTGACTTGTTGACTTTGTTGACCGGTTGACTAGGCTTGACTAGTTGACCATCATGATAACAATAGCTATCATTTCATAGCAAAGACTTTTGCTTGCTTGCTCTCTTGTGCAAAATGAGTGCATGAAATGATATGGCTATTGTTGCTTAAACCATCACATAATACTTGATTGCTATGATGTGTTATGATGGTTTTGGATTATGAGAGCCAAATGAGAAAAGTTTTCTCTCATTCTTTCATGCTCATTCTCTCTCTTGTTCTTGAGCTCTCATCTTCCTCGTCTTGCTCTCCCTCTCTTGAGTCTATGGTTCACTTGTCTCATGAGTTGAGAACCAAGAACCATAGATAAAATCCCAAACAAACTCTTCTCTACTCACTCTAGTTCACATGCTTTAGCAAACCGAGTGAACTAGTTTCTTCAAAGTTCGAAGAAGGAGCCAAAGGTAGAAGCTTTCAGGTGGATCTATCTTCGGCGCAAGGAGACGACGGGGAGAAGCCGATTCGGACAACCATCGAGGCTTGAAGACGAAGGAGTTCGAGATAAGAAAGGTATAAACCTCCTAACCGAGTAGTTAACAACTCCTAGTTAGGTTGTTAGTTAGATGTTTAACAAAGATCCAGGTTTTAAGTCCATGTTACCACCTCTAGAAAATTGTTTTTCACCAAATTCCGCATGCCCGAAAGTACCGGGAGAGGTAGCATGGACTTACAGTGGTATCAGAGCCTAGTTAAACTCTATCTAACATGTTAGCAAAGTAGCTAGAAGATCGATCAAAGAAAAAGTCCCGAAATGAACCCCGTTTTCAAACTTTCTGTCGATTTTCAAAGTGCCGAAAAATTTATTTGAGATACACCAAAAATCGACTCAGGGTTTTTAGAGTATACTGTAGAAAAATGGTCGCTTGATCTCATCAAAGTGCCGCGGAAACGCGGCAATAGCATCCTATTGCCGCGGTTCCGTGGCCGTCTTGGCTCCTCTCTGGGTCTTCTTTGCTACAGTATGTTCATAGGGGTATTTTGGGATTTTTGGAATATGTATTTTCTGCCCAGATTTTCCAGAACGAAAATTTTGTTTTTGGGGCCTGAAAATCCGTATTTTTGATCGAACTTCTAAAAGTCTTAAGCTGACGGGTTTTTCTGTGATGTGATATTTGTATTGAATGTCTGCTAATCGCTATATGTCGATTAGTGGGGGTTATACAAATCTGTGATCTGTAATGTTATTGAAATGTGTATATGAATTCATTGGATTGTCGCGGGTGAATAGCCGGGGTTTGTGAGACGAGAGTTTTCTTTTCTTTCAATTCATGTAAATTTTGTAAATTGATGTAATAATTATTTGTATGGCCGCACAACCGGGTCGCGGTTGTAGCCGTCATTGTATAATTTCTTTTTACTGTTTTTGCTCCTAGGATAGACCCATGGAGGGGGTGCACAAACTACCGGGTATGCCGAAGTGCCGAGTGGCCTACTCACGGAGTTGAGGGAGGTTGCTTCGCTTCGGCTACTTGGCGGGTAGTTTGCCGCACCCGTAGGGGTCTTGGGTGGGGTATTGGCTATTCACCGCGACCGTGTAATCTGCTTTTCGTTACAGGCTCGTACGAATTGCGGATTCCTAGTATATCCAATGTGTTCATCTGTGATCTGAAATGGCTATCATTGCAATATATCTATATATGATATTATTTAGGCGTTGTTTATGTTTTACAGCCGCGCTAGCCCAGCCCCCGCCCTGTCGTTAGTTAAGTAACCTAACGGGTAATGACGGGGCCCCGTGGCGAATGCGAATGGCATAAGCGTACGTCATATTTTGGTTGTTTTCTGCAATGGTAGGATTAAATGATGGGACGCATTAAAAGAACTAATGCAAGAATATCACGCATTAAAAGAACTAATGCAAGAAAATAAACCAAGTTAAAATCGTTGGAACACTTTCAGAAAACCACTCGGTTCTTTTCAAAACTAACTTTTAAATGCGGAGCTTGAGCCACTCCTTTTAAAAGCTATCTCGTTCCATCGATTATATCAAGTTCACTACGTTCACGGTTTTTCCAAAACCATTCGTAGCCCTCCGTTGTTTCACATGAATAGTCAATAGTATTCAAGCTGTGTATGTTGGCCAAAGTCAAGGCATAGTGATTGGTAGCTATTGGGTATTCATGAGTAGCATAGATAGATGCGTTGGTTTGGGACAGTCGTACTGCCATTTTGGCCAAAGTCAAGGGTAGGTACGGATGGATCCAAATTAACCTGGAGAATGACGGGTAGAACTTGACATGTGACTTATGATATTTTGGCCAAAGTCAAGGTCATAAGAGCATGGGGCAAAAATCCACATCGGGAGATTCAAAAGAACTGAAACTTGCTAGTATTGCATACCATTTGGAGTGTGATGATTCTGGTAGGATTCCTTCAGTTTCGTCACGCGATGATATTTGGATCCCGATCCTACTGTGAGTATATGCTACTCCTCGGGAAATTTCTCACTTAACGATCAATGCTATAAACCAAGTAGGTGTCTAGAAAGGTGTTAGCGGGGCTACGCCCCCAGGGAAAAGAGGTTATTTAATTAAGGAACTTCGCGAAAGCGTTGGAAAACCTCCCTTGAAGTACCGACACTGGCTTGGCTGAACAGTTAAGCAAGTATTGTACGGTGAGATTGATCCTGACTAATTCTTCCTTTTTGGTTTGAGGAGGGATTCGAGAAACAGTGGGAGCCAGCCTGTTTAGACAAACTAAAAACCATTCTAAACTTGCAAGAGTATCATGCTGAGTGTTTCTTTTCTCTCCTAATTGCAGCGACCAATCGACATGACTGGACTTAAGTTACTTCTAGATAAAAACATACTGACAGGGCCAAACTACAAAGATTGGCTCAGGAATGTCAAGATGGCAATCACTTACGACAAGCTGGGGTATCTTCTTACCACCAAAGCTCCCCCTGTCCCAGGTCCCAAAACCAGCGTCGCGGATAAGGAAATCCGTAAGACCTGGGAACTAGATTGCGCGAAGGCCAAGTGCCTCGTGCTTGCCTCTATGGACAACGAACATCAGAGGAGGCACGAGAATATGGACCTCGAATCCATATTTCTCCATACAAAAGAACTGTATGGAGAGCAGTCTCGTATCGCAAGATACGAAGTGTCGAAGAAGTTATTTTCGGCAAGATTGGCCGTCGGATCATCGGTAGCGGAATACGTGCTTAAGATGATTGGCTACATAGAAGAGCTCGCGGACCTTGGGACCATGTTGGAGAATGAGCTCTATACGGACTTGATTCTCCAGTCCCTTCCTTCCACTTACGCCCAGTTTATCCTGAACTTCAACTTACAAGAAAAGGAAGTTGAACTTTCAGAACTCCTCAACATGTTGGGGAGCGCAGAGGGCACCCTACAGAAAGGTAGGGAAACATCCACTTTGTTTGTAGGAGGATCTTCCTCTTCTAGGTCCAAGGCGAAAGCCAATGGAAAGAAGAAGAAAGCCCCCGCCAAACCAAGGGGCGGTGTTAGTAAAGTGGATACGAAGGGAAAGGCAAAAGCAACAAAGAAAGTGGGAAAGCTTGTGGATAAGGAAGAATGCTTCTATTGTCATAAGAAAGGACACTAGAAAAATGATTGCAGGGCTTGGAAGGCCAGAACACAGGATCTGAAGCAGGTTGCGGCTTCAGCTTCAGGTGTGTATGTTATTGAAAACTGTCTTTCAATAAACTCTACTTCCTGGGTATTGGATACCGGATCAGGATCTCATATATGTAATTCTTTGCAGGCGTTGAGAAATCGTAGGGTTTTGAAGGCAGGTGACTTGACCCTCAAAGTTGCAAACGGAGCTAGCATGGATGCTAAGGCCGTGGGGGACTATCACCTGGGGTTGTCAGATGGACACGTTTTGGTTTTGCGTAATTGCTATTTTGTACCCAACGCAACTTGTAATATCATTTCTGTATCTTTGACTTCTAAAGAAGGTTATGAATTTGCGTTTGTAAGTAATGTTGTAAACATTCACCTTAATCAAATTCTGATTGGGTCAGGTACATTAAGCAATGGTATATACGTATTAAACCATCCGCAGATTTTCAATGTCCAGAATACACACAAAAGAAAGTCTCCGGAAATCAATCAGACTTTCTTATGGCATTGTAGACTGGGTCACATCAATGAGAGAAGGTTCACGAAGTTATATACAGAAGGATATTTGAATCCGTTCGAATATCAATCGTATGCCACTTGTCAATCCCGTCTCAAAGGAAAGATAACAAAGACTCTGTTTACTGGACACGGAGTAAGGGCGAGCGAGCTCTTGGGACTCGTACACAGCGACGTGTGCGGTCCAATGTCTACATATGCGCGAAGCTGTTATTCTAACTTCATTACTTTTACGGATGACTTTTCAAGGTACGGTTATGTCTTCTTAATGAAACATAAGTCCGAAGCCTTTGGAAAATTCCAGGAATATAAGAATGAAGTAGAAAAACAAACCGGCAAAAGTATCAAGATTCTAAGATCGGATCGAGGTGGAGAATACTTAAGTGCCGAGTTCCTGGACTATTTAAAAGAGAACGGAATTCTCTCTCAGCTTACTCCTCCATACACTCCGCAACATAACGGTGTATCGGAGAGACGGAACCGAACCCTATTGGATATGGTGCGGTCCATGATGAGTAACGCTGAGTTACCGCGATCATTCTGGGGGTATGCGCTAGAATCAGTTGCATACCTTTTGAACCGAGTTCCCACTAAGACTGTGCCTACTACACCATATGAGATGTGGTGTGGGAAGAGACCCTATCTTAATCACATTAAGACATGGGGAAGTCCAGCTTTTGTCAAAAAGCAGCATGCGGACAAGCTCGAGGCATGCTCAGTACAGTGCAAGTTCGTGGGATATCCAAAGAACTCCAAGGGATATTTCTTCTATTGCAAAGAGGAACAAAAGGTTTTTGTTTCTCGTCATGCCCACTTTCTAGAACACCAGTTCTTAGAAAAGGAAATTAGTGGGAGCGCAGTAGAACTGGAAGAAATTCCAGAACCACGAGCTATTACTGAAAGCTTAGAGGAACCAGAGGGTTCAAAAGAACAGGACATTCCTACGCCACTCCGCAGGAGTAGTAGGCAGTCTCATCTGCCCGAGAGATACTACGGTTTTCTCATAGACAGGGATAGAGAGGATTGCATCAGAGATTATGATGAGCCTACTAGCTTCCAGCAGGCCGTTCAGAGCGTTGACTCAGTAAAATGGCTGGATGCAATGCGGGCCGAAATGGAGTCCATGTACACCAACAAAGTATGGACGTTTGACATTGCTCCAGACGGGGTAAAACCCGTAGGATGCAAGTGGATCTTCAAAAGGAAGATTGGTGTAGATGGACAGGTTGAGACCTATAAAGCTAGACTTGTTGCAAAGGGTTTCCGTCAAAGACCTGGCTTGGACTATGACGAAACCTGTTCTCCAGTGGCTATGCTGAAATCCATTCGGATCCTTCTTGCCATTGCTGCCTTCCACGACTATGAGATCTGGCAAATGGACGTAAAGACCGCTTTTCTAAATGGAAATTTAGAGGAGTGTGTCTATATGGACCAACCAAAGGGTTTCATTCAGAGTGGGAGCAGCGGAAATGTGTGCAAGTTGCTTAAGTCCATCTATGGACTAAAGCAGGCATCGCGGAGTTGGAACATCTGTTTTGATGAGACGGTCAAGGAATTTGGCTTTATCAAAAATCCAGATGAACCATGCATCTATTGTAGATTTGTAGCGAGAACTGTAGTATTCCTCGTTTTGTACGTGGATGACATTCTCTTAATAGGAAATGACATTCCTATGCTACAATCTGTCAAGGGGTTCTTGTCACACAGGTTCTCCATGAAAGACCTGGGTGATGCCTTATACATCCTGGGGATCCGGATCCATCGTGATAGATCCAAGAGGATATTAGGACTTTCACAGTCCAGGTACATCGACACCATACTGAAAAGATTCAGTATAGAAGATTCCAAGCGCGGTAACCTACCGTCTTGTCACGGGATCACCCTCTCTAAAGAGATGTCTCCTAAGACTGATTTGGAGAGGGATCGCATGTCTATTATACCCTACGCTTCTGTGGTAGGCTCTATAATGTATGCGATGTTGTGTACCAGACCGGATGTAGCTTATGCACTGAGTCTGGTAAGCCGGTATCAGTCAAACCCTGGGGAGAAACACTGGATAGCGGTAAAGAACATTCTCAAGTACCTAAGAAGGACTAAGGAGATGTCCTTGGTGTATGGCGGAAAAGACCTCCAGATCGAGGCCTTTGCTGACTCCAGCTTCCAGAGTGACAAGGATGATTCCAAGTCCATGTTGGGTTTTGTCTTTACCCTCAATGGAGGGGCGGTGTGTTGGAAGAGTTCCAAACAGGAAACCGTTGCAGACTCGACGATGGAAGCGGAATACATCGCTGCATCTGATGCCGCAAAGGAAGCTGTCTGGATGAGGAAGTTCTTGAAAGAACTTCAGGTGGTTCCGTCCATTGTTGATCCAATACCTCTGTATTGCGACAACAACGGGGCTATAGCTTTAGCGATAGAACCCAGGTCCCATCAGAGATCCAGACACATCTTGAGGCGGTATCACCTGATCAGGGAGATCGTGGATCGCCAGGAAATCGAGGTTCGGAGGGTTGCTTCAGAAGATAACACTGCAGATCCATTCACCAAGGCCTTGCCCCAGACTCAGTTCGAGCGGCTGATCGAGATGATAGGTCTTCGATACGCCAGTACATGGCCTTAGTGCAAGTGGGAGATTGTTAGTGTATATGCCCTAGAGGCCATTACTGTATCATACTAGTTTGTATATTACTTAATGGAAGCTTGGGATATTCACCTTGTATATACAATCTTGCTCAAAATAGTAGTATGCTACTTGGTTTGTTTCTACTTCAATGTGTACTTGTGTTTATTTTAGTATATCACCTATACACATTAGTGGAGCCCTTAGGATCTTTGCTTGATTACCAGCGTTGTGATGGCAGTCACACTAGTGGGGGCTGGGTAATCTATAAGCACATCCTTATGCAGGTCCCTAGTCGCAGGACTATCGAGACAGGGCATCGATACTCCGGAGTAGACTAGCGCACGCGCTTCTCATCCCAGTGTGGGAGACGGTCTGTCCCACAGCCGTCAGTACGTCGTACTGGAGATAGTATGCGGGTGCTCATTGGGTTACGAGTACACTGAACAGGTCTCGTCGGGAACTGACCGGTTGGTATTATACCTATCGTCAGTTATCAGTTCCCAGGTGACATGAGTACAGCTTAGTCCGCTGACTTGACACTGTCACTTCGTCTCGAGTGTGTTCCCACTGTACTTTGATTACTACCCTACCACGGCTCAAAGGAGTCGTGCAAATAGGTAGTAGTTGGGTGCAGTCCCGAAGCACTTGGAGGCAATGACGGTTAGACAGGATTCGTCTCTCCCAGTATTGGGGGTTGACATCGCGCTGTGTCTAGGAGAGCCATTACACGAGTAGTCCCTGGCCAGGGCAAGCGGGATATACTGGTAGGCTTCCAGTGTTATCTCTGGGTGTATTGGGCTTCACTCCGACACGACTTGTACCGCTATTAGGGGACTGACGTTTACCGCCCCCTAGGCCCGCCATGCGATGTATCAGACGAACAGACCGGACTGTACGGAGATTGTCACATTCAGGCTCAGTAGGAGTTCAGATGGGTTTTACCTCGTTAGTCTTCTTATCGGCATCTACTTGGGGACCGTTACGCACAGCTAGTGCCGCTTGCGGTCTGTAGTTAAACCCACTGCCAGCGTAGTGTCGAGTCTTTAGAGTCCCACACAGAAAGCTATTCGCCTTTAGGCAAAAGAGTAGAGGTCGCAAGGTTTTGCGACAGGTCGCATGGTTTTGCGACAGGGTTCAGTCACATCCGTACACTTGTGCACGTTTAGTGTCCGGACGGTTTACACTAGCGGGCTTTGGTTTAAGCCAGATCCTAGTGTACGTATTGGGATTAGTTTTATCCAGTTTGCATTCGTGTTCCTCGGAACGCGGATGCGGGTGTGTATGCACAGTTGACGGAGAGACAGAGGCAGAGGATTCTCATTAGGGTTGTTGACCGTTGACTGTTGACTTTTTGCTCAACCCTAATGAGAATATGATATGTAATTAACAATTATATTAATTAAGTATTATGGTGACATGGTTGTTGAGGGATTGACTTTGTTGACTTGTTGATTTTGTTGACCGGTTGACTAGGCTTGACTAGTTGACCATCATGATAACAATAGCTATCATTTCATGGCAAAGACTTTTGCTTGCTTGCTCTCTTGTGCAAAATGAGTGCATGAAATGATATGGCTATTGTTGCTTAAACCATCACATAATACTTGATTGCTATGATGTGTTATGATGGTTTTGGATTATGAGAGCCAAATGAGAAAAGTTTTCTCTCATTCTTTCATGCTCATTCTCTCTCTTGTTCTTGAGCTCTCATCTTCCTCCTCTTGCTCTCCCTCTCTTGAGTCTATGGTTCACTTGTCTCATGAGTTGAGAACCAAGAACCATAGATAAAATCCCAAACAAACTCTTCTCTACTCACTCTAGTTCACAAGGTTTAGCAAACCGAGTGAACTAGTTTCTTCAATGTTCAAAGAAGGAGCCAAAGGTTGAAGCTTTCAGGTGGATCTATCTTCGGCGCAAGGAGACGACGGGGAGAAGCCGATTCGGACAACCATCGAGGCTTGAAGACGAAGGAGTTCGAGATAAGAAAGGTATAAACCCCCTAACCGAGTAGTTAACAACTCCTAGTTAGGTTGTTAGTTAGATGTTTAATAAAGATCCGGGTTTTAAGTGCATATTACCACCTCTAGAAAATTGTTTTTCACCAAATTCCGCATGCCCGAAAGTACCGGGAGAGGTAGCATGGACTTACATCGACATGCCAAGGGAAAATTCGAGCCAAACTGGGAAGGACCATACGTCATCGAGAAAGTGTTCGACGGAGGATCCTACCAACTAATAAGTGCCGAGGGAAAAAGGCCCATGCCATCCATCAATGGCCGATATCTCAAGAAATACTATACGTGAATGCTCCAAGTCGCAGGCGAATTGAGCACATCAGCCCTACGGTCTGGATCATACATCCTGCAAAACCGTATACAATCAACGGGCGTAAATGACCCCTATCTCTCCCAAATCCTGCCGGTGAGACTACTTTTAAAGTCCCACCAGCGGCAAAAAAAAGAAAAAAAAAGAAAAAAAAAGAGAAAGAAATAAAAAAAATAATAAATAAATAAATAAACGGTATGTCCACAAGCAAAATGGGCACGGATGAAAACCCGAAAGGGCTCCGTGAGTAAAAACAGCAGGACTACCGGCGAGTCTGTGAAAACCCGAAAGGGCGCAAACTCGTGAAAGGAGATGAAATACACTCGCAAAGTCCTCTCGACCTTGTGAGGAGAAAACCCTGCGTGAGATCCTTACGACTCACAAAGGAGCAACACACTTAGGAATCCTCACGATTCCTAAGGAGAAAATACACCTGCGGGATCCTTACGACTCGTAGGGAGAAAATGCTTTTATGGGACCCTCACGGCCCATAAAATTGAAAAGCCTTAGGTGATAGGGACCCAAACCTGTCTCGTAAGCCATCGTTCCCTAACGGGCAACGGAAAATGATGAGTCGCTCCTGGCGTTTCGCTTCAGTGTTAGCGGTGCTGATGCCGACCAAAAACCCAAATCCCAAGTCCTCCCAAAGCAAATGATGAGTTGCTCCTGGTATTATTCCAGTGCAGCAATGCTGATGCCAAACACGATCCAAATTCCAATTCCCCAAACGGCGAATGATGAGTCGCTCCTGATACCATATTCCAGTGTAGCGATACAGACGCCAACCAAATTCCAAATCCCATACCCCAACGGCGAATGATGAGTCGCTCCTGGTAGCATATTCCAGTGCAGCGATGCAGACATCGATAAAGTCCCGAAATTTTTCCGGCCCTACGGTCTGGATCATACATCCTGCAAAACCGTATACAATCCACGGGCGTAAAACAATCCCAACCTCTTCCAAGTACTACCGGTGAGACCACATTCAAAGTCAAAAATAAAAAAATAAAAATTCCTCCCGGGGCAAATGATGAGTTGCTCCTGGCATTATTCCAGTGCAGCAATGCAGATGCCAAACAAAAACCAAAATCCCAGAATCCTCTCACTGACAGATGATGATTCGCTCCTGGTACCATATTCCAGTATAGCGATACTGATGTCTACCCAAATCAAAATCAACAAGTCAACATCCACTCCGACACCGCAGAAAGCGGAGCAAGTCAGAATCCAATCTCGACACCGCAAGAAGCGGAGCAAGTCAAGTTTACCCCTGACACTGCAAGAAGCAGAGCAAGTCAAATCAAGAACCGACCGTCCAAGTCGCAAAAAGGGCAGAACCGACCGTCCACGTCGCTAAAAGGGCAGCACCGACCGTCCAAGTTGGAAAAAGGGCATAACCGACCGTCCATGTCGCTAAAAGGGCAGCACCGACCGTCCAAGTCGCAAAAAGGGCAGAACCGACCGTCCAAGTCGCTAAAACGGCAGCATCGACCGTCCATGTCGCTAAAAGGGCAGCACCGACCGTCCAAGTCGCTAAAAGGGCAGCACCGACCGTCCACGTCGCTAAAAGGGCAGCACCGACCGTCCAAGTTGCAAAGAGGGCAGAACCGACCGTCCACGTGGCTAAAAGGGCAGCACCGACCGTCCAAGTCGCAAAAAGGGCAGAATCGACCGTCCACGTCGCTAAAATGGCAGCATCGACTATCCAAGTTACTAAAAGGGCAGCATTGACCGTCCATGTCATAAAAAGGGCAGCGTATGAATCCTACAATGCGGGAACCAGATCACTCTGGGCCAGGGAAACGTCCATCATGGACACTCCGTCTCGGAGACATGTCAAGCAACAACAGTCCATGTCGTAAAAAGGGCAGTGCCAGCTTCCTAAAATGCGGGAACCGAATCAAGTCGCCTCCATGTGAAAAAAGAAGAAGAAGAAGAAAAGATCCATCAATTTCATGCACACGACCAACATATGTGGTGTGCATTTATTGATGGGGGGCAATTTGTTGGGGTAAAAATTTACACCCCGGTTGACCAAGTCAAAATCCAAGTCAACCCCAAGCTAAGTGGGCCCAAGCCCAGATCCAGTGGGCCCATGCCCGGGTCGAGCCCGAACATGAAGCGGCCGGCTTCCCCCATGCCAAGATAAAAATTTTGTAATAAATAATTTTGTTGCATTTCTTTTATTTTATTTTATGAATAAATGTAAGAAAAATAGGCACAAAGCCAAATTTTTGTAAAGCCCATGGCTTTTGTGCAAAAAGAAATGGCACATGAGCCATGGGATAGGCAAAATGCCATTTTGTGAAGCCCAAGGGGCTATGTGTAAAGTGTATAGCCTATAAAGGCAAGGATAATGAAATATCCCAAGGTCTTTTTTTTTCTCTCTCTCAAAATTTTCTTCAGATCTGAGATCTTTTCTCCTTCTTCAAGGTTCCAAAACCTTCCTTTTTCTCTTGAATTAAATCAAGAGTTTTACTCTTCTTTTTATAAAACAAATTAGTTTTTCTCTACAAAACCCATAAAGGGGAACTCAGATCTTCCATTAGATCTCAAAAAGAAGAGATTTTTAGAAATCCCATATCTCTTGATCTTCAAGATCCAGCTAACAGAGGAGGAGCAAGAAGAACATCGTTCACTAAACCAAAAAAAAAAAACACACACTCAGGAGTCCAACTCCTCTCTGATTTCTCTTCTGAGAAATTTTTTTAGGCTAATAGCCTCTTTTTCTCGCCGGCGCTCAAGCGCAGAGCGCCCGCGTGCTGACACGTGGCGCGCTTGCGCTCAAGCGCAAGCGCTCGAGGGCAAGTCGCCCCCGTGCCGACACGTGGCGCGCTTGCCCTCCAGTGCAAGCACTCGAGCGCAAGTCGCCCCCGTGCCGACACGTGGCGCGCTTGCGCTCCAGGGCAAGCGCTCGAGCGCAAGTCGCCCCCGTGCCGACACGTGGAGTGCTTGCGCTCCAGCGCAAGTGCTCGAGCGCAAGTCGCCCCCATGCCGACACGTGGCGCGCTTGCGCTCAAGCGCAAGTGCTCGAGCGCAAGTCGCCCCCATGCCAACACGTGGCGCACTTGCGCCCAAGCGCTCAAGCGCCCAGCGCTCAAGCGCCCAGCGCTCAAGCACAAAGCGCCCACGTGCCGACACATGGCACTCTAGCGCCTGAGCGCACAGCACCTAGGCGCACAGCGTCCAAGGTGCTGCCCCGTGCATCCTTTGGATGTATTTTTCCCCTTTATTTATATATACATGTATATATATACATATGTATACGTATGTACACATACACATACTCCACAACACTGTCCCTGTTAGAAAAAAAATTCTAACGGGGCGCTGCCCCACACCCCGCACCCCCGTAAAAGCTCTGCGTGGCTCCCGATATATCCAAACCCCCCTTCAAAACAAAACACACGTACACTGCACATTGAGTTCGCATGACCAGTTTAACCCGTTAATCGGAGGTTCCCTCGCCCCAAAGGCGGGGGGTAATTAACGGCAGCTTAGTCCGCGGCTGTCGGAGATCCGGATCCCCATAATCATTAAACCCCGGCCTACCCTAGGCAAGGGGAATCTGTAGTACGCCTGACAACCGCACGCGTATTCCCATCTCAATAGGGTGACGAAAAACACCCTACAACAACATCTTTTATGTTTCTTTTCTTTTATTAATCTCATTAATAAAAATCCCATCAGCTTATGCTTCCTAAGCATCACAAAAGAAACGAAAGCAGTAATATTTATATATCAGAATATATATATAGTATAAGCATTCGTCTCAGGCAGTAATATGATCTCATCACAGAATATTGCAGCAGAAGAACATATATGGAATATTGGATATACTAGGATGTCCGTGTTTTAATACGAGCCTATATAAAACACGGATTCCACAGTCGTGTTGAATAGCCAAACCCACATCCCTAGACCCCTACGAGAGCGGCAAGTAACACTGCCAATTCTAAGGTTAGGAGACCCGGTCTCGACTCCTCGAGATGGCCTCCCACTGGGCCCTAGAACCCGGTTACTTCTGCTCCCCTCCTTGGGTCTACCTAATGCGGAAAAGTAAATAATATACAATGGTGACATCATCCTCAGCCCGGAAGTGCCCCAATAAAAGAATATTACATACAAATGAATTTTACATGAATGAAAATAAAAACCCTCATCTCACATAAAACCCCCGGCTATTCAGAACACGACGATCCAATATAACATATCACAGCAACACATAATATCTCATATCATCAACGTAAGTAAGTATGCATACACCGATCGTCGTTGATGTATAGCAACGAAAACCGGCAATACAACTACATACTACACTTACGGTCACAGAAAAGAAATTGTAAAAGTACAACATTTGGAATCCACAATCACTATAGACATCGTAAATCCGAAATATCACATACTTCGCATTTCATGCCTAACTATATGAATTCCACATATTGAATCACATTCCAGATAAATAGACAGTATTAAACTTTTCGATCGGATAATCAAATACCCAAGATTTACTAAATAGCTCAACACTTGAGCGGAGTTCAAATAATCCCAGAATATGTCACAGTACCGATGATCCAGCCGTAAAAGGGTCAAGCCAACGCCTCACATGTGGCACGCCGTACTGCCCTAAACCCTAAGATTTAGAGGCAGTTCAGACGGTCACATAATCCAGTTAAGGTTTGTGTTCTTCTCGAGGGACCGCCGCGTTACTTGCACATTTTTCCAAAAGATTTAAACCCGATGAAAATTCAACACTTGAAAGTTTTTCGTACCGGGAAAAAGTGAGTTAATGATATCCGTTCGAACATTTTAACAGTTTCTAAATATCCGGAAAACAAAACGAAATTAAATATTCCGATCGAATCTACGATTACAAAATAAACCCCAGAACACTCAACACTTGAGTCAGATTAAAAAATACCCAGAAAATATCATAATCACCCACGGTCATTACTGTGCTAAAACGAGTGCATAATTCCTCTTTACTGCCGTGGATCCGCGGCCCAAGCGTGGTACGGCCGCGGTTCTGTGGCGGTTTGTACGGATTATACGCTCGTTTTTCCACTGCAATGCTTATATTTTCCTGCTGGTATTTTAAAGTATTTTTAATTCAGAAAAATCACAGTTTTTAAAAAATGTCCAGAGAGGGGTTCAAATCGTCGTTTCGTGGTTCGTTCGGAGTTTTAACTTCGTATACACGTTGCCTAATGCTCTAGCTAGGCTCTGATACCACTGTAGGGTTCCTAGGCACTCTTGTGAGGGTTCATAAGGCATCAACCATGCCCGAATAAAATTTTAGACGTGCCGAACAACCCAAAGCCGGGATCTTTGCTAGATTATTTGGGTTAAACATGTAAGTAAACATCTTTACTACTAAGTGTGAGGGATTACAACCTTTGTAGTCTGCTCCTTTGCCTCATAAGTTCCGAGTAGAAGTTCCTTCGCCGCGATCTACGATCTCCCAGACTCAAGAGAAGCTCCACGACTCGAACGATCCATGCTAGCTTGTAGTGTTTCTTTTCTCCGATGATCTACGTCGAAATTGCTATAACTCAAGCTCTCTCACTCTAATGAGGTGAACACCCTAATCTAATGGGCTAGATTAGATGAGGATGATGGAGTAGTATTTATGCTTTCTTTCTATATCAAATTCTCACATGAAATCATCACAAAAGGAAAATCTAGTAAGCTTTCTCAAAGCTCAATAAAGAAGAAGATAATGAAAAATGAGTTAATCCTTTTGTGATGAATAATGAAATGGATATATGAATAATAATGCAACCATGGTCAAGGGATGACAAGGATAACTCTTGTAGAGAATTAACTAGGGCTAGGGTTTGGTTGGGTTAAAGAATGAGTCATAGAAAAATATCAACCATAATATCTTCTTCATGACAAAAGGAATTGCTTCTAGATGGTACATGAAGCAACTAACCCTAATCAAACCCTAACATCATTTAATCTCTACTAAACATGTTTCATTATTAGTCATATCATGTTACTATAATATATATCACATATATAATATATATTTGTAACAAAAGAAAATAATACAATTAATATATATCGCATATATATCAATGTATTATCCGGTGAGATAATGAAATAATAAAGCGAGCCAATATTAGATAATGTGATACAATATATCATATATATTATTATACATTAAATTATCGAATCAACACTTGATCCGACAATCCGGCTATATCGAATATAACCGACTAATATATCATGTACCGATTCATCGAATCAACACTTGATACGATAACCCGGTTCATATCTAAATATCGCGAGAATATAATATGGTATCTCATATCGCATTATCCTCGGTCCTGCACATATCACATATGTGCCTCTACTCCATTTTGCCTGAGCCAAGAAACCTCTGTGTACGACTCTAAAGAATCGTCAATACGCCAGTAGCAGGTGATGATCATATCAAACACCCACAAGCTGCAAGCGGTCAGCTAAACGTAATAGCCAACCAGGTATTGAGAGATCAGAAGATCAACAAGCTAGCCTGTACGTTCTCCTGTGAATCCAATTAGCAACATTTCCTACACTCCGGTCTCTTCGTCTGATATGTCGCATATCAAGTCTAGGGGTGGTATACGTCAGACCACAGTAACCGATAAGTCGTGTTGATGTGAGGCTCATAACGGGTCGAGAAACTACTGGTAACACTTACCAGTAAATCTCTATATCAGCCCTGGCCAGGGACTTCCAGTTATAGCCAATCGAACACAGCACAACATTAACTCCCTATACCGGGAGAGACGAATCCCCTCCTATCGCTCATTGCCTCCATGCGATTCGGGACTGCACCCAAAAGCCACCGTTTTGCACGCCCTCTTGGACGTGGTAAGGTGGAAATCAAAGCACAGTGGGAATCACACAAGACTCTATGACGATCTCGGGTCTACATACTACCCTGTACCAGTGTCACCGGAGAACTGCCATCTGACGTGTGGTATATCACCATCTGGGAGTTCTCGGCAAGTTCGTCCAGTGTACCCAGTCTCTACTGAGCACCCGTACACTATCCTTGATGTCAAACACCGATGGATATGGGATCATCCATCAACCATTATATGGGTCAAGATGCATATATGCTAGTCTACTCTGGTGTATCGATGCCCTGTCTCGACACACCCTCGACTAGGAACTATTATAGGATGTACTCATTGACTACCGTGGCCCCACTAGTATGATCTCATCATAGTCCCAGTAGTCGAGTACATATCCTAAGGGCTTTATCAACATGTGAGAGTAAGACAGTAAGCAATATATAAGTCAACATGTTAAGATAAAGTGAAACCAAATAGCATACTATTATGTCGAGTAAGAAAGTCCTCTCTATATATATCCAAGCATCCATTATAATATACATCATATGTACAACAATGGCCTCTAGGGCATATACATAACTAACAGTCTGTGCCTACCACACTATATCAGATGTGGAGTGGGAAGAAGCCCTGTCTTAAGTATCTTAAGATATGGGGATGTCCAGCTTCTGTAAAAAAGAGAATATAGACAAGTTTGAGGCACATTCAGTACTGTTTAAGTTTGTGGGATACCCAAAGGACTCCAGGGGGTATTTTTTCTAATTTCGCAGAGGAACAAAAGATTGTTGTTTCTCAAAATGCCCATTTTTTGGAAAATTAATCTTTTTAAAGGAAATAGTGGGAGCACAATAGAACCGGATGAAATTCCAGAACCACACACCATTACTGAAAGTGAGGTGGAACCAGAAGATTGAAAAGAACCGGACATACTTATGCCACTCCGAGGAAGTAGTAGGCATTCTCATCCACCCGAGAGAAACTGAGGTTTTCTCATAGACGAGGATAGAAAGGATTGCATCATTGATAATGATGTGCCAACTAGCTTCTAGTATGCCATTTAGAGCAGAGACTCGGTAAAATGGCTAGATGCAATGCGGACCGAGATAGAGTCCATGTACACCAACAAAGTTTGGACTTCGGACATTGCTCTATAAGGGGTAAAACCCGTAGGTTGCAATTGGATCTTCAGAAAGAAGATTGGTGTAGATGGGTAGGTTGAAACCTAGAAAGCTAGACTTGTTGCAAAGGGTTTTCGTCAAAGACCTGGTTTGGACTATGGCGAAACCTTTTCTCCAGTGGCTATGCTCAAATCCATTCGGATCCTTCTTGACATGGCTGTCTTCCATGATTGTAAGTTCTGACAGATGAACGTATAGATGGCTTTTTCAGTATTTGGAAGAGTGCATCTATAAGGTTCAGCCAGAGGGTTTTCAATCAGAGTGGGAGCAGCATGTACATGTACAAGATGCTTAAGTCTATGGACTAAAGCAGGCATCGCGGAGTTGGAACATTTGTTTTTAATGAGAAAGTCAAAGAATTCCACTTTATCAATAATCCAGATGATCTAGGGGTGTGTGTGTGTGTGTGTGTGTGTGTGTATTACTATCAGTCAAAAGATTCTTGTCACAGAGGTTCTCCATAAGAAACCTGGGTGATACCAACTACATTCTGGGGATCCAGATCTATCGTAATAAATCAGAGTGGATAGTGGGACATTTTCAAAGTCAAGGTACACCAACGCCATACTGAAAATATTTTAGTATGAAAGATTCTAAAGCACGGTAGTCTACCGACTTGTCACGGAATCACCTTTTCCAAAGAGATGTCTACCAAGACTGATTTGGAAAAGGATCACATATCGATTATACCCTACGCCAATGCGGTAGGCTCTACAGTATACGCGATGTTGTATACCAGACCAGATGTTGGTTACGCAGCGAAAGCATGATAAGCCGGTATCAGTCAAACCCAGGAGAGAAGTACTGGAAAGCAGTATTGAACATTCTCAAGTTCCTGAAAAGGACTAAGAAGATGTTCATGTTGTATGGCAGTTTGGACCTCCAGATCGAGGCCTTTGCTGACTCCAGCTTCCAGAGTTATAAGAATGACTCCAAATGCATATCGAGTTATAACTTTATCCTTAGTAAAGGGACGGTCTGTTGGAAGATCTCCAAGCAGAACACCGTTGCTGACTTGACAATGGAAACGGAGTAGAATCGCTGCTTGTGACACCGTAAAAGAGACAGTCTGGATAAAGAAGTTCTTAATTGAACTTAAGGCGGTTCTTTCTATTGTTCTTCCTATACTTTTGTATTGCGACAACAATCGGCGCTATAGCTTTAGGGAAAGAACCCAAGTCCCATCTGTTGGAGATAGTGCCCTCAGAGTCAATTATTGGATCACAGGTACGTGATTGCAATGATTGAGGGAGGACCTATCCCGGTAGGACAGTCTTACTCGAGATGATAGTATGCTATCTGGTTTACCTTTATCATCGTGTACTGTTTTAGGTGACCTGACACGTCGCTATTACACGTTGATAGAGCCCCTAGGATTCTTGCTTGACCACCAGCAGTATGAGGGCGATCATATAAGTGGGAGCTGGGGGTCTATAAGCTTATCCTTAAAAGGTCCCTAGTCGTGGGAGTTTCGAGACTGGGCATCGATACTCCATTAGTAGACTAGTGTATACAGTCGAGACCCCGACGAGGGGCGGTGGCCGGTCTCACAAGCCACTGGTGTCAGTTGGATCACCTAAGATGTATACAGGTGCTCATTGGGTTATGAGTACACCGGACAGGACTCGCCGGGAACATGCTAGTTGGTCTTATACCAGACGTCAGATGGCAGTTCCCTGGTGACATGTGTGCAGGTTAGTTCATCGACCTGGGGATCGTCATTTGTCTCGTGTGAGTTCCCACTGTACTTTGATTACTACCCTACCACGGCTCAAAGGAGTCGTGCAAACAGGTTTTAGTTGGGTACAGTCCCGAGCCACATGGAGGCAGTGAGCGTATCTTCAGGGGTTCGTCTCTCCCGGTATTGGGGGTGAGGTCGTGCTGTGTCTAGGAGAGCCATTACACAAAGTCCTTGGCCAAGGCAAGGAGATTTACTGGTAGGTATTCCAGTAGTATCTCAGGGTGTTCTGGGCTACACTCCGACACGACTTGTACCGCTTTTGGAGGTCTGACTTTTACCAACCCCCTAGGCCCGCCATGCGATACTCATAGACGAACGGACCGGACTGCACGGATATTGTCACTGACAGGCTCAGTTGGGTGTCGGGGTGAGCTTCCTCATCGACGTCCCATTTGGTCAGTACCTGGTAGCCCGTCACGTATTGGCTTATACCTCTGACGTGCTAGTGGTTAAATCCACAACCAAGGTGTTGACGAGTCTTTAGAGTCCCCCACATTTCAGTTACTCAGCTTTCGGGCGAAAGGTTGTAGAGGCCGTATGGAGATATGGCAAGGTCCGATCAGATACGTGCGGTATTGCACGGATCACGATCAGACAGTTTGTACTATAGGCCGTATGGTTATAAGGCAGGGTTCGATCAGATACGTGCGGTATTGCATGGATCAGGATCGAACAGATATTACTAGCCGGTTTTGGTATAAGCCGGATCCTAGTATAGTACAGTGTAGATTTTGTCTCATTGCATTTGTATTTCGGTCGAAATACAGATACGGGTGTGTATGCACAGTATCGGGGTTTTCCTGTAATTTATTACGGGACCAGTTTTCTGGAGTTGCCAGTTTGCTTTCCGTTTCGGCCAATTTCCATTGTTCCGTTCATTGGCCGAAGATTGGTGGAGGAGGGCTTATTTGCATTGTTGCGAACAAATATTTGTGGAGGGGGTATTTGCTTATTGTTGTATCATGATAGCACCATCCTTTGACTTGATTTCTTCATGATGGCTTGACTTCACAACCTCATCATGGCTTGACTTATGTATGATGATGGAGGGACATGATGGTTGATGATGATGATTGATGATGGTTGTGTGGAGTGTTGGCATTGCTTTGTGATCATGGTTGATTATCATAACCATTCCTTTCTCTCTCTCTTTTGATTATGGTTGTGGTTTGATCTTTTGTTTTTTGATATCACTCCCTCACTCTCATTCACTCCCTCCATCCTCTCTTGTGGCCGGCCACTATGTGCAAGGGTTGTCCAAAAATTGTGTGGGTGTATTTTTGGTTCATATCATGCTCCAAAATACCCACTAGCTCCTCCACATTGTTCTTGTTTCATCCCTCCACCATATGGCACCTCCATGAACCCCAAAAGAGACAATAGCTCACTACACATTCTACAGCGAATCTTGGGCACGTCGAGTAGCCGGCTTCGTGCCCGAGTTGCCTCGGCATTGAGGTGGGAGCCCGTAAACAAAGTAGGCGATGTGGTGCACTTCCGGCGACGAGGAGGAGACGGGACATTCCGCAGGAGATCGGGACCATGACGAGAAGACCGGAGGACTTGGATCGTCGGTATATCTCTAACCCATCTTGTTAAGTAGCTTAGACTAGTTAATGGTTCGATCCGGGTTATAGTGCGCGGTGGTGCCGGTTTGCTAAGTCCGCAAAAATTTAAGTTATTCACCGCTTCCGCATTCCGGCGTCGGATTGACGGCCGGGGCGCCGCCGTGCACTTACAGTGGTATTAGAGCCTCCCCATTAACTTAGTCTAGCTTTGTGTAATGTGTTTGCATTTCCGATCGATCAAAAAGTTCCAAAACCCGTATTGCCTTCGCATCAGTTTCTGTCGAAATTTTTTGGAGTCTAAAAATTTTTCAGGTGGTCTCAGAATGATGTGCAGGGAGTTATAAGAACACTGAAAAAATTTCGTAGCACGATCCCTCCGTACGACCGCGGAAGGGCGGCCAAAACCCTCTTCTGGCCGCGCTTCCGCCGCAAGTTTGTGGGCTCGTGTGATTATTTTTTTGCAGTGGGCTTATGGGCTTATTTCAGGGGTTTTGGGATATTAAATTTGGGCCAATTGTTTCTGTGAGTGCTACAGTTTTCTTTGGGGCCCACTTGTTAATTGTTTGATCAATCGAAAATTTTTAAACACATTTTTCACAGTATTTACATTATATCTGCGACCGTGAATGTCACTCGATCGGTAAATCCGGTCTAACTGCTATAGCCCGGTTAGACGGATTTGCGAACGTGACTTTCACGTTGATGTTCTATGTTTATGCTGTGATGTTGCGGATCGGTCGTGGGGATAGCCTGGATGCAATGCTAGTACAGTTTTGTTGTATTATGTACATTTGATATTGCGGGGCGAGCGTCCGACATGTGGACTGCCGTCACTGCCAGTTTGTATTATTATTTTGGGGCACGACCTGGTTGCGGTCGATGTACCCGTTGTATGTATATTTTACTTTCTGTACTAGGATTGCCCCGCGGAGGGGTGCACGGATAGCCGGGTTCTGGAGGGCAACAAGCCCGCATCTCATGGCATTGAGACGGAGGGGGCTTCACTCTAGGATTGGCGGGCTATTCGCCGCACTCGTAGGGGGTACAGGTTGACCCAGGAGGGGTGCCCAAGTTACCGGATTCCGTGAAGTGCTGGGTGGTCCATTCATGGTGCTGAAGGGGGCTGCCTCGCTTCAGGTTTTGGCGGGTGACTTGCCGCGCCCGTAGGGGTCTAGGATTTCATTGCACAGGCTATCCACACGACCAGGGGAACGTCGGGTTTCAGCAGTGGCTCTGTGAAACCCGGGGATCCCAGATAGCTGTATTGTTTCTGTGATGCTGTACATTTTCTGTGATGTTGCATTTTTATTCACGCCTTGAGCGAATATAATATATTGGTATATATATTAGTAGATGTAGTATATGTTTTGCATCCGCGCTAGTCCAGTCCCCGCTCTGTCGTTAGTAAGCTAACCTAACGGGTAATGACGGGACCCAGTGGCGAATGCGGATGGCATATACGTACATCAGTATATTTTCGTTCTTTTTGGTGTGATCAATTGATGGGACTGCATTAATTCGGATCAATGCAAGTTAAAAACAAACCTAATCTGATGTTGTTGGAACACTTTTCAAAAAGCTGTTATTGCAAGGACGTTCACTTTTGTTTTGCATCGTGGTATTCAGTTGGAATATCCTGCTCCTCAGTCGACGAGGCAAGGGCCGAGATCCCTTCACCGGGAGTGACCCCTTGGACAGAAGTTTGCGTCAGGGCATTAACTTCACTATAGCCGATTACTTTTGCTTTGCATCGCGGTATTCATTTGGAATATCCTGCACCCCATTCTACGGGGAAAGAGCCGAGATCCCTTCACAGGGAGTGACCTCTTTAGCAACGGTTTTCGTCACTATATTTTTAAAAGCTATCCGTTCCTTCGACGATATCAAGTTCATTACGTTAAAGGTTTTCGCCAGAAACCATTCGTAGCCCTCCGTCATTTCATATGGGTAGTCAATAGTATTCAAGCTGTGTATGTTGGCCAAAGTCAAGGCACAGTGTTTGGTAGCTGTTGGTTATTCATATGCAGCATAGATAGATGCGTTGGTTTGGGACAGTCGTGCTGCCATTTTGGCCAAAGTCAAGGGTATGTACGGGTGGATTCAAATTAACCTGGAGAATGACGGGCAGAACTTGACATGTGACTTATGATATGTTGGCCAAAGTCAAGGTCATAAGAGCATGGGGCAGAAATCACATCGGGAGTTTCAAAAGAACTGAAACTTGCCAGATATGCGCATACCTTCTGGAGTGTGATACCGTGAGCGGATTCCGTCACGTTATCATGCAGTGATAGTTGGATCCCGATTCCCACTGATGAGTTAGTTTACTCCTCGGGTAACCCCGACTAATTCTTCTTTCAGGTTTGGAGGAGAATTTGAAGTACAGTGGGAGGTTTCCAGATTAGATAAATTGGTGACCATTCTGATCTAGGTTAGAGTGCACGCTGAGTGTTTCTTTTCTCTCTCTCTTTGGCAGCGACCATTGACCCGACCCTAAGACTATGACTCAGTGACCAAGTTGACCAAACCTTCTTGACACAGGCTTTTGGATTGTCAGAGTTGCAAACCTCATTGCCACTCCTACTTTTACCCTTTTCTCCAGGACACCCCGTATTACTACGAACGTCCACTTCCATTGGACAAAACCATCGTATGGTTAGATACGAACTCGAAAAGATTTATTCGAGGATGGTTTCAGGTTCTGGAGAAAACGGATAGGATTATTCAGTTGTCTTTTCCTTTTACCCTCTCTCAGGTTACGAGTACTCCTTGGTTTAGGGGTAGTACACCTATTACGCAAATTGGATTGTCTTCTTCCAAACCTTAGGCTGGTGCCGACCGGTAGGGAATGAAGAAAACCAATTAGCATAACGATGGTGTGCAGAAGGTATTAAGTTCAGACAAAGCAAGGGATTAGTAAGAGGGCAAAGTAAATTGCAACAGATATTCACGACCAAACCAGGTATTTCATTACCACTCCCAAATCACCTTTGTATTTCTCCAGGACACTCCGTATCACTACGAAGATCCACAGTTTATTTGGATACTCCATCGTATGGTTATATACGAACTCGAATAGAACTTGTTCCAGTTCGGGGATGGATTCTGGTTCAGGAGAAATAGGAATAAGGTTTATTCGGTTGTCTTTTATCTTCACCCTCTCTCATTGCGAGTGTTCCTAGGATTGGGACAGTACACCCATTATGCTTATTGGATAGTCTTCTTCCAAGCCATAGGCTGGTGCCGAACGGTAGGGAAGGAAGAAAACCATTTGGCCTAAAGGGGTGTGCAGAAGGTAAAGACTAAAGACATATGAAGGGATTTGGAGAGGTGGCAAAGAACTATACGGTTACAGTCGTGAATCTGGAAGAGGCATTACTAGGAATACCAGGATACCCCATCGAAACATTTCAATGTTTCAGTTTCACTGTGTACTGTTAATAGAAAACTGATTTCCCGATTAGATACTTACTCCAGGGTATGTATTTACCAGATACGATTCTCACATCTGTATGGTTTTACAGATGATGAGTGGGAGTAAGTTATTGGGAATTGGGTGATTATCCTCATTATATCGGGATTCGTTGTAATCGGTGATATTTGAGGAAATCACCTGGGCTGTTTGCCGGTTGGCAAATATTTGGTTTTGAATATCCGCAGTTATGCACCAATTTCAAATTGATATATCTGTACGTCTATTTTCATAGAGTGAGATGTACCTTTTTGAAATTATGTCTACGACATTTACCTATATCAGTGGATGGTTAGGTAAGGAGCATTAAACAGCGGTGTAATTCTTCTTAACCATAAGTACAGTTTTCAACCTACGACACATAGTGAATGAGTTATCAGACTCAAGGGACTTGTACAGAGTATTGTATGATGTCCAGGGTCCATCAGGACAGAGGGGTTGGTCCTCGTACTATATTCGGTTTACTTATGACTTCTCTAGTTTTTAGACAAGTGTTTCGTGGAAACACAGGGTCCGAATTTGGAGAAGTTATAGGTATTTGAATAGAGTAGAGAACCAGGTATAGCAAGTATCGGGATTCTTCAAAGAGATCGAAGATGTAGATACTTATGTATGGTATTCAGTTGATAGTGATGACTAAGAGAACTTGCATCTCTTTCAGGTTACTCATAATTGGAAGCATTCCTAAGTTGAGTAACGCTGATCGGCCTCCTTCCATTTAGTTGACATGCACTGGAGACAGCTGCATGATTTGAATCTGGTTCAATTAAATCAGTGCCTCTGGTCCTATATTGGATATAGAACAGTTCGTATCTTAACGATGTTAAGGTACGGGGAGTTGTCCGGTTTATGCTTAAAACCAGACACTGGACAACTCAAGGCACGTTTCAGTAATGACTGTTTGTGGGTTGACCCAGGCTATGACGCGGGTTGACTTTCTACCATCTGGATGGACGATAGCGATATTGTTCTAGACTCGCCACAGTTTTATTAAAAATAGATTTTTTCAGAAAAACAGTAGTGGGAGTATGGTAGAACTGGAAGTGATTCCAGAACCACAAACGATTACTGAAGATTTGATAAGGAACCTAAAGATTCAATCTGAATTGACATTCCATTGGCCACTCCGCAGATAAGGTGGGTAACTTCAGGCACCCGAGAGGTACTACGGTAGCCTCAAGGACGGTGACAGGGAAGTTCTTGTTTACCCACAATTACCATTGCTGTTGTTCCAGGGTGCGAGACCCGGCGGGAGGATGAGTATAGCGTCGTTCTAAACTAGTTTTAGAAGTGTACGTGTATATGACTCTGCCAGAGGGTTGTCGTAGTCAGTAGGAGCAGCGGAAGCATTGGTGGACAGGTAGCTTATGTCTATTTATAGACTAAAGCAGATGTAGCGGAGATAGATCATCTATTTCTGACGTGACAGTCATAGGTTTGACTTCATCAGAATAGGGGATGGATCTGTTGAGAAGGTAGTAGGGTGTGATATCCTGGTATTTGGATGATATACACAGAGTAGGAAAAGAAACTCCTACACTACGATTGGTTATACTTTGGTCGTCGCACAGTTGTTTCTCCACAAAGGAAATGGATTTTATATCAGACATACTGGTTACTAGATCTATGGTTTTAGATCTAGATTTGGGTGGTTTCCCAATCAGGGTACTTAACAGCATTCTAAGAGTATTTAGGATGGACGACTCCTGGCACGGTAGTGTACCTGCAGGTAATGGAGTCACCCTCTCCAAAGGTGTCTTACAGACTAAAGGGGAGAGGGACGGGCATGATTGACAGATCACTTGCTCAGGCAATTGAGTCAATCGTGAGATGTCAAGTACCACACCAGATGTTGTTCTTGCACTAGATGCAATAAGTTGACATTAATCCAATCCTGGAGAAACAGTCGGAAGCAGTTTTAGAACATAAGTGGATGTTCTAGGGAGATGATAACGACAGCCTCATTCGGGAAACAGTTATCATTCCAGGCTTCCAAGGTGACATGGACGACAAGGAGGTTGTCAGAGTTATAGTTTTCCTTCTGATGAGGGGCAGTATTTTGGACAGGTGGTCCAAGGCAATACTGAGGGTGGCATGGCGCAGGATACTGATTAAGTTCAGTTGACGATACAGTCTAAGAAGTTTGGATTTGGAGCTCATTTATGAGCTATGTCCCATCAGACATCCAGACACATTCTAAGACAGGTATTGCTCATTTCGGGAGATGGGTTTCTCCGCGAACTTGAGATTTAGAGAGACATGGAAAGAGACAACAAGGCGGATCCACTCACTGAGGCTATTCCTCGAACGCAATAGTTTCGCAAACGAGCTTTGTGAAACTGACTAGTAGAGGAGTTGGGTGTTCGGTATCACACGGGCTGTGAGTATGCGACATCGCAATAATTAGCCTTGAGTGCAAGTGGGAGATTGTTGGAGATAGTGCCCTCAGAGTCAATTATTGGATCACAGGTACGTGATTGCAATGATTGAGGGAGGACCTATCCCGGTAGGACAGTCTTACTCGAGATGATAGTATGCTATCTGGTTTACCTTTATCATCGTGTACTGTTTTAGGTGACCTGACACGTCGCTATTACACGTTGATAGAGCCCCTAGGATTCTTGCTTGACCACCAGCAGTATGAGGGCGATCATATAAGTGGGAGCTGGGGGTCTATAAGCTTATCCTTAAAAGGTCCCTAGTCGTGGGAGTTTCGAGACTGGGCATCGATACTCCATTAGTAGACTAGTGTATACAGTCGAGACCCCGACGAGGGGCGGTGGCCGGTCTCACAAGCCACTGGTGTCAGTTGGATCACCTAAGATGTATACAGGTGCTCATTGGGTTATGAGTACACCGGACAGGACTCGCCGGGAACATGCTAGTTGGTCTTATACCAGACGTCAGATGGCAGTTCCCTGGTGACATGTGTGCAGGTTAGTTCATCGACCTGGGGATCGTCATTTGTCTCGTGTGAGTTCCCACTGTACTTTGATTACTACCCTACCACGGCTCAAAGGAGTCGTGCAAACAGGTTTTAGTTGGGTACAGTCCCGAGCCACATGGAGGCAGTGAGCGTATCTTCAGGAGTTTTTCTCTCCCGGTATTGGGGGTGAGGTCGTGCTGTGTCTAGGAGAGCCATTACACAAAGTCCTTGGCCAAGGCAAGGAGATTTACTGGTAGGTATTCCAGTAGTATCTCAGGGTGTTCTGGGCTACACTCCGACACGACTTGTACCGCTTTTGGGGGTCTGACTTTTACCAACCCCCTAGGCCCGCCATGCGATACTCATAGACGAACGGACCGGACTGCACGGATATTGTCACTGACAGGCTCAGTTGGGTGTCGGGGTGAGCTTCCTCATCGACGTCCCATTTGGTCAGTACCTGGTAGCCCGTCACGTATTGGCTTATACCTCTGACGTGCTAGTGGTTAAATCCACAACCAAGGTGTTGACGAGTCTTTAGAGTCCCCCACATTTCAGTTACTCAGCTTTCGGGCGAAAGGTTGTAGAGGCCGTATGGAGATATGGCAAGGTCCGATTAGATACGTGCGGTATTGCACGGATCAGGATCAGACAGTTTGTACTATAGGCCGTATGGTTATATGGCAGGGTTCGATCAGATACGTGCGGTATTGCACGGATCAGGATCGAACAGATATTACTAGCCGGTTTTGGTATAAGCCGGATCCTAGTATAGTACAGTGTAGATTTTGTCTCATTGCATTTGTATTTCGGTCGAAATACAGATACGGGTGTGTATGCACAGTATCGGGGTTTTCCTGTAATTTATTACGGGACCAGTTTTCTGGAGTTGCCAGTTTGCTTTCCGTTTCGGCCAATTTCCATTGTTCCGTTCATTGGCCGAAGATTGGTGGAGGAGGGCTTATTTGCATTGTTGCAAATAAGTATTTGTGGAGGGGGTATTTGCTTATTGTTGTATCATGATTGCACCATCCTTTGACTTGATTTCTTCATGATGGCTTGACTTCACAACCTCATCATGGCTTGACTTATGTATGATGATGGAGGGACATGATGGTTGATGATGATGATTGATGATGGTTGTGTGGAGTGTTGGCATTGCTTTGTGATCATGGTTGATTATCATAACCATTCCTTTCTCTCTCTCTTTTGATTATGGTTGTGGTTTGATCTTTTGTTTTTTGATATCACTCCCTCACTCTCATTCACTCCCTCCATCCTCTCTTGTGGCCGGCCACTATGTGCAAGGGTTGTCCAAAAATTGTGTGGGTGTATTTTTGGTTCATATCATGCTCCAAAATACCCACTAGCTCCTCCACATTGTTCTTGTTTCATCCCTCCACCATATGGCACCTCCATGAACCCCAAAAGAGACAATAGCTCACTACACATTCTACAGCGAATCTTGGGCACGTCGAGTAGCCGGCTTCGTGCCCGAGTTGCCTCGGCATTGAGGTGGGAGCCCGTAAACAAAGTAGGCGATGTGGTGCACTTCCGGCGACGAGGAGGAGACGGGACATTCTGCAGGAGATCGGGACCATGACGAGAAGACCGGAGGACTTGGATCGTCGGTATATCTCTAACCCATCTTGTTAAGTAGCTTAGACTAGTTAATGGTTCGATCCGGGTTATAGTGCGCGGTGGTGCCGGTTTGCTAAGTCCGCAAAAATTTAAGTTATTCACCGCTTCCGCATTCCGGCGTCGGATTGACGGCCGGGGCGCCGCCGTGCACTTACACCATCAGTGATCCTGACACATCTTAAGGCGGTAACACCTGATCAGGAAGATATCTTTTCTCCAGGAGATCGAGGTAAGGAGAGTAAATACGAAGAACAACACTGAAGATCCACTCACCAGGACCATCACTCAGATAGTGTTTGAGAGGTTATTCGAGACCTTCGGTTTGCAATATGCCAGTATATGGCCTAAGTGCAAGTGGGAGATTGTTAGTGTATATGCCCTAGATGCCATTATTGTATCATACTGGTTTGAATATTACTTAATGGAAACTTGGGATATTCACAGTTGTATTAACAGTCTTACTCAAAATGGTAGTATGCTACCTGGTTTGTTTCTACTTCAATATGTGCATATGTTTCTTTTAACATATCGCTTATACATATTAGTCGAGCCATTAGAATCATTGCTTGATTACCAGCGTTGTGATGGCAGTCACACTAGAGGGGGCTGGATAGTCTGTAAGCACATCCTTATATAGGTCCCTAGTCGTAGGATTATCGAGACAGGCATTGATACTCCAGAGTAGAATAGTGTGTACGCTTTTCATCCCAGCAGGGGAGATGGTCTGTCCCACAGCCATTAGTACGCCGTACTGGAGATAGTATGCAGGTGTAGGGTTAGCATAGCACCTTGTGAAGGTTTTGGCAAGCATCAATCATGCTACTTTAAAAAATTTTGGGTGCTAAACAAACCCTAACCAAGATCTTAACTAGAGAATTAGGGTAAACAAGCATGTAAACAACTTTACATCTAAGAATTAGGGATTACAACCTTTGTAGTCCGCTCCTTCACTTCATAAGCTCCGTGTTGAGGTCCCTTTGCTGCGATCATCAAGTACCCGGACTCTAGAGAGGCTCCATGAAAAGAAAGATGCAATCTTGCTTCCAATTTTCGACAACTAAGATGATCTACCTTGAAGAATCTCAAACCGAAGTTCTTGCTTCACTAATCAAGTATTAGCAAAGCAAACACCCTAATCTAAGTGGGTAGAATAGATGAGGATGATGAAGTAGGAATTTTTCTCTCTTTTGTTTTCATAATCACACACAAAATCATCACAAACCCAAAAGCTAGAAAGCTTTTTCAAAGGAAGAAGAAGACGAAATCTATTTGTGATGAATAATGAATTAATTGTTATTGTTACAAATCAACCATGGGTCAATCATGAAGGCTTAACCCTTGTAGAGTGTAAACTAAGGTAAAGGAATTGGGTTGGGTTAATAAATATCAACACAAAATATCAATGGTCAAAGTCAAAGCTTCATGAAAGCTTCATCCAAGCTTAACCTTAATCCAAACCCTATTAATGTTTAAACTCCATAAAACATGTTGCATTTGTAACCTTAACTTGTTACAATATTATATATCACATATATAATATATTTTGTAACAAATTAAAATAATACAATTAACATATATCACATATTTATTAATGTATTATCCAAGTGAGTAAAAGAATCTTTAAGTGAGCTTATATTAGTTAATGTAACTTAATATATCACATATATAATTATACATTAAATTATCGAATCAACACTTGATCCAATATTCCGGCTATATCGCATATAACCGACTAATATAATCTGTATCAGTTCATCGAATCAACACTTGATCCGATGACCCGGCTATATCACAATACCCGGCCGATATCTCATATCGCGAGAATCTAATACGGTATCGCATACACGTATTATTCCCGGTCCCGCACATATCACATATGTGCTCCTACTCCGTTTTGCCTGAGCCAGGAAACCTCTGTATAGGACTCTAAAGAATCGTCAATACGCCGGCAGTAGGTGATGATCATATCAAACACCCACAAGCTGCAAGCGGTCAGCTAAATGTAACAGCCACCCAGGTATTGAGCAATCAGAAGATCAACAAGCAAGCCTGTACATTCTCCTGTTAATCCAATCAGTAACACTCCCGTACAGTCCGGTATCTTCGTCTGATATGTCGCATATCCAGTCTAGGGGTGGTAAACGTCAGACCCCAATAACCGATAAGTCGTGTCGATATGAGGACCATAAAAGTTCAAGAAATTACTGATAACACTTACCAGTAAATCTCAGCAACCCTGGCCAGGGATTTCCAGTTATAGCCAATCGAACACAGCGTAACATCAACTCCCTATACTGGGAGAGACGAAACCCCCTATCGCTCATTGCCTCCATGTGATTCGGGACTATACCCAAAAGCCACCGTTTTGCACGCCCTCTTAGACGTGGTATGATGGAAATCAAAGAACAGTTGGAATCACACAAAACTCTATGACGATCTCGGGTCTACAGACTAACCTGTACCAGTGTCACCAGAGAACTGCCATCTGACGTGAGGTATAATACCATCTGGGAGTCCTCGGCGAGTCCGTCCAGTGTACCCAGTGTCCACTGAGCACCCGTATACCTTCTCTGATGTCAAACACCAATGGATATAGGATCATCCATCGCCCATCATATGGGTCAAGAAGCGCATACGCTAGTCTACTCTGGATTATCGATGCCCTGTCTCAATACACCCACGACTAGGAACATTTAAAGGATATACTTAGGGACAACATTGTCCCCACTAGTATGATCTGCATCACAGTCCTGATAGTCAAGTACTCATCCTAAGAGCTTTATCAACATATAACATAGAGACAATCAGAGTACATGTTAAGAAAAAGTGCAACCAGATAGCATACTATAATGTCGAGCAAGAAAGTCCTCCCTATATATGTCCAAGCATCCACTACAATATACATCGTATGTACAGTAATGGCCTCTAGAGCAATCATATCACTAACAATCTCCCACTTGCACTAGGGCCATCTGTTGTGGTATTGCATACTCAACAATCAGCTGTGGTTGAAGTATCTCATACTCAACCATCCCATAAAAGTCTTTACTGGGAAATAAGCCTTTGTGTGTGGATCCGTGTTGTTGTCCTCTGTGTCTACTCTCCTAATCTCGATCTCCCTGGAGATCAACCATCTCCAAGATGAGGTGATACTGCCTAAGTATATGTCTGGATCACAGATGGGACTGCGGTTCCTAGGCATAAGCCACAACTCTATTGTCACACAATGGCAGGAACGAAGTTCATCTCATGAACTTATATATGTCCAGACTGTCTCTTTGGAGCATCCTTGGTAATGATGTATCTTGTCTTTAATCGTCTAGTATGTCACGGTATCTAGCTTGGAACTCTTCCAACATACCGTCCCTCTAGTGAGGGTAAAGACAGTGCCTGTGACTGACATTCAGTCGTCCTTATCACCCTGGAACCCTTCCAGTGATTCTCCCCAGGATCGATCGATACCATCTCACTACAAGTAGTGAGAATCCTAACATCCAATTATATCTATCTCATAGATCCAAAACTCAGGATTTAGGAGGTATCATCTAGATCCTATATGGAGAATCATTATGATAAGAGGAGATTGACCGAGCGTAGTATAGGAAACTCCTTCCCTATCATAAGTATGTCATCCACGTACTATACGAGGATCACCACCATACTCCCTACTACCTTTTTGTATATACTAGGTTCATCTACTATTTTGATGAAGTCAAACTCTTTGACTACTACATCAAAACAGACGTTCCAACTCCGCGATGCCTGATTTATCCCATAAAACAACTTGCACACGTTTCCGCTGCTCCCACTGTTTACGAAGCCCTCTGGCTGTGTCCTTATAGATGCTCTCTTCTAAATCATCATTTAGAAAAGCAGTCATGGCACCCAATCGCCAGATATCGTAGTCATGGTATGTAGCAGTGGCAAGTAGGATCTGGATGGACTTAAGCAGAGCTTTAAAAGTCTCAACTTTTCCATGTACACCAAGTAATCTTCTCAAGATTTACTTGCTCCTGATGGGGATTTAACCCTTCAGATAAAGCAACCAAAGTCCATACTTTGTTGGTGTATAAGGGTTCCATCTCAGATCGTTAAGCATCCAGTCATTCTCACAGAGTCCCCATTCCTGATGGCCTGCTCGAAACTAGTTGGGTCATCATCCCATGATGTAATCCTCTCTCCCACTGTCATAGAGAAACCGAAGTATCTCTCAGGTGGATGAGGAACCCTACAAGATCGGCGAAGAGGCTGAGGTTCGTTGGAAACTATTGAATCCTTCGGTTCTACCAAATCATCATCTGCAGTTTTTTTTAGCTGGAACTACTTCCAGTTCTACCTTATGACCACTAATCTCTTCATAAGAAATTCCCTTTCCCAAAGGTGGCATGCTGAGAAAACATCTTTTCTTCCTCAGTTTGGTAGAAGATATTCCCTTGCGTATGCTTGGGATATCCAACAAACTTCCACAGAACTGACCATGCCTCGAGCTTGTCCGGATTTTATTTTTGACATAGGCCGGACAACCCCAAATCTTAACTTCCTTAAGAGATGGGCTCTTCTCATACCATATCACATATGGAGTGGTAGGCATCCGATTTGATTGGTACCCTATTCAATAGGTATGCAACTTCTTAAGTGCATAACCCCAAAAGAAAATAGGCAACTCAATAGTACTCATCATAGAGCACACCATATCACATAGGGTGCAATTGCTCCGCCCTGATACACCGACGTGCTGTGGTGTATATGGAGGAGTAATGCTGAGAGAGAAACTCATTCTACTTTAGAATAGTCCAGGAATTCCTTGCTCAAGTATTCTCCTCCATGATTTCATCAAAGGACATAATACTTATACCCGTTTTTGGTTCACTACTTCTAACTTATATTCTGTGAATACCTCAAAAACTTCAGACTTGTGTTTCAACAGGAACATATGTCTGAATCTTGAAAGATCATCAGTGAATGTAATGAAGTACAAAGAACCGTTCCTGGCATATGTAGACAGGAGACTTTCATACATCAGTATGTATCAATCCCAAGAGTTCAGTAACTTTTTCCCTGTTTCCAATAAATAGAGCTATGGTCATCTTATCTTTGTGACTTGACCGGCAAGTTTCACAAGATGTAAATTCAAACTGATTTAAATATACATCTTTATGTAACTTTAGCTAGTCGGGTCGCATCGATATGACCAAGTCTACAATGCCTCAAGAAGGATTCATTCATTTCTGAACTCTTCCCCTTGTGTGTATTCTGTACGTTAAGAACTGTGGTTTGATTTAGAACGTCTATACTTTTAGATAACGTGCCTGAACCGATCAACTCTTGATATAGGAAATATTCAAAACATTATCCAACAAAAAAAATTATATCCTTCTTTACTAATAAAGAGACTGATATGATGTTGTATATCAGGTTCGGTATCTAATAACATTCGTTCAGAATCAATGTATTCTGGTAATACAGGGTGATAACTGCCAGCTGCTTGGCTTGCAGCAATTGCACCGTTTCCATCTTTTGAAACTTACCACCCGTTCTCAGTTCTCTACCTGTCTGCAGCCCATGTAACATATTACATATCTAGGATCCTGATCCGGTATCACATACCCAGGACGTAGAGGATACTGCGAAACAGTTCTCGGTAATGAACACACCCGAAAAAGATGCATCAGCATGCACTTTCTTCGTTTGGGCGGCACGGAAATTCTGGTAATCCCCTATTTCCTGCTCTGTCTTATAACAATTATAAGTTGGAGCGGGACCAACGTTCCCCAGCTCAGTATAATAAGCGGGTTCGGTCAATACATCCGTATTGTTATCTTGATTAAGGCGTGACATGGTCGCTACCTGGAGAGAGAGAGAAGAAAACACTCAGCGTATGCTCTTGCAAGATTAGTTTGGTTATTAATATATCTAATCAGGATGTCTCCCACCGTTTTAGTAAAATCTTCCTTTAAACCCTAAAAGGAAAGACTAGCCGAGATTAATTACACCCTACAAGTTCGCCAATCTTTCAGCCAGGCCAGTGCCGGTACTTTGAGGGAGCTTCCCCTGCTTTCGTACGGACCTAATTAAAATAAACCTCGTTTTCCCAGGGACATAACCCCGTTAACACCATTCTAGACACCTACTTGATTGGCTAATTGTAATGTGTAAAACTCTCCCAGGAGTAACTTTTACTCGCAGCGGGTATCGGGATCCAACTATCTCATAGAAAGTATGCAATCTCATTGCAAATTTCAACTCTTGAAATTCCCAATAATAATTTGCCCCTAGCATCCTATGACCTTGACGAGTGCCAACAAACCATAGGCTACTAGTCATGTTCAACCCGTCATTTCCCGACTGAATTAAACCCACCCGCACGACCCTTGACGAAATCCAACAAAGTCGCACGACTACCTTAACTCAATCGCATCATATGCTTATACAGATAAGCATAAATAGCTACCACACACTACGCCTTGACGAAAGCCAACAAACGTAGCACGAATACTATGAAATACTTATCTGAAATGACGGAGGGCTATGACAGGTTTTTAAAAAAAACATTTGCGTAATGAACTTGATATCGTTGCAGAATTAAATGATTTAAATGGAGTGTTTTTGAGGCCTTTGCTAGTTTCGCTAAAGTGGTCACTCCTGGTGAAGGGATCGTCGGCTCTTTCCTTATCGAATAAGGTGCAGGATATTTCACAAATACCACTATGCAAAGCAAAAACTAGAAAAGCAATCAAAAGACAAAACCGAGGGTTGTAGCATCTGCCAGTTATTGTTAAAGAGGTCACTTCCGGTGAAGGGATCTCGGCTCTTTCCTTATCGAATAAGGTGCTAGATGTTCTACAAGGAACACCGCTATGCAAAGCAAGAACTAGCGCTACCTGTTTTTGAAAATTCGATTCCACAACATCATTAGGTTTCTTTTATTTCCATTAATATCATTAATGAAGTCCCATTTTAATTATGCTTCACAAGCCTCACTATTGAAATGAAAACAACAATATATAATATATAATATAAACATTCGTCTCAGGCAGTAATATGATCTCATCACAGAACATTGCAGCAGAAGAACATATATGAAATATTGGATATACTAGCAGGTCCGTGTTTTAATACGAGCCTGTATAAAACGCGGATTCCATGGTCATGATGAATAGCCAATCCCACACCCCTAGACCCCTACGAGAGCGACAAGCAACCTTACCAATTCTAGAGTTAGGAGACCCGGTCTCGACTCCTCGAGATGGTCTTCCACTGGACCCTAGAACCCGGTTACTTGTGCTCCCCGCCTTGGGTCTATCCTAATGCGGAAAGGTAAATAATATACAATGGTGACATCATCCTCAACCCGAAAGTGCCCCAATAAAAGAATATTACGTACAATGAATTTTACATGAATGAAAATAAAAACCATCATCTCACATAAAAACCCAGGCTATTCAAAACACGACAATCTAATATAACATATCACTGCAACACATAACATCACATGTCATCAACGTAAGTAAATATACGTATCCCAATCGTCATTGATGTATAGCAACGAAACCGGCGATACACCACATATTACACTTACGGTCGCAGAAAAGAAAGTGTAAAACTACAACAGTTGGAATCCGCAACCACCTTAGACATCGCATGCCTAACCAAATGAATTCCTTAGAAATCACATGCCTAACAATTATAAACCCCGCATTTTAGTCTCAATATCGAAAACTCTTTTCAATATCAAGTCGGGCAATTCAACAAGATTCCTGACATCCTGATCGAATACTCATCGGAAACTTTAGTAGACGGTCGCACCCCCCGATGCCATCGACGAAGTGCACTAAGGCAGAACACCGCTGCCGCGAGCACCCAAACGGATGCTTTTGGCGACGGGGTTCTCCTACAGTCACTTGGTCGGGGCTATGGGGCGTGGCTATCTATTAAGTTTACTCGACGAGTATCCGCGTACGCTACGTGATTGCGACGGTGTTTTGATCTCATCAAAATCCCGTGGCAACCGATCAAATGAGACTAAAAACTGCTAGATTTATAATATTCAAATTAGTTATCTCATAACTACTTGTGGATTCCAAATATTGTATCACATTCCAGATAAATAGACAATGTTAAAATTTCCAATCGAATAAACAAACTCCCAAGATTTCCCAAATAGCTCAACACTTGAGCGGAGTTCAAAAAGGTCCGAGAACATGCCACAGCCGCTATGAACCTGTTGGCTATAGTGCCCTCAAGGAAATTATCATAGTCGCGGACTTGTGATTATGATGATTGAGATAGCACCTATACCGATAAAACAGTCTTACTCAAGATGATAGTATGCTATCTGGTTTGTCTTTATCATCATGTACATGTTGATAGAGCCCATAGGATTCTTGCTTGACTGTCAGCATTATGATGGCGATCATATATGTGAGAGCTGGGGTCTATAAGCACATCCATAAATGTCCCTAGTCGTAGAAGTATCGAGACTGAGCATCAATACTCCAGTGTAGACTAGTGTATACTGATCGAGACCCCGACGAGGGGCAGTGGCTAGGTCTCACAACCCATTGGTGTTACTTTGTTCATCTAAGATAGTATGCAGGTGCTCATTGGGTTATGAGTACACTGGACGGACTCGCCGGGAACCTGCTAGTTGGTATTATACCTATTGTCAGATAGTAGTTCCCACGTGACATGTGTACAGGATAGTCTGTCGACCTGAGATCGTCATTTGTCTCGTGTGAGTTCCCACTGTACTTTGATTACTACCCTACCACGGCTCAAAGGAGTCGTGCAAAGAGGTTTTAGTTGGGTACAGTTCCGAGCTACATGGAGGCAGTGATCGGATCGTCGGGGATTCGTCTCTCCCGGTATTGTGGGTTGATGTCGCGTTGTGTACGGGTGGCCATCACAACAAATCCATGGCCATGGTAGACGAAGATTACCGATCCAGGATTGATAGTTTCTCAGGAGGTGATGGGTATCATGCCGACACTAAATATCACGTTGTTACGGATCTGACTTTATCCACCTCTCTAGACTCGATATGCGATACTCTTAGACAAACAGACCGGACTGTATGGATATTGTCACTGATAGGCTCAGTAGGGTTCAGGATGAGTTTGCTCGTCGGCCTCCCTTTCGCTCAATACCTGGATAGCCGTTATGTACAGCTAGTGCCACTGACGTGCTTGCGGTTAAACCCACTGCCAGCGTATTGATGAGTCTTTAGAGTCCTACACAGAGGGTTTTTCACTGTTCAGGCGATAAGGTGTACATGAGATATGTTGATACATACAGGTGTCCGATTAAATATGTGCACATGCTGCACAGACTTTAATCGGACGGTTGATAGTACTAGCGGCTTAGGATTAAGCCGAATTATTAAATCGGGTTTTGATTTAATAATTTATATATGTATTTGTGTATAACTATTCTAGTATTATTGTTCGCTATTCGTTTTCTCTCTCGTCTATTCGTATTTTGGTACGAATACGCGTATATGTATTTCGATACATGTACCGGGAAGTATTCCGTATTTTATATGGAATAGCTTCTAGAAGATGCCACCTCATTTATATGATTTTGCATTTATGGAAATTCATTTGTTTTATTAATGAGGTGGAAAAGGTGATGTGACTTTAAGCATGGCATGAACATGGAATTTGGGTATGGTTTGATTTGTTTTTTGTAATTTGAAAATTGGAAATGTATTCTTTTTGGAAATGAGAGAGGGAGAGGGGCCGGCCACTATTTGGGAGGTGGGGGTTCATTTTTCATTTGCACATTACATGAAACATTACACTATCTTGAAGGGTTCCGGCAGTGCCCCGGCCAACAAAACGCGGCCAAAATGCGGAACAAAATTTTTCTAAACTGGCGCTACTGCTACCCGATTTACGGATCGACCTTAAACCCTAAACTAGCAAACTAACTAAGAGTTAGAATCGTTATACCGAGTTGATCCGTGTCCTTCGGTCTTCATTCCAAGCTCCTAGCGGCTCGTTGATGTGGTTTGGTTGCTGGTCTTCCTTCATCTCCGATGATCCACCCGAGAGAAACGGCGCAAGCTCCAGCTTCGTCGGACGAAGCAACCGACGCTCTAAAGTTGCTAACGATGGAGAGTCGAGGTGTAGGAAAGTGTCACTATAATTTTTTCTCTTTTCTTTTTGCTTAATGAGCAAACATAGAAGATGAATGAGGTGGTGAGGAAATCTTGGCATGAACAACAATGAAAATGGTTAACTCTTTTTTGTGTGAATGAGAGTGAGAGAGAGCTAGTGTTGTTCCATCTAATGCCCAAAATGAAATTGAACCCCCACCCATAGTGGCCGGCCCCTCATCTCTCCTCCACACAAAAAAAGTTATTTTCTTTTCTAATGTCAAATTACAATAAACAAATGAAACCATACTTTGAACCAAGCCCAACTCTATGCAAATGCCACCTCACACCTCCACCTCATTTGTGAGTCAAATGAATTTCCAAAAATGGAAATTCATACAAATGATGTGGCACCTTCTAGAAGCTATTCCGTAGAAAATACGGAATACTTCCTAGTACATGTACCGTAATACATATACGCGTATTCGTACAAAAGTACGAATAGCCAAGAGAGAAAACGAATAGCGAACAATAGTACAAGAATACGTATATACAAATACATATATAAATTTTTAAATCAAAATTCGATTTAATAATCCGGCTTAATCCTAAGCCGCTAGTATTATCAACCGTCCGATCAAAGTCTGCGCAACAAGTGCACATATTTAATCGGACACCTGTATGTATCAACATACGTCATGTACACCATATCGCCTGAACCGTGAAAACCCTCTGTGTAGGACTCTAAAGACTCGTCAATACGCTGGCAGTGGGTTTAACCACAAGCATGTCAGCGGCACAAGTTGTACGTAACGGCTACCCAGATATTGAGCGAAAGGTAGGCTGACGAGCAAACTCATCCTGAACCCCTACTGAGCCTGTCAGTGACAATATCCGTACAGTCCGGTCTGTTCGTCTAAGAGTACCGCATATCGAGTCTAGGGGGGTGGATAAAGTCAGACCCCTAACAACACGATATTTAGTGTCGGCATGATACCATAAGCTCCTGAGAAACTATCGATCCTGGATCGGTAATCCTCGTCTACCATGGCCATGGATTTGTGGTGATGGCCACCCGTACACAATGTGACATCAATCCCCAATACCGGGACAGACGAATCCCCGACGATCCGATCACTGTTTCCATGTGGCTCGGGACTGTACCCAACTAAAACTTGTTTGCATGACTCCTTTGAGCCGTGGTAGGGTAGTAATCAAAGCACAGTGGAAACTCACACGAGACAAATGACGATCTCAGGTCGACAGACTAACCTGTACACATGTCACCTGGGAACTGCTATCTGACAATGGGTATAATACCAACTAGCAGGTTCCCAGCGAGTCCGTCCAGTGTACTCATAACCCAATGAGCACCTGTATACTATCTTAGGTGAACAAACTAACACCAATGGCTTGTGAGACCTGGCCACCGCCCCTTGTCGGGGTCTCGATCAGTATACACTAGTCTACACTGGAGTATCGATGCCCGGTCTCCATACTCCTATGACTAGGGACATTTAAAGATGTGCTTATAGACCCCAGCTCCCACATATATAATGGCCATCATAATGCTGGCAGTCAATCAAGAATCCTATGGGCTCTATCAACACGTACATGATGATTAAGACAAACCAGATAGTATACTATCATCTTGAGTAAGACTGTTTTATCGGTATAGGTCCTCACTTAATCATCATGATCACAAGTCTGCGACTATGATAATTGCCTTGAGGGCACTATAGCCAACAATCTCCCACTTGCACTTAAGGCCAATTATTGCGATGTCGCATACTCAAAGCCCGTGTGATACCGAACACCCAACTTCTCTACTAATCAGTTTCATAAAGACCGTTTGCGAAAAATGATTGCGTTCGAGAAATAGCCTCAGTGAGTGGATCCGCTCCATTGTTTCTTTCTGTATCTCTCTTAATCTCAACTTCACGGAGAAAACTATCTCCCGAAATGAGCAATACTTTTCTTAGAATTTGTTTCGATATCTGATGGGACCCATTTCACAAATGAACTCCAAATCCAGTAAACTACTTAGACTGTATCGTCCACTGAATTTAATCAGTATCCTGCGCCATGCCTTTCCTCAGTATTTGCTTGGACCACCCGTCCAACATACTGTCCCTCAAAAGAGGAAAAACTATAACTCTGATAGTCACTCTGTCATCCAGGTCACCTTGGAAGCCTGAAATGATAACCGTCTGCCGAAGGAGGCTGCCGTAATCATTTCACAAGAACATTCACTTATGTTCAATAAATGCTTCCCAATGTTTCTCCAGGATTGGATTAATATATCTGCTTATTGCATCTAGTGCAAAGGCAATATCTGGTGTGGTACTTGACATTTCATGATTAACTCAATTGCCTAAGCAAATGATATGTTAATCATGTAGATTTTGTTAGTTATGTATATGCCCTAGAGGCCATTGTTGTACATTTGATGTATATTATAATGGATGCTTGGATATATACAAAGAGGACTTTCTTGCTCGTCATGATAATATGCTATTTGGTTTCACTTTATCGTAATATGTTAACTTGTATTGGTTTACTGTCTTTCTCTCACATGTTGATAAAGCCCTTAGGATCTGTACTCGACTACTAGGATTATGATGAGATCATACTAGTGGGGCCACGGTAGTCGATGAGTACATCCTATGAATGTTCCTAGTCGAGGGTATATCGAGACAGGGCATCGATACACCAGAGTAGACTAGCGTATACGCATCTTGACCCATATGATGGGCGATGGATGATCCCATATCCATCGGTGTTTGACTTCAAGGATGGTTTACGGGTGCTCAGTGGAGACTGGGTATACTGGACGGACTCGACGAGAACTCCCAGTTGGTGATATACCACACGTCAGATGGCAGTTCTCCGGTGACACTGGTACAGGGTAGTCTGTAGACCCGAGATCGCCATAGAGTCTTGTGTGATTCCCACTGTGTTTTGATTTCAACCTTACCACGACCAAGAGGGCATGCAAAACGGTGGCTTTTGGGTACAGTCCCGAATCACATGGAGGCAATGAGCGATAGGAGGGGATTCGTCTCTCCCGGTATAGTGAGTTGATGTCGTGCAGTGTTCGATTGGCTATAAATGGAAGTCCCTGGCCAGGTCTGATATAGAGATATACTGGTAAGTGTTACCAGTAGTTTTTCGACCTGTTATGAGCCTCACATCGACATGACTTATCGGTTACTAGGGTCTGACGTATACCACCCCTAGACTTGATATGCGACATATCGGACGAACAGACCGGACTGTACGGGAGTGTTACTGATTGGATTCACAGGAGAACGGACAGGCTAGCTTGTTGATCTTCTGATCGCTCAATACCTGGGTGGCTATTACGTTTAGCTGTCCGCTTGCAGCTTGTGGGTATTTGATATGATCATCACCTGCTACCGGCGTATTGACGATTCTTTAGAGTCCTACACAGAGGTTTCTTGGCTCAGGCAAAACGGAGTAGAGGCACATTTGTGATATGTGCAGGACCGAGGATAATGCGATATGAGATACCGTATTATATTCTCGCGATATTTAGATATGAATCGGGACATCAGATCAAGTGTTGATTCGATGAATCGGTACATGATATATTAGTCGGTTATATTCGATATAGCCGGATCATCGGATCAAGTGTTGATTCGTTGATTTAATGTATAATGATATATATGATATATTACATTATCTAATATTGGCTCGCTTTATTATTTCATTTTCTCACCGGATTAATACATTGATATATATGCGATATATGTTAATTGTATTATTTTCTTTTGTTGCAAATATATAATATATATGTGTGATATATATTATTGTGACATGATATGATTTATTATAAAACATGTTTAAGGATGATAAAAAGGGATTAGGGTTTGATTAGAGTTAGCTCTTTCAAGTTCTTTCTAGAAGGATTCTATTTTGTCTTGGTTAAGATATTATGGTTGATACTTATCCTTAACCTAACCAAACCCTAACTCTAGTTTATTCTCTACAAAGTTTTAGCCTCTCATCCTTGACCATGGTTCAATAATCAATCATATATTCTTTACTTCTATTCATCACAAAAGGATTATTCTTTCATTCTTCATCTTCTTCTCACTTGAGTTTTGAGAGAGAGCTTACTAGTTAATCATTTTATGATGATTTATTGTGAGAAAGTGAGATAAAAAGATAGCATAATTACTACTCCATCATCGTCATCTAATCTAGCCCATTAGATTAGGGTGTTCATCTCTTTAGAGTGAGAAAGCTTGGGTTATAGCAATTTCGACGTAGATCATCGGAGAATCGGAACACTTCAAGCTAGCATGGATCGTTCGAGTCGTGGAGCCTCTCTTGAGTCCGGGAGATCATGGATCGCGGCGAAGGGACTTTTACTCGGAGCTTGTGAAGCGAAGGAGCGGACTACAAAGGTTGTAATCCCTTACACTTAGATAAAAAGATGTTATCTTGCACGCTTAACCCTAATAATCTAGGAAAGATCCTGTCTTTGGGTTGTTCGGCACATGTAAAATTTTATTCGTGCATGTTTGATGCTTTATGAACCTTCACAAGTGTGCCTAGGAACCTTACAGTGGTATCAGAGCCAAGCTAGAGCATTAAGCGACGTGTTTACGAAGTTAAAACTCCGATCGAACCCGAACCGACGAAAATGAACCCCTCTCTGTACATTTTTTAAAATCTGGATTTTTTCTTAATTAAAAATACCTGAAAAATTCAGCAGAGAAAAATAAGAATTACTGTGAAATTCGAGCCGCTGATCCGTACAAACGACCGCGGAATCGCGGCCATTCCCTGCTTGGGCCGCGGTTTCGCGGCAGTACTGTTCGATTTGACATTTTTTGTTTTACAGTAATTCTTTATTTGTGCTTATATAGTTTCTGGTATTTTTATATTGACTCAAAGGTTGAGTGATCTGGGGTTTGTTTTGTAATCGTAGATTCGATCGGAATATTTAAATTCGTTTTTTTCTTTCCGGATATTTAGAAACTGTTAAACTGTTTGAACGGATATCATTAACTCACTTTTTCCTGGCACGGCAAACTTTCAAGTGTTGAATTTTTATCGGGTTTAAATCTTTCGGAAAATTTGTACAAGTTAAGCGGTGGACCCTCTTGAAGACAACAAACCTTAACTCGATTATGTGACCGTCTTGAACTGCCTTTTGAACCTTCGGGTTTGAGGCAGTACGGCGTGCCATATGTGAGGCGTTGGCTTGACCCTTCTACGGCTGGATCACTGGTACTGTGACATATTCTGGGATTATTTGAACTCCGCTCAAGTGTTGAGCACTCTGGGAAATTTTGTTTATTTGATTATCTGTTCAAAAAGTTTAATACTGTCTATTTATCTGGAATGTGATACAATATGTGGAATTCATAGAGTTAGGCATGAAATGCGAAGTATGTGATATTTCGGATTTACGATGTCTAAAGTGATTGTGGATTCCAAATATTATAGTTTTACAATTTCTTTTCTGTGACCGTAAGTGTAGTATGTAGTTGTATTGCCGATTGTCGTTGCTATACATCGACGACGATCGGTGTATGCATACTTACTTACGTTGATGATATGAGATAATATGTGTTGCTGAGATATGATGTGCAGGATTGTCGCGATTGAATAGCCGGGGGTTTTATGTGAGATGAGAGTTTTATATTTTCATTCATGTAAATTCAAATGTAATGTAATATTCTTTTATTTGGGGCACTTCCAGGTTGAGGTTGATGCCACCAGTGTTGTATATTATTTACTTTTCCGTATTAGGATGGACCCAAGGAGAGGAGCACAGGTGACCGTGTTATGGGGTTCAGTGGGAGGCCATCTCGAGGAGTCGAGACCGGGTCTTCTAAACTCCAGAATTGGTAGGGTCGCTTGCCACTCTCGTTGGGGTCCAGGGTATGGGCTTGGCTATTCATCGCGACTGTGGAATCCGTATTTTCTATTGTTGGCTAAATTCTAAATACGGACGTCCTAGTATATCCCACATTATATCTATGTTTCTGCTGCGATATCTGTGATGTGATCATTTGATATGTTGTGATGGATATAGTATATAGTATATATGATATATTATATAGACGTTACTTATGTTTTACACCCGCACTAGCCCTGCCCTGCTCTGTCGTTAGTTACCTAACCTAACGGTGCACGAAGGGACATCGAGACGAATGCGGATGGCATAAGTGTACGTCGTATTTATCTGTGATGCTTAGGAAGCATAAGCTGATGGGATTTTTTTTTATTAATGAGATTAATAAAAAGAAAAAGAAACCTAAAAGATGTTGTAGAATCAAAACTTTATAAAAAGGGTAACTACAGTTTTGCTTTGCATAGTGGTATATATGATATACCTTACACCTTATTCGATGAGAAAAGAGCCGAGATCCCTTCACCGGGAGTGACCTCTTTAGCGAAACTGGCAGATGCTACAAAACTCGGTTTGTCTTTTGATTGCTTTTAGAGTTTTGCTTTGCACAGTGATATATATGATATGTCCTGCACCTTATTCGATGAGGAAAGAGCCGAGATCCCTTCACCGGGAGTGACCTCTTTAGCAAAACTAATGAAAGCCTAAAAAACACTCCATTTCAAAATTTCACATGATTCTACGACGATATCAAGTTCATTACGCTCACGGTTTTCTGAAAAACCTGCGTAGCCCTCCGTCATTTCAGATAGAGACTAGTTAGTATTCGTGCTGCGTTTGTTGACCTCTGTCAAGGCGTAGTGTGCGGTAGCTAACTAGTAATTATCTGTAAAGCATGTATGTGATTGGATTAGGGTAGTCGTACGACCTTGTTGACCTCTGTCAAGGGTCGTGCGAGTGGGTTTGATTCAATCAAGAAATAACGGGTTGAACTTGACTAGTGCACTATGGTTTGTTGATATCTGTCAAGGTCATGGCACACTAGGGGCAAAATATTATCGGGAATTTCAAGTGTTAAAATTTGCAATGAGATTGCATACCTTCTATGAGATAGTTGGATCCCGATACCCACTGCGAGTAAGAGTTACTCCTGGGAGAGTTTTACACAGAACAATTAGTCGATCAAGTAGGTGTCTAGAAAAGTGTTAACGGGGTTACGCCTCTGGGAAAATGAGGTTTACTTTAATTAGGTCCGTGCGAAAGCATGGGGAACCTCCCTCAAAGTACCGACACTGATCTGGCTGAAAGATTGACGAAATTGTAGGGTGTAATTAATCCCGGCTAATCTTACCTTTTAGGGTTTGAAGATAGATTTGATAAAAACAGTGGGAGACATCCTGATTAGATAAGATAATAACCAATCTAATCTTGCAAGAGCATACGCTAAAGTGTTTTCTTCTCTCTCTCTCCAGGTAGTGACCATGTCAGGCCATAATCAAGATAATAATATGGATGTATTGACTGAACCCGCTTATTATACTGAGCAGGGGAACGTTGGACCCGTTTTTTCTTATAAGAGTTATAAGACTGAACAGGGAATAGAAGAATATCTGGATTCTCAAGCCGCCCAAAAGAACATGCATGTTGATGTATCTTCTTCAGGTGTGTTAGTTATTGAGAACTGTTTCTCAGTTCACCCTACGTCCTGGGTATTGGATACCGGATCAGGATCCCACATATGTAAATTGTTACATGGGCTACGTAAAGGTAGAGAACTGGGAAAAGGTGATCATTCCGTTCAAGTAGGGAACGGTGCAAGTATTGCAGCCAAAGCTGTTGGCGAATATCACCTTGTATTGCTAAGTCGTAATACACTGATTCTAAATGAGTGCTATTATATACCGAACATGATGTGCAACATTATATCGGTTTCTTTATTAAGTAAAGAAGGATATAATTTTGTAGTAAAGGATAATGTTATGAACATATTCCTAGATCAAAAGTTGATTGCATCAGGCTCGTTACATAATGGCATATTCATTCTAAATCAGAATACAGTCCTCAATATACAAAACACATACAAGAGGAAAAGTTCAGAAATGAACGAATCCTACTTGTGGCATTGCAGACTTGGTCATATCAATGCGACACGACTGGCTAAGTTACATAAGGATGGTTATTTGAATTCATTCGAATTATCATCTTATGATACTTGCCATTCATGTCTCAAAGGAAAAATGACCAAAGCTCCGTTTAGTGGACACGGAGAAAGAGTTATAGAACTCTTAGGACTGATACATTGTGATATATGCGGTCCCATGTCTACGCATGCCAGGAACGGTTCTTCCTAGTTCATTACATTCACTGACGATCTCTCTAGATTCGGACATGTGTTCCTGATGAAACACAAGTCTGAAGCTTTTGAGAAATTCAGAGAATATAAGCACGAAGTAGAAAAACAAACGGGCAAAAGTATTAAGATCCTTCGATCTGATCGAGGAGGAGAATACTTAAGCAATGAGTTCCTAGATTATCTAAAAGAAAATGGGATTCTCTCTCAGCTTACTCCTCCTTATACACCACAGCATAACGGTGTATCGGAGAGAAGGAATCGCACCCTATTAGATATGGTGCGCTCTATGATGAGTACAGCTGAGTTACCTATTTCCTTCTGGGGGTATGCGCTTGAGACAGCAGCATACCTATTGAATCAAGTTCCAACTAAATCTGTACCTACCACACCATATGAGATATGGAGTGGGAAGAGACCATGTTTTAAACGAGTTAAGATATGGGGTTGTCTGGCCTATGTCAAAAGGCAAAATCCAGACAAACTCGAGGCACGTTCAGTTCTGTGTAACTTTGTGGGATATCCTAAACATTCAAATGGATATTTTTTCTATCACAGTGAACAACAAAAAGTGTTTATTGCTCAACATGCCACCTTTTTAGAAAAGGAATTTCTTGCAAAGGAGATTAGTGGCTCTGAGGTAGAACTGGAAGAAGTTCCAGAAACACAAACTGTAACTGAAGATTTAGTGGAACCAGAGGATTCGGTAGTACCCGACGAACCCCAGCCTCCCCGCCGATCTATTAGGGTTTCTCGTCCACCTGAGAGATACTACGGTTTTCTCATTGATGGTGGAAGCGAGGATTGCATCATGGAAGATGATGAACCGACTAGTTTCGAGAAGGCCATCATGAGTGGTGACTCTGTGAAATGGCTGGATGCAATGCGATCTGAGATGGAATCCATGTACACCAATAAAGTATGGATTTTGGAAAATGCTCCTGAAGGGGTAAAACCCATTGGGAGCAAGTGGAATTTTAAAAAGAAATTTGGTGTAGATGGAAAAGTTGAGACTTTCAAAGCTAGACTTGTAGCAAAGGGATTTCGTCAACGACCAGGTGTGGACTATGGAGAAACCTTTTCTCCAGTAGCTATGCTTAAGTCCATCCGGATCTTACTTGCCATTGCTGCATACCATGACTACGAAATCTGGCAAATGGATGTTAAGACCGCCTTTCTAAATGGTGATTTAGAATAGTGCGTGTACATGACTCAGCCAGAGGGCTTCGTAGATAGTCGGAGTAGCGGAAAAGTGTGCAAACTGCTTAAATCCATTTATGGGTTAAAGCAAGCATCGCGGAGTTGGAACATCTGTTTTGATGTTGTAGTCAATGAATTTGACTTCATCAAAAACATAGATGAACCTTGTATCTATAAGAAGGTAGCAGAGAGTAAGGTTGTCTTCCTCGTATTGTACGTAGATGACATACTCTTGATAGGAAATGATATTCCTATGCTGCAATCAGTCAAGCTCTTCTTATCACAAAGATTATCAAAGAAAGGTCTAGGTGATGTCTCATGCATATTGGGGATAAGGATCTATAGAGATAGATCCAAATGGATATTGGGATTGTCCCAATCCAGGTACATTGACACCATACTAAAGAGTTTTAGTATGGAAGAATCCAAGCGTGGGAACCAACCCATGATCTCTGGACTCACTCTCTCCAAAGAGATGTCTCCCAAGACTGATTTGGAGAGAGCTCGCATGCAAGGGATACCCTATGCTTCGGCAGTAGGCTCTATCATGTATGCGATGCTATATACCAGACCCGATGTAGCATACTCACTAAGTGTAGTGAGTCGGTATCAAGCAGATCCTGGAGAGAGTCACTGGACAGCTGTGAAGAACATTCTCAAGTACTTGCGAAGGACTAGAGATATGTTCTTGGTGTATGGTAATGGAGAACTCTGGGTGGAGTCCTTTACCGATTCCAGCTTCCAAAGTGATAAGGACGACTCTAAGTCCCACTCGGGATTTGTCTTTACCCTAAATGGAGGGGCGGTATGTTGGAAGAGTTCCAAACAGGATACCGTTGCAGACTAGACGATGGAGGCTGAATACATCGCTGCCAACGATGCTGCCAAAGAGGCTGTCTGGATGAAGAAGTTCATCACTGAACTTGGTGTGGTTCCATCCATTGAACATCCAATACCTCTGTATTCCGATAACAATGGAGCTGTGGCTTTGGCCAAGGAACCCAGATCCCATCAGAAGTCCAGACATATTCTAAGGCGGTATCACCTGATCAGGGAGATTGTTGATCGCCGGGAGATCGAGGTCAGGAGAGTAGATACGAAGTACAACACTGCGGATCCACTCACGAAGGCTATTACCCAGATACAGTTTGAGAGATTATTCGGGATGCTAGGTATGAGATACTACAGCAGCTGGCCTTAGTGCAAGTGGGAGATTGTTAGTTATGTATGTGCCCTAGAGGCCATTGTTGTACATTTGATGTATATTATAATGGATGCTTGGATATATACAGAGAGGACTTTCTTGCTCGTCATGATAGTATGCTATTTGGTTTCACTTTATCTTAACATGTTGACTTGTATTGGTTTACTTTCTTTCTCTCACATGTTGATAAAGCCCTTAGGATCTGTACTCGACTACTGGGATTATGCTGAGATCATACTAGTGGGGCCACGGCAGTCGATGAGTACATCCTATGAATGTTCCTAGTCGAGGGTATATCGAGACAGGGCATCGATACACCAGAGTAGACTAGCGTATACGCATCTTGACCCATATGATGGGCGATGGATGATCCCATATCCATCGGTGTTTGACAACAAGGATGGTGTACGGGTGCTCAGTGGAGACTGGGTACACAGGACGGACTCGACGAGAACTCCCAGTTGGTGATATACCACACGTCAGATGGCAGTTCTCCGGTGACACTGGTACAGGGTAGTCTGTAGACCCGAGATCGCCATAGAGTCTTGTGTGATTCCCACTGTGTTTTGATTTCAACCTTACCACGTCCAAGAGGGCGTGCAAAACGGTGGCTTTTGGGTACAGTCCCGAATCACATGGAGGCAATGAGCGATAGGAGGGGATTCGTCTCTCCCGGTATAGGGAGTTGATGTCGTGCAGTGTTCGATTGCTATAACTGGAAGTCCCAGGCCATGGCTGATATAGAGATATACTGGTAAGTGTTACCAGTAGTTTCTCGACCTGTTATGAGCCTCATATCGACACGACTTATCGGTTACTGGGGTCTGACGTATACCACCTCTAGACTTGATATGCGACATATCAGACGAACAGACCGGACTGTACGGGAGTGTTACTGATTGTATTCACAGAAGAACGGACAGGCTAGCTTGTTGATCTTCTGATCGCTCAATACCTGGGTGGCTGTTACGTTTAGCTGACCACTTGCAGCTTGTGGGTGTTTGATATGATCATCACCTGCTACCGGCGTATTGACGATTCTTTAGAGTCCTACACAGAGGTTTCTTGGCTCAGGCAAAACGGAGTAGAGGCACATATGTGATATGTGCAGGACTGAGGATAATGCGATATGAGATACCGTATTATATTCTCGCGATATTTAAATATGAATCGGGACATCGGATCAAGTGTTGATTCGATGAATCGGTACATGATATATTAGTCGGTTATATTCGATATAGCCGGATCGTCGGATCAAGTGTTGATTTGATTATTTAATGTATAATGATATATATGATATATTGTATTACATTATCTAATATTGGCTTGCTTTATTATTTCATTTTCTCACCGGATTAATACATTGATATATATGTGATATATGTTAATTGTATTATTTTCTTTTGTTGCAAATATATAATATATATGTGATATATATTATTGTGACATGATATGATTTATTATAAAACATGTTTAAGGATGATAAAAAGGGATTAGGGTTTGATTAGGGGTAACTCTTTCAAGTTCTTTCTAGAAGGATTCTATTTTGTCTTGGTTAAGATATTATGGTTGATACTTATCCTTAACCTAACCAAACCCTAACTCTAGTTTATTCTCTACAAAGTTTTAGCCTCTCATCCTTGACCATGGTTCAATAATCAATCATATATTCTTTACTTCTATTCATCACAAAAGGATTATTCTTTCATTCTTCATCTTCTTCTCTCTTGAGTTTTGAGAGAGATCTTACTAGTTAATCCTTTTATGATGATTTATTGTGAGAAAGAGAGATAAAAAGATAGCATAATTACTACTCCATCATCCTCCTCTAATCTAGCCCATTAGATTAGGGTGTTCATCTCTTTAGAGTGAGAAAGCTTGGGTTATAGCAACTTCGACGTAGATCATCGGAGAATCGGAACACTTCAAGCTAGCATGGATCGTTCGAGTCGTGGAGCCTCTCTTGAGTCCGGGAGATCATGGATCGCGGCGAAGGGATTTCTACTCGGAGCTTGTGAAGCGAAGGAGCGGACTACAAAGGTTGTAACCCCTCACACTTAGATAAAAAGATGTTATCTTGCATGCTTAACCCTAATAATCTAGCAAAGATCCTGTCTTTGGGTTGTTCGGCACATGTAAAATTTTATTCGTGCCTGTTTGATGCTTTATGAACCTTCACAAGTGTGCCTAGGAACCCTACAGATTCCTCTCCCCTTTAGTCTGTAAGACACCTTTAGAGAGGTTGACTCAATCACCTGCAGGTACACTACCATGCCAGGAGTCGTCCATTTAATGTCAAAGTACCCAGATTAGGATACATCCTAAATCTAGATCTAAAATCATAGATCTAGTAACCAGAAACCCTGATATTACATCCATATCCTGTGTGGAGAAATAACTTTGTGACTACCATAATACAACCGATCGTAGTATAGGAATATCTGATTCCTATCAAGTGCATGTCATCCATATACCTGGACATCACTCTCTACTACCATCTTATCAGATCCATCTCCTATTCTGATGAGGTCAAGACCTATGACTGTCACATCAAAAATAGATGATCTATTTCCTCTATACCTGCTTTAGTCTACAAATAGACACAAGCTACTTGCCCACTATTCTTCCGCTGCTCCCACTGACTACAACAACCCTCTGGAAGAGTCATATACACGTGCACTTCTAAAGCTAGTTTAGAACGACGTTATACTCATCCTCCTGCCGGGTTTTATAGTCTAGAATAGCAGCAATGGCAAGTCTGGGTAAACAAGAACCTCCCTGTCACCGTCTCTGAGAAGACCAAAGTACCTCTCGGGTGCTTGAGGTTACCCACCAAATCTGTGGAGTGGCTAATGGAACGTTGAAAACAATTGAATCCTCAGGTTCTATTAAATGTTCAGTAATCGTTTGTGGTTCTGGAATCACTTCCAGTTCTACCATACTCCCACTACTATTTTCTGAAAAATCCATTTTACTAAAATTATGGCAAGTCAAGAACATTATAAATATTGATCTTCCTGATGGTAGAAAGTTAACCCTCGTCAAAGCCCGGGATAACCCACAAACAGACATTACTAAAACGTACCGTGAATTTATCCGGATTCTGGTTTTATGTATCAGCCGGACTGTTGGAGATAGTGCCCTCAGAGTCAATTATTGGACCACAGGCACGTGATTGCAATGATTGAGGGAGGACCTATCCCGGTAAGACAGTCTTACTCGAGATGATAGTATGCTATCTGGTTTACCTTTATCATCGTGTACTGCTTCAGGTGACCTTACAGGTCGCTATTGCACGCTGATAGAGCCCCTAGGATTCTTGCTTGACTGCCAGCAGTATGATGGCGATCATATACGTGAGAGCTGGTGGTCTATAAGCACATCCTTAAAAGGTCCCTAGTCGTGGGAGTTTTGAGACAGGGCATCGATTCTCCAGAGTAGACTAGTGTATACAGTCGAGACCCCGACGAGGGGCGGTGGCCGGTCTCACAAGCCACTGGTGTCAGTTGGTTCACCTAAGATGTATACAGGTGCTCATTGGGTTATGAGTACACCGGACAGGACTCGCCGGGAACATGCTAGTTGGTCTTATACCTGACGTCAGATAGCAGTTCCCTGGTGACATGTGTACAGGTTAGTTCATCGACCTGGGGATCGTCATTTGTCTCGTGTGAGTTCCCACTGTACTTTGATTAATACCCTACCACGGCTCAAAGGAGTCGTGCAAACAGGTTTTAGTTGGGTACAGTCCCGAGCCACATGGAGGCAGTGAGCGGATCTTCAGGGGTTCGTCTCTCCCGGTATTGGGGGTGAGGTCGCGCTGTGTCTAGGAGAGCCATTACGCAAAGCCCTCGGCCGAGGCAGGAGATTTACTGGTAGGTATTCCAGTAGTATCTCAGGGCGTTCTAGGCTACACTCCGACACGACTTGTACCGCTTTTGGGGGTCTGACTTTTACCAACCCCCTAGGCACGACATGTGATGCTCATAGACGAACGGACCGGACTGTACGGATATTGTCACTGACAGGCTCAGTATGGTGTCAGGATGAGTTCGCTCATCGACGTCCCTTTTGGTCAATAGCTGGTGGCCCGTCACGTATTGGCTTATACCTCTGACGTGCTGGTGGTTAAATCCACAGCCATAGTATTGACGAGTCTTTAGAGTCCACCACACAGACAGTTACTCAAGTTTCGGGCGAAACGCTGTAGAGGCCATATGGAGATATGGCAGGGTCCGATCAGATACGTGCGGTATTGCACGGATCAGGATCGGACGGTTTGTACTAGTGGCCGTATGGATATATGGCAGGGTTCGATCTAATACGTGCGGTATTGCACGGATCAGGATCGGACGGATATTACTAGCCTTCTTTGGTTTAAGCCGGATCCTAGTTTAGTACAGTGTAGATTTTGTCTCATTGCATTTGTATCCGGTCGGAATACAGATGCGGGTGTGTATGCACAGTATCGGGGTTTTCCTGTAATTTATTACGGGACCAGTTTTCTGGAGTTGCCAGTTTGGATTCCGTTCCGGCCTGTTTTCCTTTGTTCTTTCCCGGCCGGACTTTTCCGATGGAGGGGGTTATTTGCAAGTTTGCAAATAACCATTTGTGGAGGGGTTCTTTGTATTTGTGGCATTATGAAAGATTAAGCATCTTTGCTTTTCATGATGGCTTGCTTTTTGAGATTAGAAGTGATTAGAAATTGATTTGAGAGAATGATCATTTCCTTTTGGATGTGGTCACCCCCTTGCTTTTACTACACTCACCTCCCTTCTTGTTATGGTTGGTTATTCCTTTCCTCCACCATTCTCACTAGAAGAAGATAGGCTTCACTTGAGAGAAAAAGAATGAGAGAGTTCATTTTTTTTTTATGTGAGGAATTCTTCATCTCATCTTCTTCTTGCTAGAAAATTGAAAGCACCAATTTTCTTTACCTCTTCCTCCATCCATCATTGGCAACTACATAAACTCCAAGAGACAAAGTTTCTACACTACATTCTACAGCAAACCTTGGGCATGTCGACTAGCCAGCTTCGTGCCCGAGTTGCCTCGGCATTGAGGTAGGAGCCCGTAAAAGATGCAGACGATATGGTGCCCTTCCGGCAAGGAGGCGACGACCGGAGTTTCCGCGGGAGATCGGGACGATGACGAGAAGACCGGAGGACTCGGATCACTCGGTATATCTCTCACCCTTTCTCTTGATTGCTAGTATCGGTTAATGGTTACGATCCGGGTTTATTGTCCGCGGTAGCGCCAGTTTAAAAGTTAAGAAAAATTTTGATTCCGCATTTTGGCCTCGGATGGACGGCCGGGGCGCTGCCGTGGCGCAACATAGTATCAGAGCTACGCCATTAACCTTGTCTAGCTTTGTCTAATGTGTTTTACATTTCCGATCGACCAAAATTCCAAAAATACGCGTTTTCTTTACATCAGTTTTCTGTTGATTTTTTCCTTGCTCAAAAAATTTTTCAGGTTGCAGAAAAGTGATGTACTGGAAAATATAAGGCTGCTGTAGAAATTCGACAGAGTGATTCCTTAGTGGGAGCACGGAACCGCGGCCAAACCCCCCTTTGGGCCGCGGTTCCGCCGCACTATGGTCAGATCACTGTGTCGTTTTTCTTCAGTTGCTTTCTGGGCTGATTTTAGGGGTTTTGGAACATTAATTTTGGGACCAGAATTTATTGATGTGCTACAGTAGTACTTGGGGGCCCAATTGTTAAAATTTGATCGATCGGATATTTTGAACACATTGGTTCACAGTATTTACATTATATCTGTGACCGTGAATGTCACTTGATCGGTAAATCCTGTCTAACTGCTATAGCCCAGTTAGACGGATTTGCGAACGTGACTTTCACGTTGATGTTCTGTGTATTGCTGTGATGTTGCGGATCGGTCGTGGGGGATAGCCTGAATGCAATGTTAGTACAGTTTTGTTCTATATGTACATTTGATATTGCGGGGCGAGCGTCCGACATGTGGACTGCCGTCACTGCCTGTTTGTATTATTCTTTTGGGGCACGACCTGGTTGCGGTCGATGTACCCGTTGTATGTATATTTTACTTTCTGTACTAGGATTACCCCAGGAGGGGTGCACGGATAGCCGGGTTCTAGAGGGCAACGGGCCCGCATCTCTTGGCATTGAGACGGAGGGGGCTTCACTCTAGGATTGGCGGGCTATTCGCCGCACTCGTAGGGGGTACAAGTTGACCCAGGAGGGGTGCCCAAGTTACCGGATTCCATGAAGTGCTGGGTGGTCCATTCACGGTGCTGAAGGGGGCTGCCTCGCTTCAGGTTTTGGCGAGTGACTTGCCGCGCCCGTAGAGGTCTAGGATTTCATTGCACAGGCTATCCACACGACCAGGGGAACGTCGGGTTTCAGCAGCGGCTCTGTGAAACCCGGGGATCCCAGATATCTGTATTGTTCTGTGATGCTGTACATTTTTGTGATGTTGCACTTTATCACGCCTTGAGCGAAATATAATATATTGGTATATATATTAGTAGATGTTGTATATGTTTTGCATCCGCGCTAGTCCAGTCCCCGCTCTTTCGTTAGTTAGCTAACCTAACGGGTAATGACGGGACCCAGTGGCGAATGCGGATGGCATATACGTACATCAGTATATTTTCGTTCTTTGTGGTGTGATCAATTGATGGGACTGCGTTGATTCGGATCAATGCAAGCTAAACAAACCTATTCTGATGTTGTTGGAACATTTTTTTCTCAAAAGGCTGTTATTGCAAGGACGTTCACTTTTGTTTTGCATCGTGGTATTCATTTGGAATATCCTGCTCCTCAGTCGACGAGGCAAGGGCCGAGATCCCTTCACCGGGAGTGACCCCTTGGACAGAAGTTTGCGTCAGTGCATTAACTTCACTATAGCTGATTACTTTTGCTTTGCATCGTGGTATTCAGTTGGAATATACTGCACCTCATTCTACGGGGAAAGAGCCGAGATCCCTTCACCGGGAGTGACCTCTTTAGCAAAGGTTTTTCGTCACTATATTTTTATAAAAGGCTATGCAGTTCCTTCAACGATATCAAGTTCATTACGTTAAAGGTTTTTCGCCAAAAACCATTCGTAGCCCTCCGTCATTTCTTATGGGTATTATTTAGTATTTGTGCTGCGTTTGTTGACTCCGTCAAGGCGTAGTGTACGGTAGCTAAGTGGTGCTTGTTTGTTGCATAAATGGGATTGGTTAGGACAGTCGTGCAGCCTTGTTGACTCCGTCAAGGGCACGTACGGGTGGGTTTAATGCAATCCAGATAATGACGGGTTGAACTTGACTAGGACTCTTTGATTTGTTGACTCCGTCAAGGTCACTTGAGTCCTAGGGGTAAAAAATCACATCGGGAGTTTCAAAAGAACTGAAACTTGCCAGGCATGCGCATACCTTCTGGAGTGTGGTGACTTGAGTGGATTCCGTCAAGTTATCATGCGATGATAGTTGGATCCCGATTCCCACTGATGAGTTGGTTTACTCCTCGGGTGATCCCGACTAATTCTTCTTTCAGGTTTGGAGAAGAATTTGACGTTACAGTGGGAGGTTTCCAGATTAGATAAAGTGATAACCATTCTGATCTAGGCTAGAGTGCACGCTGAGTGTTTCTTTTCTTCTCTCTCTCTTTGGCAGCGACCAATGACCCGACCCTAGACTATGACTCAGTAACCAAGTTGACCGAACCTTCTTAACAATGGTCTTTGGATTGTCAGAGTTGCAAACCTCATTGCCACTCCTACTTTTACCCTTTTCTCCAGGACACCCCGTAGTACTACGAAGGTCCACTTCCATTGGACAAAACCATCGTATGGTTATATACGAACTCGAAGGAATTCGAGGATGGTTTCCGGTTCTGGAGAAAACGGATAAGGTTTATTCAGTTGTCTTTTCCTTTTTGCCTTCTCTCAAGTTACGAGTACTCCTTAGTTTAGGAGATAGTACACCTATTACGCAAATTGGATAGTCTTCTTCCAAATCTTAGGCTGGTGCCGACTGGTAGGGAATGAAGAAAACCAATTAGCCTAAACGGTGTGCAGAAGGTATTAAGATTAAGATAAAGCAAGGGATTGGTAAGAGGGCAAAGTAAATTGAGACTGATATTCACGACCAAACCAAGTATTTCTTCGCCAATCCTAAATCACCTTTGTATTTCTCCAGGACACTCCGTATCACTACGAAGATCCACAGTTTATTGGATACTCCATCGTATGGTTATATACGAACTCGAAAGGAACTTGTTCCGGTTCGGGGATGGATTCTGGTCCAGGAGAAATAGGAATAAGGTTTATTCGGTTGCCTTTTATCTTCACCTTCTCTCGCATTGCGAGTGCTCCTAGGATTAGGACAGTACACCCATTATGCTTATTGGATAGTCTTCTTCCAAACCATAGGCTGGTGCCGAACGGTAGGGAAGGAAGAAAACCAATTGGCCTAAAGGGGTGTGCAGAAGGTAATGACTAAAGACATATAAAGGGATTTGGAGAGGTGGCAAAGAATTATACGGTTATAGTTATGAATCTGGATAATGGTAGAGGCATTACTAGGAATACCAGGATACCCCATCGAAACATTTCAATGTTTCAGTTCAACTGTGTACTGTTAAAAGAAAACTGATTTCCCGATTGGACACTTGCTCCAGGGTATGTATTTACCAGGTTTGATTCTCACATCTGTATGGTTTTACAGATGATGAGTGGGAGTAAGTTATTGGGAATTAGGTGACCATCCTCATTATATCGGGATTCGTTGTAATTGGTGATATTTGAGGAAGCCACCTGGGTTGTTTGCCGGTCGGCGAATATTTGGTTTTGAATATCCGTTGTTATGCACCAATTTTAAATTGATATATCTGTACGTCTATTTTCATAGAGTGAGATATACCTTTTTGAAATTATGTCTATGACATTTACCTATATCAGTGGATGGTTAGGTAAGGAGTATTGAACAGCGGTGTAATTCTTCTTAACCATAAGTACAGTTTTCAACCTACGACACACAGTGAATGAGTTATCAGACTCAAGGGACTTGTACAGAGTATTGTATGTTGTCCAGCGTCCATCAGGACAGAGGGGTTGGTCCTCATACTATATTCGGTTTACTTATGACTTCTCTAGTTTTTAGACAGCTGTTTCGTGGAAACACAGGGTCCGAATTTTGAGAAGTTATAGGTATTTGAATAAAGTAGAGAACCAAGTATTGCAAGTATCGGGATTCTTCAAAGTGATCGAAGATGTAGATGGTTGTGTGTGGTATTCAGTTGATAGTAATGATTAAGAGAACTTGCTTCTCTTTCAGGTTACTCATAATTGGAAGCATTCCTAAGTTGAATAACGCTGATCGGCCTCCTTCCATTTAGTTGACATGCACTGGAGACAGCTGCATGATTTGAATCTGGTTCAATTAAATCAGTGCCTCTGTTTCTATATTAGATATAGAACAGTTCATATCTTGACATTGTTAAGGTACGGGGAGTTGTCCGGCTTATGCTTAAAACCAGACTCTGGATAACTCAAGGCACGTTTCTGTAATGGCTGTTTGTGGGTTGACCCGGGCTATGACGAGGGTTGACTTTCTACCATCTGGAAGATCAATAGTGATATTGTTCTAGACTCGCCACAGTTTTAACAAAAATGGATTTTTTCAGAAAACAGTAGTGGGAGTATGGTAGAACTGGAAGTGATTCCAGAACCGCAAACGATTACTCAAGATTTGATAAGAACCTAAAGATTCAATCTGGCTTGACATTCCATTAGCCACTCCGCATATATGGTGGGTAGCCTTAGCCACTCGAGAGGTACTTCGGTATCCTCAAGGACGGTGGCAGGGAGGTTCTTGTTTACCCAGACTTGCCATTGCTGTTGTTCCAGACTGTGTGACCCGGCATGAGGATGAGTATAGCGTCATTGTAAACTGGCTTTAGAAGTGTACGTCTATATGACTCTGCCAGAGGGATGTCGTAGTCAGTGGGAGCAGCGGAAGCATTGGTGGACAGTTGGCTTATGTCTATTTATAGACTGAAGCAGATATAGCGGAGATAGATCATCTATTTCTAATGTGAAGTCATAGGTTTGACTTCATCAGAATAGGGGATGGATCTGCTAGGGAGGTAGTAGAGTGTAATGTCCTGGTATTTGGATGACATACACAGAGTAGGAAGTGATATTCCTATACTACGATCAGTTATACTTTGGTTGTCACACAGTGGTTTCTCCACACAGGACTTGGATATTATATCAGACATTCTGGTTACTAGATCTATGGTTTTGGATATAGATTTGGGTGGTTTCCTAATCTGGGTACCTTGACAGCATTCTATGAGTATTTAGAATGGACGACTCCTGGCACGGTAGTGTACCTGCAGGTGATGGAGTCACCCTCTCTAAAGGTGTCTCACAGACTAAAGGGGAAAGGGATACGCATGATTGACAGATCACCTGCTTAGGCAATTGAGTCAGTCATGAGATGTCAAGTACCACACCAGATGTTGTTCTTGCAGTAGGTGCAATAACTTGATATTAATTCAATCCTGGAGAAACAGTCGGAAGCAGTTTTAGAACATAAGTTGATGTTCTAGGGATGTGATAACGACAGCCTTTTTTAGGAGACGGTTATCATTCCAGGCTTCTAAGGTGACATGGATGGCAGAGTGGCTGTCGGAGTTATAGTTTCTCCTTCTGACGAGGGGAAGTATTTTGGACAGGTGGTCCAAGGCAATACTGAGGGAGGCATGGCGCTGAGTACTGATTAAGTTCAGTTATCGATACAGTCGAAGAAGTTTGGATTTGGAGTTCATTTATGAGCTAGGTCCCATCAGATATCCAGACATACTCTAAGACAGGTATTGCTCATTTCGGGAGATGGCTTTCTCTGTGAACTTGAGATTTAGAGAGACATAGAAAGAAACATCACAGCGGATCCACTCACTGAGGCTATTCCTCGAACGCAATAGTTTCGCAAACGAGCTTTGTGAGACTGACTAGTAGAGGAGTTTGGTGTTCGGTATCACACGGGCTGTGAGTATGTGACATTGCAATAATTAGCCTTGAGTGCAAGTGGGAGATTGTTGGAGATAGTGCCCTCAGAGTCAATTATTGGACCACAGGCACGTGATTGCAATGATTGAGGGAGGACCTATCCCGGTAAGACAGTCTTACTCGAGATGATAGTATGCTATCTGGTTTACCTTTATCATCGTGTACTGCTTCAGGTGACCTTACAGGTCGTTATTGCACGCTGATAGAGCCCTTAGGATTCTTGCTTGACTGCCAGCAGTATGATGGCGATCATATACGTGAGAGCTGGTGGTCTATAAGCACATCCTTAAAAGGTCCCTAGTCATGGGAGTTTCGAGACAGGGCATCGATTCTCCAGAGTAGACTAGTGTATACAGTCGAGACCCCGACGAGGGGCGGTGGTCGGTCTCACAAGCCAATGGTGTCAGTTGGTTCACCTAAGATGTATACAGGTGCTCATTGGGTTATGAGTACACCGGCCATGACTCGCCGGGAACATGCTAGTTGGTCTTATACCTGACGTCAGATAGCAGTTCCCTGGTGACATGTGTACAGGTTAGTTCATCGACCTGGGGATCGTCATTTGTCTCGTGTGAGTTCCCACTGTACTTTGATTACTACCCTACCACGGCTCAAAGGAGTCGTGCAAACAGGTTTTAGTTGGGTACAGTCCCGAGCCACATGGAGGCAGTGAGCGGATCTCCAGGGGTTCGTCTCTCCCGGTATTGGGGGTGAGGTCGCGCTGTGTCTAGGAGAGCCATTACGCAAAGCCCTCGGCCGAGGCAGGAGATTTACTGGTAGGTATTCCAGTAGTATCTCAGGGCGTTCTAGGCTACACTCCGACATTACTTGTACCGCTTTTGGGGGTCTGACTTTTACCAACCCCCTAGGCCCGACATGCGATGCTCATAGACGAACGGACCGGACTGTACGGATATTGTCACTGACAGGCTCAGTAGGGTGTCAGGATGAGTTCAATCATCGACGTCCCTTTTGGTCAATAGCTGGTGGCCCGTCACGTATTGGCTTATACCTCTGACGTGCTGGTGGTTAAATCCACAGCCATAGTATTGACGAGTCTTTAGAGTCCACCACACAGACAGTTACTCAAGTTTCGGGCGAAACGCTGTAGAGGCCGTATGGAGATATGGCAGGGTCTGATCAGATACGTGCGGTATTGCACGGATCAGGATCGGGCGGTTTGTACTAGTGGCCATATGGATATATGGCAGGGTTCGATCTGATACGTACGGTATTGCACGGATCAGGATCGGACGGATATTACTAGCCGGCTTTGGTTTAAGCCGGATCCTAGTTTAGTACAGTGTAGATTTTGTCTCATTGCATTTGTATCCGGTCGGAATACAGATGCGGGTGTGTATGCACAGTATCGGGGTTTTCCTGTAATTTATTACGGGACCAGTTTTCTGGAGTTGCCAGTTTGGATTCCGTTCCGGCCGGTTTTCCTTTGTTCTTTCCCGGCCGGACTTTTCCGATGGAGGGGGTTATTTGCAAGTTTGCAAATAACCATTTGTGGAGGGGTTCTTTGTATTTGTGGCATTATGAAAGATTAAGCATCTTTGCTTTTCATGATGGCTTTCTTTTTGAGATTAGAAGTGATTAGAAATTGATTTGAGAGAATGATCATTTCCTTTTGGATGTGGTCACCCCCTTGCTTTTACTACACTCACCTCCCTTCTTGTTATAGTTGGTTATTCCTTTCCTCCACCATTCTCACTAGAAGAAGATAGGCTTCACTTGAGAGAAAAAGAATGAGAGAGTTCATTTTTTTTTTCATGTGAAGAATTCTTCATCTCATCTTCTTCTTGCTAGAAAATTGAAAGCACCAATTTTCTTTACCTCTTCCTCCATCCATCAATGGCAACTACATAAACTCCAAGAGACAAAGTTTCTACACTATATTCTACAGCAAACCTTGGGCACGTCGACTAGCCAGCTTCGTGCCCGAGTTGCCTCGGCATTGAGGTGGGAGCCCGTAAAAGATGCAGACGATGTGGTGCCCTTCCGGCAAGGAGGCGACGACCGGAGTTTCCGCGGGAGATCGGGACGATGACGAGAAGACCGGAGGACTCGGATCACTCGGTATATCTCTCACCCTTTCTCTTGATTGCTAGTATCGATTAATGGTTACGATCCGGGTTTATTGTCCGCGGTAGCGCCAGTTTAAAAGTTAAGAAAAATTTTGATTCCGCATTTTGTCCTCGGATGGACGGCCGGGGCGCTGCCGTGGCGCAACACGGAAAACTCCCTATATCTTAACATCGTTAAGATATAAATTGATTCTATATAAATCTAATATAGAAACAAAACCACTAATTTAATTGGAACCAGATTAAAAATCATGCAGCTGTCTCCAGTGCATATCAACCAGATGGAAAAAGGACAATCAACGTTACTCATCTAGGAGTGCATCAATATATGTGTAACCTGAAAAAGAAGCAAGTTCTCAAAACCATTAGTATTAACTGAATACCAAAAACAAGTATCTACATCTTCGACTTCCTCGAAGAATCCTGATACTTACAACAAATGGTCCTCTACTTTATTCTTATACCTATAACTTTTGAATATTTGGACCGTGCATTTCAACGAAATACATGTCCAGAACTGGAGAAGTCATAAGTAAACAGAATATAGTACGAGTACCAACCCCTTTGTCCTAATGGACACTGGACAACAAACAATACTTTGTATAAGTCCCCTGAGTTCAATAACTCAAACCCTGTGCGTCATAGGTTGAAAAACTGTACTATGGTTAAGAAGAATTACACCGCTGTTGAATGTATCTTACCTAATCACCAACTGATATAGGTAAATGTCATAGACACAATATCAAAAAGTTATATCTCACTTTATAAAATAAATGTACAGATATATCAGTTTGAAATTGGTGCATAACAATGGATATTCAAAACCAAATATTTTCCATCCGGCAAAAACCAGATGATTTCCTTAAATATCACCAATTACAACGAATTCCGATATAATGAGGATCTAATCACCCAATTCCCAATATCTTACTCCCACTCACCATCCGTAATAACATGCAGATGTGAGAAACTGATCTGGTAAATACATACCCTGGAGTTAGATTCCAATTGGGAAAACAGTTTTCAATTAATATCGCACAGTGAAACTGAAACATAAAAATATTTCAAAAGGGGTTAACTGGTATTCCTAGTAACGCCTCTTCCATTATCCTGAATCATGACAGTAACCATATACTTACCTGCCCTCACTACAATCCCTTTAATATATGTCTTTACTTATTACTTTCTGTACACCTCCTTTACGCTAATTGGTTTTCTTCATTCCCTACCCTTTGGCCCCAGCCTAAGGTTTTGAAGAAGACTATCCAATAAGCGCAATAGGTGTACTCTCCTAATCCTAGGAGCCCTCGCAACCTGAGAGAAGGTAAAGAGAAAAAACATCTGCATAATCCTATTCAATTTCTCCTGAACCAGAATCCATCCTCGAAAAAGTTCCTTCGAGTTCGTATGTAACTATACGATGGATTTATCCAATGGAAGTGGATATCCGTAGTGATACGGAGTGTCCTAGAGAAAAGCAAAGTGGATGTAAGAGTGGCAGGGGTATACACGGTCTTTGTCGTGAAAGATGGTGATCGCAATTTACTTTGCCATTATTCTAATCCATTTATATGTCTTTACTCATTACCTTCTGTACACCACAGTTAAGCTTGTTGGTTTTCTTCCTTCCCTACCGTTCGGCACCTGCCTATGGTCTGGAGGAAGACTATCCAATAAGCTCAATAGATATACCCTCTCCTAATCCTAGGAGCCCTCACAACCTGAAAGAAGGTAAAGAGAAAAGACAACCGAATAATCCTATTCAATCTCTCCAGAACCAGAATCTATCCTCGAAAAAGTTCCTTCGAGTTCGTATGTAACTATACGATGGATTTATCCAATGGAATTGGATGTTCATAGTGATACGAGGTGTTCTGGAGAAATGTAAAGGTGATATAGAAGCGGCAATGATGTATGTGACACCGTGACATTCCAAAAGTCAAAGTGTTTTAAGAAGGGTCGGTTAACTTGGTTTCATGAGTTTTAGTCAAAGGTTGGGTCATAGTCACAGCCAGAGAGAGAGAAAAGAAACACTCAGCGTGTACACTAACCTAGATCAGAATGGTTAATCATTTTATCTAATCTGGATGGCTCCCACTGTTTCCTCGAATTCTCCTCCAAACCCAAAAGGAGAATTAGTCGGAATCACCCGAGGAGTAATCCTACTCATCAGTGGGAATCGAGATCCAACTATCATCGTATGATAAGCTGATGGAAGTCACTCATGTCACCACACTCTAGAAGGTATGCCCAAACCTGGCAAGTTTCCTGTATGTTTGAAACACCCGATATGAGTTTTTACTCCAAGCGGTTTATGACCTTGACTTTGGCCAACAAATCATAACCCACAAGTCAAGTTCTACCCGTCATTGTCCTGATTGATTTAGACCCACCCGCACACACCCTTGACATTGGCCAACAAAGTGGTACGACTGTCCTAAACCAATGCATATCCATGCAACGAATAAGCAACACACAGCTACCGCAAACGATGCCTTGACTTTGGCCAACAGACACCGCACGAATACTATGCATTACTTATCCGAAATGACGGAGGGCTACGGCTCGTTTTTGGCGAACAACTATTAACGTAATGAACTTGATATCGTTGAAGGAATCTAAGCGGTTTTTATAAATATATAATGGCGAAAACTTTTGCTAAAGAGGTCACTCCCGGTGAAGGGATCTCGGCTCTTTCCCTGTTGAATAGGGTGCAGGATATCCCAAACTGAATACCACGATGCAAAGCAAAAATAATCGACTATAGTAAAGTTATTATGTTGACGCAAACTTTTACTCAAGGGGTCACTCCTGATGAAGGGATCTCGGCCCTTGCCTCGTCGAATGAGGTGCACGATATTCCAAAATGAATACCACAATGCAAAGCAAAAGAGAGCGCCTGTAATGTCAGTTTTTAAAAGCTTGGTTCCAACAACATCATATATAGGTTTGTTTTATCCTTGCATTAATAAGAATCAATGCAGTCCCATCAATTAATCACACCAGAAAAGAACGGAAATAAAATGTACGTATATGTCATCCGCATTCGCCACTGGGTCCTGTCATCACCCGTTAGGTTACTTAACTAACGACAGAGCGGGGATTGGGCTAGCGCGGGTGCAAAACATATACGACATCTACTAGTATATATAAATATATATATATATAACATTCGTCCCAGGCATGGTATAAAGCAACATCACAGAAATATCACAGAAGCAACACAGAATGGTAGGTAATCTGGAGCCCCTGGTTTCACTTGAGCCGCAAGTGATACCCGACGTTCCCTGTCATATGGATAGCCTGTGCAATGAAACCAAGACCCCTACGAGCGCTGCAAGTTACCCATAAAACCAGAAGTGAGGCAGCCCCCTTCAGCAACGTGAATGGACCACACAGCACTTCACGGAATCCGGTAACTTGAGCACCCCTCCTGGGTCAACCTATACCCCCTACGAGTGCGGCGAATAGCCCGCCAATTCTAGAGTAAGGTCCCCTCCGTCCCAAGGCCATGAGATGCGGACCCGTTTCCCTCTAGAACCTGGCTATTCGTGCACTCCACTGTGGGGTAATCCTAGTACAGAAAAGAAAATAATATACAAGGGTGACATCGACCTCAGCCCGGTCGTGTCCCAAAAGAATAATATACAAACTGGCAGTGACGGCAGTCCACATGTCGGACGCTCGCCCCGCAATATCAAATGTACAAATGAAAACAACTGTACTATCATTGCACCATTGCTATCCACCATGACGATCCAACCAATATCATAGCACAACACAGAACATCAACGTGAATGTCACGTTCGCAAACCCGTCTAAAAGAACATATAGCAGTTAGACGGGTTTACCGATCAAATGACATTCACGGTCGCAGATATAAATGTATGTACTGTTAAACGCCCACTTATAATATCGATCGACTAAATTTCCAAATTGGCTCCAATAGAAAAACCACACTTCACTGAAACTTGGGCCAAAACAGAATATCACAAAAATCACAATTTCAAGTCAGAGGGCTACAGTGAAAATTTGAAGGCCTGTCGCCAATAAATGGCCACGGAACCGCCGCCAATAAGGGGTAAGTGCGGTGGAACAGCGGCAAGTTAGAGGCATCACAAGCCCAAATTATTTGTGTAGCCTTAAATTTGCCTGCACGGATTTTTAAGATGCCTGAAATAATTCTTTGACCACTTTTGAAAATCGACAGCAAACGTGAAAATGGAAACATGATTTCGGAAATTTCTGTCGATCGATCTTTCAAGCATGTTTAAATAAGCAAGTAAGGGGTTTAAAGAGTGGCTATCATACCATGAAGGGTTCCGTCAGCGCCCCGGCCAACAAAACGCTGCCAAAATGCGGAACAAAATTTTCTAAACTGGGGCTACCGCTACCCGATTTGCGGATCGATCTTAAACCGTAAACTAGCAAACTAACTAAGATTTAGAATCGTTATACCGAGTTGATCCGTGTCCTTCGGTCTTCATTCCAAGCTCCTAATGGCTCGTTGATGTGGTTTGGTTGCCGGTCTTCCTTCGTCTCCGATGATCCACCCGAGGGAAACGGCGCAAGCTCCAGCTTCGTCGAACGAAGCAACCGACGCTCCAAAGTTGCTAACGATGGAGAGTCGAGGTGTAGAAAGTGTCACTATAATTTTTTCTCTTTTCTTTTTTCTTAATGAGCAAACATAGAAGATGAATGAGGTGGTGAGGAAATCTTGGCATGAACAACAATAAAAATGGTTAACTCTTTTTTGTGTGAATGAGAGTGAGAGAGAGCTAGTGTTGTTCCATCTAATCCCCAAATTGAAATTGAACCCCTACCCATAGTGGCCGGCCCCTCATCTCTCCTCCACACAAAAAAAGTTATTTTCTTTTCCAATGTCAAATTACAATAAACAAATGAAACCATACTTTGAACCATGCCCAACACTATGCAAATGCCACCTCACACCACCACCTCATTTGTGAGTCAAACGAATTTCCAAGAATGGAAATTCATACAAATGATGTGGCACCTTCTAGAAGCTATTTCGTAGAAAATACGGAATACTTCCTGGTACATGTACCGAAATACATATACGCATATTCGTACAAAAATACAAATAGCCAAGAGAAAAAATGAATAGCGAACAATAATACTAGAATACGTATATACAAATACATATATAAATGGTTAAATCAAAATCCGATTTAATAATCCGGCGTAATCCGAAGCCGCTAGTATTATCAACCGTCCGATCAAAGTCTGCGCAGCAAGTGCACATATTTAATCGGACACCTGTATGTATCAACATACGTCATGTACACCATATCGCCTGAACCGTGAAAACCCTCTGTGTGGGACTCTAAAGCCTCGTCAATATGCTGGCAGTAGATTTAACCACAAGTACGTCAGTGGCACTAGCTGTACGTAACGGCTGCCCAGGTATTGAGCGAAAGGGAGGCCGACGAGCAAACTCATCCTGACCCCCTACTGAGCCTATTAGTGACAATATCCGTACAGTCCGGTCTGTTCGTCTAAGAGTATCGCATATCGAGTCTAGGGGGTGGATAAAGTCAAACCCCTAACAACGCGATATTTAGTGTCGGCATGATACCCATCACCTCCTGAGAAACTATCGATCCTGGATCGGTAATCCTCGTCTACCATGGCCATGGATTTGTAGTGATGGCCACCCGTACAGAATGCGACATCAACCCCCAATACCGGGAGAGACGAATCCCCGACGATCCGATCACTGCTTCCATATGGCTCGGGACTGTACCCAACTAAAACCTGTTTGCACGACTCCTTTGAGCCGTGGTAGGGTAGTAATCAAAGAACTGTGGGAACTCACACGAGACAAATGACGATCTCAGGTCGACAGACTAACTTGTACACATGTCACCTGGGAACTGCTATCTGACAATAGGTATAATACCAACTAGCAGGTTCCCGGCGAGTCCGTCCAGTGTACTCATAACCCATTGAGCACCTATATACTAGCTTAGGTGAACAAACTAACACCAGTGGCTTGTGAGACCTGGCCACCGCCCCTCGTCGGGGTCTCGATCAGTATACACTAGTCTACACAGGAGTATCAATGCCCGGTCTCGATACTCCTATGACTAGGGACATTTAAGGATGTGCTTATAGACCCCAGCTCCCACATATACGATCGCCATCATAATGCTGGCAGTCAAGCAAGAATCCTATGGGCTCTATCAACACATACATGATGATAAAGACAAACCAGGTAGCATACAATCATCTTGAGTAAGATTGTTCTATTGGTATAGGTCCTCACTCAATCATCATGATCACAAGTCCGCGACTGTGATAATTGCCTTGAGGGCACTATAGCCAACATATCTCTCTCTCACTCTCTCACGCCACCAAAAAGTTAGTTATTTTTCTTGGTCATGCCAAGATTTCCTCACCTCCTCATTCATCTTCTATGCTTGCTCATTAAGAAAAAAGAAAAGAGAGAAAATTATAGCGACACTTTCATACACCTCAACTCTCTATCTCTAGCGACTTTGGAGCGTCGGTTACCTCGTTCGACGAGGTTGGAGCTTACGCCGTTTTCCTCGGGTGGATCATCATAGATGGAGGAAGACCGGCAACCAAACTTCATCAAAGTATCGCTAGGAGCTTGGAATGAAGACCGAAGGACTTGGATCAACTCGGTATAACAATTCTAACTCTTAGTTAGCATGCTAGTTTAGGGTTTAAGGTTGATCCGTAAATCGGGTAATGGTAGCGCCGGTTTAGAAAATTTTTGTTCCGCATTTTGGCCGTGTTTCGATAGCCGGGGCGCTGCCGGAACCCTTTATGGTATCAGAGCCACCCTTTAAACCCCTTACTAGCTTGTTTAAACGTGCTTGAAAGATCGATCGATGGAAATTTCCGAAATCACGATTCCATTTTCATTGTTCCTGTCGATTTTCAAAAGTGGTCAAAATATTATTTCAGGCATCTTAAAAATCCATGCAGGCAATTGTAAGGGTACAGGAAAAATCTGAGCTCCTGAAGCCTCCAAATCGACGCGGAACCGCCGCACTTACCCCCTATTGGCGGCGGATCCGCGGCCATTTAGTGGCGATGGGCTTCAACATTTTTCCTGTAGCCCCCTGATGTGAAATTTTGATTTTTATGATATTCTGTTTTTGCCCAGTTTTATGTGCAGTGTTGTTTTTTGCTATTGGGGTCAATTTGGGAAATTTAGTCGATCGATATTTTAAGCGTGCGTTTGACAGTGCATACATTATTTTCTGCGACCGTGAATGTCACTTGATCGGTAAACTCGTCTAATTGCTATATGTCTTTTAGACGGGTTTGCGAACGTGACATTCACGTTGATGTTCTGTGTTGTGCTATGATGTTAGTTGGATCGTCGTGGTGGATAGCAATGGTGCAATGATAGTACAGTTTTATTTCATTTGTACATTTGATATTGCAAGGTGAGCGTCCGACATGTGGGCTGTCGTTACTGCCAGTTTGTGTATTATTCTTTTGGGGCACGACCAGGTTGAGGTCGATGTCACCTATGTATATTATTTTATTTTCTGTACTAAGATTACCCCGAGGTGGAGTGCATGAATAGCCGGGTTCTAGAGGGCAACTGGTCCGCATCTCAAGCCATTAAGACGGAGGGGGTCTTACTCTAGGATTGGCGGGCTATTCACTGCACTCGTAGGGGGTATAGGTTGACCCAGGAGGGGAGCTCAAGTTACCGGATTCCGTGAAGTGCTAGGTGGTCCATTCACGTTGCTGAAGGGGGCTGCCTCGCTTCTGGTTTTGCGGGTAACTTACCGCGCTCGTAGGGGTCTAGGTTTTCATTGCTCAGGCTATCCACATGACAGGGAACGTCGAGTCTCACTTGCGGCTCAAGTGAAACTCGGGGCTCCAGATTATCCACCATTCTGTATTGCTTCTGTGATGTTTTTGTGATGTTGCTTTATATCATGCCTGGGACGATTGTTATATATATTTATATATACTAGTAGATGTTATATATGTTTTGCACCCGCGCTAGCCCAGTCCCCGCTCTGTCGTTAGTTAAGTAACCTAACGGGTGATGACGGGACCCAGTGACGAATGCGGATGGCATATACGTACATTTTATTTTCATTCTTTTCTGGTGTCATCAATTGATGGGACTGCATTGATTCTTATTAATGCAAGGATAAAACAAAACTATATATGATGTTGTTGGAACTAAGTTTTTAAAAACTGACATTACAGACGTTCACTTTTGCTTTGCAACGTGGTATTCATTTTGGAATATTCTGCACCTCATTCGACGAGGCAAGGGTCGAGATCCCTTCATCGGGAGTGACCCCTTGAGTCAAAGTTTGCGTCAACGTAATAACTTTACTGTAGTCGATTATTTTTGCTTTGCATCGTGGTATTCAGTTTGGGATACCTGTATTCCATTCGACGGGGAAAGAGCCGAGATCCCTTCATCGGGAGTGACCTCTTTAGCAAAAGTTTTTGCCACTATATATTTATAAAAACCACTTGGATTCCTTCAACGATATCAAGTTCATTACTTTAAAGGTTTTTCGACAAAAACCAGCCGTAGCCCTCCGTCATTACGGATAAGTAGTGCATAGTATTCGTGCGGTGTTTGTTGGCCAAAGTCAAGGCATCGTGTACGGTAGCTGTGTGTTGCTTGTCCGTTGCATGGATATGTATTTGTAGCGTCTTGAAAAGTCGTTTTGGTGTTTTCCTGAAATTCGGTGGAAATTCGGTATTTTTCCGAAAACCGTCTTTCTTGTTATTTTGCAGTTTAGGGCTAATTATACCTAAAATGGATAGGTAATTGCTTGTTTTTAGTAGCTAATGAGTTAAATATGAAATTCTGGTCGTTTAAAAATTTTCCCTAATTTTTCAATTTTTTAATATTATTTTAAGCCGGTAAGAAAATACATTAAATTAGAGATAAATACAAATTTTTCCGGGCTAATTTTAATCTCTAAAATTATGATAATTAAAATCTAGTGGTAACATAAATTTTTAGTAATTTATTTTGATTTTTAACAAATTTTTATGATATGAAACGAATTTATTGAATTTTAAGCTAAAACTTGCAATTTTTGACTTGTAGGGGGCCTTTTTGCATAAAATTTCTTTTGTAAAACCCCTCTCTCTTTTCCCTCAGCCCTAGGACAGCCCCACCTTGTGCAAGTCCAGAAATTTCTGGCCTCTTTTTCTTTGTTTCCTTTCTTGAGTTGATTTAGTTAGTTTATGGATTTATTTTAAATATAATTGATAAGTTATGGTACATTGACTTTGGAGACTTGACCCTTGACCTTTCCCACTCACCCACACCCCTCCCCCTCACCTCTTACTGGCCGAAACCTGCACCTCCCCCTTCTTCATCTCTTTTCTTTTCATTTTGTTCAAATTTCTTCAAGAAAACACATCAAAATGAAAATTAAAGCTTGCAAATTAAAACCCTCCTTCATCTTTCTTTTCCTTCACCTCTCCCGAGCATGGATCTTGGTGCTATGAGGCCATCAATTGAAGCAAAATTCTTCTTGCTAGATCTAAAATTTGAGGTATAAATTCTACTCTTTTATGTTGTTATGGTTAGAATTCTTTAATCTAGTTGTTTAGTGTTAATTTTAGTGTTAATCCTAATATAGTTTCTTTTAGTTAATGGTTGATATTAAACTAGGGTTTTAGAAACCATGTATTAGTTAATTAAATTTATTTTGCTATCTAGTGTTTTGCTAACCTTAATCTAAGTGGTTAACTTGCTTATTAGGCTAAAATCTAGTGTTAAATTAAGGTTTTTCATATATAGTTTGGTTTATGTTTGCTAATTACAAAAATCAAGAGAAGGTTTTGTTTATGGAAATTAGGTTTTTAAGCATAGTTAATGGTTTAAATTTAGTGTATTGGCTAGCTATTTGGTTAGTTTGGATGTTGGTGTTGGATGGTGTTAACTTTGTCGCTAAATTGTCGATGTTTGCATCAAATTGCAATTTCTAGCTTACTAGGTTTTTATTAAAATATTGTGGCGAATTAATTGCGATATCTAGATTATTTTGTTGGCATATCCTATGATATTTAGGATGTGTGAGTGAGGATTTTTTTTTGAGTAATCGGGTTGTAGTTTTGCCGGGCGACCAAATCGGCGATTTTTGCAGTTTTTGCGATTTTCGCGTGTGTTTCGCGCACCTTGTGCACTTTGTACCTAGCTTGTGAACGTTAGTATTTTCGTTTGGGTTTTGCGTCGTTCTTGACATGTAACCTTATGTTTGGTATTGATGTAAATTCCAGGTCCGGTCGCGGAGACGTCAGACGCGGCTCGAAAGGGGAAGCGGTGATTGGACGCAGCTAGCTAGGGATTTCTGTGAGTAGATGTAATATCTACGGGGGACTATCGTTGGATGGCGCAAGCCGCCCGATAGTTTTAGTAATTTAAAAATATTTTTAATGATGTTAGTAATTAGGGGTGTAATACTTATATGATTATTTGCTGCATCCATGCCTTATATTGACATACATATGCGAACCCATGTTATAGGACACCTGCACCATTGCCAGGGTTTTTATATGCAGTACGAGCACTATTCATGCTTACACACACGCCCTGGTAATTGCCATGCCACCACACTAGATAACCTATAATTTGAAACCTTTACTAATTGATGCTTAAACCTGTGCTATTGCCTTTAATTCCTTAAAATGAAATCGTAGGATTGCTATTCATGTGCATGTACCTCATCATATTAATTGTTCATGCCTAGTCTATTAATCATGCATTGTAGCTTAATTATTAATACCATATGCATTCATCACCATTGACATATGCACTTATGAGGATTTCTTGAGATTTTATGATATTTCTGGATTTCGGGGGAAAGCCGCAAAATTTCTAAACTTATTATATTTTTAAAATATGTAAATTGCGGTTTTCTAGTGATGTAAGTGTCGTCCACCATGAGTTTGCTGTGGTTTTGGAAATCCGTGTCGAGGAGTGGAGGAACCGGCACGGGTACATGGTGGGCCCGGTAAGGTACCCCGGGGCAAGAGGAATGTGGTGTTGACGTTGAGCCTGGCAGGGGACGGATTACCTACCGGTGACTGTTTGGGACGGCGGATATCCAGAGGATACCGACCGTGGCCGCTAGATGATGAGATATTGATATTTGAGATGGGTCAGCCGGACGGCTGAGGCCAGAGATACATTTATGAGATTTGAGACAGCTTTTGTGTGTCGTTGCTGGACACCGGTTCTCGTCGATTCTTTGAGTATTTTGCTGGCATTCTAAAAGAGTTTCAAAAACAAAAAGAGATAAATGTTTCTTATATATACCTTTGAGACCTCAGATATTCATGTTGCATACATATTCGTACACTGATGTTGTATACACACCTGCTAGTGCACCCATTCATACCTGTATTTTAGATGCTAGGATGCTTGTGTGCATGCATACGATAGCCTTTGTAGGTGTTATTTATTACTCACGAGTTGGCAACTCACCCCCGTTGTGCCACAGTCTTTTGCAGGTCCGCTCCGTCAGTTCAGTAGCGGCGGGCGCACTTGTTCTTTTGCCTCTTTTGCCTGAGCTCGAGATTTGCTCATAGGTGGGTTATGTTATTATTTTTGTACCACCTTGTATATTCTTTGTATCTAGTGTACTCCATCTACTGTTTTTACCAGTACTATTGTATATATTGACCTAGAGATGAGACTGTGAGATTTGTAGACTTTTGTGCTGTATTTTGGGGTCGAGCTCACTTGAGTCGACAAGCTGTTTTTCTTATGCTTCATTATGATTATTTCGCATGTTGTTGCTTTATATTGCGTGGGATTTGTGACCGCCTTGTGGCGAAGAGCTAGCTCCCGCTTGGGGATGCCCTATTTTGTTGGATTTATATATATTTTGTTGTACCCATTTTGGGGGCCAGTATTTACAAAGGAGACTTTGCCGAAATTTTCGGAAAAATTGGTATTGTTTTTAAAAAGTGTTTTACATGACTTATTTGATAAACTCGCTTTCAATTGATTGGGTTTTCTTCACTCTTTTGCTTAATTGGTTTTGTTTTCTGGGCTTTGGCTTACTTATTTTACGGACGTCTTTAGACGCTTCGTAAACTTAAGTGCCAGTCGCGTTCCGTACCCTGCGGGTCGTGACAGCATTGGTTTGGGACAGTCGTACCACTTTTTTAGCCAAAGCCAAGGAGGTGTGCGAGTGGGTCTAAATCAATCAGGACAATGACGGGTAGAACTTGACTTGCGGGTTATGATTTGTTGGCCAAAGTCAAGGTCATAAACCGCTTGGGGTAAAAATCATATCAGGATTTTCAAACATACAGGAAACTTGCCAGACTTGCGGATACCTTCTGGAGTGTGGTGACTTGAGTGGCTTCCATAAGGTTATCATGCGATGATAGTTGGATCCCGACTCCCACTGATGAGTAGGATTACTCCTCGGGTAATTCGGACTAATTCTCCTTTTGGGTTTGGAGGAGAATACGAGGAAACAGTGGGAGCCATCCAGATTAGATAAAATGATTAACCATTCTAATCTAGGTTTGAGTGCACGCTGAGTGTTTCTTCTCTCTCTCTCTGGTTGCGGCTTTGACCCGACCTTTGACTAAAACTCATAAAACCAAGTTGACCGAACTTTCTTAAAATACTATGAATTTTGGATTGTCACGGTGTCGCATATATCATTGCCACTTCTATATCACCTTTGCATTTCTCCAGAACACCCCGTATCACTACGAACATCCACTTCCATTGGATAAATCCATCGTATAGTTACATACGAACTCGAAGGAACTTTTTTCGGGGATGGATTCTGGTTCTAGAGAGATTGAATAGGTTTATTCGGTTGTCTTTTCTCTTTAACTTCTCTCAGGTTGTGAGGGCTCCTAGGTTTAGGGGAGGGTACACCTATTGAGCTTATTGGATAGTCTTCCTCTAAACCATAGGCAACGGTAGGGAAGGAAGAAAACCAACAAGCTTAACTGTGGTGTACAGAAGGTAATAAGTAAAGACATATAAAGGGATTAGAATAATGGCAAAGAAAATTGCGATCACCATCATTCACGACAAAGACCATGTATACCCCTGCTACTCCTACATCCACTTTGCATTTCTTTAGGACACTCCGTATCACTACGGATATCCACTTTTATTGGATAAATCTATCGTATAGTTACATACGAACTCGAAGGAATTTTTTCGAGGATGGATTCTGGTTCAGGAGAAATTGAATAGGATTATTCAGATGCCTTTTTTCTTTACCTTCTCTCAGGTTGCGAGGGCTCCTAGGATTGGGAGAGTACACCTATTGCGCTTATTGGATAGTTTTCTTCAAAACCATAGGCTGGTGCCGAAGGGTAGGGAATGAAGAAAACCAATTTGCGTAAAGGAGGTGTACAGAAGGTAATAAGTAAAGACATATTAAAGGGGTTGTAGTGAGGGCAGGTAAGTATATGGTTACTGTCATGATTCAGGATAATGAAAGAGGCATTACTAGGAATACCAGTTAACCCCTATGAAACAATTTCATGTTTCAGTTTCACTGTGCAATATTAATTGAAAACTGTTTTCTCAATTGGAATCTAACTCCATGGTATATATTTACCAGATCAGTTTCTTACATCTGCATGTTATTACGGATGGTGAGTGGGAGTAAGATATTAGGAATTGGGTGATTTGATCCTCATTATATCGGAATTCGTAGTAATTGGTGATATTTGAGGAAATCATCTGGATTTTGCCGGATGGCAAATATTTGGTTTTGAATATCCGCTATTATGCACCAATTTCAAACTGATATATCTGTACATTTATTTTATAAAGTGAGATATAACTTTTTGATATTATGTCTGTGACGTTTACCTATATCAGCTGGTGATTAGGTAAGGTGCATTCAACAGCGGTGTAATTCTTCTTAACCATAGTACAGTTTTTCAACATACGACGCACGGAGTTTGAGTTATTGAACTCAAAGGACTTATACAAAGTATTGTATGTTGTCCAATGTCCATTAGGACAATGAGGTTGGTACTCGCACTGTATTCTGTTTACTCATAACTTCTCTGATTCTAGACATGTATTTCGTTGAAGTGTATGGTTCATATTTTGAGAAGTTATAGGTATAAGAATAAAGTAGAGAACCATTTATTAGAAGTATCAGGATTCTTCGAAGTAGTCGAAGATGTAGATACTTGTGTTTGGTATTCTGTTGATAGTAATGTTTTTGAAAACTTGCTTCTCTTTCGGGTTACTCATATATGGATGCACTCCTAGATGAGTAATGCTGATTGTCCTCTTTCCATTTGGTTGATATGCACCGGAGACAGATGCATGTTTTTGAATCTGGTTCAAATTAGATTAGTGCTTTTGTTTCTATATTAGATTAATATAGTATCAATTTATATCTTAACGATGTTAAGGTATAGGGAGTTGTCCGGTTGATGCTTAAAACCAGAATCCGGATAAACTTAAGGCACGTTTCAGTAATGGCTGTTTGTGGGTTATCCCGGGCTTTGACGAGGGATAACTTTCTACCATCAGGAAGATCAATATTTATATTATTCTTGACTTGCCACAGTTTTTGTAAAATGGTTTTTTTCAGAAAAACACCAGTGGGAGTATGGTAGAACTGGAAGTTATTCCAGAACAACAAACGATTACTGGAAATTTAATAGAACCTAAGGATTCAATTAGATTTTGTAAGTTATATGTATACCCTAGAGGCCATTACTGTATATACATTGTATATTGTAGGGGATACTTGGACATATATAGGGAGGACTTTCTTGCTCGACATGGTAGTATGCTATCTGGTTACACTTTATCTAAACATGTATTCTGATTGTCTCTATGTCACATGTTGATAAAGCCCTTTGGATGAGTAGTTGACTACCAGGACTATGATGCAGATCATACTAGTAGGGACAGTGTAGTCGCCAAGTACATCCTTCAAATGTTCCAAGTCGTGGGAGTACCGAGACAGGGCATCGATACTCCAGAGTAGACTAGCGTATGCGCTTCTTGACCCATATGATAGGCGATGGATGATCTCATATCCATTGGTGTTTGACATCAGAGAAGGTATACGGATGCTCAATAGAGACTAGGTACACTGGACGGACTCGCCGAGAACTCCCAGAAGGTAATATACCTCAAGTCAGATGGCAGTTCTCTGGTGACACTGGTACAGGTTAGTCTGTAGACCCAAGATCGTCATAGAGTCTTGTGTGATTCCCACTGTGCTTTGATTTCCATCATACCACATCCAAGAGGGCGTGAAAAAAGTGGATTTTGGGTACAGTCCCGAATCACATGGAGGCAATGAGCGATAGGAGGGGTTTCGTCTCTCCCGGTATAGGGAGTTGATGTTGCGCTGTGTTCGATTGGCTATAACTGGAAATCCCTAGCCAGGGTTGCTGAGATTTACTGGTAAGTGTTATCAGTAGTTTCTCGAACTGTTATGGACCTCATATCGACATGACTTATCAAGTCACTAGGGTCTAACGTTTACCACCCCTAGACGAGATATGCGACATATCAGACGAAGAGACCGGACTGTACGGGAGTGTTACTGGTTGGATTCACGGAAGAATGTACATGCTTGCTTGTTGATCTTCTCATTGCTCAATACCTGGGTGGCTTTTACGTTTAGCTGACCGCTTACAGCTTGTGGGTGTTTGATATGATCATCACCTACTGCCGGCGTATTGACGATTCTTTAGAATCCTACACAGAGGTTTCCTGGCTCAGGCAAAACGGAGTAGGAGCACATTTGTGTTATGTGAGGGACCGAGAACAATACGTGTATGTGATACCGTATTAGATTCTTGCGATATGAGATATCGGCCGGGTATATGTGATATAGCCGGGTCGTCGGATCAAGTGTTGATTCGATGAACTGATACAGATTATATTAGTCAGTTATTTATGAAATAGCCGGATTATCGGATCAAGTGTTGATTCGATAATTTAATGTATAATTATATATTTGATATATTAAATTACATTAACTAATATAAGCTCACTTAAAGATTCTTTTTCTCACTCGGGTAATACATTGATATATATGTGATATATGTTAATTATATTATTTTATTTTGTTACAATAAATATTGTATATGTGATATATAATATTGTAACATGTTATGGTTATAAATGCAATATTATTTATGGAGTTTAGATATGGTTAGGGTTTGGATTAGGGTTATGCTTTAATGAAGCTTTCAAGAAGCTTCTTGAAGTTTTGACTTTGACCTTGATATTTTGTGATATTTTGCAAAGATATTTCTTTAACCCAACCCAACCCTTTAACCATAGTTAAATCTCTATAAGGGTTAAATCCTCTAACTTAATCCATGGTTGCAATTCTAAGCTCACACTTGATCCATTATTCATCACAAAAAGATTTGATCATCTTCTTCTTCTTTCTTGCTTGATGAAAAGCTTCACTAGCTTTTTCATATGTGATGATTTTGAGTGAGATAAAGAAAACAAATGAGAGCTAAATTCCTACTTCATCATCCTCATCTATTATAGCCGCTTAGATTAGGGTGTTTGCTTTGTTAATACTTGATTAGCAAAGCAAAAGCTTGGGCTTGAGTTTTTTCAAGGTAGATCATCTTTGTTATCGAAGATCGGAAGCAAGCTTGCATCTTTCTCTTCATGGAGCCTCTTTTGAGTCCGGATACTCGATGTTCACAGTGAAGGGACCTCAACACGGAGCTTTAGAAGTGAAGAAACGGACTACAAAGGTTATAATCCTTAACTCTTAGAAGTAAAGTTTTTTACTTGCTTTGTTTTGCATAATCTCAAGTCTAAGATCTTGGTTAGGGTTGTTCGGCACGTCTAAATTTTGAATCGGGCATGGTTGATGTCTTGTAGACCCTTATGACAGTGCCTAGTAACCCTACAGTGGTATCAGAGCCAAGTTAGAGCATTATACATTGTGTAGACGAAGTTAAAAGTCCAATCAAACCCCGCAACGTCGATTTACACCCCCTCTCTGGAAAATTTTTAAAATGTTGATTTTTTCTGTATTAAAAATACTCAGAAATATAAGCAGGTAATTTTATGGATGTAGGAGAAAAACGTACCCCTGAATCCATCAAAGCGCCGTGGAACCGCGACCAAACCAAGGTATTGGCGGCGGTTCCGCGGCAAGTCTTGAGGATTGAGGGATCGTTTTTCCCACAGTTGATCCGTAGGTGTTACCAAGTGCTTCTGGGAATTTTTAATATTACTCAAGTGTTGAGTTCTGGAGATCTTATCTATTTGTTGATTTGATCGGAAAGTTTAACTTCGTTTTAGTTTTTCCGGGTAATTTAGAACATGTTAAAAAGTTCGAACGGATATCAATAACTCACTTTTTCCCCTGCCGGAAAATTTCCAAGTGTTGGATTTTTTCCATAATTAAAGAACATTCATAGTCGTGCAAGTAACGCAGTGGACCCTCTAAAAGAACACAAACCTTAACTCGATTATGTGACCGTCTGAACCGCCTCTAAACCTTAGGGTTTGGGGGAGTACGGCGTTGCCACATATGAGGCGTTGGTTTGACCCTTCTACGGCTGGACCATCGGTACTGTGGCATGTGATGGATACTTTTTGAACTCCGCTCAAGTGTTGAGCTCTTTAGGAAATCTTAGGTGTTTGTTTATTCGATCAGAAAGTTTAACATTGTCTGTTTATCTGGAATGTGATACAATATTTGGAATCCACAGGTAGTCATGAGATAACTAATTTGAATGTTATAAATCTAGCGGTTTAGTCTCATTTGATCGGTTGCCACGGAATTTTGATGTGATCAAAAGTCCATCGCAATCACGTAGCGTGCGCGGATATTCGTCGAGTAAACTTAATAGATAGCCACGCCCCATAGCCCCGATCAAGTGACTGTAGGAGAACCCCATCGCCAAAAGCAACCGTTAGGGTGCTCGTGGCAGCGGTGTTCTGCCTTAGTGCACTTCGTCGACGGCATCCGGGGTGCGGCGGTCTACTAAAATTTGTGACGAGCATTCGATCAGGATGTCGGGAATCTTGTTGAATTGCCCGACTTGATATTGAAAAGTGTTTTCGAGATCGAGACTAAAATGCGGGGTTTATAATTATTAGGCATGCGATGTTTAAGGAAATCATTTGGTTAGGCATGAGATGACTAAGGAGGTTGCGGATTCCAACTGTTTTAGTTTTACACTTTCTTTTCTGTGATCGTAAGCGTAGTATGTGGTGTATCGCCGGCTTCGTTGCTATACATCAACGACAATCGGGATACGCATACTTTCTTACGTTGATGATATGAGATATTATGTGTTGCTTTGATATGTTATATTGGATCGTCGCGTTTTGAATAGCCGGAGGTTTTATGTGAGATGAAGGTTTTTATTTTCATTCATGTAAAATTCATTGTATGTAATATTCTTTTATTGGGGCACTTCCGGGCTGAGGATGATGTCACCATTGTATATTATTTACTTTTCCGTATTAGGTAGACCCAAGGCGGGGAGCACAAGTAACCGGGTTCTAGGGTCCAGTGGGAGACCATCTCGAGGAGTCGAGATCGGGTCTCCTAACCATAGAATTGGCAGTTTTGCTTGCCGCTCTCTTAGGGGTCTAGGGATGTGGGTTTGGCTATTCATCGCGACCGTGGAATCCGCGTTTTATACAGGCTCGCATAAAACACGGAAATCCTAGTATATCCAATATTTCATATGTTATCTTCTGCTGCAATGTTCTGTGATGAGATCATATTACTGCCTTAGATAAATGTTTATATTATATATATGAGATATATGCTATATTACTGATATCATTTCAAATGTGATGCTTGTGAAGCATAATAAAATGGGACTTCATTAATGAGATTAATGAAACTAAAAGAAACCTAAAGATGTTGTAGAAATTTGTCTTAAAAACAGGTAGCTCTAGTTCTTGCTTTGCATAGCGGTGTTCCTTGTAGAACATCCAGTACCTTATTCGATAAGGAAATAGCCGAGATCCCTTCACCGGGAGTGACCTCTTTAGCGAAACTAGCAGATGCTACAAACTCGGTTTGTCTTTTGATTGTTTTTATAGTTTTTGCTTTGCATAGTGATATTTGTGAAATATCCTGCACCTTATTCGATGAGGAAAGAGCCGAGATCCCTTCACCGGGTGTGACCTCTTTAGCAAAACTAGAAAAGGCCTAAAAAACATTCCATTTAAAATCACTCGATTCTACAACAATATCAAGTTCATTACGCAAAGGGTTTTCTTAAAACCTGTCGTAGCCCTCCGTCATTTCAGATAAGTACTTCATAGTATTCGTGCTGCGTTTGTTGGATTTCGTCAAGACGTAGTGTGGGGTAGCTATTTATGCTTATCTGTATAAGCATATGATGCGATTGAGTTAGGGTAGTCGTACGACTTTGTTGGCTTTCGTCAAGGGTCGTGCGGGTGGGTTTAATTCAATCGGGAAATGACGAGTTGAACTTGACTAGTAGCCTATCGTTTGTTGGCTTTCGTCAAGGTCATAGGATGCTAGGGGTAAAATATTATCGGGAATTTCAAGTGTTGAAATTTGCAATGAGATTGCATACCTTCTATGAGATAGTTGGATCCCGATACCCGATGCGAGTAAGAGTTACTCCTGGGAGAGTTTTACACATTACAATTAGCCGATCAAGTAGGTGTCTGGAAAGGTGTTAACGGGGTTATGCCTCTGGAAAAACGAGGTTTATTTTAATTAGGTCCGTGCGAAAGCACGGGGAACCTCCCTCAAAGTACCGGCACTGGCCTGGCTGAAAGATTGGCAAACTTGTAGAGTGTAATTAATCCCGGTTAGTCTTTCCTTTTAGGGTTTGAAGGAAGATTTGACTAAAACAGTGGGAGACATCCTGATTAGATATTTTAATAACCAATCTAATTTTGCAAGAGCATACGCTGAGTGTTTTCTTCTATCTCTCACCAGGTAGCGACCATGTCATGCCTTAATCAATATAATAATATGGATGTATTGACCGAACCCGTTTATTATACTGCGCTAGGGAACGTTGGTCCCGCTCCAATTTATAATTGTTATAAGACAGAGCAGGAAATAGGGGATTACCAGAATTCCCGTGCCGCCCAAACGAAGAAAGTGCATGCTGATGCATCTTCTTCGGGTGTGTTCATTACCGAGAACTGTTTCTCAGTATCCTTTACGTCTTGGTTATGAGATACCGGATCAGGATCCCGCAAATGTACTTTGTTACATGGGCTACAGACAGGTAGAGAACTGAGAACCGGTGATAAGTTTCAAGAGTTGGAAATAATGCAAGTGTTGCAGCCAAGTCTGTTGGCAGTTATCACCCTGTATTACTAGAATACATTGATTCTGAACGAATGTTATTAGATACCGAACCTGATATACAACATCATATCAGTCTCTTTATTAGTAAAGAAGGATATAATTTTGTATTGTTGGATAATGTTTTGAACATTTCCTATATCAAGTGTTGATCGGTTCAGGCATGTTATCTAAAAGCATAGACGTTCTAAATCAAACCACAGTTCTTAACGTATAGAACACACACAAGAAGAAAAGTTCAGAAATGAACGAATCCTTCTTGAGGCATTGTAGACTAGGTCATATCAATGCGACCCGACTAGCTGAAGTTACATAAAGATGCATATTTAAATTAGTTTGGATTTACATCTTGTAAGACTTGCCAGTCATGTCACAAAGATAAGATGACCACAGCTCCGTTTATTGGAAACAGAGAAAGAGTTAGTGAACTCTTGGGATTGATACATGATGATGTATGATAGTCCCATGTCTACGTATGCCAGGACAGGTTCTTTTTACTTCGTTATATTCACTGATGTTCTCTCAAGATTCAGACATATGTTCCTGTTGACACACAAGTCCGAAACTTTTAGGATAACCACAGAATATAAGTTAGAAGTAGAGAACCAAAAATGGGTATAAGTATTATGTCCTTTGATGAGATCAAGGAGGAGAATACTTGAGCACGGAATTCCTGGACTATTCTAAAGGAGAATAAGATTCTCTCTCAGCATTACTCCTCTGTATACACCATAGCACGTCGGTGTACCGGGGCAGAGCAATCGCACCCTATGTGATATGGTGTGCTCTATGACGAGTACTACTGAGTAGCCTATTTTCTTTTGGGGTTATGCACTTGAGAACTTGCATACCTATTGAAAAGGGTTCCAACCAAATCAGATGCCTACCACTCCATATGTAATATGGTATGGGGAGAACCCATCTCTTAAGGATGTTAAGATTTGGGGTTGTCCGGCCTATATCAAAAGCAAAATCCGGACAAGCTAGAGGCAAGGACAGTTCTGTGGAAGTTTGTTGGATATCCCAAGTATTTGCAAGGAAATATCTTCTACCACACCGAGGAAAAAAAGATGTTTTATTTCCCGGCATACCAATTTTTGGGAAAATGGGAATTTCTTGTGAAGAAATTAGTGGTCATGAGGTAGAACTGGAAGGAGTTCTAACTATACAAACTGCAGCTGATGATTTGGTAAACCCGGAGGATTCAATAGTTTACAATGAACCTCGGCCTCTCCGCCGATCTGGTAGGGTTCCTCATCCACCTGAGAGATACTTCGGTTTCTCTATGACAGGGGAGAGAGGATTGCATCATGTGATGATGACCCAACTAGTTTCGAGCAGGCCATCAGGAGTAGGGGACTCTGTGAGAATGGCTGGATGCTTAGCGATCTGAGATGGAATCCTTATACACCAACAAAATATGGACTTTGGTTGCTTTATTTGAAGGGTTAAATCCCCATCAGGAGCAAGTATATCTTGAGAAGATAACGTGGTGTACATGGAAAAGTTGAGACTTTCAAAGCTATGCTTAAGTCCATCCAGATCCTACTTGCCACTGCTACATACCATGACTACGATATCTGGCAGTTGGAGTCATGACAGCTTTTCTAAATGATGATTTGGAAGAGATCGTCTATAAGTACACAGCCAGAGGGCTTCATAGACAGTGGGAGCAGCGGAAACGTGTGCAAGATGTTTTATGTGATAAATCAGGCATCGCGGAGTTGGAACATCTGTTTTGATGTAGAATTCAAAGAGTTTGACTTCATCAAAATGGTAGATGAACCAAGTATATACAAAAAGGTAGTAGGGAGTATGGTGGTGATCCTCGTATAGTACGTAGATGACATACTCTTGATAGGGAAAGAGTTTCCTATGCTACGCTCGGTCAATCTCCTCTTATCACAAAGATTCTCCATATAGGTTCAAGGTGATACCTCCTAAATCCTGGGTTATGGATCTATGAGATAGATCTAATTGGATTTTAGGATTCTCACTAGTTATAGTGAGATGGTATCAATCGATCCTGGGGAGAATCGTTGGAAAGGTTCCAGGGTGATAAGGATGACTGAATGTCAATCGCAGGCATTGTCTTTACCCTTAGTGGAGGGCCGGTAGATTGGAAGAGTTCCAAGCTAGATACCGTGACTTACTAGACGATTAAAGGCAAGATACATCGTTACCAAAGATCCTACTAAAGAGACAGTCAGAATATATTTTAGTTCATGAGATGAACTTCGTTCCTGCCATTGTGTGACAATGGAGTTATGGCTTATGCCTTGGAACCCCCATCCCATCAGAGATCCAGACAAATTCTTATGCAGTATCGCCTGATCATAGAGATGTTTGATCTCCAGGGAGATCGAGGTTAGGTGAGTCGACACAGAGGACAACAGCGCGGATCCACTCACAAAGGACTATTTCCCAGAAGAGACTTTTATGGGATGGTTGAGTATGAGATACTTCAACCACAGCTGATTGTTTGGTATGCGTTACCACAACAGAAGGCTCTAGTGCAAGTGGGAGATTATTAGTTATATGTATGCCCTAGAGGTCATTACTGTACATACGTTGTATATTGTAGTGGATGCTTGGACATGTATAGGGAGGACTTTCTTGCTCGACATGATAGTATACTATCTGGTTACACTTTATCTAAATATGTACTCTGATTGTCTTAATGTCACATGTTGATAAAGCCCTTAGGATGAGTACTTGACTACCAGGATTATGATGCAGATCATACTAGTGGGGACAGTGTAGTCGCCAAGTACATTCTTTAAATGTTCCTAGTCATGGGAGTATCGAGACAGGGCATCGATACTCCAGAGTAGACTAGCGTATGCGCTTCTTGACCCATATGATGGACGATGGATGATCTCATATCCATTGGTGTTTGACATCAGAGATGGTATACGGGTGCTCAGTGGAGACTGGGTACACTGGACGGACTCGCCGAGAACTCCTAGATGGTATTATACCTCACGTCAGATGGCAGTTCTCTGGTGACACTGGTACAGGTTAGTCTGCAAACCCGAGATCGTCATAGAGACTTGTGTGATTCCCACTGTGCTTTGATTTCCACCATACCACGTCCAAGAGGGCGTGCAAAAAGGTGGCTTTTGGGTACAGTCCCGAATCACATGGAGGCAATGAGCGATAGGAGGGGTTTCGTCTCTCCCGGTATAGGGAGTTGATGTTGCGCTTTGTTCGATTGGACATAACTGGAAATCCCTGGCCAGGGTTATTGAGATTTACTGGTATGTGTTATCAGTAGTTTCTCGAACTATTATGGACCTTATATCGACACGACTTATCAAGTTACTAGGGTCTAACGTTTAACACCCCTAGGCGAGATATGCGACATATCAGACGAAGAGACTGGACTGTACGGGAGTGTTACTGGTTGGATTCATGGGAGAATGTACAGGCTTGCTTGTTGATCTTCTGATTGCTCAATACCTGAGTGGCTGTTACGTTTAGCTGACCGCTTGCAGTTTGTGGGTGTTTGATATGATCATCACCTACTGCCGGCATATTGACGATTCTTTAGAGTCCCAAACAGAAGTTTCCTGGCTCAGGCAAAACGGAGTAGGAGCATATATGTGATATGTGCGGGACCGAGAACAATATGTGTATATGATACCGTATTATATTCTCGCGATATGAGATATTGGCCGGGTATATGTGATATAGCCGGGTCATCGGATCAAGTGTTGATTCGATGAACTGATACAGATTATATTAGTCGGTTATTTATGAAATAGCCGGATTATCGGATCAAGTGTTGATTCGATAATTTAATGTATAATTATATATTTGATATATTAAATTACATTAACTAATATAAGCTCACTTAAAGATTCTTTTTCTCACTCGCGTAATACATTGATATATATGTGATATATGTTAGTTGTATTATTTTATTTTGTTACAATAAATATTGTATATGTGATATATAATATTGAAACATGTTATGGTTATAAATGCATCATGATTTGTGGAGTTAAAATATCGTTAGGGTTTGGATTAGGGTTAATCTTTAATGAAGCTTTCAAGAAGCTTCTTGAAGCTTTGACTTTGACCTTGATATTTTGTGATATTTTGCAAAGATATTTCTTTAACCCAACCCAACCCTTTAACCATACTTAAATCTCTACAAGGGTTAAGTCTTCTAACTTAACCCATGGTTGCAATTCTAACCTCACACTTGATTCATTATTCATCACAAAAGGATTTGATCATCTTCTTCTTCTTTCTTGCTTGATGAACAGCTTCACTAGCTTTTTCATATGTGATGATTTTGAGTGAGATAAAGAGAACAAATGAGAGCTAAATTCCTACTTCATCATCCTCATCTATTCTAGCCACTTAGATTAGGGTGTTTGCTTTGTTAATACTTGATTAGCAAAGCAAAAGCTTGGGCTTGAGTTTCTTTAAGGTAGATCATCTTTGTTATCGAAGATCGGAAGCAAGCTTGCATCTTTCTCTTGATGGAGCCTCTTTTGAGTCCGAATACTCAGTGATCGCAGTGAAGGGACCTCAACACGGAGCTTTAAAAGTGAAGGAACGGACTACAAAGGTTGTAATTCTCAACTCTTAGAAGTAAAGTTGTGTACTTGCTTTGTTTCGCATAATCTCTAGTCTAAGATCTTGGTTAGGGTTGTTCGGCACGTCTAAATTTTGAATCGGGCATGGTTGATGCCTTATACACCCTTGTGACATTGCCTAGTAACCCTACAGATTTGATGTTCCATTAGCCACTCCGCAGATTTTGGTGGGTAACCTCAGGCACCCGAGAGGTATTTCGGTCTTCTCAGAGACGGTAACAGGGAGGTTCTTGTTTACCCGGACTTGCCATTCCTGTTGTTCTAGACTATAAGACCCGGCAGGAGGATGAGTATAGCGTCGTTCTAAACTTGTTTTAAAAGTGCATGTATATATGACTCTGCTAGAGGGTTGTTATAGTCAGTGGGAGCAGCGGAAGCATAGTAGGCAAGTTGCTTGTTTCTATTTATAGACTAAAGCAGGTATAGCGGAAATAGATCATCTATTTTTGATGTAACAGTCATAGGTTTTGACTTCATCAGAATAGGAGATGGATCTGGTAAGAAGGTAGTAGGGTGTGATGTCCAAGGATTCGGGATGACATGCACTTAATAGGAAGAGATATTCCTATACTATGATCGGTTATACTTTAGTTGTCACAAAGTTGTTTCTTCACATAGGATATGGATATAATATCAGGTTTTCTGTTCACTAGATCTATGGTTTTAGATCTAGATTTTGGAAGTATCCTAATCTGGATACTTTGACATTAAATGGACGACTCCTGGCATGGTGGTGTACCTTCAGGTGATGGAGTCACCCTCTCTAAAGGTGTTTTACAGACTAAAGGGGAGAGGGATCTGCATGATTAGAAAATCACTTGCTTAGGCAATTGAGTTAATCATGAAATATCAAGTACTACACCAGATATTGCTTTTGCACTAGATGCAATAAGCAGATATATTAATCCAATCCTGGAGAAACATTGGGAAGCAGTTTATGAACATGAATGGATATTCTATGGATATGGTAACGACAGCCTCCTTCAGGAGACGATTATCATATCAGGCTTCCAAGGTAACATGGATGACAGAGTGACTGTCAGAGTTATAGTTTTCCCTCTTTTGAGGGACAGTATGTTGGACGGGTGGTCCAAGCGAATACTGAGGAAAGGCATGGCGCAGGATACTGATTAAATTCAGTGGACGATACAGTCTATGTAGTTTGCTGGATTTGGAGTTCGTTTCTGAACTGTGTCCCATCAGATATCCAGACAAATTCTAAGACAAGTATCGCTCATTTCGGGAGATAGTTTTCTCCACGAAATTGAGATTAAGAGAGATACAGAAAGAAACATTGGAGCGGATCCACTCACTGAGGCTATTTCTCGAACGCAATCATTTTTCGGAAACGGGTTTTGCGAATCTTATTAGTAGAGAAGTTGGGTGTTCGGTATCACACGGGCTGTGAGTATGCGACATCGCAATAATTGGCCTTAAGTGCAAGTGGGAGATTGTTGGCTATAGTGCCCTCCAGGCAATTATCTGTTAGTTGTATGTATGCCCTAGAGGCCAGTATTGTACAGATGATGTATATTATATTGGATGCTTGGACATATATAGAGATGACTTTCTTGCTCAATATGATAGCATGCTATCTGGTTGCTCTTTATCCTAACATGTACACTTGTCTCTTTAAACTGTCTTATAGTTACATGTTGGTAAAGCCCTTAGGATGTGTACTTGACTACCTGGACTATGATGCAGATCATACTAGTGGGGACATGGTAGTCCATAGGTACATCCTTCAAGGTCCCTAGTCGTGGGTGTATCGAGACGGGGCATCGATATACCAGTGTAGACTAGCGTATACGCTTCTCGACCCATGAGATGGGCGATGGATGATCCCATATCCATTGGTGTTTGACATCAGAGATGGTATATGGGTGCTCAGTAGAGACTGGGTACACTGGACGGACTCGCCGAGAACTCCCAGATGGTATTATACCTCACGTCAGATGGCAGTTCTTAGGTGACACTTGTGCTGCTTAGTCTGTAGACCCGAGATCGTCATAGAGTCTTGTGTGATTCCTACTGTGCTTTGATCTCCACCTTACCACGTCCATGAGGGCGTGCGAAACGGTGGGTTTTGGGTACAGTCCCGAGTCACATGGAGGCAATGAGCGATAGGAGGGGTTTCGTCTCTCCCGGTATTGGGGGTTGATGTTGCGCTGTGCTCGATTGGCCGTAACAGGGAAGTCCCTGGCCAGGGCTGATCAGAGTTTTGCTGGTAAGTGTTACCAGTAGTTTCTCGACCCGTTATGAGCCTCACATCGGCATGACTTATTGATTATTGGGGTCTGACGTTTACCACCCCTAGACTTGATATGCGACATATCAGACGAACAGACCGGACTGCACGGTAAGTGTTACTGGATGGATTCACAGGAGTGTGAGCGGGATAGCTCGTCGATCTTCTGATCGCTCAATACCCGGGTGGCCGTTACGTTTAGCAGACCGCTTGCGGCTTGTGGGTGCTTGATATGATCATCATCTGCTGCCGGTGTATTGACGAGTCTTTAGAGTCCTACACAGGGGTTTCCTGGCTCATGCAAAACGAAATAGGAGCGCATATGAGATATGTGCGGGACCGAGAATAATGCGTGTATGTGATACCGTATTTCATTCTCGCGATGAATGTTTCAATTGGTTGTATGCGATATAACCTGGTTATCGAATCATTGATTCGATAAATCGATACATTGAATACTAGTCGGTTATGTGCGACATGACCGGATCATTGAATCAAGTGTTGATTTAATGATTTAATGTATAATTATATATTTGATATATTACTTTGCATTAACTAGTATTGGTTCATTTTAAAAGAATTTTCTCACTTGAAGTGCACATTGTATATGTGATATATTTTTGTGTGCACTTGATTGTATCATGTTTGATGATACATGCTAACTTGAGTTTGTGTAAAGATTAAACCATGGTTATATGAATGGTTAGGGTTTTGTTTACTTATTCATTTATTTATATTGATTATTTATTTTGGAAAAGAAAAGGGAAATGGTGGCTTTCCTTGGTTCTTTCGTGAAGCTTCATGATGAGTTGAAAAGGTTGACCATTTTGTTTTCTTCTCTTAACCTAACCATTCACCTAACCCTAGTTTGCTCTCTACACTTGACCATAGTTAGGATATGATAAGTATTCATATTATTTTCATTTTTAAGCTAACACTTATCATATTCTTTCTTCTTCTTCATCATCTTTGACAAGAAGAAAAGCTTGCTAGCTTTAATGGCAACTTGTGAATATAAGTGAGAAATCCAATTCTAAAGTGAACCCATCTCTTATTTCTTCATCCTCTACCTCTTGCCAAGTAGTATAGGGTGTTTTCTTCACAAGTTTCACGACTTGGTGAAGTTGGAGCTCGATCTAGAGTTGCCTCGACGTAGATCTTCTTCGGCATCGAAGCCGACGACCTAGCCCGCCCATTTCTCCGATGAAGCCGATGCTAGAGTCCGGGATCCGATATGGACAGCGAGAGGACGTCTACGTGGAGCTAAGGAAGTGGAGAACCGGATCTACAAAGATTGTAGCCTCTTTCTTTGATTTAAAATGTTAACTAGTTTCAATTTTCGCCTAAACTCTAGTCAACGAATCCGTATTAGGGTTTCTCGGCACTTGTAAAATTTAAAATTGGCATGGTTGATGCCTTGTGAGACCTCATTAGTGTGCCTAGGAACCCTACAGTGGTATCAGAGCCAAGCTAGAGCCTTAGACGATGCGTAGACGGAGTTTGAAGTCCGATCGAACCGAAACCCTAATTTAAAAATGCTCTCTGGACTTTTTTCAAAAACTGGGTTTTTTCCAGATTAAAAATGCTTAAAAAATTCAGCAGGAAATTCTAAGAATTACGGTGCAAAATTTGACAAAAGATATGTCCAATGTGCGGCGGAACCGCGGCAGAAGCCTGGCTTCTGCGGCGGTTCCGCGGCCATCTGATGACGTCACCTTCACATTTTTGCACAGTAATTCCTCTTTTCTGATGCTGAGTTTTCTGGGAATTTTTAATTTGACTCAAGAGTTGAGTGTTCTGGGGTTGCAATGGAAATTGATCGGATTATCAAACTTTGTCTATGTGTTTTTCCGGGTAATTTTAGAATATGTTGAAAAGTTCGACCGGATGTAAATACCCAATCTTTCCCCTGCCGGAATATTTCCAAGTGTTGGATTTTTCTGTGGTTTAAGGACGTTCCAAGTAGTGCAAGTAACGCGATGGTCCCTCTAGAAGACAACAAACCTTAACTCGATTATGTGACCGTCTTGAACTGCCCTTTGAACCTTAGGGTTTGGGGCAGTACGGCGTGCCATATGTGAGGCGTTGGCTTGACCCTTCTACGGCTGGACCGTTGGTACTGAGGCATGAAGTGAATGTCTTTGAAATTATTTCATGTGTTGAACGGTTTCGGGAAAACTTGGGTGTTCGAATGTTCGATCGGAAAGTTTGATATTTTCTATTTATCCGGAATGGGATACAATAATTGGAATTCACAAACAGTTATGAGATAACTGGATGAATGTTATAAATCTAGCGGTTTAGTCTCACTTGATATTGAAAAGAGTTTTCGATAATGGGACTAAAATGCGGGGTTTATAATTGTTAGGCATGTGATGTCTAAGTATTTCATTTGATCAGGCATGCGATGTCTAAAGAGGTTGCGGATTCCAACTGTTGTAGTTTTACACTTTCTTTTCTGTGACCCTAAGTGTAATATGTGATATCGCCGGTTTCGTTGCTATATGTCAACGACAATTGGGATGCGCATATTTACTTACGTTGATGACATGTGATGTTATGTGTTGCTGGATATGTTATATTGGATAGTCGTGTTTGATTAGCCGGGGGTTTTTATGTGAGATGAGTGTTTTTGATTTTCATTCATGTAAAAACTTGTATATAATATTCTTTTATTGGGGCACTTTCAGGTTGCGGAAGATGTCACCCTTTGTATATTATTTACTTTTCCGCATTAGGATAGACCCAAGGAGGGGAGCACAAGTAACCGGGTTCTAGGGTCCAGTGGGAGACCATCTCGAGGAGTCGAGTCCGGGTCTCCTAACCCTAGAATTAGTAGGGTTTCTTGCCGCTCTCGTAGGGGTCTAGGGGTGTGGGATTGGCTATTCATCACGACCGTGGAATCCGTGTTTTATACTGGCTCGTATTAAAAACACGGACGTCCTAGTATATCCAATATTTCATATGATATTTTCTGCTGCGATATCTGTGATGTGATCATTTGATATATTCTGATGGATACAGTATATAGTATATATGATATATTATATAGAAGTTACTTATGTTTTGCACCCGCACTAGCCCTGCCCTACTCTGTCGTTAGTTACCTAACCTAACGGTGCACGAGGGGACATCGAGGCGAATGCGGATGGCATAAGTGTACGTCGTATTTATCTATGATGTTTAGGTGACTTAAATGATGGGACTTCATTAATGTGATTAATGAAAGAAAAGAAACCTAAAAGATGTTTTAGAATCAAATTTTAAACAAAAAGGGTAGCTACAGTTTTGCTTTGCATAACGGTATATATGATATACGCTGCACCGTATTCGATGAGGAAAGGACCGAGATCCCTTCACCAGGAGTGACTCCTTTAGCAATAACTGGCAGATGCTACACACTCGGTTTGTTTTTGATTGCTTTTGGATTTTTGCTTTGAACAGCGATATATATGATATATCCCGCACCTCATTCGACGAGGAAAGGGCCGACGATCCCTTCACCCGGAGTGACCCCTTTAGCAAAACTAGAAAAGCCTCGAAATCACTCTATTTCAAAACGTCACTTGATTCTACAACGATATCAAGTTCATTACGCAATAGGTTTTCAGAAAAACCTGACGTAGCCCTCCGTCATTTCAGATAAATCCTACTTAGTATTCGTACTACGTTTGTTGACCTCCGTCAAGGCGTAGTGTGCGGTAGCTAACTAGTATTTATCTGTTTATGCATGTGATGCAGATTGGATTAGGGTAGTCGTACGACCTTGTTGACCTCCGTCAAGGGTCGTGTGGGTGGGTTTGATTCAATCAAGAAATGACTGGTTGAACTTGACTTGCACCCTGTGGTTTGTTGACCTCCGTCAAGGTCATAGGATGCTTGGGGCAAAATATTATCGGGAATTTCAAGTGTTGAAATTTGCAATGAGATTGCAAACCTTCTAGACACCTACTTGATCGGCTAATTGTAATGTGTAAAACTCTCCCGGGAGTAACTTTTACTCGCAGTGGGTATCGAGATGTGTCAACGGGGTTACGCCTCTGGGAAAACGAGGTTTACTTTAATTAGGTCCGTGCGAAAGCACGGGGAACCTCCCTCAAAGTACCGACACTGGCCTAGCTGAAAGATCGACGAAGTTGTAAGGTGTAATTAATCCCGGCTAGTCTTTCCTTTTAGGGCTTGAAGGAAGATTTGATAAGAACCAGTGGAAGCCATCTTGATTAGATAAGATAATAACCAATCTGATCTTGCAAGAGCATACGCTAAAATGTTTTCTTCTCTCTCTCTCCAGGTAGCGACCATTTCATGCCCTAATCAAGATAATAATATGGATGTATTGACCGAACCCGCATGTTATACTGTGCTGGGGAACGTTGGTTCCGTTCTTTCTTATAAGAGTTATAGGACTGAACAGGATATAGGGGAATACCAGGATTCCCATGCCACCCGAATGAAGAAAGTACATGTTGATGCATTTTCTTCGGGTGTGTTCGTTACAGAGAACTGTTTCTCCATTTGCCCTACGTCCTGGGTATTAGATACCGGGTCAGGATCCCATATATGTAATCAGTTACATGGGCTAAGGAAAGGTAGAGAACATGGAGAAGGTGATAAAGACATAAGAGTTGGAAATGGTGCAATTGTTGCAGCTAAGACTGTTGGAGAATATCACCTTGCATTACCAACTGGTAATACATTGGTTCTGAATGAATGCTATTACATGCCGAACCTGATATGCAATATTATATCGGTTTCTTTGTTGAGTAAAGAGGGATATAATTTTGTATTACAGGATAATGTTATGAACATTTTCCGTAACCAAAAGTTGGTTGGATCAGGCACGTTGTGCAATGGCATTTATGTTCTAAATCAATCAACAGTTCTGAGCATAACAAACACACACTAGATGAAGAGTTCAGAACTGAACGAATCCTTCTTATGGTATTGTAGACTGGGTCACATCAATGCGACACGACTAGCTAAGTTGCATAAGGATGGATATTTAAATCCGTTTGAATTTTCTTCTTATGAAACTTGCCAGTCATGCCTCAAAGGCAAGATGACCAAAACTCCGCTTACGGGACACGGAGAAAAAGTTACCGAACTCTTGGGACTGATACATAGTGATGTATGCAGTCCTATGTCTACACATGCCAGGAATGGTTCTTCGTACTTCATTACATTCACTGACGATCTCTCTAGATTCGGATATGTGTTCCTGATGAAACACAAATCAGAAGCTTTTGAGAAATTTAGAGAATATAAACAAGAAGTCGAGAACCAAACCGGAAAAAGTATTAAAATCCTTCGATCTGATCGAGGAGGTGAATACTTGAGCATTGAATTCCTGGACTTCCTAAAAGAGAATGGGATTCTCTCTCAGCTGACTCCTCCATATACACCACAGCACAACGGTGTATCAGAACAGAGGAACCGCACCCTGTTAGATATGGTGCGCTCTATGATGAGCACAGCTGAATTACCTATTTCCTTCTAGGGATATGCGCTGGAGACAGCTGCATACCTACTGAATAGGGTTTCCACCAAATCTGTGCCTACCACACCATATGAGATATGGGAGGGGAAGAGACCATATCTTAATTTTATAAACATCTGGGGTTGCCCGGCCTATGTCAAAAGACAAAAACCGGACAAACTCGAGACAAGGTCTGTTTTGTGCAAATTTGTTGGATATCCCAAACATTCGCGAGGGTATAGCTTCTACCACAGTGAGGAACAAAGAGTTTTTGTTGCTCAACATGCCACCTTTTTAGAAAAGGAATTTCTTGCAAAAGAGATTAGTGGCTCTGAGGTAGAACTGGAAGAGGTTCCAGCTGAACAAAACACAACAGAAGATTTAATGGAACCAGAGGATTCAGTAGCTTCAGATGAACCTCAGCCTCTCCGCCGATCTAGCAGGGTTCCTCACCCACCTGAGAGATACTACGGTTTTCTCATGGATGGTGGGAGCGAGGATTGCATCATGGAGGATGATGACCCAACTAGCTTCGAGCAGGCCATCACGAGTAGGGACTCAGTGAAATGGCTGGATGCTATGCGGTCCGAGATGGAATCCATGTACACCAACAAAGTATGGACTTTGGATGTTGCTCCTGAAGGTGTAAAACCCATTGGGAGCAAGTGGATCTTCAAGAAAAAACTTGGTGTAGATGGGAAAGTGGAGACTTTCAAAGCTAGACTTGTTGCAAAGGGATTTCGTCAAAGACCAGGTGTGGACTATGACGAAACCTTTTCTCCAGTGGCTATGCTTAAATCCATCCGGATCATGCTTGCCATCGCTGCATATCATGATTACGAAATCTGGCAAATGGATGTTAAGGCCGCCTTTCTAAATGGTGATTTAGAAGAGTGCGTGTACATGACTCAGCCAGAGGGCTTCGTAGACAGTGGGAGCAGCGGGAAGGTGTGCAAGCTGCTTAAATCCATTTATGGATTAAAGCAAGCATCGCGGAGTTGGAACATCTGCTTTGACGTCGTTATTAAAGAGTTTGATTTCGTCAAAAACCCAGATGAACCTTGTATCTACAAGAAGGTAGCAGAGAGTAAGGTTGTCTTCCTCGTATTATACGTGGACGACATACTCTTGATAGGAAATGATATTCCTATGCTGCAATCGGTCAAGCTCTTCTTATCACAAAGATTCTCAATGAAAGATCTTGGTGATGCCTCCTGCATATTGGGAATTAGGATCTATAGAGATAGATCCAAACGGATATTGGGATTGTCCCAATCCAGGTACATTGACACCATACTAAAGAGGTTTAGTATGGAAGAATCCAAGCGTGGGAACATGCCCACGATCTCTGGAGTCACTCTCTCCAAAGAGATGTCTCCCAAGACTGATTTGGAGAGAGCTCGCATGCAAGGGATACCCTATGCTTCGGCTGTAGGCTCTATCATGTACGCGATGCTATGTACCAGACCCGATGTTGCATACTCACTAAGTGTAGTGAGCAGGTATCAAGCTGATCCGGGAGAGAGTCACTGGACAGCTGTGAAGAGCATTCTCAAGTACTTGCGAAGGACTAAAGAGATGCTCTTGGTGTATGGTAACGGAGAACTCCAAGTGGAGTCCTTTACCGATTCGAGCTTCCAAAGTGATAAGGACGACTCTAAGTCGCAGTCGGGATTTGTCTTTACCCTTTACGGAGGGGCGGTTAGCTGGAAGAGTTCCAAGCAGGAAACCGTGGCAGACTCGACGATGGAGGCTGAATACATCGCTGCCAATGATGCTGCCAAAGAGGCTGTCTAGATCAAGAAGTTCATTACTGAACTTGGAGTGGTTCCATCCATTGAGCATCCAATACCTTTGTATTGTGATAACAATGGAGCAGTGGCTTTGGCCAAGGAACCTAGGTCCCATCAGCGATCCAGGCATATTCTGAGGCGGAATCACCTGATCCGGGAGATAGTTGATCGCCGGGAGATCGAGGTCAGGAGGGTTGACACGAAGAACAATACGGCGGATCCACTCACGAAGGCCATTCCCCAGATACAGTTTGAGAGACTCTTCGGGATGCTCGGTATGCGATACTACAGCAGCTGGCCCTAGTGCAAGTGGGAGATTGTTAGTTGTATGTATGCCCTAGAGGCCAGTATTGTATAGATGATGTATATTATATTGGATGCTTGGACATATATAGAGATGACTTTCTTGCTCGATATGATAGTATGCTATCTGGTTGCTCTTTATCTTAACATGTACACTTGTCTCTTTAAACTGTCTTATAGTTACATGTTGGTAAAGCCCTTAGAATGTGTACTTGACTACCTGGACTATGATGCAGATCATACTAGTGGGGACATGGTAGTCCATAGGCACATCCTTCAAGGTCCCTAGTCATGGGTGTATCGAGACGGGGCATCGATATACCAGTGTAGACTAGCGTATACGCTTCTCGACCCATGAGATGGGCGATGGATGATCCCATATCCATTGGTGCTTGACATCAGAGATGGTATACGGGTGCTCAGTGGAGACTGGGTACACTGGACGGACTCGACGAGAACTCCCAGATGGTATTATACCTCACGTCAGATGGCAGTTCTCAGGTGACACTTGTGCAGCTTAGTCTGTAGACCCGAGATCGTCATAGAGTCTTGTGTGATTCCTACTGTGCTTTGATCTCTACCTTACCACGTCCATGAGGGCGTGCGAAACGGTGGGTTTTGGGTACAGTCCCGAGTCACATGGAGGCAATGAGCGATAGGAGGGGTTTCGTCTCTCCCAGTATTGGGGGTTGATGTTGCGCTGTGCTCGATTGGCCGTAACAGGGAAGTCCCTGGCCAGGGCTGATCAGAGTTTTGCTGGTAAGTGTTACCAGTAGTTTCTCGACCCGTTATGAGCCTCACATCGGCATGACTTATCGGTTATTGGGGTCTGACGTTTACCACCCCTAGACTTGATATGCGACATATCAGACGAACAGACCGGACTGCACGGTAAGTGTTACTGGATGGATTCACAGGAGTGTGAGCGGGCTAGCTCGTCGATCTTCTGATCGCTCAATACCCGGGTGGCCGTTACGTTTAGCAGACCGCTTGCGGCTTGTGGGTGCTTGATATGATCATCATCTGCTGCCGGCGTATTGACGAGTCTTTAGAGTCCTACACTGGGGTTTCCTGGCTCATGCGAAACGAAATAGGAGCGCATATGAGATATGTGCGGGACCGAGAATAATGCGTGTATGTGATACCGTATTTCATTCTCGCGATGAATGTTTCGATTGGTTGTATGCGATATAACCTGGTTATCGAATCATTGATTCGATAAATCGATACATTGAATACTAGTCGGTTATGTGCGACATGACCGGATCATTGAATCAAGTGTTGATTTAATGATTTAATGCATAATTATATATTTGATATATTACTTTGCATTAACTAGTATTGGTTCATTTTAAAAGGATTTTCTCACTTGAAGTGCACATTGTATATGTGATATATTTTTGTGTGCACTTGATTGTATCATGTTTGATGATACATGCTAACTTGAGTTTGTGTAAAGATTAAACCATGGTTATATGAATGGTTAGGGTTTTGTTTACTTATTCATTTATTTATATTGATTATTTATTTTGGAAAAGAAAAGGGAAATGGTGGCTTTCCTTGGTTCTTTCATGAAGCTTCATGAAGAGTTGAAAAGGTTGACCATTTTGTTTTCTTCTCTTAACCTAACCATTCACCTAACCCTAGTTTGCTCTCTACACTTGACCATAGTTAGGATATGATAAGTATTCATGTTATTTTCATTTTTAAGCTAACACTTATCATATTCTTTCTTCTTCTTCATCATCTTTGACAAGAAGAAAAGCTTGCTGGCTTTAATGGCAACTTGTGAATATAAGTGAGAAATCCAATTCTAAAGTGAACCTATCTCCTATTTCTTCATCCTCTACCTCTTGCCAAGTAGTATAGGGTGCTTTCTTCACAAGTTTCACGACTTGGTGAAGTTGGAGCTCGATCTAGAGTTGCCTCGACGTAGATCTTCTTCAGCATCGAAGCCGACGACCTAGCCCGCCCATTTCTCCGATGAAGCCGATGCTAGAGTTTGGGATCCGATATGGACAGCGAGAGGACGTCTACGTGGAGCTAAGGAAGTGGAGAACCAGATCTACAAAGGTTGTAGCCTCTTTCTTTGAGTTAAAATGTTAACTAGTTTCACTTTTCGCCTAAACTCTAGTCAACGAATCCATATTAGGGTTTCTCGGCACTTGTAAAATTTGAAATTGGCATGGTTGATGCCTTGTGAGACCACATTAGTGTGCCTAGGAACCCTACATTATCATAGTCGCGGACTCATGATTATGATGATTGAGGCAGGACCTATACCGATAAAACAGTCTTACTCAAGATGATAGTATGCTATCTGTTTTGTTTTTATCATCATGTACATGTTGATAGAGCCCCTAGGATTCTTGCTTGACTGCCAGCATTATGATGGCGATCATATATGTGAGAGCTGGGGTCTATAAGCACATCCTTAAATGTCCTTAGTCATAGGAGTATCAAGTCCGGGCATCAATACTCCAGTGTAGACTAGTGTATACTGATCGAGACCCCGACGAGGGGCGGTGGCCAGGTCCCACAAGCCATTGGTGTTAGTTTGTTCACCTAAGATAGTATGCAGATGCTCATTGGGTTATGAGTACACTGGACGGACTCGCCGGGAACCTGCTAGTTGGTATTATACCTATTGTCAGATAGCAGTTCCCAGGTGACATGTGTACAGGTTAGTCTGTCGACCTGAGATCGTCATTTGTCTCATGTGAGTTCCCACTGTATTTTGATTACTACCCTACCACGGATCAAAGGAGTCGTGCAAACAGGTTTTAGTTGGGTACAGTACCGAGCCACATGGAGGCAGTGATCGGATCGTCGGGGATTCGTCTCTCCCGGTATTAGGGATTGTTGTCGCATTGTGTACGGGTGGCCATCACCACAAATCCATGGCTATGGTAGACGAGGATTACCGATCCAGGATCGATAGTTTTTCAGGAGGTGATGGGTATCATGCCGACACTAAATATCGCATTATTAGGGGTCTGACTTTATCCTCCCCTCTAGACTCGATATGCGATATTCTTAGACGAACATACCGGACTGTACGGATATTGTCACTGACATGCTCAGTAGGGGTTCAGGATGAGTTTGCTCGTCGGCCTCCCTTTCGCTCAATACCTGGTTAGCCGTTACGTACAGCTAGTGCCGCTGACGTGCTTGTGGTTAAACCCACTGCCGGCGTATTGACGAGTCTTTAGAGTCCCACACAGAGGGTTTTTCATGGTTCAGGCGATATGTTGTATATGAGGTATGTTGATACATACAGGTGTCCGATTAAATATGTGCACATGCTGCGCAGACTTTAATCGGACGGTTGATAATACTAGCGGCTTAGGGTTAAGCCGTATTATTAAATCGGGTATTGATTTAATAATTTATATATGTATTTGTATATATGTATTCTAGTATTATTGTTCGCTATTCGTTTTCTCTCTCGGCTATTCGTATTTTGGTACGAATACGCGTATATGTATTTCGATACATGTACCGGGAAGTATTCCGTATTTTATACGGAATAGCTTCTAGAAGATGCCACCTCATTTATATGATTTTCCATTTATAGAAATTCATTTGTTTTATTAATGAGGTGGAAAAGGTGATGTGACTTCAAGCATGGCATGAACATGGAATTTGGGTATGGTTGATTTGTTTATTGTGATTTGAAAATTGGAAATGTTTTCTTTTTGGAAATGAGAGAGGGAGAGGGGCCGGCCACTATTTGGGAGGTAGGGGTTCATATTGCATTTGCACATTACATGAAACATTACACTATCTCTCTCTCACTTTCTCATGCCACCAAAAAGTTATTGCTCATGCCAAGATTTCCTCACCTCCTTATTCATCTTTTATTCTTGCTCATTAAGCAAAAAGAAAAGAGAGAAAATTATAGCGACACTTCCATACACCTCGACTCTCCATCACTAGCGGCTTTGGAGTGTCGGTTACCTCGTTCGACGAGGTTAGAGCTTGCGCCGTTTCCCTCGGTGGATCATCGGAGATGGAGGAAGACCGGCAACCAAATTTCGTCAAAGTACCGCTAGGAGCTTGGAATGAAGACCGAAGGACTCGGATCAACTCGGTATAACAATTCTAACTCTTAGTTAGCATGCTAGTTTAGGGTTTAAGGTCGATCCGTAACTCGGGTAGCGGTAGCGCCGGTTTAGAAAATTTTTGTTCCGTATTTTGGCAGCGTTTCGATGGCCGAGGCGCTGCTGGAACCCTTCAGAACAAGCCGTAGAAGGGTCAAACCAACGCCTCACAAGTGGCAACGCTAAACTACCACAAACCTTATGGTTCAGTGGCGGTTTTGACGGTCCCATAATCGAGTTAAGGTTACATTCATCTATAGGGTCCACAGATGCGCTTGCATGATTTTCTGAAAGTTTTAAACTCAGGAAAAATCCGACAGGGGAAAAAGTGAGTTATTGATATTCGTTCGAACCTTTTAACATGAGCTAAATTACCCGAAAAAACTTAAACGAAGTTAAACTTTCCGATCGAATCAACGAGTTTCCAATATTTCCCAGAAGCTTAACACTGTAGGGTTACTAGGCATAGTCACAAGGGTCTATAAGGCATCAACCATGCCCGATTAAAAATTTAGACGTGCCGAACAGCCTAAAGCGAGGATCTTTGCTAGATAATTAGGGTTAAACATGCAAGTAAACATCTTTACAACTAAGAGAGAGGGATTACAACCTTTGTAGTCTGCTCTTTCGCTTCATAAGCTCCGAGTAGTAGTCCTTTCGCCATGATCCATGATCTCCCGGACTCAAGAGAAGCTCCACAACCCGAATGAACCATGCTTGCTTGAAGTCTTCCTCTTCTAAGATGATCTACCTTGAAATTTCTTTAACTCAAGCTCTCACTCACTAATCAAGTATTAATGAAGTGAACACCCTAATCTAATTGGCTAGATTAGATGAGGATGATGAAGTAGGATTTATGCTCCCTTTTATTATGAATTTGTCACACTAAAACATCCCAAAAGAAAAACCTAGAAAGCCTTTTTAAGAGCTCAAAGAAGAAGAAGAAGAATGAATCTCTTTTGTGATGAATAATGAATTGTTATTATAATTACAATTGCAACCATGGTTAAGTCAAGAAAGACTTAACCATTGTAGAGATTTAACTAGGGTTAAAGGGTGTGGGTTGGGTTATGAAAATATCTCTAAAATATCAACACATAATATCTTTGCTCAAAACAAAAGAAAAGCTTCTAGAGGCATCTTGAAAAGATTAACCCAAATCAAATCCTAACCATGTTTAATCTCTACTGATCATGTTGCATTTGTAATCATAACTTTTTACAATATTATATATCACATATATAATATATTTTTGTAACAATAGAAAATAATACAATTAATATGTATCGCATATATATCAATGTATTATCCGGTGAGAAAATGAATCAATAAAGCGAGCTAATATTAGATAACGAAATGTAATATATCACATATATAATCATACATTAAATTATCGAATCAACACTTGATCCGACAATACGGCTATTTCCCAAATAACAGACTAATATAAACTGTATCATTTCATCGAATCAACACTTGATCCGATGACCCGGCTATACCACATATACCCGGCCGATATCAAATATCACGAGAATAGTATACGGTACCTCATATCACATTATCCTCGGTCCTGCACATATCACATATGTGCTCCTACTCCGTTTTACCTGAGTCAAGAAACCTCTGTGTAGGACTCTAAAGAATCGTCAATACGCCGGTAGCAGGTGATGATCATATCAAATACCCACAAGCTGCAAGCGGTCAGCTAAACGTAACAGCCAGCCATGTATTGAGCGATCAGAATATCAACAAGCAAGCCTGTATATTCTCCTGTGAATCCAATCAGTAACACTACCGTACAGTCCGGTCTCTTCATCTGATATGTTGCATATCTTGCCTAGGGGTGGTAAACGTCAGACCCCAGTAACCGATAAGTCGTGTCGATGTGAGGCTCATAACAGGTCGAGAACCTACTGATAACACTTACCAGTAGTACTCAATATCTGTCCTGGATAGGGACTTCCAGTTATAGCCAATCGAACACAGCACAACATCAACTCCCTATACCGGGAGAGACGAAACCCCTCCTATCGCTCATTGCCTCCATGTGATTCGGGACTGTACCTAAAAGCCACCATTTTGCACACTCTCTTAGACGTGGTAAGGTGGAAATCAAAGCACAGTGGGAATCACTCAAGCCTCTATGACGATCTCGGGTCTACAGACTAACCTGTAACAGTGTCACCAGAGAACTGCCATCTGACGTGAGGTATAATACCATCTGGGAGTTCTCGGCGAGTCCGTCGAGTGTACCTAGTCTCCACTGAGTACCCGTACACCATCTCTGATGTCAAAAACCAATGGATATGGGATCATCCATCGCCCATCATATGGGTCAAGATGCGTATACGCTAGTCTGCTCTGGTGTATCGATGCCCTGTCTCGATACACCCTCGACTAGGAACAGTTATAGGATATACTTGTCGACTACCCTGGCCCCACTAGTATGATCTCATCATAGTCCCAGTAGTCGAGTACATATCCTAAGGGCTTTATCAACTTGTGAGAACATGACAGTAACTAATACATGTCAACATGTTAAGATAAAGTGGAACCAAATAGCATACTATCATGAAGAGCAAGAAAGTCCTCTCTATATATATCCAAGCATCCACTATAATATACATCATATGTACAACAATGGTCTCTAGGGCATATATATATAACTAACAATCTCCCCCTTGCACTAAGGCCAGCTGTTGTAGTATCTCATACCCAGCATCCCGAAGAGTCTCTCAAACTGTGTCTGGGGAATGGCCTTCATGAGTGGATCCGCAGTGTTGTCCTTCGTATCAACTCTCCTGACCACGATCTCCCTGCGATAAACTATCTCTCGGATTAGGTGATACCGCCTCAGAATATGTCTGGACTTCTGATGGGACCTGGGTTCCTTGGCCAAAGCCACAGCTCCATTGTTATCGCAATACAAAGGTTTGGATGCTCAATAGACGGAACCACCCCAAGTTCTGTAATGAACTTCGTTATCCAGATAGCCTCTTTGGTAGCATCGTTGGCAGCGATGTATTCAGCCTCCATCATCGAGTCTGCAACGGTATCCTGTTTGGAACTCTTCCAACACACCGCCCTTCCATTGAGGGTAAAGACAAATTCCGAGTGCGACTTAGAGTCGTCCTTATCACTTTGGAAGCTTGAATCGGTAAAGGACTCCACCTGGAGTTCTCCATTACCATACACCAAGAACATCTCTTTAGTTCTTCTCAGGTACCTGAGAATGTTCTTCACAGCTATCCAGTGACTCTCTCCAGAATCTGCTTAATATCTACTCACTACACTTAGTGAGTATGCTACATCGGGTCTGGTACATAGCATCGCATACATGATACAGCCTACTGCCGAAGCATAGGGTATCCCTTACAAGCGAGCTCTTTCCAAATCAGTCTTAGGAGACATCTCTTTGGAGTGAGTGAGTCCAGAGATCGTGGGTAGGTTCCCACGCTTGGATTCTTCCATACTAAACCTCTTTAGTATGGTGTCAATGTACCTGGATTGGGACAATCCCAGTATCCTTTTAGATCTATCTCTATAGATCATTATTCCCAGTATGCAAGAGGCATCACCTAGATCTTTCATTGAGAATCTTTGTGATAAGAAGAGCTTAACCGATTGCAGCATTGGAACATCATTTCCTATCAAGAGTATGTCATCGACGTACAATATGAGGAAGTACACCTTACTCTCTGCAACCTTCTTATAGATACATGGTTCATCTACGTTTTTGATGAAGTCAAACTCTTTGACTACAACATCAAAGCAGATGTTCCAACTCCGCGATACTTGCTTTAACCTATAAATGGATTTAAGCAGCTTGCACACCATTCCGCTGCTCCCACTATCTACGAAGCCCTCTGGCTGAGTCCTGTACACGCACTCTTCTAAATCACCATTTAGAAAGCCGGTCTTAACATCCATTTGCCATATTTCGTAGTCATGGTATGCAGCAATGGCAACTAAGATCCGGATGGACTTAAGCATAGCCACTGGAGAAAAGGTTTCGTCATAATCCACACCTGGTCGTTGACGAAAACCTTTTGCAACAAGTCTAGCTTTGAAAGTCTCAACTTTTCCATCTACACCATGTTTCTTCTTAAAGATCCACTTGCTCCCAATGGGTTTTTCTCCTTCAGGAGCAACTTCCAAAGTCCATACTTTGTTGGTGTACATGGATTCCATCTCAGATCGCATTGCATCCAGCCATTTCACAGAGTCACCACTCGTGATGGCCTGCTCGAAACTAGTCGGGTCATCATCTTCCATGATGCAATCCTCGCTCCCACTATCAATGAGAAAACTGTAGTATCTATCAGGTAGATGAGAAACCCTACTGGATCGGCGGAGAGGCTAAGGTTCGTTGGGCACTACTGAATCCTCTGGTTCCACTAAATCTTCTGTCGTGGTTTGTGTTACTGGAGCTTCTTCCAGTTCTACCTCAGAGCCACTAATCTCTTTTGGAAGAAATTATTTTTCTAAAAAGGTGGCGTGCCGAGAAACAAATACCTTTTGTTCTTCGGTGTGGTAGATGATATACCCGCGCGAATGTTTGGGATATCCAATAAACTTACACAGAATGGACCTTGCCCCGAGCTTGTTCGGATTTTGTGTTTTCACATATGCCGGACAACCGCATATCCTAACATAATTAAGATATGGTCTCTTTCCTTTCCATATCTCATATGGAGTGGTTGGCACAGATTTGGTGGGAACCATATTCAATAGGTCTGCAGCTGTCTCCAGTGCAAATCTCCAGAAGAAAATAGGTAACTCAGCATTGCTCATCATAGAGCGCACCATATCTAATAGGGTGCGATTTCTCGGCTCCGATACACCGTTGTGCTGTGGTGTATAAGGAGGAGTAAGCTGAGAGAGAATCCCATTCTCTTTTAGATAGTCTAGAAACTCATTGCTTAAGTATTCTCCTCCTCGATCTGATTGAAGGATCTTAATACTTTTGCCCGTTTGGTTCTCTACTTCGTTCTTATATTCTCTGAATTTCTCAAAAGCTTCAGACTTGTGTTTCTTCAGGAACACATGTCCGTATCTAGAGAGATCGTCAGTGAATGTAATAAAGTAGGAAGAACCGTTCCTGGCATGTGTAGACATGGGACCGCATATATCACTATGTAGCAGTCCTAAGAGTTCCTCAACTCTCTCTCCGTGTCCACTAAACGGTGTTTTGGTCATTTTGCCTTTGAGACATGAATGACAAGTTTCATAAAATGATAATTCGAATGGATTCAAATATCCATCCTTATATAACTTAGCTAGCCGTGTCGCATTGATATGACCAAGTCTACAATGCCATAAGTAGGATTCATTCATTTCTGAACTTTTCCTCTTGTGTGTGTTTTGTATATTAAGGACTGTTTTTTGATTGAGAATGATTATGCCATTATGTAACGAGCCTGATCCAATCAACTTTTGATTTAGGAAGATGTTCATAACATTATCCTGTATTACAAAATTATACCCTTCTTTACTTAATAAAGAAACTGATATAATGTTGCACATCATGTTCCGTATATAATAGCACTCATTCAGAATCAATGTATTACTACTTGGTAATATAAGGTGATATTCGCCAACTGCTTTGGTTGCAATATTTGTACCATTCCCTACTTGTACGGAATGATCACCCTTTCCCAGTTCTCTATCTTTACATAGCCCACGTATCAATTTATATATGTGGGATCCCGATCCGGTATCTAATACCCAGGACGTAGGGTGAACTAAGAAACAGTTCTCAATAACTAACACACCCGAAGAAGATGCATCAACATGTTTGTTCTTCGTTTGGACGGCATGAGAATCCAGATATTCTCCTATTCCCTGCTCAGTCTCATAACACTTATAAGAAAGAACGGGACCAACGTTTCCCTGCTCAGTATAATAAGCGGCTTCAGTCAATACATCCATATTATTATCTTGATTAAGGCCTGACATGGTCACTACCTAGAGAGAGAGAGAGAGAAGGAAACACTTTAGCGTATGCTCTTGCAAGATTAGATTGGTTATTATCTTATCTAATCAGGATTTCTCCTACTGTTTTTATCAAATCTTCCTTCAAACCCTTAAAAGGAAAGACTAGACGGGATTAATTACACCTTACAAGTTCGCCAATCTTTCAGCCAGGCCAGTGTTGGTACTTTGAGGGAGGTTCCCCGTGCTTTCGCACGCACCTAATTAAAATAAACCTCATCTTCCTAGAGGCATAACCCCGTAAACACCTTTCTAGTCACCTACTTGATCGGTTAATTGTCCTGTGTAAAAGTCTCCCAGGAGTAACTCTTACTTGTAGTGGGTATCAGGATCGATCTATCTCATAGAGGGTATGTAATCTCATTGCAAATTTCAACATTTGAAATCCCCGATAATGCTTTTACCCATAACGTCCTATGACCTTGACGCAGGCCAACAAACCATAGTCCGCTAGTCAAGTTCAACGCATACATTTCTTGATTGAATTAAACCTACCAGCACGACCCTTGACACAGGCCAACAAAGTCGTACGACTACCCTAATCCAATCACATCTCATATCTCAGATAAGTACTAGTTAGCTACCGCACACTACATCTTGACGCAGGCCAACAAACATAGCACGAATACTAAGTAATATCTATCTGAAATGACGGAGGGCTACGCAGGTTTTTCAGAAAACCTTGAGCGTAATGAACTTGATATCGTTGTAGAAACTAGTGATTTTGAAAAGGAGTGTTTTTTAGGCTTTTCCAGTTTCGCTAAAGAGGTCACTCCCGGTGAAGGGATCTCGGCTCTTTCCCCCATCGAATATGGTGCAGGGTACATATATACCACGGTGCAAAGCAAGAACTATTTAAGCTGTCAAAAACTAAACTATGAGTTTGTAGCATCTGTCAGTTCTGCTAAAGATGTCACTCCCGGTGACGGGATCTCGGCTCTTTCCTCATCGAATAAGGTGCAGGGTATATCATATATACCACTGTGCAAAGCAAAACTATAGCTACCCTTTTTATAAAGTTTTGATTCTACAACATCTTTTAGGTTCCTTTTCTTTTTTTAATCTCATTAAAAAAATCACATCAATTATGCTTCCTAAGCATCACAGAAAAAACGAAAGATGTAATATTTATATCTCAAATATATAGTATAAGCATTCGTCTTAGGCAGTAATATGATCTCATCACAGAACATTGCAGCAGAAGATAACATATGAAATATTGGATATTCTAGGACGTCCGGGTTTTATTTCGAGCCTGTATAAAATACGGATTCCACGGTCGCGATGAATAACCAAACCCACATCCCTAGAGCCCTACGAGAGCGGCAAGCAACACTGCCAATTCTAGGGTTAGGAGACCCGGTCTCGACTCCTCGAGATGGCCTCCCACTGTACCCTAGAACCCGGTTACTTATGCTCCCCTCCTTGGATCTACCTAATGCGGAAAAGTAAATAATATACAATGGTGACATCGTCCTCATCCGGAAGTGCCCCAATGAAAGAATATCACATACAACGAATTTTACATAAATGAAAATAAAAACCCTCATCTCACATAAAACCCCCGGCTATTCAGAACACGACGATCCAATATAACATATCACAGCAACACATAATATCTCATATCATCAACGTAAGCAAGTATGCGTATAACGATTGTCGTTGATGTATAGCAACGAAGCCGGCGATACACCACATACTACGCTTACAGTCACAGAAAAGAAAGTGTAAAACTACAACATTTGGAATCCACAATCACTTTAGACATCTTAAATCTGAAATATCACATACTTCGCATTTCATGCCTAACTATATGAATTCCACATATTGTATCACATTCCAGATAAATAGACAATATTAAACTTTCCGATCGAATAATCAAATACCCAAGATTTCCCAAATAGCTCAATACTTGAGTGGAGTTCAAAAATCATAGAACATGTCACTGCCCCAGTGAACCAGCCGTAGAAGGGTCAAACCAACGCCTCACATGCGGCAACACCATACTACCACAAACCAAAGGGTTCAGTGGAAGTTTTGACGGTCACATAATTGAGTTAAGGTTACGTTCTTCTAGAGGGTCCAAAGATATGCTTGCATGTTTTTCCGAAAGTTTTAAACTCAAGAAATATTCAACACTTGAAAAAATTTCGTGTTGGGAAAAAGCGAGTTATTGATATCCGTTCGAACATTTTTACACGTTCTAAATTATCCGGAAAACTTAACGAAATAAAACTTTCCAATCGAATCAACGAATACAAAGGATCTCCAGAAAACTCAACACTTGAGTGATATTAAAAAAAAACCCAAAATTATGTACTAACACCTACGGATTAACCCTTCCAATATGAGCCGCTAAAACCCAAGTTCGGCCGCGGAACCGCCGCGGGAAGCATGCTCCTGCCGCGGTTCCACGGCTACTTTAGGGTATTATGGGTTCGTATTTTACAGTTATCCTTAGAATTGCCTGCTGAATTTTCTGAGTATTTGTAATGTTGAAAAAACCCCTTTTTAAAAAAATTTCCAGATAGGGGGTCATTTTTGACGTTTCGGGGTTCGATCGGACTTTTAACTTCGTATACACGTCTCCTAATGCTCTAGCTTAGCTCTGATACCACTGTAGTGTTACTAGGCACAGTCACAAGGGTCTATAAGGCATCAACCATACCCGATTAAAAATTAAGACGTGCCGAACAACCTAAAACGAGGATCTTTGCTAGATAATTAGGGTTAAACATGCAAGTAAACATCTTTACAACTAAGAGAGAGGGATTACAACCTTTGTAGTCCGCTCCTTCGTTTCGTAAGATCCGAATAGTAGTCCCTTCACCGCGATCCATGATCTCCCGGACTCAAGAGAAGCTCCACAACCCGAATGATCCATGCTTGCTTGAAGTCTTCCTCTTCTAAGATGATCTACCTTGAAATTTCTTTAACTCAAGCTCTCACTCACTAATCAAGTATTAATGAAGTGAACACCAAAATCTAATTGGATAGATTAGATGAGGATGATGAAGTAGGATTTATGCTCTCTTTTATTATCAAATTCTCACACTAAAACATCACAAAATAAAAACCTAGAAAGCCTCTTTAAGAGCTTAAGGAAGAAGAAGAAGAATAAATATCTTTTGTGATGAATAATGAATTGTTATTATAATTACAATTGAAACCATGGTTAAGTCAAAAAAGACTTAACCATTGTAGATATTTAACTAGGGTTAAATGGTGTGGGCTGGGTTATGAAAATATCTCCAAAATATCAACACATAATATCTTTGCTCAAAACAAAAGAAAATCTTCAAAAAGTATCAAGAAAAGATTAACCCAAATCAAACCCTAACCATGTTTAATCTCTACTAATCATGTTGCATTTGTAATCATAACTTGTTACAATATTATATATCACATATATAATATATTTTTGTAACAAAAGAAAATAATACAATTAACATATATCGCATATATATCAATGTATTATCCGGTGAGAAAATGAATCAATAAAGCGAGCTAATATTAGATAACGTAATGTAATATATCACATATATAATCATACATTAAATTATCGAATCAACACTTGATCCGATAATCCGGCTATTTCTCAAATAACCGACTAATATAAACTGTATCATTTCATCGAATCAACACTTGATCCGATGACCCGGCTATATCACATATACCCGGCCGATATCAAATATTGCAAGAATAGAATACGATATCTCATATCGCATTATCCTCGGTCCCGCACATATCACGCATGTGCTCCTACTCCGTTTTGCCTAAGTCAAGAAACCTCTGTGTAGGACTCTAAAAAAACGTCAATACGCCGGTAGCAGGTGATGATCATATCAAACACCCACAAGCTGCAAGCGGTCAGCTAAACGTAACAGCCACCCAGGTATTGAGCGATCAGAAGATCAACAAGCAAGCCTGTACATTCTCCTGTGAATCCAATCAGTAATACTACCGTACAGTCCGGTCTCTTCTTCTGATATGTCGCATATCTGAACTAGGGGTGGTAAACGTCAGACCCCAGTAACCGGTAAGTCATGTCGTTGTGAGGCTCATAACAGGTCAAGAACCTACTGAAAACACTTACCAGTAGTACTCAATATCCGCCCTGGTCAGGGACTTCTAGTTATAGCCAATCGAACACAGCACACCATCAACTCCCTATACCGGGAGAGACGAAACCCCTCTTATCGCTCATTGCCTCCATGTGATTCGGGACTGTACCCAAAAGCCACCATTTTGCATGCCCTCTTGGACGTGGTAAGTTATAAATCAAAGCACAGTGGGAATCACACAAGACTCTATGACGATCTCGGGTCTACAGACTAACTTATACCAGTGTCACCAGAGAACTGCCATCTGACGTGAGGTATAATACCATCCGGGAGTTCTCGGCGAGTCCGTCCAGTGTACCCAGTCTCCACTGAGCACCCGTACACCATCTCTGATGTCAAACACCAATGGATATGGGATCATCCATCGCCCATCATATGGGTCAAGATGCGTATACGCTAGTCTACTCTGGTGTATCGATGCCCTGTCTCGATACACCCTCGACTAGGAACAGTTATAGGATGTACCCGTCGACTACCCTGGCCCTACTAGTATGATCTCATCATAGTCCCAGTAGTCGAGTACATATCCTAAGTGCTTTATCAACATGTGAGAACAAGACAGTAAACTAATACAAGTCAACATGTTAAGATAAAGTGGAACCAAATAGCATACTATCATGACGTGCATGAAAGTCCTCTCTATATATATCCAAGCATCCACTATAATATACATCATATGTACAACAATGGCCTCTAGGGCATATATATATATAACTAACAAACACTTGAGTAGAACTAAAAATTCCCAGAAGCATGAAAAAGTACCCAAGAATAAACAACTGAAGTATGAGCCACCAACTCCTAAAGTTGGCCGCGGAACCGCCGCCAAACGCATGGTTTGGCCGCGGTTCCGCGGTCACTTGAGTGAGTTCTGACTTCGTACATCACAGTAATTCTTATAATTCCCTGCATGATTTTCTGAGTATTTTTAATATGAAAAATTTCAACTTTTGAAAAAATTTCTAGAAACTAGGATTTATCGGGGTTTCAGAGTTCGATCGGACTTCAAACTTCGTCTAGACAAGGCCTAATGCTCTAGTTCGGCTCTAATACCACTGCAGGGTTAGCATAGCACCTTATGAAGGTTTTGGCGAGCATCAATCATGCTACTTTAAAATTTTTGGGGTGCTATACAAACCCTAACCAAGATCTTAACTAGAGAATTAGGGTAAACAAGCAAGTAAACAACTTTACATCTAAGAGTTAGGGATTACAACCTTTGTAGTCCGTTCCTTCACTTCATAAGCTCCGTGTTGAGGTCCCTTCGCTGCGATCATCAAGTACCCGGACTCTAGAGAGGCTCCATGAAGAGAAAGATACAAGCTTGCTTCCAATTTTCGATAACTAAGATGATCTACCTTGAAGAATCCCAAACCCAAGCTCTTGCTTCACTAATCAAGTATTAGCAAAGCAAACACCCTAATCTAAGTGGCTAGAATAGATGAGAATGATGAAGTAGGAATTTTGCTCTCTTTTGTTTTCTTTATCTCACTCAAAATCATCACAAACTCAAAAGCTAGAAAGTTTTTTCAAGGGAAGAAGAAGAAGAAATCTATTTGTGATGAATAATGAATTAATTTTTATTGTTACAAATCAACCATGGGTCAATCATGAAGGCTTAACCCTTGTAAAGAGTAAACTAGGGTAAAGGGTTTGGGTTGGGTTAATAAATATCAACACAAAATATCAATGGTCAAAGTCAAAGCTTCATAAATGCTTCATCCAAGCATAACCATAATCCAAACCCTATCCATGTTTAAACTCCACAAAACATGTTGCATTTGTAACCTTAACTTGTTACAATATTATATATCACATATATAATATATTTTGTAACAAAATAAAATAATACAATTAACATATATTATATATTTATCAATGTATTATCCAAGTGAGAAAAAGAATCTTTAAGTGAGCTTATATTAGTTAATGTAACTTAATATATCACATATATAATTATATATTAAATTATCGAATCAACACTTGATCCGATAATGCGGCTATATTGCATATAACCGACTAATATAATCTGTATCAGTTCATCGAATCAACACATGATCCGATGACCTGGCTATATCACATATACCCGGCCAATATCTTATATCGCGAGAATCTAATACAGTATCGCATACACGTATTATTCCCGGTCCCGCACATATCACATATGTGCTCCTACTCCGATTTGCCTAAGCCTGGAAAGCTCTGTGTAGGACTCTAAAGAATCGTCAATACACCGGCAGAAGGTGATGATCATATCAAACACCCATAAACTGCAAGCGGTCAGCTAAACATAACAGCCACCCAGGTATTGGGCAATTAGAAGATCAACAAGCAAGCCTGTACATTCTCCTGTGAATCCAACCGGTAACACTCCCGTACAGTCCGGTCTCTTCGTCTGACATGTCGCATCCAGTCTAAGGGTGGTAAACGTCAGACCCCAATAACCGATAAGTCGTGTCGATATGAGGTCCACAATAGTTCGAGAAATAACCGATAAAACTTACTAGTAAATCTCAGCAACCCTGGCCAGGGATTTCCAGTTATAGCCAATCGAACACAGCGCAACATCAACTCCCTATACCGGGAGAGACGAAACCCCTCCTATCGCTCATTGCCTCCATGTGATTCGGGACTGTACCCAAAAGCCACCGTTTTTCATGCCCTCTTGGACGTGGTATGATGGAAATCAAAGCACAGTGGGAATCACACAAGACTCTATGACGAACTCGGGTCTACAAACTAACCTGTACCTGTGTCACCAGAGAACTGCCATCTGACATGAGGTATAATACCATTTGGGAGTTCTCGACGAGTCCGTCCAGTGTACCCAGTCTCCACTTAGCACCCGTATACCTTCTCTGATGTCAAACACCAATGGATATGGGATCATCCATCGCCCATCATATGGGTCAAGATGCGTATACGCTAGTCTACTCTGGTGTATCGATGCCCTGTCTCGATACACCCTCGACTAGGAACAGTTATAGGATGTACTCGTCGACTACCCTTGGCCCACTAGTATGATCTGCATCATAGTCCTGGTAGTCAAGTACTCATCCTAAGGGCTTTATCAATATGAAACATAGAGACAATCAGAGTACATGTTAAGATAAAGTGCAACCGGATTGCATACTATCATGTCAAGCAAGTAAGACCTCCCTATTTATGTCCAAGCATCCACTACAATATACATCGTATGTATAGTAATGGCCTCTAGGGCATACATATCACTAACAACAGGTGCTCATTAGGTTATGAGTACAACGGACAGGACTCGTTGGGAATTGCTGGTTGGTAATATACCTATTGTCAGGTAGCTGTTCCCAGGTGACATAAGTACAGCTTAGTCCGTCGACTTGACACTGCAACTTCGCCTCGAGTGTGTTCCCACTGTACTTTGATTACTATCCTACCACGGCTCAAAGGAGTCGTGCCAACAGGTAGTAGTTGGGTGCAGTCCCGAAGCACTTGGAAGCAGTGGCGGTTAGATAGGATTCGTCTCTCCTGGTATTGGGGGTTGATGTCGCGCTGTGTTGGAGAGCCATTATATAAAGTCCCTGGCCAGGGCAAGCGAGAATTACTGGTAGGTACTCCAGTAGTTTCTCAGGGTATAATGGGCTACACTCCAACACGACTTATACCGCTATTAGGGGTCTGACGTTTATCGCCTCTTAGGTCCGATATGCGATACTCTTAGACGAACAGACCGGATTGTACAGAGATTGTCACAGATAGGCTCAGTTGGAGTTCGGATGAATTATTCTCATCGGCCTTCTCAACGACATATACCTGGGGGTCGTTATGTATAGCTAGTGCCGCTTGCGACCTATGGTTAAACCCACTGCCAGCGTAGTGTCTAGTCTTTAGAGTCCCACACAGAGAGTTTTCCTGCATCAGAAAAAAGATGTAAAGGTCGTATGGTTTTATGGAAGGGTTCGGTCACGTGCGTGTACTTGTGCGCGCATGATGATTCGGACGGACAATACTAGCGGGCTTTGGTTTAAGCCGGTACTGATGGATTATTTTCGTCTTTTTGTATCCACATTTTTCGGAATACGGATACGGGTACTTATGTACGGACGAGGGGCATTTTTGTAAATTGGTCAAAGATGCTTCTAGAAGATGACATATCATAATTTTTATTTATCATTTTGGTTTAAATGATTATTCATTTTATGGATTTAGGAAATGATGTGGAAATTGCATGAGAGTGGGTATGGCTTCATGAGACACTTGGTGCCTTTTCAAGCCATGATTCATTTGTTTGTAACTTGAACCTTATTTTATGTTTTGATATGATTTATTCTTTGAAAAATGGATTATGGTTCAGTTAAGAAAACATATGAGAGCTATCTTCATTCTCATTCTCTTTCCTCACTAGCATTTCCTAAAAGGCCATCTTCTTCCTCAAAGCTCTAGTGAACTCATGTCTTGAGTGATCTAGGGTAAGAAGAGATATTACAATCCATCCACACATCTCTACATCTCCTACGAAATCATGAGTAGCGACCTTGATGCCCTAGTTGCCTCCGTTGAGGTAGGAGTTCGATGCACATCTCCTCGGGTGGATCATCATGGATTTGAGGAGTCCGATGAGGGAGCGGCGATCCAAACGATCCATAGAGTCAACAACCAGAAGAAGGATAGCGAGGAATGAAAACCTGAAGAACTGGAATCGTGAGGTATAAACTTCTGTACTTTAAGTTAACCTCACTTTTAGTTTGCTAGTTATAGTTTAGCACCGATCCTGTAGTCCAAGTCCGTGCCGCGATCTTTTGAATTTTTTTTTCACCTATTCCGCCTCCCCGCGATCCCACGGGGTGCGCGACAAGGACTTACACTACCAAGATCCTACTAGGATATTAGGTTAGGTCTTTATGATATGATTAAACTTAAGAGAAGAAAAAGAGTATACAGCCTTTGTAGTTCGTGTCCTCCTCTTCAAAAGCTCCGGGATGAAGTCCACACGACTTTTCAAGGCTCCTCTCTAAGTTGAATGAACCTCCTTCGTGATCTTCGCGCCAAAGACGATCCACCCGAAGTCCACAAGCACAAGCTTTTCACTACACTAAACACTTTTAGTGTAGGAAACACGCCATACCAAATTGCTAGTTTGATGTGGGATGATGAAGTAGGGAATAATTAAAGCTCACTAAGGTCTCACATGCTCAATGATTCACATCTCATGTGAGGGTTTTGAGCTTGGAGGTGAGGTGAAGAAAATTGTAGAGAGCAAGAGATGAAAAGAGCTTAAGAAAAATGGCCAAGGCATGAACTATGAAGCAAGTGTAGAATGAATGAATAATATGAATAATATCTATCCTCACTTATTCAAGCATGGATTAAATTGGAATTCTAAATTGCAACCATGCTTGAATAGTGAGTCAAGACTAATATTATATCATAAAAACCCATGCCTTAACCATACCCAAAATATCTCCACAATTTATACCTCATTTTTCTATTTTTCTAAAAATAGAAAAACATGCCATGCTTCATACAATAATATATATATAAATATATATATAAAATATACATTAATATATATATATAAAGCAATTAGTGAGCTAATGATATTAGTTAATATTTAATTATATCACATTTAATATATATCACATTATTAAATCAACAATTGATTTAATAATCCGGTTATATCACCTATAACCGACTAATATCATTAATCTGAATATCACATTATCAAGCCAATACTTGATTCGATAATCCGGTTATATCACATATAACCTGACTGATAACAGATAACTGCCAGATTACAATACGGTATCACATACTCGTATTTAATCAGGCCCACACACATATCACATATGTGTCCTACTTCGTTTTGCTTGAACCGGGAAACTTCTGTGTGGGACTCTAAAGACTCGTCAATATGCCAGCAGTAGGTGATGATTACATTAGTCACCTACAAGCCGTCAGCGGTACTAGCTGGATGTAACGGCTATCCGGGTATTGGGCGATATGAAGATCAACAAGAAAGCTTGTCCTTATTCTCTATGAAGTCTATCAGTAACACTACCGTACAGTCCGGTCTTTTCTTCTGATATGTCGCATATCATGTCTACGGGTGGTAAACGTCAGGCCCCGGTAACGTGATAAGTCATGCCGATGTCTGGCCTATAACGGTTTGAGAAACTACTAATAGCTCCTATCAGTAAATCTCATTAGTAGCCATGGCCAGGGACTTCCAGTTATAGCCAATCGAGTATAGCAAAAAATCAACCCCCAATACCGGGAGAGACAAAACCCTTCCTATCACTCATTGCCTCCATGTGACTCGGAACTGTAACAAAAATCCACCTGTTTGCACGACTCCTTTGAGCCATGGTAGGGAGAAAATCAAAGCACGGTAGGAGCCACATAAGACTCTATGACGATCTCGGATTACATACTAACCTATACCAGTGTCACCAGAGGACTGCTATCTGACGATAGGTATACTACCAACTAGGAGTTCTCGGCGAGTCTGTTCGGTGTACCCATTCTCCAATGAGCACCTGTGTACAATCTTTGATGTCACACACCAATGGTTGTGGGATCAACCATCGCCTTCTGAGGGACAAGAAATATACACACTAGTCTACTTTGGAATATCGATGCCCTAGTCTCCATATTCCCTCGATTAGGAACTGATTAAAGGATGTACTTTTGGACCACCCTGCCCCTACTAGTATGATCTCATCATAGTCCTTGTAGTCAAGTACATATCCTGAGGGCTTTATCAATATGCGAGAGCAAGACAGTATAGAATACCGGTCAACATGTTAAGATAAAGAGTAACCAGATAGCACACTATCATGTCGAGCAAGAAAGTCATCTATATATATATGTCCAAGCGTCCACTACAATATACATCACATGTACAATAATGGCCTCTAAGGTATACATATTCCGACCAATACTACGGGTATTATTTCGAAGTTGTTTCAGTTTCGATACTTTAGCATCGTCTAAACAAACTAGTATGTGGTTAATCGGTTAGCTATGATACCATGTTTGGTTACGGCAGCGACCCGGCCATGAATCCGTGGCCAAATACGGAAGAAAAACTTTTAAAACCCGGGGCTAACAGAACCCTAATCTACGGATCGTACCATTAACCCTATACTAGTTCTTAGAAAGGAGTTTAGAAAGGTTATACCGATCGATCCGTGTCATTCGCGCTTCAATCTCTATCCTAAGCTCCTCGTGGTTTCCCCGATCAAATTTGATCTCCGGTCTCCCTCCTCGAAAAAGAACTACGTCGAGGGTTCGTAATACGGGCTCCCGCCTCAAAACCGAAGCAGCTCGATCATCCAGTTTGCTAGCCTAGATACTCAAGATGAAGTAGAGAGTGTGTGTGAATACTTTGTCTCAAAGCTCCCAAGAATTCTCAACTCATGAGAGGGTATGGGTGGAGGTTGAAGGAGATGCCCATGAGAGGAAAGTGTGAGCTCAAGAAAGACCAAGTGAAGAAAGTGAGTGAAGTGTGAATACTTTTGTGAGTAAGCAACTAAAGAAAATTCCTCCACCAAAAAAAAAGATCCGCCTTCTCCCAAAAAACATACAACAAAATATCCTAGCCATGACAAAATGAATCAACACATGGCCCAAGACCATGAGTCACTAAGTGCACACATCATGAATCAATACTCAAGGCCAAGACTTGCACTCACACTTTCCACCAATTAAACATTTAAACTAAATATTTAATCCTAAAAATAATTGGCATCAACTAAAGAAATCTTGTAACGAATTACAAGAATACCCATCATCCGTTTATACATACCTGCATCTGTATTCTGATTGAATACATATACAACGAGACGAAAGTAATCCAAAAATATAATACTAGGATCCTGCTTAAACCAAAGCCCACTAGTATTATACGTCCAATCATGATCCGTGCACAAGTGCACGAACATGATTGAACCCTGCCAAAAAACCATACGGCCTCTACAACGTTTCGCCCGAACCAAGGAAACCCTCTGTGTGGGACTCTAAAGACTCTTTAATACACCGGCAGTGCGTTTAACCACATGCACGTCAGTGGCAGTAGCTGTACATAACGGCTACCAGGTATTGAGCGAAAGGGAGGCCGACGAGCAAACTCATCCTGAAACACTACTGAGCCTGACAGTGACAATATCCGTACAGTCCGGTCCGTTCGTCTATCAGTATCGCATATCAGGTCTAGGGGGTGGATAAAGTCAGACCCATAATAACTTGACATTTAGTGTCGGTATGAAGCCTATCACCACCGTAGAAACTACCGATCCTAGATCAGTAATTCTCGACTACTTTGGCCAAGAATTTCTTGTGATGGTCACCCGTGCACTCCGCGACATCAACCTCCAATACCGGGAGAGAAGAATCACCTGACGATCCGCTCACTGCCTCCATGTAGCTTGAGATTGTACCTAACTAAAACCTATTTGCATGACTCCTTTGAGCCATGGTAGGGTAGTAATGAAAGCACAGTGAGAACTCATACGAGAAAAATAACGATCTCAGGTCGATAGACTAACCTGTACACATGTCATCAGGGAACTGCTATCTGACATTAGGTATAATACCAACTAGCATATTCCCGGCGAGTCCGTCCGGTGTACTCATAACCAAATGAGCCCCTGTATACATCTTAGGTGAACCAACTAACACCAATGGCTTGTGTGACCGGCCATTGCCTCTTGTCAGGGTCTCGATCCGTATACACTAGTCTACTCTTGGAGTATCGATGCCCAGTCTTGAAACTCCCACGACTAGGGACACTTTAAGGATGTGCTTATAGACCACCTAACTCTCACGTATATGATCGCCATCATACTGCTGGTAGTCAAGCAAGAATCCTATGGGCTCTATCAATATGTAATAGTGATCTGTAATGTCACCTGAAGCATGTACATGATGATAAAGACAAACCAGATAGCATACTATCATCTCGAGTAAGACTGTTCTACCGGTATAGGTTCACCCTCAATCATTGCAATCATGTGCCTGCGATCCAATAATTGACTTGAGGGCACTATAGACTACATGGCTATCTAGTAATGTTACCCGGCAGGTATCCTCACACACAACATGATTGTGACAGAGTTTTGATCCATATCAAAACCCCATGGCAATTGATCAAATAAGACTAAATTTCTAGGTTTAACCAATTATTGTGGATTCCAAATATTGTTTCACATATCAATATCAAACCCGAAACGATATTAAAATTACGAATACGAAACACTTCGAATTGCCATTATAGAAAGATAACATCACATGCAATCTTTAGAAAAATCAAACAATACCTGAAATACCAAACCCCACAGACTGGAACACCAAAGAAAAATTCAAGCCTAAACACCATTAGAAAACCGTCCATATCGGTTTTTGGCAAGCTTTCGCCCGCCAAAATCCGGTGGATTGGGCTCGTTTTTCTCTGGTGTTCATATTAAATCACATGTAACATTCTGTACCAGTTTAAAATTTTTTCACAGAACGTTTTAAAAACGACAGAAACTAGGGTTTTGGTTTCTTGGTTTCGGAGTTGTTTCGGTTTCGTAACTCTACTAATATCGTCTAATTCTCTAGTTTAGCTCTGATACCACTGCTGGGTTCCTTAGCACCCTCACTATGTTTTCTAAGGCATCAAGCATGCAATTTTAAAAAATCTAGAGTGCTAAGCAACCTATAATCGAGGATTTAACTAGATAATTTGGGTTTATCTAACATGTAAACAACTTTACACTGTGTGAAATGGGAATACAACCTTTGTAGACCGGTCCTTCACTTCTAAAGCTCCATGTAGTAGTCCCTTCGCTCCAAGTAGTGGTCTCCCGGACTCTCGTTAGGCTCCACTAGGTGAAAAGAACAAGCTTGCTTGACGAACTTCGAGGTCGAAGATGATCTACGTCGAAGAATCTCTAACTCAAGCTACCTCTTCACTAATTGATGAACTAGTGAAGAAACAACCTATACTAAATGGCTGGTTTGGTATAGATTAGTGAAGTAGGAATTTTGCTCACTTTAGAATAGTTTTTCTCTCTTTGTTTTCTTTTCTCACTCAAAGCTACAGAGCAATTGAAGGAGATGAAGAAAAAACTCAAGAATGATCAAGTATCAACCATGGGTGAGAAAATATCATATATAACTCATGTAAAGACTAAACCATGGCTAAAGATAATTATTAGGTTAATAAATATCTAAAGTAAAATAAAATTAGTGGACTAAGTCATGGTTTCCACAAGCTTCTCCAAGCTTCACAAGCCATGAAAAATTTCCACATAATTTTGATTTTCCCTTAATAATTAAATCCCCACATTATCTTAAGTGTGGTGTGAGTCTTATACACCCATGTCTAATGTATTATATAGCATGACACAAAACTAAATACACTAATATATATCACATATATATTTAAATGTACAACGAGAAAACATTTTCTTAAGTGAGCTAATATTAGTTAATGTATATTAATATATCAAATATATAATTATACATTAAATTATTAAATCAACACTTGATTTAATAACCCGGCTGTATCGCATACAACCGACTAATATCATTTATATGCATATCACATATACATATAACATATCATTGAATCAACAATTGATTCAACAATCTTTTTATATCACATATAACCTTTATCGCGAGATTAGAATACTGTATCACATACACGTATTAATCTCGGTCCCGCACATATCACATATGTGCCCTACTTCGTTTCGCATGAGCTAGGAAACCTCTTTGTAGGACTTTAATGACTTATCAATACACTGGCAGTAGGTGATGATCATATCAGTCACCCACAAGCCGTCAGTGGTACTAGCTGGATGTAACGGCTACCTGGGTTTTGAGCGATCAGAAGATCAACAAGCATGCTTGTTCATACTCCTGTGAATCCAATAAGTAACACTACCGTACAGTCGGGTCTCTTCGTCCGATATGTCGCATATCTAGTTTAGGGGTGGTAAACGTCAAACCCCAGTAACTTGATAAGTCATACCGATGTGAGGCTCATAACGGGTCGAGAAACTACTGATAACACTTACAAGTAAATCTCCAAATCATCCCTGGCCAGGAATTTCTTGTTATGGCCAATCGAGCACAGCGCAACATCAACCCCCAATACCGGGTGAGACGAAACCTCTCCTATCGCTCATTTCCTCCATGTGACTCGGGACTGTACCCAAAAACCACCATTTTGCACGCTCTCTTGAACGTGGTAAGGTGGAAATCAAAGCATAGTATGAATCACACAAGACTCTATGACGATCTCGGGTCTACAGACTAACATGTACCAGTGTCACCAGAGAACTGCTATCTGACGTTAGGTATAATACTATCTAGGAGTTCTCAGCGAGTCCTGTTCAGTGTATCCAGTCTCCACTGAGCACCCGTATACCATCTTTGATGTCAAACACCAATGGACATGAGATCATCCATCGCCAATAAAATGGGTCAAGAAGCGTATACGCTAGTATACTCTGGAATATCGATGCCCCGTCACGATACACCCACGACTAGAAACAATTAAAGGATAAACTTATGGACTACCCTAGCCCAACTAATATGATATGCATCATAATCCTGGCAGTCAAGTATACATCCTAAGGCCTTTACCTACATGTGAGAGCAAGACAGTAACACAATACTAGTCTACATGTTAAGATAAAGAGCAAGCAGATAGCATACTATCATGTCGAGTAAGAAAGTCCTCCCTATAATATGTCCAAGCATCCATCGTAATATACAATCATGTACAATAATGGCCTCTAGGGCATACATACAACTAACAGTTGATACATATACTACTTAATAGTAAAATATTATATCACATTATAGATAGTAACATCTGCAATATAAGTAGCCTGAGCTTATTTGGTTGTAGAATTAGCTTTGATTAATCATACTTACATAAAACTATCTAATTAAAATAAACTACGGTTTTCCAAACTAGGTACCCAAACCAGGCCTAAGTCCCTAAGTATTCTTACTCGTTTATTACACACAAAATTCAACAGATGCGACAGGCTGCTTCGGCTGCTGCTCTACAAGCTATTACCTCAGCTGCGGTTGTGCAGACTACTCCTGCAGCTCTACAGCCTGCTCAGACTCCCGCACATTCTGTTCCTTCATTGATCGTGTTTTTGACGACTCAGGGCTGTACTGAGGAGCAGATGCGCCATATTACGGCGTTTATCAGAGGTGGAGGAGCTGGACCGAGTTAGGGTAGCTTTTTTTAAATATTTTTGAGGATGTATGTACTTGATACATATTGTATATATTTTGGACGATTTTGGTGGTTGTTTGATTGTTCACGATGATTTAGATTGATATCGTATTCTGTTTCTTTATTTCTTTTATATGTTATGCGTGAGATATTGATTATGAATATTTCTGTATTTGGTTATATGATGTATATATTATTGTCCATAGGGTAGGGTAAAAGTAGCCACCTTTTAAAAAAAACTGATAGTTTGACCCTACGGATTAACCCGTAGATAGATCTATTGCACCTACAGATTAATCCGTAGGTGCAAACTTTGCCCCTACACTGTTATCCGTAGGGAAAAGATATCCGGATACCTGATATTTTGTCCCTATGGACTCAGTAAAACTTGCCCCTACGAATTTATCCGTAGGGGCATTTATCTAGACCTATGGATATCTCCGTAGGGGAAATAATCAGGCCCTACGAATACATCCGTATGTTCAAGTATTTTATTTTATAAACCAATAAATTAAAATATTTATCAGGCCGTACAGAGTAAACCGTTGGGATATATGTCCCTACGGAGTAAGGCATAGGGGCAATTATTACTCCGTAGGGCATGTTCAGGATGAAGACTTGCACCTGCGGCCTTTGCACCTACGGGGTATTTTTAAATGCGTACGGCTATATTCATAGGGGCAGTGGTTCGCGCCTACGGTTAAATCCATAGGAGAAACCCCTTATTGTAGTAGTGCTTATAGCCTATGCTTATGAAAATAAAATAGTTTGTCGTCATATTAGTTTAGAATCAATAAAATCATACATTTTTAATAGCATGAATTGATATATTTTGATAGATTATGTAGAGATACAAATAGTTTATGTTGTTGATATTTATTAATATGGTTTGATAAATTATGTTGAGATTCATATAGTCTATGCTTTCGAAGTTTAATTCATGAACATTAAGAAAGGTGATATAAAATATATTGATTTAAAAGGTTATTAGCATATGATTATATCTAAGAATTCAACACCCTAGGTATACTTTCAATTCATAAATTTATTTAAATTAATTATTTTATTAAAAAATTAAAAAAAATTCTTTTAATATGATTAAGTTCAATTGAAAATCCTCTTCCGTGTCGAATCGACCCGTACTTGCATACGTTCTATATTGTATGCCGAGCATTTGCGGCATTAAAATTTTCTCATCAAGTTTTTAGCGCTGTTGCTGGGAAATACGGTAATTTTAGTTGAATTATTCATATTACTTAGTTGTTTTTCTTTATTTTTTTTAGTTTTTCTTTTCTGTTTTCTGCTCTATTTTATTTATCTTTTTCAGGAAATCAAGCAAAGACAAAGGTGACGGAGATCGGATGAAAAAGGTCGGTGGTTTCTGGGGAATTTTGATGAATTCGCCAACTTTTTGAAGCTACCCAAGCCTATTTTCCTCTGTGAGTAATCTGTTTCTCTTTTATGTCGAAACCCTATAATTCCATTGTTTTTCTGCAGGTTTTCTTTGCGTAACTGCCAAATAAAAAAACATAAGGTTAGATATGGGTGACCAAATCGTTCAATGTTGGTAATTCACCCATGCGCGCAAACGCGTATGTTATGGAAACAGATATGAAATGAAAGAAACGGAATGCGCACCCGAGATCGTTCTCATTTTATTATTTATAAACCGCAAGTGCACGGCGCGCTGTAGCAAGCCGGCAAGTACGGGTCGATCCACATGGAATTGTGTATTAGGTATTGTCTTTTAAGGTTCAACAAATTAACGAATTGTTGGTTTTGTCACAAAAATATAAAAAGAATACGAAAATACGGAAAACAATGAAAGAAGGAAAACAAGTCAGAAAGAATGGTTGCGGCTTTGGTTTGGAAGGTCAAATCGCGACGATTCCCTCGACACTCCTTTGTTCATGAGTTGTCCGTTCTCGCGTTGATCCCAGCATGAAGCAAGACTTGTCGAAGCGGTTGCGAGGCACAAGTCGTCAAATTCCGATATTCTCCGCAAACACGAAACTAGTCCGTTTTGTTCACTTACAGATGTATGTCTGAGCTTGGGGTAAAAACAATAAGCACAATGTATAGAAATCTAACCACAACATCAAAAACACAATTAGTGAGTGAGAGCAAAATAGTTTTGGTGTTGACTTTGCTACGGGTTTGTGATGGTATACGGTATATGAAAGCTGAGGGTTTGTCAAGCACTCGGACACAAAATACCATATCCAAACTTAGCCAACATAACTCCAATTTTGATTCTAACTTAAACATTGTTAAATAGGGAAGGAGAGTGAATATGGTATATGAAGAGGTTACAAGTAACAATGGTTTCAAAATAACATCTCACATCAATATATAAATCAATTTTTAAGTTATAATCATGTTGATAAGCACATTAAAACATAAACAAGTGGTGGAGGAGACAAAAGCCATTCATCTCACTTCCTCATCAATACCACAACCAATGAAGATTAGTTACACATGATAAAAGGAAAGCCAGTAAAGAAACAAAGCAAAGAAAAAAAAAGCAATATATATAAACACTTGAGGAAGAGTTACAAGATTTTGGTTACTTGTTCAACCTCCTTAATAAAGCTTTCCAAAGAAAGCTTCAAGAGGGAGGAAGAAGAAGAAGAAACCAATGATGATGCACACTCACCCTCAAGCTAAACCAAAAATAAAGAAACTAACAAAACTATAGAAGTATATGAGAATAAGAGAGAGAGCCCCTTGCTTCACTGGTCTGCTTTATATAGGCACCAAAAATGATTAAACAAACAATAAGAATGAGGTGACATGGCAGCAAGGGAGGCTCTGTAGAAAACTGGGGTTGATTGGCTCAAGGGTGGCCAAGATCGCCGGATTCTAGGGGGTTGTGGCCGGCCAAAAGCCGATCACTTGGTCTCGTATTGGCATGGTGTGCTTGTGTGCTCTTCACCATAATTCTGGTGCTGCAAGTTTTATCTGTTTTAGCCTGGTTTGTATGCAGAGATTGGAGGGAAACTTGATGCAAAGTATCACATCAAAGCTTCTATCATTCAATGCCCATTCAATGCACATCACACCCATGTGCCCACTAGTTGCACAATCCATCATTTCTTGTGTGCTATGGGCAGCCCCACCATGTCATGGTTCATGCCAAAGAGTTGTGTACACTTGTATTGTGTTGGACCATTCTAGACAAAAAGTGTGTGCACAATTATTTTGCAAAAAACTCTTTGGATATCAGTTGGTTTCCTGTTCTGTTTGCAGTGTCGGCTCCCAAACGCTGTATCCATGAATTTGGATGTGTTTCCAGTATTTTATCACGAACACATGTACTCTGTAATTACTGAGCAGACAATGGTTAATAACACCGATATATCACAAAATAGATAACAAATGAGCGGTATTAAAATGCAGTTTTCTTTGATGAACAAATACTCCCAAACTTGTCTATTGCTCGTCCCGAGCAATACAAAAAATCCTAGCCTCACTTTCGCAGGGAACGCGATTGCACTGAGCATATGCAACAACCCGTTAAACCTCTAGGTGTCCTTAGTAGGAGGAGTGTTGTCTTCTGAGGGTTTTTAGCAGATTACAACCATAAAATCTAGTCAAGTTAGCGCTGCGGAAAAACTGTGGACTCTAATCTTAAGGTTAGAGATCAAAGTTAGAAGTTCTATTACCTAAGTCAGGAACGTTAAACCCTATTTTTCGCACCTCACAATTTGTTTAACATAAGCTTATATGTGTCTTTTCGTGATTGTGCGGATAGTGTCCATAAGATTTTAAGAACTTTGATTCGATCATCATGTCATAATTGCAAACCAGGATAAACTTCTGAAGGATCACACGAGTTTGAAAGGAGTTAAGATTTTCTTAAGTTTTATTCTCCAGTTACGTTTCAAGTCAGAATATATATCAATTTTAACAGAGAACCTAAGTCTTATATTTCACTCCACCCTTTCACCTGTTTTTGTTCATACACACCTTTCGTTATCGTGCAAAACGCCTTAATAAATACAAACCTTCATATCTCTGCGAAAAAACTGTTTTAATAGAAAATTCGTCTCAGCCAAGATTATTCTCCCACAAAGAACCGTTAGGACATTTAACACGGATAGAACACTTACTTAGCTTGTTTTATCTGGCGATTGGAAACTTAGCGAGTTTTGGGTCAATGACTCTCAAACCAGATGGTTTTAGGGTATCAGATGTGGAGACACCCTAAGAACTTAATTACCCAAGTTACCAAGGCCACAAAACAAAAGACTCATTTTATTTTAAATAATTCTGCACTCAGGGAAAACGGAGATATAGTCGGCGTTTTCTTTTAAATCCGAAGACGTTACATGTGGATAAGGTGTGTAATTACTCCAACAAGGTTTCGGATGGGTTATTTTTCAGACTTATAGCTTCTGTTAAAACCTCTATAAAATTCTTCATATCTTCTTCACTCTATGAAATATTCTTGATATTTTGCTTAACTTAGAACAAACCTGCTTGATCCTTACGATGTTTATCAATTTTTAAAAGTTTTTCAGACATATCAGACATTTATCAAATGCTCAAAACACATATGACACGTGCATAGTTTATAAAAGACGTATATCAGGTATGGTTAAACACAAAGGAGGGTTTATTTTTCGGGTTGTCGGTTTCATAAAAAGGATTTAGTTATTTCAATTCATCAACCGAACCATCAGACTTTGAATCTAAGTTCCCCTGCTAGCCAGCATGACAAATTTTTTTATATTTTTCAAGAAATTTTTCAATTTTTATAAGTTTTTCATGTTTTTTCTACACAATGCAATACAAAAGCAGATATGAAATGCAACTATATGCTAAAGAAAAGAAAAATACATAATGTGAGTACTGAAATGCAGGAAATATGCACATGCAAACTATATGCAGATGCAAAATGCAACCAAACACCAAAACAACCCACCCCCAAACTGAATCTGACGATGTCCTCATTATTGCTTGGCTTTTCCCTTGGCTCTGCTGCTGCCGCTCGCTTCTTCCTGGTTTGCTAAGATCTGGCTAAGATGTTCTTTGATTTCTTTATTCTGCTGGATCAAAGTCTTGATGCCGTGGACTTCCATCATATGTAATTCGTAAGGATCTGTCATAACGTCATCTCCCAAGTAGATCTCTGATGAAGTCTGCGGGGCCGCGTGCTCGCTGGGGTCGGTGGGGGACCAGATCTGCTGCTCACTCCTGGGGTCTGTGTAGCCTGGTGAGATCCTCTCTATCTCTACCGGGACTGTGTCGTACAACGTGAGGCAGGTCATGAAATCATCGCCTCCAAATAATATCGCCAAATCTGGATAATGAGGACGGGAAGCATTGATTTGCGCGTGGCAACACTCTCCTTGACTGTGGCGAATAGCATACTCGCCATGCAAAACTGGTAATCCCTGGTCATCAAGCAATGAACCATGTGCCCTACAATCGCCGGAAAAGATGAGACGCGAGCGATCCCCCTGACGTTGCGATACGCCCAGCGGCATGCCGTATAGGCGTTCCTATAATTCTTCTGGGCATTCAGTCCAGCATCTCGTAGCTCGCACCTATCACCCATAACTGTCCTATACTGGGCCAGTTCTAATGGCTTTTGAAAACCAGATCGGATCGGGATATTGGTGACGTTGGATATGGTATCGGCTGAAAATACCCTACGTCTACCCTGAAAGCGAAACCTAATACGATCCGAGAGTATCTCTCCATTTCTAAGCGCATCATAAAACTCATCAACCAAGTACTCGCAAGTGCATAAACGATCTTCCCCATACAACAGGAATTCCTACCTAAACTGTCGGATCGCATCACAGAAATAGCTTCCGAACACTTCTTGGGAAAAAATAGCGACAAAATTTCGTTCTAATTCAAAGGGGGCTATTTTTCTGTGGGCTGGAGAATTTTCAAAATATTAACAGTGTAGCAAAGGGGGGAAGAGAAAATCTTACAGCACGGAGGAAGCAAATCGATGAACGGATGAAGAATGGCCGGCGTCGCCGGAATTTGGGATGCTCTCGCCGGTCGGAATCCGAGCAGGGGGGCTAGGTTTTAGGAGGAGGGTTCGGGGATAGAGAAGAAGAGTTTCAGATCTGTTTGAGAATTGTTAATGAATGGGATCGGGATAGGGATGCTTTACTTATAAAGGGCACTTAACAAAAAACCCCATAAAAAAAAGAAAATCCTATTTATTTACAATCATACTCAAACAATAAGTGAAATCAGCCTTGTCCCCCCAAAAAAATCAGTACTCAGCCCCTAACGGGTGAGATCTTTAAAAAAATAACTAGAAAAAACAAAGATTAAAATATTCACAAGCTTAACGACATGGTTAGTCCAGAAGTTATTACCAGCCACAAAAAAATTTTGTCGATATAATATAGTGGCTGGTAAAAGAATACGTTTATATAAAGAAATGAGAAAAAGAAAAGGTATAAGTTAGATATTAGTGAAGGGCATGGACGTGTAAAAGTAGGGATCATAAAACGCTGAAGATGAAGATGAAGTTTTGAAGTGATCAAAAAATTGTATTCTTAATGAATTGAATGTTCAAGAAGCGCATGTTGAGTTCCGAAGTCAGGTTTGTGTAAAAACTGGAGTTCATCCGCAAAATGTTCGGCAAAAGAAAGGATCCTAGGATGTTCCCAAATTGATCCTGACTCAAACTCACCTAAAATATCAAGTTCATCCGCAAAAATTTCCTCAAAACTCGATATGAAAGAATATTTTTCAAAGCTATCTTCCTTCCTATAATTTTTCATAATTCTATTCTTATTACTATAGCTCACAAACTCTCCCAATACAATTTCTCCTCTATCACATTCACAAATGGGTAGGTATATGTCGTCCAAAAAAGTAGGTTCCCACACTAACGTTTCTTCTGAAACAATATCACCATGTGATACCAAAATCATGGGTTCCTGATCATTGATTTCTTCTAACACTCTATCCAAACCATACCCGTCAAAATCACAATACTCCTGCTCAAAAATTAGAATGTATAAATCAGTCAGAGGTTTTTCTTGTGTGTCCTGATAACATTCAGTCAATTTATTTGCATCATCATCTACGAAATCATCAAAATTCATTTGATCGTTTATCTTACTTGGGTGACTTCCTAGATGACATATATCAATATTATGTGGTTCTAATTGACCGTTTTCACTCTTGAGAATCACAACAGCTACATGCTCATCTATTCTAGCCAAATATTAAGCTTGAGCGTGAAACAATTGCTCAGACTGCTGTATACACAGGGCTAGCGTTATAACTGTTTGATTCTCGACCGCAATCATCACTTCAATATCTTTTTCTAAAGCGTTCAACCTAGCATCTATCTCACCATCATTCCCTAAGTATGTGTCAGTTGTTTCAGGAAGAGAGGGTTGTAACGGTGGTGATGCTAACGCATCCAATCTGTCGACCTCTTTCTCTAAATCCTTAATCACTAGGTCTCTAATTGAAGTGGAACTGGGTTCAAGATTGTTAGGTGGGTGACCGTTAGCAAAACTCTGGGACGGTTGGTCACCCCCTAAAAAAGAACAATTTTCAAGAATGTGGGAAGAATCGTGACAGTTTGAATAAAGGAATTGGGAATGAGTATAAAAAAAATAAGAATCTTGAGAAATTGAAGTAAATTGTGTGTCACCCATATTAACAAGACTTCAAAAACACAAAACATATCATACCCCTAGCAGTCTACGGTATGCTAGTCAATTAGACCTGCTCAAGAACCTTATTGTCGAAATAAAACTGTGTTGAGAAACCTGCTCAAGATATACGGATCATGAAGGCAGGTAAGTATAAGAGACAAGGGGAGGTTTTCCAACGCATCTGCGAAGCTCCTTAATTAGGTAACTCTTTCTCTTGAACACTTGCCTAGACACCCCATGAACGATATACCGTTAAGCGGTGTTCTAAACACAGTTAACTTCTTCCTAATGAGCGCGTAGTCCTTAAAGTCAGTTCTAATTGATTTTAAATTACTAGGGGTATGCAAGAATGCAGTTGTGTGATTTGTGGGCTATGGAGAAAGGTGATAAAATCCTTTACCGTATCTTGTTTGGTCTTTTCGCCTTTAAAATCCGTATTAAGATGCAAATGCCCATTCAATAAAAGAATTCAAAAAAATCAAGCAATTTAAGCAATTATTTTTCAGTTTAAGTTTAGGCGCTGCAACACATACGGTTAGTTCTCTATGCCATTGGGTCCAAGTTTGTGCGAAGAATCCTGCAGAAAATATAATATCGGAATGCGTCGGATTTGAGCGAAGGTGTTAGAAAGTGACGTATCGATATGAATTGGGTTAAGAAACCCCCGTAGAAGTGATCCACGAGTGCTTGAGTGTTCTCTTGCGCGGGTCAAACTACCGGGATGTTTGGCACTATACTTCACTAACGTCTCGTACTGGAAATAAAAGCTTGCTCCGCACGATCGCTGGTCGTAATTCCTAAAAAACCTGAAATGTCGGAAAATATGATATTTAGTGTCAAAAAGCGATATATGTGCCCCAATTCCTGCATACATAAAATTAGAAAAATCAAACAATACCACTAGAATGACAACACTGCACTAGAGATCACCAAAAAAGAAAAAACCAAAAACTCCCATACTGGCCCAGCGAGCTCGGATGAACAGAGGGTGTCGCCAGTTTTTTCAAAGAGTTGGGTGCACAAATTTTTGGCGGGTTCTCTAGGCTATATTAGTATTCTAATGGTCTAACTTGATTTTTCAAATAAATTTTAGGGTGTTAGCAGGTTGCAACAACAGATAGCAAATTAAAAAGAATTGTGTTTTGTTAGTTTTGTGATAGTTTTGAAAAAATTGAGTTAGTAGTTAATGAGTTAGTAAGAACCAGAATAACAATACCCAATACTTACCAAATCCCCGGCAACGGCGCCAAAAACATCTTGGGAATACACTCGTGCGCGCAAACGCGTATGTTATAGAAACGGATTTGAAATGAAGGAAACGGAATGCGCACGTGAGATCGTTTTCATTTTACTATTTACAAACCGCAAGTGCACGGCGCGCTGTAGCAAGACGGAAAGTACGGGTCGATCCACAGGGAATTGTGTATTAGGTATTGTTTTTTAAGGTTCAACAAATTAACGAATTGTTGGTTTTTTCACAAAAATATAAAATGAATACGAAAATACGGAAAACAAAGAAAGAAGGAAAACAAGTCAGAAAGAATGGTTGCGGCTTTGGTTCGGAAGGTTGAATCTCGGCGATTCCCTCGACGCTCCTTTGTTCATGAGTTGTCCGTTCTCGTGTTGATCCCGACATGAAGCACGACTTGTCAAAGCGGTTGCGAGGCACAAGTCATCAAATTCCGATATTCTCCGTAAACACGAAACTAGTCCGTTTTATGCACTTAGCGATGTATGTCCGGGCTTGGGGTAACAACACTAAGCCCAAGAGATAGCAAGTTTACCACAACATCAAAAACACAATTAGTGAATGAGAGCAAAATAGTTTTGGTGTTGACTTTGCTAAGGGCGTGTGATGGTATATAGTATATAAAAACCGAGGGTTTGTCAAGCACTTGGACACAACTTACCGTACCCAAACTTAGCAAACTTAACACCAATTTTAATTCTGACTTAAACATTGTTAAATAGGGAAGGGGAGTGAATATGGTATATGAAGAGCTTACAAGTAATCATGGTTTCAAAATATCATATCACATCAATAGATAAATCAATCTTTAAGTTATAATCATGTAGATAAGCACATTAAAACATAAATAAGAGGTGGAGGAGGCAAAAGCCTTTCATCTCACTTTCTCACCAATACCACAACCAATGAAGATTAGTTACACATGATAAAAAGAAAGCAAGTAAAGAAACAAAGCAAAGGAAGCAAAAACAAAGCAATATATATAAACACTTGATGAAGAGTTACAAGATTTTAGTTACTTGTTCAACCTCCTTAATGAAGCTTTCCAAAGAAATCTTCAAGAGGGAAGAAGAAGAAGAAACCAATGATGAAGTCCACTCACCCTCAAGCTAAACCAAAAATAAAGAAACTAACAAAATTATAGAAGTATGTGAGAATGAGAGAGAGCTCCCCTTGCTTCAGCGGTCTGCTTTATATAGGCAGCAAAAATGATTAAACAAACATAAAAATGAGGTGACATGGCAGCAAAGGAGGCTCTGTAGACTTAACTATGATTAAAGATAGTAAAATATTATATCACATTATAGATAGTAACATCTGCAATATTAGTAGCCAGAGCTTATTTGGTTGTAGACTTATCTTTGATTAATCATACTTATATAAAACTATCAAATTAAAATAAACTATGGTTTTCCAAACTAGATACCCAAACCAGTCCTAAGTCCCTAAGTATTCTTACTCGTTTATTACAAACAAAATTTAACAGATGCGACAGACTGCTTCGGCTGCAGCTCTGCAAGCCACTACCGTGGCTACGGTTGCGCAGACTACTCATGCTGCTCCACAGCCTGCTCAGACTCCCGCACAGTCCATTCCTTCATTATTCGAGTTTTTAACGACTCATGGCTGCACTGAGGAGCAGATGCGCCATATTACGGCGTTTATCAGAGATGGAGGAGCTGGACCGAGCTAGGGTAGCTTTTTTTAAATATTTTTGAGGATGTATGTACTTGATACATATTGTATATATTTTGGACGATTTTGGTGGTTGTTTGATTGTTCACGATGATTTAGATTGATACCGTATTCTGTTTCTTTATTTCTTTTAAATATTATGCGTGAGATGTTGATTATGAATATTTCTGTATTTGGTTATATGATATATATATTATTGTCCACAGGGCAGGGAAAAAAGTAGCCACCTTTTAAAAAAACTGATATTTTGACCCTACGGATTAATCCGTAGAGAGATCTATTGCACCTACAAATTAATCCGTAGGTGCAAACTTTGCCCCTACACTGTTATCCGTAGGGAAAAAATATCAGGATACTTGATATTTTGTCCTTATGGACTCAGTAAAACTTGCCCCTACGAATTTATCCGTAGGGGCATTTATCTAGACCTATGGATATCTCCATAGGGGAAATAATCAGGCCCTACGAATACATCCGTAGGTGCAAGTATTTTATTTTATAAACCAATAAATTAAAATATTTATCAGGACGTACGGAGTAAACCGTTGGGATATATGTTCCTACGGAGTTAGGCGTAGGGGCAATTATTACTCTGTAGGGAATGGTCGGGACGAAGACTTGCACCTGCGGCCTTTGCACCTGCGGGGTATTTTTAAATCCATACGGCTATATCCGTAGGGGCAGTGGTTTGCGCCTACGGATAAATCCGTAGAAGAAACCTCTTATTTTAGTAGCGCTTATAGCCTATGCTTATGAAAATAAAATAGTTTGACGTCATATTAGTTTAGAATCAATAAAATCATACATTTTTAATAGCATGAATTGATATATTTTTGTAGACTATGTAGAGATACAAATAGTTTATGTTGTCGATATTTATTAATATGGTTTGATAAATTATGTTGAGACTCATATAGTCTATGCTTTTGAAGTTTAATTCATGAACATTGAGAAAGAAGATATAAAAGATTCTTATTTAAAAGGTTATTAGCATATGATTAGATCTAAGAATTCAACATCCTAGGTATTCTTTTAATTCATAAATTTATTTAAATTAATTATTTTATTTAAAAAATTAAATAACTTTCTTTAATATGATTAAGTTCAATTGAAAATGCTCTTTCGTGTGGAATCAACTCGTACTTGCATACGTTCTATATAGTATGCCGAGCATTTGCGGCATTAAAATTTTCTCATCAAGTTTTTAGTGCCGTTGCTAGGAAAGACGGTAATTTTAGTTAAATTTTTCGGATTAATTAGATGTTTTTCTTCAATTTTTTTAGTTTTACTTTTCTGTTTTCTGCTCTATTTTATTTATCTTTTTCAGGAAATCAAGCAAAGACAAAGGTGACGTAGATCAGATGAAAAAGTTCGGTGGTTTCTGGGGAATTTTGATGAATTCACCAACTTTTTGAAGCTACCCAAGCCCATTTTCCTCTGTGAGTAATCTGTTTCTCTTTTATCTCGAAACCCTATATTTCCGTTGTTTTTCTCCAGGTTTTCTTTGCACAACTGCCAAATAAAAAAACATAGGGCTAGATATGGGTGACCAAATCATACAATGTTGGGAATTCACCCACGCGCGCAAACGCGTATGTTATGAAAATGGATATGAAATGAAGGAAACGGAATGCGCACGCGAGATCGTTCTCATTTTACTATTTATAAATGCAAGTGCATGATCGCTGTAGCAAGCCGGCAAGTACGGGTCGATCTACATGGAATTGTGTATTAGGTATTGTCTTTTAAGGTTCAACAAATTAACGAATTGTTTGTTTTGTCACAAAAATATAAAAAGAATACGAAAATACGGAAAACAAAGAAAGAAGAATAACAAGTCAGAAAGAATGGTTGCAGCTTTTGTTTGGAAGGTTAAATCGCGATGATTCCCTCGACGCTGCTTTGTTCATGAGTTGTCCGTTTTCGCATTGATCCCGGTATGAAGCATGACTTGTCGAAGCGGTTGCGAGGCACAAGTCGTTAAATTCCGATATTCTCCGCAAACACGAAACTAGTCCGTTTTGTTCACTTACAGATGCATGTTTGAGCTTGGGGTAACAACACTAAGCACAAGGGTTAGCAATCTTACCACAACATCCAAAACACAATTAGTGAGTGAGAGTAATATAATTTTGGTGTTGACTTTGCTAAGGGTTTGTGATGGTATACGGTCTATGAAAATCGAGGGTTTGTCAAGCACTCGGACATAAAATACCATATCCAAACTTAGCAAACTTAACACTAATTTTGATTCTAACTTAAACTTTGTTAAATAGGGAAGGGGAGTAAATATGGTATATGAAGAGGTTACAAGTAACTATGGTTTCAAAATAACATATCACATCAATATATAAATCAGTCTTTAAATTATAATCATGTGGATAAGCATATTAAAACATAAACAAGAGGTGGAGGAGGCAAACGTCTTTCATCTCACTTCCTCACCAATACCACAACCAATGAAGATTAGTTACACATGATAAAACGAAAGCAAGTAAAGAAACAAAGCAAAGAAAGCAAAAACAAAGCAATATATATAAACACTTGATGAAGAGTTACAAGATTTTGATTACTTGTTCAACCTCCTTAATGAAGCTTTCCAAAGAAAGCTTCAAGAGGGAAGAAGAAGAAGAAACCAATGATAAAGCCCACTCACCCTCAAGCTAAACCAAAAATAAAGAAACTAACAAAACTATAGAAGTATATGAGAATGAGGGAAAGCTCCCCTTGCTTCACCGGTCTGCATTATATAGGCAAAAATGATTAAACAAACAATAAGGATGGGGTGACATTGCAGCAAGGGAGGCTCTGTAGAAAACTGGGGTTGATTGGCTCAAGGGTGGCCTAGCTCGTCGGATTCTAGGAGGATGTGGCCGGCCAAAAACCGAGAACTTGGTCTCGTATTGGCTTGGTGTGCTTGTGTGCTCTCCACAATAACTTTGGTGCTGCTAGTTTTATCTATTTTAGCCTGGTTTGTATGCAGAGAATTGGAGAGAAACTTGTTGCAAAGTATCACATCAAAGCTTTTAGCATTCAATGCCCATTCAATGCACATCACACCCATGTGCCCACTAGTTGCACAATCCATCATTTCTTATCTACCATGGGCAGCCCCACCATGTCATGGTCCATGCCAAAGAGTTGTGTACACTTGTATTGTGTTGGACCATTCTAGACAAAAAGTGTGTACACAATTATTTTGCAAAAAACTCTTTGGATATCGGTCGTTTTCCTGTTCTGTTTGCAGTGTCGGCTCCCAAACGCTGTATCCGTGCATTTGGATGTGTTTCCAGTATTTTCTCACGAGCACCTGTATTCTGTAATTTCTGAGCACACACTGCTTAATAGCACCGATATATCACAAAATAGATAACAAATGAGCGGTATTAAAATGCAGTTTTCTGTAATGAACATACAACTTCCAACTACTCTTAAGAATAACTAGATTATATCTAGTTAGATCTTCCCTCCCATCTTGCATGAATTTGCCAACTGATAATGGAAACTATTATGAGATCAAGCCCAAATTCATCACCATACTTCCTAAAGGCACCCGTTTAGAGTCTGAACATGTATATATTTTTATAAGTGAGTTTGAGAACGTGTGTGCCATTCTTAAATTACAATAACTTAGTGAGGATGCTATTAAACTTAGGTTCATACCATTTGCCCTAAAAGATAACGCCAAGAAATGGTTATGTAGTGTTCCCACTAAATCGATCTCAACATGGGATGGGTTCGTAAAAAGCTTCCTTAAAAAATATTTCCCCAATCATAAAATGACAAAAAATAGGAATGTGATTAATCAATTTAACCAAATATGGGGAGAGTCGTTTTGGAAGTATTTTGAGAGATTCAAAAATCTTCTCACCAAATGTCCACACCATGGTAAGGAAAAGTGGAGGCTATGCCAAATGGTTTATAAAGGTCTAGAATATAACTCCAAGACCATATTAGAATACATGAGTCAAGAATATTTCTTTTCAAAAGATGAAGATAGTGTACGGGAGTTTTTAAAGAAACTAGCTGATAGAACTATGCAGTTGGAAGGGTTTAATGATAAGTCGATCTATTTTATGAGTAGTCATCAAAAGGAAACCTCCATTGTTGCAAAAGCATAAATAGATGCCTTGAGGCGTAGGATAGAGGCCTTAGAGGCTAAACCATAAGTCCCAATCCACAAAATATCTCAATCTGTGTGTGCAAATTGTCAAGATCCGAGTCATCTTTCTGAAGAGTGTCCATTCCTTCATCACTCCCTAGGTCATGACCAAGTTAATGCTACATTTAATAAGCCTAAGAATGATCCATATGCTCCTACTTACAATCCTGGTTAGAGAAATAATTCAAATTTTTCTCACAACAAATACGCTTCTAACATTAACGTGAACCATAATTTCCAACCATACCAAAATAATAAAGGTCAACAATTTCATCCTTATCAATCAAATCCTACTCACACTCTTCCTAGATTTGGTAATAAGAATGATGAACGGTTTTCCATTTTAGAAAAAGTGTTACCCGCTTTCATGCGAACAACTTGTCAAGCTATTAGTTCGAACTGTCAGGCTATAGCTAGGCTAGAAATGCAATTAGATCAGTTAACTGTATAAATGAGTGAAAAAGGGAAGTTCCTTAGTCAACCTATTCCAAACCTTAGGGATCAAAGAGCAAGTTCGAGTCAAGCCAATGTGGTTCAAAAGAACCAAATTAAACATCGCAAATCCGTAAAAATTTTAAGGTATGGTAGGAAAGTTGATAACTAAGTGATTATGCCTACTAATTCAATCGAGCCACATTCTCACACACGGTCCTCAGAGTCTAATTATAAGGCTGATCCTGTAAATGACTCAAATCAAAATTCTAAATCAGATTTTCCAACTACTTGGTTTGACAAACATTTTGAGCCAAAAGCTCCTAATCCTAACCGGTTAAGTTCAAACAAACAATCAGCATATATGGAGAAGGTTTTAGAAATTTTTAGGTAAGTTCAAGTCAACATTCTTCTTCTTGATGTAGTCCAATAGGTCCCTACGTATGTAAAATTCTTAAAAGATTTGTGCAACAAAAAGAAGAAAACCCATGTGCCTAAGAGAGTCTATCAAGCATCTAATATTTATGATGCATTAGCTAATTCCATGCCAATAAATTATAAGGATCCTGGATGTCCTATTATTTCATACACAAGAGAAGATAAGCTAGCGTACCTTGCTAGACTTAGTGTAAGTAGTGGCTCATGCTCGTGCCGCTAACTCGCGGCCAAAGCAAAATGCAAAATGAAAATTTCCTAGAGAGCACAAGGTACTACAACCCTATTGATCGATCCAAACACTAAACTAGCTACAACAAAGAAAACTAAACTACTCAGTTAGCAATTACAACCTTTGTTGCCATGTCCTTTATCTTCAAAAATCCCCTTCTTAAACTCCTCGGTACTGTGGGAACGTGCTTGGAATACGATCCTCCTTGCCGAAGTAGATCCACTCGAAGGAACCCTAACTCAAACTTTAGCTTCACACCTAAGTTAACAAGTGAAGCAACTTGATATCTAAACTTGCTAGGAGAAGGTATCAAGTGATGTAGTGAGGTTTCTTAAGCTTTTCCCTCTTTTCTATTTCTTTTCTCAACTTGGAAGATAAACTAAAAGAGAAGAGAGGGGAAGAAGTGTATGTGTATGGTGCTCCTTGCCATGACTTCTACGGCTTTGCGGAATCAAAAACTTTTAAAAATCTTGAGCACAATACACTAAAACCCTAGAATACAAGCCCAAACACTAAACTAAACTAACAATAACTAGAGTTTTATCTACCGAGTTAGTGTTACAACCTTTGTAGAAGGTCCATCGTGTCTTGAAAGGTTCACTCCTTAAACTCCTTGGGTTGATGGAACGAGCTCTCGAAGACGAACTTCCAGCGTTAAAGACGATCCACCTGAGAATGCCGATTCAAGCAATAGTTTCAACCGAAGGAACTAAAGATCGAGTCTTGCTAGGACAAGATACTTAGGAGGATATAGTTTGTGAAATAAGATGCTCTCTTCAAATCCTCAAAACTCAAGAGAGCAAAATGAGAAAGAAGAAGATGAAGTGGCAACAAGAGAAAATATCACTTGATGAAAAAATATCGACCATCACAAAAATATCTTTCACTTTCTCTTCTTATCCTTTCATGCCACAAACAAAAGAGTGGGTGGGCTAGTGACTCACTACGGTGAGTCATAATCCCGCACACTTCTTCATATATGGAGAAGAAATGAGTGAGAGAGTGTAGCCACCTCATCAAGTATACATACATATATACTTATATAAATATAAATGCATGTATATACACAAGTATATCTAAACCCGTATAAATACGTATACCGTATATCTACCAAAATACGAATACCATATTTGTACCGAAAATACAAAATATGCGTATTCATATTTAGAAAGAAATACGTGTATTTGTATCAAAGCACAAGTACCCGTATTTATACAAATAAACGTATTTATATAAATACCGTATTCCTGTTAAAATAAAAATACCCAAAAGAAAGCAATATAATACTAGAATAAAACTGGCTATCTTTCAAACCTGCTGGTACTACTAAACCGTCCGATTAAAACATGTGTATAAATACACATGTTCAATCGAACACCCAAGCGTATCACTGTACGTAAACTGCTCCGTTTCATCTAAACCGGGAAACTCTCCGTGGGACAATAAAGACTCGATAATACACTGGTAGTTGGTTTAACCACACACACATCAGTGGCACTAGCTATACATAACGGCTGTCCAGATATCTGTCGAAATAAAGATCGACAAGAGAACTTGTCCGAACCCCTACTGACCCTATAAACGAAATTCTCCGTACAGTCCGGTCTGTTCTTCTGAGAGTATCGCATATCGGGCTTTGGAGGGTGGTAAACGTCAGACCTCTAATAGCTCGACAAATCGTGTCGGTTTGGAGCCTAATACAACCTGAGAAACTACTGGTATAGCTAATAATAAATCTCACCTGTCCTGTCCAAGGACCTTCAGTATTGGCCAACCGTACACAGCGCTATATCAACTCCTAATACCAGGAGAGACGAATCCTTTCTATCCCCTACTGCCTCCAAGTGCTTCGGGACTACACCTAACTACTACCTATTTGCACGACTTATTAGATCCGTTGTAGGGTAGTAATTTAAATACAATGGGAACACACTCGAGACGAATGGTGATGTCAAATCAACGGACTAATCTGTACTCGTGTCACTGGAGAACTGCTACCTAACGATAGGTATAATACCAACCAGCAGTTCTCCGCGAGTCCATCTAGTATAACTCATAACCTAATGAGTACCTGTATACCATCTTTAGTACCGTATACCAATGGCTGCGGGACAGGCCATCTCCCCTGATGGGGATAAGAAGCATATACACTAGTCTACTCTGGAGTTTCAATACCCAGTCTCGATAATCCTACGACTAGGGACAAGTGTAAGGATGTGCTTACAGACTACCCAGCCCCCACTAGTGTGACTACCATCACAATGCTGGTAGTCAAGCAAAGATCATAAGAGTTCTATCAACATGTATTAGCGAGATGTTAAAAAAAACATATACACATATTAAGATAGATTCAAACCAGTATATCTGTATATATCTCAAGCTTCAAAAATGTAATATACAATCCAGTACTATATAATAATGGCCTCTAGGGTATATATCACTAACAATCTTCTACTTGCATTATGGCCATGTATTGGCATATCGCAGACCTATCATCTCGAATAGCCTCTCGAACTGCGTCTGAGGGATGACTTTTATGAGTGGATCTGCAGTGTTGTTCTCTGTGTTTACTCTCGGAACGTCGATCTCCCGACGATCCACAATCTCCTTGATTAGGTGATACTGCCTCAAGATATGTCTGGATCTCTAATGGGACCTTGGTTCCTTCGCTAAAGCAATAGCCCCATTATTGTCACAATACAAAGGTATTAGGTCAACAATGGACGGAACCATCTGAAGTTCTGTTATGAACTTTCTCTTACAGAATGCCCTTTTTTTGGCGTCACTGTTAGTTGTATGTATGCCCTAGAGACCATTATTGTACATGAGATATATATTATAGTAGATGCAGGGACATATATAAGTATGACTTTCTTGCTCGACATGATAGTACACTATCCAGTTGCTCTTTATCTTAACATGTATACTCACTGTCTCTCTGTTACATGTTGAAAAAGCTCTTAGAATGTGTACTTGACTACCAGGATTATGATGCAGATCATACTAGTGGGGCCTGTGTAGTCCATGAGTTCATCCTTCAATGTTCCTAATCATGGGAGTATCGAGACGGTGCACCGATATTCCAGAGCAGACTAACGTATATCTTCTCGACCCATGTGATGGGCGATGGATGATCCCATATCCATTGGTGTTTGACATCAGAGATGGTATACAGGTGCTCAGTGGAGACTGGGTACACTGATCGGACTCGCAGAGAACTCCTAAATGTTATTATACCTCACGTCAGATAGCAGTTCTTTGGTGACACTGGTACAGGTTAGTCTGTTGCCCCAAGATCGTCATAGAGTTTTGTGTGTTTCCTAATGTGCTTTGATTTAGACCCTTCCACGACTCTACTGAGTCGTGAAAACAGGTGGTTTTTGGGTACAGTCCCGAGTCATATGGAGGCAATGAGTGATAGGAGAGGATTCATATCTCCCGGTATTGGGGGTTGATGTTGCGCTAAGCTCGATTGGCCATAACTGAAATCCCTGGACAGGGTAGATGAGATTTACTGGTAAGTGTTATCAGTAGTTTCTCGACCCGTTATGGACCTTACATCAGCATGACTTATCAAGCTATTGGGGTCTGACGTTTATCACCCTCAGGCGAGATATGTGACATATCAGACAAACAGAACGGACTTTACGGTAAGTGTTACTGATTGGATTCGTAGGAGTATGAGCAGGCTTGCTTGTTGATCTTCTGATCGCTCAATAATTGAGTGGCTATTACGTTTAGCAGACCGCTTGCGGCTTGTGGGTGACGGATATGATCATCACATACTGCTGGCGTATTGACGAGTCTTTAGAGTCCTACACAGAGATTTCCTGGCTCAGGGGAAACGGAGTAGGAGCACATATGAGATATATGCGGGACCGAGATTAATACGCGTATGTGATACCGTATTCTATTCTCGCGATTTGTATCCTCGGTCGGTTATATCCGATATAGCCGGGTTATCGAATCAAGTGTTGATTCGATAAATTGATACACATGATATTAGTCGGTTATATATAACCAGATTATTAAATCAAGTGTTGATTTAAAAATCTAATGTATAATTATATATTTGATATATTAATTTACATTAACTAGTATTAGCTAACTTAAAATATCTTTTTCTCACTTAAGTGTGCATTAAATATATATGTGATATATATTTGTGCACATGATTTTGTATCATACTAGACGATACATGAGTCATGGTTGTATGATACTTACACCATACTTAAGATGGTGTTTAGGTTATTATTTATTTTATATAATTCAAAATTAGTTGGATAATTGTCATGAGTGGAAGCTTGTAGATTGTTTGATTTTGGCCACTAATTTTGTCTCACATAAGATATTTATTAACCAAACCACTGTATTAAACTATGGTTATGTCTCCACAATGGTTAGTATATGATACTAACTCACCCATGGTTACTCAATAATTCCTTCTTCATTTTTAGCTTCATTTTTTCACGGAGGTTTTCTTCATATATTTCTTCTAGCATTCTAGCTCCATGAAACATGAAGAAATATTGTGAGAAAATAAAATCTAAAGTGAGCCCATTTCCTACTTCATCATCCTCTACTACTTTCCATTTAGTTTAGAGTGTTCTCTTCACAAAGTTCATCACCTAGTGAAGAGATAGCTTTGGTTTGAGTCTCTTCGACGTAGATCATCTTCGGCCACGAAGACTTCGAGCAAAGTTGTTCATTTCTCCAAGGGAAACCATACTAGAGTTCGGAAGATTGATGATCGCAGCGAAGGGACGTCAACATAGAGCTTTAGAAGTGAAGGATCGGTCTACAAAGGTTGTAACCTCAATCACTTTCTATGTAAAGTTGTTTACATTTTAGTTTACTCCTAAAACTCTAGTTAGATCCTAGGTTAGGTTATTTGGCATGCTAGAAAATTTTAAATACGGCATGTTTGATGCCTACCAAAACCTTGTAGTCGTGCCAAAGAAACCTACACTGGTATCAGATCCTTACTAGAGCATTAAGAGTTATCTATGTGAAGTTAAAAATCCGATCGAACCCGAAAACCTACTTGACACCCTCTCTCTGGAAATTTTTCAAAAAGTTGGATTTTTCCATATTAAGAATTCTCAAAAAATCGTGCAGGTAATTCTATGGATCTCGGAGAAGTACGATTCCCTAACTCGATCAAGTCACCGTAGAACCGCGGCCATACCATGCATTTGGCGGCGGTTCCACGGCAGAACTTGTGATCGTACTTCAAGGGGTGATCCATAGCTACTACATCATGCTTCTGCGAATTTTTAATATTACTCAAGTGTTGAGCTTTCCGGAACTTATTGGGAATTCGTTGATTCGATCGGAATGTTTAACATCGTTTAACCTTTTTCGGATATTCACATGTTATCTAGGTGAAATTAAAAAGCTCGAACGAATGTCAAAAAATCATTTTTCCAAGTTTAAGGTATTCAGAAAAACGTGCAAGTAATTCTATGAACTCTCTAGAAGAATGTAACCCTAACTCGACTTTTTTGGATCGCGGAACCGCAGTCATACCTTTAGGTTTGCCGCAGTTTCGTGGGGACATGAGTGAGGCTTGGGTCTGCCCTTTTACGGTTGGTCCATAGGTGCTGTGACATGTACTGGGTATTATTAAACTGTGCTCAAGTGTTGAGCCTTCTGAGAATTGTGGGACTTTGATGAATCGATCGAGAAGTTTAATGTCGTCCGGATATCATGTGATGTGATACAATATGTGGAATTCATATAGTTAGGCATGAAATCCGAAGTGTGTGATACTTCGGATTTATGATGTCTAAGGTTATCTTGGATTCCAAATGTTGTAGTTTTTCAATTTCTTTTCTGCTACCGTAAGTGTAATAGGTGGTGTATCGCCGGTTTCGTTGCTATACGTCAACGACAATTGGGATACGCATATTTACTTATGTTGATGACATGTGTTGTTATGTGTTGCTGGATATGTTATGTTGGATCGTCGTGTTAGAATAGCCGGGAGGTTTTATGTGAGATGAGATTTTTTCATTTGCATTCATGTAAAATTCATTATATATAATATTCTTTTATTGGGACACTTCCGGGTTGTGGGAGATGTCACCGTTGATGTATATTATTTATTTTTCCGCATTAGGATAGACCCAAGGAGGGGAGCACAAGTAACCGGGTTCTAGAGTCCAGTAGGAGACCATCTTGAGGAGTCGAGTCCGGGTCTCCTAACTCTAGAATTGGTGGGGTTGCTTGCCGCTCTCGTAGGGGTCTAGGGATGTGGGATTGTATATTCATCATGACCGTAGAATCCGTGTTTTATATAGGCTCAAAATAAAAAAACGGACATCCTAGTATATCAAATATTTCATATATTGTTTTCTGCTACGATATCTGTGATGTGATCATTTGATATGATGAGATAAATACTGTATATAGTATATGTGATATATTATATAGACGTTGCTTACGTTTTACACCTGCGCTAGCCCTGCCCTGCTCTGTCGTTAGTTACCTAACCTAACGGTGCATGACGGGACATCAAGACGAATGCAGATGGCATAAGCGCACGTTTTATTTATCTGTGATGTTTAGGTAATTTAAATGATGGGACATTCATTAATGAGATTAATGAAAGAAAAATAAACCTAATGATGTTGTGGAATCGAATTTTCTAAAAAAAGGTAACTCCATTTCTTGCTTTGCACAGCGGTGTTCCTTGTAGAACATCCAACACCTTATTCGATAAGGAAAGAGCCGAGATCCTTTCACCTGGAGTGACCTCTTTAGCAATAACTGGCAAATGCTACAACTCTCGGTTTTGTCTTTTGATTGCTTTTCTAGTTCTTGCTTTGCATAGAGGTATTGTGAATATCCTGCACCTCATTCGACGAGGAAAGAGCCGAGATCCCTTCATCGGGAGTGACCTCTTTAGCGAAACTAGAAAAAACCTCAAAAACACTCCATTTAAAACCATTTAATTCTGAAATGATATCAAGTTCAAAGCGTTAAAGGTTTTCTTAAAAAACCATCCGCAACCCTCCGTCATTTTAGGAAGTAGAGTACTTAGTATTCGTGCTGTGTTTGTTGACCATAGTTAAGGCACACTGTACGTTAGCTAAGTGATGTCTTCCTACATAGCATATGATGCGATTAGTTAGGACAGTCATGTGACTTTGTTGACCATAGTTAAGGGTTATGTGGGTGGGTCTAATTATTCATGAAATGACAGGTAGAACTTGACTAGTGCTTGTGATTTTTGACCATAGTTAAGGTCATAAGCCACTAGGGGTAAAAGCCTTTATCAGGAGTTTCAAGTATTGAAATTTGCAATGACATTGCATACCTTCTATGAGATAGTTGGATCCTGATACCGACTGTGAGTAATTGTTACTTCTGGAAGAGTTTTGTACTTTACAATTAGCTGATCAAGTAGGTGTCAAGAAAGGTGTCAACGGGGTTACGCCGCTGGGAAAACGATGTTTGTTTTAATTAAGTCCGTACGAAAGAACGGGGAACCTCCCTCAAAGTACCGACACTGGCCTGGCTAAAAGATTGGCGAACTTTTAGTGTGTAATTAATCCCGGCTAGTCTTTCCTTTTAGTGTTTGAAGGAAGATCTGATAAAAACAGTGGGAGCCATCCTGATTAGATAAAATATATAACCAATCTAATCTTGTAAGAGCGCACGCAGAGTATTTTATTCTCTCTCTCCCTCCAGGTAGTGACCTTGTCACGCCTTAATCAAGATAATAATATGGATGTATTGACCGAACCCGCTTGTTATACTGATCTGGGGAACGTTGATCCCGCTCAAACTTATAATTGTTATAAAACCGAGCAGGAAATAGGGGAATACCAGGATTCCCATGCCGCCTAAATGAAGAAAGTGCATGATGATGCATCTTCTTCGGGTGTGTTCATTACAGAAAATTGTTTCTCAGTATCCTCTACGTCCTGCGTATTTGATACCGGATCACGATCCCGTGTATGTAATCTGTTACATGGGAAACAGATAGGTAGAGAACTGAGAATAGGGTGATATGTCTCTAAGTATAGAGATTGGTGAAATTGTTGCAGCCAAATCAGTTGGCAGTTATCACTCTGTATTACCAAATACATTGATTCTGAACGAATGTTATTAGATACCGAACCTGATATACAACATCATATCAGTCTCTTTATTTAGTAAAGAAGGATATATTTGTATTGTTGGATAATGTTTTGAACATTTCCTATATCAAAGGGTTGATCGGTTTAGGCATGTTATCTAAAAGCATATACGTTCTAAATCAAACCACGGTTCTTAACGTATAGAACACACACAAGAGGAAGAGTTCAGATATGAACGAATCCTTATTGAGGCATTATAGACTAGGTCATATCAATGCGACCCGACTAGCTTAGTTACATTTAGATGCATATTTAAATCAGTTTGAATTTATATCTTGTGAAACTTTCAAGTCAGGTCATAAAGATAAAATGACCATAGCTCTGTTTATTAGAAACAGAGAAAGAGTTAGTGAACTCTTGGGACAGATACATAGTGATGTATGTAGGTCCCTTGTCTATACATGCCAGGACTGGTTCTTTGTACTTCATTATATTTATTGATGATCTCCTAAGATTCAGACATGTGTTCCTGTTGAAACGTAAGTCTGAAATTTTTGAGAAATTCAAGGAATATAAGTTATAAGTAGAGAACCAATACGAGTATAAGTATTATGTCCTTTGATGTGATAAGGGAGGAGAATACTTGAACACAGAAATCCTGGACTATTCTAAACGAGAATGAGATTCTCTCTCAGCATTACTCCTCCGTATACAACACAGCACATCGGTATATCGGGGTGGAGAAATCACACCCTATTAGATATGGTGCGCTCTATGATGAATACTACCGAGTTGCCTATTTCCTTTTGGTGTTATGCACTTGAGAAGCTGCATACCTATTGAATTGGGTTCTAACAAAATCAGGTTCCTACCACTCCAAATGAGCTCAGTAGCAGACATACGTCAAAAGCATCTGTTTATTTATAAAAAAGAATAAGAATGGGGAATATAAAATGCAATATTATATTATGAACAAATACCCCCAAACTTATCTTTTGCTCGTCCTCGAGCAAATTTATTTTTTATTCTCGATAAAAATCTAACCTAGCCGCACTTTCGCAGGGAAACGCGATTGCACTGAGCTTGTGCAACAAGCCGTTAAACCTCTAGGTGTCCCTAGTAGGAGGAGTGTTGTCTCCTGAGGGTTTTCAGCGGATACTACCCACAAAATCCTATCAATTCGGTTTTTCGACTTTTGTTCTCCAATTAAGTTTTCCAACAAGGAATTCTATTATCGTCAACCCGTAAATTATCCACCCATATTCTTCACACTTCCTAATTATTTAACTTAGGATTATATATGCTCTATAGACTTACCTAGCTTTCGGCATCTCTTAAGTTTTTTTTTCTAGGGTTCCATCTCCACTTAGGAATTTTTATCAAATCTACTAAAGATACAAGTTCTATTCTTCATTCCTTTTTCTTATCTAAATCTAATCATATATCCCCACGTGTGTGTATAAATCACCCCTATGCTTGTAGTATAGTGGTGAGTATTCCCGCTTGTCACGCGGGTGACCCGGGTTCGATTCCCGGCAACGGCGCCATTTGATTTGTCTCAAAAATTATCTATAACCGCAATCAAGAACGGCGTCGCATGTAGCTAGCCGGTGAATACGGGTCGGTCCACAAGGATGTTGTGAATTTCCTAATCGCACTTACGAGTTAATTCCGAACGGTGTGAATGGATTAATTAAATCTAAAAACTAAATTAATTTAGGGCAATTGAATTAAAGATCTTATCTAACTAGGAAGATAATAAATTTAACCTAGGGCAAGGGATTAAATTTAACTAGGGCAAGAAATTAAATTTAACCTAGGGCAGAGAATGAAAAATTATCTAGGGCAAGAATTGAAATTAATTACTTACTTTACAGATGGCTCTCTCCAAACATTTACGCTGGGTTGTCGGATCTGAATAGATGAATTGAAAAGAGGCATCGATGCTCTCCAAAAGAAATATAAATTTTATTCATAGAAAGAGTCATAGGGAGGCATGGCTAATAAAATGATTTAGAATTTCTATTTATAGAAGATAGGAAACCTTAGGTTACAATTGATTCGCATGTCTATATTTACCATAGTCAAAGTAGACTCCAAGCTTTGGTAAAATTTTATGTCTTTGTCTCTTTAAAAGGAAGTATTGGGCCTTGAAATTTCCTTTGTTGACTCTTCTGTTTTTGGGCTTCCTTATTCTTTGGTTCTTTTATTAAAATAGCTTCTATGTTTCTTCCGGATCTCCAGTGAACAATTGCGGTGGAATTTTAACCGTTCACTTTATAATCTTGGACCTTGCGTTTCCTTGTACTGTTCTTTTGTGTAGGCTTGATTAAGATCCTTCTATTTGTTGGTCAAAGTCCCTCTTTTGCATCATTTTCTATCTTTTTCACTGTTTTAGATTTAAGAACCCGTAACCTGTAATATGTAGCAGACATGCGTCAAAAGCACCTGGTTTATTGTAAAATGCATAAGAATGGGGAATGTAATAATGCAATATTATGGTGTGAACAAATACCCCCAAACTTATCTTTTGCTCGTCCTCGAGCAAACTTATTTTTTATTCTCTACAAAAAACCTAACCGCACTTTCGCAGGGAAACGCGATTGCACTGAGCTCGTGCAACAAGCCGTTAAACCTCTAGGTGTCCCTAGTAGGAGGAGTGTTGTGTCCTGAGGGTTTTCAGTGGATACTACCCACAAAATCCTATCAATTTGGCTTTTTGACTTTTGTTCTCCAATTAGGTTTTCTAACAAGGAATTCTATTATCGTCGACTCGTAAATTATACACCCATATTCTTCACACTTCCTCATCATTTAACTTAAGATTATATATGTTCTATAGACTGACTTAGCTTTCGGCATTTCTTAAGTTTTCCTTCTAGTGTTCCATCTCCACTTCGGAATTTTTATCAACCTTACTAAATATACAAGTTCTATTCTTCACTCCTTTCTCTCATCTGAACTCCGATCACATATCCCTACGTGTGTGTAAATATCACCCCTACACTTGGAAATTCAAATCAAGCAATCATACCCTTGTCCGTTGTCCAAAGCACTTATTAATAGGTGAATTTTTAAATGAATTTTGCTTACGCATCCTTCATGCGACCGTTAATACTTCTTGAGGTACCAACAACCGATTACAAGATGCGTTTGCACTTTAAAGCGTACTTCCTAGTCTTGTAACACCCAAGACTTTAGCAGTGACTCCCAAACCAGTTGGTCTAAGGCACTAGGTGATGAGCACCCTCGCTAAATATTTTTTCTATTTTTTTGCCTTAAGTAATCACAAAAACCAGTGTTCATTTTTTTTTCTTTATTCACACTTGTATACTTTTTTTTATATTTTCTTCGTACTAAGGACTTTAGACAAGAGTATTTCAAGGCCTCCTCTACTATTCCAAGTTTCAAGGTGCGTGATTGTGCAAATTGTAGGGTATACGTTTTCCGAATCTAGACTTAAGTTAGGAATTATTTTTCAAACTTATACTCTAATAAAAATATCAATACTTTTCCTTTGTTTCAACTTAGCCCAAGAAGTGAACTCAAAATTTGCCTATTTCTAAATAAACTACAAGAACATATACTTTCTACCGTTAAACTTTAAGGAAGGTTATTTTTAGGATTTTTAACTTACTAAGTCTAAGATCTAGTTGTTCCTAGCCAGTTAACCTATTTGTCAAACTCAAGTCTAATAAGGCCAAAATTGAATACATTAATTTTTATAATTTTTGAAATTTTCAAATTTTTATTGGTTTTCAAATAAGTATGCAAATGCAAAATGTACATATGAATGCGAAGTAGAAAACGTACCGAGCATACCCCCAAACTTAAACTTGACAGTGTCCTCACTATCATGCCACACCAAGAGGGTCAAAATTGTCGGCACTCCCCTGTTAATTTATTTATAAATTTTTTTGTTAATGTTTTGAAAAAAAAATTATTATATATTTTTTATTTATAGAGAAAGAAGACAAAAATATATATACATATATACAACAAGGTTCCCCCCAAACTTAAGCTTGGACTTACACAAGCCAAAGGTTTGCACCAACCATTCAAAAATCTTATCGTGGTAATTGCCGAGTTGGTGAAATAATGGGGTGTAGAGGAAAGAAATGAGAAACACACGAGACCGTGTGGGAGGAAAGGTAGAATATGGGTGGAGGAGAAGAATGGCGGAAAGGAGAAAGAAGTGGAGTACGATCTTGAGGGTGTAAATCGAGTGAATAAATTAGCGCAATTTGTGATGACCGATGTGTTAAAAGCGATTGTGCTAACCTATCAACCCGTCGAGAAATGGGGTCAAATCCCTCAAGATTCGCAAGAAAGCATGGGTACGCCGAACTTGGTATTGGAGATGAAAGCGTAACGGTCTCTTGTACGGTCGGAACGATAGGAAGGACGAAAGGGAGTGAAATAGGGATAGTCTCATTCTCAACGTAGTAAACTATTTCGAACTTGAAAGATACCAATAATAGTTCGAAACGACTGTAAGCAACCGAGTCTGATGGTTCAACTAACTCATCTGAAAATTCAAAGGACTCAAACTCGGGCGGTGAGTCATCAACATCGTCCGAAAAAGTGAAACACTCGTAAGTGTTATCGGCAGTGAGGACTGTGTTAGATTCAAAGGAAAAATTTTCAAACTCACAGTCTTCAAGCGTGATATTAGGCGTGGTCAGAACGATGGAAAGGAAGGAGGGTGATTTAGTCAAGGGTGCAAGAGGATGAATTGGAAAATCCGACACATCAAACAAAAATGGTACAACCTCAATATTATCCTCAATACTCTCCTCAATACTCTCCACATAATTCACCTCAATATTTAACTCATCCATGCCATTATCATCAAAATCAAGACGCATATGAAGTTCGGGAGAAACATTTAATGACTCGGGATGATGAATTAGACATAAAATTTCAATCAAATCGATAAGTTCATCATCCGAAATATTCCCGGCGTCTATATCCTCAATCAAGTGAAAATCAATTTTTTCTGACACCTCATCAAAAGCATGGATATTTATCAATTCAGGTTCTAGAGTGGAGGTGTAAAGGTCAAATGGATTAGGTGCGGTTTCACTCGAAAGGGGTTCTTCACAACTTGGCAAATCAAGCACTACAAAATCACACAACTCGTTTTTATTTTGAACTTGTGAATCATTCGATGGAAAACTGGAGTTGTGGGCTTCAATTAGGTAACGGTAGGTTTGATTTGGAAATCCTCTCACATTCTCACTCTGTCCAACCGCCTCCTTATACATTGAAAAATTTGGAGCTAGCGGGAAACTAGCTACCGGTTCACTAGGTTGCATAAGGACGGCAATGGACGCATCCACATTCCTTACCATTTTGTTTGTTGCTGCAATTTATGCCTCTAACGACTGTTCCGAACTAGACATGGGTTGTGAAGGGGTTTCGGTAAAAGATTCAAAATTGTTTGGATACGTGAAACTCCCTAATGGCTGTGTAGAAACAGTGTCTAGTGAAGGTGGGAATGTCGGGTAGGACTTGTAGGAATTGGATGGTTAGACAGGAGTAGGGTCAACAGTTGGATAAAAAGGTGAATGGACTTGTTGACCCCTAGAACTAGATGTGTGGAGAGGGGTGAAAGATCGGCTACGAGATTGAGCAATATGCTCAATGGACATCGGTTTAGGAGTTACAGCTGGACTCGAAAAAGTGGTATCAACATACGAAGGTGATAAAGGTGGACATGGTTGACACAAAGTTTGTTGCAAAGTCGAACTGTTTCTCCTAGACGCTTCTATTTAATCTTTCAAAGATATTTTGGGCATGGTGGGATCGTCCTTAAATCGACCGAAACAATTGACGTACGAGGCAAAGTTAGGTTCGGGATACCAAAGTTCGGCAAGAGATTTGTGATGTGGGGTACCCATGATAGAAGAAAGAGAAGAGAAAGAAGGTAGGTGGTGCAAGGATTTCTTAGCGGCAAACTTTGCAAGTTTTGTTAAAAAAAAAATTTCCTTTTTCCTTTTCTCTATATTTGGAAATTTTGCAAAAAGATTTTTTTGAAAAGAGACTTTGACACAAATGCGATCAACCATAAATGCACAATCAGGCCTAGATCTAGGGTCAGCTAGACAGCTCCTAACTGTTCCAAAGGGCTAGAAATAGGACCTCAAACCGCCTCTTCACCGCCAATTGCGGCCAGGTAAGTGCCAGGTAAGTGGGAGGCTCCGCTCTACAAGTAGCGGTCCTAATTAAGTAACCACTTGCCTTAGACACACTTGTCTAGACACCGCAAACTCAGGTTAGAATAAACGGTCGATGCCTATAACTAGTCTTCTGTCCTATTGAGCTCGAAGTCCTTAGGGCTGAGTCTAGTATTTTTTTAATTAAGAATGGTCAATGCAAATGCCTTATGTGATTTCTGGGGTCCTGGGAAGGGTGATGAAATCCCCACCGAATTTGAATTGGTCAAAAGCCCCTTAAAGTCAGTTTTAAAGATATGCAAAACAAAAAAATCACTTGCAATCAAATCTTTTTATTTTATGCGCGGCGCAAAAAATCCTGCACAAGATTGTTATTTAGAAGGGGAAAGATTTTTAAGCGCAAAGAATCCTGCAGGAGATTTTTCAGAAAATATATTAGAGATTTGCAGAGGAGAAGAGAGAAAACTCACAGAGATTTGCAGTGGCGGAACTATTTTTTTTTCTTTTTTTTTTCCTGGTGATGTCACCAGGGCGAGGCGGTTCCGCGGCCGGAAGGGGGGTTGCGCGGCGGTTCCGCAGCGGGTTGGTTGCGCGGCATTTTTTATTTTTTTTAGACCAGACCACCGCAATACTTCTTGTTGACTGAGTCCTCCAAATTTCTTCTGTTGTCTATTGTGATATTCCTCTCTTTGTTCGGATTTGATATTTGTTGTTTTGATCTCTGTAGATTTCCAGATCCGAATTTCTTTGTAGATCCTGCAAAAATTCTCACAAGAATACCCTTTCCCAAAATAACAGATGATATATTTTTATATATATTTTTTCATTTTCTGTTTTTATGATTTTTTAATTTAGATTAACCCGAAATTGCAAAAAGGAAATACTACGCCATCTCCGGCAACGGTGCCATTTGATTTGTATGTCAAAAACTATCTATTAACCGCAATCAAGTACGGCGTCGCATGTAGCTAGCCGGTGAGTACGGGTCGGTCCACAGCGATGTTGTGAATCTCCTAGTCGCGCTAACGAGTTAATTCCGAAGGGTGTTCGGATTGATTATTAAATCTAAAATCTAAATCTATCTATCTAAGATTATCTAGATCTAGTCTTGCTAGGGTTAGGTTTAGGAATGGTTTGGAAATGTAAATAAATCTCAACGCTTTCTATACCCAAATTAAGATCTATGAGGAGTTATGGTAATTATCAATAAAGGGGATTAGATCCATTCGGGAAGGTGTTCCTTTCTCTAGGTTCTTGTCCTTCCTTTAGAGATCCTTACCCTAACCTCCATGGAAAACACGCGCAACCGTCCCTTTACACTACGGTGTCACCGCTACCTCGAGGGATAGGGTGCCGTAGGACGCGGTGTGTGCGTGTATGCATGGAGTCCTATTCAAAATGTATTATGGGTAAGAAAGGGATGAGAGATCTCATCTCTCAAAATTCTTCCCCAAAGCTAACTCTAAACAAGTTCCTAGGGCAAGAATTTAAATTTTCTGTAGCGCCTTGAAAAGTCGTTTTGGTGTTTTCCTGAAAATCGGTGAAAATTCGGTATTTTTCCGTAAACCGTCTTTTTCCGTTATTTTGCAGTTTAGGACTAATTATACCTAAAATGGATAGATAATTGCTTGTTTTTAGTAGCTAATGAGTTACTTATGAAATTCTAGTCGTTTAAAAAATTTTCCTAATTTTTCAATTTTTAATATTATTTTAAGCCGGTAAGAAAATACATTAATTTAGCAATAAATACAAATTTAATTGGGCTAAATTTAAACTTTAAAATCATGTTAATTAAAATCTAGTTGTAATATAAATTTTTAGTATTTTATTTTAAATTTTAACTAATTTTTATTATGGAAATCGAAATTTATTGAATTTTAAGCTAAAACTTGCAATTTTGGACTTGTAGGGGGTCTTTTTGCATAGAATTTTTTTTGTAAAACCCCTCTCACTATTCCCTCACCCCTAGGATGGCCCCACCTCAGTAGCAAGCCCACAAAATTTTTCCCCATCTCATTTGAACAAAATGATATGATAAGGGCTTTAATATATTAAATTGGGTATGGGTTTTGTTGTTTGACTTGGTCTTTTGACTTTGAAACTTCTCTACACTTTTCCCCAACTCCCCCACACCTCTCCCCACTCCCTCCTCAGCTCAAAAATCCTACACCAACAGCCCCAAATATTTTCCCCATTTCTTCTTCTCTTTTGCTTCATTTTCATCTCAAAAATTCAACAAAATCCACAATTTCCTTCACAAATTCAACACAAAACCATATTCCATCTCTTCTCCAACCTAATTTGGTTCAAATCAAGGAGAAAGGAGGTGTCTTGGGAGGCTTGAGCAAGCTTAGGATTGATCTTTTGAGGTATAATTTCTAATCAAATGGTTAAATTGTAGCTTAAGTGTGCTAAACTAGAACCTTGAAATTTGTTTAGTGTTAAATTTAGTGTTAGTTTCTAATCTTTTTTTTTTAAGAGAGTAGTTTGTTTAAACTAGGTTTTTTTTTAGCACCAATGATTACTTAATTAAGTTATCTTGTAATCTATTTTTATACAAACCTAAATTGAGAGATTACTTTGCTTAAGTGGGCATCGATATGTGTTAATTTATGTTGTTCAAGTGTGAAATTGGATTTAATTGATGGTTATGAAAATCAAGAAAGGGCTGTTTATGGAGAAATATGATTTGAAGCATTGTAATGTGTTATAATTAAAGTGATTGTGGTTAACTAGTTATGCGGTTACATGTTATGCTAGGTTGTAATCCTTTTTGTCGCATAACGGCGATGTTGCGTCGTTTTTTTTAGAATGTTTGTGCTTACTAGTTTTGTGATAAAAGTTTGTGATAAATTATTTTTGATGTCTTGATGACATTTTTAGCGTATCCTATGACTTTTAGGATGTGTGAGTGCGGATGTTTGTGTGTTCGAGTTTTAGTTTTTCCGGGTGACCAAATCGACGTTTTGGTTAGTTTTGCGATTTTCGCGTGTGTTCCACGCACCTTGTGCACGTTGTACCTAGCTTGTGAACGTTAGTATTTTCGTTTGGGTTTTGCGTCGTTCTTGTTATGTAATCTTATGTTTGGTATTGATGTAAATTCCAGGTTCGGTCGCGGTGACGTCAGACGCGGCACGAAAGGGAATGCGGTGATTGGACGTGACTAGCTAGGGATTTCGGTGAGTAGATGTAATATCTACGGGGGACTATCGTTGGATGGCGCAAGTCGCCCGATAGTTTTAGTAGCTTAAAAAGATTCTTAGTAATGTTAGTAATTAGGGGTGTAATACTTATATGATTATTTGCTACATTCATGCCTTATATTGACATACATATCGAACCCATTCTATAGGACACCTGCACCATTGCCAGGGTTTTTATATGCAGCACGAGCACTATTCATGCTTACACACACCCCCTGGTAATTGCCATGCCACCACACTAGATAACCTTTAAATTGAAACCTTTTACTATAATTGATACTTAAACTTGCGCTATTGCTTTAATTCCTTAAAATGAAATCGTAGGATTGCTATTCATGTGCATGTACTTCATCATATTATTTGTTCATGCCTAATCTATTAATCACACATCGCAACTTGATTATTGATACCATATGCATTCATTATCATTGACATATGCACTTATGAGGATTTCTTGAGATTTTATGATATTTCTGGATTTCGGGGGAAAGTCGCAAAATTTCTAAACTTTTTATATTTTTAAAATATGTAAATTGCGGTTTTCTAGTGATGTAAGTGTCGTCCACCATGAGTTTGCTGTGGTTTTCGAGATCCGTGTCGAGGAGTGGAGGAACCGTCACGGGTACATGGTGGGCCCGGTAAGGTACCCCGGAGCAAGAGGAATGTGGTGTTGACGTTGAGCCTGGCAGGGGACGGATTACCTACCGGTGACTGTTTGGGACGGCGGATATCCAGAGGATACCGACCTTGGCCGCGAGATGATAAGATATTGATATTTGAGATGGGTCAGCCGGACGGCTGAGGCCAGAGATACATTGATATGAGATTTGAGACAGTTTTGAGGTGTCGATGCTGGACACATATTCTTGTTGATTCTATTGGTATTGTGCTGGTATTTCAAAAGAGATTCCTAAAGGAAAAGCATGATTCTTATACTTACACATTCAGATCATGAGTTGATTCGTATTGCATTCATACCTGCTAGTATATTCATATTGCATACATACTTGCTATTACGTCCTGCCTTACCTGTATTTAAGATGCTAGGATGCTTGTGTGCATGCATTCGATAGCCTTTGTAGATGTTATTTATTACTCACGAGTTGGAAACTCACCCCCGTTGTGCCACAGCCTTTTTCAGGTCCGCTCCGTCAGTACAGTAGCGGCGGGCGCACTTGCTTCTTTTGCCTCCTTTGCCTGGACTCGAGGTTTTACTCTTAGGTGGGTTATAATTTTATTTCGTACCACCTTGTATATTCTTTGTATCTAGTGTACTCCATCTACTGTATCTACCTGTATTGTTGTATATTGACCTAGAGATGAGACTGTGAGATTTGTGGACTTTTTATGCTGTATTTTGGGGTCGAGCTCACTTGAGTCGACATGCTGTTTTTCTCATGCTTCCTTATGATTATTTCGCATGTTGTTGCTTTATATTGCGTGGGATTTGTAACCGCCTTGTGGCGAAGAGCTAGCTCCCGCTTGGGGATGCCTTATTTGTAGGATTCATATATATTCTTGTTGTACCCATTTTGGGGGCCAGTATTTACAAAGGAGACTCTGCCGAAATTTTCGGAAAAATTGATATTGTTTTTTTAAAGGTTTTTATATGACTTATTTGATAAACTCGTTTTCAATTGTTTGGGTTCTCTTCACTCTTTTGCTTATTTGGTTTTGGTTTCTGGGCTTTGGCTTACTTATTTTACGGACGTCTTGAGACGTTTCGTAAACTTAAGTGCCAGTCACGTTCCGTACCCTGCGGGTCGTGACATAGTTGGTATCAGAGCGATAGGTTTTACCTTTTTGAGTGTAGGATGACCCTTGGTAGATGGAGTTAGTGACTTAAGTAGGGTAACGTAGCGTATGTATGTCCGCGGCATACTTGCGATACGATACTCCGCCTAAGTGACTTTAGGATATACTTGCTTGAAAATTCCTTCTTCTATTCCGTGAATCCTATGATCCTATTGCACTGTTTTTACTATCCGTTTTCCTGTAACAGCCACTATGCCGCCGAAGGCTACGAGGGCACAGAGGGCTGCCGCCCGAGACGAGATTCGAGCTGGCTCGTCCGAGACTAGGACTGAGCAGGGTGGTATGCCTACGCCGCAGGGACAGACCGATCCACCTTCCCCAGGCCGTATGGATAGGCTTGAGACTGGTATGGAGGAGTTGCGACAGATGATGGGGAGTATGCAAGAGCTACGTCAGATGGTAGGATCCCTAGTTGCAGCCAGTCGTACACCGAGGCCGGATGACGTACCTACTACATCACAGACGACCATGATACCTGCTCCTACTACTACCACCGTGACCATCCCGGTTTCACTACAGGATTTCATGAGGCTGAGACCTCCAGTATTCACCGGCACCGAGGCATCGGAGGACCCACAGACGTTCCTTGACAGTTTAGCCAGGATCTGCCGTTCGCTGAGATGTTCGGATGATCGATGGGTAGAGCTTGCGAGTTTCCGACTAGAGGGTCTCGTGCAGACATGGTGGGAGTCAGTCTTGAGAGGTCGAGCTGCAGGTCTACCGCATATGACTTGGGCCGAGTTTACAGCGGTCTTTCTAGCTCGTTTCCTCCCAGAGAGCGTTCGTGACGCCAGAGCTCGTAGCTTCGAGGCCTTAGTCAAGACACCTGGGATGACGGTGTCTGAGTATGACATCCAGTTTACACAGTTATCCCGATATGCTCAGTATTTGGTGGATACCGAAGAGAAGATGGTGAAGAGGTTCGTACAGGGACTTGATGCCCAGCTATATCTTGCCATTGGCGCCCAACACTACGATACTTATTCAGCTGCTATGGATATGGCATTACGGATGGAGGCACGCATATCACAGACTTCGGCCGTTTCTGGGCCGAAGAGGATTCGCACCGATGTACCGTCTCAGAGGCAGCGCGCCAGATTCTTTATGAGAGATAGGCCTGGCAGAGGATTTGGACGGGGACAGTTATATGGTTCATATCCCCAGGGACAGCAGCCGTCGCCAGGGTGTTTTGGGTGCGGGAGTCCGCACCATCTTTTCAGAGACTGTCCGGCGAGACGACAGGGAGCAGCGACAGTTCCGCATGTGACCCTACCACCCTCACCACCCCCTCCTCAGAGAGCCCTACTTTCTACCACAGGCGATGCTCCACGCCAGTTAGGTGCACCCAGAGGCCGTGGACGCGGCGGTCCTGTTCAGAGAGGACGAGGAGGCAGAGGCCGAGGTCGAGGTCAGCCCGCTATCGGTGGAGGACAGGCCCGAGTATTTGCTTTGACACCGCAAGATGCGTAGGCATCCAATGCCGTTGTGACAGGTACCTTGCCAGTTTGTTCTTTCGACGCACGGGTATTATTTGACCCAGGTTCCACACATTCGTGCGTCTCTACATAGTTTGCACCGATGTTGGGCCGTGAGTCGTCGTCGTTAGATCATCCGCTTGTTGTTGTTACTCCGGTAGGCGAGTCGTTTGTCGCTCGTTTTGTATTTCGATTGTGTTCCGTTCGTATCGGGGAGAGGGATTCATCAGTTGATTTGATTCTCCTCGATATGTTGGACTTTGATGTGCTTCTGGGCATGGATTGGCTAGCCACTTGTTATGCTTCGGTGGTCTGCCGTGAGAAGGCAGTCATATTTAGCTTTCCGGGAGAGCCAGTCCTTGTTATTCAGGGAGACCGCAGCGTCACCCTTCCCAGCTTGACTTCGTCTCTTCACGCTGGTCAGCTCTTGCGGAAGGGATGTCAGGGATTCTTAGCATATATTTGTGATACTCGAGCTGCAGAGGTTCCGTTGGACCGGGTCCCGGTTGTTTATGAGTTCCCTGATGTTTTCCCTGATGAGCTACCTGGGCTACCACCTGAGCGCGATGTTGAGTTCTGCATCGATTTGATTCCCGGCTCGGGGCCTATTTCTATACCGCCTTATCGGATGGCCCCGGCTGAGCTTCGAGAGCTGAAGGATCAGTTGCAGGATTTGTTAGATAAGGGGCTTATTCGACCTAGTGTTTCACCGTGGGGTGCTCCGGTCCTGTTTGTCAAGAAGAAGGATGGAAGTTTGCGCTTATGTATCGACTACCGCCAGCTGAACAAAGTTACCGTTCGGAACAGATATCCGTTTCCACGCATTGATGATTTGTTCGACCAGCTTCAGGGTGCGGGGTATTTTTCGAGGATCGACTTGCGATCAGGATACCATCAGCTGCGAGTTCGACAGGAGGATATACCGAGGACAGCTTTCCGCACGCGCTACGGCCACTATGAGTTTTTGGTGATGTCGTTCGGACTCACCAACGCCCCAGCAGCATTCATGGATTTGATGAACCGTACATTCAGGCCGTATCTTGACTTGTTCATCATCATGTTTATCGACGATATCTTGGTGTACTCCCGGAGCAGAGAGGAGCACGAGCAGCACTTGCGGATTACGTTACAGACTCTGAGGGAGCACCAGCTATTTGCAAAGTTCTCCAAGTGTGCTTTCTGGCTGGACAGCGTCGGATTCTTGGGTCACGTGGTTACGAGAGACGGCATATGTGTGGACCCGAAGAAGATTGAGGCTGCTCAGCAATGGCCCCGACCAACATCGGTTACTGAGATCCGCAGTTTTCTAGGCCTGGCAGGCTACTACAGGCGTTTTGTTCAGGACTTCTCCCGTATAGCTGCACCTTTGACCGGTTTGACCCGGAAGGGAGTTCCTTTCATTTGGACAGAGGAGTTGGAGCGCAGTTTTCAGCAGCTGCGGACATGTTTGACTACGGCGCCGGTATTATCTTTGCCTTCTGGATCAGGCGGATTTGTGGTCTACTGTGATGCTTCGCGAGTGGGATTAGGATGCGTATTGATGCAGCATGGCCGGGTGATCGCATATGCTTCTCGGCAGTTGAAGAAGCATGAACAGAACTACCCCACTCACGATTTGGAGATGGCTGCAGTGGTCTTTGCACTGAAGATTTGGCGACATTACCTATACGGCGAGTCGTGTCAGATATTCACTGATCACAAGAGCTTAAAGTACATATTTCAGCAGCGAGACCTGAACCTCAGACAGCGTCGTTGGATAGAGTTGGTGAAAGACTACGACTGCGAGATCTTATATCACCCAGGCAAGGCGAATGTAGTGGCGGATGCGTTGAGTAGGAGGCCCGGGGGTAGTCTATCCTTTTTGCGCGCAGTGCAGAGGCAGTCATCAGCAGATTGGCAGATGTTATGCGACAGCCGAGTTGAGTTCGAGTTCACTCAGACAGGGGGACAGCTCGCGCATGTTCGTGCACGCCCACAGTTGCTTGACCGTATATATGAGGCACAGCGCAGTGACGACCGTTGCTCAGAGATCATGGCACAGATGGGACAGGGCAGATTTTCCGAGTTCGTGATTGACGATCAGGGGATTTTACGCTATGGATCTAGACTGTGCGTACCAGATGCTGATGGATTGCGGCGCGACATTCTTGAGGAGGCACACCAATCAGTGTATAGTGTCCACCCCGGTTCCACCAAGATGTACCATGATATGAGAGAGACCTACTGGTGGGACAGGATGAAGAGGGACATTGCGGAGTTCGTTTCGAGATGCCTGACTTGTCAGCAAGTCAAGGCCGAGCGCCAGAGGCCCGCAGGAGAGCTACAGCCGCTACCCATTCCGGAGTGGAAATGGGAGCAGATTTCGATGGATTTCGTTATGGGTCTACCCAGGACCAGTCGAGGGTATGACTCCATCTGGGTGATCGTAGATCGATTGACGAAAGCGGCTCACTTCCTGCCAGTGAAGACCACTTTCAGCTTCGCTCAGTATGCCAGCTTTACATCGACGAGATCGTGCAGTTGCATGGCGTACAGACTTGTATCATGTCAGATCGAGGCACCCAGTTCACCAGCCGACTTTGGCAGAGACTTCAGGAGGCTTTGGGCACTCGTTTGAGCTTCAGCAAAGCGTTTCATCCGCAGACCGACGGCCAGTCAGAGCGGACTATTCAAACTCTCGAGGACATGCTCGAGCGTGCGTTTTAGACTTCGGCGGTAGCTGGGATCGTCATTTACCGTTAGTGGAGTCCTCCTACAACAACAGCTTCCAGGATACTATTCAGATGGCACCTTTCGAGGCATTGTATGGGAGGAGATGCAGATCGCCCGTTTGTTGGATAGAGCTCAGCGAGAGCAGTATTTTGGGGCCGCAGCTTGTTGAGGAGACGACGGCGAATATACAGTTGATCCGAGATCGGATGAGAGTGGCTCCGAGCAGGCAGAAATCGTATGCAGACAGGCGCCGTCGCAGATTAGAGTTCGCAGTTGGCGACCATGTTTTTCTGAGAGTCTCTCCGATGAAGGGCGTGATGCGTTTCGGGCGAAAGGGGAAGCTTAGCCCTAGATTCGTAGGTCCCTTCGAGATCCTCGAGCGTGTCGGTGCTGTTGCATATCGTTTGGCCCTTCCACCCAGCTTTCCCGATGTTCACCCCGTCTTCCATGTTTCGATGCTCCGCAAGTACCTTCACGACCCTTCGCTTGCGATTCAGCACCCGACAGTCCAGCTAGAGCGCAGCCTTTCTTTTGCAGAGCAGCCGGTGGCCATCCTGGATCGGCAGGTGAAGAAGTTGAGATCGAAAGTTATACCGACCGTCAAGATCCTTTGGCATGGCCCGAGCAGCGAGGAGGTCACCTGGGAGACCAAGGGCGAGATGAGGAAGAAATATCCCCATCTCTTTGAAGGTACGCGTAGTTATATTTTTAAATTCGGGGACCAAATTTCTTTAAGGGGGGAAGATTGTAGCGCCTTGAAAAGTCGTTTTTGTGTTTTCCTGAAAATCGGTGAAAATTCGGTATTTTTCCGTAAACCGTCTTTTTCCGTTATTTTGCAGTTTAGGACTAATTATACCTAAAATGGATAGGTAATTGCTTGTTTTTAGTAGCTAATGAGTTACTTATGAAATTCTGGTCATTTAAAAATTTTCCCTAACTTTTCAATTTTTAATATTATTTTAAGCCGGTAAGAAAATACATTAATTTAGCGATAAATACAAATTTAATTGGGCTAAATTTAAGCTTTAAAATCATTTTAATTAAAATCTAGTTGTAATATAAATTTTTAGTATTTTATTTTAAATTTTAACTAATTTTTATTATGGAAATCGAAATTTATTGAATTTTAAGCTAAAACTTGCAATTTTGGATTTGTAGGGGGTCTTTTTGCATAGAATTTTTTTTGTAAAACCCCTCTCACTATTCCCTCACCCCTAGGCCGACCCCACCTCAGTAGTAAGCCCACAAAATTTTTCCCCATCTCATTTGAACAAAATGATATGATAAGGGCTTTAATATATTAAATTGGGTATGGGTTTTGTTGTTTGACTTGGTCTTTTGACTTTGAAACTTCTCTACACTTTTCCCCAACTCCCCCACACCTCTCCCCACTCCCTGCTCAGCTCAAAAATCCTGCACCAACAGCCCCAAATATTTTCTCCATTTCTTCTTCTCTTTTGCATCATTTTCATCTCAAAAATTCAACAAAATCCACAATTTCCTTCACAAATTCAACACAAAACCATATTCCATCTCTTCTCCAACCTAATTTGGTTCAAATCAAGGAGAAAGGAGGTGTCTTGGGAGGCTTGAGCAAGCTTAGGATTGATCTTTTGAGGTATAATTTCTAATCAAATGGTTAAATTGTAGCTTAAGTGTGCTAAACTAGAACCTTGAAATTTGTTTAGTGTTAAATTTAGTGTTAGTTTCTAATCTTTTTTTTTTAAGAGAGTAGTTTGTTTAAACTAGGTTTTTTTTTAGCACCATTGATTAGTTAATTAAGTTATCTTGTTATCTAGTTTTATACAAACCTAAATTGAGAGATTACTTTGCTTAAGTGGGCATCGATATGTGTTAATTTATGTTGTTCAAGTGTGAAATTGGATTTAATTGATGGTTATGAAAATCAAGAAAGGGTTGTTTATGGAGAAATATGATTTGAAGCATTGTAATGTGTTATAATTAAAGTGATTGTGGTTAACTAGTTATGCGGTTACATGTTATGCTAGGTTGTAATCTTTTTTGTCGCATAACGGCGATGTTGCGTCGTTTTTTTTAGAATGTTTGTGCTTACTAGTTTTATGATAAAAGTTTGTGATAAATTATTTTTGATGTCTTGATGACATTTTTAGCGTATCCTATGACTTTTAGGATGTGTGAGTGCGGATGTTTGTGTGTTCGAGTTTTAGTTTTTCCGGGTGACCAAATCGACGTTTTAGTTAGTTTTGCGATTTTCGCGTGTGTTCCGAGCACGTTGTGCACGTTGTACCTAGCTTGTGAACGTTAGTATTTTCGTTTGGGTTTTGCATCGTTCTTGATATGTAACCTTATGTTTGGTATTGATGTAAATTCCAGGTTCGGTCGCGGAGACGTCAGACGCGGCACGAAAGGGGAAAGCGGTGATTGGACGTGACTAGCTAGGGATTTCGGTGAGTAGATGTAATATCTACGGGGGACTATCGTTGGATGGCGCAAGTCGCCCTATAGTTTTAGTAGCTTAAAAAGATTCTTAGTAATGTTAGTAATTAGGGGTGTAATACTTGTATGATTATTTGCTACATTCATGCCTTATATTGACATACATATCGAACCCATTCTATAGGACACCTGCACCATTGCCAGGGTTTTTATATGCAGCACGAGCACTATTCATGCTTACACACACACCCTGGTAATTGCCATGCCACCACACTAGATAACCTTTAAATTGAAACCTTTTACTATAATTGATACTTAAACTTGCGCTATTGCTTTAATTCCTTAAAATGAAATCGTAGGATTGCTATTCATGTGCATGTACTTCATCATATTATTTGTTCATGCCTAATCTATTAATCACACATCGCAACTTGATTATTTATACCATATGCATTCATTATCATTGACATATGCACTTATGAGGATTTCTTAAGATTTTATGATATTTCTGGATTTCGGGGGAAAGCCGCAAATTTCTAAGCTTATTATATTTTTAAAATATGTAAATTGTGGTTTTCTAGTGATGTAAGTGTCGTCCACCATGTGTTTGCTGTGGTTTTCGAGATCCGTGTCGAGGAGTGGAGGAACCGTCACGGGTATAAGGTGGGCCCGGTAAGGTACCCCGGGGCAAGAGGAATGTGGTGTTGACGTTGAGCCTGGCAGGGGATGGATTACCTACCGGTGACTGTTTGGGACGGCGGATATCCAGAGGATACCGACCGTGGCCGCGAGATGATGAGATACTGATATTTGAGATGGGTCTGCCGGACGGCTGAGGCCAGAGATACATTGATATGAGATTTGAGACAGTTTTGAGGTGTCGATGCTGGACACATATTCTTGTTGATTCTATTGGTATTGTGCTGGTATTTCAAAAGAGATTCCTAAAGGAAAAACATGATTCTTATACTTACACATTCAGATCATGAGTTGATTCGTATTGCATTCATACCTGCTAGTATATTCATATTGCATACATACCTGCTATTACGTCCTGCCTTACCTGTATTTGAGATGCTAGGATGCTTGTGTGCATGCATTCGATAGCCTGTGTAGATGTTATTTATTACTCACGAGTTGGAAACTCACCCCCGTTATGCCACAGCCTTTTTCAGGTCCGCTCCGTCAGTACAGTAGCGGTGGGCGCACTTGCTTCTTTTGCCTCCTTTTCCTGGACTCGAGGTTTTACTCTTAGGTGGGTTATAATTTTATTTCGTACCACCTTGTATATTCTTTGTATCTAGTGTACTCCATCTACTGTATCTACCAGTATTGTTGTATATTGACCTAGAGATGAGACTGTGAGATTTGTGGACTTTTTATGCTGTATTTTGGGGTCGTGCTCACTTGAGTCGACATGCTGTTTTTCTCATGCTTCCTTATGATTATTTCACATGTTGTTGCTTTATATTGCGTGGGATTTGTGACCGCCTTGTGGCGAAGAGCTAGCTCCAACTTAGGGATGCCTTATTTGTTGGATTCATATATATTCTTGTTGTACCCATTTTGGGGGCCAGTATTTACAAAGGAGACTCTGCCGAAATTTTCGGAAAAATTGATATTGTTTTTTTAAAGGTTTTTATATGACTTATTTGATAAACTCGTTTTCAATTGTTTGTGTTCTCTTCACTCTTTTGCTTATTTGGTTTTGGTTTCTGGGATTTGGCTTACTTATTTTACGGACGTCTTGAGACGTTTCGTAAACTTAAGTGCCAGTCACGTTCCGTACCCTGCGGGTCGTGACATTTACCTAGGGCAAAGAATTGAAATCTAAACTAGAGCAAGGAATTAAATCTACTTACAGATGCATCTCTCCAATCATCAATGCAGGGTTGTCAGATCTGAATTTCTGAATTGGAAAGAAACACCGATACTCTCCATAAAGAGATCTGGATTTTATTTCATTAAACAGAGGCATAAGAAATTACAATATTTAGAGTTCTATTTATAGGAAATAGAAACCCTAGGTTACATTTTGATCCGCATGTCTACAATTACAAATATACCCCTAGGAAATCTTTTCAGAGCCGCCATCACAATTTGGTAAAATGTTTATCTCTTTATTGCCCTATACGGCCGCGGAACCGCGGTATGGGTAGGCCTTAGGCCGCGGTTCCGCGGCCCTTTGGTGAGTTCAGCTCATGAACTTTTCTGGGCTGCTTTTGGGTTTTATTTACTTCCTGTTTCTATATGTCCTTTTCCATTTGGGCTTCTAGGTTGGTTCCAGATCTTCAGTGAACAATTTGCAATGGCTTTTTAACCGTTCACCTTGTAATCTTTGGATCTTGCGTTGCCTTGTACATTGTGAATTTTATCTTTGATGTAGGCTTGATCAAGAGTCCTCTGTTTGTTGGTTAAAGTCCATATTTCTTTACATCATTTGCACTGTTTTCTGTCCAAGAACCTGTAACCTGTAACATGTAGCAGACATGCCTCAAAAGCACCTGTTTATTTATAAAAAAGAATAAGAATGGGGAATATAAAATGCAATATTATGTTATAAACAAATACCCCCAAACTTATCTTTTGCTTGTCCTCGAGGAAATTTATTTTTTATTCTCGATAAAAATCTAACCTAGCCGTACTTTCGCAGGAAAACGCGATTGCACTGAGCTCGTGCAACAAGCCGTTAAACCTCTAGCTGTCCCTAGTAGGAGGAGTGTTGTCTCCTGAGGGTTTTCAGCGGATACTACCCACAAAATCCTATCAATTCGGCTTTTCGACTTTTGTTCTCCAATTAAGTTTTCCAACAAGGAATTCTATTATCGTCGACCCGTAAATTATCCACCCATATTCTTCACACTTCCTCATTATTTAACTTAAGATTATATATGCTCTAAAGACTTACCAAGCTTTCGGCATCTATTAAGTTTTTTTTTTCTAGGGTTCCATCTCCACTTAGGAATTTTTATCAACTCTACTAAAGATACAAGTTCTATTCTTCATTCCTTTCTCTTATCTAAACTCTAATCATATATCCACACGTCTGTGTATAAATCACCCCTACGCTTGTAAATTCAAATCAAGCAATCATACCCTTGTCCGTTGTCCAAAGTACTTATTAGTAGGTGAATTTTTAATTGAATTTAGCCTACACATCCTTCATGGGACCGTTAATATTTCTTGAGGTACCAACAACCGATTACAAGATGTGTTTGCACTTTAAAGCATAATTCCTAGTCTTGCAACACCCAAGGCTTTAGCATTGACTCCCAAACCAGTTGGTCTAAGGCACTAGGTGATGAAGCACCCTCGCTAAATATTTTTCTATTTTTGCAGCCTTAAGTAATCACAAAAACCAGTGTCCATTTTTTTTATTCTTTATTAACACTTTTTTTTCTTTTATTTTCTTCGTACTAAGGACATTAGACAAGAGCATTTCAAGGTCTCTTCTACTATTCCAAGTTTCAAGGTGCGTGATAGTGTAAATTGTAGGGTATACATTTCCAGAATCTAGACTTTAAGCTAGGAACTATTTTTCAAATTTATACTCTAATAAGAACATCAATACTCATCCTTCGTTTCGACTTAGCCCAAGAATTGAACCCAAAATTTACCTATTTCTAAATAGACTACAAAGACATAGTTTCTACCGTTAAACTTTAAGGAAGGTTATTTTTAGGGGTTTTAATTTACTAAGTCTATGATCTAGTTGTTCCTAGCTAGTTAACCTATCTTTCAAACTCAAGTCAATTAGACCAAAATTGAATACAATAATTTTTATAATTTTTGAAAATTTTCAATTTTTATGGGTTTTCAAGTAAGTATGCAAATGCAAAAATATGTACAAATGAATGCGAAGGAAGAAGACGTACCGAGCATACCCCCAAAGTTGAACTTGACAGTGTCCTCACTGTCATACTAAACCAAGAGGGTCAAAATGTCGACACTCCCCTATTTATTTATTTACAATTTTTGTTTTCATTTTTAAAAATTTTTTTTATTAAAAAAGAAAACAAAAAAAAAATATGTACATATATACAACAAGGTTTCCCCCAAACTTAAGCTTGGCTTTACATAAGCCAAAGGTTAGCACCAACCATTCAAAAATCTTATCATGGTAGTGGTATAGTTGGTGCAAGAATGGGGTGTGAATGAAAGAAATGAGAAACACGCGAGATCGTGTGGAAAGAAGAATGGTAGAATATGGTCTCGGTGGGGGAGAAGAAGGGCGGAAAGGAGAAAGAAGGGTCGCGCGATCTTGAGGGTGTAAATCGAGTGAATAAATTAGCGCAATATGTGATGACCGATATGTTATAAGCGATTGCGCTAACCTATCAACCTGTCGAGAAATGGGGTCAAACCCCTCAAGATTCGCAAGAAAACATGGGTACGCCGAACTTGGTATAGGAGATGAAGGCGTAACAGTCACTTGTACGGTCGGAACAATAGGAAGGACGAAAGGGAGTGAATTAGGGATAGTCTCATTCTCACCGTAGTAAACTGTGTCGAACTTGAAAGATTCCATTAATGGTTCGAAACTACTGTAAGCAATCGAGTCTGATGGTTCAACTAACTCATCTGAAAATGTAAAGGACTCAAACTCGGACGGGAAGACATCAACATCGTCCGAAAAAGTGAAATACTCGTAGGTGTTAACGTCTGTGAGAAGTGTGTCAGATTCAAAAGAAAATTTTTCAAGCTCACAGTCTTCGAGCGTGGTCGGAACGATGGAAATGAGGGAGGGTGATTTAGTTAAAGGTTCTGGAGGATGAATTGGAAAATCAGACACGTCGAATAAAAATGGTTCAACCTCAATATGGTCCTCAAAACTCTCCTCAATACTATCCTTATAATTCTCCTCAAAAGTTTCCTCATCCATGCCATTATCATCAAAATCCAGACGCATATTAAGTTCGGGAGAAACATCTAATGACTCGGGATGATGATTTGGACATAAATTTCAATAAAATCGACAGATTCATCATCCGAAATATTCCCGGCATCTATATCCTCAATCAAGTGAAAATCAATTTCTTTAGACACCTCATTAAAAGCATGGATATTTATCGATTTAGGTTCTAGAGTGGAGGTGTAAAGATCGAAAGGATTTGGTGCGGTTTCACTCGAAAGGGGTTCCTCATAATCTGGCAAATCAAACACTACAAATTTGCACAACTCATCATTTTGGACACATGATTGAAAATTGGAGTTGTTGGATTCAATTGGGTATGGGTAGGTTTGATTTGGAAATCCTCTCTCATTCTCACTCTGTCCAACCACCTCCTTATACATTGAAAAATTTGAAGCTAGCGGAAAACTAGCTACCGGTTCAGCAGGTTGCATAAGGGCGGCCACAGATTCTTCCACATTCCTAGTCATTTTGTTTGTTGCAGCAATATAAGCTTCCAACGACTCTTCCAAACTAGACTTAGGTGGTGAGGGGGTTTCGGTAAAAGATTCGAAATTGTTTGGATATGTGAAACTCCCTAATGGCTGTGTAGAAGCAGTGTCTAGTGAAGGTGGGAAGGTCGGGTAGGTCTGGTAGGAAGTGGGTAGTTGGACAGGGGTAGGGTCAACATGTGGATAAAAAGGTGAATAATCGTGCGGAGCCTTAGAACTAGATGAGTGGAGAAGGGTGAAAGATCGATTGCGAGATTGAGCAATATGCTCAGCAATGGATATCGGCCTAGGAGTGACAGAAGGACTTGAAGAAGTGGTTTCAACATATGTAGGTGGTAAAGGTTGACTTGGTTGACACAAAGTGGATTGAAAAGTCAAACTGTTTCTCCTAGACGCCTCTATTTGATCTTTCAAAGATTTTTTAGGCAAGGAAGGATCTTCTTTAAATTGACCGAACAAATTGACGTACGACGCAAGATTAGGTTCAGGATACCAAAGTTCGGCTAATGATTTATTATGTGGGGTACCCATGTTGTAAGAAAGGGGGAAAGAAGGATGGTTTGTGGTGGTGCAAGGATCTATTTGCGGCCAAAAATTTTGCAAGTTTCTATAAAAAATTTGTCCTTTTTATTTTTATTCTTTTTCTCTTTATTTGGAAAAATTTGTTGCAAAAAAAGATTTTAGAGAAAAGATATGCAACAACAAATTATTACTTGCAATCAATTTTATTTCAAGCGGGGCCCAAAAATCCTGCACATGACTTATTATTTGGAAAGAGAAAGATTTTTAAATCGCACCAAATCTTGCAGGCATTTTTCGGAAAATATCTTAAAATTTGCAGAGGAGAAATAACAGAGGAGCTTACAGTGCAAATTGCAGAGGATGATGTCACCAAAAGGGCGCGTTTCCGCGGTCAAAGAGGGTCTACTGCCGCGGAAGGGCGGTGGTCTAAGCGGCGCAGATCCCTAAAATTTTTTCTGTGCGAAAACTCGACAAGACGGCCGCGTTTCCGCGGCCTAAGGCAGGTTTTGGCCGCGGAAGCGCGGCACTTTGGGTGGTTCGAGACTCCAAATTTTTTTGCTGTTCTGTTGTTTAAAAATCTCTTCTGTTCCGATATCCCATTTTCTGTTTTGCTTTCTGGAAATTTCCAGATCTGTCTCGATTGTTCCTGCAAGATTCAAACAACAAAGTACCCTTTCCAAAAAAATAACAATTGATATATTTTTATGATTTTTGGGATTTTTCAGATTTTTTAAATTTTAGATTAACCCGAAATTGCAAAAAGGAAAGTTCTACGCCATCCTCGGCAACGGCGCCATTTGATTTGTATGTCAAAAAATATCTATTAACCGCAATCAAGAACGGCGTCGCTTGAAGCTAGCCGGTGAGTACGGGTCGGTCCACAGGGATGTTGTGAATCTCCTAGTCGCGCTAACGAGTTAATTCCGAAGGGTGTTCGGATTGATTATTAAATCTAAAATCTAAATCTATCTATCTAAGATTATCTATATCTAGTCTTGCTAGGGTTAGGTTTAGGAATGGTTTGGAAATGTAAATAAATCTCAACGTTTTCTATACCCAAATTAAGATCTATGAGGAGTTATGGTAATTATCATTAAAGGGGATTAGATCCACTCGGGAAGGTGTTCCTTCCTCTAGGTTCTTGTCCTTCCTTTAGAGATCCTTACCCTAACCTCAATAGAAAACGCGCGCAACCGGGCCATTACACTACGGTGTCACCGCTACCTCGAGGGATAGGGTGCCGTAGGGTGCGGTGTGTGCGTGTATACATAGAGTCCTATTCAAAATGTATTATGGGTAAGAAAGGGATGAGAGATCTCATCTCTCAAAATCCTTCCCCAAAGCTAACTCTAAACAAGTTCCTAGGGAAAGAATTTAAATCTATCTAGGGCAAAGAATTGAAATCTAAACTAGAGTAAGGAATTAAATCTACTTACAGATGCATCTCTCCAATCATTAATGCAGGGTTGTCAGATCTGAATTTTTGAATTGGAAAGAAACACCGATGCTCTCCATAAAGAGATCTGAATTTTATTTCATTAAAAGGAGGCATAAGAAATTACAATCCTTAGAGTTCTATTTATAGGAAATAGAAACCCTAGGTTACATTTTGATCCGCATGTCTACAATTACAAATATACCCCTAGGAAATCTTTTCAGAGCCGCCAACACAATTTGGTAAAATTTTTATCTTTTGATTGCCCTATACGGCCGCGGAACCGCGGCATGGGTAGGCCTTGGGCCGCGGTTCCACGGCCCTTTGGTGAGTTCAGCTCATGAACTTTTCTGGGCTGCTTTTGGGTTTTATTTTCTTCCTGTTTCTATATGTCCTTTTCCAGTTGGGCTTCTAGGTTGGTTCCATTTCTTCAGTGAACAATTTGCAATGGCTTTTTAACCGTTCGCCTTGTAATCTTTGGACCATGCGTTGCCTTGTACTTTATGAATTTTATCTTTGTAGGCTTGATCAAGAGTCTTCTGTTTGTTGGTTAAAGTCCATATTTTCATTGTCTTTACATCGTTTGCATTGTTTTCTGTCCAAGAACCTGTAACATGTAACAGACATGCGTCAAAAGCACATGTTTATTTATAAAAAAGAATAAGAATGTGGAATATAAAATGCAATATTATGTTATGAACAAATACCCCCAAACTTATCTTTTGCTCGTCCTCGAGCAAATTTATTTTTTATTCTCGATAAAAATCTAACCTAGCCGCACTTTCGCAGGGAAACGGGATTGCACTGAGCTCGTGCAACAAGCCGTTAAACCTCTAGGTGTCCCTAGTAGGAGGAGTGTTGTCTCCTGAGGGTTTTCAGCGGATACTACCCACAAAATCCTATCAATTCGGCTTTTCGACTTTTGTTCTCCAATTAAGTTTTTAAACAAGGAATTCTATTATCGTTGACCCATAAATTATCCACCCATATTCTTCACACTTCCTCATTATTTAACATAAGATTATATATGCTCTATAAACTTACCTAGCTTTCAGCATCTCTTAAGTTTTTTTTTATAGGGTTCTATCTCCACTTAGGAATTTTTATCAACTCTACCAAAGATACAAGTTCTATTCTTCATTTCTTTCTCTTATCTAAACTCTAATCATATATCCCCATGTGTGTGTATAAATCACCCCTACGCTTATAGTACAGTGGTGAGTATTTCCGCCTGTCACGCGGGTGACCCGGGTTCGTTCCCCGGCAACGGCGCCATTTGATTTGTCTCAAAAATTATCTATAACCGCAATCAAGAATGGCGTCGCATGTAGCTAGCCGGTGAATACGGGTCGGTCCGCAGGGATGTTGTGAATTTCCTAATCGCTCTTACGAGTTAATTCCGAACGGTGCTAATGGATTAATTAAATCTAAAAACTAAATTAATCTAGGGCAATTGAATTAAAGATCTTATCTAACTAGGGCAGATAATAAATTTAACCTAGGGCAAGGGATTAAATTTAACTAGGTCAAGGAATTAAATTTAACCTAGGGCAGAGAATGAAAAATTACCTAGGGCAAGAATTGAAATTAATTACTTACTTTACAGATGGCTCTCTCTAAATATTTACGCAGTGTTGTCAGATCTGAATAGATGAATGGAAAAGAGGCATCGATGCTCTCCAAAAGAAATCTAAATTTTATTCATAGGAAGAGGCATAGGGAGGCATGGCTAATACAATGATTTAGAGTTTCTATTTATAAAAGATAAGAAACCCTAGGTTACAATTGATTCGCATGTCTACATTTACCAAAATATCCTTAGGAAGACCTAGTCAAAGTAGACTCCAAGATTTGGTAAAATTTTATGTCTCTGTCTCTTTAAAAGGAAGTATTGGGCCTTGAAATTTCCTTTGTTGACTCTTCTGTTTTTGGGTTTCCTTATTCTTTGGTTCTTTTATTAAAACAGCTTTTATGTTTCTTCCATATCTCCAGTGAACAATTGCGGTGGACTTTTAACCGTTCGCTTTATAATCTTAGACCTTGTGTTGCCTTGTACTGTTCTTTTGTGTAGGCTTGATTAAGATCCTTTTATTTGTTGGTCAAAGTCCATCTTTTGCATCATTTTCTATCTTTTTCACTGTTTTAGATTTAAGAACCTGTAACCTGTAATATGTAGCAGACATACGTCAAAAGCACCTACTTTATTGTAAAATGCATAAGAATGGGGAATGTAATAATGCAATATTATGGCGTGAACAACATGAGGTAGAACGTGTAGGATTTCCAGCTATACAAACTACAACTGAGGATTTGGTAGAACCGAAGGATTCAATAGCTCCTGGCGAACCTCAGCCTCTCCGCCGATCTAGTAAGGTTCCTCATACATCTGAGAGATACTTCGGTTTTCTCTATGACAGTAGGAGCGAGGATTGCATCATAAGATGATGATCTAACTATTTTCGAACAGGCCATAAAGAGTGGGGACTCTGTAAGAATGGCTGGATGCTATGCGATCTTGTCACGACCCGAAATTCGACTCGTGACTGGCACTTAACCACGTAACGTCTACAGGCGTAACGCGACTAAGTAAGCCGAAACCCAGAAATCAAAACCATTGAAAATAGTGAGTGTTGAAAACATTTGATTAAAACACTGGAAAACCTTAAATAGTTTAATAACAATCCTTAAAGTTAAAGTTATTATCTTAAAAATTTTGGCAGCATTTCCTTTGTAAAACTAACCCCGAAATCGGGTACAAGATATGACATGAAATAAATGATAACAATATAGTACAGCATCCCAAATGGGAGCAATCACGCCCAACAACGGAAACAAACACCACAAGAGTAATATACGACGCCGAAGCAAAGAAATAAGCAATAAGTGAAAAACATCACAGAATGATAACTGCAAAAGTAAAGTCGGCTCACACGAGCTCGACACCAGAATACAAATAATATACATCATCGTCCTCACACTGGTCTCTAAGTCAGTACATAAAAGTAGATGGAGAATACTAGATACAAAAATATGTGTACAATGGAAATAACTGGATACCACAACCCACCTAACAAAATAGCTCACGCTCCAACTGTAGTGGTATCCGTAGCCAAAAAGATACAAGAAAACAGCCTGCCGCGACTACTCTGAGGGGCAACCTGCAAATATTATGGCACAACGGGGGTGAGTTGCCAACTCGTGAATAGAGATAACATATAAAGGTAATCGCAAGCATGCATGTACTGCGCTACTCTATCATATGCCAGCAGATGATATCTATATGCGATAAGCAGTATGTGCAATAATCATGCAAGTGCTCTATCAGGTAATATAACTACAGAATGAGATGCAAAATAATGAATGCTGAGCCTGGGAAATATAACATCTACATGGAATGTCAGCGTGGAAAATATAATCGGTGCTCATCAATGCACCCAGATCCCAATAAACTCAGGCGCCAACACTCTCATCGGCCCTCAAATCCTGTAAATCTCAGAGAATCACGAGTGCCTAACATTGGCACTCAAATATCATGAAATAATCGTGTCCAGCATTGACACGTAAATCCTCATATATCGGGCTCCGTCAGTCCGGATCGGCCCACGGGCTCCGTCTGCGGTATCGGCCCTCGGCCCCGGCTGTACGGGTCATCCCGCATCCATCTATCGACTCTGGTCAGTATCCTCCGGATAACCGCCAGGTCCAACCAATCACCGGTAGGTACTCGCCACCCTGCCAGGCTCATCGTCTAATCCATGAAAAATATTTTTCGCCTCGGGGAACCATAGCGGGTCAACCACGAACCCGCAAACGGATCATCCAACTCCTCGAATCAGGTTTCAAGCACACGTCTCAAAACCGAGAAAACGCGTGGTGGACGCACTAAAATATCATATCAAGAGGAAACCGGGTTTTCAAATAGTGCATATTTTCTTAAACAACTCCACGGTCCTCAAAACCAGAAATCACATGAAATCCAAAACCAATGTGTAAGTCAATGCGATGTGATATGTACATCAAGTCATACTATAAGTATAAGGAACAAACCGCTCTTTAAAATAGTTTCAGTTTTTCAAAAGGCATCATGCGGCTCCCAGTTTCTACCAAAATCAGCATATCCAGGTAGGTACGGTTTGAATATGCGTAAGTATGTAAATGAGTACGTGCACAAGTATGAATATGTAAATGAGTACGTGTACAAGTATGAATATGTAAATGAGTATGTGCATAAGTATGAATATGTAAATGAGTACGTGCACAAGTATGAACATGTAAGGGAGTACGTGCACAAGTATGAATATGTAAAGGAGTACGTGCACAAGTATGAACACGTAAAGGAGTACTTGCATAAGTATGATAATCATATCGAATCATATGTGAGATGAACTACAGTATAATGATTATGGCAATTCTACAATGTGAGTGTCATGGCAGTTACTAACGGTGTGTGTGTAACATGCAGATTTGTGCTCGTGCAACATGAACCGTTAGTAACAGTGCGGTGTTTTATCAATTCTAAGTTCATATACATGTAGCAGAGAATGCAGTATGCAACAAATAGTATCCATGAATAGTCAATGTATGTAAATGCAAGATGCTGCTATAAGATCCTATCAGCCCTGACGCATAACGCCATGCGGGTGATTTCCCCGTAGATGTTAAATTTACTCACCGTAGTCTCGCGCTACGTGTAGCCGACGACTTGTTTCACCTTCTTCGCGGCGTCCGTCGTGCTCGCCTACGAACCTAGAATTTCACCAATTATCACACATAAGCTCAAATCCACAAAAATACGACATTAAAGCCAAACTAGTAACCCACGTCGCGAACCAAACGTGTGTATGCGCGTTACGCTAAAACATGTGATTGCGCGCCTGAAGCCACTCCGACACGTCGCGATACGCAGAAAACCCCAAACCCACACACGTATCACACGTGTCGCGAAGGTTTAAAAATATGAGAAATAGGGTAATTGATCTCAGATTTTTCTACAGAAAGAATTTTACAAAATTATAAATACCATAAGCCTTCACATAGCAGCAGACTCCTACCATACAAACCCCAACCCCCAAATCACCCATCTGGCCGCAAATTGCGGCCAGAATGCATTTTTCGGCGGCCTTCCTTGGGAATTGGGCTCCCGGGTTTCGTTTGTGTACTCTATACCCATTGTGTATGCTCCAGTAATTACAATTTTGAACTGAAGAAACCGGGGTACTAGCAGATTCCAACAGAGCCACAACTAGTTAAAATCAACATTTTAGCACTAAATCGATACTTTAGGGTATTTTTGTGAAACTGAAACAAAAACCTAGTTTAAAACCATACTAATAACACATTACCAAGCTAAGCAAGCCATAAAAAGGTTAATTTAACAAAAACTTCACTAAATCCCTTCATTAGCACTAAAAATGCATAAAAATGTGATTTTTAGCAACCAAACACACAAGTTATGAAAATAGGGTAACATGGTTGAGTTAAATACCTTCAGAAGATCCTAGTGAAACTAAATTTTCAGCCCTTGCCTTCACTTGCACTGATTTGACACCAAAGTCCCAAAAGAACCATTTTTCTAAGCTTTAGAGTGAAGGAAATGAGAGGTTTTGTGTAGCGTTTTGTTTGGCTTCAAAGAGAAATGAAAAAAAGATGAAAATATGGTGTTGTTGCTGCTGAAGCTCTCTATTTTCTGCAGGAATTTTCATCCAAGAGAGAGAGAAGGAAAATGGTCAAAAAGTCTTCTAGATCTCACCTAACCACCATACCTTCATTTTCTAATTTAAAATTTAAAATGAAAAGGGCTTTTTTTTTTGAAAAGATAAAGTGGCGAAATAATAAGCCATGCAAGAAAAGAAAATGGTTCATGTTACCACTTAAAACCTAAGTCACAAAAATGCTAAGTGTGCATGTGTACACTAACACAAAGAAAATTTTCCAATTAGTGTAAACACGACTAAAATATAATTAATAAACCCTATATATATATATATATATATATATATATATATTTATATATACACTTCCCAACACAATTAGCACTAGTGAAAAAAGGAAAATAAGATCCTTGGGTTTTTATGAAAAACACGCATAATTACTAATTAACACGAAATTATCCTAAACGAATTTCAAAGCGTTACAGATCTGAGATGGAATCTATGTACACCAACAAAGTATGGACTTTGATTGCTTTATCTGAAGGGTTAAATCCCCATCAGGAGAAAGTATATCTTGAGAAGATTACTTGGTGTACATAGAAAAGTTGAGACTTTCAAAGCTAGATTTGTTATAAAAGGTTCTCGTCATCAACCAGGTATGGATAATGATAAAACCTTTTCTCCAGTGGCAATACTTAAGTCCATCCGGATCCTACTTTCCATTGCTACATACCATGACTACGATATCTGGTGGTTGGGTGTTAAGACTGCTTTTCTAAATAGTGATTTAGAAGAAAGCATCTATAAGTACACAGCCAAAAGGCTTCGTAGACAGTGGGAGCAGCGGAAACGTGTGCAAGTTGCTTTACAGGTTAAAGCAGGTATCGCGGAGTTGATACATCTGTTTTGATGTGGTAGTCAAAGTGTTTGACTTCATTAAAATAGTAGATGAACCGTGTATATACAAAAAGGTATTAAAGAGTAAGGTGTTCTTCCACGTATTGTACGTGGATCATATACTCTGGATAGGAAAGGTGTTTCCTATGCTACACTCGGTCAATCTTCTCTTATCACATTGATTCTCCATATAGGATCAAGGTGATACCTCCTAAAATTCTGGGTTTTGGATCTATGAGAAAGATCTAAGTGGATATTAGGATTCTCACTAGGTGTAGTGATATGGTATCAATAGATCCCGGGGAGAATCACTGGATAGCTTCCAGGGTGGTAAGGACAACTGAAAGTCAGTCATAGGCATTTTCTTTACGCTTAGTAGAGGGACGGTATGCTGGAAGAGTTCCAAGCCAGATACCATATCAATCTAGACGATAAAGGCTGGTAACATCGCTATCAAAGATGCTACCAAAGATGCAGTCTGGGTGTATATTTGTTCATGAGATGAACTAGGTTGCTTCCATTGTGTGACAATGGAGGTGTGGCTTTTGGCCTAGGAACCCCGGTCCCATCAGTGACCCAGACATATTCTAAGGCAGTATCACCCGATCATGGAGATGGTTGATCTCCATGATATCGAGGTTAGGAGAGTAGACTCAGAAGTTAACACGGTGGATCCACTCACTGAGGCCTTTCCTGCGAGAGACATTCATAGGGTGTTGGGTATGCTATACTACAACAACTGGTCTTAGTGCAAGTGGGAGATTGTTAGTTGTATGTATGCCCTAGAGGCCATTATTGTACATGAGATGTATATTATAGTGGATGCTAGGACATATATAGGGAGGACTTTCTTGCTCGACATGATAGTACGCTATCTGGTTGCTTTTTATCTTAACATGTATACTCACTGTCTCTCTGTTACATGTTGATAAAGCTCTTAGAATGTGTACTTGACTACCAGGATTATGATGCAGATCATATTAGTGGGGCCTGTGTAGTCCATGAGTTTATCCTTCAATGATCCTAGTCGTGGGAGTATCGAGACGGTGCACCGATATTCCAGAGTAGACTAGCGTATATCTTCTCGACCCATGTGATGGGCGATGGATGATCCCATATCCATTGGTGTTTGACATCAGAGATGGTATACGGGTGCTCAGTGGAGACTGGGTACACTGATCGGACTCGCAGAGAACTCCTAGATGGTATTATACCTCACGTCAGATAGCAGTTCTCTGGTGACACTGGTACAGGTTAGTCTGTCGACCCGAGATCATCACAGAGTCTTGTGTGTCTCCCACTGTGCTCTGATTTTCACACTACCACGGCTTTACTGAGTCGTGTAAACAGGTGGTTTTTGGGTACATTCCTGAGTCACATGGAGGCAATGAGTGATAGGAGGGGATTCGTCTCTCCCGGTATTGGGGGTTGATGTTGTTCTATACTCGTTTGGCCATAACTGAAATCCCTAGACAAGGTAGATGAGATTTACTAGTAAGTGTTATCAGTAGTTTCTCGACCCGTTATGGACCTTACATCGGCATGACTTATCAAGTTAATGGGGTCTGGCGTTTACCACCCCATGGCGAGATATGCGACATATCAGACGAACAGACCGGACTGTACGGTACGTGTTACTGATTGGATGCGCAGGTGTATGAGCAGGCTTGCTTGTTGATCTTTTGATCACTCAATACCTGAGTGGCTGTTATGTTTAGCAGACCGCTTGCGGCTTGTGGGTGACTGATATGATCATCACCTACTGCCGGCGTATTGACGAGTCTTTAGAGTCCTACACAGAGGTTTCCTGGATCAGGCGAAACGGAGTAGGAGCACATATGAGATATGTGTGGGACCGAGATTAATACGTGTGTGTGGTACCGTATTCTATTCTCGTTATTTGTATCATCGGTCGGTTATATGCGATATAGCCGGGTTATTGAATCAAGTGTTGATTCGATAAATTGATACACATGATATTAGTCGGTTATATATAGCCGGATTATTAAATCAAGTGTTGATTTAATAATCTAATGTATAATTATATATTTGATATATTAATTTAAATTAACTAGTATTAGCTCACTTAAAATATCTTTTTCTCACTTAAGTGTGCATTAAATATATATGTGATATATATTTGTGCACATGATTTTGTATCATGCTAGATGATATATGAGTCATGGGTGTATGAGACTTACACTATACTTAAAATGGTGTTTAGCTTATTATTTATTTTATCTAATTCAAAATTAGTTAGATAATTGTCATGAGTGGAAGCTTGTAGATTATTTGACTTTGTCCACTAATTTTGTCACACATAAGATATTTATTAACCAAACCACTATCTTAAACTATGGTTATGTCTCTACAATGGTTAGTATCTGATACTAACTCACTCATGATTTCTCAATGATTCCTTCTTCATTTTTAGCTTCATTTTTTCATGGAGGTTTTCTTCATCTCTTTCTTCTAGATTTCTAGCTCCATCAAACATGAAGAAATATTGTGAGAAAATAAAATCTAAAGTGAGCCCACTTCCTACTTCATCATTCTCTACTACTTGCCTTTTAGTTTAGGGTGTTCTCTTCACAAAGTTCATCACCTAGTGAAGAGGTAGCTTTGGTTTGAGTCTCCTCGACGTAGATCATCTTCGGCCTCGAAGACTTTGAGCAAGGCTGTTCATTTCTCCAAGGGAACCCATACTAGAGTTTGGGAGATCGATTATCGCAGCGATGGGACGTCAACACGGAGCTTTAGAAGTGAAGGGTCGGTCTACAAAGATTGTATTCCTCAATCACTTTCTATGTAAAGTTGTTTACATTTTAGTTTACTCCTAAAACACTAGTTAGATCCTAGGTTAGGTTGTTTGGCATGCTAGAAAATTTTAAATACGGCATATTTGATGCCTCCCGAAACCTTGTAGTCGTGCCAAAGAAACCTACAGTCACATGCAGCGATATACTCTTCCTCCATCGTCGAGTAAACAATGTTGTCCTATTTGGAGCTCTTCTAACAGACCGCCCTTCCATTGAGGGTGAAGCCATAACCCGACTTGAATTTGGAGTTATCCTTGTCACTCTGGAAGCTGGAGTCGGTGAAGGCCTCGATCTAGAGGTCTTTACTGCTGTATACCAAGAACATTTTCTTAGTCCTTCTCAGCTACTTGAGAATGTTCTTTACATCTATCCAGTGGTTCTCTCTAGGGTTTAACTGATATCTGCTTACCACGCTTAGCGCGTAAGCAATATCTTGTCTGGTACATAACATCAAATCCATTATAGATCCTACCACTGAAGCGTAGGGTATAATACTTATGCGATCCCTTTCCAAATCAGTCTTTAGGAGACATCTCTTTGGAGAGGGTGATCCCGTGACAAGAAGGTAGATTACCGTGCTTGGAATCTTCCATACTAAATCTTTTCAGTACGGTGTCAATGTACCTGGACTGTGAACGTCCCAATATTCTCTTAGATCTATCACGATAGATCTTGATCCCCACAATGTAGGAGGAATCACCCATGTCTTTCATGGAGAACTTCTGTGACAAGAAGCTTTTGACTGATTGTAGTATAGGAATGTCATTTCCTATCAAGAGAATGTCATCCATGTACAAGATGAGAAATACCACAGTTCTCGCTACAATCTTACTATAAATGCATGGTCCATCAGCATTTTTGATAAAGTCAAATTCTCTCATCGTCTCATCAAAGCAGATGTTCCAACTCTGCGATACCTTCTTTAATCCATAAATGGATTTAAGCAACTTGCACACTCTTCCGCTGCTCCCACTCTCTATGAAACTCTCTGGCTGATCCATATAAACACACTTGTTCATCACTAAAAACTACATTTTAATATCTCTCATTCGTTATCAATTTTGTATACATCGGTACTATTAACCAGTGTCTGCTCAGTGAATACAGATTACAGGTATTCACGACAAAATACTGGAAAACATACTCAAATTTACGGATATGACATTTGTGAGCCGACACTGCAATCAAAACAGAAAACCGATCGATATCCAAAGAGTTCTTTTGCAACAAATAGATGTACACAATTTTGGTCCAACACATTACAAGTGTGCGCATAGCTCTTTGGTACTTGGACCATGGTGGGGCTGCCTTGGCACATGTGGGATGATGAATTATGCAAGTGGGTATGAACAATAAATGAGATGGGAAGGTGTGATGTGATTTGGAGTTAGTTTTCCCTCCAAAACTATCGAGTTTATCCTGAGCTGATATAAATAAATCAAACAATACCAGTGGACTTGTGATGTGCACTAGAGATCACCACACCAAGACAGGCCCCACTCCTTGAAAATCTCCCGGCGACATCCTTGAAATGTGCGGCGCCACCGGCCTCACCATGTCCAAATTGCACCATATTTCATCTGATCACTCAATAGTGTCTTATCATCCTTGTTTTATTATTTGTTTATTTTGATTTTATGCCCATAAATACAAGATCAATAGGCAAGTTAGGATATACTTTGTGAGGGAAAACTTTATATACATTGTAACCGGTTGATTTTGTAGCTCTTAGTTTGAGTTCTTTGCCTTCCTCTGGTCTTGCAATTTCTTTCTTGAACTTGCAAGATTAGATTTTGGTATTTGAATTCATTTTGCTTGTACTTGGAACCATTGCAATCAAAAATTCATTTATTTCAAGTTGATTCTTGTATCTTTTCTCTTTTGCATTTTTCTTCTATATTTATTAAGTTGTGATCTCATTTCATGATGTGTGATTAGTTTTGTGCTTGGGTTATGGTGAGGTAGGTTGTTGAATGGCTTACATTCCAACCCCTCTTTCTTGATTCATACATTTTGCACTTCTTTTCTTAATATATGAAATTTTAGTATGTTTTGCTTGATAAGATATATTGTTTTGAATGGTTGAAAATCAAATTTTAACATAAATCATATTCCTTCTTTACATTTTATTGTTGTTATATTAAGAATCGAAGTTGAAAGGAATATGAAATTTAGCTAAGTGTAGGAAACTAGCTAGATAGAACATATAGCCATACAAGCATATGTTCTATGCTTGCTAACTTCACATAACTCATTTCATGCTCATTTCATTCTAAAACCATAAATTTTTAGTTTTTTTTACCTAATTTTGATATCGTATCCTAAACCGACACTTGTTATCGGGATAGATGCGGCATGCTTTCTTAAGTCAATTAGAAACTTAAAATGGACCTTGAATCAAGATTGAGAGTTGGGGTAAAGCCGTATTTCAATTTACTAAACCATAACCCAAGTTTTCCCTAATTATCACTTTATCCCTCCTTATTTCATTTTGTAAAAACGTGACAATTCCAACTTCAAACCATTGTTTTCTAACTTAAAATGATGTCGTGATATTCACTCCCTGTGGATCGACCCGTACTTGTGTAACACCTTAGGCTGCAAGCGAGATGTGGATGATTTTCACTCATCTCTTTGAAACTACGCATAGTAAGAATTTTAAGTTCGGGGACGAATTTCTTTAAGGGGGAGATTGTAACACCTTAGAATGCGATTAGTGTTAATTAAGTGATAATGCGGGTTTTCTGTAAAAATTTTACCAATTTGGTTTTCTCACATTTTATAACATTTAATTAACAATTTATTATTATTTGTTATGGCTTACACACACTTTTGTATGTTAATGTGAGGGTCTGTTTGTGTTAACCTTGCTTAGTGGCATGACATTTTAATCTAATCCTTTCCTTATTTAACCTTAACCTTAACCCTAGTTTTTTGTGAGAAGATATTTCGTTTGTTTTAGATTGAGGGGAGGTAGCAATAGTGAGTCATGATGAGCTTTAATGCTTTCATTATTGATGGAGGTGCACTCACCCTACAGTCACCCTCATCCTTATTATCTCACTCACTCTCATTCTCTCTCACTTTATCTCTTTCTCAATGTTATCTTTTATCTCTCCTCAACTCAAACTGAACCTTTATCCCATTCATCACGAAATCTTCACTAAACTTCATCAAAACATCACCAAATCACTTCTCAAGTCTTCTTTTGCCCCAGGGATCCCTTGGAGCTTGGAAAGCAAAGATCTTTGAGCTTGTGTGGTTAGGTAATGATCTCAAACTGTTAAATAGGATGTTATAGTGTTGTGTAGCATGTTAGCTGTCGTTTAGAACACTTAAAGTTTAGTTTCGTGCACATATCATATTTTTAGTGTCATATTATGATATCTGTGATCTGCTATGTCCCAAAGTGTGTACTGGAAAATCTAGTATTGTAGTTGTATTGTACCAGAGGCCCTAAGCATTAACCTAAAGCACAAACCCTATAGGCTCGGTTTGTCCGGCGACATGAAGGCAAATTCTGGCAACCTCGGCCAATTGGTGAAGTTTGGACTTGGTTTTTGTAGGGTAGCTGTCTGCAGATAGTTTAGAGTGTTTGGTACTGTTTGATTTTTATGTTTTGACAGTATACAAAATCTGGGATCACTTTTCTTATTTCTAGTATTACGACTACACGCGTTACGTTATCCGACACGCTACGTGTACCTTGTGTAGCTTTGGCTCTTGGGTTGGTTTCGTGGTGTCGCTATGTATGTTAGCAAGTAGACAAACACTTGAGAGTATATTTAGAGGTTGTGCGTCGGTCAAACGTAGTTTGTACGTGTTATTGGTCGATTGCTAATGTGAACTTATTACGTTGTTATATGATCTTAGGGTCGCAGGTGAGGACGTCGGACGCTGCGGAGAGGGGAAAGCGAGTGGTTGACTTTACTTAGCCCAAGGTCATCTGTGAGTAGATTTAACATCTGCAGAGGAATCGCCCACATGGCGTTATGCGTCTGGGCTAGATTAAATGACATGATTATTAGTTACAAGTATATGGACATTGATTGTGCATGTGTACCATTGTTGCATATCTCATTTCCTATTGTATATGGACCTAGTATTAATGAGAAACAACACCATTATTGACGGTTCATGTAACACGAGCACTAATTGTATGCTACACACACTACGTCGTTAATTGCCATGACACGCACAACACCTATACATATGTGATATTGTATTGGTTAGGGACATTGAGAAATGATCCTTATTTCCATTGTGTAAAAGAAAGTTAGCATACATATATACTTACATGCTTACACATATGCCATGCTATACCTACATGCTTACACATGCCATGCTATACCTAAATGCTTACACATATGCCATGCTATATATACATGCTTACACATATACCTATAGTGTATTGTATCATTATTGACATGTATATACACATATGAGATATAGCTACATGTACATCTTGCATACATACTTACATGTACACACATATATCTTGCTATAGCTACATGTTCACCCTTATATGATGTTGCGTTGGATTTTGGAGAAATTAGGAACCGCATGATATATTTAATAACTTGTTGCATTTCAATAGCGGTTTTTCCTTTAAATGCTTATATTTTATGTTGCATATATTACATTTCATGAATTTACGCATTGAGATATGGATGTCATATTGTAACATTTCAAAAAAATATAATATTATTTTTGGGAATTTTTATAATTTAATATTATTTTTAATGAATATCTTAATATTTCGGTATAATTAAATACCGATAAATTGGGGAAATTTTTTGAAAATTATAGAAACTACTAAAAGAAAGTGTTTTATGTGAATTATGCAAATTTTAAGTTTTTATGAGTATTAAAAATCGCTAATCGGATTTTTAGCATATTTGTGCAAAACATGCACTATATCTTTTTTCACTTGTTACATATTTTTCCAGGACTTTCCTACATGTTTTATTATGGCATTCTTGCATGGTTGTTAATTAGAGAGAATGAGAAAAAGAAAAGAAAAGAAAAAGGGAAAGAATAGAATAATGGGTATGGGTGAGAGAGAGAGAAAGGTGAGGGTGTGTTGACTAGGCCATTCCTCTTTATCCTTCACTCATTCCTCACCCTCCTGCTGCTGCTGCTGCTGCCCTTCTCTCCTCTCTTCATCTCCCCCAAAACTCCATGCTAAGCAACTTAAAACCCCACCCCCATTTCACAAAAATGATGCACAAGTTCAAGGGAAACACATTGGACCAAGAAAGGAAAGGTTTTGGACACTTGGTGCAACTCAAGAATTTTCTAGAGTTGCCAAATGAGGTATTTTCTGAACCACTAGCTTTGTTTTCCTATTGCTTTCACATCCATGTTAACTTTAAACCGATATAGTGATGTTTAGTGAGGGTATGAAAATTCTATATAGGGTAATTGGAAATTGAGAGTTGTGGTGAGAAATTAAGCTCAGTAGAGGCCATACAAACCCCCTAGTGCTAGAATTAAGACTCAAACCAGAGACAGGAAACTCAGAATACGGATTTAGAAATGCCGATATCGGAAAAACTGTGATTCTGTGAAGGTTAATTGAAATCTGCTATCACCCTGAGACTCTGAAAATCATTTTGTGAACACAGAGAGATATGCAGGCACCCAAGAAGCTAACCCCAAAACCCCAGACCCTATCTCCCATTGCAGGCCACCAATTAATTCCTTCTCGCCGCAATTTGCGGCCAGAGCAGGTTAGAAATGGTTCGTTTTTTTTGTAGGGCCTTATCTCCAGTAAATTAGACCCCTGGCATGTGCAAAATTGTCCAATTTGACCTAGGGTAGAATCTGGAGCCTTTTTCCTGAGTTGCTGTTTTAATTCGTGTTTTCGTTTTGCGTATTTTAAATTCTGGAATTGTATAATTGCGTTTTACCTTGATTACTTGGCATTTATACGACTATATCGAGGATTGTTTGATGGTTTTGAAAGCGTAGTCCATAGGTTCTAACCTATAGACCTTAGCGCGTCGTTTGGTTCTCTCGATGTGATTTTTAGGTTTATTTTCGATTGTGTTATCTTGTAGGTACCTTCTCGAAGGCTTCATACGATGAAGAAGATGAAGGCGGCATCGACACCGACATGCAGGATTCAAGGTGAGTAGATTATATCTACGGGGGAAGTCGGGTGCATGGTGTATAACACCCCCGCAGTTCGATGTTTAGTATAGTATATATGTACTACTTATGATAGCTTATAGCGTGTCGTAGATATTTGAGATGAGATTAGGTGTACTATGGTTAGATTAGGGCGTAGAAGTAAACTAGTATAGTTCATAGTTGCGAACCCTAGAATAGGTTTACTCTCACACGCACACACATGCTTATTGCTACACCTATACCTACATGATGAGGATAGTGGATGATATTTGGAGATGAGTCGATGATATTGGGCATAGTGCCATGAGATCGGTGATATGATGTGATTCGTATTTGGGATACGACAGATGATTTTAGCGGGCCTTTAGACGTGTGTTTCACACACGCATTTATACTTATATAGAGGGTTTCGATTTGTACTAGACTTAGATCAGTACCCCAGATCATGAGATATGATGATAAGGATACCTGATAATTGATGAGAGGAATATGATATTGACCCGTACCCAGCTTTTGGGATGTCGTACGATGATTTACCGTACGAGCTTCATATCGATGATAGATCCGCACTCATGACTCGAAGATGTCATATGATATTGTATTGTACGCGGTACCTTTAATGCGGGATCACCGACTATTATATATATATATATATACTCATATTTAGGTGGTTTCCATACCCTTCGTTTAGCTTGTTAGTTAGGTCTGTAGATTACTTAGTAGACGTTAGACTAGACCCGAGTGATACCTATTTCAAAACTAACGAATCGGGAGTATTTTAAAAACATGCAAAGGGATTCTACGGATATTTTCTAAAGACGCATCTTTTCTTAAAAACACCGTAGCCCTTATTTTTCTAAAAACCCCGATTCGTCTTATTTCAAATGGCAAAAAATGTACGACATTCGCATATTGATGTAGATTCTTCACTGTTGCATTTATTAGTCGATTTCTGCAAACTCTTGCTATTCGCATCGCATTGCATGTGCAAATGGTTATTGTTATATTAAACTCATGCTGTTAGGACACCAGCACCATTATCGATGATGCATATGTTCCACGTACACCTGCTTGCCGGCTCACACACTTCGTCATCTATAATTTCCATGTCACTACACAGTAGAATTGTTGCATCAGGATATGACCCATACTTGTATACATACGTATTTGCACGTACATAGATGATTCTGGCTTGATTTGGCAGTTTGGGAACCGCAAGATATATTTTAAAACTGGATTCATTTTAAAGGAGCGGTTTCCCTCGATATGTGCATACTATTATTCCATGCTGCATGATATACTGATATGCTTACATTTCATTTATATGTCGCATACATCATGCTTATGATTATACGCATTGAGATATTTGTTTTCATGAGATTTCTGGATTTGGGAACCGTAGTTATTTCAAAAGAGAATATGTATTGTTTTAAAAACCGGGTTTCCCTTGATATGATATTTTAGTGCGTCCACTATGCGTTTTCTCGGTTCTGAGACGTGTGACATGTGAACCCGAATCGAGGAGCTGGATGAGACCGATTACGGGTACATGTTGGACTCGGTATGGTTCCCCGGGGCGAGAAATATTTTTCGTGGAGCAGACGATGAGCCTGGCAGGGTGGCGAGTACTTACCGGTGATTGTATTTGAGCTCGGCGGATATCCGGAAGATACCGACTGGAGTTGAGAGATGATGTGGGCCGGTCCAGATGGACGGAGCCCCATATATATGAGGATTTTACGTGCCGATGATAGGCACAGGTTTCATGATGTTTTCGAGTGTCGATGCTTAACACTCAGGTTCCATGATTTTGATATGTCGCGAGCGACACATGTTGATTTACATCCTCATACTTCCATGCATATGTTCTGATATTTACACGCATGATGCTTATTGTCATTGGGTGACACGTGGACGATTTCCACATACATATATTGACATTGATGACATTGATTACATAGTTGGATGATATCCACATACTCATAAACTTCCAGATATAGTTGACATTGATTACATTGATCATACCTCATATTTATGATATATTGCAACCTGAGGCACTGACACGAGCTTTTGGTACTACACTTATGTATAGATGTTTACCCTAGACACCTTATCATTCTTCGGACTTATTCATTTTGAGGACATATTATTACTGATCATATTGACCTAGGATTATGTCATGCATACGATTTCTACTCTGCGATGTTTTTTATTCACGAGTTGGCAACTTACCCCCGTTGTGCCACAGTTTTTTGCAGGTTTTGCCGTACAGGTTTCGTTGCGGCTTTTCTGGCATACTGCTTCCTTTCTGGGTGATTGCATTGGTAGGTGGGTTCACTCGCATCGTAACCACCATTGTATTTATTTTATCAGTTGTATCTAGTAATTCCATCAACCCAACTTGTATATTGTTTCAGACTTAGAAAACCAGTTATGTATTATTTCGGCCTTAGAGTCGCGCGTTGTAGTATTATGGTTTTCATGCTTATTTTGAGTCCTTTTTGAGTTTTGATTCTCGCCTTTGGCGTTGTATGTTATATTGCTTGCGTGGTTGTGACCGTCGATTGATGAAGAGCTAGCTCCCGCTTGGGGATGTCTTTTATCATTGTGTATATATTATTCTTGTTGTACCCCGTTCGGGGCCATTATTTACAAAGGATGTTCTGCCGAAATTTTCAGAAAAGAATATAGATTTTTAAAATGCATATTCGGCTTACTTATTTAAAAACCTTGTTTTCAAAACATGTTTTCCTTATTTCTTAAAAACTAGTTTTCTTATTTACTCCTTAAAATGGTTTTAGATTTCTGAGTTTTTGGCTTACTTGAATTAGATGAGGTCTTATAGACTTCATATGATTCAAGTTCCAGTCACGTACTATTTCGGGTCGTGACACATATGATGTTTTCTGGATGTTTTACTCCTGATGATATATATCAGTGGTATGGGATGCTCTTATATATGTATATATATATATATATCAGTGGTATGGGACGCTGTTATATATGTACATATATATAATATATAACATCTTAATGATCTATGCAAGTATTCTTATTTTTTACTTGATGTTTTCTGGATTTGAGGACCGTCGAAGTTCATGAAACTATGCATTGTTTGAAAAACCCGGTTTCTCTTGATATGATATTTTGATGCGTCCACCATGTGATTTCTCGGTTCTGAGATTTGCATGTGATACCCGATTCGAGGAGCGGGAGGCACCGTCTGCGGGTACATGGTGGACCCGGTATGGTACCCGGGGCGAAGGTTATTTCGTGGTGTAGACGATGAGCCTGGAAGAGGGACCACTACCTACCGGTGATATTATTTGGACTCGGTGGATATCTGGAGGATACCGACCGGAGTTATGAGACGTATGGATATGTGGATTTCGAGTGTCGGAGCTGGACACTCAGATTCCATGAGACGTATGATACGGACATGAGGGCCGGTCCAGGTGACGGCGCCTGACAGATGGGTATTTACGTGTCAATACTGAACACTAGTTTTTATAATGTTTTCGGGTGCCGATGTTGGAAACTCAGGTTCCATGAGACTTACAGGATTGAAGGCCGATCTGAGCATGCGGTGCCTTTGGTATTGGGATTTAGATTGTCTTGATGGACACTGGTTCTGCCACGATGAGAATTCCGTGAGGATGACATGTTTTATCCCATACTCAGCATTTATTTGATATGCATCGCTTCATATATTAGTAGTACCTGATAGCGTACCTTTCATGACTGTTGCATATATGATTGAAACGATTCTTGTTGTGTAAATCAAATCAAATAGTCCCCGGCAACGGCGCCAATTGATTGATACGATTTTTGTTGTGTAGTATGAAAATTGTAAAGAAATCACAACCAAAAATTATTTGACCGCAATCAACTACGGTGTCGGATGTAGATTGTTAGTGAGTGCGGATCGTCCACAGGGAAAGTGTAATCGTTCGTCTTTTCGAATTTAGATGAGTCGAAACTTTAAAGAAAAGAAAACAAACAATTCATGATTTAAATTTTGTATTTCAAGAAAAAGAAAATATCTAGATCTAATAACAAGAAAAGATAGAATCAAGAATTTATAGTTTGTTGATTTTTCCAAACCAAATATCAAGAATCGAAATGAGGCCCGTAGGAATCGATCGGATCTATAGATGTGATGTAATCTTACAATTACGTATTCTTATCCTTCGATGAATTGATACTAGATCGATGATGATCTACGAGAATTAGGGATTTCTTGTGAAACTAGGGTTTCATCTCATCCCTTGTTCCTTCGTCGATATCATTCACATTCCAGCCTCTAGTAAATTCAAGAAACGATCGTAGATCCCTAATTTCGAGCGATCACAATCAAGAAAGCATCGAAACGAAACTAGGTCATCGATTCTTGAACTTTCTAGGGTTTACAAAACTCGTAGGACTTAAAAATCGTATTAAGATTTGTTACATCATCATTCTACAATCGTCTAGACTCCTTCACGAGCGGAGTTTTACTCAAACATCACAACAAGAGCAACAATTACAAATTGAGATCTAATCATGATGCAAGAATTAAAAGAAAGCAAGATTAAAGAAATTCACCTTTTATTTATATCAACAATTTAGTTACATTCGCTCAAGAACTACAAGAGGAAGAACTTGATCGTCGACTTGGCTTCGCTCGTCTCCGTAGATCGCGGATCCGCTTGGATCACTTGCCCGATTGAAGATCGGCTCGGCTCCTAAAAGGTTGAAGGCTTCTTGCTTGATTTGGTACTCAAGATCTTGGATTTGGAGTGGAATTAGGGTTAGGGTTTCGCACAAGCCTTGTCACTAGACTTGTGGAAGAAGATGGTGTAGAATGAACCAATGATTATTGATTAACCTCAACCCTTAGATCTAGGCTCCTATTTATAGATAACTAACCCTAGATCTAGGATTTCAAATTCTAAGTTTCCCTCCAAAAGTTTGTTGAGAGAATTCAAATTTCCCTCCAAAAGTTAGTTTGGGGAGAAGCTTCTAGATGTAATTAGTTAGGAGGAGCTTCTAGAAGAGGATTATGAGCTTAATTAGGATTAGCCTTCTTTAATTTTCTTTGCTGATCTGGCAGTAGCTTCGAGGGTATTCTGGAACTTTACATATCATAAAGCAATGTGGGCCCAGAGAAAGAGATTCTGCACTGAAAATTCCATGCTGACGTGGCAAACTAGGCGCGGATCCGCGGCAGTTAAGGGGTATTTGCCGCGGAAGAGCGGCTGCTTTGGGGAATTAGAGCTTGGGCTTTCTGGTGCTTGTTGGGCCTGAGTTGTGGGCTTTTATGTGATATATAGAATTATCTAATTCCTTCTGCATTGCTACCAGATCTGAAGTGATTGAATTGGCGTAATGTTGATCAGCTCTTTTGCTTTTCTTCCGTATTTCCTGCACAGACTCAAGACAAGTGTTGCGCAAATACAGAAATGATGCGATGCCATGAAATGCGGTTAATTTCCTTTAAAGTGTCGGTTTAAAAGTCTAATACATGCAATCTCATATTTTGTGACAGATTTGCTAATATGTAGAATATGAATGCCGAACACTTCTAAATGTATGCAAATGTTAGGGAAATTGCCGGCTAAAATATACAATATTTTCGACTGATCAAATACCCCCAAACTTAATTTCGATCATCTCGAGCGAATGTTTTATTAAAAAGAGAAGGAGAAAATAAAGAAAGAGAAAAACTAACTAGCACACTTTCGTAGGCAACACGATTGCACTGAGCACGTGCAACAAGCCTTTAAACCTCTAGGTGTCCCTAGTAGGAGGAGTGTTGTCTCCTGAGGGTTTTCAGCGGATTGCACCCACAAAATCCAATAATAAAAGAAAGATCATGAATATTACATTTAAAGAAAAGAATTGTAAAAGAAAGACTTTGAAAATTAGGGTTTTCAACTAAGCTAGCTTTTCGGTTGTCATGAGCCCTATCTTAATGGTCATGAAAAGATGTCAGAAATCACATCCTCCCTCAATAAAACATCGTCTTATTCTTCATTCCTATCTTTCTTCCAAACACCGATCATATCACCCTGCGTGTGTGTAAAGACATCCCTACACCCGGAGAATTCAATTCAAGCTATCATACTCTTGCCCATCAGCCTCAGTATATATTTTTTTTTGATGAGCTCACACACTTTCATGCGACCATTAATACTTCTTGAGGTACTAACCGACCGATTACTCATGTGATTGCTTATTTGGTGTATTTTCCTCGTCTTGCACCACCTTAGGTATAGCAGTGACTCCAAGACCAGTTGGCCTTAGGGCACTAGATGAAGAGGCACCCTCGCTATATATTTTTTATTTCCCTCGGTGATAACAAAACCAGTGTCCATTTTTCTCACCATATTTTTTTTATTCTTCATACTTTTGGCTTTAAGACAAGAGCATTTCAAGGTATCCTCTACTATCCCAGGCTTTAAGATGTGTGTAAGTGCGAATAGCAGGGTAGCAACGCTCAAAATGTTTGGCTTCCAGAATAGAAACTATTTTTCAGACTTATTTTTATCCTCAGATTAGTGACGTCTTTCATCTTACTAACCCTTGGGACAACGGCTCATAACTACTTATTACTAGTTCGTATAAGAAAACTTCTAATTTTCTTAGTTTTCTTAAATTTTTCTAATCTCATGGATGTAATTGTTCACTATCTAAACTTTCATTATCTTATTTATGTACAAAAAATATTTTTATAGTTTTGAAATTTTTTAAATTTTTATGGGTTTTCGAAAATGTTTTGTGCTTATGCAAATGATATGCAAATGATGCGAAAATAAGCACAAACCTCCCCTAAACTTGTTTTCAACAGTGTCCTCACTGTTGCCTTCTGTTAAATCTCGAAAAACCTGTAAGCTTGGGAGGAATTTATTAGTGGGGGCAAAATATTTAAGTGAAGATCCTCCACCAAACTTATTTTTGGCTCATCATTTTGTAAAACTTTCTTTTCGAGAGCCCGATTATACCCCCCCAAACTTGAGTTATTGAATGTTAATCTTTGAAAATCACATGAGGGGGTCAAAAATCATTGGTCGATGCCAAGCTTTGCAAAGACCGAATGTTAACACCAACCATTCAAAAATTTTATCAATGCAGTGCTCTGGTTGGTGGAAGAAAAAGTGGGGAAAGGGTAAGGGGTGGAAGAGAAATTGTGTGCGTCTCATTTTGGAGAGACGATACAGTGTATGTGATGGATAACTCGCATTCTTTTTACAATTCAGAAGAAGGGGTGGAGGTTCAATTTCAATGACTGGGAGATGATTTATCTCAACACCCGTGTTGTTCAGAAATGCAAGTTTTTCAGCAAAGATTTCCTCAAAAGTACCATCCATACCCCGATGAATAATGTCATCACAAGGTGCGGGGTGATCTTCAGACTCTAAAAGCAGTTCATAATCCGTGTTAATTGTTGACCTGGACATCTCAGTGGAAGAGTCCGTATGTGTATGATACAAAGTTGGGTCAAACAATAACGTATAAAAAGAGTCAAGATCGATATGGGGAGGATCATCAAATTCGCTGCTGTCGACATCCATTAAGTCGACAGAACAGACCTGAGCAGTAGGTTCGGAGGGTACACTTCCCAACTTGTAAATGTTCAGCTCTATTGACCTATTCCCGAAAGATAGGGTCATAGAACCATTACGACAGTTGATAATAGCATTGGAAGTGGCCAAAAAGGGGCGACCTAAAATCACCGGAATTTGATTCCGTGGGTTCGCTACAGGCTGTGTATCAAGTACAATAAAATCCACAGGAAATACAAATTCCCCGATTTTTATTAACACATCCTTCAGTTTACCCCTAGGTTTGGTGATTGATCGGTCAGCCATCTGGAGAGTTATGCTCGAAGGCTTTAACACTCCGATACCTAGTTGCTCGTATACCGAGTAAGGAAGTAAGTTAACACTAGCGCCAAGGTCAAGTAACGCACGGTTGATGTGTTTCTCCCCAATAAAAATGGAAATAGTAGGACAGCCAGGGTCCTTACGTTTCCGTGGTAATTGTTGGGGGAAAGCCGTGTCTACAGTACTCGACATGAAGATTTTTTTAGGCACTTGAGTCTTCCTCTTCCTAGTGCACAAGTTCTTAAGAGTTTTTGCATAGGACGGAACTTGTTGAATAGCATCTAGGAGAGGGATGTTGATGTTAACTTCCTTAAACATGTCCACAATCTTCTCCATTTGGGCATCATGTTTCTTGGGCCTCAACCTATTTGGAAATGGAGCTCTATTAATAAGTGTTGGGTCCAACATTTATGGAGAAGTTTGTGGGGGTGGAAAAGATGAGGTGGGTGGAGGGTTCGAGCCTTTGGGAACACGGAGAATAGGCTCGGAAGAAGGAGGTAAGTTAGACGAAATAGGATAAGAAATAGAAGTGTGAGTGGAAGTGGAAGTGGAAGCTGGGGTGTTAATGATCAATTCATCATTATCAATTTGTTCACCCGAATGATTGTCTAGCACTCTTCCAGATCTCAACGTTGTAAAAGCGTCCACATTAGTGTAATGTGAAGGTCTAGGATCAGGTACGGGTTGAGATGGAAGATTCCCTTCTTCTCTAGCACTTATTTCGGCTGTTATTTTTTCAATTTGTGCTTCCATTGATTTGATATTCTCATTTTGAGTGAGAATGATCTTTATCATATTATCGATGGAAGATTGAAAACTTGCCGACTCTTGGGTGGATTGTTTCATGAAAGTAACCAAGGTTTGCACCAGTGCAGAGATATTATCAGTACCGGCCAATTGCAAAGAGTTTTCATGTAGTGCAAAAGTGTTGGCAGGATTTTGAAAATTTTGTGATTGGAAGGGGTGCTGACTCAATTGAAGTGGTGGCTGCTGTTGTGGTGGAGGGACCCTTTGAAAATTGTTTAGGATTGGAACCGTGTTTTGAGATTGTGATTCGTTCCAAGCAAAGTTCGGGTGATTCCTCCAATCTTGATTATATGGGGAAGAAGAGGGATAGTTTCCAGGTCTTTGCTGAAGTGAAGTATTAGTGTGACCTTGAAACGGTATATTCAAAGGACATTCTTCCGTCAAATGTGAAGGGTTTGAACAGCAGCCACACACAGTTTTGGGAAGTGTGGATTGGTTTAGGGAGGCTGAAGAGATTTTGTTTTCTATAGCGTCGAGTTTCTTTTGTATTGCGTCCATTTCGGCTTTCAAGGTGACGGAAACATCGAGCTGATTGACATCTTCCCTAGGTGGTGGTGGTCTAACACTTTCCCATTGTGATGTGTTTTGAGCTAAATCTTCTAAGTATTTCCAAGCTTCACCATCATCTTTAGATAGGAATTGGCAATGACACATGGTTTCAAGCATCTGTCTAGTAGTGAGATCAACACCCTCATAGATAATTCGACACAAATCCCATCTGGGGATTCCGTGATGAGGGCATTGGATAAGAAGATCCTTGAATCGTTCAAAGCATTTCCAAAATGGTTCATTGGGAAGTTGGGTAAATTTAGAGATTTCGCTCCGAACACGGGCGGTCTTGTGATTGGAATAAAATTTCTTAAGGAATGCTGCAACGAATTCGTCCCATGTTGAAATAGAATGTGCGGGTGTGATGTAAAGCCACTTCTCGGCTAAATCGCACAAAGTGAATGGGAGAAGACGTAAATGCAGAGCATCCAAAGACAGTTGTGAATTCCCCATCAAAGCACATACGTTTTCAAATTTGGAAATAAACATGTATGCGTTTTCAGAATCAAGACCGTGAAATTTGGGTAATAGTTTGATGAATTGGGGGTTGATTTCAAAATTTTCCCCGATGGCAGGTGGTATAGAAAGAGAGGTGGGGAGGGTAACACGTGTAGGATAGCATCTCTCTTGGAGAGAAATGCGTGGAAGATTCTGCGCACCTGCGGGCGGTGGCAGAGTAGTGTTAAAGTTTGATGGATTTGGGTCCATCGCGGTTGTGGTGGGTGGTGGGGGAGAAGATGAAGAATTACCGACTCTGGGGTCGATAAAAGAAACGCGGACAAGACGGGAAATGGAATCCCGTGTCCAGCCTAACATTGTGCTAAATGGTTGTAGCACAAGTGGCAGCGTTGGTATAATTAGAGGAAATGAAGTGTTGGTGTTTGTTTTGAAAAATGATACGGATTTTTGAAAAATATGATGCAACAAAACAAATGCAATACGCAAAACCCTAATTCTAGTGGTCACCTAGGTCAAACTCTAGACCGCTCCTAACTGCCAAAAGACAAGTCGCAGGATAAATCCTCCACTGCCTCTTTGTCTCCCTGTGGCCGGATAAGTGCCAGGTAAGTGAGAAGGTACTCCACTACGTAAGTAGTGGGCCTAATTAAAAACCACTAGCCTTAGACACACTCGCCTTAGGCACCACAAGAAAACTCGGATAAGCAATGAATTACCCACGGCCTTCTCTTGTCCTAATTGAGCGCGACGGTCCTTAGAGTCATCTCTAGATTTCTTTTAATTAATGAGGGTAAATGAGGATGCAAGTTTTGCGATTTTTGGAGCCTAGGAAGGGTAATGAAATCCCCACCTAATTTGAATTTGGTCGTGCCCCTTAAATTTCCGTATTAATATGCAAACAACCAAAAATAAAAAACACGTACAAATTTTATTTTTCTTTTGCGGCGCAGCGATTTATTTGCAAAGAAACCTGCAGCAAAGTGTTAATTGGAGCAGACAGAGGAGAAGATAAGAAAGATAGAGACTTACAGAGCAAAATTGGTGCAGAGAAGATTCTACAGAGGCGCGGATCCGCCGCGTATGAGGGGTTCTTGCCGCGGAAACGCGCTTAAGTGGTGAGATCACTGCACAAGATTTTTACAGAGAGTTTCTGTTCACCTACACAGCTCTTTGGATGTTTCAGAAATTTTTTTCCACAGCTCCAATGATTCCAGATTTCCTCGCAATCAAACCACAAAACGCGTATTAGTGTTTGCACGAATTTTGATCACAAAATTTAGATGGAATAAAATTTTCAACTCAAATTTCAAAAATACGAACAATTAGCGCACTATCCCCGGCAACGGCGCCATTTGATTGAAAAGATTCTTGTTGTGTAAATCAAATCAAATAGTCCCCGGCAACGGCGCCATTTGATTGATACGATTTTTGTTGTGTAGTATGAAAATTGTAAAGAAATCACAACTAAAAATTATTTGACCGCAATCAACTACGGTGTCGGATGTAGATTGTTAGTGAGTGCGGATCGTCCACAGGGAAAGTGTAATCGTTCGTCTTTTCGAATTTAGATGAGTCGAAACTTTAAAGAAAAGAAAACAAACAATTCATGATTTAAATTTTGTATTTCAAGAAAAAGAAAATATCTAGATCTAATAACAAGAAAAGATAGAATCAAGAATTTATAGTTTGTTGATTTTTCCAAACCAAATATCAAGAATCGAAATGAGGCTCGTAGGAATTGATCGGATCTATAGATGTGATGTAATCTTACAATTACGTATTCTTATCCTTCGATGAATTGATACTAGATCGATGATGATCTACGAGAATTAGGGATTTCTTGTGAAACTAGGGTTTCATCTCATCCCTTGTTCCTTCGTCGATATCATTCACATTCTAGCCTCTAGTAAATTCAAGAAACGATCGTAGATCCCTAATTTCGAGCGATCACAATCAAGAAAGCATTGAAACGAAACTAGGTCATCGATTCTTGAACTTGCTAGGGTTTACAAAACTCGTAGGACTTAAAAATCGTATTAAGATTTGTTACATCATCATTCTACAATCGTCTAGACTCCTTCACGAGCGGAGTTTTACTCAAACATCACAACAAGAGCAACAATTACAAATTGAGATCTAATCATGATGCAAGAATTAAAAGAAAGCAAGATTAAAGAAATTCACCTTTTATTTATATCAACAATTTAGTTACATTCGCTCAAGAACTACAAGAGGAAGAACTTGATCGTCGACTTGGCTTCGCTCGTCTCTGTGGATCGCGGATCCGCTTGGATCACTTGCCCGATTGAAGATCGGCTCGGCTCCTAAAAGGTTGAAGGCTTCTTGCTTGATTTGGTACTCAAGATCTTGGATTTGGAGTGGAATTAGGGTTAGGGTTTCGCACAAGCCTTGTCACTAGACTTGTGGAAGAAGATGGTGTAGAATGAACCAATGATTATTGATTAACCTCAACCCTTAGATCTAGGCTCCTATTTATAGATAACTAACCCTAGATCTAGGATTTCAAATTCTAAGTTTCCCTCCAAAAGTTTGTTGAGAGAATTCAAATTTCCCTCCAAAAGTTAGTTAGGGGAGAAGCTTCTAGATGTAATTAGTTAGGAGGAGCTTCTAGAAGAGGATTAGGAGCTTAATTAGGATTAGCCTTCTTTAATTTTCTTTGCTGATCTGGCAGTAGCTTCGAGGGTATTCTGGAACTTTACATATCATAAAGCAATGTGGGCCCAGAGAAAGAGATTCTGCACTGAAAATTCCATGCTGACGTGGCAAACTAGGCGCGGATCCGCGGCAGTTAAGGGGTATTTGCCGCGGAAGAGCGGCTGCTTTGGGGAATTAGAGCTTGGGCTTTCTGGTGCTTGTTGGGCCTGAGTTGTGGGCTTTTATGTGATATATAGAATTATCTAATTCCTTCTGCATTGCTACCAGATCTGAAGTGATTGAATTGGCGTAATGTTGATCAGCTCTTTTGCTTTTCTTCCGTATTTCCTGTACAGACTCAAGACAAGTGTTACGCAAATACAGAAATGATGCGATGCCATGAAATGCGGTTAATTTCCTTTAAAGTGTCGGTTTAAAAGTCTAATACATGCAATCTCATATTTTGTGACAGATTTGCTAATATGTAGAATATGAATGCCGAACACTTCTAAATGTATGCAAATGTTAGGGAAATTGCCGGCTAAAATATACAATATTTTCGACTGATCAATATACATATTACTATCAGCTTGCTTGTGATAGATTATCGCAGTACGTGCATACCTGCTATTACCTGCATATATTATTTACTATTCATAAGTTGGCAACTCACCCCCGTTGTACCATAGTGTTTTCCAGGTATCCCTCAGAGTGGTAGCGGCAGGGCTTCTTCTTATCGTATCATCTTTTGTAGCGGATACCGCTACGGCTGACTATGTGCAGTTTTTCTATAGGTGGTTTTCACGGTTATCCGATGATGCTCATTGTCTATCTTGTTGTACCAAGTACTCTACATCTAATATTTTCATGTATTAACTTAGAGACGAGATGTGAGAACGATATTGTATATTATTTTGTGAGTTTGGATGTCTTTTATGCTGTTGTGACTTTTTATCGTCCATTTCTTCGCTACGGCATCGTATATCTTTTGTGGTGGTTTTTTCCGCCTATGGGCATGGATTAGCTCCTGTTAGGGATGCTTTACTTATATCTTTTGTATGTACCCTTTTTGGGGCTAGTTTTTACAAAGGAGGTGCTGCCAAACTTTTAAGAAGGTAGATTTGGACTTTAAAGATTTTTACTTGAGATTCCAAAAGTTTTTAACAATGTTCTTTCACTTACTGCTTTTGATGGTTTAGAATGATGGGTTTTCGGCTTACTTAAATTGCGTTATGCCTGTAGACGTTACGTTGTTTAAGGGCCGTCATGTGCCAAATTTCGGGTCATGACAAAGTTGGTATCAGAGGGCTAGGTTTTACCTTTCGGAGTGTAGAATGACCTTGGTATGATGGAGAAGGTAGCTTAAGCAGAGTGACGTAGTGTGTGTATGTCCGCGGCATACTTACGAAACGGTATTCCGCCTAAGTGACCTAAGTACTAATTGCTTGAAATTCCTTCCATGATTATATATATCCTTGTGATTCGATTTCCGTGTTCTTATCGAATCCTATTTCCATTTCTAGACATTTTGCCGCTGAAGACTATGAAGTTTAGAGAGAGGCAGCGAGAGCCGAGGTCAGAGTTGACTCGCTTGGGACGAGGACTGACCAGGACGGTATGCTTATTGTATAAGAGCATATTGATCCGCCTTCGATAGATAATATCGCTAGGCTAGAGGCAGAGATGCAAGATTTGCGCCAGACGATGGGATCGTTGGTTGAGTCCAGTCGAGCGCAGCGACAGGAGGTTGCCACCCATGTTACCCAGTTATTCCTTTCTATCAGCATACAACATTGTGTCACGTATACAGTAGCAGTGGACACAGCCCTACTAGATGAGGAGTGTCTTTCCGAGACTTTGGAAGTTCCGGAACCGAGGAGCGCTCGTACAGGTGTATCAGCCCAGAGGCAGATGCTTTGTCGCCGCGATAGATTCTGTTTACGTCGCGGGATTAGCAGAGGCTTGGGACGAGGACAGTTGTTTAGCTCTTATCCCCAGGAGGGTCAGCAGCCATCATATGGATGTTTCCGGTGTAGGAGTTTCTATCACCTCATCAGAGATTGTACCTTGGTACGCCAGAGGAGGGCAACAGTACCATATGATACCTTATCACCTTCACCTCAGGGAGCGTTGCCCCTTGCGCTTGTTGTCGCACCGCATCAGACTTATGTTCAGAGAGGTCGTGGTCGCAGAGGGTTCGTTCAGAGAGAACAGGATGGTAGAGGAGGAGGACAGCCAGTTGTGGGTAGAGGGCAGTTATGAGTATTTGCTTCTACTCATCGGGACGCGCGGACGTCCAAGGCAGAGTTTTCAGGTATTCTTAGTTCGTATGTTCTTTTGATGCGCATGTTTCTTTAATTCGGGATCTATGCACTCATTTGTTTCTACACACTTCGTGCCGTGGTTTGGTCGAGAGTCATGTATGCTAGATCAGCCGTTTGTTGTGTTTACTCCTGTTAGTGATTCTTTTGTTGCGCGACAGGTGTTTCGGTCATGTACCAATCGGATAGGAGATAGAGATTCGTCGGTCGATTTGATCCTTCTTGAGGTGTTGGACTTTGACGTTCTCCTGGCATGGACTGGTTTGCTACGTGCTATGCATCTATGGACTTCCGCGAGAAGACAGTCAGGTTTTGTTTTCCCGGCAAGTCAGTTCTTGTTGTGCAGGGGGACTATGGTGCCGCCCCTTACAGCTTGATTTCAGCCTTTTACGCTAGTCGGCTTTTGAGGAGAAGATATCGAGGATTCTTGGCTTCCATTCGTGATATCGGAGCCATTGTGGATTCATTGGACCGGGTTTCTATTGGGCGAGATTTTCCGACGTTGTTCCAGATGAGCCGGCGGAGCTTAGGGAGCTTAAGGGTCAGCTGCAGAGTTGCTTGATGGGGGACTTGTACGTCCAAGTGTTTCGCTTTGGAGAGCTCCTATTTTGTTCGTCAAGAAGAAGGTCGACAGTTTGAGGTTATGTTTGGATTTTCGTCAATTGAACCGAGTTGCGATGCGGATTAAGCATCCTTTACCTCGTATTGACGATTTAATTGATCAGCTCCAGGGTGCGAGACATTTTTCTAAGTTTGATTTGGGATCAGGTCATCATTAGTTGCAGGTTCGGAGTAATGACATTCTGAAGACAGCTTTTTTGCGCGCTATGGGCTTTATGAGTTTTTGGTGATGTTGTTGGACTCACCAAGGCCTTAGCAGCATTCATGGATGTGATGAACCAGATTCTTCAGGCCGTTCCTCGACCAGTTTATTATTGTGTTATCGATGACATTCTGGTCTATTCCAAAAGTCATGAGAAACATAAGCAACACTTGAGGATTGCTTTGCAGACATTGGGAGGGAACCAGCAGTTTGCTAAATTCTTGAAGTGTTTCTTCAGGCTTGATAGTGTTGACTTCCTAGGTCATGTGGTTACGGGAGTCGGTATTCGTATAGACCCGATGAAGATCGAGGCTGTACAGCTTTGGCCCAGACCTGTATAAGTGACAGGTCCACAGCTTTTTGGCTTAGCTGGTTTTTACCGCCGTTTCGTGCAGGCTTTCTTATGTATCGCTGCACCGTTGACCGTACTGACCAGGAAAGGAGTTCCCTTTTCTTTGACTGAGGCATGCGAGCTGAGTTTTCAGCGGTTGAAGACTCGGTTGATGACTGCACTAGTTCTATCTTTGCTTTCTGAATCAGACGACTTTATCGTTTACTGTGGTGTTTCGCGAGTGGGGATCGATTGTGTACTGATGTAGCATGATAGAGTTATCATTTATGCTTCCCGACAGTTGGAGGAAGTACAAGCAGGATTTATCCCACTCATGATCTTGAGATGGCCGCGGTGGTCTTGTGCTGAAGATTTAGAGACACTACTTGTATGGAGAGTCGTGTCAGATTTTCACGGACCACCAGAGCTTAATCTTCCTGCAGCGGGACCTGAGTTTGAGATAGTGCTGTTGGATGGAGCTTGTGATGGATTGTGATTGTGAAATCCTTTATTGCCCCGGGCAAGGCGATTGTAGTAGCTGATGCTTTGATTCATAGGCCCGGGGTTAGCTTTTCCCAGATGAGCGCAGTTCAGAGACGGTCTTTTGAAGATTTACAGTTCTTGTACGACAGATGAGTACAGTTTAAGTTCGCCTCTACTAGGAGACATCTTGCTCATGTTCGTGCTCGTCCACTTTTACTTAAGCGTTTTCGTGAGGCGCAGCCCACTGATGCCCATTTGTCTGAAATTCTTAAGCATGTTCGGCTGGGTAGAGATTTAGAGTTCTTGATTTATGACCAGGGTGTGCTACGTTTAGGGACTCGTTGGTGTATACTTGATACTGATGGGTGGAGACGCGAGATCCTAGAGCAGGCACATAAGTCAGCTTTCAGTGTTCACCCAAGTGCCACCAAGATATTATGTGACTTGAGAGTTAGTTACAGTGGGCAGGGATGAAGAGTGATGTTTCAGATTTCATTTTGAGATACCTGACTTGTTAGCGAGCTAAGGTTGAGCATTTGAGACCGGCAGGAGAGTTGCAACTTTAATCGTTCCAATGTGGGAATGGGAGCAGATATCCATGAATTTCATTATGGGTCTACCCAGGTCTTGTCAAGGGTATGACTCCATTCGGGTGATTGTTGTCCGAGTATGCTCAGTATGCTCAGTTTGCTCAGTTGTTCTTCAATAAGTTTGTGCGTTTGCATGGAGTTCCTTCATGCGTTGTATCCAATAGAGGCACCCAGTTCGCTAGCCGTCTTTGGCAGAAGCTTCAGGAAGCCTTGGGTACTGGTTGAGCTTTAGCTCCGCTTTTCATCCGTAGGCCGATGGTTAGACAGAGTGGACTATACAGACTGTGGAGGATATGCTTGTGCGTACGTACTAAGTGTTTGTTAGTTGTGGGATCGGTACTTGCCATTGATGGAGTTCTCCTACGATAACAGTTATCAGGAGACATTTCAAATGGCAACTTTCAGGCCTTATGTGGTAGGTTGTGTCGATCGTCAGTCTGTTTTACTGACTCCGCAAGAGCAGGATTTTGGACCCCAGCTAGTCAAGAGAATTCGGAGAAGATCCAGTTAGTTCAAGACAGGGTGAGAGCAGCCCAGTGCAGACAGAAGTCTTATGCCGACCGTCGTTGTCGCAGACTTGAGTTCATAGTGGGAGATCATATATTCCTACGGATTTTTCCGATGAAATGGCGTGTTGAATTTTGGAAACCTTAGTCCCAGATTGTTGGTCCTTTTGAGATTCTTGAAGCGAGTTAGTACCGTTGCCTATCGTTGTCACATCCGCCTAGATTTCTGAGTATTCACCCCGTATTCCTTGTGTCGATACTTCGCAAATATCTTCATGACCTTTCTCACATGATTCAGCACCAGACCATTCATTAGGACGCAATCTTTCGTTCACCAGCAGCCGATAGTTATAGTAGATTGGTAGGTGGAGAAAGTTTGGTCAAAGGTCTTGCTATCTGTGAAGGTTCTTTGGCGTAGCCCGTCTAGTGAGGAGATCACTTGGGAGGCTGCGAGCGAGATGTGGATGATTTGCACTCATCTCTTTGAAGGTACGCATAGTAAGAATTTAAAATTCGGGGACGAAATTCTATAAGGGGGAGATTGTAACACCTTAGAATGTGATTAGTGTTAATTAAGCGATAATACGGGTTTTCTGTAAAAAGTTTACCAATTTGGTTTCCTCACATTTTATAACATTTAATTAATAATTTATTATTAGTTGTTATGGCTTGCACGCACTTATGCATGTTAATGTGAGGGTTTGTTTGTGTTAACCTTGTTTAGTGGCATGACACTTTAATCTAATTCTTTCCTTGTTTAAACTTAACTTTAACCCTAGATATTTGTTAGAAGATATTTCCTTTGTTTTGGATTGAGGGGAGGTGGCAATGGTGAGTCATGGTGAGCTTTAATGCTTGCATTAATAATGGAGGTGCACTCACCCTCATCCTTATTATCTCACACTCTCTCTCATTCTCTCTCACTCTATCTCTTTCTCATTGTTATCTTTCATCTCTCCTCAACTCAAACTGAACCCTATTCCTATTAATGACTAAACCTTCACTAAACTTCATCAAAACATCACCAAATCACTTCTCAAGTCTTGTTTTGCCTCTAGAATCCCTTGGAGCTTGGAAAGCTAAGATCTTTGAGCTTGTGTGGTTAGGTAATGATCTCAAACTGTTAAATAGGATGTTATAGTGTTGTGTAGCATGTTAGTTGTCATTTAGAACACTTAAAGTTTAGTTTCGTGCACATATCATATTTTTAGTGTCATATTATGATATCTGTGATCTTTTGTGACCCAAAGTGTGCACTAGAAAATCTAGCAGTGTAGTTGTGTTGTACCAAGGACCCTAAGCATTAACCTGAAGCACGAACCCCATAGGCTCGGTTTTGGCCGGCGACATGAAGTCAAATTCCGGCGACCTCGGCTAATTGGTGGAGTTTGGACTTGGTTTTTGTAGGGTAGCCGTCTGCAGCTATTTTAGAGCGTTTGGTACCGTTTGATTTTTATGTTTTGACAGTATACAAAATATGGGATCACTTTGCCTGTTTCTAGTGTTTCGACTACGCGCGTTACGTTATCCGATACGGTACGTGTACCTTGTGTAGCTTTGGCTCTTGGGTTGGTTTCGTAGTTTAGCTACACATGTTAGCCTCTAGATGAACATTTGAGAGTATGTTTGGAGTTGGTGTATCGGTCAAACGTAGTTTGTATGTATTATTAGTCGATTGCTAATGTGAACTTGTTATGTTGTTATATGATCTTAGGGTCGCAGGCAAGGACTTCGGACGCTGCGAAGTAGGGAAAGCGAGTGGTTGGCTTTACTTAGCCTAAGATCATATGTGAGTTGATTTAACATCTACAGGGGAATCGTCTGCATGGCATTATGCGACTGGGTTAGATTAAATGACATGATTATTAGTTACAAGTACATGGACATTGATTGTGCATGTGTACCATTGTTGCATATCTCTTTTCCTATTGTATATAGACATAGTATTAATGAGACACAATATCATAATTGACGGTTCATGTTACACGAGCCCTAATTGTATGTTACACACACTCCGTAGATAATTGCCATGACACGCACAACACCTATACATACGTGATATTGTATTGGTTAGGGACATTGAGACATGATCCTTATTTCCATTGTGTATATGAAAGCATAGACATATACCTACATGCTTACATATATGCCATGCTATACGTACATGCTTAAGCATATGCCATGTTATACCTACAGGCTTACACATATACCTATAGAGTATTGTATCATTAGTGAGAGGTATATATGTAGGGTTCCTAGGCACTCTCAAGAGGTCTCACAAGGCATCAACCATGCCAATTTCAAATTTTACGGTGCCGAGAAACCCTAGACTAGATCGTTAACTAGAATTTTAGGCGACAAAGTGAAACTAGTTAACTACTTAACTATAAGAAAGAGGCTACAACCTTTGTAGATCCGGTTCTCCACTTCCTTAGCTCCACGTAGACGTCCTCTTGCTGTCCGTCTTGAATCCCGGACTCAATCGTCGGCTTCATCGGAGAAATGGACGAGCTAGGTCGTCGGCTTCGTGCCGAAGATGATCTACGTCGAGGCATCACAAGTTCAAGCTCCAACTTCACCAAGTTGTGAAACTTATGAAGAAAACACCCAAAACCACTTGGCAAGAGGTAGAGGATGAAGAAATAGGAGGTGGGTTCACTTTAGAATTGGATTTCTCACTCTTTAGCTCAAGGTGCCATTAATGGTGTCAAGCTTTTCTTTGAAGAAGAAGAAGAAGAAGAAGATGAAGATAGAATATGATAAGTATTGGATTAAAAATGAGAATAATATCATTACTTATCATATACTAACCATGGTGAAGTGTAGAGAGCAAACTAGGGTTAGGTGCATGGTTAGGTTAAGAGAAGAAAACAAAAATGGTCAATTATTCAACTCTTCATGAAGCTTCATGAAAGAAACAAATAAAGCCACCATTTTTCTTTTCCTTTCCAAAATGAATAATCAATATAAGTAAATGAATAAGTAAATAAAACCCTGACCATTCATATAACCATGGTTTAATCTTTACACAAGCACAAGTTAACATGTATCATCAAACATGATACAAACATGTGTACACAAAAATATATCACATATACAATGTGCACATCAAGTGAGAAAATCCTTTTAAAATGAACCAATACTAGTTAATGGAAAGTAATATATCAAATATATAATTATACATCAAATCATTAAATCAACACTTGATTCAATGATCCGGTCATGTCGCACATAACCGACTGGTATACTACGCATCGACTTATCGAATCAATCTTTGATTCGATAACTAGGTTATATCGCATATAACCAATCGAAACATTCATCGCGAGAATGGAATACGGTATCACATACACGCATTATTCTCGGTCCTGCACATATCTCATATGCACTCCTATTTTGTTTCGCTTGAGCCAGGAAACCTCTGTTTAGGACTCTAAAGACTCGTCAATACGCCGGTAGCAGATGATGATCATATCAAGCACCCACAAGCCGCAAGCGGTCTGCTAAACGTAACGGCTATCCGGGTATTGAACGATCAGAAGATCGACGAGCAAGCCCGCTCACACTCCTGTGAATCCAACCAGTAACACTTACCGTACAGTCCGGTCTGTTCGTCTGATATGTCGCATATCAAGTCTAGGGATGGTAAACGTCAGACTCCAATAACCAATAAGTCGTGCCGATGTGAGGCTCATAACGGGTCGAGAAACTACTGGTAACACTTACCAGCAAATCTCTGATCAGCCCTGGCCAGGGACTTCCCTGTTACGGCCAATCGAGCACAGCGCAACATCAACCCCCAATACCGGGAGAGACGAAACCCCTCCTATCGCTCATTGCCTCCATGTGACTCGGGACTGTACCCAAAGACCACCGTTTTGCATGCCCTCATGGACGTGGTAAGGTGGAGATCAAAGCACAGTGGGAATCACACAAGACTCTATGACGATCTCGGGTCTACAGACTAACCTGTACAAGTGTCACCTGAGAACTGCCATCTGACGTGAGGTATAATACCATCTAGGAGTTCTCGGCGAGTCCGTCCAGTGTACCCAGTCTCCACTGAGCACCCATATACGATCTCTGATGTCAAACACCAATGGATATGGGATCATCCATCGCCCATCTCATGGGTCGAGAAGCGTATACGCTAGTCTACTCTGGTATATCGATGCCCCGTCTCGATACACCCACGACTAGGGACCTTGAAGGATGTACCTATGGACTACCATGCCCCCACTAGTATGATCTTCATTATAGTCCAGGTAGTCAAGTACACATCCTAAGGGCTTTACCAACATGTAACTATAAGACAGTTTAAAGAGACAAGTGTACATGTTAAGATAAAGAGCAACCAGATAGCATACTATCATATCGAGCAAGAAAGTCATCTCTATATATGTCCAAGCATCCAATATAATATACATCATCTGTACAATACTTGTAGGGTTCCTAGGCACACTATAGAGGTCTCTCAAGGCATCAACCATGCCAATTTAAAATTTTATGGGTGCCGGGAAACCCTAATACGGATCGTAGACTAGATGTTTAGGCGAAATACGAAACTAGTTAACACTTTAACTAAAGGAGAGAGACTAGAACCTTTGTAGATCCGGTTCTCCACTTCCTTAGCTCCACGTAGTGGTCCCCTCGCTGTCCATCTCGAATCTCGGACTCTCGCGTCGGCTTCATCGGAGAAATGAGCGGAATAGGTCGTCGGCTTCGTGCCGAAGATGATCTACGTCGAGGTTGCACAAGTTCAAGCTCCAACTTCACCAAGTTGTGAAACTTGTGAAGAAAACACCCAAAACAACTTAGCAAGAGGTAGAGGGTGAAGAAATAGGAGGTGGTTTTACTTTAGAATTGGATTTCTCTCACTTTAGCTCAAGTTGCCATTGATGGCATCATGCTTTCTATCTTGAAGATGAAGATGAAGAAGAAGAAAGAATATGATAAGTGTTGAGTTAAAATGAATAATAATTCAATACTTATCATAAGCTAACTATAGTTAAGTGTAGAGAATAGACCATGGTTACATGGATGAGTTAGGGTTAAGCATGAAGACAAGAATGGTTACAAAAGTCAAAGCTTCATGAAGCTTTGACTTAAAACAAAGAAAGCCACCATTCTCATCATAATCCTTTTCAAATAAATAAATAAATAAATAAATGAATATGCAAAACCCTAATCAACACTTAACCATGGTCTTAATTCTTTACACTTAACAAAATGATCAAGTATCATCAAACATGATACAAATATGTGCACAAAAGTATATATCACATATACTTCTTGCACATCAAGTGAGAAAATCCATATAAAGTGAACCATTACTAGTTAATGCAATGCAATATATCAAATATATAATTATACATTAAATCATTAAATCAACATTTGATTCAATGATCCGGTAATGTCGCACATAACCGACTAGAATCCAATGTATCGATTTATCGAATCAATGATTCGATAACTAGGTCATATCGAATATCACCAATCGAAACATATATCGCGAGAATGAAATGCGGTATCACATACACACATTATTCTCGGTCCTGCATATATCTCATATGCGCTCCTATTTCGTTTCGCTTGAGCCAGGAAACCTCTGTGTAGGACTCTAAAGACTCGTCAATACGCCGGTAGCAGATGATGATCATATCAAGCACCCACAAGCCGCAAGCGGTCTGCTAAACGTAATGGCCATCCGGGTATTGATGCGATCAGAAGATCGACGAGCTAGCCCGCTCACACTCCTGTGAATCCAACCAGTAACACATACCGTACAGTCCGGTCTGTTCGTCTGATATGTCGCATATTAAGTCTAGGGATGGTAAACGTCAGACCCTAATAACCGATAAGTCATGCCGATGTGAGGCTCATAACGGGTCGAGAAACTACTGGTAACACTTACCAGCAAATCTCTGATCAGCCCTGGCCAGGGACTTCCCTGTTACGGCCAATCGAGCACAGCGCAACATCAACCCCCAATACCGGGAGAGACGAAACCCCTCCTATCGCTCATTACCTCCATGTGACTCGGGACTGTACCCAAAGACCACCGTTTTGCACGCCCTCATGGACGTGGTCAGGTGGAGATCAAAGCACAGTGGGAATCACACAAGACTCTATGACGATCTCGGGTCTACAGACTAACTTGTACAAGTGTCACCTGAGAACTGCCATCTGACGTGAGGTATAATACCATCTGGGAGTTCTCGGTGAGTCCGTCCAGTGTACCCAGTCTCCACTGAGCACCCGTATACCATCTCTGATGTCAAACACCAATGGATATGGGATCATCCATCGCCCATCTCATGGGTCGAGAAGCGTATACGCTAGTCTACTCTGGTATATCGATGCCCCGTCTCGATACACCCACGACTAGGGACCTTGAAGGATGTACTTATGGACTACCACGTTCCCACTAGTATGATCTACATCATAGTCCAGGTAGTCAAGTACACATCCTAAGGGCTTTACCAATATGTAATAATAAGACAGTTTAAAGAGACTAGTGTACATGTTAAGATAAAGAGTAACCAGATAGCATACTATCATATCGAGCAAGAAAGTCATCTCTATATATGTCCAAGCATCCAATATAATATACATCATCTGTACAATACTGGCCTCTAGGTCATACATACAACTAACAATCTCCCACTTGCACTAAGGCCAGCTGCTGTAGTATCGCATACCGAGCATCCCGAAGAGTCTCTCAAACTGTATCTGGGGAATGGCCTTCGTGAGTGGATCCGCCGTGTTGTTCTTCGTGTCAACCCTCCTGACCTCGATCTCCCGGCGATCAACTATCTCCCGGATCAGGTGATACCGCCTCAGAATATGCCTGGATCGCTGATGGGACCTGGGTTCCTTGGACAAAGCCACCGCTCCATTGTTATCGCAATACAAAGGTATTGGATGCTCAATGGATGGAACCACTCCAAGTTCAGTAATGAACTTCTTGATCCAGACAGCCTCTTTGGCAGCATCGTTGGCAGCGATGTATTCAGCCTCCATCGTCGAGTCTGCCACGGTTTCCTGCTTGGAACTCTTCTAGCTAACCGTCCCTCCGTAAAGGGTAAAGACAAAGCCCGACCGCAACTTAGAGTCGTCCTTATCACTCTGGAAGCTCGAATCGGTAAAGGACTCCACTTGGAGTTCTCCGTTACCATACACCAATAACATATCTCTAGTCCTTCGCAAGTACTTGAGAATGTTCTTCACAGCTGTCCAGTGACTCTCTCCAGGATCTGCTTGATACCGACTCACTACACTTAGTGAGTATGCAACATCGGGTCTGGTACATAGCATCGCATACAAGATAGAGCCTACTGCCGAAGCATAGGGTATCCCTTGCATGCGAGCTCTCTCCAAATCAGTCTTGGGAGACATCTCTTTGGAGAGAGTGAGTCCAGAGATCATGGGCAAGTTCCCACGCTTGGATTCTTCCATAATAAACCTCTTTAGTATGGTGTCAATGTACCTGGATTGGGACAATCCCAATATCCGTTTGGATCTATCTCTATAGATCCTGATTCGCAATATGCAGGAGGCATCACCAAGATCTTTCATTGAGAATCTTTGTGATAAGAAGAGCTTGACCGATTGCAGCATAAGAATATCATTTCCTATCAAGAGTATGTCGTCCACGTACAATACGAGGAATACAACCATACTCTCTGCCACCTTCTTGTAGATACAAGGTTCATCTGGATTTTTGACGAAATCAAACTCTTTGATAACGACGTCAAAGCAGATGTTCCAACTCCGCGATGCTTGCTTTAATCCATAAATGGATTTAAGCAGCTTGCACACCTTCCCGCTGCTCCCACTATCTACGAAGCCCTCAGGCTGAGTCATGTGCACGCACTCTTCTAAATCACCATTTAGAAAGGCGGTCTTAACATCCATTTGCCAGATTTCATAATCATGATATGCAGCGATGGCAAGCATGATCCGGATGGATTTAAGCATAGCCACTGGAGAAACGGTCTCCTCATAGTCCACACCTGGTCTTTGACGAAAACCCTTTCCTACAAGTCTAGCTTTGAAAGTCTCCACTTTCCCATCTACACCAAGTTTCTTCTTGAAGACCCACTTGCTCCCAATGGGTTTTACCCCTTCAGGAGCAATTTCCATAGTCCATACTTTGTTGGTGTACATGGATTCCATCTCGGACCGCATAGCATCCAGCCATTTCACTGAGTCCCCACTCGTGATGGCCTGCTCGAAGCTAGTTGGGTCATCATCCTCCATGATGCAATCCTCGCTACCACCGTCCATGAGAAAACCGTAGTATCTCTCAGGTTGGCGAGGAACCCTACTAGATCGGCGGAGAGGCTGGGGTTCGTCGGGTACTACTGAATCCTCTGGTTCCACTAGATCTTCTGTTGTGTTTTGTTCAGCTGGAACCTCTTCCAGTTCTACCTCAGAGCCACTAATCTCTTTTGCAAGAAATTCCTTTTCCAAAAAGGTGGCATGTTGAGCAACAAATACTCTTTGTTCCTCACTGTGGTAGAAGATATACCCTCGCGAATGTTTGGGATATCCAACAAATTTACACAATACAGACCTTGCCTCGAGTTTGTCCGGTTTTTGTCTTTTGACATAGGCTGGACAACCCCATATCTTTATGAAATTAAGATATGGTCTCTTCCCTTCCCATATCTCATATGGTGTGGTAGGCACAGATTTGGTGGGAACCCTATTCAGTAGGTATGCTGTTGTTTCCAGTGCATATCCCCAGAAGGAAACAGGTAACTCAGCTACACTCATCATAGAACGCACCATATCTAATAGGGTGCGGTTCCTCCGTTCTGATACACCGTTGTGCTGTGGTGTATATGGAGGAGTTAGTTGAGAGAGAATCCCATTCTCTTTTAGGAAGTCCAGAAATTCAATGCTCAAGTATTCACCTCCTCGATCAGATCGAAGGATTTTAATACTTTTTCCGGTTTGGTTCTCGACTTCTTGTTTATATTCTCTAAATTTCTCAAAAGCTTATGATTTGTGTTTCATCAGGAACACATATCCGAATCTTGAGAGATCGTCAGTGAATGTAATGAAGTACGAAGAACCATCCCTGGCATGTGTAGACATGGGACCGCATACATCACTATGTATCAGTCCCAAGAGTTCGGTAACTCTTTCTCCGTGTCCCGTAAACGGAGTTTTGGTCATCTTGCCTTTGAGACATGACTGGCAAGTGTCATAGGATGAAAATTCAAACGGATTTAAATATCCATCTTTATGCAACTTAGCTAGTCGTGTCGTATTGATGTGACCCAGTCTACAATGCCACAAGAAGGATTCGTTCAGTTCAGAACTCTTCCTCTTGTGTGTGTTATGCTCAGAACTGTTGACAGATTTAGAACATAAATGCCATTGCACAACGTGCCTGATCCAACCAACTTTTGGTTACGGAAAATGTTCATAACATTGTCCTGTAATACAAAATTATATCCCTCTTTACTTAATAAAGAAACTGATATAATGTTGCATATCAGGTTCGGCATGTAATAGCATTCGTTCAGAACCAATGTACTACCTGTAGGGTTCCTAGGCACTCTAGTTAAGTTTCACAAGTGACCAAACATGCACAAATAAAATTTTACGGGTGCCTACAAACCCGACTACGGATCGTTTACTAGATATTTAGGCGAAACATAAACTAGTTAACAATTTAACTAAGGGAACGGACATACAACCTTTGTAGATCCGGTCCACCACCTCCACGGCTCCGCAACGAAGTCCCCTCGGCTGTCCAAAATGAATCCGGAACTCAAGTATCGGTATCATCGAAGAATGGGCGAGCTTGATCGTCGGTTCAATGCCGAAGATGATCTACGTCGAGATATCGCAAGAACAAGCTCCAACTTCACCAAGTCGGAAAAACTTGTGAAGGAAACACCCTATACTACTTGGCAATAGATAGAGGATGAAGAAATAGGAAGTGGGTAAACTTTAGTTTTGGATTTCTCACTAGATATGAAGACTTGCCATTGATGGTCAAGCTTTTCTTCACTTGAAGGAAGAAGAAGAAGAAGCTCAAATATTATGATAAGAAAAATAGAATAGAAAAGAAAAAATCAATCCTTATCATATTTGAACCATAGTAAAGTGTAGAGAGTTAACCAAGGTTAGTGAGTGGTTAGGGTTTGAGATAAAAACAAAATGGTCACCTTTGGTCAAAGCTTCATGAAGCTTCATTAAGCTTCATGAAAGAATGAAAGCTAACCATTTTGTTTCTTTCTCATTATGCTTATTATAAATACCAAAATGAATAAAACAAATAAATAAAGGAATAAGCAAATAGTAAACCCTAATGATTTCATTAACCAAGGTTTAACTCTTCACACTTAACCAAAAAAAGATATGTATCATCAAACATGATACAAGCTAGTGCACAATATGATATCGCATATGCAATGCGCACATCCAAGTGAGAAAATCCATTTAAAGTGAACCATTACTAGTTAATGTAAAGTAATATATCAAATATATAATTATACATTAAATCATTAAATCAACACTTGATTCAATGATCCGGTCATGTCGCATATAACCGGCCAGTATCCTATGTATCGGCTTATCGAATCAATCCTTGATTCGATAACTAGGTTATATCGCATATAACCATTCGATACATTGATCGCGAGAATCAAACACGGTATCACATACACGCATTATTCTCGGTCCCGCACATATCTCATATGCACTCCTATTTCGTTTCGCTTGAACCAGGAAACCTCTTTGTAGGACTCTAAAGACTCGTCAATACGCCGGTAGCAGATGATGATCATATCATGCACCCACAAGCCGCAAGCGGTCTGCCAAACGTAACGGCCACCCGGGTATTGAGCGATCAGAAGATCGACGAGCAAGCCCGCTCACACTCCTGCGAATCCGACCAGTAACACTACCGTATAGTCCGGTCTGTTCGTCTGATATGTCGCATATCTCGCCTAGGGGTGGTAAACGTCAGACCCCAATAGCTCGATAAGTCATGCCGACGTAGGGTCCATAACATTCGTGAAACTACTGATAACACTTACCAGTATATCACTGCAACCCTGGCCAGGGATTTCCTGTTATAGCCAATCGAACACAGCGCAACATCAACCCCCATATACCGGGAGAGACGAATCCCCTCCTATCGCTCATTGCCTCCATGTGACTCGGGACTGTACCCAAAAACCACCGTTTTGCACGCCCTCTTGGACGTGGTAAGATGGAAATCAAAGCACAGTGGGAACCACACAAGACTCTATGACGATCTCGGGTCAACAGACTACTCTGTACCAGTGTCACCAGAGAACTGCCATCTGACGTGAGGTATAATACCATCTGGGAGTTCTCGGCGAGTCCGTCCAGTGTACCCAGTCTCTACTGAGCACCCGTATATCATCTCCGATGTCAAACACCAATGGATATGGGATCATCCATCGCCCATCTACATGAGTCGAGAAGGTATACTCTAGTCTACTCTGGTATATCGATGCCCCGTCTCGATACACACACGACTAGGGACTTTGAAGGATGTACTTATGGACTACCATGTCCCCACTAGTATGATCCGCATCATAGTCCAGGTAGTCAAGTACAGATCCTAAGGGCTTTACCAACATGTAACAGAGAGACAATCAGCATACACGTTAAGGTAAAGTTCAACCAGATAGCATACTATCATGTCGAGCGAGAAAGTCCTCCCTATATATGTCCCAGCATCCACTACAATATACATCCTATGTATAGTAATGGCCTCTAGGGCATACATATAACTAACAATCTCCCACTTGCACTAGGGCCATCTGTAGCAGTGGTTTGAAGTATCTCATACTCAACCATCCCATAAATGTGTCTCTCTCTGGGAACAGGCCTTTGTGAGTGGATCCGCTGTGTTGTCCTCTGAGTCTACTCTCCTAACCTCGATCTCCCTGGAGATCAACCATCTCCATGATCAAGTGATACTGCCTTAGAATATGTCTGGATCACTGATGGGACCGGCGTTCCTTGGCATAAGCCACAACTCCATTGTCTCACAATGGTTGGAACGTAGTTCATCTCATGAACCAATATACATCCAAACAGCCTCTTTGGTAGCATCTTAAGTAGCGATGTATCTAGCCTTTATCGTCTAGTCTGTCACGGTATCTAGCTTGGAACTCTTCCAACATACCGTCCCTTTACTGAGGGTTAAGACAATGCCTGCGACTGACATTCAGTCGTCCTTATCACCCTGGAACACTTCCAGTGATTCTCCTCAGGATCGATTGACACCATCTCACTACATCTAGTGAGTATCCTAACATCCATTTAGATCTATCTCATAGATCCAAAACCCAGGATTTAGTAGGTATCATTTTGATCCTATATGGAGAATCATAGTGATAATCGGAGATTGATCGAGCGTAGCATAGGAAACTCCTTTCCTATCAACAGTATGTCATCCACGTACTCTACGAGGATCGTCACCATACTCCCTACTACCTTTTTGTTTATACAAGGTTCATCTACCATTTTGATGATGTCAAACTCTTTGACTAATTCATCAAAACAGATGTTCCAACTCCGCGATGCATGCTTTATCCTATAAAGCATCTTGCTCACGTTTCCGCTGCTCCCACTGTCTACGAAGCCCTCTGGCTGTGTACTTATAGACACTCTCTTCTAAACATCATTTAGAAAAGCTGTCATGACACCCAACCACCAGATATCGCAGTCATGGTATGTAGCCGTGGCAAGTAGGATCTGGATGGACTTAAGCATAGCTACTTGAAAAGGTTTCATCATTATCCGTACCTGGTCAATGATGCAAACTTTTAACAAGTCTAGCTTTGAAAGTCTCAACTTTTCCATCTACACCAAGTAATCTTCTCAAGATATACTTGCTCCTGATGGGGATTTAACCCTTCAGATATAGCAACCAAAGTCCATACTTTGTTGGCGTATAAGGATTCCATCTCAGATCGCTAAACATCCAGCCATTCTTACAGAGTCATACTCCTGATGGCCAGCTCGAAACTAGTTGGGTCATCATCTCATGATGTAATCCTCGCTCCCACTGTCATAGAGAAACTGAAGTATCTCTCTGGTGGGTGAGGAACCCTACTACATCGGCGGAGAGGCTGAGGTTCGTTGGAATCTACTGAATCCTTTGGCTCTATCAAATCATCTGCTGTAGTTTGTATAGCTGGAACCTTTCCAGTTCTACATTACAGACCTTGCCTCGAGCTTGTCCGAATTTTGTTTTTAGACATAGGCCGGACAACTCCAAATCTTAACTAGCTTAAGACATGGGCTCTTCCCTTTCCATATCACATATGAAGTGGTAGGCAACTGATTTGATTCGAACCCTATTCAATAGGTATGCAGCTTCTCAAGTGCATAACACCCTAAAGGAAATAGGTAACTCAGTATTACTCATCATAGAGCACACCTTATCATATAGGGTGTGATTGCTCCGCCCCGATATACCAACGTGCTGTGGTGTATACGGAGGAGTAATGCCGAGAGAGAATCTCATTCTCCTTTAGAATAATCCAGGATTTTCGTGCTCAAGTATTCTCCTCCTTGATCACATCAAAGGACATAATACTTATACCCGTATGTTAGTTCTCTACTTCTAACTTATATTCTTTGAATATCTCAAAAGGTTCGGACTTGTGTTTCAACAGGAACATATGTCTGAATCTTGAGAGATTATCAGAGAATGTAATGAAGTACAAAGAACCAGTCCTGGCATGTGTAGACAGGGGACCTCACATACATCAACATGTATCATCCCAAGAGTTTACTAACTCTTTCTCTGTTTCCAATAAACGGAACTATGGTCATCTTATCTTTGTGACATGACTGGCGAGTTTCACAAGATGTAAATTCAAACTAATTTAAATATGCATCTATATGTAACTCTAGCCAGTCGGGTCGCATTGATCTGACCTAGTCTACAATGCCTCAAGAAGAATTCGTTCATTTCTGAACTCTTCCTCTTGTGTGTGTTCCGTATACTAAGAACTGTAGTTTGATTTAGAGCATCAATGCTTTTAGATAACGCACCTGAACCGATCAACGTTTGATATGTTCAAAACATTATCTAACTATACAAAATTTTATCATTTCTTTACTAATAAAGAGACTGATATGATTTTGTATATCAGGTTCGGCATCTAATAGCATTTGTTCAGAATCAATGTATTGGTAATACAGGGTGACAGTGACCAACAGACTTGGCTGCAACACTTGCCCCGGTTTCTGTCTCATGAAACTTATCACCCGTTCTCAGTTTTTCTACCTTTTTGTAGCCCTATGTAACAGATTACATATCTGGGATCCTGATCCGGTATCATATACCCAGGATGCAGAGGACACTGAGAAACAGTTCTTTGTAATGAACACACCCGAAGGAGATGCATCATATGCACTTTCTTCGTTTGGGCGACATAGGAATTCTGGTATTCCCCTATTTCCTGCTCTGTCTTATAACATTTTTAAGTTGGAGCGGGACCAACGTTCCCCAGCTCAGTATAACAAGCGGGTTCGGTCAATATTCCGTATTATTATCTTGATTAAGGCGTGATATGGTCGCTACCAGGAGAGAGAGAGAAGAAAACACTCAGCGTGCACTCTGTCAAGAATAGATTGGTTTTTATTTTATCTAATCAGGATGGCTCCCACTGCTTTTTATCAAATCTTCCTTCAAACCCTAAAAGGAAAGACTAGCCGGGATTAATTACACACTACAAGTTCGCCAATCTTTCAGCCAGGCCAGTGTCGGTACTTTGAGGGAGGTCCCCCGTGCTTTCGCACGAACCTAATTAATGTAAACCTCGCTTTCCCAGAGGCGTAACCTCGTTAACACCTTTCTAGACACCTACTTGATCGGCTAATTGTAATGTATAAAACTCTCCCAGGAGTAACTCTTACTCGCAGCGGGTATCGGGATCCAACTATCTCATAGAAGGTATGCAATCTCATTGCAAATCTCAACACTTGAAATTCCCGATAATATTTTGCCCCTAACCTCCTATGACCTTGACAAAGGCCAACAAACCATAGGATGCTAGTCAAGTTCAACCCGTCATTTCCTGATTGAATTAAGCCCACCCGCACGGCCCTTGACAAAGGCCAACAAGGTCGCACGACTACCCTAACTCAATCTGCATCATATGCATAAGCAGATAAGCACCAGTCAGCTACCGCACACTGCGCCTTGACAAAGGCCAACAAACGCAGCACGAATACTAACTACTACTTATCTGAAATGACGGAGGGCTACGACAGGTTTTTCTGAAAACCTATTGCGTAATGAACTTGATATCGTTGTAGGATCGAATGATTTTAAAATGGAGTGCTTTTGAGGCTTTTCCAGTTTTGCTAAAGGAGTCACTCCCGGTGAATGGATCGTCGGTCCTTTCCTCGTCGGATGAGGTGCGGGATATATCATATATATCACTGTGCAAAGCAAAAACACTTAAAAGCAATCAAAAGACAAACCGAGGGTTGTAGCATCTGCCAGTTATTGCTAAAGGAGTCACTCCCGGTGAAGGGATCTCGGTCCTTTCCTCATCGAATAAGGTGCAGGATATATCACATATACCTCTGTGCAAAGCAAGAACTGTAGCTACCTGTTTTATTTTGAAATTCGATTCTACAACATCTTAGGTTTCTTTTAATTCATTAATCACATTAATGAAGTCCCATCATTTAAGTACCTAATCATCACAGATAGATATGACGTACACTTATGCCATCCGCATTCGCCTCGATGTCCCCTCGTGCACCGTTAGGTTAGGTAACTAACGACAGAGCAGGGCAGGGCTAGCGCGGGTGAAAAACATAAGTAACGTCTATATAATATATCATATATACTATATATAATACCTGTCACAGAACACAGAACATCGCATGATCACAGATAAAACACAGCAGAAGAAACATATGAAATATTGGATATACTAGGACGTCCGTGTTTTCAATACGAGCCAGTATAAAACACGGATTCCACGGTCGTGATGAATAGCCTATCCCACACCCCTAGACCCCTACGAGAGCGGCAAGCAACCCTGCCAATTCTAGGGTTAGGAAACCCGGACTCGACTCCTCGAGTTGGTCTCCCACTGGACCCCAGAACCCGGTTACTTGTGCTCCCCTCCTTGGGTCTATCCTAGTGCAGAAAAGTAAATAATATACAAATGGTGACTACTTCCGCAACCTGGAAGTGCCCCAAATAAAAGAATATTACATACAAGTTTTTACATGAATGAAAAAGAAAAACACTCATCTCACATAAAACCCCCCGGCTATTCAAACACGACGATCCAATATAACATATCCAGCAACACATAACATCTCATGTCATCAACGTAAGTAAATATGCGCATCCCAATTGTCGTTGACATATAGCAACGAAACCGGCGATATCACACATTACACTTACGGTCACAGAAAAGAAAGTGTAAAACTACAACAGTTGGAATCCGCAATCACCTCAGACATCGCATGCCTGACCAAATGAATTACTTAGACATCGCATGCCTAACAATTATAAACCCCGCATTTTAGTCTCATTATCGAAAACACTTTTCAATATCAAGTCGGGCAATTCAACAGGATTCCCGACATTCTGATCGAATGCTCGTCGCAAACTTCAGTAGACGGCCGCACCCTCGATACCGGCGACGAAGTGCACCAAGGCGGAACACCGCTACCGCGAGCACCCGTACGGATGCTTTCGGCGACGGGGTTCTCCTACAGTCACTTGGTCGGGGCTATGGAGTGAGGCTGTCTATTAAGTTTACCTGGCGAGTATCCGCGTACGCTACGTGATTGCGACGGACTTTTGATCACATCAAAATTCCGTGGCAACCGATCAAGTGAGACTAAACTGCTAGATTTACAACATTCATTCAGTTATCTCATAACTCTTTGTGAATTCCAATTATTGTATCCCATTCCAGATAAACAGAAAATGTTAAACTTTCCGATCGAACAATCGAACACCCAAGTTTTCCCGAAACAGATCAACACATGAAACAAGTCTAACAACATTCAGTTCGTACCTCAGTACCAACGGTCCAGCCGTAGAAGGGTCAAGCCAACGCCTCACATGTGGCACGCCGTACTGCCCCAAACCCGAAGGTTCAAAGGGCAGTTCAAGACGGTCACATAATCGAGTTAAGGTTTGTGTCTTCTAGAGGGACCATCGCGTTACTTGCACTACTTAGAACGTCGTTAAACTACGGAAAAATCCAACACTTGGAAATTTCCCGACAGGGGAAAAATTGGGTATTTATATCCGGTCGAACTTTTTAACATATTCTAAAATTTATCCGGAAAGCCACACAGACAAAATTTGATATCCCGATCGAAATACCGAATCCCCAAATCAACTCAGAAAAATTCAACTCTGGAAAATATATTAAAAATACCCAGGAATACCAGCACTAATAATAATGAGATACTGTGTAAAAATTATTCAATATACAGGCCGTACCGCCGCGCAACCGCCGCACGAGGCTAGCTCGTGCCGCGGAAGCGCGGCAAGATGGAGGAATCAGTTGCACGAATTTCACAGTACCTCATATATTCACCTGCTGATTTTTCTGAACATTTTTAATGTGGAAAAAGACCAGATTTTAAAAATTGGACAGAGAGCAATTTTCCGGGTAGGGTTTCGGTTCGATCGGACTTCAAATCGCGTCTGGACTTCGCCTAAGGCTCTAGCTAGGCTCTGATACCACTGTAGGGTTCCTAGGCACTCTAGTTAAGTTTCATAAGTGACCAAACATGCACAAATAAAATTTTACGGGTGCCTACAAACCCGACTACGGATCGTTTACTAGATATTTAGGCGAAACATAAACTAGTTAACAATTTAACTAAGGGAACGGACATACAACCTTTGTAGATCCGGTCCACCACCTCCACGGCTCCGCAACGAAGTCCCCTCGGCTGTCCAAAATGAATCCGGAACTCAAGTATCGGTATCATCGAAGAATGGGCGAGCTTGATCGTCGGTTCAATGCCGAAGATGATCTACGTCGAGATATCGCAAGAACAAGCTCCAACTTCACCAAGTCGGAAAAACTTGTGAAGGAAACACCCTATACTACTTGGCAATAGATAGAGGATGAAGAAATAGGAAGTGGGTAAACTTTAGTTTTGGATTTCTCACTAGATATGAAGACTTGCCATTGATGGTCAAGCTTTTCTTCACTTGAAGGAAGAAGAAGAAGAAGCTCAAATATTATGATAAGAAAAATAGAATAGAAAAGAAAAAATCAATCCTTATCATATTTGAACCATAGTAAAGTGTAGAGAGTTAACCAAGGTTAGTGAGTGGTTAGGGTTTGAGATAAAAACAAAATGGTCACCTTTGGTCAAAGCTTCATGAAGCTTCATTAAGCTTCATGAAAGAATGAAAGCTAACCATTTTGTTTCTTTCTCATTATGCTTATTATAAATACCAAAATGAATAAAACAAATAAATAAAGGAATAAGCAAATAGTAAACCCTAATGATTTCATTAACCAAGGTTTAACTCTTCACACTTAACCAAAAAAAGATATGTATCATCAAACATGATACAAGCTAGTGCACAATATGATATCGCATATGCAATGCGCACATCCAAGTGAGAAAATCCATTTAAAGTGAACCATTACTAGTTAATGTAAAGTAATATATCAAATATATAATTATACATTAAATCATTAAATCAACACTTGATTCAATGATCCGGTCATGTCGCATATAACCGGCCAGTATCCTATGTATCGGCTTATCGAATCAATCCTTGATTCGATAACTAGGTTATATCGCATATAACCATTCGATACATTGATCGCGAGAATCAAACACGGTATCACATACACGCATTATTCTCGGTCCCGCACATATCTCATATGCACTCCTATTTCGTTTCGCTTGAACCAGGAAACCTCTGTGTAGGACTCTAAAGACTCGTCAATACGCCGGTAGCAGATGATGATCATATCATGCACCCACAAGCCGCAAGCGGTCTGCCAAACGTAACGGCCACCCGGGTATTGAGCGATCAGAAGATCGACGAGCAAGCCCGCTCACACTCCTGCGAATCCGACCAGTAACACTACCGTATAGTCCGGTCTGTTCGTCTGATATGTCGCATATCTCGCCTAGGGGTGGTAAACGTCAGACCCCAATAGCTCGATAAGTCATGCCGACGTAGGGTCCATAACATTCATGAAACTACTGATAACACTTACCAGTATATCACTGCAACCCTGGCCAGGGATTTCCTGTTATAGCCAATCGAACACAGCGCAACATTAACCCCCATATACCGGGAGAGACGAATCCCCTCCTATCGCTCATTGCCTCCATGTGACTCGGGACTGTACCCAAAAACCACCGTTTTGCACGCCCTCTTGGACGTGGTAAGATGGAAATCAAAGCACAGTGGGAACCACACAAGACTCTATGACGATCTCGGGTCAACAGACTACTCTGTACCAGTGTCACCAGAGAACTGCCATCTGACGTGAGGTATAATACCATCTGGGAGTTCTCGGCGAGTCCGTCCAGTGTACCCAGTCTCTACTGAGCACCCGTATATCATCTCCGATGTCAAACACCAATGGATATGGGATCATCCATCGCCCATCTACATGAGTCGAGAAGGTATACGCTAGTCTACTCTGGTATATCGATGCCCCGTCTCGATACACACACGACTAGGGACTTTGAAGGATGTACTTATGGACTACCATGTCCCCACTAGTATGATCCGCATCATAGTCCAGGTAGTCAAGTACAGATCCTAAGGGCTTTACCAACATGTAACAGAGAGACAATCAGCATACACGTTAAGGTAAAGTTCAACCAGATAGCATACTATCATGTCGAGTGAGAAAGTCCTCCCTATATATGTCCCAGCATCCACTACAATATACATCCTATATATAGTAATGGCCTCTAGGGCATACATATAACTAACACTACCAGTTGGTAACACAAGGTGATATTTCCTGACAGTCTTAGCTGCAACAATTGCAACATTTCCAACTCTAATTTCTTTATCACCTTCTCCAAGTTCTCTATCTTTTCTAAGCCCATGTAACTGATTACATATATGGGATCCTGACCCGGTATCTAATACCCAGGACGTAGGGCAAATGGAGAAACAGTTCTCTGTAACGAACACACCCGAAGAAAATGCATCATCATATACTTTCTTCAATCGGGTGGCATGGGAATCCTGGTATTCCCCTATATCCTGTTCAGTCCTATAACTCTTATAGGAAAGAACGGAACCAACGTTCCCCAGCACAGTATAACATGCGGGTTCGGTCAATACATCCATATTATTATCTTTATTAGGGCATGAAATGGTCGCTACCTGGAGAGAGAGAGAAGAAAACACTTTAGCGTAAGCTCGTGCAAGATCAGATTGGTTATTATCTTATCTAATCAGGATGGCTCCCACTGCTTTTTATCAAATCTTCCTTCAAACCCTAAAAGGAAAGACTAGCCGGGATTAATTACACACTACAAGTTCGCCAATCTTTCAGCCAGGCCAGTGTCGGTACTTTGAGGGAGGTCCCCCGTGCTTTCGCACGAACCTAATTAATGTAAACCTCGTTTTCCCTGAGGCGTAACCTCGTTAACACCTTTCTAGACACCTACTTGATCGGCTAATTGTAATATGTAAAACTCTCCCAGGAGTAACTCTTACTCGCAGCGGGTATCGGGATCCAACTATCTCATAGAAGGTATGCAATCTCATTGCAAATTTCAACACTTGAAATTCCCGATAAAATTTTGCCCCAAGCATCCTATGACCTTGACGGAGGTCAACAAACCACAGGGTGCAAGTCAAGTTCAACCCGTCATTTCTTGATTGAATCAAACCCACCCGCACGACCCTTGACGGAGGTCAACAAGGTCGTACGACTACCCTAATTCAATCTGCATCATATGCATAAGCAGATAAATACTAGTTAGCTACCGTACACTACGTCTTGACGGAGGTCAACAAACGTAGTACGAATACTAAGTAGGATTTATCTGAAATGACGGAGGGCTACGACAGGTTTTTCTGAAAACCTATTGCGTAATGAACTTGATATCGTTGTAGAATCAAATGAAGTTTTGAAATGGAGTGATTTTGAGGCTTTTCTAGTTTTGCTAAAGGGGTCACTCCCGGTGAAGGGATCGTTGGCCCTTTCCTCGTCGAATGAGGTGCGGGATATATCATATATATCACTGTGCAAAGCAGAAATTATAGAAGCAATCAAAAGTCAAACCGAGTGTGTAGCATCTGCCAGTTATTGCTAAAGGAGTCACTCCCGGTGAAGGGATCTTAGTCCTTTCCTCATCGAATAAGGTGCAGGGTATATCATATATACCGCTATGCAAAGCAAGAACTGTAGCTAACTGTTTTGTTTAAAATTTGATTCTACAACATCTTAGGTTTCTTTTCTTTCATTAATCACATTAATGAAGTCCCATCATTTAAATACCTAAACATCACAGATAAATACGACGTACACTTATGCCATCCGCATTCGCCTCGATGTCCCCTCGTGCACCGTTAGGTTAGGTAACTAACGACAGAGTAGGGCAGGGGTAGTGCGGGTGCAAAACATAAGTAACATCTATATAATATATCATATATACTATATACTATATCTATCACAGAACATCACATGATCACATCACAGATATCGCAGCAGAAGAAACATATGAAACATTGGATATACTAGGACGTCCGTGTTTTCAATACGAGCCAGTATAAAACACGGATTCCACGGTCGTGATGAATAGCCAATCCCACACCCCTAGACCCCTACGAGAGCGGCAAGCAACCCTGCCAATTCTAGGGTTAGGAGACCCGGACTCGACTCCTCGAGTTGGTCTCCCACTAGACCCCAGAACCCGGTTACTTATGCTCCGCTCCTTGGGTCTATCCTAATGCGGAAAAGTAAATAATATACAAAAGGTGACAACTTCCGCAACCTGGAAGTGCCCCAAATAAAAGAATATTACATACAAGTTTTTACATGAATGAAAATGAAAAAAACACTCATCTCACATAAAAAACCCCGGCTATTCAAACACGACAATCCAATATAACATATCCAGCAACACATAACATCACATGCCATCAACGTAAGTAAATATGTCCATCCCAATTGTCGTTGACATATAGCAACGAAACAGGCGATATCACATATTACACTTACGGTCACAGAAAAGAAAGTGTAAAACTACAACAGTTGGAATCCGCAACCTCATTAGACATCGCATGCCTAATCAAATCAAATACTTAGACATCACATGCCTAACAGTTATAAACCCCGCATTTTAGTCTCATTATCGAAAACTCTTTTCAATATCAAGTGAAACTAAACTGCTAGATTTATAACATTCATTCAGTTATCTCATAACTGTTTGTGAATTCCAATTATTGTATCACATTCCGGATAAACAGAAAATATTAAACTTTCCGATCGAATAGTCGAATACCCAAGTTTTCCCGATACAGCTCAACACATGAAACAAGTCTAAAAACATTCAGTTCGTGCCTCAGTAGCAACGGTCCAGCCGTAGAAGGGTCAAGCCAACGCCTCACATGTGGCACGCCGTACTGCCCCAAACCCGAAGGTTCAAAGGGCAGTTCAAGACGGTCACATAATCGAGTTAAGGTTTGTTGTCTTCTAGAGGGTCCATCGCGTTACTTGCACTACTTAGAACGTCTTTAAACTACGGAAAAATCCAACACTTGGAAATTTCCCGACAGGAGAAAAGTTGGGTATTTATATCCGGTCGAACTTTTTAACATATTCTAAAGTCATCCGGAAAACACATAGACGAAATTTGATAATCCGATCGAACTATCGAAGCTCCAAAACACCCCAGAAAATTAAACTCCGGAATAAATATTAAAAAATACCCATAAAACTCAGCTTCTGAAATAATTAATTACTGCGCAAAGTAGGAGTGCTGACGTCATCATCCTGCCGCGGAACCGCCGCCTAAGGAGGCTTATGCCGCGGTTCCGCCGCAGGTTGCACTGTTCATGACTCAAATTTTGTGTCGTAATTCTTAGAATTTCTTGCTAAGTTTTCTGCATATTTTTAATTTGGAAAAAACCCAGTTTTAATAAAATGTACAGAGAGCATTTTGGATTTAGGGTTTCGGGTTCGTTCGGACTTCAAACTCCGTCTGGACTTCGCCTAAGGCTCTAGCTAGGCTCTGATACCACTGTAGGGTTCCTAGGCACACTATAGAGGTCTCTCAAGGCATCAACCATGCCAATTTAAAATTTTATGGGTGCCGGGAAACCCTAATACGGATCGTAGACTAGATGTTTAGGAGAAATACGAAACTAGTTAATACTTTAACTAAAGGAGAGAGACTACAACCTTTGTAGATCCGGTTCTCCACTTCCTTAGCTCCACGTAGTGGTCCCCTCGCTGTCCATCTCGAATCTCGGACTCTCGCGTCGGCTTCATCGGAGAAATGAGCGGAATAGGTCGTCGGCTTCGTGCCGAAGATGATCTACGTCGAGGTTGCACAAGTTCAAGCTCCAACTTCACCAAGTTGTGAAACTTGTGAAGAAAACACCCAAAACAACTTGGCAAGAGGTAGAGGGTGAAGAAATAGGAGGTGGGTTCACTTTAGAATTGGATTTCTCTCACTTTAGCTCAAGTTGCCATTGATGGCATCATGCTTTCTATCTTGAAGATGAAGATGAAGAAGAAGAAAGAATATGATAAGTGTTGAGTTAAAATGAATAATAATTCAATACTTATCATAAGCTAACTATAGTTAAGTGTAGAGAATAGACCATGGTTACATGGATGAGTTAGGGTTAAGCATGAAGACAAGAATGGTTACAAAAGTCAAAGCTTCATGAAGCTTCAACTTAAAACAAAGAAAGCCACCATTCTCATCATAATCCTTTTCAAATAAATAAATAAATAAATAAATGAATATGCAAAACCCTAATCAACACTTAACCATGGTTTTAATTCTTTACACTTAACAAAATGATCAAGTATCATCAAACATGATACAAATATATGCACAAAAGTATATCACATATACTTCTTGCACATCAAGTGAGAAAATCCATATAAAGTGAACCATTACTAGTTAATGCAATGCAATATATCAAATATATAATTATACATTAAATCATTAAATCAACATTTGATTCAATGATCCGGTCATGTCGCACATAACCGACTAGAATCCAATGTATCGATTTATCGAATCAATGATTCGATAACTAGGTCATATCGAATATCACCAATCGAAACATATATCGCGAGAATAAAATGCGGTATCACATACACGCATTATTCTCGGTCCTGCACATATCTCATATGCGCTCCTATTTCGTTTCGCTTGAGCCAGGAAACCTCTGTGTAGGACTCTAAAGACTCGTCAATACGCCGGTAGCAGATGATGATCATATCAAGCACCCACAAGCCGCAAGCGGTCTGCTAAACGTAACGGCCATCCGGGTATTGATGCGATCAGAAGATCGACGAGCTAGCCCGCTCACACTCCTATGAATCCAACCAGAAATACTTACCGTACAGTCCAGTCTGTTCGTCTGATATGTCGCATATCAAGTCTAGGGGTGGTAAACGTCAGACCCCAATAACCGATAAGTCGTGCCGATGTGAGGCTCATAACGGGTCGAGAAACTACTGGTAACACTTACCAGCAAATCTCTGATCAGCCCTGGCCAGGGACTTCCCTGTTACGGCCAATCGAGCACAGCGCAACATCAACCCCCAATACCGGGAGAGACGAAACCCCTCCTATCGCTCATTGCCTCCATGTGACTCGGGACTGTACCCAAAGACCACCGTTTTGCACGCCCTCATGGACGTGGTAAGGTGGAGATCAATGTACAGTGGGAATCACACAAGACTCTATGACGATCTCGGATCTACAGACTAACCTGTACAAGTGTCACCTGAGAACTGCCATCTGACGTGAGGTATAATACCATCTGGGAGTTCTCGGCGAGTCCGTCCAGTTAACCCAGTCTCCACTGAGCACCCGTATACCATCTCTGATGTCAAACACCAATGGATATGGGATCATCCATCGCCCATCTCATGGGTCGAGAAGCGTATACGCTAGTCTACTCTGGTATATCGATGCCCCGTCTCGATACACCCACGACTAGGGACCTTGAAGGATGTACTTATGGACTACCACGTCCCCACTAGTATGATCTACATCATAGTCCAGGTAGTCAAGTACACATCCTAAGGGCTTTACCAACATGTAACTATAAGACAGTTTAAAGAGACTAGTGTACATGTTAAGATAAAGAGTAACCAGATAGCATACTATCATATCGAGCAAGAAAGTCATCTCTATATATGTCTATGCATCTAATATAATATACATCATCTGTACAATACTGGCCTCTAGGGCATACATACAACTAACAATACTGGCCTCTAGGGCATACATACAACTAACAATCTCCCACTTGCACTAGGGCCAGCTACTATAGTATCGCATACCGAGCATCCCGAAGAGTCTCTCAAACTGTATCTGGGGAATGGCCTTCGTGAGTGGATCCGCCGTGTTGTTCTTCGTGTCAACCCTCCTGACCTCGATCTCCCGGCGATCAACTATCTCCCGGATCAGGTGATACCGCCTCAGAATATGCCTGGACCGCTGATGGGACCTGGGTTCCTTGGCCAATGCCACCGCTCCATTGTTATCGCAGTACAAAGGTTTTGGATGCTCAATGGATGGAACCACTCCAAGTTCAGTAATGAACTTCTTGATCCAGACAGCCTCTTTGGCAGCATCGTTGGCAGCGATGTATTCAGCCTCCATCATCGAGTCTGCTACGGTTTCTTGCTTGGAACTCTTCCAGCTAACCGCCCCTCCGTAAAGGGTAAAGACAAATCCCGACTGCGACTTAGAGTCGTCCTTATCACTCTGGAAGCTCGAATCGGTAAAGGACTCCACTTGGAGTTCTCCGTTACCATACACCAAGAGCATCTCTTTAGTCCTTCGTAAGTACTTGAGAATGCTCTTCACAGCCGTCCAGTGACTCTCTCCAGGATCAGCTTGATACCTGCTCACTATACTTAGAGAGTATGCTACATCGGGTCTGGTACTTAACATCGCAAACATGATAGAGCCTACAGCCGAAGCATAGGGTATCCCTTGCATGCGAGCTCTCTCCAAATCAGTCTTGGGAGATATCTCTTTGGAGAGAGTGACTCCAGAGATCGTGGGCAAGTTGCCACGCTTGGATTCTTCCATACTAAACCTCTTTAGTACGTCGTCAATGTACCTGGATTGGGACAATCCCAAAATCCGTTTGGATCTATCTCTATAGATCCTGATTCCCAATATGCAGGAGGCATCACCAAGATCTTTCATTGAGAATTTTTGTGATAAGAAGAGCTTGACCGATTGCAGCATAGGAATATCATTTCCTATCAAGAGTATGTCGTCCACGTACAATACGAGGAAGACAACCTTACTCTCTGCAACCTTCTTGTAAATACAAGGTTCATCTGGGTTTTTGACGAAATCAAACTCTTTGATAATGACGTCAAAGCAGATGTTCCAACTCCGCGATGCTTGCTTTAATCCATAAATGGATTTAAGCAGCTTGCACACCTTTCCGCTGCTCCCACTGTCTACGAAGCCCTCTGGCTGAGTCTTGTACACGCACTCTTCTAAATCACCATTTAGAAAGGCGGTCTTAACATCCATTTGCCAGATTTCATAATCATGATATGCAGCGATGGCAAGCATGATCCGGATGGATTTAAGCATAGCCACTGGAGAAAAGGTTTTGTCATAGTCCACACCTGGTCTTTGACGAAAACCTTTTGCAATAAGTCTAGCTTTGAAAGTCTCTACTTTCCCATCTACACCAAGTTTTTTCTTGAAGATCCACTTGCTCCCAATGGGTTTTACCCCTTCAGGAGCAACATCCAAAGTCCATACTTTGTTGGTGTACATGGATTCCATCTCGGACCGCATAGCATCCATCCATTTCACTGAGTCCTTACTCGTGATGGCCTGCTCGAAGCTAGTTGGGTCATCATCCTCCATGATGCAATCCTCGCTTCCACCATCCATGAGAAAACCGTAGTATCTCTCAGGTTGGCGAGGAACCCTACTAGATCGGCGGAGAGGCTGAGGTTCGTCGGGAGCTACTGAATCCTCTGGTTCCACTAAATCTTCAGTTTGAGTTTGTGTAGCCGAAATTTCTTCCAGTTCTACCTTATCGCCACTAATTTCTTTTGCAAGAAATTCCTTTTCCAAAAAGGTGGCATGTCGAGAAACAAACACTTTTTGTTCCTATGTATGGTAGAAAAGATATCCATGTGAATGTTTGGGATATCCCAAAAACTTGCATAGAACTGACCGTGCCTCGAGTTTGTCCGGATTTTGCCTTTTGACATAGGCCGGGCAACCCCATATCTTAACTCGTTTAAGACATGGTCTCTTCCCACTCCATATCTCATATGGTGTGGTAGGTACAGATTTAGATGGAACTTGATTCAATAGGTATGCTGCTGTTTCCAGTGCATATCCCCAAAAGGAAATAGGTAACTCAGCTGTGCTCATCATAGAGCGCACCATATCTAATAGGGTGCGGTTCCTCCGTTCTGATACACCTTTGTGCTGTGGTGTATATGGAGGAGTCAGCTGAGAGAGAATCCCATTCTCTTTTAGGAAGTCCAGGAATTCATTGCTCAAGTATTCACCTCCTCGATCAGATCGTAGGATTTTAATACTTTTTCCGGTTTGGTTCTCAACTTCTTGTTTATATTCTCTAAATTTCTCAAAAGCTTCTGATTTGTGTTTCATCAGGAACACATACCCGAACCTAAAGAGATCGTCAGTGAATGTAATGAAGTATGAAGAACCATCCCTGGCATGTGCAGACATAGGACCGCATACATCACTATGTATCAGGCCTGAGAGTTCAGTAACTCTTTCTCCGTGTCCCGTAAACGGAGTTTTGGTCATCTTGCCTTTGAGACATGACTGGCAAGTGTCATAAGATGAAAATTCAAACGGATTTAAATATCCATCCTTATGCAACTTAGCTAGTCGTGTTGCATTGATGTGACCCAGTCTACAATGCCACAAGAAGGATTCGTTCAGTTCAGAACTCTTCCTCTTGTGTTTGTTTGTTATGCTCAGAACTGTTGATTGATTTAGAACATAAATGCCATTGCACAACATGCCTGATCCAACCAACTTTTGGTTACGGAAAATGTTCATAACATTATCCTGTAATACAAAATTATATCCCTCTTTACTCAATAAAGAAACCGATATAATATTGCATATCAGGTTCGGCATGTAATAGCATTCGTTCAGAACCAATGTATTACCAGTTGGTAATACAAGGTGATATTCCCCGATAGTCTTAGCTGCAACAATTGCACCATTTCCAACTCTAATGTCTTTATCACCTTCTCCAAGTTCTCTACCTTTCCTATGCCCATGTAATTGATTACATATATGGGATCCTGACCCGGTATCTAATACCCAGGACGTAGAGCAAATGGAGAAACAGTTCTCTGTAACGAACACACCCAAAGAAAATGCATCATCATGTACTTTCTTCATTCGGGCGGCATGGGAATCCTGGTATTCCCCTATATCCTGTTCAGTCCTATAACTCTTATAGGAAAGAACGGAACCAACGTTCCCCAGCACAGTATAACATGCGGGTTCGGTCAATACATCCATATTATTATCTTTATTAGGGCATGACATGGTCGCTACCTGGAGAGAGAGAGAAGAAAACACTTTAGCGTATGCTCTTGCAAGATCAGATTGGTTATTATCTTATCTAATCAGGATGGCTCCCACTGTTTTTATCAAATCTTCCTAAAAATCCTAAAAGGAAAGACTAGCCGGGATTAATTACACACTACAAGTTCGCCAATCTTTCAGCCAGGCCAGTGTCGGTACTTTGAGGGAGGTCCCCCGTGCTTTCGCACGAACCTAATTAATGTAAACCTCGTTTTCCCAGAGGCGTAACCCCGTTGACACCTTTCTAGACACCTACTTGATCAGCTAATTGCAATGTGTAAAACTCTCCCAAGAGTAACTCTTACTCGCAGTGGGTATCGGGGTCCAACTATCTCATAGAAGGTATGCAATCTCATTGCAAATTTCAACACTTGAAATTCCCGATAATATTTTGCCCCTAGTGTCCTATGACCTTGACAAAGGCCAACAAATCACAGCTAGTCAAGTTCAACCCGTCATTTCTTGATTGAATCAAACCCACCTGCACGACCCTTGACAAAGGCCAACAAGGTCGTACGACTACCCTGAAACAATCTGCATCACATGCATAAGCAGATAAGCACTATTCAGCTACCGCACACTACGCCTTGACAAAGGCCAACAAACGTAGCACGAATACTAAACAGTTCTTATCTGAAATGACGGAGGGCTACGACAGGTTTTTCTGAAAACCTATTGCGTAATGAACTTGATATCGTTGTAGAATCAAATGAATTTTGAAATGTAGTGTTTTTGAGGCTTTTCTAGTTTTGCTAAAGGAGTCACTCCCGGTGAAGGGATCGTCGGTCCTTTCCTCGTCGAATGAGGTGCGGGATATATCATATATATCACTGTGCAAAGCAGAAACTATAGAAGCAATCAAAAGTCAGACCGAGTATGTAGCATCTGCCAGTTATTGCTAAATGAGTCACTCCCGGTGAAGGGATCTCGGTCCTTTCCTCATCGAATAAGGTGCAGGATATATCATATATACCGCTATGCAAAGCAAGAACTGTAGCTACCTGTTTTATTTTGAAATTTGATTCTACAACATCTTAGGTTTCTTTTCATTCATTAATCACATTAATGAAGTCCCATCATTTAAGTCACCTAAACATCACAGATAAATACGACGTACACTTATGCCATCCGCATTCGCCTCGATGTCCCCTCATGCACCATTAGGTTAGGTAACTAACGACAGAGCAGGGCAGGGCTAGCGCGGGTGTAAAACATAAGTAACGTCTATATAATATATCATATATACTATATACTGTATCTATCACAGAACATCACATGATCACATCACAGATATCGCAGCAGAAGAAAACTATGAAACATTTGATATACAAGGACGTCCGTGTTTTCAATACGAGCCAGTATAAAACACGGATTCCACGGTCGTGATGAATAGCCAATCCCACACCCCTAGACCCCTACGAGAGCGGCAAACAACCCTACCAATTCTAGGGTTAGGAGACCCGGACTCGACTCCTCGAGATGGTCTCCCACTGGACCCTAGAACCCGGTTACTTGTGCTCCCCTCCTTGGGTCTATCCTAATGCGGAAATGTAAATAATATACAAAAGGTGACAACTTCCGCAACCTGGAAGTGCCCCAAATAAAAGAATATTACATACAAGTTTTTACATGAATGAAAATGAAAAAACACTCATCTCACATAAAAACCCCCGGCTATTCAAACACGACAATCCAATTATAACATATCCAGCAACACATAACATCACATGTCATCAACGTAAGTAAATATGCGCATCCCAATTGTCGTTGACATATAGCAACGAAACCGGCGATATCACATATTACACTTACGGTCACAGAAAAGAAAGTGTAAAACTACAACAGTTGGAATCCGCAACCTCTTTAGACATCTCATGCCTAACACTTATAAACCCCGCATTTTAGTCCCATTATCGAAAACTCTTTTCAATATCAAATGAGACTAAACCGCTAAATTTATAACATTCATTCAGTTATCTCATAACTGTTTGTGAATTCCAATTATTGTATCCCATTCTGGATAAATAGAAAATATTAAACTTTCCGATCGAACATTCGAACACCCAAGTTTTTCCGAAACCGTTCAACACATGAAATAAGTTCAAAGACATTCACTTCATGCCTCAGTACCAAGGGTCCAGCCATAGAAGGGTCAAGCCAACGCCTCACATGTGGCACGCCGTACTACCCCAAACCCGAAGGTTCAAAGGGCAGTTCAAGACGGTCACATAATCGAGTTAAGGTTTGTTGTCTTCTAGAGGGACCATCGCGTTACTTGCACTACTTAGAACGTCTTTAAACTACGGAAAAGTCCAACAATTGGAAATTTCCGGGCAGGGGAAAGATTGGGTATTTACATCCGGTCGAACTTTTTAACATATTCGAAAATTATCCGGAAAACCACACAGACAAAATTTGAAAATCCGATCGAATCTTTAATTCCCAATACAACCCCAGAATACTCATCTGTAGAGTCACAATAAAAATACCCATAAAATATAGCATTAAATTATATGAGTTACTGTGCAGAAATCTTCAGACAAGGGGACAGAACGGCCGCGGAACCGCCGCACATGCCTTGCTCGTGCCGCGGTTCCGCGGTGGAAAAATCGATTTAGGCCCTCGTATTTCACAGTAATTCAAATAAGACCCTGCTTATTATTCTGCATATTTTTAATTGACAAAAATCCAAATTTTCAGAAAATTTCCAGAGAGCATTTTGGCTTTTAGGGTTTCGGTTCGATCGGGTTTCAAACATCGTCTAGACTTCGCCTAAGACTCTAGCTTGTCTCTGATACCACTGTAGGGTTCCTAGACACTCTCAAGAGGTCTCACAAGGCATCAACCATGCCGATTTCAAATTTTACGGTGCCGAGAAACCCTAGACTAGATCGTTAACTAGAATTTTAGGCGACAATGTGAAACTAGTTAACTACTTAACTATAAGAAAGAAGCTACAACCTTTGTAGATCCAGTTCTCCACTTCCTTAGCTCCACGTAGACGTCCTCTCGCTGTCTGTCTCGAATCCCGGACTCAATCGTCGGCTTCATCGGAGAAATGGGCGAGCTAGGTCATCGGCTTCGTGCCGAAGATGATCTACGTCGAGGCATCACAAGTTCAAGCTCCAACTTCACCAAGTTGTGAAACTTGTGAAGAAAACACCCAAAACCACTTGGCAAGAGGTAGAGGATGAAGAAATAGGAGGTGGGTTCACTTTAGAATTGGATTTCTCACTCTTTAGCTCAAGGTGCCATTAATGGTGTCATGCTTTTTCTTTGAAGAAGAAGAAGAAGATGAAGATAGAATATGATAAGTATTGGATTAAAAATGAGAATAATATCATTACTTATCATATACTAACCATGGTGAAGTGTAGAGAGCAAACTAGGGTTAGGTGCATGTTTAGGTTAAGAGAAGAAAACAAAAATGGTCAATTATTCAACCCTTCATGAAGCATGATGAAAGAAACAAATAAAGCAACCATTTTTCTTTTCCTTTCCAAAATGAATAATCAATATAAATAAATGAATAAGTAAATAAAACCCTAACCATTCATATAACCATGGTTTAATCTTTACACAAGCACAAGTAAACATGTATCAACAAACATGATACAAACATGTGTACACAAAAATATATCACATATACAATGTGCACATCAAGTGAGAAAATCCTTTTAAAATGAACCGATACTAGTTAATGCAAAATAATATATCAAATATATAATTATACATCAAATCGTTAAATCAACACTTGATTCAATGATCCGGTCATGTCGCACATAACCGACTAGTATACTACGCATCGACTTATCGAATCAATCTTTGATTCGATAACTAGGTTATATCGCATATAACCAATCGAAACATTCATCGCGAGAATGGAATACGGTATCACATACACGCATTATTCTCGGTCCTGCACATATCTCATATGCGCTCCTATTTCGTTTCGCTTGAGCCAGGAAACCTCTGTGTAGGACTCTAAAGACTCGTCAATACGCCGGTAGCAGATGATGATCATATCAAGCACCCACAAGCCACAAGCGGTCTGCTAAACGTAACGGCCATCCGGGTATTGAACGATCAGAAGATCGACGAGCAAGCCCGCTCACACTACTGTGAATCCAACCAGTAACACTTACCGTACAGTCCGTTCTGTTCGTCTGATATGTCGCATATCAAGTCTAGGGGTGGTAAACGTCAGACCCCAATAACCGATAAGTCGTGCCGATGTGAGGCTCATAACGGGTCGAGAAACTACTGGTAACACTTACCAGCAAATCTCTGATCAGCCCTGGCCAGGGACTTCCCTGTTACGGCCAATCGAGCACAGCGCAACATCAACCCCCAATACCGGGAGAGAAGAAACCCCTCCTATCGCTCATTGCCTCCATGTGACTCGGGACTGTACCCAAAGACCACCGTTTTGCACGCCCTCATGGACGTGGTAAGGTGGAGATCAAAGCACAGTGGGAATCACACAAGACTCTATGACGATCTCGGATCTACAGACTAACCTGTACAAATGTCACCTGAGAACTGCCATCTGACGTGAGGTATAATACCATCTGGGAGTTCTCGGCGAGTCCGTCCAGTGTACCCAGTCTCCACTGAGCACCCGTATACCATCTCTGATGTCAAACACCAATGGATATGGGATCATCCATCGCCCATCTCATGGGTCGAGAAGCGTATACGCTAGTCTACTCTGGTATATCGATGCCCCGTCTCGATACACCCACGACTAGGGACCTTGAAGGATGTACCTATGGACTACCATGCTCCCGCTAGTATGATCTTCATCATAGTCCAGGTAGTCAAGTACACATCCTAAGGGCTTTTCCAACATGTAACTATAAGACAGTTTAAAGAGACAAGTGTACATGTTAAGATAAAGAGCAACTAGATAGCATACTATCATATCGAGCAAGAAAGTCATCTCTATATATGTCCAAGCATCCAATATAATATACATCATCTGTACAATACTGGCCTCTAGGGCATACATACAACTAACAATATACACATATGAGATATAGCTACATGTACATCTTGCACACATCCTTACATGTACGCACATATATCTTTTTATAGCTACATGTTCACTCTTATATGATGTTGCGTTGGATTTTGGAGAAATTAGGAACCGCATGATATATTAATAACTTGTTGCATTTAAATTGCGGTTTTTCCTTTATATGCTCATATTACTGTTTTATGTTGCATATATTATATTTCATGGATTTACGCATTGAGATATGGATTTCATATGATGTTTTCTGGATGTTTTACTCCTGATGATATATATCAGTGGTAAGGGACGCTGTTATATATGTATATATGTATCAGTAGTATGGGACGCTGTTATATATGTACATATATATAATATATATCATCATAATGGCCTTTGCAAGTATTCTTATTCTTTGCTTGATGTTTTCTGGATTTGAGGACCGTGGTAGTTCATGAAACTATGCATTGTTTGAAAAACCCGGTTTCTCTTGATATGATATTTTGATGCGTCCACCATGTAATTTCTCGATTCTGAGATTAGCATGTGATACCCGATTCGAGGAGTGGGAGGCACCGTCTGCGGGTACATGGTGAACCCGGTATGGTACCCCAGGGCGAGAGTTGATTTCGTGGTGTAGACGATGAGCCTGGCAGAGGGACCACTACCTACCGGTGATATTATTTGGACTCGGCGGATATTTGGAGGATACCGACCGGAGTTATGAGACATGTGGATACGTGGATTTCAGTGTCGGAGCTAGATACTCAGATTCCGTGAGACGTATGATACGGACATGAGGGCCGGTCCTGGTGATAGCGCCTGACAGATGGGTATTTACGTGTCGATGCTGGACACTAGCTTTCATGATGTTTTCGGGTGTTGATGTTGGACACTCAGGTTCCGTGAGACTTACAGGATTGAGGGCCGATCTGAAGATGCGGTGCCTTTGGTATTGGGATTTAGATTGTCCTGATGGACACTGGTCCTGCCATGATGAGGATTCCGTGAGGATGACATGTTTTATCCCATACTCAGTATTTATTTGATATGCATTGCTTTATGTATTAGTAGTACCTGATAGAGTACCTTTCATGACTGTTGCATAACCATTTATTGCTATTAGCTTGCTTGTGATAGATTATCGCAGTACGTGCATACCTGCGATTACCTGCATATGTTATTTACTTTTCACGAATTGGCAACTCACCCCCATTATGCCACGGTGTTTTGCAGGTATCCCTCAGAGTGGTAGTGGCATGGCTTCTTCTTATCGTATTATCTTTTGCAATGGATACCGCTACGGCTGACTGTGTGTAGTTTTGCTATAGGTGCGTTTTGCGGTTATCCGATGATGCTCATTGTATATTTTGTTGTACCTAGTACTCTCCATCTTCTACTTTCATGTACTGACTTAGATACGAGATGTGAGGACGATATTGTATATTATTTTGTGACTTTGGATGTCTTTTATGTTGTTGTCACTTTATATCGTCCATTTCTTCGCTACGGCGTCGTATATCTGTTGTGGTGGTTGTTTCCGCCTTTGGGCATGGATTTGCTCCTGTTGGGGATGCTTTACTTATATCTTTTGTATGTACCCTTTTTGTGGCTAGTTTTTACAAAGGAGGTGCTGCCAAATTTTTAAGAAGGTAGATTTGGACTTTAAAGATTTTTACTTGAGATTCCAAAAGTTTTAATAATGTTCTTTCACTTACTACTTTTGATGGTTTAGATTGCTGGGTTTTCGGCTTACTTAAATTGTGTTACCCCTGTAGACGTTACGTGGTTTAAGGGCCCTCACATGCCAAATTTCGGGTTGTGACAACTTGCCGGCTTGCATCAACGCACCGTGCACTTGTGGTATTTTTATAACTCGATACTCACGTCGTGCACTATTTTCATCAAGAAACCGACATATCCTACAATGACAAAATCCTTTTCAAAAGCACGATACCGTGAGTTCCTAACAAGTTTTTGGTGCCGTTGCCGGGGAGTGGTAAACATCATGAAGTTATTTTGAGTTATTTCTGTATATACTTTTAAAAAACCAAAACAAAAATTCAACTTTTTGACATTTTGCTCTCTGTTGTTTAGACCTGCTAACAGTATGAAACTAATTAGAAAAATTAAACTATAAAATTGAGGCAAGAATTGAACACAGAGACCACAGATGAGAATTGGAGCACGAATTCAATTTTTCGACCGGCGACTTCCTCAAATCCACCGGCGCCGCCAGATAATTCTCCTCAGTTTTCTCCAAAATTTTCTCTTCTGCTCTCTTGTTCAATTATTTTCTCAATTTTATTGTTTGATTTTTATAATATTCAGTGTGTAGGAGTTTTGACACATATATCATTTTTCGCACTAAAATATCCATTTTTCCGACTTTTTCAGATTCTAAAAAACTGCAAATTGCAATCGTGCGGAGCAAAGTGTACATTCAAGGCTAAGGTGATAACGAAGTACAGTGCCAAAGACCTGAGAAGTTTGATCCGCGCAAGCGAACTTTTCAAGCCAATCGGATTCAATTCAACAGGGGTTTCTTAACCCAAAAATCCTTCGGTACGTATTTCCTAAACACCTTCTTCTCAAATCCGACGCTTCCACTATTCTATCTTTGCAGGATTCTTTGCAAGTTCATTGCCAATCGCTAAAGGAACTAACCCGTATTTGTTGCAGCGCCACGTTTAAACATAAAAAATGATTGTTTGATGTGTTGAACAAACTTTTCAATGAATTGCGCATTGCATAAATTTAATACGGAATCAAGAGCAAAAGATCCCTAACAAGATACGGTAAGGGATTTCATCACCCTTCTCCGTGGCCCACAAACCACAAAGAATGAGCAATTTTCACACCCTCATTAATATTAAAAGAAATTAGACTTTCAGCCTCTAAAGGCTTCACGCTCAATAGGGAAAAGTTAAGTGTATTTCGAACACCGCACCTCGTTATATTGTTCAAGAAATGTCTAGGAAAGTGTGAAAGGCGTAACCGCCGAAAGAGAGAAGGTTATTCTAATTAAGGATCCTCGCGAAAGCGAGGGACAACCTTCCTTCTTCTCTGCAGTTACTAAGCTTCTCGATCAGTCTATCTTGGACCCGTTTCGCGATATATTTTTACTTCACAAATCAAGTTTTTGAGCAGGTCTAGTTGACCTTGGTAACCCATAGATTGTTTAGGTGTGTTGTAACAGCTTAGAATGCGATTAGTGTTAATTAAGCGATAATACATATTTTTAGTATAAAGTTTACCAAATTGGTTTCCTCACATTTTATAACAATTAATTCATATTTTATTATTATTTGTTATGGCTTGCACACACTTGTGCAAGTTAATATGGAGGTTATTTAGTGTTAATCTTGTTTATTAGCCATGACACTTTAAGCTAATCTTTGCCTTGATTAAACTTGCCTTAGATATTTTTTGTGAGAGTAGATATTTGTTTTGGATTGAGGGGAGGTGGCAAGATGACTCATGGAGGAGTCATGCTTGCTTTAATGAAGGTGAGGGAGAGGGTAAGTGTAAGGGTACACTCACCCTATACTCACCCCATCATCCTTATCACCTCACTCTCTCATTATCATGTTACTCTCTCTTTCTCAATTATTCTTCATCTCCTCTTCACTCAAACTGAAAACCTCACCTTTCCTTTACTAAACCTTGCAAAGCCTTCATCAAACACCACCAAATCACTTCCCAAGTTATGTTTTATCCACTAGGATCACTTGGAGCTTGGATAGCTAGTATCTTTTGAGCAAGTGTGGATAAGTATAACCTCTAAACGGTTAAATAGGTGTTTTAATGTTGTGTACCTTATTAGTTTCAGTTTAGAATACTTAAAATATAGTTTCGTACACATATCGTATTTTTAGTGTCATTATAGGATGTCTGTGATCTGCTGTGACCCCGAATGTATACTAAAAAATCTAGCTGTGTAGTAGTGTTGTACTAGTGACCCTAAGTATTCACCTGAAGCACGAACCCCATCTGATCGATTTTGGCCGGCGACATATAGGTAAAATCCGGCAACCTCGGCTATTTTGGGGAGTTTGGGCTTGGGTTTTTTATGGTAGCTATCTGCAGTTGTTTAGAAGTGTTTGGTACTGCTTGATTTTTATTTTTTGACAGTATACAAAATCTGGGATCACTTTTCTTGTTTATAGTGTTTTGACTACGCGCGTTATATTATCCGACACGGTTCGTGTACTTTGTGTAGCTGTTGCTCTTGGGTTGGTTTCGTAGTGTCGCTACGCACGTTAGCCACTAAATGAACATTTGAGAGTTTGTTTGGAGTTGATGCGTCATTCAAACGTAGTTTGTACGTGTTATTGGTCGATTTCTAATATGAATTTGTTATGTCGTTATATGATTATAGGATCGCAGGCGGGTACTTCGGACACTATGAAGAAGGGAAAGCATGTAGTTGGTTTTGCTTAGCTCAAGATCATCAGTGAGTAGATTTAACATCTACAGGGGAAACTCCCGCATGGCGTTATGCGTCTGGGCTAGATTCAATGACATGATTATTAGTTATAAGTATATCGACATTGATTGTGCATGTGTACCATTGTTGCATACCTCATTTTCCTATTGCATATGGACTTAGTATTAATGAGACACAACACTATTATTGACGGTTCATGTTGCACGAGCACAAATTGTATGCTACACACACACCGTCAGTAATTGCCATGACATGCACAACCCATATACATATATCATATTGTATCAGTAATTGCCATAACCCGCATAATATATATATATATATATGATATTGTATCGGTAATTTCCATGACACGCACAATATATATACATAGGTAATATTGTATCAGTATTTTCTATGACACGCACAACCCATATACAAATGTGATATTGTATTAGTAATTGCCATGACACGCACAACCCCTATACATATGTGATGTTGTATTGGTTAGGGACAATTGAGACATTGATTCTTATTCCATTATACATATGAGATATAGCTAACACATATACATACGTGATATTATATTGGTTAGGGACGATTGAGACATTGATTCTTATTCCATTGTGCATATAAGATATAGCTAACACATATACATATGTGATATTGTATTGGTTAGGGACAATTGAGAAATTGATTCTTATTCCATTGCGCATATGAAAGGTAGTATACTTGCATACCTACATGCTTACACATATGCCTTGCTATGCTTACATGCTTACACATATGCCTTGCTATGCTTACATGCTTACACATATGCCTTGCGTACCTACATGCTTACACATATATCTTGCTATAGACTTTGGAGAAATTAGGAACCGCATGATATATTTAATAACATGATGCATTTAAATAGTGGTATTTCCTTGTAAAGCTCATATTACTGTTTCATGGATTTACGCATTGAGATATGGATTTCATATGATTTTATGGATTTGATGACCGTGGTATTTCAAGAAATTATTCATTGTTTGAAAAACCCGGTTTCTCTTGATATGATATTTCGATGCGTCTACCATGAGATTTTTCGGTTCTGAGACTTGTGTTAGAAACCCGATGCGAGAAGTTGAATGAAACCGTGCGCGGGTACATGGTGGGGCCCGGAGGTACCCAGAGCAAGAAGATCACAGATGATGGCGTTGAGCCCGAGACAGGGGAGTCTACCTTACCGATGATAGTATTTAGACTTGGCGGTTATCTGGGGGATACCGACCAGAATTATGTACGGACATGATATGTGGATTGCTAGTGTCGATGTTGGACACTCAGGTTCCATGAGTTGTACGGACATGAGGGCCGGTCTTGCTGACGGCGTCTGAGAGATGCATATTTACGTGTTGATGTTGGAAACTAGTTTTTATGATATTTTCGGGTGTCGATGTTAGACACTCAGGTTCTATGAGACTTACAGGATATGAGGGCCGATCTGAGGATGCGGAGCCTGAGGTATTCGGATTTGGATGTCGTTGATGGACACTAGTTTCTCCACGATGAGGATTCCGTGTTGATGATATGTTTTATCCCATAATCAGCATTTATTGATATGCATTGCTTCATGTTTTAGTAGTATTTGATAGAGTACCCTTCATGATTTTTGTATATACATATTGGCATATTATACTATCCGTTTGCATGTGATTGATTATCGCAGTACATGCATACCTGCGATTACCTGCATGATTTTATTTACTATTCACGAGTTGGCAACTCACCCCATTGTGCCACAGTGTTTTGCAGGTTGTCCTTCAAAGAGTAGCAGCGGCAGGGCTTCTTCTTATCGTATCATCTTTTGCAGCGGATACCGTTACGGCTGACTGTGAACGGTTTTGCTATAGGTGGGGTTTGCGGTTATCCGATGATGCTCATTGTAGATCTTTTTATATCTAGTACTGTCCATCTACTACTTTCATGTATTGACTTAGAGACTAGATGTGAGGACGATATTGTCTATGTTTTTGTGACTCTGGATGTCGTGCTCGTGTGAGCCGGCTTTTATTTTGCAGCTTTATTCCTTTATGTTGTTTTCACTTACATCGTCCATTCCTTCCCTACGGCGTCGTATATCTTCTTATGGTTGTTGTTTCCGTCTTTGGGCGAGATTTGCTCCTGTTTGGGGTTGCTTTACTTATATCTTATATTTGTACCCCTTTTTGGGGCTAGTTTTTACAAAGGAGGTGCTGCCAAAATTTTCTGAATGTAAATTTGGACTTTAAAGAATTTTTACTTGAGATTCCTAAAGTGTTTTTAACTATGTTCTTATCACTTACTACTTTTGATGGTTTATATTTTTGGGTTTTCGGCTTACTTGAATTGTGTTACGCCTGTAGACGTTATGTGGTTTAAGTGCCGTCATGTGCCAAATTTCGGGTCGTGACATGTGTGTAGCGTGTCATGTTTGCATTCTTGTTGTGCCTTTTTGTGTGATATTTGTTTGTGAATACATATATTAAAAAAATTAGGATTTGTAAGAAACACCTTTTTTCCTTTTCCTAAGTCTTTCCCTAATCACTTCCGGATAGTGCATGTCAGCTTGGATTAGATACAATCTCGATTAGTCCGGTTCGTGACTATATCTTCTGACTCTTCTATACCTTCTGATTCCTCGGAACCATCCGAGACCTTCTTAGCTTCTGCTTTATCGGAGCTGTCCGATTCTACACTTCGTTCACCTTCACTTTCTTCTCCCACATCACCAACAATGACGAAACAAATGGTCATAGAGCAGCAGAAGGCAGCGTTACAAGATAGATGCTACCCACACCGTTCATCCCTACCTTCGTGCATAGTATTGCCCACCATTGCGGCAAACAACTATAAAATCAAACCGCAATTTATACCACTACTCCCAAAATTCTACGGACTCGAGTCCGAGGATGCTTAACTTCTAATCAGTGAATTTGAGGGAGTGTGTGCTATGATGAAAATTCACGGAATGGGTGAGGATGTCGTTAAGCTCAAATTCATTCCTTTTGTGCTTAAAGACAATACGAAAAGTTGGTTAAACATTTTGCCAGCTCAATCAATCACGGCATGGGACAACTTTATGAAAGTATTTCTAAAGAAATTTTACCCTATTCACAAAACCTTGCGAATTTGGAATGAAATCCACAATTTTAAAGAAAAGGAGGGTGAAATTTTTTGGAAGTGCTTAAAAAAATTCAAGGATATCTTAATCAAATGTCCCCATCACGGGTTAGAACAGTGGAGGTTATGTCAGATTGTCTACGAGAGTTTAGACTCTAGTTCGCGCATGATGTTAGAGTCCATGTGTCAATGCAAATTTCTGAGTTATGGTGCTATGGACGCTTGGAACTTTTTAGAACAACTGGCTGACAAAACCATTCAGTGGAAGAGAGTGAGCGAGAAACCATCTGTGACTAGGAGCGGTGCACACATAGTTGACACCTCTATAGCAGCCGAAGCAAAAATCGTCGCTCTTATACGGCGATTGGAAGCTTTAGAGTGCAAAAATTCACCGCTACCAGTCAACCAAGTTTCTCAAACCATGTGTGCTAATTGTCAGCATCCTAGCCACATAGCAGAAGAATGTCCGTTTCTCGTCGGGTCCCAGGGACACGAAAATATTAGTGCGATTTATCAGAACCAGCGTCGCAAGAACGACCCTTTCTCCCAGACGTACAATCCTTGTTGGAAGAATCATCCCAATTTCGCTTGGAATCAGGAACCTTTTCAAATCAACAATTCAAACACGCCTTTCCAACAATTTCAAAATTGAAAATTTCAAAACCAGAAAATAGGATACTCCAACAACCAGCCCCAACAGCCGAATCAGCCCAACCCAATCTTTACACCCCCTAGGTTCGTCCAAGACGACAAGAGGGTGTCATCTATTGAAAAAGCATTTGAAGCTTTAATTAAAAGCTCTGTGTAGACTACGTTTAGTATGGCTACTTTTATACAAACATCTGGTCAGTTGCATAGCGCTAACACACAAGCGATAGCCAGACTGGAAATCCAAATCAGTCAACTAGCTGCTGCAGTAAATGAACAAGAAAAAGGAACATTCTCTTCCCAACCGGTGACAAATCCGAGAGAGCAGAGAAAAAACAAAGCTCATGTTGTTCAACAGAACAACATTGAGAATGCGAATGCCGTCAGTGTCCTTAGATTAAGACACACGATTGACAACAAGGTTGTCAAACCCAACGACTCATCCAAATGTGCGGTTGTCAGTTTACCGGCACGTGTCTCATCATCTGTTCCTTCTTCCGGTCCGTCTTCATATTCATTGCTTTCTTCCTCTTAACCTTCTTATTCTTCTTCGTCGTCAGCTGCACATCCTTCAAAGCAACCTGAGATATCGCCACAATTCCGTCCCACTGTTCCAGCTAGAACACTCACGCCTTCTACACTTATTTCATCTGCAACATCTTCGAACCAAGTGTTTGAGCCCAAGGCTCCCTATCCTAATAGGTTGAAATCAAGGAAGCACTCTGCAAGTATAGAAAAGGTGTTAGAAGTCTTCAAACGCTGTGAAGTCAACATTCCATTGTTGGACATAGTCCAACAAGTCCCGTCGTATGCAAAATTCCTGAAGGATTTGTGCACGCAAAAACGATGCACGAATGTGCCCAAAACAGTCTTCTTGGCCGCCACTCTAAGCGACATCTTGTCTAAATCTAATCCGGTAAAATATAAGGACCCTGGCTGTCCAACTATTTCTTGCACTATTGGGGACAAGCAAATCAACTGTGCCTTGTTAGACTTAGAGGAAAATGTGAACCTTCTCCCTTACTCAGTTTATGAACAACTGGGATTGGGAGAACTTAAGCTGACTAAAGTGACTCTGCAATTGGCTGATCGATCAATAAAGGTACTGAGGTGAGAAATCGTTGATGTTATGATCAAGGTTGGGGAATTCATATTCCCCGTAGATTTCAACATATTGGTGACTGAACCCGTCACCAATCCCAGTGGTCAGATTCCAGTCATACTGGGGCGGCCTTTCCTAGCCATGTCCAACACGTTGATCAATTGTCGTAACGAATTCATGAAACTCTTATTTAGAAACATGACGATTGACCTCAACATCTTCACGCTAGGAAACCAAGAGAGCGAGAGACACGATGACACATTTGAAGTCAACGCTGTACTTGATATGTTTGAGGAGGGAACATTTGACTTAAAAAATGAGTGTCTTGATGAAATTTTTGAAGAACTGTTTTCTGAGGGGCTTCTTTTCCTTGAGAAGCTAAGTCTTGAACAGGTTTCCTACGCACATTGGGGGCCCCAATTTGAACCACTTCGTAACGAACCGGCCCCTGAAGGGTGACCATCTGTGGAGGAGCCACTCAAACTTGACCTCAAGGTTCTTCCTGAACACCTCAAGTATGCATACTTGGGCAATAATGGAACGTTTCCAGTTATAATCGCAACTGACCTTGCGCCCGAGCAAGATTTGTCCCTCATGAATGTTTTAAGAAAGAACATGGAAGCAATTGGTTGGTCAATGGATGATATGAAGCACAGAATTCACATAACTGATGATTCCAAACTCTTCAAAGATCCTCAATGCCGGCTTAACCTGGTAATGAAAGAAGCTGTGCGGAATGAAATGCTAAAGTGTCTTGACAATGGGATCATCTCATATCTGATAGCAAATAGGTGAGCTCCATTGATGTTGTACCAAAAAAATCGGGTATCACTGTAATCACGAATGAACAAAACTGGCTAGTCCAAACCTGCACACAAACGGGTTGGAGAGTCTGTATTGATTACAAAAAGCTCAATGCAGCCACTCGCAAGGATAGTTTCCCGCTGCCCTTCATTGATCAAATGCTTGAACGCCTAGCCGGACATGCCTACTATTGTTTCCTTGATGGATATTCCGGCTACAATCAAATCCCGATCGATCCAGAGGATCAGGACAAAATAACCTTCAATTGTTCTTTTGTTACATTCGCCTACCGTCGCATTCCCTTTGGGCTGTGCAATGCACCTGCAACATTTCAATGGTGCATGATGAGCATCTTTTCTGACATGGTAGAAAAATTCTTGGAAGTGTTCAAGGATGACTTCTCCATCTTTAGAGATTCATTTTTTGAGTGTGAGGCATCTTGAGCTGGTCCTGATACGGTGCCAGGAAAAACACCTCACACTCAATTAGGAGAAGTGTCATTTCATGGTCAAAAACGGCATTGTATTAGGCTATATCATTTCTGAAAATGGCATCGAAGTCGATAAAGCAAAAGTCGATGTCATTTCAAGCCTCCCACATCTATGGATTGTCCATGACATCAGGGCATTCTTAGGCCACGCCGGTTTTTACAGGAGTTTCATTAAGGATTTTAGCAAACTGGCTAGGCCCTTGAGTTCTTTCCTGGCTAAGAATATTCCCTTTGATTTCAATTATGAGTGCCTTACTGTATTCAAGCTTCTGAAATCGGAGCTCACTTTCCCTCCAATCTTAAGTGCACCCGACTGGAATGAACCTTTCGAGCGAATGTGCAATGCTTCTGACTTTGCGATAGGTGTTGTCTTAGGACATCGATTTGAAAAGAAGCCGCACGTTATCCATTATGCGAGCAAGACATTGAATGACGCACAGCTGAATTACACCACCACTGAAAATGAATTCTTAGTTCTTGTGTATGCACTAGAAAAATTCCGTCCTTACATGATTGGGACCCACGACATAATTTACACTGATCATTCTGCACTTAGGCACCTCTTTGCAAAAAAGGATGGCAAAGACAGATTGATACGTTGGATTCTCCTTCTTCAAGGATTTGACTTGACCATCAAGGATAAGAAGGGAACCGACAACGTTGTTTCCGATCATTTGTCTCGCTTAACAAATGCAACAATTGAGGAAATTCCAATCAACGATCAATTCCCAGACGAACAACTTCTCGCCGTATCAGTTGAACCCTGGTTCGCTGATATCGTGAACTTTCTTATCACTGGAGAAACACCTTCTTTTTGGTCGAATCAGGACAAGTCAAAATTTCCCTCCCAAGTCAAATTCTTTTATTGGGATGAACCATACAAGTTCAATTACTGTCCTGATCAGATTATTAGAAGGTGCGTCTCTAACTCTGAAACGAGAAGTGTTCTGTCTTTCTGTCATGATCAAGCTTGTCGGGGTCATTTTGGACCCAGAATGACGGCTGAAAAATGTTTTGCAAAGCGGCTTCTACTGGTCGACGATTTTCAAGGATGCTTTCGAATATTGCAAACTTATAGCCGATGCCAACACATGGTAAAGATTGGAAAACGGAATCAGATACCCCCTACAATCCATTCTGACTGTAGAGATTTTTGACATCTTGGGTATTGATTTCGTGGGGCCATTCCCAAACTCTTTTGGGAATTTGTACATTTTGTTGGCTATAGACTATGTGTCCAAATGGGTGGAGGTTGTCCCATGTCGAAAAAACAATAACAAGGTCATCATAAAATTCTTAAAAGAGAACATCTTTTCTCGGTTTGGTACACTTTGCACCATCATCAGTGATAATGGAACGCATTTTTACAACCGATCTTTTGAATCACTGATGAAGAAATACTCCATTAACCACAAATTGTCAACGTCCTTGCGGTCAGGTCGAAGTCTCTAATAGACAGATTAAACACATTCTGGAAAAGACTGTCAACCAAAACCGCAAGGATTGGTCGTTGAACTTGAATGACGCTCTTTGGGCGTTTCGCACCTCCTTCAAAACAAATCTAGGTATGTCTCCATACCGACTCATCTTCGGAAAGCAAGTCATCTACCTGTTGAATTGGAAAACCGCGCGTTCTGGGCAATTAAACAGCTCAATATCGACCTAGAAAAAGCTGGTGAGGCATGAAAACTTCAATTAAACGAGCTCGACGAGATACGGAATGAAGCGTATGAGAACGCCAAGCTGTACAAAGAAAAAATGAAAGTTGTTCACGACAAGGCGATTCTCTGAAAGACATTCACTGTGGGTCAGAAGGTTCTTCTTTACGACTTCAGACTTCATCTGTTCCCTAGGAAATTGAAGTCACGTTGGACAGGTCCATTTCTTATGCGCATCGTCTTTCCGCACGGTGCAGTCAACATTGAAGTTTAGCACTCTGGCAATACTTTCAAAGTTAATGGCCAACGTCTAAAGCCATTCTTAGAATTGCCTGCGGAAACGGGGGAGCTCATGTTTTTTCATGAGCCATGTTATCTTGATTAAATCACATCCCCAAATTTTGCCTCTTTTTTGTAATTATTGTTTATTATTTTGACCCCTCAACAATTTTGACCCTCGTTGTATAGCATGACAGTAAGGGAACTATCAAGTTTAAGTTTAGGGGTATGGTCGGTATGCATTTCTATCTTCTGCATTCATTTGTATATTCTGCATTTGCATACATATAAAAAAACCCATAAAAATTTGAAAATTTCTCGAAAACTTAAAAACTTTGTCGTCATGTTAGCTAGCAGGGAACTTAGACCCGAAGTCTGATGGTTCGGTTAATAAGATAGAAACAACTAAATCCTTTTCGGGAGATTGAAAACCCAAAAGATAACCCTCTTTTGAGTTTAACCGTAGCTGATATACGTCTTTTATATCACTTTACACATGTCATGAGTTTTTTGAGAATTAGATGAAAAGTCTGACATGTCCTTAAACCTTTTTAAAATGGATAAAACACCTCTGGATCAAACAGGTTTTTTCTGAATTAAGTAATATCAAGAATAGTTCATAAAGTAAAGTGGATATGAAGGATATTATTGAGCTTTTAATAGAAACTAAAAGTCTGAAAAATAACCCATCTGGAACGTTGTTGGAGTGATTACACACCTTACTTGTAGCGTTACTTAGCAAGGCAGCAAGCTTTCGGGAGGCATCGTCCATGCTGTTTTCAAATATTTGCCGTTCTAAACAACCCTAACTAAGAATCTTAACTAGAGTTTTAAACAAAACAACATGCAAACAACTTTGAAAATTAAGTGAATGCAGAATACAACCTTTGTAGACCGGTCCTTCACTTCAAATGCTCCATATAGAAGTCCATTCGCTGCGAGTATGATCTCCCGAACTCTCATAGAGGCTCCACAACGTGAAAGATGCAAACTTTCTTGAAGTCTTCGCGGTCGAAGATGATCTACGTCGAGGAGACTCAAGCTCATGCTACCTCTTCACTAAATTAGAGTTTAGTGAAGAAAACACCCTAAACTAAATGGCTAATAGTAGAGGATGATGAAGTAGAAAATGGGCTCTATTTAGTTTTCTTATTCTCACAATTTTTCTGACCATTTTCAAAAGCTAGAAAGCTTTTCACGAGAAAGAAGAAGCTCAAGTGATGAAATGAAATCAAGTGAAGAGAATGAACTCATGAGGTGAGAATATAAACCATGGGTGAGTTAGTGTCATGCACTAACTCATGTAGAGACTTAATTAGGGTAAGGATAAAGGTTGGGTTAATAAATATCTATAGCAAAACAAAAAGAGTGGACTTGGTCAATGGTTATCCAAAATCTTTCTCAAAACTTCTACCATGACAAAATCCACAATTTTTAGAATTACTTTGATAAATAAAAAATCTAGGATTATCCTAACTATAGTGTAAGTCTCATACACCCATGTACCATGTATCATCAAACATAACACAATAAAATGTACATTAATATATATCACATATATACTATATGCACACAAGTGAGAAAAAGAATACTTAGTGAGAAAATATTAGTTAATATAAATTAATATATCACATATATAATTATACATTAAATTATCAAATCAACTCTTGATTTAATAATCCGGCTTTATCACATACAACCGACTAATATCATATGTAACATCTTATCGAATCAACACTTGATCCGATAACCCGGCTATATTACACATAACCGACCGATGTCACAAATCACGAGAATGGAATGCGGTATCACATACGCGTATTAATCTCGGTCCCGCACATATCATATATGTGCTCCTACTCCGTTTCGCATGAACCAGGAAAGCTTTGTGTAGGACTCTAAAGACTCGTCAATACGCCGGCAGTAGGTAATGATCATATCAAACACCCACAAGCCGCAAGCGGTCTTCTAAACGTAACGGCCACCCGGGTATTGAGTGATCAGAAGATCAACAAGCAAGCCTGCTTAAACTCCTGCGAATCCAATCAGTAATACTACCGTACAGTCCGGTCTCTTCGTCTGATATGTCGCATATCATAGCTTGGGGGTGGTCTAACGTCAGACCCCAATAGCCTGATAAGTCATGCCGATACAAGGTCCATAATAGTTCAAGAAACTACTGATAACACTTACCAGTAGATCTCAGCAACCCTGGCTAGGGATTTCCTGTTATGGCCAATCGAGCATAGCGCAACATCAATTCCCAATACCGGGAGAACTGAATCCCCTCCTATCGCTCATTGCCTCCATGTGACTCGGTACTGTACCCAAAAACCAATGTTTTGCACGATCTCTTGACCGTGGTAAGGTGGAAATCAAAGCACAGTGGGAATCACACAAAACTCTATGACAATCTCGAGTCGACAGACTAACCTGTACCAGTGTCACCAGAGAACTGCTATCCGACGATAGGTATAATACTATCTAGGAGTTCTCGGCGAGTCCGTTTAGTGTACCCAGTCTCCACTGAGCACGCATATACCTTCTATGATGTCAAACACCAATGGATGTGGGATCATCCATCGCCCATCATATGGGTCGAGAAGCGCATAAGCTAGTCTACTATGGAGTATCGATGCCCTGTCTCGATACTCCCACGACTAGGAACAATTAAAGGATGTACTTATAGATTACCCTGGCCCACTAGTATGATCTCCATCATAGTCCTAGTAGTCAAGTACATATCTTAAGGGCTTTGTCAACATGTGAGAGCAAGACAGTACCACAATACAAATCTACATGTTAAGACAAAGAGCAACCAGATAGCATACTATCATGTCGAGCAAGAAAGTCCTCCCTATATATGTCTAAGCATCCACTATAATATACATCACATGTACAGTTATGGCCTCTAGGGCATACATATAACTAACAATCTCACCATCAGAACATGTCTTCGGGATTAAAAAAAAAGATGGCTATATCTCCGTTCGCATTGCCTTTAGAATGTTTTAAACACAAACAAAATGAGTCTTTTGTTTTGTGGCCTTGGTAACTTGGGCAATTAAGTTTTAGGGGTGTCTCCACACCTAATTCCCTAAAACCATCTGGTTTGGGAGACATTGACCAAAACCTCGCTAAGTTTCCAATCACCAAATAAAACAAGTTAAGCAAGTGTTCTCTCCAAATTAAAAGTCCTCACGGTTCTTTCTGGGAGAATAATCTTGGCAGAGAAAAGTTTTCTATTATATAACATTTTCTTAGCGGAGATATGAAGGTTTACAATTAAAAGACGTTTTTGCACTATCATAAAGGGTGTGTATGAACAAAAACAGGTGAAAGGTAGGAGTGAAGAATAAGACTTAGTTCTATATTAAAAATGATAGAAATTCTGGCTTGAAACTTAACTGGAGATTGAAACTTAAGAAAATCTTAAGTCTTTTAAAACTCGTATGATCCCTGAGAAGTTGGTCCTGGTCTGTATTTATGACATGATAACCCTAATCGACGTTCTTAAAACCTTATACGGCACTATTCGCACACTCATGTAAAGACATGTACGAGCTTATGTTAAATAAGATATGAGGAGTAAAAAAATAAGGGTTGGACGTTTCTGACTAGGGTAATAGAACTTCTAACTTTGATACCTAATTTTAAGATTACAATCAACTTTTTTCTCACGAAACCAACTTGACGGGATTTTATGGGTACAATCTGCTGAAAACCTTCAGGAGACAACACTCCTCCTACTAGGGACACCTGGAGGTTTAACGGCTTGTTGCACGAGCTCAGTGCAATCGCGTTCCCTGCGAAAGTGAGGTTAGGATTTTGTTTTGCTCAGAACAAGTAAAAGATAAGTATGGGGGTATTTGTTCATCACTAAAAACTTCATTTTTCGTTATCAATTTTGTATATATCGTTACTATTAACGAGTGTCTGCTCAGTAAATACAGATTACAGGTATTCGCGACAAAATACTGGAAAACATGCTCAAATTCACGGATATGACATTTGTGAGCCGACACTGAATTCAGAACAGAAAACCGATCAATATCCAAATAGTTCTTTTGCAACAAATAGATGTACACAATTTTGGTCCAACACATTACAAGTGTGCACAGAGCTCTTCGGTACTTGGACGATGGTGCGGCTGCCTTGGCACATATGGGATGATGAATTATGCAAGTGGGTATGAGCAATAAATGAGATGGGAAGGTGTGATGTGATTTGGAGTTAGTTTTCCCTCCAAAACTACTGAGTTTAACCCAAACTGATATAATGAAATCAAACAATACCATTGGACTTGTGAAGTGCACTAGAGATCACCACACCAAGACTGGCCCCACCCCTCAAAAATCACCCGGCGACATCCTTGAAATGCCCGGCACCGCCGGCCCTACGATGTCCAAATTTCACCATATTTCATGTGGTCACTCAATGGTGTCTTATCATCCTTGTTTTATATTTGTTTATTTTGATCTTGAGCCTATAAATACCAGATCAATGGGCAAGCTAGGATATACTTTATGAGAGGAAACTTTGTATACATTGTAACTAGTTGATTTTGTAGCTCTTAGTTTGAGTTTTTTGCCTTCCTCTGGTCTTGCAACTTCTTTCTTGAACTTGCAAGATTAGATTTTGGTATTTGAATTCATTTTGCTTGTACTTGGAACCATTGCAATCAAAGCTTCTTTTATTTCAAGTTGATTCTTGTATCTCTTCTCTTTTGCATTTTTCTTTTATATTTATTAAGTTGTGCTCTCATTTCATGATATGTGAGTAGTTTTGTGCTTAGGCTATGGTCAGATAGGTTGTTGAATGGCTTGCCTTTCAACCACTCCTTCTTGATTCTTACATTTTGCCCTTCTTTTCTTAATATATGCAATTTTATTATGTTTTGCTTTATAGGATATATTGTTTTGAATGGTTGCAAAACAACTTTTAACATATATCCTATTCCTTCTTTACATTTTATTGTTGTTATATTAAGAATCGAAGTTGAAAGGAAAATGAAATTTAGCTAAGTGTAGGAAACTAGTTAGATAGAACATATAGCCATACAAGCATATGTTCTATACTTGCTAACTTCACTTAACTCATTTCATGCTCATTTCATTCTAAAACCTTAAATTTTTAGTTTCTTTTTAACCTAATTTTGATATCGTATCCTAAACCGACACTTGTTATCAGGATAGATGTGACACGCTTTCTTAAGTCAATTAGAAACTAAAAATGGACCTTGAATCAAGATTGAGAGTTGGGGTAAAGCCGTATTTCAATTTACTAAACCATAACCCAAGTTTTCCCTAATTATCACTTTATCCCTCCTTATTTCATTTTGTAAAAACGTGACAATTCCAATTTCAAACCATTGTTTTCAAACACAAAATGATGTCGTGATATCCACTCCCTATGGATCGACCCGTACTTGCCGGCTTACATCAACGCACCGTGCACTTGCGATATTTTTATAACTCGATACTCACGTTGTGCACTATTTTCGTCAAGAAACCGACATATCCTACATTGACAAAATCCTTTTCAAAAGCACTACATCATGAGTTTCCAACAACACTCCTCCAAATTTCCATTCAAAAAAACGGGCTTTATGTCCATCTGCCAAATTTCATAATCATGAAAGACAGCAATGGCAAGTAGGATCCGAATGGATTTAAGCATATCCATTGGTGAAAAAGTTTCGTCATGTTCCAAGCCAGGTCTTTGATGAAAACCCTTTGCTCGAAGTCTAGCCGTATAGGTTTCAACCTGTCCATCTGCACCAATCTTCTTTATGAAGATCCATTTGCAGCCTACGTGTTTTACCCCTTGAGGTTCAATGTTCAAAGTCCAAACTTTGTTTGTGTACATGGATTCCATCTCAGACCGCATTGCATCTAGCCACTTTACTGAGTCTCTGCTCGTAATGGCCTGTTGGAAACTTCTTGGCTCATTATTATCGATGATGCAATTCTCTCTATCCCTATGTACGAGAAAACCGTAGTATCTCTCGGACGGATGAGACTGCTTACTAGATCCGTGGAGCGGAGCAGGGATGTCCGATTTATTTGAAACTTTGGTTTCCACCAAACTTTCAGTAATACATTACGGTTCTGGAATTTCTTCCAGTTCTATTGCCTTCCCATTTATTTCTTTTTCAAAAAATAGAGTCTTCAGAAAGTACGCTTGCCGAGAAACAATAACCTTTTGTTTCTCCGCAAAATAGAAAAGATACCCCCTAAAGTTCCTTGGGTACCGCACAAACTTACACAGTACCGATCGTACCTCAAGCTTGTCCCCATGCTTCTTTTTGACAAAAACTGGACATCCCCATATTTTAAGATACTTAAGATAGGATTTCTTCCCACTCTATATTTCATATGGAGTGGTAGGCACTGACTTAGTTGGAATTTTGTTCAAAAGATATACAACAGATTTTAGTGCATAATCCCAGAAAGATCGCGGCAACTTAGCATTACTCATCATGGAACACACCATATCTAATAAGGTGCGGTTCCGCCTTTCCGATATACCGTTGTGTTGAGGTGTGTATGGAGGAGTAAGCTGAGTGAGAATTCCATTCTCTTTTAAATAACTCAGGAACTCGGCACTTTAGTATTCACCACCCTAATCAGTTTGAAGTATCTTGATACATTTGCCTGTTTATTTTTCCACTTCATTCTTTTATTCCTGGAATTTCTCAAAGGCCTTGGATAACACTCATGCTTTAGCACCTGGCGTAACCGCCCCTGGTATGTTTTGCCAAGAATACAAGTCCATACCTTGAGAAATCATCCGTAAAAGTAATGAAGTAGGAATAACCACTTCTTGCATGTGTAGACATTGGACCACACACGTCGCTGTGTATGAGTCCCAAGAGCTCGGTGGCTCTTACTCTGTGTCCAGTGAACAGAGTTTTTGTCATCTGTTTTTTTTAGAAACGATTAACAAATTGCATAAGATAGATATTCAAATAGATCCAAATATCTCTCTTTATGTAATTTCGTCAACCGTATTTCATTGATGTGACATAGTCTAGAATTCCATAAGAAAGCCTGACTTAATTTTGGAGTCTTTCTTTCGAGTGTGTTCTAGATATTGAAAACTGAATGTTGATTTAATACGTAAATACCGTTGTTTAGTGTACGAGACCCAATCAAACCATGATTAAGGTGAATATTTATAACATCGCTTTGTAAAATCATAATCTTCTTTAGATAGTAAAAATACAGAGATGATATTACAAATCAAACTTGGTACACAAAAATAGTTACGTAAAATCAAAATATGTCCACTTGTCAATCTTAGGTGTTATTCCCCTACGGAAACAGCATCCACGCTCAATCCATTCGCAACCCTGACCGTTATATCACCTTCCTTTATAACTCTACGGTTTCTCAGCACCTGCAATGAATTATAGATATGAGATCCTGAACTGGTATCTAATATTCAGGAAGTAGAGTTTATTGATAAACATTTTTCAATCATCAACACACCTGAAGCCGAAACCACAATTTGCTTTGAATCCTAGTTCTTGGCTTTCCATGCCCTACAGTCCATCTACCATTGGCCTTTCTTGTGACAATAGAAACATTCCTCTTTCTACTGTTGGCACCCCATCTTTTGCCTTGCCTTTCCTATATACGTTACCGACACCGTCTTTCGGTTTTGTCTGGGCCTACTTCTCCTTCACTTTGGTTTTCACTTTGGATCTAGAGGAATAAGGTTCCCCAATAAGTAGAGTGGGACTCTCCCTGAATTTCAGGGTGGCCTCTGCACTCATCAATATGTTGAGGAGCTTTGGAAGTGTAACTTCTTTATCTAGTATATTGAAATTCAATATAAACTGGGCATAGGTAGAGGGGAGGGACTATAGAATAAAGTCTGTGTACAACTCGTTCTGCAATGTGGTCCTAAGGTCCGTGAGTTCTTCAATGTAGCTGATCATCTTAAGGACGTGGTCCCCTACAGATGACCCGATAGCCAACCTCGCTTGAAACAATTTTTTCGAGGTCTCGTATCTTGCGATACGAGATTTCACTCGATATAAATTTTTGGTATGGAGGAATATGGAAGTAAGGTCCATATTCTCGTGCTGCCTCTAGTGTTCATTATCCATAGAGTTCAGCATGAGACACTTGGATTTCGCACTATCAAAATCCCATGTCTTATGGATCTCAATGTGCGAAGCGGTAGATTTTGGACCTTGGACGGCAGGGGCTTTAGTAGTAAGGAGGTAGCACTGTTTGTCATAAGTCATGGCCATCTGGACATTTCTTAGCCAATCTTTATAGTTTGGCACCGTGAATATATTTTTATCTAATAGTAACTTAAGCCCGGTCATCTTGGTCACTGCAATTAGGAGAGAGAAAAGAAACACCCAATATGATACTCTTACAAGTTTAAATTGGTTATTAGTTTATCTAAACAGGATGGCTCCTATTGTTTCTTTGAATCCTCCTGCAAACCATAAAAGAAGAATTAGTCAGAATTAATCGCATCGTACAATTCTTCTTTAACTTTTCGGCCAGACTAGTGTCGGTGTTTTGAGGGAGGTTTTACAATGTTTTCACGAAATTTCTTAATTAAATAATTTCTTTTCCGTGGAATCCTAGCCTCGCTAACACCGTTCTAGACACCTACATGGTTTATAGCATTTATTGTAAAGTGAAAAACTCTTCCGAGGAGTAACAATACTCACAGTGGGATCGGGATCAAACTATCGTTGTGTGATAACTTTGAAGGAATCCTACCAAAATTATCACATTCAAGATGATATGCAAAACCAGCAAGTTTTCTTTTCCTTTGAAACTCCCGATGTGTATTTTTGCCCCAGGTGCTTATGACCTTGACAAAGGCCAAAATATCATAAGGCGCAAATCAAATTCTACATGTCATTGTCTAGGTTTAATCTAGACCCATTCGTACAAACCCCTGACGAAGGCCAAAATAGTTGTACGTTTGTCCTAGATCAATACATCTATCTATGTTACAGATAATTACCCAATAGCTATCAATCACTATACCTTGGTGAAGGTCAAAATATATAACTTGAATACTATTGGAAAGCCATCTGAAATAACGGAGGGCTACGACTGGTTTTGGCGAAAACCGTGAACGTAATATACTTGATATAGTCGAGGAATCTAATAGCTTTTAAATGGAGTGGTTTAGACTGCATTTATGTAACGTTTTAAAAATAAATAAATAAATAAAAATCCTTTAGGCGAATTTTCTGATTTTCGGTAAAATAAACCGTATTTTTTCGTAAAACTTAACCATAATTATTTTTCATCATAAATTTAAAAAGACCTATTTTAACGATATAATTACTAGTATTTGGTGTTTATTTAGTGACTTATAAATTATTAGTTTATTAAAATATTTTCCGTAATTAATTAAATTTAAATATTAACATAAGCCTTAATTATACATTAAATTAGTGTAAATTGCAAAATTGAAATGAGTTAATTTTAAAAAGTGAACCATGGCATCTTTGAATCAAGTGTGTTATGTAAAATTCTTTTTCAAATGCTCTTCATGGTTCTAGATTTTTCTAGGATCATTTTATTGAAAAGAAAAGTTAATAAATAAAGAAAAATGTGAAAAGACTTAAAAGAAGTGTCATTTGAAGAACTTTCTACACAATTCTTAATTCTTTTCTTTCTCTCTTTTCCCCACTAGGTTGACCGGCCTCTCCTCTATGGGCAGCATCAATTTTCCCCCATCACTTTTGTATCAAAAATTCAACAAAAATTCCAAAAAATAAACCTCAAAATCAATATTCAATCTCTACCATTTTCCTTTGACCTATTTAGCATGGATTTTGGAGTATGAAACTATTCTTTTGGAGGCATATTTTTACGTTTGGATCTCATCTTGTGGAGGTATAATTTTTATCCCAATGATTAATTGTGGTTAAATTGCTTTAATCTAGCATATTTAGATTTTCTTAATTAATTCTATTTGCAAGTTTAAAATTCAAGATAGGGTTTCTAAAATCAAGTTAGGATTTTTATTAATTGAGTGGGGTTATAATAAGTAGTCTAACATTTTTAGAAAGGAAAAATGTAGCATGGTTGATGTATTATAAATTGTTCATTCAAAATTGTTTAAATTGAACAATTTTTGCTAACTAGGTTTTTATAAAATATATATATTGGTGATATAAAATTCTAATTAAGATTTTTATCATTAGATTGTGGTTTTAATAAGAATATTAACATGTTAAAAGAATAAAAAACCTAATTTAGTTACTAGTTTCAAATTGATAATGGAAAATTGTGATAAATATGCTATTTTTGCTAACTAGGTTTTAGAAATTTCTTAAATAATTGAGATTTAAAATCTAATGATGGTTTCATGACATAATTAACATCATAAATTTTAGTTTAATAATTTAATTCAAGCAAAATCAAGTTTAGTTGTGAAATTGTGAATTTTTGCTTGCAAGGAGTTGAAATTGATAAAATTGCAAACTAGAATTTTCAATATAATACAAAATAGTGTGATAAAATATAGTAATGGTTTATATAATCTAGTTATATTATTTAGAGAATATTACGACCATTAGTTTCATTTAAACATTAAGTTTTGAAGTAAAATAGTAAATTGACGTTTTCTAGGTTTTTGCGAAATAGGACGATTTGATCGATTTTAAGGTTTCGATGATTTAAACCATGTTTTATATTATAAATAATGAGTTTTGAAACTACGAGTTGTTTGTTGGTGTTTTATCTCGATCAATCATCGTTTGTACGCCGATATCGAGCGATATTTGGTTCTTTTGCTTGAGCGGGTCATAGGTTTTAACCTATGCGTGTTTCGTGCGTCGTTTTGGTTTTGTCTATGATTCAGTTTACGATATTATATAAGTTTGCGTATAGGTATCCCTCACGTGGACTTCAGACGAGGAAGAAGAGAAGGGCGACATCGTCTTCGGCAGACAAAAACCAGGTGAGTAGATGTATATTTACGAGGGAAGTCGGGTGGATGGCATTTAGCACCCCCGCAAACGTAGAATAGGAATATTATTTATTGTCATTAGGAAGTCGGACATGACCTTAGATTCTTGGCAAGGAGGACCCTATTAAAGACTTTAGGTTGGACTAGATTGATTTAGAAAGACTTTACCGGAGGATGAATGCCTTGGAGGGAATTCGTAGGTTTCAGGTAGACACACACACGCACACATAGAAACTTGACTAGGTGTATATGTGTATGTGTGTGTGTGCGTGTGTGTGTGTGTGTGTATAGGAATGTGTGTAGGTATACACACACACACATAACATGTATATGTGATATAAGGATGTTATATGATACATGGGGATGGGACGATATAACTGGGCTTAATGCCGTGATCTCTTGGCTATACAGTCATATTATGATGTTAGCGGATCATTGGAAAATGAGAAAATTGATATGTATACATAAACGATAATAGGTGATGATGACATTGAGATATACGAAACTCTAGAATAGAACCCGGTCTGTATTATGGGTCTGAATCACGATATGATATATGTGTGACTTGATTACGATATAATATATGTATGACTTAATTACGATATGATATATGTGTGACTTGATTACGATATGATATATGTGACTTAATCGCGACATGATATATGTGACTTAATCACGACTTGATATATTTGACTTAATCACGATATGATATATGTGACATGATATGTCTGAGGACCAATTGACGATGTATATTTACGCAGACAGTGATATATGATTGATGATATTGGGATGTATGCGATTACAGTACAGTACCCTTGATCATGATTTTATTTGATGATGATATTATACGAATGATGATGTACATAGGTGATAGTTGACCCGTACCCCGATTTTGGGATGCCGTACAATGGATTTTACCGTACGAAGCGTAGATGTGATGATTGATCAGAACTCTTGACTCGGGGAAGTCATACGATGTACGTGACGCTATTGAGGCTGGATCGCTGACTATTAGAGATATCGACTCAAACTTTAGGTGGATTCTTATTTCCTATCGACTAGTTTCTTTAGTTTAGTTCCTTATTGGGTTAGATAGATACTAGTTTAGGCTCTAGTCATATAGTTTGTAGTTAGATATATATATATTCCAAATGAGTGGTTAATACACATTCGTCCTTACATTCAGATTGTAATCATCAAGTTGCATGTTCATACATATGTTTCTTTAGTCAATATGAAACTCTGCCTGTTAGGACACCAGCACCATTACCGATGATGCGCATATTCTACGTACACTTATTTGCCGGCTCACACACATCATCATCGGTAATTGCTATGTCACGTACACTTTAGAACATATTATCTTTTATTGACAGAATCAGCAAAAGGCTAGATCAATATAATATTGTGATTACTCTCAGGTGTTAGTCTAGACATTGCATTTATTACTTAGACATTTCATGCATTCACATTTTCATGTTATCATGCAGTATTGTGGGGCTTATGCCGATACTTATTATTTACTTACTCATGATTTTGGGATATTGGATTTCTATGAGATTTCTGGATTTTGGGGAAAACCGCAAGAATATATATATATAAACTTCTCTCTCTCTCCCCCTCTCTTTTTAAAATATAAGTTGCAGTTTTCTCGTGATGTTTGTGTCGTCTACCATAAGATTTCATGTTTTCTGTTGGATTTCGAGACCCGATTCGAGGAGTGGACGAACCGTCTCGGGTACATGGTGGGCCCGGTATGGTACCCCGGGACAAGAAGATCGAGTTTTAGACGATGAGCCTGGCAGGGGAAGACTACCTACCGGTGATGTCTGGCGCGGCGGATATTCGGAGGATACCGATCGTTGTCGTGAGATTTGATGTTATGGGCCGATCCGGACTGACGGAGCCCGAGATATTGAGACTATGAGGTATTGAGACTTGAGATTTACATGTTTTGTGTCGATATTTGACATGGACTTCCATGGATTTCATCGGTGATGTTTCAGAATTCTATACAAATTCTACTATTATAAAAGTTAAAGATTTCTTATACAGATATATCCAGATTTCAGGGTTGATTGTTTTACATTCATGGTGCATGCATACTCATACACATGACATGTTACTAACTGAGGCACAGACACGAGCACTGAGCATTGCACTTACGTATAGATTATTACCTTGCCACTACTTGATGACTAGTGATATATTAAGTATATTATTATGACCTAGGACAGCGTCGTGCATTCGATTTCTTCTCGTAGATGTCTTCTACTCACGAGTTGGCAACTCACCCCCGTTGTGCCAAATTTTTCTTACAGGTTTCGATGTACAGGTTTCCTTGGCAGTTTGCTGGCACATCATTTCATTCAGGGTGATTTGTTTGGTAGGTTGGTTCACTTGTATCAGGACCGCCATTGTACCTTTATTATTTCATTTGTATCTATTAAGTTCCATCAACCAGACTTATATTCTTGATAGTTTAGAAGACCAGTTGTTTTTATTCCGACCTTAAAGCCGCGCCTGTATTATTATGGTTTCTGGTGGATTTGGTTTTCTTTTGGGTTTTAAGCCTCGCCCTTTGGCGTTGTATATTATTGTGCATTGTATGGATGTTTCCGCCTGTTGGCGTAGAGCTAGCTCCCGCTTGGGGATGCTTTTTTATTGTTTGTATATATTATTCTTGTTTGTACCCGTTTGGGGCCAGTTTTTAGAAAGGAGACTTTGTCGAAATTTTTGAGAAAATTTGATGTTTCTTTTAAACTTGTTTCCTTACACTTCTTCTTTTAAAGGGTTTAGATTTCTAGGCTTCGGCTTACTTAGATTACGTTACGCCTCTAGTCGTTTCGTAATTTAAGTGCCGGTCACGTTCCGTACATTCGGGTCGTGACAAATTTGGTATCAGAGCGCTAGGTTTAACCCTTGTCTAAGTCTAGGTTGACCATGGTTGATGGAGTGGGTGACTTAGCTAGAGTGACGTACCGTGGGTATGATCCGTGGCATACTTACGATACGCTACTCTGCTTAAGAAGCCTTAGGATGTACATTTCTTTGCACCGTATTCTATTCGTTCCATTGATCTATCTTCATCGATATCGGATGGTGGTTTCTGTTACCACGGTTGCATGGGCAGAGCGAGCTGCGACTCGAATGCGATGACCGTAGGGTATCGTCTATTCTTGAGGATTGAGGTATCGTTTAGCGTGCGGACGAAGGGTATTCACATGTCGTCCAGACGAAGTTAAAAGGTTCGAATGAATGTCAGAAACCCATTTTCCCAAGTTTAAGATATTCGGAAGAACATGCAGGTATTTCTATGGACCCTCTAGAAGAATGAAACCCTATCTCGACATAATGACCACGAGAACGCTTTTGAACCTTAGGGTTTACGGCAGTTCTGCGGTGCCATTAGTGAGGCTTGGGTTTGCCCTTCTACGGCTGGTCTGCAGATGCTGGGGTATGTACTGGATATTTTTAAACCGTACTTGAGTGTTGAGCTCTCGGGGAATTTTGGGATTTTGATAAATCGATCGAAAAGTTTAACGTAGTCCGGATATCAGGTGAAGTGATAGATTACGTGAGAGACTCTCGATATAGGCATAGCAGTTTGTACCGCAGTCAGCATAGAGATAAGGAGACGAGTTCGAATCAGTCGACATTAGAAAAGGCCCACATTGACGATTTATGATTGTGATTTGGTGATTTGAATTTCATATTTCCGTTATTTGGATTTTGGTATTTTGAGGATTTTGTTCTACGATTGGTATTTCCTATGTGTACATTCATCACACTCTATTCGTGTTTCACATATCAATTGTTTTGATATTGTTTTGTACATTCCCAGTGCACTCGATTTGGTTTTATATATTTTGAGATATTGATTTGGTTTCGTGATGGGTTGCACATGATTTTGATGTTTGCTTCGGCATAGTTTTCATGTATTTTTCATACCGTGATTTCGATTTTGATATTCGGTATATGTTTTCGTGCACCATATGCACTTGATTGAGATTCTTGCGGACACATGGCGCACTTGATGCGATTTTGTGCACACCAGATGCACTAAATCGGGGTTTTGTGCAGATTAGATGCACCTGATATTATTGTCGTGCACGCCCGTTGCATTTGACAGTTGTTTTTGGTGCACACCCGTTACACTCAGTTTTGTTTCTGTGCGTTTTCATGGCATCTGTAACTGACTTCGATTTTCGTGCGCACCGGACGCACGTAGTACCTCGTATACTGTGATTGGGATTGATTTCATTTGAGCAGTATGTTTTTATAATCATTACTATTTGATTTAGTAATAAGGCGGGACGTGTATGTTAAATAAAAGATATATATGTAAAGCTATTTTTTTAAAAATAAACGTCCGCTACTTATACCGTGATACGTGCATCGCACGGCGATTTTAAAAAAGGGGGTTTTGCATGCTTGTTTATTGAGATGTTTGGACGATTTTACTACGATGCGCACTATATATAAGTTATAGTTTTGATGTATATCATGTTGATTTTCGTATTAGGCTTTGATATTTTATTCTCACCATAACTCCGATGATGGTGCTATGTTTGACGGAGTTTTGATTTTGAGTTATGTACTTGTTTTCATGCGCATGCATCGCGCTAAAAATGTGTTTTACGTATTGATGATTTCGGAGCCCCGACGATTTGAGTGTTTTGCTAAATGTTTTAGTAATTGGAGGGGGAGTTTTAATTTAAATTCGGGGACCGAATTTCTTTAAGGGGGGAAGATTGTAACGTTTTAAAAATAAATAAATAAATAAAAATCCTTTAGGCGAATTTTCTGATTTTCGGTAAAATAAACCGTATTTTTTCGTAAAACTTAACCATAATTATTTTTCATCATAAATTTAAAAAGACTTATTTTAACGATATAATTACTAGTATTTGGTGTTTATTTAGTGACTTATAAATTATTTGTTTATTAAAATATTTTCCGTAATTAATTCAATTTAAATATCAACATAAGCCTTAATTATACATTAAATTAGTGTAAATTACAAAATTGAAATGAGATAATTTTACAAAGTGAACCAAGACATTTTTGAATCAAGTGTGTTTATGCAAAATTCTTTGTCAAATTCTCTTCATGGTTCTATATTTTTCGAGGATCATTTTATTGAAAAGAAAAGTTAATAAATAAAGAAAAATGTGAAAAGACTTAAAAGAAGTGTCATTTGAAGAACTTTCTACACAATTCTTCATTATTTTCGTTCTCTCTTTTCCCTCCCCCTTATGTTTGCCGGCCTCTCCTCCATGGGCAGCCCCCAATTTTTCCCCATCACTTTTGCATCAAAAATCATCAAAAATTCAACAAAAATTCCAAAAAATAAACCTCAAAATCAATATTCAATCTCTATCATTTTCCTTTGACCTATTTAGCATGGATTTTGGAGTAGCAAACCATTCTTTTGGAGGCATATTTTCATGTTTGGATCTCATGTTGTGGAGGTATAATTCTTATTCCAATGATTAATTGTGGTTAAATTGCTTTAATCTAGCATATTTAGATTTTCTTAATTTATTCTATTTGCAAGTTTAAAATTCAAGATAGGGTTTCTAAAATCAAGTTAGGGTTTTTATTAATTGAGTGGGGTTATAATAAGTAGTCTAATATTTTTAAAAAGGAAAAATCTAGCATGGTTGAAGTATTATAAATTGTTCATTCAAAATTGTTTAAATTGAACAATTTTTGCTAACTAGGTTTTAATAAAATATATATATATTGGTGATATAAAATTCTAATTAAGGTTTTTATCATTAGATTGTGGTTTTAATGAGAATATTAACATGTTAAAAGAATGAAAAACCTAATTTAGTTACTAGTTTCAAATTGATAATGGAAAATTGTGATAAATATGCTATTTTTGCTAACTAGCATTTAAAAATTTCTTAAATAATTGAGATTTAAAATATAATTATGGTTTCATGACATTATTTTTATAGTTTAATAATTTAATTCATGCAAAATCATGTTTAGTTGTGAAATTGTGAATTTTTGCTTGCAAGGTGTTGAAATTGATAAAATTGCAAACTAGAATTTTCAATTTAATACAAATTAGTGTGATAAAAATATAGTAATTGTTTATATAATCTAATTATGTTATTAAGCGAATATTATGACCATTAGTTTCATTAAAAACATCAAGTCTTGAAGTAAAATGGTAAATTGATGATTTCTAGGTTTTTGCGAAATAGGACGATTTGATCGATTTTAAGGTTTCGATGATTTAAACCATGTTTTATATTATAAATAATGAGTTTTGAAACTACAAGTTGATTGTTGGTATTTTATCTCGATCAATCGGCGTTTTTACGCCGATATCGAGCAATATTTGGTTCTTTTGCATGAGCGGGTCATAGGTTTTAACCTATGCGCGTTTCGTGCGTCGTTTTGGTTTTGTCCGTGATTCAGTTTACGATATTATATATGTTTGCATATAGGTACCCCTCACGTGGGCTTCAGACGAGGAAGAAGAGGATGGCGACATCATCTTCGGTAGACAAGGATCAGGTGAGTAGATGTATATCTACGGGGGAAGTCGGGTGGATGGAGTTTAGCTCCCCCGCAGACGTAGAATAGGAATATTATATATTGTTATTATGAAGTCGGACGTGACCTTAGATTCTTGGCGAGGAGGAACCTATAAAAGACTTTATGTTAGACTATATTGATTTAAAAAGACTTTACCGGAGGATGAATGTATTGGAGGGAATTCGTAGGTTTCAGGTAGACACACACACACGCACGCACACAGAAACTTGACTTGGAGTATATGTGTATATGTATATATATATATATACATAGGAATGTGTGTAGGTATATATATATATATATATAAATACATAACATGTATATGTGATATAAGGATGTTATATGTTACATAGGGATGAGGCGATATAACTGGGCTTCATGCCGTGATCTCTTGGCTATACAGTCGTATTATGATGTGAGCGGATAGTTGGAAAATGAGAAAATGGATATGTATACATAAATGATAATAGGTGATGATGACATTGAGATATACGAGACACTAGAATAGAACCCGGACTGTAATATGGGACTGAATCACGAAATGATATATGTGTGACTTGATTACGATATGATATATGTGTGACTTGATTACGATATGATATATGTGTGACTTAATTACGATATGATATTAGTGACTTGATCACGACATGATATATGTGACTTAATCACGACATGATATATGTGACTTAATCATGATATGATATATGTGACATGATATTTGTGAGGACCAATTGACGATATATATTTACGCAGACAATGATATATGATTGATGATATTGGCATGTATGTGATTACAGTACAACACCCTTGATCATGATATTATTTGATGATGATATTATACGAATAATGATGTACATAGGTGATAGTTGACCCGTACCCCGATTTTGGGATGCCGTACGATGGATTTTACCGTACGAGGCGTAGATGTGATGATTGATCCGCACTCTTGACTCGAGGAAGTCGTACTATGCACGTTACGCTATTGAGGCTGGATCGCCGACTATTAGAGATATCGACTCAGACTTTAGGTGGATTCTTATTCCCTATCGATTAGTTTCTTTAGCTTAGTTCCTTATTGGGTTAGATAGATACTAGTTTAGGCTCGAGTCATATAGTTTGTAGTTAGATATAAATATTCTAAATGAGTGGTTAATACACATTCATCTTTACATTCAGATTGTAATCATCAAGTTGCATGTTCATACATATATTTCTTTAGTCTGTATGAAACTCTTCCAGTTAGGACACCAGCAACATTACCGATGATGCGCATATTCCACGTACACTTATTTGCCGGCTCACACACACAATCATCGATAATTGCTATGTCACGTACAGTTTAGAATATATTATCTTTTATTGATAGAATCAGCTAAAGGCTAGATCAATATAATATTGTGATTACTCTCAGGTGTTAGTCTAGACATTGCATTTATTACTTAGACATTTCATGCATTCACATTTTCATGTTATCATGCAGTATTGTGGGGCTTATGCCGATATTTATTATTTACTTACTCATGATTTTGGGATTTTGGATTTCTATGAGATTTCTGGATTTTGGGGAAAACCGCAAGAATATATATAAAAACTTTTCTCTCTCTCCCTCTTTTTTTAAAATATAAGTTGCGGTTTTCTCGAGATGTATGTGTCGTCCACCATGAGATTTCATATTTTCTGTTGGTTTTCGAGACCCGATTCGAGGAGTAGATGAACCGTCTAGGGTACATAGTGTGCCCGGTATGGTACCCCGGGGCAAGAAGATCGAGTTGTAGATGAAGAGCCTGGCAGGGGAAGACTACCTACCGGTGATGTATGGCGCAGCGGATATCCGGAGGATACCGACCGTTGTTGTGAGATTTGATGATATGGGCCGATCCGGACTGACGGAGCCCGAGATATTGAGACTATGAGGTATTGAGACATGAGATTTACAAGTTTTGTGTCGATATTTGACACGGATTTCCATGGATTTCATCGGTGATGTTTCAGACTTCTATACAAATTCTACTATTATAAAAGTTAAAGATTTCTTATACAGATATATCCAGATTTCAAGGTTGATTGTTTTACATTCATGGTGCATGCATACTCATACACATGACATGTTACTAATTAAGGCACAGACACGAGCACAGAGCATTGCACTTACATATAGATTATTTCCTTGCCATTACTTGATGACTAGTGATATATTAAGTATATTATTATGACCTAGGACAGCGTCGTGCATTCAATTTCTTCTCGCAGATGTTTTCTACTCACGAGTTGGCAACTCACCCACGTTGTGCCAAATTTTTCTTACAGGTTTCGATGTACAGGTTGCCTTGGCAGTTTACTGGCACATCATTTCATTCAGGATGATTTGCTTGGTAGTTTGGTTCACTAGTATCAGGACCGCCGTTGTACCTTTATTATTTCATTTGTATCTAGTAAGCTCCATCAACCAGACTTGTATTCTTGATAGTTTAGAAGACCAGTTTTTTTTATTCCGACCTTAGAGTCGCGCTTGTATTATTATGGTTTCTGGTGAATTTGGTTTTCTTTTGGGTTTTGAGCCTCGCCCTTTGGCGTTGTATATTATTATGCATTGTGTGGTTGTTTCCGCCTATTGACGTAGAGATAGCTCTCGCTTGGAGATGCCTTTTTATTATTTGTATATATTATTCTTGTTTGTACCCGTTTGGGGCCAGTTTTTACAAAGGAGACTCTGCCGAAATTTTTAAGAAAATTTGATGTTGCTTTTAAACTTGTTTCCTTACACTTCTTCTTTTAAAGGGTTTAGATTTCTGGGCTTCGGCATACTTAGATTACATTACGCCTCAAGACGTTTCGTAATTTAAGTGCCGGTCACGTTCCGTACCTTCGGGTCGTGACAATTTAAAAGTTGTTTTTAAATAAAACCGAGTGGTTTTTAAATTGTTGAAACAATTTAAGCTTTTGGTTTGTTTTCTTTTCATTAATCAAAATTAATGCGGTCCCATCATTGCAGAAAGAAACAAAAATAGAACATATGTTTATACCATCTGCATTTGCCACGGGGCCCCATCATGCACCGTTAGGTTACTTAAGTAATGGCAGAGCGGGGGTAGGGCAAGTGCGGGTGCAAAACATATGCAACATTTATTATATATAATTTATATATATAGCCATTCGTTTCACGCAATAATAGTCATCACAGAACACAGATCACAGCAGAAGCAACACAGATGAATATATTGGATACAGTAGGACTTCCGTGTTTCGTTTTTCCATAGAATGAAAAATGGATTTCACGGTCATGATGAATAGCCAAACCCTCACCTTATACCCATACGGGTGTGGCAGACTACCCACCAAATTCCTGAAGTGAAGCAACCTCTCTCAATGAAATGAGTAGGCCACTTGGCACTTCAAGAACCAGGTAGTTTGTGCATCCCACCTTGGGTCTATCCTAGGTGCAAGAAATGTAAATGAAATAATACAACGGTGACTACAATCTCAATCCGGATGTTCCCCGCAAAAGAATATTACATCACTTTTATAAATACATGAATGAGAAAAAGAACACTCTTTCCATATCCCCCGGCTATTCAGTCACGATGATCCATTACTTTATATCCACAAACCGCAATAACAAGATACTAGATATGTGCTACCCTACTAATCGATGTATAGTAATTAGTCGACGTTTAGAAACACATATACAAACACAAAGTGAATAAACGTAATAAAATCTCATTTTCGAAACATTCCGTGTAGCCGGAATACAAAGATAACACTATAGGAAATCTGGGCCAAAATTACGTATCACAAAAATCCTAATTCCAAATGCCCAAACCACTGTCTAAAACACGACCCCAGAGGCAACTTTCTGGCAGCAAATTGCGGTAATTCTGAATATTTTGGCAGCCCAAATTTCTCCAAATGGGTTCGTGTTTCTATAGTTGTAAACTATCAGTATATTGGACTCTCTACAATAGGCAAAATAATTTTCAGAGACCAAAAAAATTTCGACAGAAACATAGAGTTAGGATTTTCGATTACAGAACTATTTCAGTTTTAAGACTTTAAATCTTGTCTATTCAATTAGTTAAGTGTTTGGGTAGGATTTGATACCAGTGTAAATGTATGGTGCACTTTGCTGTGACTTCTACGGTTTTGCGGAATCAAAAACTTTTTAAAAACTTGAGCACAATATACGAAAACCCTAGACACTACTACAATAAGGGGTTGCCCTAACGGCTTTATCCGTAGGGGCAAACCACTGCCCCTACGGATATATTGGTAGGGGCTAGAAAATACACCGTAGGTGCAAGTCTTCGCCCTGAACATGCCCCTACGGATAATTAATTGCCCCTACGGTTTCCTCCATAAGGACTCATGTTCCTACGGTGTATTCCGTTGGGACAAAATATTTATTTAATTTAGTGGTTTATAAAATAAAATACGTGCCCCTCCGGAGCCATCCGTAGGGGCAACTTCCTGCCCCTACGGAGTTAGCCGTAGGTCCAGACATAGGCCCTTTCGGATATAGTCGTAGGGGAAAGTGTAACGCCTGTTACCGAGTCCATAGGGGCAAAATGTCAGGTATCCTGATATTTTATCCCTACGGATAAATATGTAGGGGCAAACTATGGACCTACGGATTAATCCGTAGGAGCAACAGATAGGCCTACGGCTTAATCCGCAGTCAGGTTTTTTTTCCAAAAAGGGCTTCCTGTTTTTTCCTCGCCCTGTGCATAATAATATATACATCATATAACCAAATACCGCAGTATTCATAATCAACATCTCACGCATAATATATAAAAGAAATCAACAAACAGAATACGATATCAATCTAAATCATCGTGAGCATGCAAACACCACCAATATTGTCCAAAATATATACAATATGTATCATATAAGTACATACAAGATTAAAATATTAAAAAAACTACCCTAGCTCTGTCCAGCTCCTCCACCTCTGATAATCGCCGTAATCTGGCGCATCTTCTCCTCGATGCAGCCCTGAGTCGTCAAAAACTCGACCAATGAAGGAGCGGACTGTGCAGGTGTCTGAGCGAGTTATGGAGCTGTAGGAGTGGTCTCCGCAACCGCAGCCAAAGTAGTGGCTTGCATGCGGAGTCACAGCCTAAGTACCCTGTCGCATCTGTTCAATTTTGTGTTTAATAAACGAATAAAAACTGCGTATTAGTCGAATTTGTATCATTATCAGGTTATTGCGAAACTCCAATCTAAGATTAATCAATGTTAAGTATACAACCAAATAAGCTCAGGCTACTAATATTGGATATGTTACTATCTATAATATCATATAATATTTTACTATTAAGTAGTATGCATACCGTCATCTCCTTCAACTCCTGGACTGTGGTCTTCAAGGTGGCAACATCTTGCTCTAAACGTCGCTCACGGTGGTAGGGGAAGTAATCGCCGGAGTAGAGTCCCACCTCATATGGGCCCTGTTAAGACCCATTCCCCATCCTCTCTCCCAACCTTCGTGGTGCCCTCCTGTTCATACTATAATATTGCATTATTATACTCCCCATTTTCATTCATTTTATAAATAAACAGGTACTCTTGACGCACGTTTGTTGCATATTACAGGATATGGGCTCTTGGAGCAAATACAGTGAAAAAGACGGAAGTTGATATAGAAAAGGGACTTTTGACCAACAAGTAGACGGATCCTAGTCAAGCTTAGATGAAGAACAGTGCAAGGTCCAAAATGTCAAGGCAAACATTTAAAAGATCGCTACAAGTTTTCACTGAAAGATCTGGAGAAGAACCAGATGCCAAAGGGAGAAAAGAACTATGGAAATATAAAGCCCAATGTATAAAGAACCAACCCAGGAAGTTTGGTGAGATGATCTCACCAAAGGGCCGCGGAACCGCGGCCCAAGCCCACTAATGCCGCGGTTCCGTGGCCATTTAAAGCCCGTGTCGGTGTATTTTTCTTGTGTCGGTGCGTCGGTGCGGGGGTTTGGATTTTTCGTGGGCAAATCTGTAATTGCACATGTGCGAATCCCGTAACCCTAAATTCTCCTGTTTACTTATAAATTGTAATCAAAAATTGTAAAACCCTATGCCTCTTTTCAATCAATAAAATTCAGAATTGCTGGGAGTATTATTCAGATCTGTTCTATATTGCTTGGAGGGAGCCGTCAACCTAGTAAGTTATTTTATGTCTTTGTTTTAATTCTTTTAATTAGTATGTCTTATCATCCCCTAATGAGCGAGTAGTCTCCTCGCTTGTTAGGGTTAGCCTTAGGGAAAGGTTTGAGAGATGAGATCTCTCACCCCTTTCATGCCATCCATACCTAAGAGTTAGAACTCCATGCATGCACGCACAACCGCTCCCTATGGCATCCTACCCCCTCGAGGTAACGATGAACCGTAGTATAAAGGGCCGGTTGCGCGTGTTTTCCACGGGGGTTAGGGTAATTATCAACAAAGGAAGGATACGAATCTAGAGGAAGAAACATCTTCCCAAAAGATTCGGATCCACTTTATTGATAATTACCGTAATATATAATAGATCTAAAATAGGGCAATGAAAGCGGTAAGGAAACCTTTAATCTCCAAACTTCCCCTAAATCTAACCCTAGCAAGACTTTAATTTAGATTAATTTAGTTTAGTGATAGATCTAGTATTTTAGATTAAATCAATCCAAACAACAATTGGAATCAACTCGTAAAGACACAATAAGAAATCTACCCATCTCTGTGGATCGACCCGTACTCACCGGCTAGCTGCAAAGCGACGCCGTTTCTGATTGCGGTAAATACAAGTTTTCAAATTAATCAAATGGCGCCGTTGCCGGGGATGGCGTAAATTTTTTTTCTGTGTAATTTCGGGTTGATATAAATTTTAAAAAATTATAAAAATCTGAAAATAAAAAATAAAAATAAAAAAATTATCAATTTTGATCTGTTTGAAGGGTGTATCTTTTGAATCTTGCAGGAACAGCAAAGAATCGCGGATCTGGAAATTCACAGAGGGCAAAACAAAATAAATCATATTAGAACAGAGAGGGAAGATCACAACAGAGCACCACAAATTTTCTGAGCCACTGATCTGCTCAAAGAACCGCGGTTCCGCCGCAAAAGACCTATCAAGACCGCGGTTCCGCGGCCTTCTGTTGGCTTCTCTGTTTGAAAATTACATGGTTTGATCCCTCATTCTTCTCTCTGTAACCTACAATATATCCACTGTGAAAATTTTCTGCAGGAATTCATTGCGCTAAAAATCTTTCTCCCCCTTCTAAATAACAGATTTTCTGCAGGTTTCTTTGCGCCGCGCTAAAAAAATTGATTGCAAGTGAATTTTATTGTTTTGCATAATTTAATCGAACTTTAAGGGGCTAATTGACCAAACTCAGATTGGGTGGGGATTTCATCACCCTTCCCAGGACCCCAGAAAACACTTAAAGCATTTTGCATCGACCACAATTAATTAAAAAATATTAGACTCAGACCTAAGGACATCGAGCTCAATAGGAAAAGGACTAGTATAGGCATCGACCGTTTATCCTAACTAACTTTGCGGTGTCTAGGCTAGTGGTTATTAATTAGGCCCACTGTAGTGGTGGTTCCTTCCCACTTACCTGGCCGTACTTGTCGGTGAAGAGGCGGTTTGAGGTCCTATTTCTAGCCCTAGTCAGGAGCTGTCTAGCAGACCTAGGTGACCCTAGATCTAGGCCTGATTGTGCATGTGTGGTTGATACACTTGTGTCACGAGTCCCTTGTCAAAAACTTCTTTGCAAAACTCTCACATAAATAAAAAAAAAGGGGGAAAATCTTTTCAAAACTTGCAACTTGTCGCTAAAGAAATCTTGCAACTCACTTCCACTACTTCCCTCCATTGACGTTATCTTACCCCCACATTCTGTTTTTTCTATTTTTTCTGACTACACTACTCCTTTAATGTATGTCACTTTGGACTAGGGATACTAACGCCCGATTAGTCCGTGTTTCGTTGGTACCGACCGACGAACCTTTCGACACCGAAGTCGAAATTCCCTCCATTTCTTACCTCCACCTTCAAATTCTTCTTTCGAAGGTATGTCGGGACACGACCCCAACGATACCTTACCGATGGGAATGATTCCACCTCCGTTAGGTGCGAATAACCCGAATCTTCCGCCTGTTGTAGCGCCCGCACGAGTTGCGCTCCAGGATCTCTTTTACCCCGTCCGCACTTCTTTACCTACATGTCTTTCATCCCCACCGGCAAATGGGGACAACTTTGAAATAAAACCACATTTCATCAATATGCTGCCAAAATTTCATGGTTTGGAATCGGAAGATGCGTATATTTTTATCAATAAATTCCAAAACGTTTGCGCTATGATGAAAACGACCCAATTAAGTGATGACGCTATAAGGCTAAGGATCATTCCTTTTACCTTATGTGACCTAGCCGAGAAGTGGCTATATAGCACCGCATCACATTCCATTAGAAAGTGGGATGAGTTTGTGAGAGCTTTTCTGAAAAAGTTCTATCCTCATCACAAAACTGCTAGAATCCGCAACGAGATTATACAATTTTCACAGCTTCCTTCCGAACCATTCTGGAAGTGCTTCGAGAGATTTAAAGACCTACTCGTTCAATGCCCTCATCATGGGATCGAAAGTTGGCAACTTTGCCAAACATTATACGAGGGATTGAACTCGGCAACGAAGCAGTTGCTAGAAACCATATGTCAAGGTCATTTTCTTTCCAAATCTAGCGACGAAGCTTGGCAGTTTCTTGAAGATCTTAGTGAGCAAACAATTCAGTGGGAGAGTACCAAGACCACATCATCTTCTTCTGTTGGCCAATCTAGGGCAGGCATACATCAAGTAGATATGTCAATCGCTATGAAGGCCGAGATGGCCGCACTTATGAAAAAGCTAGAAGCCATTGAGACCAAAATCTCATCGTCTTCTCCTGCCCCTGCTTTACCCACACGAACTATTTGTGCTTGTTGTTCGAATCCATCGCATCTAACCGAAGAGTGTCCTTATAATGCACCTATTCAAGGACAAGATCAAGTCAATGCTGCATTTCAGCAACGACAAAGAAACGATCCATACTCTTCGACATACAATCAGGGGTGGAGGAGTCACCCAAATTTCGCTTGGAACCAAAATCAACAAGTCCAAGGAAATAACAATTTTCAAAAACCTCCTCCTCTACAACAACAACAAGCACCTCCACAAACTCAAAACCAGCAACCTTTCCAACAACAACCTTATACAAATCAAACGAACAATTTTGTTCAACCAAATGATGATAAGGTTATCTCGCTAGAAAAAAGTCTAGATGCATTTCTCAAGCAATCTACTGAATCCGCAGCAAGATTTGAAAATTATGTTCAGTCTTTGATGAATAACAATGCTTCACACGATCAAAGTATCAAATCTATTGAGGCACAAATTGCACAATTAACTGCTGCATTGAGCGAGAGAGAAAAGGGAAAGCTTCCATCTCAACCATTGCCAAATCCCGGTCACACACAAAACGCATATCCCAATCACAATGTAAATGCGGTGACCACGTTGAGATCCGGAAGAGTGTTGCAAAATAATGTGGGAACTAGTGATGACATCCCCGCCGGTGGTTCTTCTTCTTCTTCTTCTTCTTTTTCTCCATCGTCATCTTCCCTTTCTTCATTTTCTTCACTATCTTCTTCACCTTTTTCTTTAGAGCCTATTCTCCACCCTTCACACGGCTCTACTTCTTCTTGCTCGAACGGACCCATTGCTCACAACATGAACACATCTACACCGGGATCCGTTCCTACTCCACATTCTACTCCACAGACATTTGACTCAACGAATTTTCAAAATGCTCCATTTCCAAACAGGTTGAGTCCCAATAAACCAACTGCACAAGTGGAGAAGATTGTGGAATTATTTAAGCAGGTTAGCATAAATATACCTCTCTTAGATGCTATCCAACAAGTCCCTTCATACGCGAAAATCTTAAAGGGCTTATGCACCTTGAAGAGAAAGGCATCTCAAGTACCCAAGAAAGTGCTAGTGGCTAGTGCAGTGAGCAATGCTATTAACCACACTCAAACCTTACCCCAAAAACGAAAGGACCCCGGCTGTCCTACGATTTCAATCATAATTGGGGATAAGAAAATTAATCGAGCACTTTTAGATCTTGGGTCTAGTGTTAACCTGATTCCCTACTCTGTGTACGAACAATTAGGGGTTGGAGAGTTGAAACCCACTCGTTGTACTCTCCAAATGGCTGATCGATCAATCACCCATCCAAGGGGTCAGCTAGAGGATGTGTTGATCAAAGTTGGGGAGTTCATATTCCCCGTTGATTTTATTGTTATGGATACACAACCTGTTGCTAACCCACGGAACCAAATTCCGGTGATTCTTGGTCGACCATTTTTGGCCACTTCCAATGCTGTAATAAACTGTCGCAATGGCTCCATGACTCTATCCTTTGGGAAGATGTCTAGTGAGTTCAATATTTATAAGATGGGAAGTCTGCCCCCCGTACCTAAAACTAGTACACGAGAAGTTTGCTCTGTTCACGAAATCACGCAGGAGGACTGCGAGCTTGAAAGATTTTTGTTTGATGAGAACAGTTTTGACGCCACTAGTGCGTCCCTCCTTGAGCCTACCACCGTTAACACAACCGATATTGATTATGAACATTTCACTTTTTCGGATGAAGACGACTCACATCCCGAATATGAGTCTTTTGAATTTTTGGATGAGTTAGTCGAACCATCCGAATCGGTTGTTTGCAGTGATTTCGAACCTGTGTTGGAGTCCTTTGAGTTCGAGGTAGATTCCGCAATGATTCTTTCGCCTCCGGAACTCGAACTCATGTCCTTACCGCCTCACCTTAAATATGCTTACATAGGTGAGAATGAGACTTTTCCCATTATAATATCAGCTTCTCTAGCCCTTGAGCAAGAGAACGCCGTTTTGATGGTCTTACAAGATAGGCGGCAAGTTTTTGGTTGGACTATGGCGGATATCGAGGATATCAGTTCCCTTATAATTGAATATCATATGAAATTGATGGATGATGCCACGTCAATAGAGGATCCACAGGAACATTTTGGGGATATTGTGGTTAGTCAACCTCCTCTTCTAGAAGTTGAACCACCCCCATTTCTTTTAATAAGCTACGAGAATGCCAATATTCCACTGATTGCTGATCATTCGCATTCTCGTTTTGATTCATCACCACCTCCTGTCTATTCACCTCCATACCTTCTATACCACCACTTCTATCTTCCCCAATTCTTTTTGGACCGCCACAACTTATTCTTCCACCAACCAATACTCTTTACTGATAAATTTTTCAACTGGTTGGTGTTGACGTTTGGTCTATGCAAGGTTTGGCAGTAATGTCTAATATAGTTTAAATGAAGTTTGGGGGAGGGCTTTTCAGTATATATTTGTTTTTCTTAACAATAAAAAAAATAAAATTTTATTAATAAATAAACAGGGGAGTGCCGGTATTTTGACCCTCTTGGTTTAGCATGACAGTGAGGACACTGTCAAGTTCAAGTTTGGGGGTATGCTCGGTACGTCTTCTTCCTTCGCATTCATTTGTACATATTTTTGCATTTGCATAATTATTTGAAAACCCATAAAAATTGAAAATTTTTGAAAAATTATAAAAATAATTGTATTCAATTTTGGCCTTATTTGACTAGAGTTTGACATATAGGTTAACTAGCTAGGAACAACTAGATCATAGACTTAGTGAATTAAAAACCCTAAAAATAGCATTCCTTAAAGTTTAACGGTAGAAAGTATATGCCTTGTAGTTTATTTAGAAATAGGCAAATTTTGGGTTCACTTCTTGGACTAAGTCAAAACAAGGGAAGAGTATTGACATTCTTATTAGAATATAAGTTTGAAAAATAGTTCCTAGTTTAAGTCTAGATTCTAAAAATGTATACCCTACAACTTGCACAATCACGCATCTTGAAACTTGGAATAGTAGAAGAGACCTTGAAATGCTCTTGTCTAAAAGTCCTTAGTACAATGAAAATAAAGAAAAAAAAAGGGTGAATAAAAAAAAAATGGACACTGGTTTTTTTGATTACTTAAGGCTGTAAAAATAGAAAAATCTTTAGCGAGGGTGCTTCATCACCTAGAGCCTTAGACCAACTGGTTTGGGAGTCACTGCTAAAAGCCTTGGGTATTGCAAAAACTAGGAAGTACACTTTAAAGTGCTAACGCATCTTGTAATCGGTTGTTGGTACCTCAAGAAGTATTAACGGTCGCATGAAGGATGTGTAAGCAAATTTCATTTAAAAAATTCACTAATTAATAAGTGCTTTGGACAATGGACGAGAGTACGATTGCTTGATTTGAATTTCCAAGTGTAGGGGTGATATTTATACACATGTGGGGATATGTGATTAGAGTTTAGATGAGAGAAAGGAATGAAGAATAAAACTTGTATTTTTAATAGAGTTGATAGAAATTCCTAAGTGGAGATGGAACCCTAGAAGGAAAACTTAAGAGATGCCGAAAGCTGAGTAGGTCTACATAACATATATAATCTTAAGTTAAATAATGAGGAAGTGTGAAGAATGTGGGTGGATAATTTACAAGTATAAGATAATAAAATTCCTTGTTAGAAAACCTAATTGGAAAACAAAAGTCGAAAAGCCAAATTGATAGGATTTTGTGGGTGTAATCCGCTGAAAACCCTCAGGAGACAACACTCCTCCTACTAGGGACACCTAGAGGTTTAACGGCTTGTTGCACGTGCTCAGTGCAATCGCGTTTCCCTGCGAAAGTATGGTTAGGATTTTAGTGAATAAAAATAAGTTTGCTCGAAGACGAGCAAAATATAAGTTTGGGGGTATTTGTTCATACTATAATATTGCATTATTGTACTTCCCATTTTCATTCATTTTATAAATAAACAGGTACTCTTGATGCACGTTTGTTGCATATTACAGGATACGGGCTCTTGGAGCAAATACAGTGAAAAAGACGGAAGTTGATATAGAAAGGGACTTTTGACCAACAAGTAGACGGATCCTAGTCAAGCTTAGATGAAGAACAGTGCAAGGTCCAAAATGTCAAGGCAAACAGTTAAAAGATCGCTACAAGTTTTCACTGAAAGATCTGGAGAAGAACCAGAAGCCAAAGGGAGAAAAGAACTATGGAAATATAAAGCCCAATGTATAAAGAACCAACCCAGGAAGTTTAGTGAGATGATCTCACCAAAGGGCCACGGAACCGCGGCCCAAGCCCACTAATGCCGCGGTTCCGCGGCCATTTAAAGCCCGTGTCGGTGTATTTTTCTTGTGTCGGTGCGTCGGTGCGGGGGTTTGGATTTTTCGTGGGCAAATCTGTAATTGCACATGTGCGAATCCCGTAACCCTAAATTCTCCTGTTTACTTATAAATTGTAATCAAAAATTGTAAAACCCTATGCCTCTTTTCAATCAATAAAATTCAGAATTGCTGGGAGTATTATTCAGATCTGTTCTATTTTGCTTGGAGGGAGCCGTCAACCTAGTAAGTTATTTTATGTCTTTGTTTTAATTCTTTTAATTAGTATGTCTTATCATCCCCTAATGAGCGAGTAGTCTCCTCGCTTGTTAGGGTTAGCCTTAGGAAAAGGTTTGAGAGATGAGATCTCTCACCCCTTTCATGCCATCCATACCTAAGAGTTAGAACTCCATGCATGCACGCACAACCGCTCCCTACGGCATCCTACCCCTCGAGGTAACGATGAGCCGTAGTATAAAGGGCCGGTTGCACGTGTTTTCCATGGGGGTTAGGGTAATTATCAACAAAGGAAGGATACGAATCTAGAGGAAGAAACATCTTCCCAAAAGATTCGGATCCACTTTATTGATAATTACCGTAATATCTAATAGATCTAAAATAGGGCAATGAAAGCGGTAAGGAAACCTTTAATCTCCAAACTTCCCCTAAACATAACCCTAGCAAGACTTTAATTTAGATTAATTTAGTTTAGTGATAGTATTTTAGATTAAATCAATCAAAACAACAATTGGAATCAACTCGTGAAGACACAATAAGAAATCTACCCATCTCTGTGGATCGACCCGTACTCACCGGCTAGCTGCAAAGCGACGCCGTTTCTGATTGAGGTAAATACAAGTTTTCAAATTAATCACCTCCGTGTGCGGTGTTTAGGACTGGGGTCAGTAACATCGGATCGTTCTTTCAAGTAAAATCGACCCTGATGCCTCCGCCTGCTCCACCACCCGCTCCACCACCCATATTAACCCGTAAAATACAAGTATATCATTTAAATTTGAACTTTTCAAAATAAAAATTTCAAACAAGTTAGAATAAATATTAACACTTACGCAATACTCCTGGGTAGCGGTATTGGGGAATCGAAGCTCGCCCATGGCGGGATCTATCGAGGTGCCGTGGACGGCGAGATACGCGGTCAGCACGATCAGTATACCACCCTGCACCAGGGTCTGAGCTCTCTGTAATTTGTAAATTTTTTACATATATTATAAATTAACTCTTAATATTGCATTATATCATAGTAAGTCTATTGTAATTTACCGATGCCTCCATGGCACGAGTAACATTCCTCGAGCCACCTGTATAAATTGGGCGACCTCTCTTCCCAGACTTCCTATTCTCTTTATTTTGATCGATCTATTTCTGCAAAACACATTCAGATTTAGTTTTCTAATTAAGTAACAAAAAAAAAATTATATACTAAACAATGAATTATATTTAAAATACAAAACTGTTTGCGCTGATAGTCGAAATATTGGCACAAGAGAGACCATGTATCTACGTCGACTCTCGTAAAGACCGGAGTATGTAGGAGAGCCGCTTTTTCTGCCTCTCGGGTCGCCATCTACTGGGAATAGTAGTCGATCTTCAGCTCGTTCCTATTGTATCGGACCTTTGATTGCAAGTTCTTAATCAGGCCATGTTACAGAGCCTGAAGATCGAGCACTCTCTTAGGGTGGTCAGGGTCGGGTACAAGCTGAAAGTCGTAATCCAACTGCAAATACAAAAAAACAATGTTATTAAATTTCTAATGTTAAATAATAATAAATATATTGGGTAAGTGTCACGACTCGAAATGGCACGTGACTAGCACTTGAATCATATGAAGTCTATAGGACCCCATCTAATTCAAGTAAGCCAAAAACCCAGAAATCTAAACCATTTTAAATAGAAGAAGGTGAAAGAACTAGTTTTAAAGTTGCATATAATCATTTTTAAAAGTCGTTGTAAACATTTTTAAAACATCATATCTTTTCCGAAAATTTCGGTAGAGTCTCCTTTGTAAATACTGGCCCCAAAAGGGATACAACATGAATAATGTGAATAAAGGCATCCCCAAGCGGGAGCTAGCTCTTTGTCAATTGACGGTCATAACCACGTAAGCAATAATATACAATGCCGAAGGGTGAGGATCAAAACTCAAAAGGAAACTCAAATCATCAAGAAAACCATAATAATACAACGTGCGACTCTAAGTTCGAAAGAATATACAACTAGTTTTCTAAGTCTGAAATAATATACAAGTCTTGTTGATGGAGTTTATAGATACAACTGAATACAAATATACAATGGTGGTCATGATGTAAGTGAACCCACCTGCCAAAGCAATCACCCGGAATGGGAGCAGTATGCCAGAAAGCCGCAATGAAACCTGTACGGCAAAAACCTGCAAGAAGGCACGACGGGGGTGAGTTGCCAACTCGTTTGTAGAAAACATTACAGAGCAGAAATCGTATGTATGACTCAGTCTTAGGTCAATACGATCAGTTATATATATCCTCAATATGATAAAGTCGGAAGCAAGATAAGGTGGCAAGAGTAAACATCTAAACATAAGTGTAATACCAAGTGCTCGTGTCAGTGCCTCAGGTAGCAACATATCATAAATATGAGGTATGATCAATGTAATCAACATGAATCAGTGTCAACTATATCATGAAGTCTATAAGTTTATGGATATCATCCAACTATGAAATCAAGGCCTGCATGCTTGTGGATCTCGTCCACGTGTCAACCAATGACACAAAAGCATATGCATGAAAGTATGAGGATATAATTCAATGCGTGTCCCTCGCGACACATCAAAATCATGGAACTAGAGTCTCCAGCATCGATACTCGAAACATCATGAAACCCTTGCCCAGCAACGGCACGTAAATCCTTATATCTCTCGGGCTCCGTCAGTCCGGATCGGCCCATAACATCTCTCGACTCCGGTCGGTATCCTTCGGATAGCCCCAGGTCCAACCAATCACCGGTAGGTACTAATTACCCTACCAGGCTCATCATCTACTCAACGAAAAATATTTCTCGCCCGGGGAACCATACCGGGTCCACCATGAACCCGCAAACGGATCATCCACATTCTCTAATCGGGTTTCTATCATACTTCTCAGAACCGAGAAAACGCATGGTGGACGCACTGAAATATCATATCAAGAGAAACCGGGATTTTAAATTAATACATACTTTCTTTTGAAATATCCACGTTTCTCAAATCCAGAAATCTAATGAAAACAGTATATCTCAATACGTATAATCATAAAACATGATGTATACGACAACTAACAGAAATGTAAGCCTATCCGTATATCATGCAACATGGAACAGTAATATGCACATATCAAGGGAAAATCGCTCTTTCAATTGAATCAAGTTTTAAAATATATCTTGTGGTTCCCAAATCTTCAAAATCAAGCCAGAATCATCTATGTATGTGCAAATATGTATGTACGCAAGTATGGGTACAATATGTTTGTACGCAAGTATGGGGGTACAATATGTAAGCACGCAAGTATGTCATGCAAGGAGTCAAATCCTGATGCAACAATCCTACTGTGTAGTGACAAGGCAATTATCGATGATGAAGTGTGTGAGCCGGCAAGCAGGTGTACGTGGAGCATACGCATCATCGGTAATGGTGCTGGTGTCCTGACAGCATGGGTTTAATATAATATAAATCACAAGTATATAAGCATGCAATGCTCTAATAACAACATGAATATATGGAAATGGAAGGTAAATGCAACAATAAGGAATCTACATTAGTTATACGAGTCATGCAGTATTGTGGGGCTTATACCGATACTTATTATTTACTTACTCATGATTTTAGGATTTTGGATTTCTATGAGATTTTTGGATTTTGGGGAAAACCGCAAGAATATATATAAAAACTTCTCTCTCTCTCCCCCTCTCTTTTTAAAATATAAGTTAAGGTTTTCTCGTAATGTATGAGTCGTCCACCATGAGATTTCATGTTTTCTGTTGGATTTCGAGACCCGATTCGAGGAGTGGACGAACCGTCTCGGGTACATGGTGGGCCCGGTATGGTACCCCGGGGCAAGAAGATCGAGTTTTAGACGATGAGCCTGGCAGAGGAAGACTACCTACCGGTGATGTCTGGCGCGGCGGATATTCGGAGGATACCGATTGTTGTCGTGAGATTTGATGTTATGGGCCGATCCGGACTGACGGAGCCCGAGATATTGAGACTATGAGGTATTGAGACTTGAGATTTACATGTTATGTGTCGATATTTGACATGGACTTCCATGGATTTCATCGGTGATGTTTCAGACTTCTATACAAATTCTACTATTATAAATGTTAAAGATTTCTTATACAGATATATCCAGATTTCAGGGTTGATTGTTTTACATTCATGGTGCATGGATACTCATACACATGACATGTTACTAACTGAGGCACAGACACGATCACTGAGCATTGCACTTACGTATAGATTATTACCTTGCCACTACTTGATGACTAGTGATATATTAAGTATATTATTATGACCTAGGATAGCGTCGTGCATTCGATTTCTTCTCGTAGATGTCTTCTACTCACGAGTTGGCAACTCACCCCCGTTGTGCTAAATTTTTCTTACAGGTTTCGATATACAGGTTTCCTTGGCAGTTTGCTGGCACATTATTTCATTCAGGGTGATTTGTTTGGTAGGTTGGTTCACTTGTATCAAGACCGCCATTGTACCTTTATTATTTCATTTGTATCTATTAAGTTCCATCAAACAGACTTATATTCTTGATAGTTTAGAAGACCAGTTGTTTTTATTCCGACCTTAAAGTCGCGCCAGTATTATTATGGTTTCTAGTGGATTTGGTTTTCTTTTGGGTTTTAAGCCTCGTCCTTTGGCGTTGTATATTATTGTGCATTGTGTGGATGTTTCCGCCTGTTGGCGTAGAGCTAGCTCCCGCTTGGGGATGCCTTTTTATTGTTTGTATATATTATTCTTGTTTGTACCCGTTTGGGGCCAGTTTTTAGAAAGGAGACTTTGTCGAAATTTTTGAGAAAATTTGATGTTTCTTTTAAACTTGTTTCCTTACACTTCTTCTTTTAAAGGGTTTAGATTTCTGGGCTTCGACTTACTTAGATTACGTTACGCCTCTAGACGTTTCGTAATTTAAGTGCCGGTCACGTTCCGTATATTCGGGTCGTGACAAAGTTGGTATAAGAGCGCTAGGTTTAACCCTTATCTAAGTCTAGGTTGACCTTGGTTGATGGAGTAGGTGACTTAGGTAGAGTGACGTACCGTGGGTATGATCCGTGGCATATTTATGATACACTACTCTGCTTAAGAAGCCTTAGGATGTACATTTCTTTGCACCGTATTCTATTCGTTCCTTTGATCTATCTTCATCGATATCGGATGGTGGTTTCTGTTACCACGGTTGCATGGGCAGAGCGAGCTGCGACTCGAATGCGATGACCGTAGGGTATCGTCTATTCTTGAGGATTGAGGTATCGTTTAGCGTACGGACGAAGGGTATTCACATGTCGTCCAGACGAAGTTAAAAGGTTCGAATGAATGTCAGAAACCCATTTTCCCAAGTTTAAGATATTCGGAAGAACATGCAGGTATTTCTATGGACACTCTAGAAGAATGAAACCCTAACTCGACATAATTACCACGAGAACGCTTGTGAACCTTAGGATTTACGGCAGTTCTGCGCTGCCATTAGTGAGTCTTGGGTTTGCCCTTCTACGGCTGGTCTGCAGATGCTGGGGTATGTACTGGATATTTTTAAACCGTACTTGAGTGTTGAGCTCTCGGGGAATTTTGGGATTTTGATAAATCGATCGAAAAGTTTAACGTAGTCCGTATATCAGGTGAAGTGATAGATTACGTGAGAGACTCTCGATATAGGCTTAGCAGTTTGTAGCGCAGTCAGCATAGAGATAAGGAGACGAGTCCGAATCAGTCGACATTAGAAAAGGCGCACATTGACGATTTACGATTGTGATTTGGTGATTTGAATTTCATATTTCCGTTATTTGGATTTTTGTATTTTGAGGATTTTGTTCTACGATTGGTATTTCCTATGTGTACATTCATCACACTCTATTCGTGTTTCACATATCAATTGTTTTGATATTGTTTTGTACATTCCCAGTGCACTCGATTTGGTTTTATATATTTTCAGATATTGATTTGGTTTCGTGATGGGTTGCACATGATTTTGATGTTTGCTTCGGCATAGTTTTCATGCATTTTTCATACCGTGATTTCGATTTTGATATTCGGTGTATGTTTTCGTGCACCATGTGCACTTGATTGAGATTCTTGCGCACACTTGGCGCACTTGATGCGATTTTGTGCACACCAGATGCACTAAATCGGGGTTTTGTGCAGATTAGATGCACCTGATATTATTGTCGTGAACGCCCGTTGCACTTGACAGTTGATTTTGGTGCACACCCGTTACACTCAGTTTTGTTTCTGTGCGTTTTCATGGCATCTGTAACTGACTTCGATTTTCATGCGCACCGGACGCACGTAGTACCTCGTATACTGTGATTGGGATTGATTTCATTTGAGCAGTATGTTTTTATAATCATTACTCTTTGATTTAGTAACCAGGCGGGACGTGTATGTTAAATAAAAGATATATATGTAAAGCTATTTTTTTAAAAATAAACGTCCGCTACTTATACCATGATACATGCATCGCACGGCGATTTTAAAAAAGGGGTTTTTGCATGCTTGTTTATTGAGATGTTTGGATGATTTTACTATGATGCGCACTATATATAAGTTATAGTTTTTATGTATATCCTTTTGATTTTCATATTGGGTTTTGATATTTTATTCTTACCATAACTCCGATGATTGTGCTATGTTTGACGGAGTTTTGATTTTGAGTTATGTACTTGTTTTTCATGCGCATGCATCGCGCTAAAAATGTGTTTTATGTATTGATGATTTCAGAGCCCCGACGATTTGAGTGTTTTGCTAAATGTTTTAGTAATTGGAGGGGGAGTTTTAATTTAAATTCGGGGACCGAATTTCTGTAAGGGGGGAAGATTGTAATGTTTTAAAAATAAATAAATAAATAATTAAATAAATAAAAATCCTTTTGGCGAATTTTCTTATTTTCGGTAAAATAAACCGTATTTTTTCGTAAAACTTAACCATAATTATTTTTCATCATAAATTTAAAAAGACTTATTTTAACGATATAATTATTAGTATTTGGTGTTTATTTAGTGACTTATAAATTATTAGTTTATTAAAATATTTTCCGTAATTAATTAAATTTAAATATTAACATAAGCCTTAATTATACATTAAATTAGTGTAAATTACAAAATTGAAATGAGTTAATTTTACAAAGTGAACCAAGACATCTTTGAATCAAGTGTGTTTATGCAAAATTCTTTGTCAAATTCTCTTCATGGTTCTATATTTTTCGAGGATCATTTTATTGAAAAGAAAAGTTAATAAATAAAGAAAAATGTGCAAAGACTTAAAAGAAGTGTCATTTGAAGAACTTTCTACACAATTCTTCATTATTTTCATTCTCTCTTTTCCCTCCCCTCTATGTTTGCCGGCCTCTCCTCCATGGGCAGCCCCAAATTTTTCCCCATCACTTTTGCATCAAAAATCATCAAAAATTCATCAAAAATTCCAAAAAATAAACCTCAAAATCAATATTCAATCTGTACCATTTTCCTTTGACCTATTTAGCATGGATTTTGGAGTAGCAAACCATTCTTTTGGAGGCATATTTTCATTTTTGGATCTCATGTTGTGGAGGTATAATTCTTATCCCAATGATTAATTGTGGTTAAATTGCTTTAATCTAGCATATTTAGATTTTCTTAATTAATTCTATTTGCAAGTTTAATATTCAAGATAGGGTTTCTAAAATCAAGTTAGGGTTTTTATTAATTGAGTGGGGTTATAATAAGTAGTGTAATATTTTTAAAAAGGAAAAATCTATCATGGTTGATGTATTATAAATTGTTCATTCAAAATTGTTTAAATTGAACAATTTTTGCTAACTAGGTTTTTATAAAATATATATATATATATTGGTGATATAAAATTCTAATTAAGGTTTTTATCATTAGATTGTGGTTTTAATGAGAATATTAACATGTTAAAAGAATGAAAAACCTAATTTAGTTACTAGTTTCAAATTGATAATGGAAAATTGTGATAAATATGCTATTTTTGCTAACTAGCATTTAGAAATTTCTTAAATAATTGAGATTTAAAATATAATTATGGTTTAATGACATTATTAACATCATAAATTATAGTTTAATAATTTAATTCATGCAAAATCAAGTTTAGTTATGAAATTGTGAATTTTTGCTTGCAAGGTGTTGAAATTGATAAAATTGTAAACTAGAATTTTCAATTTAATATAAATTAGTGTGATAAAAATATAGTAATGGTTTATATAATCTAATTATGTTATTAAGCGAATATTATGACCAGTAGTTTCATTTAAACATCAAGTTTTGAGGTAAAATTGTAAATTGATGTTTTCTAGGTTTTTGCGAAATAGGACGATTTGATCGATTTTAAGGTTTCGATGATTTAAACCATGTTTTATATTATAAATAATGAGTTTTGAAACTACGAGTTGTTTGTTGGTATTTTATCTCGATCAATCGGCGTTTTTACGCCGATATCGAGCGATATTTGGTTCTTTTGCATGAGCGGGTCATAGGTTTTAACCTATGCGCGTTTCGTGCATCGTTTTGGTTTCGTCCGTGATTCAGTTTACGATATTATATATGTTTGCATATAGGTACCCCTCACGTGGGCTTCAGACGAGGAAGAAGAGGATGGCGACATCGTCTTCGGTAGACAAGGATCAGGTGAGTAGATGTATATCTACGGGGGAAGTCGGGTGGATGGAGTTTAGCTCCCCCGCAGACGTAGAATAGGAATATTATTTATTGTTATTATGAAGTCGGACGTGACCTTAGATTCTTGACGAGGAGGAACCTATAAAAGACTTTATGTTAGACTATATTGATTTAAAAAGACTTTACCGGAGGATGAATGTATTGGAGGGAATTCGTAGGTTTCAGGTAGACACACACACACGCACGCACACAGAAACTTGACTTGGAGTATATGTGTATATGTATATATATATATACATAGGAATGTGTGTAGGTATATATATATATATATATAAATACATAACATGTATATGTGATATAAGGATGTTATATGTTACATAGGGATGAGGCGATATAACTGGGCTTCATGCCGTGATCTCTTGGCTATACAGTCGTATTATGATGTGAGCGGATAGTTGGAAAATGAGAAAATGGATATGTATACATAAATGATAATAGGTGATGATGACATTGAGATATACGAGACACTAGAATAGAACCTGTACTTTAATATGGGACTGAATCATGATATGATATATGTATGACTTGATTACGATATGATATATGTGTGACTTGATTACGATATGATATATGTGTGACTTGATTACGATATGATATATGTGACTTGATCACGACATGATATATGTAAATTAATCACGACATGATATATGTGACTTGATCACGATATGATATATGTGACATGATATTTCTGAGGACCAATTGACGATATATATTTACGCAGACAATGATATATGATTGATGATATTGGCATGTATGTGATTACAGTACAATACCCTTGATCATGATATTATTTGATGATGATATTATACGAATAATGATGTACATAGGTGATAGTTGACCCGTACCCCGATTTTGGGATGCCGTATGATGGATTTTACCGTACGAGGCGTAGATGTGATAATTGATCCGCACTCTTGACTCGAGGAAGTCGTACTATGCATGTTACGCTATTGAGGCTGGATCGCCGACTATTAGAGATATCGACTCAGAATTTAGGTGGATTCTTATTTCCTATCGATTAGTTTCTTTAGTTTAGTTCCTTATTGGGTTAGATAGATACTAGTTTAGGCTCGAGTCATATAGTTTGTAGTTAGATATATATATTCTAAATGAGTGGTTAATACACATTCATCTTTACATTCAGATTCTAATCATCAAGTTGCATGATCATACATATATTTCTTTAGTCTGTATGAAACTCTTCCTGTTAGGACACCAGCACCATTACCGATGATGCGCATATTCCACGTACACTTATTTGCCGGCTCACACACATCATCATCGGTAATTGCTATGTCACGTACACTTTAGAACATATTATCTTTTTTTGATAGAATCAGCTAAAGGCTAGATCAATATAATATTGTGATTACTCTCAGGTGTTAGTCTAGACATTACATTTGTTGCTTAGACATTTCATGCATTCACATTTTCATGTTATCATGCAGTATTGTGGGTCTTATGCCGATATTTATTATTTACTTACTCATGATTTTGGAATTTTGGATTTCTATGAGATTTCTGGAATTTGGGGAAAACCGAAAGAATATATATAAAAACTTTTCTCTCTCTCCCTCTTTTTCTAAAATATAAGTTGCGGTTTTCTCGTGATGTATGTGTCGTCCACCATGAGATTTCATATTTTCTGTTGGATTTCGAGACCCGATTCGAGGAATGGATGAACCGTCTTGGGTACATAGTGGGCCCGGTATGGTACCCCGGGGCAAGAAGATCGAGTTGTAGATGAAGAGCCTGGCAGGGGAAGACTACCTACCGGTGATGTCTGGCGCAGCGGATATCCGGAGGATACCGACCGTTGTTGTGAGATTTGATGATATGGGACGATCCGGACTGACGGAGCCCGAGATATTGAGACTATGAGGTATTGAGACATGAGATTTACAAGTTTTGTGTCGATATTTGACACGGATTCCATGGATTTCATCGGTGATGTTTCAGACTTCTATACAAATTCTACTATTATAAAAGTTAAAGATTCTTATACAGATATATCCAGATTTCAAGGTTGATTGTTTTACATTCATGGTGCATGCATACTCATACACATGACATGTTACTAATTAAGGCACAGACACGAGCACTGAGCATTGCACTTACGTATAGATTATTACCTTGCCACTACTTGATGACAAGTGATATATTAAGTATATTATTATGACCTAGGACAGCGTCGTGCATTCAATTTCTTCTCGCAGATGTCTTCTACTCACGAGTTGGCAACTCACCCCCGTTGTGCCAAATTTATCTTACAGGTTTCGATGTACAGGTTGCCTTGGCAGTTTGCTGGCACATCATTTCATTCAGGATGATTTGCTTGGTAGTTTGGTTCACTAGTATCAGGACCGCCGTTGTACCTTTATTATTTCATTTGTATCTAGTAAGCTCCATCAACCAGACTTGTATTCTTGATAGTTTAGAAGACCAGTTGTTTTTATTCCGACGTTAGAGTTGCGGTTGTATTATTATGGTTTCTGGTGGATTTGGTTTTCTTTTGGGTTTTGAGCCTCGCCCTTTGGCGTTGTATATTATTATGCATTGTGTGGTTGTTTCCGCCTGTTGACGTAGAGCTAGCTCTCGCTTGGAGATGCCTTTTTATTGTTTGTATATATTATTCTTGTTTGTACCCGTTTGGGGCCAGTTTTTACAAAGAAGACTCTGCCGAAATTTTTAAGAAAATTTGATGTTGCTTTTAAACTTGTTTCCTTACATTTCTTCTTTTAAAGGGTTTAGATTTCTGGGCTTCGGCTTACTTAGATTACATTACGCCTCAAGACATTTCGTAATTTAAGTGCCGGTCACGTTCCGTACGTTCGGGTCGTGACAATTTAAAAGTTGTTTTTAAATAAAACCGAGTGGATTTTAAATTGTTGAAACAATTTAAGCTTTTGGTTTGTTTTCTTTTCATTAATCAAAATTAATGCGGTCCCATCATTGCAGAAAGAAACAAAACTAGAACATATGTTTATACCATCTGCATTCGCCACGGGGCCCCATCATGCACTGTTAGGTTACTTAATTAATGGCAGAGCGGGGGTAGGGCAAGTGCGGGTGCAAAACATATGCAACATTTATTATATATAATTTATATATATAGCCATTCGTTTCACGCAATAATAGTCATCACAGAACACAGATCACAGCAGAAGCAACACAGATGAATATATTGGATACAGTAGGACTTCCGTGTTTCGTTTTTGCATAGAATGAAAAACGGATTTCACGGTCATGATGAATAGCCAAACCCTCACCTTATACCCATACGGGTGTGGCAGACTACCCACCAAATTCCCGAAGTGAAGCAACCTCTCTCAATGAAATGAGTAGGCCACTTGGCACTTCAAGAACCCGGTAGTTTGTGCATCCCACCTTGGGTCTATCCTAGGTGCAAGAAATGTAAATGAAATAATACAACGGTGACTACAATCTCAATCCGGATGTGCCCCGCAAAAGAATATTACATCACTTTTACAAATACATGAATGAGAAAAAGAACACTCTTTTCATATCCCCCGGCTATTCAGTCACGACGATCAATTACTTTATATCCACAAACCGCAATAACAAGATACTAGATATGTGCTACCCTACTAATCGATGTATAGTAATTAGTCGACGTTTAGAAACACATATACAAACACAAAGTGAATAAACGTGATAAAATCTCATTTTCGAAACATTCCGTGTAGCCGGAATACAAAGATAACACTATAGGAAATCTGGGCCAAAATTACATATCACAAAAATCCTAATTCCAAGTGCCCAAACCACTGTCTAAAACACGACCCCAGAGGAAACTTTCTGGCAGCAAATTGCGGTAATTCCGAATATTTTGGCAGCCCAAATTTCTCCAAATGGGTTCGTGTTTCTATAGTTGTAAACTATTAGTATATAGGTCTCTCTACAATAGGCAAAATAATTTTCAGAGACCAAAAAAATTTCGACAGAAACATAGAGTTAGGATTTTCGATTACAGAACTATTTCAGTTTTGAGACTTTAAATCTTGTCTATTCAATTAGTTAAGTGTTTGGGTAGGATTTGATACCAGTGTAAATGTATGGTGCTCTTTGCTGTGACTTCTACGGTTTTGCGGAATCAAAAACTTTTTAAAAACTTTAGCACAATATACGAAAACCCTAGACACTACTACAATAAGGGGTTGCCCCAACGGCTTTATCCATAGGGGCAAACCACTGCCCCTACGGATATATTCGTAGAGGCTAGAAAATACACCGTAGGTGCAATGGCTGCAGGTGCAAGTCTTCGCCCCGAACATGCCCCTACGGATAAATAATTGCCCCTACAGTTTCCTCCGTAAGGACTCATGTTCCTACGGTGTATTCCGTTGGGACAAAATATTTATTTAATTTAGTGGTTTATAAAATAAAATACGTGCCCCTCCGGAGCCATCCGTAGGGGCAACTTCCTGCCCCTACGGAGTTAGCCGTAGGTCAAGACATAGGCCCTTTCGGATATAGTCGTAGGGGCAAGTGTAACGCCTGTTACCGAGTCCATATGGGCAAAATGTCAGGTATCCTGATATTTTATCTCTACGGATAAATATGTAGGGGCAAACTATGGACCTACGGATTAATCCGTAGGAGCAACAGATAGGCCTACGGCTTAATCCGCAGTCAGGTTTTTTTTTCAAAAAGGGCTTCCTGTTTTTTCCTCGCCCTGTGCATAATAATATATTCATCATATAATCAAATACCGCAGTATTCATAATCAACATCTCACGCATAATATATAAAAGAAATCAACAAACAGAATACGATATCAATCTAAATCATCGTGAACACGCAAACACCACCAATATTGTCCAAAATATATACAATATGTATCATATAAGTACATACAAGCTTAAAATATTAAAAAAAAACTACCCTAGCTCTGTCCAGCTCCTCCACCTCTGATAATCGCCGTAATCTGGCGCATCTTCTCCTCAATGCGGCCCTGAGTCGTCAAAAACTCGACCAATGAAGAAGCGGACTGTGCAGGTGTCTGAGCGGGTTGTGGAGCTGTAGGAGTGGTCTCCGCAACCGAAGCCGAAGTAGTGGCTTGCAGAGCCGCAGCCGAAGGAGATGCATGCGGAGTCGCATCCGAAGTACCATGTCATATCTGTTCAATTTTGTGTTTAATAAACGAATAAAAACTGTGTATTAGTCGAATTCGTATCATTATCAAGTTATTGCGAAACTCCAATCTAAGATTAATCAAAGTTAAGTCTACAACCAAATAAGCTCAGGCTACTAATATTGGATATGTTACTATCAATAATATGATATAATATTTTACTATTAAGTAGTATGCATACCATCATCTCCTTCAACTCCTGGACTGTGGTCTTCAAGGTGGCAACATCTTGCTCTAGACGTCGCTCACGGGGGTAGGGTAATTAATCGCCGGAGTAGAGCCCCCCCTCATATGGGCCCAGCTAGGACCCATTCCCCGTCCTCTCTCCCAACCTTCGTGGTGCCCTCCGTTTGCGGTGTTTGGACTGGGGTCAGTAACATCGGATCGTTCTGTCCAGTAAAATCGACCCTGATGCCTCCTCCCGCTCTACCACCCGCTCCACCACCCATATTAACCCGTAAAATACAAGTATATCATTTAAATTTGAACTTTTCAAAATAAAAATTTCAAACATGTTAGAATAAATATTAACACTTACGCAATACTCCTGGGTAGCGGTATCGGGGAATCGAAGCTCGCCCATGGCGGGATCTATCGAGGTGCCGTGGACGGCATGATACGCGGTCAGCACGATCAGTGTACCACCCTGCACCAGGGTCTGAGCTCTCTGCAATTTGTAAATTTTTTACATATATTATAAAATAACTCTTAATATTGCATTATATCATAGTAAGTCTATTGTAATTTACCGATGCCTCCATGGCACGAGTAACATTCCTCGAGCCACCTGTATAAATTGGACCTCACTTCCCTGACTTCCTATTCTCTTTATTTTGATCGATCTATTTCTGCACAACACATTCAGATTTAGTTTTCTAATTAAGTAACACAAAAAAATAAATTATATACTAAACAATGAATTATATTTAAAATACAAAACTGTTTGCGCTGATAGTCGAAATATTGGCACAAGAGAGACCATGTATCTACGTCGACTCTCGTAAAGACCGGAGTATGTAGGAGAGCCGCTCTTTCTGCCTCTCGGGTCGCCATCTACTGGGAATAGTAGTCGATCTTCAGCTCGTTCCTATTGTATCGGACCTTTGATTGCAAGTTCTTAATCAGGCCATGGTACAGAGCCTGAAGATCGAGCACTCTCTTAGGATGATCAGGGTCGGGTACAGGCTGAAAGTCGTAATCCAACTGCAAATACAAAAAAAACAATGTTATTAAATTTCTAATGTTAAATAATAATAAATATATTGGGTAAGTGTCACGACCCGAAATGGCACATGACTAGCACTTGAATCATATGAAGTCTATAGGACCCCATCTAATTCAAGTAAGCCAAAAACCCAGAAATCTAAACCATTTTAAATAGAAGAAGGTGAAAGAACTAGTTTTAAAGTTGCATATAATCATTTTTAAAAGTCGTTGTAAACATTTTTAAAACATCATATCTTTTCCGAAAATTTCGGCAGAGTCTCCTTTGTAAATACTGGCCCCAAAATGGGTACAACAAGAATAATGTGAATAAAGGCATCCCTAAGCGGGAGCTAGCTCTTCGTCAATTGACGGTCATAACCACGTAAGCAATAATATACAATGCCGAAGGGTGAGGTTCAAAACTCAAAAGGAAACTCAAATCATCAAGAAAACCATATTAATACATCGTGCGACTCTAAGTTCGAAAGAATATACAACTAGTTTTCTAAGTCTGAAATAATATACAAGTCTTGTTGATGGAGTTTTATAGATACAACTGAATACAAATATACAATGGTGGTCATGATGTGAGTGAACCCACCTGCCAAAGCAATCACCCGGAATGGGAGCAGTATGCCAGAAAGCCGCAATGAAACCTGTACGGCAAAAACCTGCAAGAAGGCACGACGGGGGTGAGTTGCCAACTCGTGAGTAGAAAACATCACAGAGCAGAAATCGTATGTATGACTCAATCCTAGGTCAATACGATCAGTTATATATATCCTCAATATGATAAAGTCGGAAGCAAGATAAGGTGGCAAGGGTAAACATCTAAACATAAGTGTAATACCAAGTGCTCGTGTCAGTGCCTCAGGTAGCAACATATCATAAATATGAGGTATGATCAATGTAATCAACATGAATCAGTGTCAACTATATCATGAAGTCTATAAGTTTGTGGATATCATCCAACTATGAAATCAAGGCCTGCATGCTTGTGGATCCCGTCCACGAGTCAACCAATGACACGACAACATAATGCATGTAAAAGTCATAAAAGCATATGCATGAAAGTATGAGGATATAATTCAACGTGTGTCCCTCGCGACACATCAAAATCATGGAGCCAGAGTCTCCAGCATCGATACTCGAAACATCATGAAACCCTTGCCCAGCAACGGCACGTAAATCCTCATATCTCTTGGGCTCCGTCAGTCCGGATCGGCCCATAACATCTCTCGACTCCGGTCGGTATCCTCCGGATAGCCGTCAGGTCCAACCAATCACCGATAGGTACTAGCCACACTACCAGGCTCATCGTCTACTCCACGTAAAATATTTCTCGCCCGGGGAATCATACCGGGTCCACCATGAACCCGTAAACGGATCATCCACCTCCTCGAATCGGGTTTCTATCATACGTCTCCGAACCGAGAAAACGCATGGTGGACGCACTGAAATATCATATCAAGAGAAACCGGGTTTTTAAATTAATACATACTTTCTTTTGAAATATCCACGGTTCTCAAATCCAGAAATCTAATGAAAACAGTATATCTCAATACGTATAATCATAAAGCATGATGTATACGACATCTAACAGAAATGTAAGCATATCCGTATATCATGCAACATGGACCAGTAATATGCACATATCAAGGGAAAATCGCTCTTTCAATTGAATCAAGTTTTAAAATATATCTTGCGGTTCCCAAATCTTCAAAATCAAGCCAGAATCATCTATGTATGTGCAAATATGTATGTACGCAAGTATGGGTTGTTAGTTATATGTATGCCCTAGAGGCCATTACTGTACATATGATGTATATTATAGTGGATGCTGGGACGTATATAGGGAGGACTTTCTTGCTCGACATGATAGTGTGCTATCTGGTTGATCTTTACCTTCACGTGTATGCTGATTGTCTCTCTGTTACATGTTGGTAAAGCCCTTAGGATCTGTACTTGACTACCTGGACTATGATGCGGATCATACTAGTGGGGATATGGTAGTCCATAAGTACATCCTTCAAGGTCCCTAGTCGTGGGTGTATCGAGACGGGGCATCGATATACCAGAGTAGACTAGCGTATACCTTCTCGACCCATACAGATGGGCGATGGATGATCCCATATCCATCGGTGTTTGACATCAGAGATGGTATACGGGTGCTCAGTAGAGACTGGGTACACTGGACGGACTCGCCGAGAACTCCCAGATGGTATTATACCTCACGTCAGATGGCAGTTCTCTGGTGACACTGGTACAGAGTAGTCTGTTGACCCGAGATCGTCATAGAGTCTTGTGTGGTTCCCACTGTGCTTTGATTTCCATCTTACCACGTCCAAGAGGGCATGCAAAACGGTGGTTTTTGGGTACAGTCCCGAGTCACATGGAGGCAATGAGCGATAGGAGGGGATTCGTCTCTCCCGGTATAGGGGGTTGATGTTGCGCTGTGTTCGATTGGCTATAACAGGAAATCCCTGGCCAGGGTTGCTGAGATTTACTGGTAAGTGTTACCAGTAGTTTCTCGAATTGTTATAGACCTCATATCGACACGACTTATCGAGCTATTGGGGTCTGACGTTTACCACCCCTAGGCGAGATATGCGACATATCAGACGATCAGACCGGACTGTACGGTAGTGTTACTGGTTGGATTCACAGGAGTGTGAGCGGGCTTGCTCGTCGATCTTCTGATCGCTCAATACCCGGGTGGCCGTTACGTTTAGCAGACCGCTTGCGGCTTGTGGATGTTTGATATGATCATCATCCGCTGCCGGCGTATTGACGAGTCTTTAGAGTCCTACACAGAGGTTTCCTGGCTCAAGCAAAACGAAATAGGAGCGCATATGAGATATGTGCGGGACCGAGAATAATACCAGTATGTGATACTGTATTCGATTCTCACGATGTGACATTGATCGGTTATATGCGATATAGCCGGGTTATCGGATCAAGTGTTGATTCGATAAGTTGTTACTAATGATACTAGTCGGTTATATGCGATATGACCGGATCGTTAAATCAAGTGTTGATTTAATGATTTAATGCATAATAATATATTTGATATATTACTTTGCATTAACTAGTATCGGTTCACTTTAAATGGATTTTCTCGCTCGGGTGTGCACATTGTATATTCGATATAGTTTTGTGCACTTGCTTGTATCATGTTTGATGATACATGCCTTATGGTTAAGTGTTAAGAATTAAACTATAGTTAAGTGGGTGATTAGGGTTTTTGATTTGATTTTATTCATTTATCTTTTTGGAAAAAGAAAAGGCAAAATGAGGAAAATGGTTGCTTTCTTTTGTTCATTCATGAACCTTCATGAAGACTTTGACCAAATGACCATTTTGTCTCATGCTTAACCCTAACCACTCACTTAAACCTTAGTTAACTCTCTACATCTAACCATGGTTCATTATATGATAAGGATTGGTTTTTCTTTTCTTTTCTAATAAATCTTATCATATTATTCTTCTTATTCTTCCTTGCTTCAAGTGAAGAAAGCTTGCCTCCATCAATGGCAAGTGATGAATTTGAGTGAGAAATCCAAAACTAAAGTCTACCCACTTCCTATTTCTTCATCCTCTACCTCTTGCCAAGTAGTAGAGTGTGTTTCCTTCACAAGTTTTCATGGCAAGGTGAAGGTGGAGCTTGATCTAGCGATGCCTCGACGTAGATCATCTTCGGCAAGGACATCGACGATCTAGCTCGCTTATTCTTCGACGAAGCCGACGCTAGAGCCCGGGAGTTCACTTGGACAGCGAAGGCACTTCGTTGCGGAGCTATGGAGGTGGACAAACGGATCTACAAAGGTTGTATTTCCGTATTCCCTTAGTTAATTGTTAACTAGTTTACTTTTCGCCTAGAAATCTAGCAAACGATCCGTAGTCGGGTCTCTCGGCACCCGTAAAATTTTATAATGGCATGTTCGATGCCTTGTGAGACCTCATTAGGGTGCCTAGGAACCCTACAGTAGCATCAGAGCCTAGCTAGAGCCTTAGGCGAAGTCTAGACGGATTTTGAAGTCCGAACGACCCGAAACCCCAACCGGAAATTGCTCTCTGGAAATTTTCTAAAATCTGGGATTTTCCAGAATTAAAAATTGCCAAAAAATTCAACAGGGAATCCTATGAGTTACTGTGAAGCACGTGACTGTAAATCGATCAAAGAGCCGCGGAACCGCGGCCCCACCCTGGGTTTCGCGGCGGTTCCGCGGCCATGATGGTGATTTGGGTCACGTGTCTTGCACAGTAATTCTTGTGTCAAAGAGCTGAGTCTTCTGGAAATTTTTATATTTTATTCAAGAGTTGAATTTTCTGCAGTTGTTTTGGGGATTCGGTGTTTCGATCGGAGTATCAAATTTTGTCTGTGTGGCTTTCCGGATAAATTTTAGAATATGTTAAAAAGTTCGACCGGATATAAATACCCAATTTTTCCCCTGTCGGGAAATTTCCAAGTGTTGGATCTTTCCGTAGTTTAACGACGTTCTAAGTAGTGCAAGTAACGCGATGGACCCTCTAGAAGACAACAAACCTTAACTCGATTATATGACCGTCTTGAACTGCCCTTTGAACCTTAGGGTTTGGGGCAGTACGGCGTGCCACATGTGAGGCGTTGGCTTGACCCTTCTACGGCTGGACCGTTGGTACTGAGGCACGAACGGAATGTTGTTAGACTTGTTTCATGTGTTGATCTGTATTGGGAAAACTTGGGTGTTTGACTGTTCGATCGAAACATTTAACATTTTCTATTTATCTGGAATGGGATACAATAATTGGAATTCACAAAGAGTTATGAGATAACTGAATGAATGTTATAAACATAGCAGTTTAGTCTCAATTGATCGGTTGCCACGGAATTTTGATGTGATCAAAAGTCCGTCGCAATCACGTAGCGTACGCGGATACTCACCGGGTAAACTTAATAGACAGCCTCACTCCATAGCCCCGACCAAGTGACTGTAGGAGAACCCCGTCGCAGAAAGCATCCCTCCGGGTGCTCGCGGTAACGGTGTTCCGCCTTAGTGCACTTCGTCGACGGTATCAGGGGTGCAGCCGTCTACTGAAGTTTGCGACGAGCATTCGATCAGGATGTCGGGAATCCTGTTGAATTGCCCGACTTGATATTGAAAAGTGTTTTCGATTTAGAGACTAAAATGCGGGGTTTATAATTGTTAGGCATGCGATGTCTAAAGAATTCATTTGGTCAGGCATGCGATGTCTGAGGTGGTTGCGGATTCCAACTGTTGTAGTTTTACACTTTCTTTTCTGTGACCGTAAGTGTAATATGTGATATCGCCGGTTTCGTTGCTATATGTCAACGACAATTGGGATGCGCATATTTACTTACGTTGATGACATGTGATATTATGTGTTGCTGGATATGTTATATTGGATCGTCGTGTTTGAATAGCCGGGGGTTTTTATGTGAGATGAGTTTTTTTCATTTTCATTCATGTAAAAACTTGTATGTAATATTCTTTTATTTGGGGCACTTCCAGGTAGCAGAAGTTGTCACCGTTGATGTATATTATTTACTTTTCCGCGCTAGGATAGACCCAAGGAGGAGGGCACAAGTAACCGGGTTCTGGAGTCCAGTGGGAGACCAACTCGAGGAGTCGTGTCCGGGTCTCCTAACTCCAGAATTGGTAGGGTTGCTTACCGCTCTCGTAGGGGTCTAGGGGTGTGGGTTTGGCTATTCATCACGACCGTGGAATCCGTGTTTTATACTGGCTCGTATTGAAAACACGGACGTCCTAGTATATCCAATATTTCATATGATTCTTCTGCTGCGATATCTGTGATGTGATCATGTGATGTTCTGTGATAGATACAGTATATAGTATATATGATATATTATATAGGCGTTACTTATGTTTTATACCCGCGCTAGCCCTGCCCCGCTCTGCCGTTAGTTACCTAACCTAACGGTGCACGAGGGGACATCGAGGCGAATGCGGATGGCATAAGTGTACGTCGTATTTATCTGTGATGTTTAGGTACTTAAATGATGGGACTTCATTAATGTGATTAATGAAATAAAAGAAACCTAAGATGTTGTAGAATCGAATTTCAAAATTAAAACAGGTAGCTACAGTTCTTGCTTTGCACAGCGGTATATGTGATATATCCTGCACCTTATTCGATCAGGAAAGGACCGAGATCCCTTCATCGGGAGTGACTCCTTTAGCAATAACTGGCAGATGCTACACACTCGGTTTGTCTTTTGATAGCTTTTAAGTGTTTTTGCTTTGCACATCGGTATATGTGATATATCCTGCACCTCATTCGACGAGGAAAGGACCGAAGATCCCTTCACCGGGAGTGACTCCTTTAGCAAAACTAGAAAAGCCTCAAAATCACTCCATTTTAAAATCATTTGATTCTACAACGATATCAAGTTCATTACGCAATAGGTTTTCAGAAAAACCTGTCGTAGTCCTCCGTCATTTCAGATATGTACTGGTTAGTATTCGTGCTGCGTTTGTTGACCTCTGTCAAGGCGTAGTGTGCGGTAGCTGATTAGTGCTTATCTGCATAAGCATATGATGTGATTGATTTAGGGTAGTCGTGCGACCTTGTTGACCTCTGTCAAGGGTCGTGCGGGTGGGTTTACTTCAATCAGGAAATGACGGGTTGAACTTGACTAGCAGCCTATGGTTTGTTGACCTCTGTCAAGGTCATAGGACGCTAGGGGCAAAATATTATCGGGAATTTCATGTGTTGAAATTTGCAATGAGATTGCATACCTTCTATGAGATAGTTGGATCCCGATACCCGCTGCGAGTAAGAGTTACTCCTGGGAGAGTTTTACGCATTACAATTAGCCGATCAAGTAGGTGTCTAGAAAGGTGTCAATGGGGTTACGCCTATGGGAAAACGAGGTTTACATTAATTAGGTTCGTGCGAAAGCACGGGGGACCTCCCTCAAAGTACCGACACTGGCCTGGCTGAAAGATTGGCGAACTTGTAGTGTGTAATTAATCCTGGCTAGTCTTTCCTTTTAGGGTTTGAAGGAAGATTTGATAAAACGCAGTGGGAGCCATCCTGATTAGATAAAATAATAACCAATCTATTCTTGCAAGAGTGCACGCTGAGTGTTTTCTTCTCTCTCTCTCCAGGTAGCGACCATATCACGCCTTAATCAAGATAATAAAACGGATTATTGACCGAACCCGCTTGTTATACTGAGCTGGGGAACGTTGGTCCCGCTCCAACTTATAATTGTTATAAGACAGAGCAGGAAATTGGGGATTACCAGAATTCCCGTGCCGCCCAAACGAAGAGAGTGCATGCTGATGCATCATCTTCGGGTGTGTTCATTACAGAGAACTGTTTCTCAGTATCCTTTACGTCCTGGGTATGTGATACCAGATCAGGATCCCAGATATGTAATCAGTTACATAGGGCTACAGAAAGGTAGAGAACTGAGAACGGGTGATAAGTTTCATGAGGCAGAAAACGGGGCAAGAGTTGCAGCCAAGTCTGTTGGTCACTGTCACCCTGTATTACCAATACATTGATTCTGAACGAATGTTGTTAGATACCGAACCTGATATACAAAATCATATCTATCTCTTTAATTAGTAAAGAAATGATATAATTTTGTATTGTTGGATAATGTTTTGAACATTTCCTATATCAAAAGTTGATCGGTTCAAGCACGTTATCTAAAAGCATTAATGTTCTAAATCAAACTACAGTTCTTTGTATACGGAACACACAGAAGAGGAAGAGTTCAGAAATGAACGGATCCTTCTTCAAGCATTGTAGACTAGGTCATATCAATGCGATCCGACTGGCTGAAGTTACATTTAGATGCATATTTAAATCAGTTTGAATTTACATCTTGTGAAACTCGCCAGTCATGTCACAGAGATAAGATGACCATAGCTCCGTTTATTGGAAACGGAGAAAGAGTTAGTAAACTCTTGGGATGATACATGTTGATGTATGTAGGTCCCCTGTCTACACATGCCAAGACCGGTTCTTTATACTTCATTATATTCTCTGATAATCTCTCAAGATTCAGACATATGTTCCTGTTGAAACATAAGTCCGAACCTTTTGAGATATTCACAGAATATAAGTTAGAAGTAGAGAACCGATACGGGTATAAGTATTATGTCCTTTGATGAGATCAAGGAGGAGAATACTTGAGCACGGAATTCCTGGACTATTCTAAAGGAGAATGAGATTCTCTCTCAGCATTACTCCTCCGTATACACCATAGCACGATGGTATATCGGGGCGGAGCAATAACACCCTATATGATAAGGTGTGCTCTATGATGAGTACTACTGAGTTACCTATTTCCTTTTGGGAGTTATGCACTTGAGAAGCTGCATACTTATTGAATAGGGTTCCAATCAAATCAGTTGCCTACCGCTTCATATGTGATATGGAATGGGAAGAACCCATGTCTTAAGTCAGTTAAGATTTGGGGTTGTCCGGCTTATGTCTAAAAGCAAAATCCGGACAAGCTCGAGGCAAGATCTGTTATGTACAACTGGAAAGGTTCCAGCTATGCAAACTACAGCAGATGATTTGGTAGAACCGAAGGATTCAATAGAAACCAACGAACCTCAGCCTCTCCGCCGATCTAGTAGGTTTCCTCACCCACCTGAGAGATACTTCGGTTTCTCTATGACAGTGGGAGCGAGGATTGCATCATGAGATGATGACCCAACTAGTTTCGAGCAGGCCATCGAGAGTAAGACTCTGTAAGAATGGCTGGATGTTTAGTGATCTGAGATGGAATCCTTATACACCAACAAAGTATAGACTTTGGTTGCTATATCAGAAGGGTTAAATCCCTATCAGGAGCAAGTATATCTTGAGAAGATTACTTGGTGTAGATGGAAAAGTTGAGACTTTCAAAGCTGGACTTGTTAAAGGTTTTCGTCATCGACCAGGCGTGGATAATGATGAAACCTTTTCCAGTACCTATGCTTAAGTCCATCCAGATACTACTTGCCACGGCTACATACCATGACTACGATATCTGGTGGTTGGGTGTCATGACTGCTTTTCTAAATGATGTTTTAGAAGAGTGCGGCTATAAGTACACAGCCAGAGGGCTTCGTAGACAGTGGGAGCAGCGGAAACGTGTGCAAGATGCTTTATAGGATTAAAGCAGGCATCGCGGAGTTTGAACATCTGTTTTGATGGATTTGTCAAAGAGTTTGACATCATCAAAATGGTAGATGAACCTTGTATAAACAAAAAGGTAGTAGAGAGTATGGTGATGATCCTCGTAGAGTTCGTGGATGACATACTCTTGATAGGGAAAGAGTTTCCTATGCTACGCTCGGTCAATCTCCGCTTATCACAATGATTCTCCATATAGGATCAAAGTGATACCTACTAAATCCTAGGTTTTGGATCTATGAGATAGATCTAAATGGATGTTAGGATACTCACTAGCTGTAGTGAGATGGTATCAGTTGATCCTGGGGAGAATCACTGGAAGGGTTCCAGGGTGATAAAGACGACTGAATGTCAGTCGCAGGCATTGTCTTTACCCTCAGTAAAGGGACGGTATGTTGGAAGAGTTCCAAGCTAGATACCGTGACATACTAGACGATAAAGGCATGATACATCGCTACTTAAGATGCTACCAAAAAGGATGTTTGGGTGTATATTAGTTCATGAGATGAACTACGTTCCTACCATTGTGAGACAATGGAGTTGTGGCTCATGCCGAGGAACACCGGTCCCATCAGTGATCCAGACTTATTCTAAGGCAGCATCGCCTGATCATGGAGATAGTTGATCTCCAGGGTGATCGAGGTTAGGAGAGTAGATTCAGAGGACAACACAGTGGATCCACTCACAAAGGCCTTTTCCCAGAGAGAGACTTTTATGGGATGGTTGAGTATGAGATACTACAACCACTGCTACAGATGGCCCTAGTGCAAGTGGGAGATTGTTAGTTATATGTATGCCCTAGAGGCCATTACTGTACATATGATGTATATTATAGTGGATGTTAGGACGTATATAGGGAGGACTTTCTTGCTCGACATGATAGTATGCTATCTGGTTGATCTTTACCTTAACGTGTATGCTGATTGTCTCTCTGTTACATGTTGGTAAAGCCCTTAGGATCTGTACTTGACTACCTGGACTATGATGCAGATCATACTAGTGGGGATATGGTAGTCCATAAGTACATCCTTCAAGGTCCCTAGTCGTGGGTGTATCGAGACGGGGCATCGATATACCAGAGTAAACTAGCGTATACCTTCTCGACCCATACAGATGGGCGATGGATGATCCCATATCCATCAGTGTTTGACATCAGAGATGGTATACGGGTGCTCAGTAGAGAATGGGTACACTGGACGGACTCGCCGAGAACTCCCAGATGGTATTATACCTCACGTCAGATGGCAGTTCTCTGGTGACATTGGTACAGAGTAGTCTGTTGACCCGAGATCGTCATAGAGTCTTGTGTGGTTCCCACTGTGCTTTGATTTCCATCTTACCACGTCCAAGAGGGCGTGCAAAATGGTGGTTTTTGGGTACAGTCCCGAGTCACATGGAGGCAATGAGCGATAGGAGGGGATTCGTCTCTCCCGGTATAGGGGGTTGATGTTGCGCTGTGTTCGATTGGCTATAACAGGAAATCCCTGGCCAGGGTTGCTGAGATTTACTGGTAAGTGTTACCAGTAGTTTCTCGAATTGTTATAGACCTCATATCGACACGACTTATCGAGCTATTGGGGTCTGACGTTTACCACCCCTAGGCGAGATATGCGACATATCAGACGATCAGACCGGACTGTACGGTAGTGTTACTGGTTGGATTCACAGGAGTGTGAGCGGGCTTGCTCGTCGATCTTCTGATCGCTCAATACCCGGGTGGCCGTTACGTTTAGCAGACCGCTTGCGGCTTGTGGATGTTTGATATGATCATCATCCGCTGCCGGCGTATTGACGAGTCTTTAGAGTCCTACACAGAGGTTTCCTGGCTCAAGCGAAACGAAATAGGAGGGCATATGAGATATGTACGGGACCGAGAATAATACCAGTATGTGATACTGTATTCGATTCTCGCGATGTGACATTGATCGGTTATATGCGATATAGCCGGGTTATCGGATCAAGTGTTGATTCGATAAGTTGTTACTAATGATACTAGTCGGTTATATGCGATATGACCGGATCGTTAAATCAAGTGTTGATTTAATGATTTAATGCATAATAATATATTTGATATATTACTTTGCATTAACTAGTATCGGTTCACTTTAAATGGATTTTCTCGCTCGGGTGTGCACATTGTATAGTCGATATAGTTTTGTGCACTTGCTTGTATCATGTTTGATGATACATGCCTTATGGTTAAGTGTTAAGAATTAAACTATAGTTAAGTGGGTGATTAGGATTTTTGATTTCATTTTATTCATTTATCTTTTTGGAAAAAGAAAAGGCAAAATGAGGAAAATGGTTGCTTTCTTTTGTTCATTCATGAACCTTCATGAAGACTTTGACCAAATGACCATTTTGTCTCATGCTTAACCCTAACCACTCACTTAAACCTTAGTTAACTCTCTACATCTAACCATGGTTAATTATATGATAAGGATTGGTTTTTCTTTTCTTTTCTAATAAATCTTATCATATTATTCTTCTTCTTCTTCCTTGCTTCAAGTGAAGAAAGCTTGCCTCCATCAATGGCAAGTGATGAATTTGAGTGAGAAATCCAAAACTAAAGTCTACCCACTTCCTATTTATTCATCCTCTACCTCTTGCCAAGTAGTAGAGTGTGTTTCCTTCACAAGTTTTCATGGCAAGGTGAAGGTGGAGCTTGATCTAGCGATGCCTCGACGTAGATCATCTTCGGCATGGACATCGACGACCTAGCTCACTTATTCTTCGACGAAGCCGACGCTAGAGCCCGGGAGTTCACTTGGACAGCGAAGGCACTTCGTTGCGGAGCTATGGAGGTGGACAAACGGATCTACAAAGGTTGTATTTCCGTATTCCCTTAGTTAATTGTTAACTAGTTTACTTTTCGCCTAGAAATCTAGCAAACGATCCGTAGTCGGGTCTCTCGGCACCCGTAAAATTTTATAATGGCATGTTCGATGCCTTGTGAGACCTCATTAGGGTGCCTAGGAACCCTACATGGGTACAATATGTTTGTACGCAAGTATGGGGGTACAATATGTAAGCACGCAAGTATGTCATGCAAGGAGTCAAATCCTGATCCAACAATCCTACTGTGTAGTGACAAGGCAATTATCGATGATGAAGTGTGTGAGCCGGCAAGCAGGTGTACGTGGAGCATACGCATCATCGGTAATGGTGATGGTGTCCTGACAGCATGGGTTTAATATAATATAAATCACAAGTATATAAGCATGCAATGCGCTAATAACAACATGAATATATGGAAATGGAAGGTAAATGCAACAATAAGGAATCTACATTAGTTATACGAGTCATACAGTTTGTCATTTGCAATCACACGAATCATGGTGTTTGGAAAAATAGGGGCTACGGTGTTTTTTTTAAGAAAAAAGGTACGTCCTTTGAAATATCCGTAGAATCCCTTGGCATGTCTTTAAAATACTCACAATTCGTTAGTTTTGAAATAGGTATGACTCGAGTATAGTCTAACATCTACAAGTAGCTACAGGACTAAACTAAAAGACTCATCGAAAGGGTAAGGTAAAACCACCTAAGTCTGAGTCGATATATATAAATATAATAGTCGATGATCCCACCTCAATAGTATCACATACGATACAATATATAACATGACATCCTCGAGTCAAGAGTGCGGATCTATCATCAATATAAAGCTCGTACGGTAAATCCATCGTACGGCAGCCCAATCTAGGTATGGGTCGAATCTCACATTTATCTCATCATTTATCTGGTATCCATATCATCATATCCTGTATTAGGGGTACTGATCAAGGTCTAGTACAAACTGATACCATCTGCATATATATATATATATATATATATATATATATATATATATATATATGCGTGTATGAAAACTCGCGCCTAAAGACCCGCTATAATCCCATGTGGTATCTCATAATACAAATCAAGACATATCACCGATCTCATGGCATCATGCCTAATCTCATCGTCTCATCTCCAAGTACCATGTATAATCCTCATCATCCATGTATAGGTATACGTATATACATATACATTGTCCCATACCTATGTATGTGTATATATATATACATATCCCCATATACGCACAAGTAAAACAAAGTAAGTATGTGTGTGCGTGTGGGTGTAAACATCATTCTAGGGTTCGTGATTAAACTAATTAACGACACTATCATCCAAGTACACTAAAGTTATCCATGACTCCCCAAAGTCTATCTAGATAATCATAAACTCACAATAAACATATAAATATATCCATATAATGTATACCATACATTACACTACGAACTGCGGGGGTGCTATACGCCATCCACCCGACTTCCCCCATAGATATAGATCTACTCACCTTGATCCTCGCTTGATGGAGTCGATGACTCCACGCTCATCCTCGTCGTCTTCAAATCCACGTGGGGGCACCTACAACCAATACACAATCGCAAATGCATATTAAAATCAAGTCGGAAAACCAAAACGGCACACGTTTCGCTCATAGGTTAAAACCTATAGCCTACGCCTGCAAAACCACCAAACAACCCCCGTCGCTAACGTACAAATATCTGACGACGGAACACAAAATCAAATACCAAATCCCGAATTAAAACGAAGTCGCAAAATAATGCAACAATTCAAGAAAATGGTCCCAGATTTTACCCTAAGTGAAATTAGCCAATTTTGCACGGATGGAGGGTCTAATTTAATGGAGATAAAGCCCTGGACCAAACACACATCATTTCCACTCTACCCATGCCGTAATTTGTTGCCATAACTTAGAGTGGGGGTCTCAGGTTTTGGGTATAGGTTCTAGGTTGCCTGCACATCTCTCAGTCTTCGCTAAATATTTTTCAGGTCACCCGGGTTATAACAAATCACTAAAACACATCACAATTCTCACAAATTCCCGATATCAGAGTTTCTAAGTTTGTGGTTTATGGTTTAAGTCTCTGTTTTAGTTCAATTTACCATCACAACAAGGGTTATAGTCCCTAATTACACCTCAATTGCACCTTTGGAATCAATTCAAACCCTAATCCCTAACTTGGAATTTTCAAAATTCGCAAAACTACACAATATCGATTCTAAACTTGTATGGACGCTTAAGGAATTGAAATACTATTCTAATGGTGCAGAAATTACCTCATTTGGCAACTCAAGAAAATTCTTGAGTTGCCCCAAGTCTTCAAAATCCGATTTTTCTTGGTCCAAAGTGTTTGTATTGAGCTTGTGTATGTTTTTAATAAAGCGGAGATGATGTTTTGATGTGTTTTTGAGTGTGTTGTGAGGGTTTTTAGAGGAGGGAGGAGATGGAGCTGCCATGAGAGGAGAAGGAGGAGGGAGAAAAGGTGAAGAGGGAATGAATAACAAGAGCCATGCCCAAGGTTTGACCCTTCATCCTCTCTCTCATGCCCATGCCTAATTCTTTAATATTTTCATTTTTCTTTTGTTTTGTTGTCTTTTAAATTTTGAATAGGAAACCCAAATGAAACCATGGTAGAAAATGTAACAAGTATTTGTAAATGTAACAAATATGAAAAATGACATGGTGCATGTCGTGTGCACAAATCCGGCTTAATACAGGATTAGTGATATCTAATCACGATTAGTATTAAAAGTAATATAATTAATTATATAAAAATCTATAAATGCTCAAATCTTATAAAGCACCCTCTTTTCAGTAATTCCCAAAATTGTCCAAATATTTTTCCACTTTATCGGTATTTAATTATACCGAAATATTAAAATATTCATAATATTTATTATTTAATTATAAAAATTCCCAAAAATAATATTTTATTTTTCTGAAATATTACAGTCTTCCCCCTTTAATGAAATTCGGTCCCGAATTTAAATTTAAACCACTAAATACTAAAACATTTCAGTTAAATGACTATGTCATCGGGGCTCCGAAATCATAAATACTTAAACACATCGTAGCGCAATGCATGCTCATGAAAAACGAGTATATAAACCATAATCAAAACTCCATCAAGTATCATGCAATCATCGGAGTTATGACGAAGACACTAATGTCAAAGCCTAAAACGAAAACCAACATAATACACATCAACTATGCATGTAAACATCATTAAAACATCTGAAAGGAATGCATGCCAAACACTTTTTCCAATCGCCGTGCAATGCGCATATCATTGCATAGTGGCGGAAGTCTATTGTAAGAAAATAACTACATATATGTATAAATATATCTTTTATTTAACATACACGTCCCGCCGTTTTAAAAATAGAAGGGTTTCCTTTATAATTGTTCCGTGTCATCTCGGACACGTAGGTAAATACTGAGACTATAGCTCATTTTTGGAATCCCTTCGATAACTATTGATGCATGAAAAAACATATTTAGGTACCGTCCTCTGACTAGTCCTGCTCAGCTACTGTACCAAATAGTAAATACATGAAACATACTGCTCAAAGGAAATCAATCCCAAAAGGTATATAAGACTGCCACGTGCATCTGGTGCACAAAGAAATCGAAATCAATGAATGTGCCATAAATGTGCACAGAAATAAAATCTAAGTTCAACGGGTGTGCACGAACACCTGTCAAAGGCAACGGGTGTGCCTGACAGCAATATCAGGTGCATCAGATATGCACGAAGAATCTCGATTTTAGTGCATCTGGTGTGCACTAAAATCGCATCAGGCGCCCAAGCATGCGCAAGAATCCAAATCAAGTGCAAAACGTGCACGAAAACAATTATCGAGTATCACAATCGAAATCGACAATATACAACACATCTCAATCCAAATCCAAATTAGGTATACCGTGGTATATAATCTCACAACCATGTGCATCAGCGTGCACAAAATGGAATCAAAATAATGAAAGTGCATGAAAACTAAGCCGAAAGCATAAGTCAAATCACATGCATACTAAAAGTATGAAATCAAAATCAACATTTCGAATGACATCAAATCGAAGTCAAGTGCAACTGTGGTGCACAAAATCTCAATAATGTAAATAAATCGCCCAAAATACCGAAATCAAAAATGATGAAAATAGTCCAGCTCTAGCACATCCTCTAAAGATTTCTGGTCACTCATAACATGTCTCGTCGACGATGACGAACTCTGGCCAACTGTCATGGTCACTCATAACATGTCTCGTCGACGATGACGAACTCTGGCCTACTGGGTGTGCGCAATATGACCGATCCTGGGTCCAAGTATTCTAGAAAGGTTCTGTCGAAGTCTCCCCTAAATCTCGTTTCTGCCGAACAGCCCGGAAGTTATCACCCTTTATTAAATCTATTTCTTGTTCCGAAACGGCTGCATATTCATCGCGACTCCTTCTGGAAGATATATCTATATACAACGCCTCTGCATGCCTATCACATCTCTGATGTCAGCGGAGTGGAATGTCATCTCATCAAGATCTCGTACGAACCTCTTACTCCACTTTTCCCCAATGTCGGCTGATTCGAACTCGTCTCTTCGTGGCTGTGTGGACTGCGCTCCAACGGTTATACTCGTATCTGGAGTCTCCTAAGCAATATATCCCATCATATGATATCCGAATGACGTCGAACCTTTTGATCGATTCGTCAAAGTTCCATAATCCCCCAAGAGCTCACGATCTTGAGTACAGTTTAATAGTATTCCAGTACTTGTCACAGCACCTATGGACCAGCCGTAGAAGGGCAAACCCAAGCCTCATTAATGGTACCGCTGAACTGCTGCAAACCCTAAGGTTTCAAAGCGTTCTCATGGTCATTATATCGAGTTAGGGTTTCATTCTTCTAGAGGGTCCACGGAATTACTTGCATGTTTCTCCAAATACTTTAAACTTGAAAAAATGGGTTTCTGACATTCGATCGTCTTCTATCGACTCCCAACGTACCTGCGTGAAGTCGTCTCTAGCTGGAATCAATCAATATGATGACCTAGCATCGTGGTAGGCAACGGATCACATGTCCTAGTCATTTCCTCCCTGGGTGACTAGCGATCTTCTATCATATCTCTAAGTACAACTCGTGCGGCAATAGCTCCAACATCTGGGGCGATATCTCGTCATTCGCAGCAACAACTGGCTCATTCTTCCGCACGCTGAACAGTGCCTCAATCATCAAGTATAATCAGGGCATCGACGGTCATCATATTCTGGCTAGCCTCTAGCAGTGGCCCAATCCTCTGGTGCTGATCTGCACGTCCGAGAAATCTTGTAAAAGCGATCCATCAAATGCTCATGGCGCGAAAACACAATAAAATGACGCATCTATGCAAATCGTGTGTCCCTTGAATCACGCCCTGGTCAGTCCTCGCCCGTAACGAGCTCATGCTGACGTAACTCTAGCCGTAGCATTCTCTGCCCGTGTAATCGTGGCATCAAAACTATAACCAATAATGATGAGGATAGATCATTGGAATGAATATAATGCTGTGCAAGGAAATGTACATCCTAAGGCTTCTTAAGCGGTGTAGCATATCGTAAGTATGCCGCGGAACATACACACGGTGTGTCACTCTCCTTAAGTCACCTACTCCATCAACCAAGGTCAACCTACGCGACGAAATTTCGAGTCTAATACTCTCTCGACCAAGTCTAAGTTCCGTAAGATCAAGCCTAGATTCCGTATATATACAAACGCCCTAGGCTCCGTATAGTCAAACATAGACTCGAACCAAGGTTAACGTAGCACTCTGATACCAACTTTGTCCCGAACCAAAATGGCACTTGAATCATATGAAGTCTACAGGATCCCATCTAATTCAAGTAAGCCAAAAACCCAGAAATCTAAACCATTTTAAATAGAAGAAGGTGAAAGAACTTGTTTTAAAGTTGCGTATAATCATTTTGAAAAGTCGTTGTAAACATTTTTAAAACATCATATCTTTACCGAAAATTTTGGCAGAGTCTCCTTTGTAAATACTTGCCCCAAAAGAGGTACAACATGAATAATGTGAATAAAAGCATCCCCAAGCGGGAGCTAGCTCTTCGTCAATTGACGGTCACAACCACGCAAGCAATAATATACAACGCCGAAGGGTGAGGATCAAAACTCAAAATGAAACTCAAATAATCAAGAAAACCATAATAATACAAGGTGCGACTCTAAGGTCGAAAGAATATACAACTGGTTTTCTAAGTCTGAAATAATATACAAGTCTGGTTGATGGAGTTTTACTAGATACAACTGAATATAAATATACAACGGTGGCCCTGATGTGAGTGAACCCACCTGCCAAAGCAATCACCCGGAATGGGAGTAGTGTGCCAGAAAGCCACAATGAAATCTGTACGGCAAAAACCTGCAAGAACTGTGGCACAACGGGGGTAAGTTGCCAACTCGTGAGTAGAAAACATCACAGAGCAGAAATCGTATGTATGACTCAGTCCTAGGTCAATACGATCAGTAGTATATATCCTCAACATGATAAAGTCTGAAGCATGATAAGGTGGCAAGGGTAAACATCTAAACATAAGTGTAATACCAAGTTCTTGTATCAGTGCCTCAGGTAGCAAGATATCATAAATATGAGGTATGATCAATATAATCAACATGAATCATTGTCAACTATATCATGAAGTCTATAAGTATGTGGATATCATCCAACTATGAAATCAATGCATGTATGCATGTGGATCTCATCCACGTGTCAACCAATGACACAACAAAATCATGCATGTAAAAGTCATAAAAGCATATGCATGAAAGTATGAGGATATAAATTAACATGTGTCCCTCGCGACACATCAAAATCATGGAACCTAAGTGTCCAGCATCGATACTCGAAACATCATGAAACCCGTGCCCAGCATCGGCACGTAAATCCTCATATCTTTCGGGCTCCATCAGTCCAGATCGGCCCATAACATCTCTCGACTCTGGTCGGTATCCTCCGGATAGCCGCCAGGTCCAACCAATCACCAGTAGGTACTAGTCACCCTGCCAGGCTTATTGTCTACTCCACGAAAAACATTTCTTGCCCCGGGGAACTATACCGGGTCCTCCATGAACCCGCAAACGGATCATCCACCTCCTCGAATCGGGTTTCTATCATACGTCTCAGAACTGAGAAAACGCATGGTGGACGCACTGAAATATCATATCAAGAGAAACCTGGTTTTTAAAATAATATATACATTCTTTTGAAATATCCAAGGTTCTCAAATCCAGAAATCTTATGAAAACAGCATATCTCAATATGTATAATCTTAAAGTATGATGTATACGACATCTAACAGAAATGTAAGTATATCCGTATATCATGCAACATGGAACAGTAATATGCACATATCAAGGGAAAACCGCTCTTTCAAATGAATCCAGTTTTAAAATATATCTTGCGTTTTCTAAATCTCCAAAATCAAGCCAGAATCATTTATGTATGTGAAAATATGTATGCATGCAAGTACGGGTGTACAATATGTATGTACGAAAGTATGGGTGTACAATATGTATGTACGCAAATATATCATGCAAGAAATCATATCCTGATGCAACAATCCTACTGTGTAGTGACATGGCAATTATCGATGATGAAGTGTGTGAGCCGGCAAGCAGGTGTACGTGGATCATACGCATCATCGGTAATGGTGCTGGTGTCCTGACAACATGGGTTTAATATAATATAAATCACAAGTATATAAGCATGCAATGCGCTAATAACAACATGAATATATGGAAATGGAAGGTAAATGCAACAATAAGGAATCTATATTAGTTATACGAGTCATACAATTTGTCATTTCAAATCACACGAATCGTGGTGTTTGAAAAAATAGGGGCTACGGTATTTTTTTAAGAAAAAGGGTACGTCCTTTAAAATATCTGTAGAATCCCTTGGCATGTATTTAAAATACCCACGATTCGTTAGTTTTGAAATAGGTATGACTCGAGTCTAGTCTAACATTACAAGTAGCTACAAGACTAAACCAACAGACTCATCGAAAAGGTAAGGGAAAACCACCTATATATATAAATATAATAGTCGGTAATCCCGCTTCTGTTAGTTGTATGTATGCCCTAGAGGCCAGTATTGTACAGATGATGTATATTATATTGGATGCTTGGACATATATAGAGTTGACTTTCTTGCTCGATATGATAGTATGCTATCTGGTTGCACTTTATCTTAACATGTATACTTGTCTCTTTATACTGTCTTAGAGTTACATGTTGGTAAAGCCCTTAGGATGTGTACTTGACTAGCTGGACTATGATGCGGACCATACTAGTGGGGACATGGTAGTCCATAAGTACATCCTTCAAGGTCCCTAGTCGTGGGTGTATCGAAGCGGTGCATCGATATACTAGTGTAGACTAGCATATACGCTTCTCGACCCATGAGATGGGCGATGGATGATCCCATATCCATTGGTGTTTGACATCAGAGATGGTATACGGGTGCTCAGTGGAGACTGGGTACACTGGACGGACTCGCCGAGAACTCCCAGATGGTATTATACCTCACGTCAGATGGCAGTTCTCAGGTGACACTTGTGCAGGTTAGTCTGTAGACCTGAGATCGTCATAGAGTCTTGTGTGATTCCCACTGTGCTTTGATCTCCACCTTACCACGTCCATGAGGGCGTGCAAAATGGTGGTTTTTGGGTACAGTCCCGAGTCACATCGAGGCAATGAGCGATAGGAGGGGTTTCGTCTCTCCCGGTATTGGGGGTTGATGTTGCGCTGTGCTCGATTGGCCGTAACAGGAAAGTCCCTGGCCAGGGCTGATCAGAGATTTGCTTGTAAGTGTTACCAGTAGTTTCTCGACCCGTTATGTGCCTCACATCGACACGACTTATCGGTTATTGGGGTCTGACGTTTACCACCCCTAGACTTGATATGCGACATATCAGACGAGGAGACCGGACTGTACGGAAAGTGTTGCCGGTTGGCTCGACGGGAGTTATAGCATGTTCTCTTGTTCTCTTCTGATCGCACAATACCCGGGTGGTCGTTACGTTTAGCTGACCGCTTGCGGCTTGGGGGTGCTTGATATGATCATCACCCACTGCCGGCATATTGATGAGTCTCAGAGTCCCACAATGGAGTTTTCTAGTCCAGGCGAAACGTTGTGGTGCGCGTATGCGATATGCGCATGGACCCGATTAAAATACGCGTATAGGATACCGTATATTGATCGGGCGGCTTGCTTTTGGTTAGGGCCGTATGTGATATGGCCGGATTGATAAATCAAGTGTTGATTTATCATTTAACCATTAGATTCTCACTAGAAATCCTTTCTTGTTTTCTATGGATGTATGGATGCATGTATGCATTCCTTATTGTTTCATGCACATATGGATGTGCATGAACACATGCATACATACATCATACTATCATGGTTGATTATACAAGGAAATGGTGGCAATATAAAACTCACACCATGGGTTTCTATTTGGATTATTATTTGATTTTTGGTTTAAAAAAAATGGATAAAGGAAAAGATAATTCATGATTAGTTTCTACATCCTTCTTGACCTAACCATTCTCACCCACCACTTGACCATGGATTACTTTTCCTTTTGTGTTTTTAACTCAAGTTCAATAATATCTTAACCATGGTTTGATATGAGAAGAGGAAAATATATATTGATATATTTTCTATTTTTCTTTCATGAGTCATTCTTATCTTCTTCTCAAATTGCCATCATCTTCTTCTTCCTCTCTAGTTTTTTTGTAGTGAGCAATATACTCATCAAGATTGGATTTTGAAGTGAGAATAAGAACCACAACATCATTCTACACAAGTTTAGCCAATTTGTTTAGAGCGTTAGCTTCATTTCGTTCACTTGATCGGATAAAGTTGCAAGCTTGGACAAAGCGGACTCCGGGTGGATCATCGGTGACCTCGAGGAGTTCAAGCGGAGCTTTTGCAGACCCCAAGTAGCCGAGGAGTCTAGCATAGGGACCTACAAAGGTTGTACTCTCAAAACCCTAGCCTTTCTTTCATATGATGATGTGAAAAATTTAGAAACCCTAATTTTTCTAGGAACGATTCTATGTTCGTTAACTTAGCACCCTAAAGACTCTACCTTTGGTTCATGTGATACTTCCAAACCCTTGATGAGGTGCTAGGCTAACCCAACATTGGTATCAGAGCTACTAGGCATTGGATGTCGACCTATGGGGGGTTCTCACTGTGTGACAGTGTGGCGAAGCATAGGCTCTTACCCCCAGGGTGTCCCGAGACCGGAAGGTGTTCCGGCGGGTTGTAGTCCTCGTGAGGGGGCATGCGTAAAAAGTAGCCGCTGAGGGACCCGTTGGTGCCACGGCGACCCCATTGGATGGGGTTGCTGCCTGACCTACATTGGTATCAGATCCGACCTAGAACATTAGGCGACACTTTAGCGAAGTAAAAACTCCGATCGAACCGAAATACAGATTTTTTTGACGCTCTCTGGTCGTTTTTTCAAAACTGCTGTTTTTCAGAATTAAAAATATGTAAAAAATTCAGTAGGTAAATATAAGAATTACTGTATAAAAATGATGCGATGAACAGTTATTCTTGCCGCGGAAACACGGCCATTTACATCAATCAATGCATCATTTTCATACAGTAATGCTGGGTTCTGCTTGTATATTTTTTAGGGTATTTTTAATCTGAATTTAGTGCTGAAAATTCTGGAGATGGTTGTGGACTCGACGATTCGATCGGAATTTTGATTTCGTGTCTTTTCGGGATATATTGAAAGTATTGAGGTGTTTGAACGAGTATCATTTGCTCACTTTTCACGGGGTTTCAATATTCTGGAGATACGTGCAAGTTTTGTGGTGGACCCTCTAGAAGACAACAAACCTTAACTCGATTATGTGACCGTCTTGAACTGCCCTTTGAACCTTAGGGTTTGGGGCAGTACGGCGTGCCACATGTGAGGTGTTGGCTTGACCCTTCTACGGCTGGACCGCTACTACTGTACACACTCCGGGTTTCTGAACTCCGCTCAAGTGTTGAGCTGTAGGGAATCTTGGGTATTTGATCGTTCGTTCGAAAACTTTAATACTGTCTGTTTATCTGGAATGTGATGCAATGTGTGGAATTCATATTATAAGACATTAAATACGAGGTATGTGATACTTCGCAATTACGATGTCTAAAGAGAATGTGGATTCCAAATATTGTTGTTTTACACTTTCTTTTCTGTGACCATAACTGTTGTATGTATTTACCGATTGTCGTTGCTATATGTCGACGACAATCGGTGTATGCATACTTACTTACGTTGATGATATGAGATATTATGTGTTGCTGAGATATGATGTGCAGGATTGTCGCGATTGAATAGCCGGGGGGTTTTATGTGAGATGAGAGTTTTATATTTTCATTCATGTAAATTCAAATGTAATGTAATATTCTTTTATTTGGGGCACTTCCGGGTTGAGGTCGATGCCACCTGTGTTGTATATTATTTACTTTTCCGCATTAGGATGGACCCAAGGAGGGGAGCATGGGTGACCGGGTTCTGGGGTTCAGTGGGAGGCCATCTCGAGGAGTCGAGACTGGGTCTCCTAAACTCCAGAATTGGTAGGGTCGCTTGCCGCTCTTGTAGGGGTCCAGGGTGTGGGCTTGGCTATTCATCGCGGCTGTGGAATCCGTATTTTCTATTGCTGGCTAAATACTAAATATGGACATCCTAGTATATCCCACATTATATCTATGTTTCTGCTGCGGTATCTGTGATGTGATCATTTGATATGTTCTGATGGATACAGTATATAGTATATATGATATATTATATAGACGTTACTTATGTTTTACACCCGCACTAGCCCTGCCCTGCTCTGCCGTTAGTTACCTAACCTAACGGTGCACGAGGGGACATCGAGGCGAATGCGGATGGAATAAGTGTACGTCATATTTATCAGTGATGTTTAGGTGACTTAACTGATGGGACTTCATTAATGTGATTAATGAAAGAAAAGAAACCTAAAAGATGTTGTAGAATCAAATTTTAAATAAAAAGGGTAGCTACAGTTTTGTTTTGCATAGTGGTATATATGATATACCCTGCACCTTATTCGTTAAGGAATGAGCCGAGATCCCTTCACCGGGAGTGACCTCTTTAGCGAAACTGGCAGATGCTACAACACTCGGTTTGCTTTTGATTGCTTTTGGAGTTTTGCTTTGCACAGTGATATATATGATATATCCCGCACCTTATTCGATGAGGAAAGAGCCGAGATCCCTTCACCGGGAGTGACCTCTTTAGCAAAACTAATAAAAGCCTCAAAATCACTCCATTTCAAAACTTCACTTGATTCTACAACGATATCAAGTTCTTACGCTCATGGTTTTCAGAAAAACCTGCGTAGCCCTCCGTCAATTCAGATCTGTAATATTTAGTATTTGTGCTACGGTTGTTTGGCATGCGTCAAGGCGTAGTGTACAGTAGCTGATTATTACTTATCTGTAGCATGAGATGCGATTGGATTAAGGTATTCGTACGGCGTTGTTTGGCATGCGTCAAGGGTCGTACGTGTGGGTTTAATTCAATCACGAATTGTACGGGTTGAACTTGACTAGCGGACAATGGGTTGTTTGGCATGCGTCATGGTCATAGCATGCTAGGGGCAAAATATTATCGGGAATTTCAAGTGTTGAGATTTGCAATGAGATTGCATACCTTCTATGAGATAGTTGGATCCCGATACCCACTGCGAGTAATTTTTACTCCTGGGAGAGTTTTACACAGGACGATTAGCCAATCAAGTAGGTGTCTAGAAAGGTGTCAACGGGGTTACGCCTCTGGGAAAACGAGGTTTACTTTAATTAGGTCCGTGCGAAAGCACGGGGAACCTCCCTCAAAGTACCGACACTGGCCTGGCTGAAAGATCGGCGAAGTTGTAGGGTGTAATTAATCCCGGCTAATCTTTCCTTTTAGGGTTTGAAGGAAGATTTGATAAAAACCAGTGGGAGCCATCCTGATTAGATAAGATAATAACCAATCTGATCTTGCAAGAGCATACGCTAAAGTGTTTTCTTCTCTCTCTCTCCAGGTAGCGACCATGTCATGCCTTAATCAAGATAATAATATGGATGTATTGACCGACCCCGCATGTTATACTGTGCAGGGGAACGTTGGACCCGTTCTTTCTTATAAGAGTTATAAGACTGAACAGGGAATAGGAGAATATCTAGATTCTCAAGCCGCCCAAAAGAACATGCATGTTGATGCATCTTCTTCAGGTGTGTTAGTTATTGAGAACTGTTTCTCAGTTCACCCTACGTCCTGGGTATTAGATACCGGATCAGGATCCCACATATGTAAAATGTTACATGGGCTATGGAAAGGTAGAGAACTAGGAAAAGGTGATCATTCTGTTCAAGTAGGGAATGGGGAAAATGTTGCAGCCAAAGCAGTTGGCGAGTATCACCTAGTATTACCAAGTGGTAATATACTGATTTTAAATGAATGCTATTATATACCAAACATGATGTGCAACATTATTTCAGTTTCTTTATTAAGTAAAGAAAGATATAATTTTGTAGTAAAGGATAATGTTATGAACATATTCCTAGATCAAAAGTTGATTGCATCAGGCTCGCTACATAATGGCATATTCATTCTAAATCAAAATACAGTCCTCAATATACAAAACACACACAAGAGGAAAAGTTCAGAAATGAACGAATCCTTCTTGTGGCATTGTAGACTTTGTCACATCAATGCGACACGACTAGCTAAGTTGCATAAGGATGGATATTTAAATCCGTTTGAATTTTTATCTTATGACACTTGCCAGTCATGTCTCAAAGGCAAGATGACCAAAACTCCGTTTACGGGACACGGAGAAAGAGTTATGGAACTCTTAGGGCAGATACATAGTGATGTATGCGGTCCCATGTCTACACATGTCAGGGACGGTTCTTCCTACTTCATTACATTCACTGACGATCTCTCTAGATACGGACATGTGTTCTAGATAAAACACAAGTCTGAAGCTTTTGAGAAATTCAGAGAATATAAGCACGAAGTAGAGAACCAAACAGGCAAAAGTATTAAGATCCTTCGATCTGATCGAGGAAGAGAATACTTGAGCAATGATTTTCTGGATTATCTAAAAGAGTATAGGATTCTCTCTCAGCTCACTCCTCCTTATACACCACAGCACAACGGTGTATCGGAACGGAAAAACCGCACCCTATTAGATATGGTGCGCTCAATGATGAGTACAGCAGAGTTACCTATTTCCTTCTGGGGATATGCGCTTGAGACAGCCATGGACCTATTGAATAGAGTTCCTACCAAATCAGTGCCTACCACTCCATATGAGATATGGAAAGGGAAAAGACCACATCTTAATTACATTAAGATATGGGGTTGTCCAGCCTATGTCAAAAGACAAAATCCGGATAAACTCGAGGCAAGATCAGTCCTATGTAAGTTTATAGGATATCCCAAAAATTCACAAGGGTATATCTTCTACCACCCCGAGGAACAAAAGGTGTTTGTTTCTCGACATGCCACTTTCTTAGAAAAAGGTTTTCTTATGAAACAGACAAGTGGCATTGAGGTAGAACTGGAAGAGGTTCCAGCGACACAAACTATAACAGAAGACTTGGTAGAACCAGAGGATTCAGTAGTACCTGACGAACCCCAGCCGCTCCGCCGATCTAGCAGGGTTTCTCATCCGCCTGAGAGATACTACGGTTTTCTCATTGATGGTGGAAGCGAGGATTGCATCATGGAAGATGATGACCCAACTAGCTTCGAGCAGGCCATCACGAGTAAGGACTCGGTGAAATGGCTAGATGCAATGCGGTCTGAGATGGAATCCATGTACACCAACAAAGTATGGACTTTGGAAGTTGCTCCTGAAGGGGTAAAACCCATTGGGAGCAAGTGGATCTTCAAGAAAAAACTTGGTGTAGATGGGAAAGTGGAGACTTTCAAAACTAGACTTGTTGCAAAGGGTTTTCGTCAAAGACCAGGTATGGACTATAACGAAACCTTTTCTCCAGTGGCTATGCTTAAATCCATCCGGATCATGCTTGCCATCGCTGCATATCATGACAACGAAATCTGGCAAATAGATGTTAAGACCGCCTTTCTAAACGGTGATTTAGAAGAGTGCATGTACATGACTCAGCCAGAGGGCTTCGTAGACAGTGGGAGCAGCGGGAAGGTGTGCAAGCTGCTTAAATCCATTTATGGATTAAAGCAAACATCGTGGAGTTGGAACATCTGCTTTGACGTCGTTATCAAAGAGTTTGATTTCGTCAAAAATGTAGATGAACCTTGTATCTACAAGAAGGTGGCAGAGAGTAAGGTTGTCTTCCTTGTATTGTACGTGGACGACATACTCTTGATAGGAAATGATATTCCTATGCTGCAAAGGTCAAGGTCTTCTTATCACAAAGATTCTCAATGAAAGATCTTGGTGATGCCTCCTGCATATTGGGAATTAGGATCTACAGAGATAGATCCAAACGGATATTGGGATTGTCCCAATCCAGGTACATTGACACCATACTAAAGAGGTTTGGTATGGAAGAATCCAAGCGTGGGAACTTACCCACGATCTCTAGAGTCACTCTCTCCAAAGAGATGTCTCCCAAGACTGATTTGGAGAGAGCTCGCATGCAAGGGATATCCTATGGTTCGGCTGTAGGCTCTATCATGTACGCGATGCTGTGTACCAGACCCGATGTAGCATACTCACTATGTGTAGTGAGCAGGTATCAAGCTGATCCTGGAGAGAGTCACTGGACAGCTGTGAAGAGCATTCTCAAGTACTTACGAAGGACTAAAGAGATGCTCTTGGTGTATCGTAATGGAGAACTCCAAGTGAAGTCCTTTACCGATTCGAGCTTCCAGAGTGATAAGGATGACTCTAAGTCGCAGTCGGGATTTGTCTTTACCCTTTACGGAGGGGCGGTTAGCTGGAAGAGTTCCAAGCAGGAAACCGTGGCAGACTCGACGATGGAGGCTGAATACATCGCTGCCAACGATGCTGCCAAAGAGGCCGTCTGGATCAAGAAGTTCATTACTGAACTTGGAGTGGTTCCATCCATTGAGCATCCAATACCTTCGTATTGTGATAACAATGGAGCGGTGGCTTTGGCCAAGGAACCAAGGTCCCATCAGCGATCCAGGCATATTCTGAGGCGGTATCACCTGATCCGGGAGATAGTTGATCGCCGGGAGATCGAGGTCAGGAGGGTTGACACGAAGAATAACACAGCGGATCCACTCATGAAGGCCATTCCCCAGACACAGTTTGAGAGATTCTTTGGGATGCTCGGTATGCGATACTACAGCAGCTGGCCCTAGTGCAAGTGGGAGATTGTTAGTTGTATGTATGCCCTAGAGGCCAGTATTGTACAGATGATGTATATTATATTGGATGCTTGGACATATATAGAGATGACTTTCTTGCTCGATATGATAGTATGCTATCTGGTTGCACTTTATCTTAACATGTATACTTGTCTCTTTATACTGTCTTAGAGTTACATGTTGGTAAAGCCCTTAGGATGTGTACTTGACTACCTGGACTATGATGCGGATCATACTAGTGGGGACATGGTAGTCCATAAGTACATCCTTCAAGGTCCCGAGTCGTGGGTGTATCGAGATGGGGCATCGATATACCAGTGTAGACTAGCGTATACGCTTCTCGACCCATGAGATGGGCGATGGATGATCACATATCCATTGGTGTTTGACTTCAGAGATGGTATACGGGTGCTCAGTGGAGACTGGGTACACTGGACGAACTCGCCGAGAACTCCCATATGGTATTATACCTCATGTCAGATGGTAGTTCTCAGGTGACACTTGTGCAGGTTAGTCTGTAGACCCGAGATCGTAATAGAGTCTTGTGTGATTCCCACTGTGCTTTGATCTCCACCTTACCACGTCCATGAGGGCGTGCAAAACGGTGGTTTTTGGGTACAGTCCCGAGTCACATGGAGGCAATGAGCAATAGGAGGGGTTTCGTCTCTCCCGGTATTGGGGGTTGATGTTGCGTTGTGCTCGATTGGCCGTAACAGGAAAGTCCCTGGCCAGGGCTGATCAGAGATTTGCTGGTAAGTGTTACCAGTAGTTTCTCGACCCGTTATGAGCCTCATATCGGCACGACTTATCGGTTATTGGGGTCTGACGTTTACCACCCGTAGACTTGATATGCGACATATCAGACGAGGAGACCGGACTGTACATGAAGTGTTGCCGGTTGGCTCGACGGGAGTTGTAGCAGGTTCGCTTGTTCTCTTCGGATCGCTCAATAACCAGGTGGCCGTTACGTTTAGCTGACCGCTTACGGCTTGGGGGTGCTTGATATGATCATCATCCACTGCCGGCGTATTGACGAGTCTCAGAGTCCCACAATGGAGTTTCCTAGTCCAGACGAAACGTTGTGGTGCGCGTATGCGATATGCGCATGGACCCGATTAAAATACGCGTATAGGATACCGTATATTGATCGGGCGGCTTGCTTTTGGCTAGGGCCGTATGTGATATGGGTGGATTGATAAATCAAGTGTTGATTTATCATTTAACCATTAGATTCTCACTAGAAATCCTTTCTTGTTTTCTATGGATGTATGGATGCATGTATGCATTTCTTATTGTTTCATGCACATTTGGATGTGCATGCACACATGCATACATACATCATACTATCATGGTTGATTATACAAGGAAATGGTGACAATATAAGACTCACACCATGGGTTTTTATTTGGATTATTATTTGATTTTTGGTTAAAACAAAATGGATAAAGGAAAAGATAATTCATGACTAGTTTCTATATCCTTCTTGACCTAACCATTCTCACCCACCACTTGACCATGGATTACTTTTCCTTTTGTGTTTTTAACTCAAGTTCAATAATATCCTAACCATGGTTTGATATGAGAAGAGGAAAATATATATTGATATATTTTCTATTTTTCTTTCATGAGTCATTCTTATCTTCTTCTCAAATTGCCATCATCTTCTTCTTCCTCTCTCATTTTGCTCTCTAGTTTTTTTGTATTGAGCAATATACTCATCAAGATTGGATTTTGAAGTGAGAATAAGAACCACAACATCATTCTACACAAGTTTAGCCAACTTGTTTAGAGTGTTAGCTTCATTTCCTTCACTTGATCGGATAAAGTTGCAAGCTTGGACAAAGCGGACTCCGGGTGGATCATCGGTGACCTCGAGGAGTTCAAGCGGAGCTTTTGCAAACCCCAAGTAGCCGAGGAGTCTAGCGTAGGGAGCTACAAAGGTTGTACTCTCAAAACCCTAGCCTTTCTTTCATATGATGATGTGAAAAATTTAGAAACCCTAATTTTTCTAGGAACAATTCTATGTTCGTTAACTTAGCACCCTAAAGACTCCACCTTTGGTTCATGTGATACTTCCAAACCCTTGATGAGGTGCTAGGCTAACCCAACAGCTTCAATAGTATCACATATGATACAATATATAACATGATATTCTCGAGTCAAGAGTGCGGATCTATCATCAATATATAGCTCGTACGGTAAATCCATCGTACGGCATCCCAATCTAGGTACGGGTCGAATCTCACATTTATCTTATCATTTATCTGGTATCCTTATCATCATATCCTATATTAAGGGTACTGATCAAGGTCTAGTACAAAATGATACCAACTGCATATATATATGCGTGTATGAAAACACACGCCTAAATGCCCGGTATAATCTCATGTCATATCTCATAATTCGAATCAAGACATATCACCGATCTCATGGCATCATGCATAATCTCATCGACTCATCTCCAAGTACCATGTACAATCCTCATCATCCATTTATAGGTATATGTATATACATATACATAGTCCCATACCTATGTGTGTGTGTGTGTGTATACATATCCCCATATACGCACAAGTAAAACAAATTAAGCATGTGTGTGAGTGTGGGTGTAAACCTCATTCTAGGGTTCACGACTAAACTAACTAACGACACTATCATCCAAGTACACTAAAGTTTTCCATGACTCCCCAAAGTCTATCTATATAATCATAAACTCATAATAAACATATAAATATATCCATATAATATATACCATACACTACATTACGAACTGCGGGGGTGCTATACGCCATCCACACGACTTCCCGCGTAGATATAGATCTACTCACCTTGATCCTCGTTCGATGGATTCGATGACACCACGCTCAACCTCGTCGTCTTGAAATCCACATGGGGGTACCTACAACCAACACACAATTGCAAATGCGTATTAAAATCAAGTCGGAAAACCAAAACGACACACGTTTCGCTTATAGGTTAAAACCTATAGCCTACGCCTGCAAAACCACCAAATAACCCCGTCGCTGACGTACAAACAACAGACGACGGAACACAAAATCAAATACCAAATACAAAATTAAAACGAAGTCGCAAAACAATGCAGCAACTCAAGAAAATGGTCCCAGATTTTACCCTAAGTGAAATAAGCCAATTTTGCACATATGGAGGCTCTAATATACTGGAGATAAAGCCCTGGACCAAACACGGATCCTTTCCACTTTACCCAGGACGCAATTTGTGGCCAAAATGAGTAAATTTGCGGCCAGAACTTGGAGTGGGGGTCTCAGGTTTTGGGTATAGGTTCTAGGTTGCCTGCACATCTCTCAGTCTTCGCTAAATATTTTTCAGGTCACTTGGGTTATAGCAGATCACTAAAACACATCACAATTCTCATAAATTTCCGATATCGGAGTTTCTAAGTTTGGAGTTTGGGATTTAAGTCTCTGTTTTAGTTCAATTTACCATCACTACAGGGGTTATAGTCCCTAATTACACCTCAGTTGCACCTTTGGAATCAATTCAAATCCTAATCCCTAACTTGGAATTTTCAAAATTCGCTAAACTACAAAACATCGATTCTAAACTTATATGGATGCTTAAGGAATTGAAATGCTATTCTAATGGTGCAAAAATTACCTTATTTGGCAACTCAAGAAAATTCTTGAGTTGCCCCAAGTCTTCAAAATCCGATTTTTCTTGGTCCAAAGTGTTTGTATTGACCTTGTGCAAGTTTTTAATGAAGTGGAGATGATGTTTTGATGGGTTTTTGAATGTGTTGTGACAGTTTTTAGAGCTGGGAGGAGATGGAGCTGCCATGAGAGGAGAAAGAGGGAGAAAATGTGAAGAGGGAATGAATAACAAGAGCCATGCCCAAGGTTTGACCCTTCACCCTCTCTCTCTCATACCCATGCCTAATTCTTTAATATTTTCCTTTTTCTTTTTTTTGGTTTTATTTTTGTTTTCTTTTAAATTTTGAAATAGGAAACCCAAATGAAACCATGGTAGAAAATGTACAAATATTGGTAAATGTAACAAATGTGAAAAATGATATATTGCATGTCATGTGCACAAATCCGGCTTAATACACTATTAGTGATATCTAATCGCGATAAGCATTAAAAGTAATATAATTAATTATATAAAAATCTATAAATGCTCAAATCTTATAAAGCACCCTCTTTTTGGTAATTCCCTAAATTTTCCAAATATTTTTCCACTTTATCGATATTTAATTATAACGAAATATTAAAATATTCATAATATTTATTATTTAATCATAAAAATTCCCAAAAATATTATTTTATTTTTCTGAAATATTACAGTAAGTCAAATGAAAATATATATTAATACACGAGCCTGATCCCAGAAGAGGGCAAATGAGCGTCGGTGCTGGTCGCACCACTCAACATGAAATGGATACTTCTTCACGAGGCGGCTCTCATCTCTCATATACTGGTCGAATCTCTCGGCATAATCGCCGGTATAGAGATAATCAGGGGTAAAGAAGAGGGGGAATGCTTCTCCCCCTAGCTCTATCGGGCCTCAGCACGTGGGACTGATTTGGGCCTCGAGTCCCCGTCTCGGGATGAGGATGCCATTCATCTACAAGAAATACCAAGACAATAAATATTAAGACAAAGTGGTATTAAAAAATCAAGGTTTAACGATAATTGAAGTGTGATATATACCTCCGGCGACAGCAGCACGAGCCTGGGCCCGGGCAGCAGCACGAGCGGACGATAGTTCCTCCTGTGTGGAACTGCCGGTGACCCGGACGTGGACGCATCTCCTCCAACTAGAAAATAAAAATCGATAAAATTACAAGAAGTTCATGTTTATTCTTAAAGGATATGTAAAATGAATAAATATTTTATATTTATTCGTACAAACCGGTAGACTGAGCGGAGGGTATGGAAGTGACGAGAGTGGCCCCTGCATCAGACGTGGATGCACCACATATAATTAGACAATCAAATATTGACTATATAAGTAATTGCAAAAAGAATGTGTATATCAATAATATAACATTCTAAATAAACATGTATACACTATAGGATGTATACACTATAGGATATATAAACATAACCACAGGTGCGGTGGTGGCCTCTACCCGAGATATGGAGGCACCACCTACTGCTAGACAATTAAAAAATGATTATCTAAGAATGTAAGAGCAAAAAGAATGTATGTATATTTATGATTTAGCATTCTAAATCAATATGCATGTACTATAGGATATATAAACATACCTGGAGGTACGGGAGTGGCCTCTATCCCTGATGTGGACGCACCACCAACAGCTAGACAATCAAACATTGACTATATAAGAAATTTTGACATAAATATGCATGTATATCTATTGTATTACATTCAAAATAAATATATGTGCAATATACCTGGAGGTGTGGCAAAGTCCACACGGAAGGAGGCATCCGAAGGGGTCTTCGATCGGGGTGCAAGACCGGCCCTCTGAGGCTCCTAAGCAGCTCTCCGGGCGGCAAAACCGCTCTGCCTCTGCCTCTGCTGGTGCCGTGGCTGGATCTCCTGCCGCCCCTCGCTGCTCCCGTCATTGTCATCAAATCTAGATAAAACGGTTCATGGACACATCAGACGATCATTACATATGCATGCTATATATGTATAGATCGTAAAATGTGAAGTAATAATATAACATTACTGATAAGCTTTTTCGTTTCGTGGATGCATTAGACATATCTACTTGGATTTCATCATTGATATCATTTCTAACCCACACCAAATCCTTTATAATATGCAACCTCCATACTAGGAAACTGAGCTAAAAATCTTGAATCACTCTCTAATGATGTAGACAAGTTCGGATCGTGGATCTAACAAAATAAATTTTACGACAAATACATAACGATATAAGTTTAGATTAAAACTGGTAGTAATAACATATTATTCGAATAACTTACATTATCTGCAACCCAATCGCAAAAATTATCCTGATGATATTTTTCCAATCGTTCATCGTTCCAATCAGGATGCCCCTCACGTACCTCATTAAAATGAATTCTGTTCTCAACAATAAATTATGACATTAATATTATATCATTTTATACACACACAAATACAAATACAACAATTAATCCAAAAAAACCTACTCCCTAATTTTTACAAGACATGCCCTATTGAGGAGGATAAACCGATATATCTTGTTGATAAATATAGTGAATATCCTTTTATAATCATTTTTACCATATGGCCCGTCCTGAATTCTTCAAGGCCGGTTAAGTTTCGTCTCAATGTTCTCGTCCATATAGCGGGAACAAAATGTGGTAGGTTTATCTAGAAGATAACCTTGCATGATAGAACCCTCTGGTCGATTTCTATGGCGTATGTACTTTTTTACAGTGTAAAGGTACCTAAACAAAAATATGTTAAATAAATTAATAGGGGCATACAGGACAATAATAATTTTTAAAAATTTCGCGAAACGAAAAATTCCACGTACCTTTCGATGTGATACATCCATCGATATTGTACCGGTCCGGCTAACTTAGCCTCAGTTGCAAGATGAACCGTCAGGTGTATTATGATATCGAAGAATGATGGTGGGAAAATACACTCAAACTGTAGGGTTCCTAGGCACATCCATGAGGTTTCACAACAGATCAAACATGGCCAATTCAAAATTTTCTATGTGCCGAGAAACCCTAATACAGATCGTTGACTAGAGGTAAGGCGATAAAGATGCTAGTTAACAACTTAACTAAGAGTGAACGGAAAATACAACCTTTGTAGATCCGGTCCTCCACCTCCATAGCTCCGTGATGACGTTCCTCCGCTGCGATCATCGGATCCCGGACTCTGTTGATGGTTTCGTCGGAGAAATGATCGGGCTAGGTCGTCGACTTCGATGCCGAAGATGATCTACGTCGAGGCAACACAAGATCAAGATCCAACTTCACCAAGTCATGAAACTTGTGAAGAAAACACCCTATACTACATGGCATGTGGTAGAGGATGAAGAAATACGAAGTGGGTTTATTTTGGATTTGGATTTCTCACTCTTTTAGTCATGACACCATTGAAGGTAGCATAGTTTTCTTCTTCTTGAAGAAGAAGAAAAAGAATATCATATGTATATTAAAATCAATTGATATTATCATATAGCAATCATGGTTAAGTGTATAGAATAAACTAGGGTTAGGTGAATGGTTAGGTTAAGGAAAAAACAAAATGGTAGATAAAGCTAAGAAGCTTCACGAAGCTTAAGTAAAGATCACATTTTGCCACCATTTCATTTTTGCCAAAAGATAACTAAAATGAATAAGTAATTAAGAAAAGATTAATAAACCCTAACCATTAACCTAAACAAGGTTTAAAGCATATACATACCCAAGTTTGCATGTATCATCAAACATGATACAAACTAGTGCACAAAACTATATCATATATACAATGTGCACTTCAAGTGAGAAAATCCATCTTAAGTGAACCAATACTAGCTAATGCAAAGTAATATATCAAATATATAATTATGCATTAAATCATTAAATCAACACTTGATTTAATGATCCGGTCATACTGCATATAACCGACTAATATCAAGTGTATCAATGTATCGAATCAACGTTTGATTCGGTAACCCGGCTATATCACATATAACCGTCCCATAATACATATCGCGAGAATAGAATACAGTATCACATACCGGTATTATTCTCGGTCCCGCACATATCTCATATGCGCTCCTATTTCGTTTCGCTTGAGCCAGGAAACCTCTGTGTAGGACTCTAAAGACTCGTCAATACGCCGGCAGCAAGTGATGATCATATCAAACACCTACAAGCCGCAAGCGGTTTGCTAAACGTAACGGCCACCCTGGTATTGAGCGATCAGAAGATCGACGAGCAAGCCCACTCACACTCCTGTGAATCCAACCAGTAACACTTACCGTACAGTCCAGTCTGTTCGTCTGATATGTCGCATATCTCGCCTAGGGGTGGTAAACATCAGACCCCAGTAGCTTGATAAGTCATGCCGATATAAGGTCCATAACATAGCATGAAACTACTGATAACACTTACCAATAGATCACTGCAACCCTGGCCAGGGATTTCCAGTTATGGCCAGTCGTGCATAGCGCAACATCAACCCCCAATACCGGGAGAGACGAATCCCCTCCTATCGCTCATTGCCTCCATGTGAATCGGGACTGTACCCAAAAACCACCTGTTTGCACGACTCAGTAGAGCCGTGGTAGGGTGGAAATCAAAGCACAGTGGGAGACACACAAGACTCTATAACGATCTCGGGTCAACAGACTAAGCTGTACCAGTGTCACCAGAGAACTGCCATCTGACGTGAGGTATAATACCATCTGGGAGTTCTCGGCGAGTCCGTTCAGTGTACCCAGTCTCCACTGAGCACCCGCATACCATCTCCGATGTCAAACACCAATGGATATGGGATCATCCATCGCCCATCACATGGGTCGAGAAGATATACGCTAGTCTACTCTGGAATATCGATGCCCCGTCTCGATATTCCAACGACTAGGAACATTGAAAGATGTACTCATGGACTACCCAGGCCCCACTAGTATGATCTACATCATAGTCCTGGAAGTCGAGTACACATCCTAAGGGCTTTATCAACATGTAACAGAGAGACAGAAAGTATACATGTTAAGATAAAGAGCAACCAGATAGCGTACTATCATGTCGAGCAAGAAAGTCCTACCTATATATGTCCCAGCATCCACTACAATATACATCCAATGTACAGTAATGGCCTCTAGGGCATACATATAACTAACAATCTCCCTCTTGCACTAGGGCCATATGTAGCAGTGGTTGTAGTATCTAATACTCAACCATCCCATATAAGTCTCTCTCTGGGAAAAAGCCTTTGTGAGTGGATCCGCCGTGTTATCCTCTGAGTCTACTCTCCTAACCTCGATCACCCTGGAGATCAACTATCTCCATGATCAGGTGATGCTGCCTCAGAATATGTCTGGGTCACTGATGGGACCAGGGTTCCCAGGCCAAAGCCACACTTCCATTGTCGCACAATGGTAGGAACCTAGTTCATCTCATGAACCAATATACACCCAAAATGCCTCTTTGGTAGTATCTTTAATAGCGATGTTACCAGCCTTTATCGTCTAGTTTGCCACGGTATCTAGCTTGGAACTCTTCCAACATACCGTCCCTTCACTGAGGGTAAAGACAATGCCTGCGACCGACATTCAGTCGTCCTTATCACCCTGGAACCTTTCCAGTGATTCTCCCCAGGATCGATTGATACTATCTTACTACAGCTAGTGAGAATCCTAACATCCATTTAGATCTATCTCATAGACCCAAATCCTAGGATTTAGGAGGTATCATCTTTATCCTATTGGAGAATCCATGTGATAAGAGGAGATCGACCGATCGTAGTATAGGAAACTCTTTTCCTATCAAGAGTATGTTGTCTATGTACAATATGAGGATGACCACCTTACTCTCTACTACCTTTTTGTACATACAAGGTTCATCTACCATTTTGATGAAGGCAAACACTTCGACTATCACATTAAAACAGACGTTCCAACTCCGCGATGCCTGCTTTATTCTGTAAAGCAACTTGCACACGTTTCCGCTGCTCCCACTGTTTACGAAGCCCTCTGGCTATGTTCTTATAGACGTTCTCTTCTAAATCATTATTTAGAAAAGTAGTCATAGCACCCAACCACTATATATCGTAGTCATGGTATGTAGCAATGGCAAGTAGGATCTCGACGGACTTAAGCACAGCTACTGGAAAAGGTTTCATCATTATCCATGCCTGGTCGATGACGAAAACCTTTAACAAGTCTAGCTTTGAAAGTCTCAACCTTTCCATCTACACCAAGTAATCTTCTCAAGATATATTTGCTCCTGATGGGGATTTAACCCTTCAGATATAGCAACCAAAGTCCATACTTTGTTGGTGTATATGGATTCCATCTCAGATCGCTAAGCATCCAGCCATTCTTACAGAGTCCCTACTCTCGATGGCCTGCTCGAAACTACTTAGGTCATCATCACATGATGCATTCCTCGCTCCCACTGTCATCGAGAAACCGAAGTATCTCTCAGGCGGATGAGAAAACCTACCAGATCGGCGGAGAGGCTGAGGTTCGTCGGGAACTATTGAATCCTTTGGTTCTGTCAAATCAACAGCTGCAGTTTTGTATAGCTGGAACCTTTCCAGTTGTACAGAACTGACCTTGCCTCGATCTTGCCCGGATTTTTCTTTTGACATAAGCCGGACAATCCCAAATCTTAACTTACTTAAGAGATACGCTCTTCCCATGCCATATCTTATATGGAGTGGTAGGCACTGATTTGATTCGAACCTAATTTAATAGGTATGCAACTTCGCAAGTGCACAACCCCAAAAGGAAATAGGTAACTCAGTAATGCTCATCATAGAGCACACCATATCTAATATGGTGCGATTGCTCCGCCCCGATACACCGTTGTGCTGGGGTGTATTCAGAGGAGTAACACCGAGAGAGAATCTCATTCTCCTTTAGAACAGTCCAAGAATTCCATGCCTAAGTATTCTCCTCCATGATCTTATCATAGGACATAATACTTATACCTGTATTTTGGTTCTCTACTTCTAACCTATATTCTATGAATATCTCAAAAGCTTCGGACTTATGCTTCAACAGGAACATTTGGCTGAATCTTGAGAAATTATCAGAGAACGTAATGAAGTATAAAGAACCAGTCCTGGCATGTGTAGACAGGAGACCTTACATACATCATTATGTATCAATCCCATGATTTTACCAACTCTTTCTCTGTTTCCAATAAACAGAGCTATGGTCATCTTATCTTTGTGACATGACTGGCAAGTTTCACAAGATGTAAATTCAAACTGATTTAAATATGCATCTAAAATGTAACTTAAGCTAGTCGGGTCACATTGATATGATCTAGTCTACAATACCTCAAGAAGGAATCGTTCATTTCTGAACTCTTCTTCTTGTGTGTGTTCTGCATACTAGGAACTGTAGTTTGATTTAGAACGTCAATGCTTTTAGATAACGTGCCTGAACCGATCAAATTTTGATATAAGAAATGTTCAAAACATTATCCAACAATACAAAATTTTATCATTTCTTTACTTATAAAGAGACTGATATGATTTTGTATATCAGGTTCGGTATCTAATAGCATTTGTTCAGAATCAATGTATTTGTAATACAGGGTGACAGTGACCAACAGACCTGGCTGCAACACTTGCACCGTTTTCTGTCTCATGAAACTTATCACCCGTTCTCAGTTCTCTACCTTTCTGTAGCCCATATAACGGATTACATATCTGGGATCCTGTTCCGGTATCAGATACCCAGGACGCAGAGGATACTGAGAAACAGTTCTGTGTGATGAACACACCCGAAGGAGATGCATCATATGCACTTTCTTCGTTTGGGCGGCATAGGAATTCTGGTATTCCCCTATTTCCTTCTCTGTCTTATAACGATTATAAGTTGGAGCGGGACCAACGTTCCCCAGCTCAGTATAACAAGCGGGTTCGGTCAATTCATCCATATTATTATCTTGATTAAGGCGTGATATGGTCGCTACCTGGAGAGAGAGAGAAGAAAACACTCTGCGTGCGCTCTTGCAAGATTAGATTGGTTATTTATTTTATCTAATCAGGATGGCTCCCACTGTTTTTATCAAATCTTCCTTCAAACCCTAAAAGGAAAGACTAGCCGGGATTAATTACACTCTACAAGTTCGCTAATCTTTCAGCCAGGCCAGTGTCGGTATTTTGAGGGAGGTTCCCCGTGCTTTCGCACGGACCTAATTAAAGTAAACCTCGTTTCCCAGAGGCGTAACCCCATTGACACCTTTCTAGACACCTACTTGATCGGCTAATTGTAAAGTGCAAAACTCTCCCAGGAGTAACAATTACTCGCAGTGGGTATCGGGATCCAACTATCATATAGAAGGTATGCAATCTCATTGCAAATTTCAACACTTGAAACTCCCGATAATGGTTTTCACCCCTAGCACCTATGACCTTGGCTAAGGTCAACAAATCATAAGCACTAGTCAAGTTCTACCCGTCATTTCGTGATTAGTTAGACCCACCCACATGACCCTTGGCTAAGTTCAACAAAGCCACATGACTTTCCTAACTAATCGCATGATATGCGGTGTACGAAAACATCACTTAGCTACCGTACACTATGCCTCGGTTATGGTCGACAAACATAGCACGAATACTAAGTACTCTACTTCCTAAAATGACGGAGTGTTGCGAATGGTTTTTATGAAAACCTTTAACGCTTTGAACTTGATCTCGTTGCGGAATCAAATGGTTTTTAAATGGAGTGTTTTTGAGGCTTTTCTAGTTTTGCTAAAGGGGTTACTCCCGGTGAAGGGATCGTCGGCCCTTTCCTCGTCGAATGAGGTGCGGGATATATCATATATATCACTGAGCAAAGCAGAAACTATAGAAGCAATCAAAAAACAAACCGAGTGTGTAGCATCTACCAGTTATTGCTAAAGGAGTCACTCCCGGTGAAGGGATCTCGGTCCTTTCCTCATCGAATAAGGTGCAGGATGTTCTTCAAGGAATACCACGATGCAAAGCAAGAACTGAAGCTACCTGTTTTTATTTTGAAATTCGATTCCACAACATCAATTAGGTTTATTTTCTTTCATTAATCTCATTAATGAATGTCCCATCATTTAAGTCCACCTAAACATCACAGATAAATATAACGTACGCTTATGCCATCCGCATTCGCCTCGATGTCCCGTCTGCACTGTTAGGTTAGGTAACTAACGCCAGAGCGAGGCAGGGCTAGTGCGGGTGCAAAACATAAGCAACGTCTATATAATATATCATATATACTATATACTATATCTATCTGAACAAATCACATGATCACATCACAGATAACGCAACAGAAAATATCATATGAAATATTGGATATACTAGGACGTCCGTGTTTTCAATACGAGCCAGTATAAAACACGGATTCCACGGTCGCGATGAATAGCCAAACCCACACCCCTAGACCCCTATGAGAGCAGCAAGCAACCCTACCAATTCTAGAGTTAGGAGACCCAGACTCGACTCCTCGAGTTGGTCTCCCACTGGACTCCAGAACCCGGTTACTTGTGCCCTCCTCCTTGGGGCTATCCTAGTGCAGAAAAGTAAATAATATACAAATGGTGACATCATCCGCAACCTGGAAGTGCCCCAATAAAAGAATATTACATACAAGTTTTTACATGAATGAAAATGAAAAACTCTCGTCTCACATAAAACCCCCCGGCTATTCAAACACGAAGATCCAATATAACATATCCAGCAACACATAACATCACATGTCATCAACGTAAGTAAACATGCGTATCCCAATTGTCGTTGACATATAGCAACGAAACCGGCGATATCACATATTACACTTACGGTCACAGAAAAGAAAGTGTAAAACTACAACAGTTAGAATCCGCAAACTCTTTAGACATCGCATGTGTCACGACCCGAAAGTACGGAACGTGACCGGCACTTAGATTACGAAGCGTCTAGAGGCGCCACGTGACCTAAGTAAGCCGAAGCCCAGAGATCTAAACCATAAAAGAAGAAAAAGAAGAAAAGAAAAGAAAACAAGTAAAAAAAAAAAACATCAGCAAATTTTACCAAAAATTTCGGCAGAGTCTCCTCTGTAACAACTGGCCCCTAAACGGGTACAACAAGTAAAGTATGAATAAACAATAAAAAGCATCCCCAAACGGGTGCTAGCATCAACGCAAACAGGCGGAAACAACCACAACAAGCACAATAATATACAACGCCAGAGGGCGAGGCTCAAAACTCAAAAGAAAGCAAAACCACCAGATCAGAATAATACGGGCGCGACTCTAAGGTCGAAGTAAAAGACTGGTCCAATAACTTATCAAGTAATACAAATATGGTTGATGGAGCTTACTAGATACAAATGAATGAATAAAAGTACAATGGTGGTTCGGATACAAGTGAACCAACCTACCGTGCCAATCACCCTGAAGAAAAGATGTGCCAACAAGCTGCCACGGGAAACCTGTACATCGAACCTGTAAAGAATTTGGCACAACGGGGGTGAGTTGCCAACTCGTGAGTAGAAGACATCTACGAAAAGAAATCGAATGCACGACGCTATCCTAGGTCATAATAATACATTACTATATCCCAAACATCTAGTAATAGCAGGGTAATATTACGTGTAAGTGCAAATACTCCGTGTCGTGTCAGTGCCTCATATAGTACTAAGTCATATGAAATGAAATGCATGCACCATGAATGTAAAGTCACAAATCCTGAAATCCAGATATATATGTATGAGAACCTTTAGCCGTTATCATAGTAAGGTGTGTATAAGCATCTGAAATCTCAACAATGAAATCCATGGAAATCCGTGTCAAGCATAGACACAACACATGTAACCTCAAGTATCAATATGTCGGGCTCCGTCAGTCCGGATCGGCCCATATCATCAAATCCCACGACAACGGTCGGTATCCTCCGGATATCCGCCGCGCCAGACATCACCGGTAGGTAGCCTTTCCCTGCCAGGCTCATCGTCTACAACTCGATCTTCTTGCCCCGGGGTACCATACCGGGCCCACCATGTACCCGAGACGGTTCATCCACTCCTCGAATCGGGTCTCGAAATCCATCAGAAAACATGAAATACTCATGGTGGACGACACATACATCACGAGAAAACCGCATCTTATTTTAAAAAAGAGAAGAGGAGAGAGAGAGAAGTTTTTATATATTTTTGCGGTTTTCCCAAAAAATCCAGAAATCTCATAGAAATCCAAATCTCAAAATCATGAGTAACTATATGATAAGTGTCGGCATATGCCCATAATACTGCATGATAACACGAAAATATGAATGCATGAATGTCTAAGTAATGAATGTCATGTCTTATACTTAACATCAGAGAGTGATCACAATATTACATCGGTTTAGTTGTTAACTGATTCTATCAATAAAAGAGAATATGATCTAAAGTGTACGTGACATAGCAATTACCGATGATGATGTGTGTGAGCCGGCAAATAAGTGTGCGTGGAATATGCGCATCATCAGTAATGGTGCTGGTGTCCTAACAGGTAAAGGTTATACTGATTATAGCAACATATAAAAGACATGCACCATGATGATTACAGTATGAATGTAAATACAGACGTGCATTATCCGCTCCTCTGCGAGATACGAGTACAACTACCACTATGTGAGTCGAACTTAAACCAGTGTCCATCTAACATCCTAAGGAACTAAACCTAATAGACTAGTCAGTAAGAAACTAGAGTCTACCTAAGGTCTGAATCAATATCTCTAATAGTCGGCGATCCCGCCTCAACAGCGTCACGTACGTAGTACGGCTTCCTCGAATCAAGAGTGCGGATCAATCATCAAATCTAAGCCTCGTACGGTAAAATCCATCGTACGGCATCCCAATGTCGGGGTACGGTCAAGTATCTCCTAGGTGTCTCCTCATTCGTATAATGTCATCATCAGCACATCTCATGATCAAGGTGTTAAACTGTGATCGCATACATCAATCATATATCATTGCCATCATGATAAGTATCATTAGTTTATCCTCAGAAATATCGTGTCATATGTATCATATTGTGACTAGGTCATACTTATATGATATCGGCATCAGGTCACACCAATATAATGTCGTAATCAAGTTATACATATATCATATCGTGATCAGTCACAAGTTACAGTCCGGGTACTATTCTAGCGTCCCATGTACATCAATATCACCACCACTCCTTGTAATTTATATATTCAAGTTCATTATCTCATTCCCTAATGATCCGCTAACACTTTATTACGACTGTATAGTCAAAAATCACGGCATCAAGCCCAGTTATACTGTTTCATCATACCTCGGATATCATATCACATCACTGAATCACCTATATGTGTTGTATATATATGTACATACCTATACCTAGTTCTATATATATACACATACACGTACCCCATGTCGATTTTCAGTGTGTGCGCGGGTGTGTTTCTATCTGAAACCTATGAACCTCTTCCAAGGTACTCATCCTCTGATATAGTTTTCCTAAATCGGTCTAGTCCAGCCTAGGGTCAATACTAGGGTCCTACTAGGGTCACGTCTGGTTTCCTAATGTCAATAAGTACTATTCCTATTCTACGTTGCGGGGGTGCTAAACGCCATCCACCCGACTTCCCCCCGTAGATATGCATCTACTCACCTGGTCCATGTCTGCCGAAGGCAGTGTCGCTATCCTCCTCTTCATCGCCTGCAGTCCACGTGAGGGTACCTAGACGCAAACATATAAATAACATCGTAAACCGAATCACATACAAAAGTCAAACGATACGAAGAACATGCACAGGTTAAAACCTATGTCCCGTCCACGCAAAAGAACCAAATACCGCTCGATATCAGTGTACAAACTCCGATGGATCGAGATAACATCATCAAACAACTTGTAGTTTTAAAACACATTACTTATATTGTAAAACATGATCAAATTCATCGAAACCCTAAAATCGATCAAATCGTCCGTTTTCGAAAAACCCGAAAATGCCAATTTACCGTTTTTCATCGAAACTTGACATTCAAATGAAACCAATGGTCATAAAACTCATTAAATAGCATTACTAGACTATACAAACCATTACTATATTTTTATTACACAATTTTGCATTTATTTGAAATTTCTAGTTTGCAACTTTTAACAATTTTAACATTTTCCAAGCAAAATACAACAATTCCACCTCAAAACATGATTTTGCATAAATTAATCACTTAAACCACAATTTATGATGATAATGATGTAATTAAACTATAATTATATTTTTAATCACATTTATTTAGAAATTCCTAAAATCTAGTTTACAAAATAATAGCATTTTATTACTATTTTTCCAATTATCAAAATAATCTAGTGATCAAACTAAGTTTTTCATTCAATTAATATGCTAGTATTCTCACTAAAATTACCATCTAATGATAACACCCTTAATAAGAATTTTATTTTACCCACAACACATTTTAGAAAAAATCTAGTTAGCTAAATAGTTTAAATTAAACAATTTCGATCAACAATTTATTATACCACCACCATGCAAGAATTTTCCACTCTAAAAGATGTTAAACTAGCTATTATAACCCTAATTAATTAACAAAAACCACCTCTTGAATTTTCAAACCCTAACTTGAATTTTAGAATTTGCAACAAGAATTAATCTAATTAATCTAATTATGCTTTAAAAGAAATATCTAATAGAAATAAAACAAAAGAGAAGGATTTATACCTCCACAACCTCATGTCCAAACTTGAAAATGAGCCTCAAAAATACATGCTTTTCCACTCCAAAATCCATGTAGAGAAGAGTAGAGAATAAAGGGTATGAAATAATTAGGTTTTTGTGAAATTTAAATTGGATTTTTGTAGTATTTTTGATGAATTTTTGAATAAAAATGAGGTGGAAAATGGGGGGGGCAGCCATGGTGATGGGGAGGCCGGCCACAATAAGGGGAAGAGGGAGAAACACATGAGAAATGGTGTAGAAACTTCTCCAAAATGTCATCATCTTAATGTCTTTTCATGCTTTATTCATTTTCTTTTAATTCTTTTCTAAAATAACTCAAGAAAGATCTAGAAACAAGGAAAAATTTGCAAATAAATTTTGCATGATACACACTAAATTCTAATATGCCATGGTTCATTTTTACAAATTAAAACCATTTAAATTTGTAATTTACACTAATTTAGTGTAAAAATAAAGCTTATGTTAATATTTAAAATAGTTAATTTAGGAAAAATATTTTATTAAACCAAAAATTTATAAGTGGCTAAATAAACACTATTTACTAGTAATTTCATAATTAAAATAGATATTTTTAAATTTATAGTGAAAAACAATCACGGTTTGGTTTTACGAAAAATACATTTTACTTTACCGAAAATCCTAAAATTCACTTAAACACTTTTATTCATTTAATTATTTATTTAATTATTTTTAAAATGTTACAGCATGCCTAACCAAATAAATTCCTTAGACATCGCATGCCTAACAGTTATAAACCCCGCATTTTAGTCTCATTATCGAAAATTCTTTTCAATATCAAGTCGGGCAATTCAACAAGATTCCCGACATCCTGAACGAATGCTCGTCGCAAACTTTAGTAGACGGTCGCACCCCCGATACCGTCGACGAAGTGCACTAAGGCGGAACACCGCTACCGCGAGCACCCGAACGGATGCTTTCGGCGACGGGGTTCTCCTACAGTCACTTGGTCGGGGCTATGGGGTGTAGATGTCTATTAAGTTTATCCGGCGAGTATCCGCATACGTTACGTGATTGCGACGGAATTTTGATCGCATCAAAATTCTGTGGCAACCGATTAAGTGAGACTAAAGTGCTTGATTTATAACATCCAAATCAGTTATCTCATAACTGCTTGTGGATTCCAATTATTGTATCACATTCCGGATAAATAGAAAATGTTAAACTTTCCGATCGAACAATCGAACACCCAAGTTTTCCCGAAACAGCTCAACACATGAAATAAGTTTAAAAACATTCACTTCGTGCCTCAGTACCAACGGTCCAGCCGTAGAAGGGTCAAGCCAACGCCTCACATGTGGCACGCCGTACTGCCCTAAACCCTAAGGTTCAAAGGGCAGTTCAAGACGGTCACATAATCGAGTTAAGGTTTGTTGTCTTCTAGAGGGACCATCGCGTTACTTGCGCTACTTGGAACTTCATTAAACTACGAAAAAATCCAACACCTGGAAATTTCCTGGCGGGGGAAATAGTGGGTATTTATATCCGGTCGAACTTTTTAACAGTTTCTAAAATATCCGGAAAAACTTAAACGAAGTTAAATTATCCTATCAAATTAACGAGTCCCCAATAAAACCCTAGAATACTCAACACTTGAGTGGAATTAAAAAATTCCCATAAAAAATTGCCAAGAAAGGACCTAAGAATAAATATATGAAATTTCAGAGACTAAGTCCAAATTTTGGCCGCAGAACAGCCGCCAAACCCATGGTTTAGCCGCGGTTCCGCGGTCAAATTATTGACTTAGTGGACCGTACTTCACAGTAATTCTTTTTTTCTCCTGCTTGTTTTTCTGAGAATTTTTAATTCACAAAAATCCACTGTTTTGAAAAATGTACAGAGAAGGGTTTTGTCGGGGTTTACGGGTTCGATCGGACTTCTAACTTTGTCTACGCATCGTCTAAGACTCTAGATAGGCTCTGATACCACTGTAGGGTTCCTAGGCACACCCATGAGGTTTCACAACAGATCAAACATGGCCAATTCAAAATTTTCTATGTGCCGAGAAACCCTAATACGGATCGTTGACTAGAGGTAAGGCGATAAAGATGCTAGTTAACAACTTAACTAAGAGTGAACGGAAAATACAACCTTTGTAGATCTGGTCCTCCACCTCCATAGCTCCGTGATGACGTTCTTCCGCTACGATCATCGGATCCCGGACTCTGTTGATGGTTTCGTCGGAAAAATGATCGGGCTAGGTCTTCGACTTCGATGCCGAAGATGATCTACGTCGAGGCAACACAAGATCAAGCTCCAACTTCACCAAGTCATGAAACTTGTGAAGAAAACACCCTATACTACATGGCAAGTGGTAGAGGATGAAGAAATAGGAAGTGCGTTCACTTTGGATTTGGATTTCTCACTCTTTTAGTCATGACACCGTTGAAGGTAGCATAGTTTTCTTCTTCTTGAAGAAGAAGAAGAAGAAGAAAAAGAATATCATATCTATACTAAAATCAATTGATCTTATCATATAGCAACCATGGCTAAGTGTGGAGAATAAACTAGGATTAGGTGACTGGTTAGGTTAAGGAAAAAACAAAATGGTAGATAAAGCTAAGAAGCTTCATCAAGCTTAAGTAAAGAACAAATTTTGCCACCATTTCATTTTTGCCAAAAGATAACTAAAATGAATAAGTAATAAAGAAAAGATTAATAAACCCTAACCATTAACCTAAACATGGTTTAAAGCATACACATACCTAAGTTTGCATGTATCATCAAACATGATACAAACTAGTGCACAAAACTATATCATATATACAATGTGCACTTCAAGTGAGAAAATCCATCTTAAGTGAACCAATACTAGCTAATGCAAAGTAATATATCAAATATATAATTATGCATTAAATCAACACTTGATTTAATGATCCGGTCATACTGCATATAACCGACTAATATCAAGTGTATCAATGTATCAAATCAGCGTATGATTCGGTAACCCGGCTATATCACATATAACCGTCCTATGATACATATCGCGAGAACAGAATACAGTATCACATACCAGTATTATTCTCGGTCCTGCACATATCTCATATGCGCTCCCATTTCGTTTCGCTTGAGCCAGGAAACCTCTGTGTAGGACTCTAAAGACTCGTCAATACGCCGGCAGCAGGTGATGATCATATCAAACACCCACAAGCCACAAGCGGTCTGCTAAACGTAACGGCCACCTGCGTATTGAGCGATCAGAAGATTGACGAGCAAGCCCGCTCACACTCCTGTGAATCCAACCAGTAGCACTTACCGTACAGTCCGGTCTGTTCGTCTGATATGTCGTATATCTCGCCTACGGGTGGTAAACGGCAGACCCCAGTAGCTTGATAAGTCATGCCGATATAAGGTCCATTACATAGCTTGAAACTACTGATAACACTTACCAGTAGATCACTGCAACCCTGGCCAGGGATTTCCAGTTATGGCCAGTCGTGCATAGCGCAACATCAACCCTCAATACCGGGACAGACGAATCCCCTCCTATCGCTCATTGCCTCCATGTGTATCGGGACTGTACCCAAAAACCACCTGTTTGCACGCCTCAGTAGAGCCGTGGTAGGGTGGAAATCAAAGCACAGTGGGATACACACAAGACTCTATGACGATCTCGGGTCAACAGACTAAGCTGTACCAGTGTCACCAGAGAACTGCCATCTGACGTGAGGTATAATACCATCTGGGAGTTCTCGGCGAGTCCGTTCAGTGTACCCAGTCTCCACTGAGCACCCGCATACCATCTCCGATGTCAAACACCAATGGATATGGGATCATCCATCGCCCATCACATGGGTCGAGAAGATATACGCTAGTCTACTGTGGAATATCGATGCCCCGTCTCGATATTCCCACGACTAGGAACATTGAAGGATGTTCTCATGGACTACCCAGGCCCCACTAGTATGATCTACATCATAGTCCTGGAAGTCGAGTATACATCCTAAGGGCTTTATCAACATGTAACAGAGAGACATAAAATATACATGTTAAGATAAAGAGCAATCAGATAGCGTACTATCATGTCGAGCAAGAAAGTCCTACCTATATATGTCCCAGCATCCACTACAATATACATCCAATGTACAGTAATGGCCTCTAGGGCATACATATAACTAACACAAACTTGCAAAGTATCAACGAAATAGAATTTTCTAGTTTCTCCAGCGTCACAACATCCAGTGTTTTAGCGCAAAATTATCTGAAAAAACAACATAGGTCATTGAGTATTAGACCAACCGATTCGGGAAGGGAAGTCCTGAGGGCTAATGGGAGAAGGCGCTCCATAATAATAAGGTGATCACGACTTCTCAGCCCATCGATATTTCCTTTCATAATTTTTATCTTCTTACTCAATGATCCCAAGAAACCTGTGGGAACTTTCAAATCATGCAACACCTGCAGGAATCTTTTCTTCTCCGGTTGGGACATATGATACGCGGCATTGGGAACTACAAACTTTCCTGGTTTACCCGCTAACAGTTTAGGATGCAATTCACTTCTAATTTCCCAGTCCTGTAGATCCATCCGAGTATGGAGCTTGTCTTTCAATTTCCCGTCTTTACAAAAAAGAAAGTTGAGAACGTGCTCGAATACTCTCTTCTCTATGTGCATAACGTCCAGATAATGACGCACTAAATTTGTTAACCAGTACGGAAGCTCGAAGAAAATGCTTAACTTGTTCCAGAATGGTGGTTTGACCTGTTTTGTCGGATCTATCCCGAAGGTCACATTATTGTAACCATCCCACTGAACAGTCACGTCCTCTCCGGACAATGGGGCTGGAGGTCCAAGAAGCTCCCGATGACCATCAAAGTGAACAACGTCTAACCTGTAGTGGTGGTTTAGAGGTAGCAAACATCGATGGCCGCAATAACAAACCATCCTGCTAAAATTCAAGAATTTCGATGTTGTATGTTGATGGCAATAAGGTCATGCTTTGTGACCATGTACGGACCAACCTGATAGCATTCCATTCGCAGGAAAGACATTAATTGCCCACATTAAAGCCGCACGCAGTATGAAGGTTGTATTTGTGTTTGCATCGTAAGTCTCTACACCATCAATGAATAAAGATTTTAACTCATCGATCAGAGGTCGGAGATAGACGTCGATATTGTTTTCCGGTGAGTTTGGTCCGTCGATAAGAAGAGGCATCATAAAATATGATTGGTCCATAGGCAACCAAGGCAACAAATTATAAACCATCATTACAACGGGCCATGTGCTGTGGCTTCCAGCCATATAGTTGAATGGGAAGAAGCCATCACTAGCGAGTCCGAGCCTGATAATGCGAGGATCTCTACTGAATATTTCGTGCCTCCTATCGAAATCCTTCCATGCCGGTGAATCTCTTGGATGGCTCATTTTTCCATCTTCACTTGGAGGAGAACGGTGATGCCAAATCATTACCTCGGTTGTTTTCTTGCACCTGAATAGCCTTTGCAGCCTTTGTGTTATGGGCAAGTATCGTGCTATCTTGACAGGTATATCGGGCTTCTTATCAGAATCTTTTGGCTTATACCCGGCCTCTCCGCATGTTGTGTTAGTGATATATGCCATAGATGCCATTATTGTATCAAACTGGTTTGAATATTACTTAATAGAAGTTTGGTATATTCACAGTTGTATTGACAGTCTTTCTCAAAATGTTAGTATGCTATATGGTTTGTTTCTACCTCAATATATGCATGTGTTTATTTTAGCATATCGCTTATACATATTGGTTGAGCCATTAGGATCTTTGCTTGATTACCAGCGTTGTGATGGTAGTCACACTAGTGGGGGCTGGGTAGTCTACAAGCACATCTTTGTACAGGTCCCTAGTCGTAGGATTATCAAGACGGGATATCGATACTCCAGAGTAGACTAGTGTATACGCTACTCATCCCAGCACGGAAGATGGTCTATCCCACAGCCATCAGTAAGTTGTACTGGAGATAGTATGAAGGTGCTCATTAGGTTATGAGTACACTGGACAGGACTCGTCGGGGACTGCTGGTAGGTATTATACCTATCGTCGGGTAGCAGTTCCCAGGTGACATGAGTACAGCTTAGTCCGTTGACATGACACTGCTACTTCGCCTTGAGGGTATTCCCACTGTACTTTGATTACTACCTACCACGGTTCAAAAGAGTCGTGCAAACAGGTAGTAGTTGGGTGCAGTCTCAAAGAACTAGGAGGCAATGGCGGTTAGATAGGATTCGTCTCTCCCGGTAATGTGGGTTGATATCGTGCTGGGTTCAAAGAGCCATTACACAAAGTCCCTGGCCAGGGCAAGCGAGATTTACTGGTAGGTATTCCAGTAGTTTCTCAGGATGTTTTGGGCAACACTCCGGCATGACTTATTGCGCTATTAGGAGTCTGACGATTACCTCCCCCTATGCCCGATATGCGATACTCTTAGACAAAGAGACCGGATTGTACGGAGATTGTCACATTCAGGCTCAGTAAGAGTTCAGATGTGTTTCTCATCGACCTTCTTATCGACAGATACCTAGGTAGCTGTTACGTGCAGCTAGTACCGCTTTCGGCATATGGTTAAAGCCACTACCAGCGTACGGTCGAGTCTTTAGAGTCCCAGAGTTTCCCTGCATCGGGCTAAAGATGTATAGGCCATATGGTTTTACGGCAGGGCTTCGATCACATACGTGCACTTGTACGTGTATGATGTTCGAGCGGATAATACAAGTGGGATTTGGTTTAAGACGGATCCTAGTATTATATTGATGGATCAGTTTCGTCTCTTTGTATTCGTGTTTCTTGGAACACGGATGCGGGTATGTATATACGGACGAGAGGGGCATTCTTGTAATTACTCAAGATTGCTTATAGAAGATGACACCTCATTAGGGTTTTGATTATTTATATGATTAAAACAATTATGAGGTGGAGGATATATATTGTTATATTGATATATGATAATTCAAGCACGGCTACTTAGTTTGACTATTTGACTTGGTTTGACTATTTGACTTAGATATTTTGTGAGATATTTTTGGCACTACATATTTTGGGTGAGATATTTTCCCTTCACATGCTTATGGTCATATCAAGAGAGCCATCACAATTATCATTTGTGAAAATACTTTCTCTTTCCTCAAGTTCCATCTTCTTCTTCCTCTTAACCCTTATGGTCTCATGAGTTGAGTAAACTAGGATTTCAAGAGACAAATAAATCCATCTTCATTCTTTATATCACCTAGGCCATCTAGTTTAGCAAGCTAGTTGCCTTAGTTACCTCAAATTTAAGGTAGGAGCTCGGACTATTGACTCTCGGGTTGATCGTCTTTGACTTGAGGAAGCCAACGAGCAAGCTACGATCCGGATCAATCCTCGGAGCTTACGATGACGAGGAGGAAAGCGGAGAAGACCCGAAGGACTTGTATCTTGTGGTATAACCATGTTTCTAAGTAGTTATTGTTGGAGTTAGTGCCCTCAGAGTCAATTATTGGATCACAGGCACGTGATTGCAATGATTGAGGGAGGACCTATCCCGGTAGGACAGTCTTACTCGAGATGATAGTATGCTATCTGGTTTATCTTTATCATCGTGTACTGCTTTAGGTGACCTGACATGTCGCTATTACACGTTGATAGAGCCCCTAGGATTCTTGCTTGACTACCAGCAGTATGATGGCGATCATATACGTGGGAGCTGGTGGTCTATAAGCACATCCTTAAAAGGTCCCTAGTCGTAGGAGTTTCGAGACAGGGCATCGATACTCCGTTAGTAGACTAGTGTATACAGTCGAGACCCCGACGAGGGGCGGTGGCCGGTCTCACAAGCCACTGGTGTCAGTTGGTTCACCTAAGATGTATACAGGTGCTCATTGGGTTATGAGTACACCGGACAGGACTCGCCGGGAACCTGCTAGTTGGTCTTATACCAGATGTCAGATAGCAGTTCCCTGGTGACATGTGTACAGGTTAGTTCATCGACCTGAGATCGTCATTTGTCTCGTGTGAGTTCCCACTGTGCTTTGATTACTACCCTACCACGGCTCAAAGGAGTCGTGCAAACAGGTTTTAGTTGGGTACAGTCCCGAGCCACATGGAGGCAGTGAGCGGATCTGCAGGGGTTCGTCTCTCCCGGTATTGGGGGTGAGGTCGCGCTGTGTCTAGGAGAGCCATTACGCAAAGCCCTCGGCCGAGGCAGGAGATTTACTGGTAGGTATTCCAGTAGTATCTCAGGGCGTTCTGGGCTACGCTCCGACACGACTTGTACCGCTTTTGGGGGTCTGACTTTCACCAACCCCCTAGGCCCGCCATGCGATACTCATAGACGAACGGACCGGACTGTACGGATATTGTCACTGACAGGCTCAGTTGGGTGTCGGGGTGAGCTTCCTCATCGACGTCCCATTTGGTCAATAGCTGGTGGCCCGTCACGTATTGGCTTATACCTCTGACGTGCCAGTGGTTAAATCCACAGCCATAGTATTGATGAGTCTTTAGAGTCCACCACAGTTACAGTTACTCAAGCTTTCGGGCGAAACGCTGTAGAGGCCGTATGGAGATATGGCAGGGTTCGATCAGATACGTGCGGTATTGCACGGATCGTGATCGGACGGTTTTTACTAGCCGGCTTTGGCTTAAGCCGGATTCTAGTATTTGATAGTGTAGTTTTGTCTCTTTGCATTTGTATTCAGTGGGAATACAAATGCGGGCATGTATTTGCACTAGTGGGGTTTTCCCGTATTTTATTACGGGATCAGTTTTTCTGAAGTTGCCAGTTTGCATTCCATTCCGGCCGGTTTTCCTTCATTCCTTCTCGGTCGGACTTTCTTGGTGGAGGGGGTTATTTGCAATTTGCAAATAACTCTTTTGTGGAGGGCTTCCTTGCTTTTGTTCCTTCTTATCATCATGAGATGCCTTTCTTGTCCCTTTCTTAGCTTTTCATGTGATGGTTATGTGATGATGAGATTAGATGAGGAATTGATTTGGATTAGAATGAGAGTGACCACTTTCTATATTTGTTTTTGCCTTTTTCATTCTTTTTCTCTCTCCAATCTATTTTGAGAGTGGAAGGGGCCGGCCACTTCAAGAGAGAGGGAGAGAGGGTATTTTTTTGGTGTGGCATTTTTCCTATCTCATTCTTGAGTTGCAAAAGATTAGCTTCAAAGCTCATTTTTCTTTCTCTCCTTCTCTTCTCCATTCCTCCACATCAAGGCAACCTCATAACCCCAAGAGACAAGTTCACTACACTATTCTACAGCAAGTCTTGGACGCGTCGGCTAGCCAACTTCGCGCCCGAGTTGCCTCGGTCAAGAGGCGGGAGCCCGTAAAAGATTCCGGCTACGTGGTGCCCTTTTCCGACGAGCGAGGAGGTGACGGAGATTCCGCAAGAGATCGAAGTGGAGATGAAGACCGAAGGACACGGATCGCTCGGTATACTTCTCACCCTATCTCTCTAGTTAGCTAGTATAGGTTAATGGTTTCGATCCGGGTAATTGTCCGCAGTAGCGCCGGTTTCCGAGTAAGGAAAATTTTTTATTCCGCATTTTGGCCTCGAGTACGAGGCCGGGGCGCTGCCGTGGTGCAACATGGTATCAGAGCCACGCCATTGACCTTATCTAGCTTGTTCTAATGTGTTTTTCAGTTCCGATCGACCGAAATTCCAAAAACCGTATTTTTCCTTGACATCAGTTTCTGTCGAATTTTTTTTGAGTCTAAAAATTTTTCAGGTGGTCTCAGAATGATATGCAGGGAGATCTAAGACTACTGAAAAAATTTGATACAGTGATAGTTTCATTCGACCGCGGAAGGGCGGCGTAACCCCCTCATTTGCCGCGCTTCCGCCGCGGGAACAGTATATCACTTCATCATTTTTTTTTCAGTGGGCTTGTGGGCTTAAAATATGGGTTTTGGGATATTAAAATTGGGCCCAGGTTTTCTGTGAGTGCTACAGTTTTGATTGGGGCCCACTTGTTAATTTTTGGTCAATCGGAAAATTTTAAACACATTTTTTCACAGTATTTACATTATATCTGCGACCGTGAATGTCACTCGATCGGTAAATCCGGTCTAACTGCTATAGCCCGGTTAGACGGATTTGCGAACGTGACTTTCACGTTGATGTTCTATGTTTATGCTGTGATGTTGCGGATCGGTCGTGGGGGATAGCCTGGTTGCAATATAGTACAGTTTTGTTGTATTATGTACATTTGTTATTGCGGGGCGAGCGTCCGACATGTGGACTGCCGTCACTGCCTGTTTGTATTATTCTTTTGGGGCACGACCTGGTTGCGGTCGATGTACCCGGTGTATGTATATTTTACTTTCTGTACTAGGGTTGCCCCGCGGTGGGGTGCACGGATAGCCGGGTTCTGGAGGGCAACGGGCCCGCATCTCAGGGCATTGAGACGGAGGGGGCTTCAGTCCAGGATTGGCGGGCTATTCGCCGCACTCGTAGGGGGTATAGGTTGACCCAGGAGGGGTGCCCAAGTTGCCGGATTCCGTGGAGTGCTGGGTGGTCCATTCACGGAGCTGAAGGGGGCTGCCTCGCTTCAGGTTTTGGCGGGTGACTTGCCGCGCCCGTAGGGGTCTAGGTTTTTCATTGCACAGGCTATCCACACGACCAGGGGAACGTCGGGTTTCAGCAGCGGCTCTGTGAAACCCGGGGATCCCAGATATCTGTATTGATCTGTGTTGCTGTACATTTCTGTGATGTTGCATTTTATTCACGCCTTGAGCGAAATACTATATATTGGTATATATATTAGTAGATGTTGTATATGTTTTACATCCGGGCTAGTCCAGTCCCCGCTCTGCCGTTAGTTAGCTAACCTAACGGGTGATGACAGGACCCAGTGGCGAATGCGGATGGCATATACGTACGTCAGTATATTTTCGTTCTTTGTGGTGTGATCATTTGATGGGAATGCATTGATTCGGATCAATGCAAGTTTAAACAAACCTATTCTGATGTTGTTGGAACACTTTTCAAAAAGCTGTTATTGCAAGGACGTTCACTTTTGTTTTGCATCGTGGTATTCATTTGGAATATCCTGCTCCTCAGTCGACGAGGCAAGGGCCGAGATCCCTTCACCGGGAGTGACCCCTTGGACAGAAGTTTGCGTCAGGGCAATAGCTTCACTATAGCCGATTACTTTTGCTTTGCATCGTGGTATTCAGTTGGAATATCCTGCACCTCATTCTACGGGGAAAGAGCCGAGATCCCTTCACCGGGAGTGACCTCTTTAGTAAAGGTTTTCGTCACTATATTTTTATAAAAACTATGCAGTTCCTTCAACGATATCAAGTTCATTACGTTAAAGGTTTTTCGCCAAAAACCAGCCGTAGCCCTCCGTCATTTCCTATAGGTATTATTTGGTATTCGTGCTGCGTTTGTTGACCTAGTCAAGACGTAGTGTTCGGTAGCTAAGTGGTACTTGTTTGTTGCATAAGTGGGATTGGTTAGGACAGTCGTGCGGCCTTGTTGACCTAGTCAAGGGCACGTACGGGTGGGTTTAATGCAATCCAGAATAATGACGGGTTGAACTTGACTGGCGGTTTATGGTTTGTTGACCGAGTCAAGGTCATAAACCGCTTGGGGTAAAAATCACATCGGGAGTTTCAAAAAAACTGAAACTTGCCAGGCATGCGCATACCTTCTGGAGTGTGGTGACGTGAGTGGATTCCGTCACGTTATCATGCGATGATAGTTGGATCCCGATTCCCACTGATGAGTTGGTTTACTCCTCGGATGATCCCGACTAATTCTTCTTTCAGGTTTGGAGGAGAATTTGAGGTACAGTGGGAGGTTTCCAGATTAGACAAAGTGATAACCATTCTGATCTAGGTTAGAGTGCACGCTGAGTGTTTCTTTTCTCTCTCTCTGGCAGCGACCATTGACCCGACCCTGGACTATGACTCAGTGACCAAGTTGACCGAACCTTCTTAACACTGGCTTTTGGATTGTCAGAGTTGCAGACCTCATTGCCACTCCTACTTTTACCCTTTTCTCCAGGACACCCCGTATTACTGCGAACGTCCACTTCCATTGGACAAAACCATCGTATGGTTAGATACGAACTCGAAGGATTTCGAGGATGGTTTCTGGTTCTGGAGAAAACGGATAGGACTATTCAGTTGTCTTTTCTTTTCACCTTCTCTCAGGTTGCGAGTACTCCTTGGTTTAGGAGTAGTACACCTATTACGCAAATTGGCTAGTCTTCTTCCAAACCATAGGCTGGTGCCGACCGGTAGGGAATGAAGAAAACCAGTTAGCCTAAAACGGTGTACAGAAGGTATTAAGATTAAGACAAAGCAAGGGATTAGTAGGAGGGCAAAGTAAATTGCGACTGATATTCACGACCAAACCAAGTATTTCTTCGCCAATCCTAAATCACCTTTGTATTTCTCCAGGACACTCCGTATTACTACGAAGATCCCAGTTTATTGGATAATCCATCGTATGGTTATATACGAACTCGAAAGGAACTTGTTCCAGTTCGGGGATGGATCCTAGTTCAGGAGAAATAGGAATAAAGTACATTCAGGTGTCTTTTATCTTCACCTTCTCTTGCGTTGCGAGTGCTCCTAGGATTAGGACAGTACACCCTTTATGCTTTTTAGATAGTCTTCTTCCAAACCATAGGCTGGTGCCGAACGGTAGGGAAGGAAGAAAACCATTTGGCCTAAAGGGGTGTGCAGACGGTAATGACTAAAGACACAGAAAGGGATTTGGATAGGTGGCAAAGAATCATACGGTTATAGTTGTGAATCTGGATGATGGTAGAGGCATTACTAGGAATACCAGGATACCCCATCGAAACATTACAATGTTTCAGTTTCACTGTGTACTGTTAAAAGAAAACTGATTTCCCGATTAGACACTTACTCCAGGGTATGTATTTACCAGGTATGATTCTCACATCTGTATGGTTTTACAGATGATGAGTGGGAGTAAGTTATTGGGAATTGGGTGATCATCCTCATTATATCGGGATTCGTTGTAATCGGTGATATTTGAGGAAGTCACCTGGGTTGTTTGCCGGTCGGCAAATATTTGGTTTTGAATATCCGCGGTTATGCACCAATTTCAAATTGATATATCTGTACGTCTATTTTCATAGAGTGAGATATACCTTTTGATATTATGTCTACGACATTTACCTATATCAGTGGATGGTTAGGTAAGGAGCATTAAACAGCGGTGTAATTCTTCTTAACCATAAGTACAGTTTTCAACCTACGACACACAGTGAAAGAGTTGTTAGACTCAGCGGACTTATACAGAGTATTGTATGTTGTCCAGTGTCCATTAGGACAGAGGGGTTGGTCCTCGCACTATATTCTGTTTACTTTTAACTTCTCTAGTTCTTAGACATATGTTTCGTGCAAACACAGGGTCTAAGTTTTGAGGAGTTATAGGTATTTGAATAGAGTAGAGAACCAGGTATAGCAAGTATCGGGATTCTTCAAAGTGATCGAAGATGTAGATACTTGTGTATGGTATTCAGTTGATAGTAATGATAAAGAGAAATTGCTTCTCTTTCAGGTTACTCATAATTGGAAGCATTCCTAAGTTGAGTAACGCTGATCGGCCTCCTTCCATTTAGTTGACATGCACTGGAGACAGCTGCATGATTTGAATCTGGTTCAATTGAATCAGTGCCTCTGTTTCTATATTGGATATAGAACAGTTCATATCTTAACGATGTTAAGGTACGGGGAGTTGTCCGACTCCGGATAACTCAAGGCACGTTTCTGTAATGGCTGTTTGTGGGTTGACCCAGGCTATGACGAGGGTTGATTTTCTACCATCTGACAGATCAATAGAAATATTGTTCTAGACTCGCCACAGTTTTAATAAAAATTGGATTTTTCAGAAAAAGTAGTGGGAGTATGGTAGAACTGGAAGTGATTCCAGAACCACAAACGATTACTGAAGATTTGATAAGGAACCTAAAGATTCAATCTGGACTGACATTCCATTGGCCACTCCGCAGATACGGTGGGTAACTTCAGGCACCCGAGAGGTACTCCGGTAGCCTCAAGGACGGTGACAGGGAAGTTCTTGTTTACCCACACTTGCCATTGCTGTTGTTCCAGGCTGCGAGACCCGGTGAGAGGATGCGTATAGCGTCGTTCTAAACTAGCTTTAGAAGTGCGCGTCTATATGACTCCACCAGAGGGTTGTCGTAGTCAGTGGGAGCAGCGGAAGCATTGTTGCACATCAGGCTTATGTCTATTTATAGACTAAAGCAGATGTAGCAGAGATAGATCATCTGTTTCTGATGTGACAGTCATGGGTTTGACGTCATCAGAATAGGGGATGGATCTGTTGAGAAGGTAGTAGGAAGTGATATTCCTATACTACGATCGGTTATACTTTGGTCGTCACACAGTGTTTTCTCCACATGGGACTTGGACATTACATCAGACATACTGGTTACTAGATCTATGGTTTTAGATCTAGATTTGGATGGTTTCCCAATCAGGGTATTTTGACAGCATTCTATGAGTATTTAGAATGGACGACTCCTGGCATGGTAGTATACCTGCAGATAATGGAGTCACCCTCTCCAAAGGTGTCTTACAGACTAAAGGGGAGAGGATGTGCATGATTGGCAGATCACTTGCTTAGGCATTTGAGTCAATCATGAGATGTCAAATACCACACCAGATGTTGTTCTTGCACTAGATGCAATAAGTTGATATTAATCCAATCCTGGAAAACCAGTCGGAAGCAGTTTTAGAACATAAGTGAATGTTCTAGGGATATGATAACGGCTGCCTCCTTTAGGAGACGGTTATCACTCCGGGCTTCCAAGGTGACATGGACGACAAGCAGGTTGTCAGAGTTATAGATTTTCCTTCTGACGAGGGGCAGTATTTTGGACAGGTGGTCCAAGGCAATACTGAGGGTGGCATGGCGGAGGATACTGATTAAGTTCAGTTGTTGATACAGTCTAAGAAGTTTGGATTTGGAGTTCATTTATGAGCTAGGTCCCATCAGACATCCAGATATTCTAAGACAGGTATTGCTCATTTCGGGAGATGGTTTTCTCCGCGAACATGTGATATAGAAAGACACAGAAAGAAACATCACTGCGGATCCACTCACTGAGGCTATTCCTCGAACGCAATAGTTTCGCAAACAGGTTTTGTGAGACTGACTAGTAGAGGAGTTGGGTGTTCGGTATCACACGGGCTGTGAGTATGCGACATCGCAATAATTAGCCTTGAGTGCAAGTGGGAGATTGTTGGAGTTAGTGCCCTCAGAGTCAATTATTGGATCACAGGCACGTGATTGCAATGATTGAGGGAGGACCTATCCCGGTAGGACAGTCTTACTCGAGATGATAGTATGCTATCTGGTTTATCTTTATCATCGTGTACTGCTTTAGGTGACCTGACATGTCGCTATTACACGTTGATAGAGCCCCTAGGATTCTTGCTTGACTACCAGCAGTATGATGGCGATCATATACGTGGGAGCTGGTGGTCTATAAGCACATCCTTAAAAGGTCCCTAGTCGTAGGAGTTTCGAGACAGGGCATCGATACTCCGTTAGTAGACTAGTGTATACAGTCGAGACCCCGACGAGGGGCGGTGGCCGGTCTCACAAGCCACTGGTGTCAGTTGGTTCACCTAAGATGTATACAGGTGCTCATTGGGTTATGAGTACACCGGACAGGACTCGCCGGGAACCTGCTAGTTGGTCTTATACCAGATGTCAGATAGCAGTTCCCTGGTGACATGTGTACAGGTTAGTTCATCGACCTGAGATCGTCATTTGTCTCGTGTGAGTTCCCACTGTGCTTTGATTACTACCCTACCACGGCTCAAAGGAGTCGTGCAAACAGGTTTTAGTTGGGTACAGTCCCGAGCCACATGGAGGCAGTGAGCGGATCTGCAGGGGTTCGTCTCTCCCGGTATTGGGGGTGAGGTCGCGCTGTGTCTAGGAGAGCCATTACGCAAAGCCCTCGGCCGAGGCAGGAGATTTACTGGTAGGTATTCCAGTAGTATCTCAGGGCGTTCTGGGCTACGCTACGACACGACTTGTACCGCTTTTGGGGGTCTGACTTTCACCAACCCCCTAGGCCCGCCATGCGATACTCATAGACAAACGGACCGGACTGTACGGATATTGTCACTGACAGGCTCAGTTGGGTGTCGGGGTGAGCTTCCTCATCGACGTCCCATTTGGTCAATAGCTGGTGGCCCGTCACGTATTGGCTTATACCTCTGACGTGCCAGTGGTTAAATCCACAGCCATAGTATTGACGAGTCTTTAGAGTCCACCACAGTTACAGTTACTCAAGCTTTCGGGCGAAACGCTGTAGAGGCCGTATGGAGATATGGCAGGGTTCGATCAGATACGTGCGGTATTGCACGGATCGTGATCGGACGGTTTTTACTAGCCGGCTTTGGCTTAAGCCGGATTCTAGTATTTGATAGTGTAGTTTTGTCTCTTTGCATTTGTGTTCAGTGGGAATACAAATGCGGGCATGTATTTGCACTAGTGGGGTTTTCCCGTATTTTATTACGGGATCAGTTTTTCTGAAGTTGCCAGTTTGCATTCCATTCCGGCCGGTTTTCCTTCATTCCTTCTCGGTCGGACTTTCTTGGTGGAGGGGGTTATTTGCAATTTGCAAATAACTCTTTTGTGGAGGGCTTCCTTGCTTTTGTTCCTTCTTATCATCATGAGATGCCTTTCTTGTCCCTTTCTTAGCTTTTCATGTGATGGTTATGTGATGATGAGATTAGATGAGGAATTGATTTGGATTAGAATGAGAGTGACCACTTTCTATATTTGTTTTTGCCTTTTTCATTCTTTTTCTCTCTCCAATCTATTTTGAGAGTGGAAGGGGCCGGCCACTTCAAGAGAGAGGGAGAGAGGGTATTTTTTTGGTGTGGCATTTTTCCTATCTCATTCTTGAGTTGCAAAAGATTAGCTTCAAAGCTCATTTTTCTTTCTCTCCTTCTCTTCTCCATTCCTCCACATCAAGGCAACCTCATAACCCCAAGAGACAAGTTCACTACACTATTCTACAGCAAGTCTTGGACGCGTCGGCTAGCCAACTTCGCGCCCGAGTTGCCTCGGTCAAGAGGCGGGAGCCCGTAAAAGATTCCGGCTACGTGGTGCCCTTTTCCGACGAGCGAGGAGGTGACGGAGATTCCGCAAGAGATCGAAGTGGAGATGAAGACCGAAGGACACGGATCGCTCGGTATACTTCTCACCCTATCTCTCTAGTTAGCTAGTATAGGTTAATGGTTTCGATCCGGGTAATTGTCCGCAGTAGCGCCGGTTTCCGAGTAAGGAAAATTTTTTATTCCGCATTTTGGCCTCGAGTACGAGGCCGGGGCGCTGCCGTGGTGCAACAGTTAAACCTCAACTAGTATGCTAGCTAGGGTTTATGATCGATCCTTGGTTCTAGTCGGTGTTGTGAAGCCCGTAAAAATTATTTTTTGCCATTTCCGCCTCCCCGCGAACACGTGGGGTGCGCGACATCGACTTACAGTGGCATCAGAGACTCTTATAAACCTTATATAGCTTGTATCGATGATATAAATCCGCCGTTTTTGTCGCGCAAAAACTGCCGACAAAAACAGTTTCCAAGATTGAAGTTTTGAGTTGTTTGCACACCCCGCGGGCTCACGGTTTGAACTAAGAAGCCACGGGTTTGAGCGTGCGCACCCTGGGGATATCCCGAAGGGTACCTAATGGCTGGACCCACTCCCCAAGACCACCACAAGGCGGCCTTGGCGGTGGGGACCCAAAACTGCCCCACCTTAGGCAGTTTCGAGTCTGCCTCACCCCCTGGCCTCCTCGTGGTGGCCTCGAGGGTAGGGTATCCCCTTTAGGACCCCCAAATTGAAGTTAATTTCATGCTCTAACTCTCCGTGAAGGTTCGGGTGCGTTTCGTTTTGATTCGGCTTCCGAATTGGCTTAAAACAATCGATTTTGGAACTTTAGCTCATTGGATTTTCATGTTTTGGAAAATTTGTTAAGTTTGCTAATTGCGTGCAGAATTCTAAATGTCGCAGTTACTTTACAAGCTTTATGATGTGTATATTTGTTTAGTAACTTCGAATAATTGCTATATGTCGATTAGTCGGGGTTGCACATATCTGTGATGATATTATGTTGGTTTGTGTATATGAACTTGTTGAATTATCGTGGATGAATAGCCAGGGATGTGAGATGCGGGTTTTCATTCTTTCATTCGATATAAATTTGTAAAGTGATATAATATTATTTTGCGGGGCACATCCGGGATGAGGTTGTAGCCACTATTGTATCATTTCATTTACTGTTTTTGCTTCTAGGATAGACCCAAGGTGGGGTGCACAAGCTACCGGGTACTTTGAAGTGCTGAGTGGACTACTCACTTTGCTGAGGGAGGTTGCTTCACTTCGGATATTTGGCGGGTAGTTTTCCGCAGCCGTAGGGGTCTGGGGTGGGGTTTGGCTATTCATCACGATCGTGGAATCCGTCTTTTGTTACAGGCCCAAATGAAACGCGAAATTCCTAGTATATCCAATTTGTTCATCTGTGATATGGAATGCCTATTATTACGTGAGATGGATTCATATATCTATATATGATATCTAGTTGGCGTTGCTTATGTTTTGCATCCGCGCTAGTCCAGCCCCCGCTCTGTCGTTAGTTAAGTAACAGAACGGATGATGATGGGGCCCCGTAGCGAATGCGGATGGCATAAGCGTACATCATATTTTCGTTTCTTTCTGTGATGATAGATGTAAACGATGGGACTGAATTACATTAATGGAAAGCAAACAAACCAAAGTTGAATCGTTGGAACAAATTTTAAAACCTCTCGGTTTTTTCAAAACAGCAGACTTTAAAAAATGCAGAGCATAAACCACTCCGTTTAGAAGCTATCGGGTTCCTTCGATTATATCAAGTTCACAACATTCACAGTTTTGCCAAAACCATTCGTAGCTCTCTGTTTCTTTTCATTCTCCTAATTGCAGCGACCAGTTGACCAAACATAGGTTACAACTAGCTAATAAATTGACCGGGCCTGACAATATTGACTGGCAATGGTTTTTCCAGATGTCTATTGCCTGTGACAAGATGGACCGCCTCATTACTAGTTAATCCCCCGCCGTCCCAGGTCCAGTTTCCACCGTCATGGATATTGATATCCGTAAAATAAGGGAAAAGGATAGTACGAATTCCAAGTGCCTCGTGTTGGCCTCAGTAGATGGTGAGAACCAGAGGCAGCATGAGAAGATGGACTTAGCTTCCATCTTCTTCTATAACAAAGTTTTATATGGAGAGCAATCTCATATCGCAAGATATGAGACCTCGAAGGAATTGCTTCGAGCGAGGTTGGCTATCGGGTCATCTATAGAGGACAACGTCCTTACAATGACTAGCTATATTGATGAGCTTACGGACCTGGAGACCACGTTGGAGTACCAGTCGGATGCAGACTTGATTCTACAGTCCCTACCTTCTACTTACACCGTGAAAGAAACTAGGGAGACAGCCGCTCTTTTTAATAGGGAATCATCCTCTTTTGCATCCAAGGCGAAAGCAAAGGGTGAGAAGAAGAAGAACTCCACAAAGCCGACATGCGGTGTCAGTAAGGTAGAGGGACAGGGAAGGGCAAAAGTTTCGGGGCTGACAGTAGGGAAGGAGGGATGTTCCTATTATCACGGGAAAAGGCATTGGCAAAGAGATTGTAGTGCTTTGAAAGCCAGAATCCAGGATCCGAAGTATGTTGTGGCTTCGACTTCGGATGTGTTTGTACTAAAAAAAACTGTATGTCAATTAACTCTACTTCCTGGGTACTAGATACCGGATCAGGATCTCATATCGGTAATTCATTACAGGTTTGAGAAACTATAGAGTTATCAGGGTAGGTGATATGACTCTCAGAGTTACGAACGGAATGAACGTGGATGCTGAATCCGTAGGGGAATATCATCTAGGATTGACAAGCAGGCATATATCGATTCTACGTAACTGTTTGCATGTACCTAGTGTAGATTGTAACATCATATCTGTATCCTTACTTTCTAAGGAAGGATATGATTTTACATTTGTAAGCGATGCGGTACACATCCACCTAAATCAAGCTTTAATTGGGTCGGGTACATTAGATAACGGAATATACGTATTAAATCAAGCTAAGGTTTTCAGTGTCCATAACACACTTAATAGAAAGTCTCCGGAACTAAATCAAGCTTTCATATGGCATTGTAGATTGGGTCATATCAATGAAACATGGTTTATGAAGCTACATAGAGAGGGATACTTGGATCCGTTCGAATATCAGTCTTATGCAACTTGTCAATCTTGTCTCATGGGAAAGATGACAAAGACTCCGTTCACTGGACACGGAGTAAGAGCGAGCGAGCTCTTAGGACTCATACACAGCGATGTATGTGTTCCAATGTATACATATGCGCGAACTGGTTATTCCTATTTCATTACTTTTACGGATGATTTCTCTATGTATGGACATGTCTTCTTGATGAAGTATAAATCCGAGGCCTTTGAGAATTTCCGGGAATATAAGAATGAAGTGGAAAAACAAACAGGCAAAAGTATCAAGACACTCAAATCTGATCGAGGTGGTGAATACTTAAGTGCCAAGTTCCTGGATTACCTAAAAGAGAATGGAATTCTCTCTCAGCTTACTCCTCAATATACGTCACAACACATCGGTGTATCGGAGAGACGGAACCGAACCCTATTGGATATGGTACGTTCCATGATGCGTAACCCTGAGTTACCGCGATCTTTCTGGGGCTATGCACTAGAATCAGCGGCATATCTTTTGAACAAGGTTCCTACCAAAACTGTTCCTACCGCACCATATCAGATGTGGAGTGGTAAGAAACCCTATCTTCAGTATTTGAAGATATGAGGATGTCCAGCTTTTGTTAAAATGTAGCATGCAGACAAGCATGAGACACGCTCCGTACTGTGTAAGTTTGTGGGATACCCAAAGAACTCCAGGGGGTATCTTTTCTATTACGCAGAGAACAAAAGGTTTTTGTTTCTCGTCATGCCCACTTTTTGGGACATCAAATTTTAGAAAAAGAAACTAGTGTGAGCGCAATAGAACTGGAAAAAATTCCAGAACCACATGCTATTACTGAAAGCTTGGTAGAACTAGAGGTTTCAGAAAAAACGGACATCCTCGCGCCACTCCGCAGAACTAGTAGGCAGTCTCATCCACCCGAGAGATACTATGGTTTTCTCATAGACGGGGATCGAGAGGATTGCATCATCAACGATGATGAGCTAACTAGCTTCCAGCAAGCCATTCAGAGCAGAGACACGGTAAAATGGCTAGATGCAATGCGGACTGAGATGGATTCCATGTACACCAACAATGTATGGACTTTGGACATTGTTCTAGAAGGGGTAAAACCCGTAGGCTGCAAATGGATCTTCACAAAGAAGATTGGTGTAGATGGACATGTTGAAACCTATAAGTCTAGACGTGTTGCAAAAGGTTTTCGTCAAAGACTTGATTTTGACTATGAAGAAACCTTTTTTCCAGTGACTATGCTCAAATCCATTCGGATCCTTCTTGCTATTGCTTCCTTCCACAATTATGAGATCTGGCCGATGGACATAAAGACGACTTTTCTTAATAGAAATTTAGAAGAGTGCGTCTATATGGATCAGCCAGAGGGTTTCATTCAGAGTGGGAGCAGCGGGAAAGTTTGCAAGTTTCTTAAGTCTATTTATGGACTAAAGCAGGCATCACGGAGTTGGAACATCTGTTTTGATGATACAGTCAAAGAATTCGACTTTATCAAAAATCCAGATGAACCATGCATATATAGTAAGATTGTAGCGAGAGCTGTGGCATTCCTTGTCTTGTGCGTTGATGATAATCTCTTATTAGGAAATGATATTCCTATGCTACAATCAGTAAAAGATTCTTGTCACACAGGTTTTTTATGAAAGACCTGAGTGATGCCTCCTATATTCTGGGGATCCAAATCTATTGACATCATACTGAAAAGATTTAGTATGGAAGATTCAAAGCGCGGTAATCTACCGGCTTGTCACGGAATCACCCTCTCTAAAGAGATGTCTCCCAAGACTGATTTGGAAAGGGCTCGCATGGCATCTATACCCTACGCTTCTGCGGTAAGCTCTATAATGTATGAGATGTTGTCTACCAGACCAGATGTAACTTACGGACTGAGCGTGGTAAGCCGGTATCAGTCAAACCCAGGGGAGAAACACTGAATAGCAGTAAAGAACATTCTCAAGTACGTGAGAAGGACTAAGGAGATGTTCTTAGTGTATGCGGAAAAGACCTCCAGATCGAGGCCTTTGCTGACTCCAGATTCTAGAGTGACAAGGATTGTAGGGTTCCTAGGCACTCTCACAAGGGTTAATAAGGCATCAACCATGCCCGAATAAAAATTTAGACGTGCCGAACAACCCAAAGCCGGGATCTTTGCTAGATAATTAGAGTTTAACATGCAAGAAAACATCTATACAACTAAGAGTGAGGGATTACAACATTTGTAGTCCGCTCCTTCGCTTCATAAGCTCCGAGTAGAAGTCCCTTTGCCGCGATCCACGATCTCCCGGACTCAAGAGAGGCTCCACAACTCGAACGATCCATGCTAGCTTGTAGTCTTCCTTTTCTCCGATGATCTACCTCGAAGTTTCTATAACTCAAGCTCTCTCTCTCTAATGAGGTGAACACCCTAATCTAATTGGCTAGATTAGATGAGGATGATGGAGTAGTATGTGTGCTCTCTTTTCTTATCAAATTCTCACTCTTAGTCATCACAAAATGAAAACCTAGAAAGCTTTCTCAAAGCTCAAGGTTGAAGAAGAAGAAGAAATATAAATTAATTCCTTTTGTGATGAATAATGAAATGATATATGATTACAAATGCAACCATGGTCAAATATGACAAGGCTAACTCATGTAGAGAATTAACTAAGGCTAAGGGTTCGGGTTGGGTTAAGAATGAGTCACTAGAAAATATCAACCATAATATCTTAGCTCAAAACAAAAGAAAACCTTCTAGAAATATCAAGAAAGCACTAAACCAAATCAAACCCTAATCTTGTTTAATCTCCACTAAACATGTTGCATTAGTAATCATATCATGTTACAATATTATATATCACATATATAATATATATTTGTAACAAAAGAAAATAATGCAATTAACATATATCGCATATATATCAATGTATTATCCGGTGAGAAAATGAATTAATAAAGCGAGCTAATATTACATAACGTAATGTAATATATCACATATATAATCATACATTAAATTATCGAATCAACACTTGATCCGACAATCCGGCTATTTCTCAAATAACCGACTAATATAAACTGTATCATTTCATCGAATCAACACTTGATCCGATGACCCGGCTCATATTTAAATATCGTGAGAATATAATATGGTATCTCATATCACATTATCCTCAGTCGTGCACATATCATATATGTTCCCCTACTCCGTTTTTCCTGAGTCAAGAAAGCCCTGCGTAGGACTCTAAAGAATCGTCAATACGCCGGTAGCAGGTGATGATCATATCAAACACCCACAAGCTGCAAGCGGTCAACTAAACGTAACAGCCAACCAGGTATTGGGCGATCAGAAGATCAAAAAGCAAGCGTGTACATTCTCCTGTGAATCCAATCAGTAACACTCCCGTACAGTCCGGTCTCTTCGTCTGATATGTTGCATATCTAGTCTAGGGATGGTATACGTCAGACCCCAGTAACCGATAAGTCGTGTCGATGTGAGGCTCATAACAGGTCAACAAACTATTGGTAACACTTATCAGTAAATCTCTATATCATCCCTGGCCAGGGACTTCCAGTTATAGCCAATCGAACACAGCACAACATCAACTCCCTATACCGGGAGAGACGAATCCCCTCATATCGCTCATTGCCTTCATGTGATTCGGGACTGCACCCAAAAGACACCGTTTTGCATGCCCTCTTGGACGTGATAAGGTGGAAATCAAAGCACAGTGGGAATCACACAAGACTCTATGACGATCTCGGGTCTACAGACTACCCTGTACCAGTGTCACCGGAGAACTGCCATCTGACGTGTGGTATATCACCATCTGGGAGTTCTCGGCGAGTCCGTCCAGTGTACCCAGTCTCCACTGAGCACCCGTACACCATCCTTGATGTCAAACACCGATGGATATGGGATCATCCATCGCCCATCATATGGGTTAAGATGCGTATACGCTAGTCTACTCTGGTGTATCGATACCCTGTCTCGACACACTCTTGACTAGGAACAGTTATAGGATGTACTCATCGACTACCGTGACCCCACTAGTATGATCTCATCATAGTCCCAGTAGTCGAGTACAGATCCTAAGGGCTTTATTAACATGTGAGAGTAAGACAGTAAACTAATACCACTACTACGAATAATGGTTGCCCCTACGGATTTATCCGTAGGGGCTAAAAAATACCCCGTAGGTGCAAAGGCCGCAGGTGCAAGTTGAGGCCCTGAACTTGCCCCTACGGGCAAATTCTTGCCCCTACGGATATATCTGTAGGTGTTATTGCCCCTACGGAGTACTCCGTAGGGGTAATCAAATCATATATGTATTTTTTTTTGAATATATTGTATATACCTACGGATACATCCGTAGGTCCTTGTACTACCCCTACGGATAACTCCGTAGGGGATAGGCAGTGGCCCCTACGGATATGTCCGTAGGGGCACTCCCAACACCCTGCACTGAGATCAGGGGGGAAAATATCAGGAAACCTGATATTTTGCCCCTGCGAATAAATCCGTAGGGGATAGACAGTGGCCCCTACGGACATATCCGTAGGGGCACTCCCAACACCCTGTACTAAGATCAGGTGAGAAAATATCAGGTTTCCTGATAGTTTGCCCCTATGGATAACTCCGTAGGGGCAACCTATGTACCTATGGCTTAATCCGTAGGTACATATTGTCTGTATTTTTTTTTTAAAATGGGCTGCTACATTTTTTCCCGCCCTGTGCACAATACTATATACATCAATCAAATCATATATTGTAGTATTCATAATCACATCTCACGCATATATATAATATACAAAAGAAACCCAAAAACTGAATATGATATAAATACAAACCAATATCAATATCGTTTCAAAATGTAGTACAATGTGATATAAATACATGTTTCAAAAAATAAGAACCAAAAAGCTACCCTAGTTCGGTCCAGCTCCACCTCTGAATAACGTTAGAATAACGCGCGCCTGCTCCTCGGTCAATACACTCTGCAATGCTACAAATAAGGGAGTCTGAGCGGCATGTGGAGCTGGCGATGTGGTCTGCGCAGCCGCCGTCGAGGTAGTCGCTTGCGGAGCCGCGGCTGCGGGAGTCTGAGTGGGCGATGGAGCTACAGGAGCTGTCTGCGGAACCGCAGCCGATGTAGTGGCTTGCGGAGCCGCAGCCGAAGGAGATGCATGTGGAGGCTCGGCCGATCTACCCTGTCGCGTCTGGACATAACGTGTGTAAGAAGCGTGTAAGAACTGTGTATTATTCGAATTCGTTTCATTATTAAGTTATTTCAAAACCCTGTTTGGATATCTAGTTTGGAAAAGCGTTGTTTATTTTAATTACATATGTATGTATGATTAATCAAACTTAAGTCTAAAACCAAATAAGCTCAAGCTACGTACTAATTATGGATATGTTGATATGTATATAATATGAAATGATATTTTACTATAAAGTAGTATACATACCAGCATCTCCTTCAACTCCTGAACGGTGGCCCTCAAGCTATCCAGTTCCTGATGGACATGCCGGTCACTGGAGACGGAGGAAGTAACCGCCGGGGTGGAGTCCAACCTCATATGGGCCCTGCTAGGGCCCAATCCCCGGCCTCTCTCCCTACCTCCGTGGTGCCCTCCGTGTGCGGCGTCCAGAACTGGGGTCAGCAGCCTCGGATCATTCTGTCCGGTAAAATCGATCCCTGAGGCCTGGGCCTGCTCAACCACCCGCTCCTACACCCACATTAAGCAGTAAATTATAAGTATAAAATTTAAACTTGAACCTTCCAAAACTAAAATTTCAAATTTGGGTAGAAAAAATATTAACACTTATGCAGTACTCCTGGGTAGCGACGTCGGGACATCGAAGCTCGCCCGTGGCGGGATCTGTCGAGGTGCCGTGGACGGCAAGATATGCGGACAGCACGCTCGGTGTACCACCTGACGCCACAGTCCGAGATGTCTGCAATATTAGAAAGTAACTCTTAATATTAGAAATATTAGAGAATAACTCTTAATATTGCAGAATATTAGAGAATAACTCTTAATTTACCGATAACTCCATGGCTCGAGTAATGTTCCTCGAGCCACCTGTGTAAGTGGGGCGACCCCTCTTCGCCGACTTCCTGTTCTCCGTATTCTGAGCGGCCTGTTTCTGCACAACGCATTAACATTTAGTTTTCTAATTAAGAAACACAAAGAAATAAATTATATCATAAATAATGAATTAAATTTAAAATACATACTTGTTTGCGTTCGGAGTCGAAATAAGCGCACAATAGAGGCCATGTCTCTACGTCGACTCTCGCAAACGCCGGAGTAGATAGGAGGGCCGCTCTCTCTGCCTCGGGGGTCGCTATCCACAAGGAGTAGAAGTCGGCCTTCAGCTCATTCCTGTTGTATCGGACCTTGGCCTGCATGCTCTTCATCAGGCCATTGTACAGAGCATGAAGGTCGAGCACCCTCCCCGGGTGATCAGGGTCGGCTACAGGCTGAAAATCGTAATCCAACTGAAAATACAAAAAAAAAACATATTGTTATTAGATTGCAAGTGTTAATAATAAATATATTGGATAGATCAAATGAAAATATATATTAATACATACCCGAGCCTGATCAAAGAAGAGGGCGAATGAGCGCTGGTGCTGCTCGCCCCACTCAACGTGAAGTGGATAGTTCTTCACGATCCGGCTCTCGTCCCCCAAATACCGGCCGAACCTCTCGGCATGAGGACCGGTATAGCGATAGTCAAGGGTAAAAAATAGGGGGAATGCTGCCTCCCCCCTAGCTCTATCAGGCCTCAGCCTATAGGACAGATTCGGGCCTCGAGTCCCCCTCTGGGGATGGAGAGGCCCTGCGTCTGCACGAAATATCAAGACAATCAATAATAAGACAAAGTTGTATTAAGAAATCAAGGTTAAACAAAAATTCAAGTGTGATATATACCTCCGGTGACTAGCGCACGAGCCTGGGCCCGAGCAGCAGCACGAGCGGGACGATAGTTCCTCCGGTGAGGAACAACCGGGGTCCCGGACCCGGACGCATCCCCTCCAACTATAAAATAAACATCGACGCTAAATTTCCATGAAGTTCATATTTATTCTATAGAGCATATGTAAAATAAATAAATATTTTAAATTTATTCATACTAACCTGCAGACGATGCGGAGGGTATGGAAGCGGCAGGAGTGGCCCCTGTGGAAGGTGTGGACGCACCACCTATAATTAGACAATTAAAAATAGATTATATAAGTAATTGCAAAAAGAATGTGTAGATCAATAATATAACGTTCTAAATCAATATGCATGCACTATAGAACATATAAACATACCCGCAGGTGCGGTGGTGTCACCACCTACAGCTAGACAATAATAAAAATTGCTAAGTAAGAGCAAAAGAAATGTGTATATTTATGATATAGCATTCTAAATCAATATACATACTCTATATGATATATAAACATACCTGGAGGAGCGGGGGTGGCCTCTGTCCCAGATGTGGACGCATCACCAACAACTAGACAATATAAGTAATTTTGACATAAACATGCATGAATATCTGTAATATTACATTCAAAATGGATATGCGTGCAGTATACCTGGAGGTCTGGCCAAATCAACACGGAAGGAGGCATCCGAAGGGGTCTCCGATCTGGGTGCAAGACCGGCCCTCTAAAGCTCCCTACGGAGCTCTCCGGGCGGCAGAACCGCTCTGCCTCTGCCTCTGCCGCGGCTGGAGCTCCTGCCGCCCCTCGCTGCTCCCGACATCGTCATCAAATCTAGATAAACGGTTCGTGGACGCATTAGACAATCATTAAAATTTTGACTATATATGATCTAGAGCGTAAAATGTGAAGTAATAATATAACATTACTGATAACCTTTTTCGTTTCGTGGGCGCATCATACATATCTACTTGGATTTCATCGTCGATGTCATTTCTAACCCACGTAACTTCATGATCGGTCGAAGACAACCCATCCTTCGAAACAGACGGTCGGAGCACTTTAAGCCTTCTCTCTTCTTCGTCCTCATCGCTGTCCTCGTATTCTGGGACATCGTAGACATCTCTAGGTTTCCAACGGCATACAACACTCCACCCCGGATGCTTCAAACTCTGTGAGTAGTATACTTGGAACGCTTGGTTCGGAAAAATAAACGGATCGTCCTGACCGTAAAATCAAAGTGTGTTCACACTGGTCAATCCATATTCATCTTTCCAAGTCCCAAGACTGCTTCTCCACCTGTCTGTATCGGTTCACGGATCGTACCAAGTACAGTGGAAAATATAAAAGGGTTCTGATCGTCCGGGATAGTGGATGCCGAGTATACAATTTAAGTACCCATAGTAAATCACACCGTCCGATCTTACCGTCGCAATCCCACTATTCTGAGTGGTTCTAGATGTTTCTATGTCCTTAACTTCGAATTTGTATCCAAGGACATCAAATCCTTTGTAATATGCAACCTCCATACTAGGAAATTGAGCTAAACATCTTGAATCACTCTCAAATGATGTAGACAAGTTCGGATCGTGGATCTAACAAAACAAATTTTACGATAAATACATAACGATACAAGTTTAGATTAAAACTGATAGCAATAAAATGTAATTCGAATAACTTACATGCTCTGTGACCCATTCACAAAAATTATCCTGATGGTATTTTTCCAAACGCTCTACTTTCCAATCAGGATGCCCCTCACGTACCTCGTTAAAATGAGTTCTGTTTTCGACAAATAATTGTGACATTAATATTATGTCATTTCATACACACACAAACACAGATATAACAATTAATCCAAAAGAACTTACTCTCTAATTTGTTCAAGACATGCGCAATTAAGCAAGATAAACCGGTATATCTTGTTGATAAACATAGTGTCTACCCTCTTATACTCGGCTTTACCATATGGCCCGTCTTGAATTCTTCATGGTCGGTTAAGCCTTGTCTCAATGTTCTCGTCCAGATAGCGGGAACAAAATGTGGTTGCTTCATCAAGAAGATAACCTTGCATGATAGAACCCTCTGGTCGATTTTTATTGCGTATATACTTCTTAAGAGTGTAAAGGTACCTAATGAGAATATGTTGAATAAATAAACACGGGCATAGAGGACAACAATAAATTTATAAATTGCGCGAAACGAAAAATTACACGTACCTCTCGACGGGATACATCCATCGATATTGTACCGGTCCGGCTAACTTCGCCTCAGTTGCAAGATGAACCGTCAAGTGTATTATTATATCGAAGAATGACGGTGGGAAAATACGCTCAAACTTGCAAAGTATCAACGCAATAGAATTTTCTAGTTTATCCAGCGTCGTAACCTCCAGTGTTTTAGCACACAACTCCCTGAAAAAACAACATAGGTCGTTGATTACTAGACCAACCGATTCGGGGAGAGAAGTCCTGAGGGCTAATGGAAGAAGGTGCTCCACGATAATATGGTGATCATGACTTTTCAGCCAATCGATCTTGCCCTTCACAATTTTTATTTTCTTGCTGAATGATCCTGAGAAACCTGTGGGGACTTTCAAATAATGCAACACCTGCAGGAATCTTTTCTTCTCCGGTTGTGACATATGATAAGCGGCATTGGGAAGTACAAACTTGCCCGGTTTACCCGCTACCGGTTTAGGGTACAGTTCACTTCTTATTCCCCACTCTTGTATATCCATCCGGGCATTCATGTTGTCTTTCGATTTCCCGTCTTTACACAGAAGCAAGTTAAGTATGTGCTCTGATACTCCCTTCTCTATATGCATGACGTCCAGACAATGACGCACTGAATTTGTAGACCAGTACGGAAGCTCGAAGAAAATGCTTAACTTGTTCCAATATTGTGGTTTGACCTGTCTCGTCGGATCCATCCCGAAGGCCACGTTATTGTAACCATCCCATTTAGCAGTCACGTCCTCTCCGGACAATGGGGATGGAGGCCAAAGAAGCTCCTGATGACCATCAAAATGAACCGTGTCTAACCTATAGGGGTGGTCTGGAGGCAGAAAACGTCGATGGCCGCAATAACAAACCTTCCTGCTAAAATTCAAAAATTTTGATGTTGTGTGTTCATGGCAATGAGGACATGCTTTGTGACCATGTACGGACCAACCTGATAGCATTCCATACGCAGGAAAGTCATTAATTGTCCACATTAAAGCCGCACGCAGTATGAAGGTTGTATTTGTGTTTGAATCATATGTCTCTACACCATCAATGAACAAAGTTTTCAGCTCCTCGATCAGAGGTCGGAGATAGACGTCGATATTGTTCCTCGGTGAGTTTGGTCCGTCGATAAGAAGAGGCATCATAAAGTATGATTGGTCCATAGCCAACCAAGGCGACAGATTATAAATTATCATTACAACGGGCCATGTACTGTGACTTCCAGCCATATAGTTGAATGGGCAGAAGCCATCGGCAGCCAGTCCGAGCCGGACATTGCGAGGATCGCTACTGAATATTGCGTGCCTCCTATCGAAATCCTTCCATGCCGGTGAATCTCTTAGATGGCTCATTTTTCCATTTTCGCTTGGAGGAGCACGGTGATGCCAAATCATTGCCTCGGCTGTTTTCTTGCACCTGAATAGCCTTTGTAGCCTCTGTGTTATGGGAAAATATCGTGCTATCTTCACAGTTATATCAGGCTTCTTATCAGAATCTTTCTGCTTATACCTGGCCTCTCCGCATGTTGGACACTCTTTCAAATCTGAATTCTCTTTCCGGTACAACACGCAATTTTTAGGACATGCTTGAATCTTCTCGCACTTTAGACCCAAATCAGACATCATTTTCTGGGCTTCGTACCAGCTTTCGGGCACATTATTTCCCGGAGGCATAGAATCTTTCAAGAACGAAAGAAGCATTGTGAATGACTTGTTGCTCCATCCATTTAGGCACTTAATTTGGAAAAGTTGGACGAACCATAAGAGGGTGGAATACTTCGCATTCTCATAAATTGGTTTCCTAGCATCATTCATGAAATTTTCATATTTATCCGCACGCGGTCCTTGACCGGAAGGAATGTCATCTACGGTACGAATAGATTCAGCTAGGGCAGCCTCTACCATATCCTCCATTTCTTCTGATGGAAATAAATTTCCGTATCCTGCCGTATTACCGAATTCTTCTTCTTCTCCTGCCGCATTATCGTGTTCTCCTTCTTCTTCTACCGTAGTACTGCATTCTTCTCCTTCCCCGTGATATTTCCAAGTTGAATAAAGTCTAGTAAACCCATGTTTTACAATATGAAGCTCTGCCAATTCTACCTTCTGCCAGTACTTATTGCCACATCTATCGCACGGACAGAGAATCTTCTCTATTATGATCTTATTATGTGCTCGTGCAAATTCAAGGAAAGCAGCAACTCCTGCGACAAACTTAAGTTGCATACGTTGTTTCCAATCCACACACATCCAGTCCTTAACTCTGACGTACTCATGGGCCATGTTAGACTGAATAACATATAAATTGTAGGTTATGCTGACTATATTGAGAAATATAAGAACGGGATATTTTCTCCTGACAAAGGAGAAAATCCGTGTATATGCTTTGTGTGTGCGTTTGTCGTTGAAAAGAATAAATTATCGCACGTTATGTTAACCGATAGACGGGGACTAAGTGGCGCTTTTAGTTTCATATATGGGTATCGATGGGAATATGAAGGTTTCATATTATCATATATTGGTTTTAACCCGAACATCTCGAATCGCTCTCTGATTATGCGTTTGTATGTATGTGTTCCGGCTGTCGGGGGTAGGCTTCTATCCCATTAAGAATGTATAGAGCGAACGCCCATCACTTGTGCTTTCAACCGTTTTGAGTAAATTTCGGCAGCACCTCCCCGCTGTTCTCCGAGTACACTGTAATAGAATAGATAATCATTTCAAAGCTGTGAAACAACGTTGAAATGAACATCTAATCTATCTTTGTACACGGAGAACCAGCGGAAAGATACCGACGAAATATCTCGAAACGGATGAAAACACAAGTGAATGAAGGCGTTTGCTTTATACATTCTTAACTTGTCCACACGGGACAAATCTATGGGTTACCATACGATTGAATTTTCTCGTCGCGTAGACTATACGACGGTTGTTAGTATCGAGCTATACTGTCCGATATTTAATAACCTTCGTATAGTTCTAGGTCACGACGAGCATCGCACGTATGTTAACCGATAGACGGGGACTAAGTGGCGCTTTTAGTTTCATATATGGGTATCGATGGGAATATGAAGGTTTCATATTATCATATATTGGTTTTAACCCGAACATCTCGAATCGCTCTCTAATTATGCGTTTGTATGTATGTGTTCAGGCTGTCGGGGGTAGGCTTCTATCCCATTAAGAATGTATGGAGCGAACGCCCATCACTTGTGCTTTCAACCGTTTCGAGTAAATTTCGGCAGCACCTCCCCGCTGTTCTCCAAGTACACTGTAATAGAATAGATAATCATTTCAAAGCTGTGAAACAACGTTGAAATGAACATCTAATCTATCTTTGTACACGGAGAACCAGCGGAAAGATACCGACGAAATATCTCGAAACGGATGAAAACACAAGTGAATGAAGGCGTTTGCTTTATACATTCTTAACTTGTCCACACGGGACAAATCTATGGGTTACCATACGATTGAATTTTCTCGTCGCGTAGACTATACGACGGTTGTTAGTATCGAGCTATACTGTCCGATATTTAACAACCTTCGTATAGTTCTAGGCCACGACGAGCATCGCACGTATGTTAACCGATAGACGGGGACTAAGTGGCGCTTTTAGTTTCATATATGGGTATCGATGGGAATATGAAGGTTTCATATTATCATCGAGTATCATATATTGGTTTTAACCTGAATATCTCGAGTCGCTCTCTAATTATGCGTTTGTTGTGCATTCGTGTTGTATGTGTAACATGATTTTAAACCATTGAGATCAAGATTGATAGAACTGATCATCCTACATTGCAATAGCATTCATCAACCAAAACCTATTATTGCAATGGTATACATCTATAACAATCAATAATTAAAACTACAAATATAGGATACTGATATCATAAAGCGTTATGAGACACGTCATCTGCCACGTGTCGTGATCATGGAAATCGCTAATATTGAGCATCATCAAGATTAGATTATGGTTTTGAAGCAAGTTATTGAGCATCTTGGATTGATTGTCAAGTGTTGATTTTTATTTCAACACTTGACAGAATGAAAATCATAAATACAGTTGCAAAATGTGTTCCTCACCCCCATAAAGTGGATCTTAACAATCCAGACAAGACCATCATTGTTCAAATTGCCAAGGTATACATAATCTCAGCAGTTATTTACGGTTGCTAGCTTGTATTGCTTGTTGCTATTATTTTTTTTCCTTGCCCTTTCTTTATTTCTTTTTTTTTTGGGGGTGGGGGGTTGTGTTTGAAAAGTTTTAACCAACTCACTGCTATTTCTAGGCAATGCAGGAATATAATTAGTTTTATCCCCCAAAAGAAAGAGCTTCAGGCTTCATGCGTCAAGCGATGTGTATAATTATAGGATTTTCTTGCTAGCGGTTCATTTACAACTATTCTTTAGTCTATATACCTAGCATCTGCTACTAGATATTACATCTTGCATCAACACCCCGCATGTTAAAATCAAAATTGATTATTTTTTTCTTGATCTTTTTCTGATTTTCTACCATCTGTGTCGAGTAAATTATGATTAACATTGTATTTGTCAACTAATCAGAAGAGCCATTCAACCAGTCCTACCGTAACCCTAACCCCAGCCCCACCGTAACCTTGACCCCAGCCCCACCGTAACCCTAACCCCAGCCCCACCCCAGCAGCAGCCGAACCCCAACCCTAACCCTACCCCGACCCCGACCCCGACCGCCACCGCGACCCCTGCCCAACCCCAACTCTTGCACGCGCAACCCAGACCCAGCCATGAACCCTAAGCCCAAAATAATCCAAAAATGCTTTAATTTACCTCGAGATTTATACCTGAACGGCTGCTGGTGGGCTGGAGCGACGACGGTGGCGATTTGGCGACGAAACCGGCGGTGGCGACGACGGTGGCGAGGAAACCGGCGGTGGCGACGACGATGGCGACGAAACCGGCGTTGGCGACGACGGAGGCGACGGTGGCAACGACGGCGTGCCGATTTGGGGGTTTTTCTCGCGCGCGATTGAGAGAGAGAGAGAAAGTGAGCGTAGGCGATCGATCTGGGGTTTTGTTAAATAAATATTTACTTGCCCCTACGGATATACCCGTAGGTCCTTTGTTTGCGGCTCCGTAGGGGCAAACACCAAATTAAGAATTAATATTTTTATTCTTGGACATCTGTGCCCGTAGGGGCAACCTTTTAGCCCTACGGATTAATCCGTAGGGCCAAGTTAAATCTGCCCCTACGGATATTTCCATCCGTAGGGGCAACCCCCTATTTTACTAGTGTACAAGTCAACATGTTAAGATAAAGAGAAACCAAATAGCATACTATCATGACGAGTAAGAAAGTCCTCTCTATATATCCAAGCATCCATTATAATATACATCATATGTACAACAATGGCCTCTAGGGCATATACATAACTAACAATCACCCACTTGCACTAAGGCCAGCTGCTGTATTATCTCATACCTAGCATCCCGAATAATCTCTCAAACTGTATCTGGGGAATGGTCTTCGTGAGTAGATCCGCAGTGTTGTCCTTTGTATCTACTCTCCTGACCTCGATCACCCGACGATCAACTATCTCCCTGGTCAGGTGATACCGCCTACGAATATGTCTGGACTTTTGATGGGACCTGGGTTCCTTAGCCAAAGCCACAGCTCCATTGTTATCGCAATACAAAGGTATTGGATGTTCAATGGATGGAACCACACCAAGTTCACTAATGAACTTCTTTATCCAGACAGCCTCTTTGGCAGCATCGTTGGCAGCGATGTATTCAGCCTCCATCGTCGAGTCTACAACGGTATCATGTTTGGAACTCTTCCAACATACCGCCCCTCCATTGAGGGTAAAGACAAATCCCGAGTGCGACTTCGAGTCGTCCTTATCACTCTGGAAGATGGAATCGGTAAAGGACTCCACCTGGAGTTCTCCGTTACCATACACCAAGAACATCTCTTTAGTCCTTCGTAAGTACTTGAGAATGTTCTTCACAGCTGTCCAATGACTCTATCCAGGATCTGCTTGATACCGACTCACTACACTTAGTGTGTATGCTACATCGGGTCTGGTACATAGCATCGCATACATGATAGAGCCTACTGCCGAAGCATAGGGTATCCTTTGCATGCGAGCTCTTTCCAAATCAGTCTTGGGAGACATCTCTTTGGTGTGAGTGAGTCCAGGGATCGTGGGTTGGTTCCCACGCTTAGATTCTTCCATACTAAAACACTTTAGTATGGTGTCAATGTACCTGTATTGGGACAATCCCAATATCCGTTTAGACCTATCTCTATAGATCATAATTCCCAGTATGCAGGAGGCATCACCTAGATCTTTCATTAAGAATCTTTGTGATAAGAAGAGCTTGACTGATTGCAGCATAGGAACATCATTTCCTATCATGAGTATGTCATCGACGTACAATACGAGAAAGACAACCTTACTCTCTGCAACCTTCTTATAGATACAAGGTTCATCTACGTTTTTGATGAAGTCAAACTCTTTAACTACAACATCAAAGTAGATGTTCCAACTCCGCGATGCTTGCTTTAACCCATAAATGGATTTAAGCAGCTTGCACACCTTTCCGCTGCTCCCACTTTCTACGAAGCCCTCTGGCTGAGTCATGTACACGCTCTCTTCTAAATCACCGTTTAGAAAGGCGGTCTTAACATCCATTTTCCAGATTTCATAGTTATGATATGCAGCAATGGCAAGCAAGATCCGGATGGACTTAAGCATAGCCGCTGGAGAAAAGGTTTCGTCATAATCCACACCTGGTCGTTGACGAAAACCCTTTGCAACAAGTCTAGCTTTGAAAGTCTCAACCTTTCCATCTACACCAATTTTCTTTTTAAAGATCCACTTGCTCCCAATAGGTTTTACCCCTTCAGGAGCAACTTCCAAAATACATACTTTGTTGGTGTGCATGGATTCCATCTCTGATCGCATTGCATCCAGCCATTTCAAAGTGTCACTACTCGTGATGGCCTGCTCGAAACTAGTCGGGTCATCATCTTCCATGATGCAATCCTCGCTCCCACCATCAATGAGAAAACCGTAGTATCTCTCAGGTGGATGAGAAACCCAACTAGATCGGCGGAGAGGCTGGGGTTCGTCGGGAACTACTGAATCCTCTGGTTCTACCAAGTCTTCTGTTACAGTTTGTGTCGTTGGAATCTCTTCCAGTTCTACCTCAATGCCACTAATTTGTTTCATAAGAAAACCTTTTTCTAAGAAAGTGGCATGTCGAGAAACAAACACCTTTTGTTCCTCGGGGTGGTAGAAGATATACTTTTGTGAATTTTTGGGATATCCTACAAACTTGCATAAGACAGACCTTGCCTCGAGTTTGTCTAGATTTTGTCTTTTGACATAGGCCGGACAACCCCATAACTTAACATACTTAAGAGATGGTCTCTTCCCTTTCCATATCTCATATGGAGTGGTAGGCACTGATTTGGTAGGAACCATATTCAATAGGTGTATGGTTGTCTCAAGAGCATACCCCTAGAAGGAAATAGACAACTCAGCAGTGCTCATCATAGAGCGTACCATATCTAATAGGTGCGGTTCCTCCGCTCCGATACACCGTTGTGCTGTGGTGTATAAGGAGGAGTAAGCTGAGAGAGAATCTCATTCTCTTTTAGATAGTCTAGAAACTCATTGCTCAAGTATTCTCCTCCTCGATCAGATCGAAGGATCATAATACTTTTGCCCGTTTGGTTCTCTACATCGTGCTTATATTCTCTGAATTTCTCAAAAACTTCAGACTTGTGTTTCATTAGGAACACATGTCCATATCTAGAGAGATCGTCAGTGAATGTAATGAAGTAGTAAGAACCGTTCCTGGCATGCGTAGACATAGGACCGCATACATCACCATGTACCAGTCCTAAGAGTTTCGTAACTCTTTCTCCGTGTCCACTAAACGGAGTTTTGGTCATTTTACCTTTGAGACATGAATGACAAGTACCATAAGATGATAATTCGAACGGATTCAAATATCCATCCTGATGTAACTTAGCTAGCCGTGTCGTATTGATATGACCAAGTCTACAATGTCACAAGAAGGATTCGTTCATTTCTGAACTCTTCCTCTTGTGTGTGTTTTGTATATTAAGGACTGTATTTTGATTGAGAATGAATATGCCATTATATAATGAGCCTGATCCAATTAACTTTTGATTTAGGAAGATGTTCATAACATTATCCTGTATTACAAAATTATACCCTTCTTTACTTAATGAAGAAACTGATATAATGTTGCACATCATGTTCGGTATATAATAGCACTCATTCAGAATCAATGTATTACTACTTGGAAATACTAGGTGATATTCGCCAACTGCTTTGGCTGCAATATTTGTACCATTCCCTACTTGTTCAGAATGATCACCTTTTCCCCGTTCTCTACCTTTACGTAGCCCACGTAATAATTTACATATGTGGGATCCCGATCCGGTATCTAAAACCCAGGACGTAGGGTGAACTGAGAAACAGTTCTCAATAACTAACACACCCGAAGAAGATGCATCAACATGCTTGTTCTTTGTTTGGGCAGCGTGAGAATGCAGATATTTTCCTATTCCCTGCTCAGTCTTATAACACATATAAGAATGAACGGGACCAACGTTCCCCTGCTCAGTATAATAAGGAGCTTCAGTCAATACATCCATATTATTATCTTGATTAGGTCCTGACATGGTCGCTACCCAGAGAGAGAAAGAAGGAAACACTTTAGCGTATGCTCTTACAAGATTAGATTGCTTATTATCTTATCTAATCAGGATGTCTCCCACTGTTATTTTCAAATCTTCCTTCAAACCATACAAGGTAAGATTAGCCGGGATTAATCACACCCTACAATTTCGTCAATCTTTCAGGCGGATCAATGTTGGTACTCGAGGGAGGTTCCCCGTGCTTTCTCACGGACCTAATTAAAATAAAGATCGTCTTCCCAGAGGCATAACCCCGTTAACACCTTTCTAGACACCTACTTGTTCGGCTAATTGTCCTGTGTAAAACTCTCCCAGGGGTAACTCTTATTCGTAGTGGGTATCAGGATCCACCTATCTCATAGAAGGTATGAAATCTCATTGCAAATTTCAACACTTGAAATTCCCGATAATGCTTTTGCCCCTAACGTGCTATGACCTTGACGAATTCCAAACAACCCATAGTCCGCTAGTCAAGTTCAACCCGTACATTTCTTGATTGAATTAAACCCACCCGCACGACCCTTGACGAATGCCAAACAACGCCGTACGAATACCGTAATCCAATCGCAACATATGCTACAGATAAGTAGTAAATAGCTACCGTACACTACGCCTTGACGAATGCCAAACTACCGTAGCATGAATACTAAGTAATATCTATCTAAAATGTCAGAGGGCTACGCAGGTTTTTCAGAAAACCATGAGCGTAATGAACTTGATATCGTCGTAGAATCAGGTGATTTTGAAAAGGAGTGTTTTTGAGGCTTTTCTAGTTTTGCTAAAGAGGTCACTCCAGGTGAAGGGATCTCGGCTCTTTCCCCATCGAATAAAGTGCAGGGTATATCATATATACCGTTGTGCAACGCAAGAACTATTTAAGCTGTCCAAAACTAAACCGTGAGTTTGTAGCATCTGCCAGTTTTGCTAAAGAGGTCACTCCCGGTGAAGGGATCTCGGCTCGTTCCTCATTGAATAAGGTGCAGGGTATATCATATATACCGCGGTGCAAAGCAAGACTGTAGCTACCTTTTTATAAAGTTTTGATTCTACAACATCTTTTAGGTTTCTTTTCTTTTTATTAATCTCATTAATATATCCATCAGCTTATGCTTCCTAAGCATCACAGTAGAAACGAAAGCAGTAATATTTATATATCAGCATATATATATAGTATAAGCATTCGTCTCAGGCAGTAATATGATCTCATCACAGAACATTGCAGCAGAAGATAACATATGAAATATTAGATATACTAGGACGTCTGTGTTTTATTTCGAGTTTGTATAAAACACGGATTCCACGGTCGTGATGAATAGCCAAACCCACATCCCTAGACCTCTACGAGAGAGACAAGTAACACTGCCAATTCTAGGGTTAGGAGACCCGGTCTCGACTCCTCGAGATGGCCTCCCACTGAACCCTAGAACCCGGTTACTTATACTCCCCTACTTGGGTCTACCCAATGCGGAAAAGTAAATAATATACACTGGTGACATCAACCTGATCCCGGAAGTGCCCCAATAAAAGAATATTACATACAAATGAATTTTACATGAATGAAAATAAAAACCCTCATCTCACATAAAACCCCCGGCTATTCAGAACACGACGATCCAATATAACATATCACAGCAACACATAATATCTCATATCATCAACGTAAGTAAGTATGCATACACCGATCGTCGTTGATGTATAGCAACGAAAACCGGCAATACAACTACATACTACACTTACGGTCACAGAAAAGAAAGTGTAAAAGTACAACATTTAGAATCCACAATCTCTTTAGGCATCGTAAAAGTACAACTATATGAATTCCACATATTGTATCACATTCCAGATAAATAGACAGTATTAAATTTTCCGATCGAATAATCAAATACCCAAGATTTCCTAAATAGCTCAACAATTGAGCGGAGTTCAAAAAGTCCCAGAATACGTCACAGTACCAATGGTCCAGCCGTAAAAGGGTCAAGCCAACGCCTCACATGTGGCAACGCCATACTGCTCCAAACCTTAAGGTTTAGAGGTTGTTCAGACGGTCACATAATCGAGTTAAGGTTTGTGTTCTTCTAGAGGGTCTACCGCGTTACTTGTACGTTTTTCCGAAAGATTTAAACTCAAGAAAAATTCAACACTTGAAAGTTTTTCGTGCCGGGAAAAAATGAGTTGATGATATCCGTTCGAACATTTTAACAGTTTCTAAATTATCCGGAAAAGAAAACGAAATTAAATTTTCCGATCGAATCAACGAGTACTAAAATAACCCCAGAAAACTCAACACTTGAGTCAGATTAAAAATACCCAGAAGCAGGTACAAATACCTACGGATGTACTGTGCCAAAATCCTAACCCTAATACCACTGTGCTGCCGCGGAACCGCCGCAGAAGGCAGGGTACGGCATCGGTTCCACGACGCTTTAGTGGTATTTTGGTGTCGTTTTTCACAGTAACTCTTAGAATTCCTTGCTGATTTTTTGAGTATTTTTAATGCAGAAAAAATCACATATTTACAAAATTTCCAGAGAGGGGATCATTTTCGATGTTTCGGGGTTTGATCGGAGTTTTAACTTCGTATACACGTCGTCTAATGCTCTAGCTTAGCTCTGATACCACTGTAGGGTTCCTAGGCACTCTTACAAGGGTTAATAAGGCATCAACCATGCCCGAATAAAAATTTAGACGTGCCGACCAACCCAAAGCCGGAATCTTTGCTAGATAATTAGGGTTTAACATGCAAGTAAACATCTTTACAACTAAGAGTGAGGGATTACAACCTTTGTATTCTGCTCTTTCGCTTCATAAGCTCCGAGTAGAAGTCCCTTCACCGCGATCCACGATCTCCCGGACTCAAGAGAGGCTCCACAACTCGAACGATCTATGATAGCTTGTAGTCTTTCTTTTCTCTGATGATCTACCTCGAAATTTCTATAACTCAAGCTCTCTCTCTCTAATGAGGTGAACACCCTAATCTAATTGGCTAGATTAGATAAAGATGATGGAGTAGTATTTGTGCTATCTTTTCTTATCAAATTCTCTCTCTTAATCATCACAAAATGAAAACCTAGAAAGATTTCTCAAAGCTCAAGGTTGAAGAAGAAGAAGAAATATAAATTAATTCCTTTTGTGATGAATAATGAAATGATATATGATTACAAATGCAACCATGGTCAACTATGACAAGGCTAACTTATGTAGAGAATTTACTAAGGCTAAGGGTTTGGGTTGGGTTAAAAATGAGTCACTAGAAAATATCAACCATAATATCTTAGCTCAAAACAAAAGAAAACCTTCTAGAAACATCAAGAAAGCACTAACCCAAATCAAACCCTAACCATGTTTAATCTCCATTAAACATGTTGCATTAGTAATCATATCATGTTACAATATTATATATCACATATATAATATATATTTGTAGCAAAAGAAAATAATACAATTAACATATATCAATGTATTATCCGATGAGAAAGTGAATAAATAAAGCGAGCCAAAATTAGATAATGTAATGCAATATATCATATATATTATTATACATTAAATTATCGAATCAACACTTGATCCGACAATCCGGCTATATCGAATATAACCGACTAATATATCATGTACCAATTCATCGAATCCACACTTGATCCGATGACCTGGCTCATATCTAAATATCGCGAGAATATAATACGGTATCACGTATCGTATTATCCTCGGTCGTGCACATATCACATATGTGCCCCTACTCCATTTTTCCTGAGTTAAGAAACCTCAGTGTAGGACTCTAAAGAATCGTCAATACACCGGTAGCAGGTGATGATCATATCAAACACCCACAAGCTGCAAGCGGTCAGCTAAACATAATAGCCACCCAGGTATTGAGCGATCAGAAGATCAACAAGCTAGCCTGTACATTCTCTTGTGAATCCAATCAGTAATACTCCCGTACAGTCCGGTCTCTTCGTCTGATATGTTGCATATCTAGTCTAGGGGTGGTATACGTCAGACCCCAGTTACCGATAAGTCATGTCGATGTGAGGCTCATAACAGGCCGAGAAACTTCTGGTAACACTTACCAGTAAATCTCTATATCAGCCCTGGCCAGGGACTTCCAGTTATAGCCAATCGAATACAGCACAACATCAACTCCTTATACCGGGAGAGACGAATCCCTTCCTATCACTCATTGCCTCCATGTGATTCGGGACTGCACCTAAAAGCCACCGTTTTGCACGCCCACTTTGACGTGGTAAGGTAGAAATCAAAGCACGGTGGGAATCACACAAGACTTTATGACGATCTCGGGTCTACAGACTATCCTGTACCAGTGTCACCGGAGAACTGCCATCTGACGTGTGTTATATCACCATCTGGAAGTTCTCGGCGAGTCCGTCCAGTGTACCCAGTCTCCACTGAGAACCTGTACACCATCCTTGATGTCAAACACCGATGGATATTGGATCATCCATCGCCCATCATATGTGTCAAGATGCGTATATGCTAGTCTACTCTGGTGTATCGATGCCCTGTCTCGACACACCCTCGACTAGGAACAGTTATTGGATATACTCGTCGACTACCGTAGCCCCACTAGTATGATCTCATCATAGTCCCAGTAGTCGAGTACAGATCCTAAGGGCTTTATCAAAATGTGAGAGTAAGACAGTAAACTAATACAAGTCAACATGTTAAGATAAAGTGAAACCAAATAGCATACTATCATGACAAGCAAGAAAGTCCTCTCTATATATATCCAAGCATCCATTATAATATACATCATATTTACAACAATGGCCTCTAGGGCATATACATAACTAACAAGGATGACTCCAAGTCCATGTCGGGTTATGTCTTTACCCTCAATGGAGAGGGGGTCTGTTGGAAGAGCTCCAAACAGGACACCGTTGCTGACTCGACGATGGAAGCGGAGTACATTGCTGCTTATGACGCTGCGAAGGAAGCAGTCTGGATGAGAAAGTTCCTGATAGAACTTCAGGTGGTTCCAACCATTGTAGATCCAATACCTCTGTATTATGACAACAACGGTGCTATAGCCTTAGCGAAGGAACCTAGGTCCCATAAAAAGTCCATACACATTTTGAGGCATTACCACCTGATTAGGGAGATTGTTGATCACCGGGAGATCGAGGTGAGGAGAGTAGATATGGAGAATAACACTACAGATCCACTCACGAAGGCCATCCCTCAGACACAATTCAAGAGGCTAGTTGAGATGATAGGTCTGCGATATGCCAATACATGGCCCTAGTGCAAGTGGGAGATTTTTAGTGATATATGCCCTAGAGGCCATTATTGTATCATACTGATTTGTATATTACTTAATGGAAGCTTTGGATATTCATAGTTGTATTGACAGTCTTACTCAAAATGCTACTATGCTACTTGGTTTGTTTCTACCTCAATATGTGCATGTGTTTATTTTAGCGTATCGCTTATACATATTGGTAGAGCCCTTAGGATATTTGCTTGATTACCAGTGTTGTGATGGTAGTCACACTAGTGGGGGATGGGTAGTCTACAAACACATCCTTATACTGGTCCCTAGTCGTAGGATTATTGAGATGGGGAATCGACACTCCAGAGTAGACTAGTGTATACGCTTCTCATCCCAGCAGGGGAGATGGTCTATCTCACAGTCAATAGTATGTCATACTGGAGATAGTATGCAGGTGCTCATTAGGTTATGAGTACACTGGACAAGACTCGTTAGGGATTGATGGTGGGTATTATACCTATCGTCAGGTAGCAGTTCCTAGGTGACATGAGTACAGCATAGTCCGTCAATTTGACACTGCTACTTCGCCTTGAGTGTATTCCTACTGTACTTTGATTACTACCTACCATGGCTCAATGGAGTCATGCAAACAAATAGTAGTTGGGTGTAGTCTCGAAGCACTAGGAGGCAGTGGCGGTTAGATAGGATTTGTCTCTCCCGGTATTGGGGGTTAATATCGCGCTGTGTTCGGAGAGCCATTACATAAATTCCCTGGCCAGGGCAAGCGAGATTTACTGTTAGGTATTCCAGTAGTTTCTCAGGGTGTTTTGGGCTACACTCCGGCATGACTTATTGCGCTATTAGGGGCCTGACGATTACCGCCCCTAGGCCCGATATGCGATACTCTTAGACAAACAGACCAGACTGTACGGAAATTGTCACATTCACGCTCAGTAGGAGTTCGGATGGGTTTGCTCATCGGCCATCTTATCGACAGATACCTTGGTAGACGTTACGTGCAGCTAGTACCGTTTGCGGCTTGTGGTTAAACCCACTGCCAGCGTACTGTCGAGTCTTTAGAGTCCCACATAGAGAGTTTCCCTGCATCGGGAGAAAGATGTAGAGACTGTATGGTTTTACGGCAGGGCTTCGATCACGTACGTACACTTGTGCGTGTATGATGTTCGGGCGGATAATACTAGTGGACATTGGTTTAAGCCGGATCTTAGTATTATATTGATGGATCAGTTTTGTCTCTTTGTATTCGTGTTTCTCGGAACACGGATGCGGGTATGTATATACGGATGTGAGGGGCATTCTTATAATTACTCAAGATTGCTTATAGAAGAAGACACCTCATTAGGGTTTTGATTATTTATATGATTAAAACAATTATGAGGTAGAGGAAATATATTGTTATATTGATATACGATAAGTCAAGCATGGCTACTTGGTTTGACTATTTGACTTGGTTTGACTATTTGACTTAGATATTTTGTGAGATATTTTTGGCACTAGATATTTTGGGTGAGATATTTTCCCTTCACATGCTTATGGTCATATCAAGAGAGCCATCACAATTATCATTTGTGAAAATACTTTCTCTTTCCTCAAGTTTCATCTTCTTCTTCCTCTCAACCCTTAAGGTCTCATGAGTTGAGTAAATTAGGGTTCCAAGAGAAACATAAATCTATCTTCATTCTTTACATCACCTAGGTCATCTACTTTAGCAAGCTAGTTGCCTTAGTTAGCTCGAATTTGAGGTAGGAGCTCGGACTATAGACTCTCGGGTGGATCGTCTTTGACTTGAGGAAGCAGACGAGGAAGCTACGATCCGGATCGATCCTCGAAGCTTACGATGATGAGGTGGACTGCGGAGAAGACCCGAAGGACCTGTATCTTGAGGTATAACATTCTTTCCGAGTAGTTAAACCTCAAGTAGTATACTAGCTAGGGTTTATGATCGATCCTTGGTTCTAATCGGTGTTGCGAAGCCCGTAAAAATCATTTTTTGCCATTTCCGCCTCTCCGCGAACACGTGGGGTGTGCGACATCGATTTACATGTTGGACACTCTTTCAAATCTGAATTCTCTTTCCGGTACAAAAGGCAATTTTTAGGACATACTTGAATCTTCTCACACTTCAGGCCCAAATCAGGCATCATCTTCTGGGCTTCGTACTAACTGTCGGGCACATTATTTCTCGGGGGCATAGAATCTTTCAAGAGCGAAAGAAGTATTGTGAATGAATTGTTGCTCCATCCATTTAGGCACTTAATCTGGAAAAGTTGGACGGACAATGAGAGGGTGGAATACTTTTCATTCTCATAAATTGGTTTTCTAGCATCTTTTATGAAATTTTCATGCTTATCCGCACACGGTTCTTGACCGGAAGGAATGTCATCTTCGGTACGAATAGATTCACCTAGGGCAGCTTCTACCATATCCTCCATTTTTTCTCCTGGAAAGAAATTACCGTCTTCTTCATCTGCTGCATTACCGTCTTCTCCTTCTTCTTCTGCCGCATTACTGTTTTCTCCTTTTTCTTCTGCCGCATTACTGTCTTCTTCTTCTTTCCCGTGATATAGCCAAGTTGTATAAAGTCTAGTAAAATCATGTTTAACGATATGAAGCTCTGCGAATTCTACCTTCTGCTAGTATTTATTCCCACATCTATCGCACGGGCAGAGAATCTTATCTAACACAATCTTATTATGTGTGCGTGCAAATTCAATGAAAGCAGCAACTCCTGCGACAAACTTAGGTTGCATACGTTGTTACCAATCCACATACATCCAGTCTTTAACTCTGATGTTAGACTGTATAACATATAAATTATAGGCTATGATGACTATATTGAGAAATCTATGAACGGGATGGTTACTGACAAAGGAGAAAATTCGTGTATGTGCTTTGTGTGTGCGTTTTTTGTTGAAAAGAATAAATTATCAATAAACAAAGTTAGATTTGAGGATACCCATGTATGAGTTGTAGTCTATATATGTGTGTTTCAATTTATGATTTCGCTTAAGTGTAGGGTTGTTAGTGTGTATGTGTTGTGTGTGCGTTCGTTGTGTATTCGTGTTGTATGTGTGTGTTTCGGCTGTCGGGGGTAAGGCTTTTATCCCATTAAGAATATATAGAGCAGACACCCATTCGCTTGTGCTTTCAACCAATTCGAGTAAATTTCGGCAGCACCTCCCCGCTGTTCTCCGAGTATACTGTAATAGAATAGATAATCATTTTAAAGCTGTGAAATAATATTGAAATGAACATCTAATCTATCTTTGTACACGGAGAAGCAGTGGAAAAGTACCGATGAAATAACTCGAAACGAATGAAAACACAAGTGAATGCAGGTGTTTGATTTATACATTCCTAACTTGTCCACACTGGACAAATCTATCGGTTATCATACGATTGAATCTTCTCGTCACATAGACTATACGACGGTTGTTAGTACTGAACTATACCGTTCAATATTTAATAAGCTTCGTATAGTTCTATGTCACGACAAATATCTAACGTATGTTAACCGATAGACGGGGACGAAGTCGCACTTTGATTTTCATATATGAGTATCGATGAGAATATGAAAGTTTCATATTATCATCGAGTATCATATATTGGTTTTAACTTGAATAGGTTTTATGTTTAAGCTCTGGTTTCGTTATTAAGGGTTCGAAATTTTTAGTTTAGGGTAAATTTTTCTTGCGTTTACGGTCAAGTTGTACGTTTACGTTATCATCCAGTATCCTACTGAATGAACTAGTTCACCCTAAATCCTAACCCTAAGTAACCTAAATTAACCTAATTAACCCCAATTAACCATAAACGTTACCCTAACACAAATTATCCTTAATTAACCCAAACATAACCCAATTTACCCAAACCAACCCTAATCAACACCCTAACCCTTTCAAATTATCAATAATTAACCCAATTAACCCTATCTATTTTACGTAATTAACCCAAATTAACCCTAGCCTCTAACCCTAACCCTGAACCAAACCCTAACCCTAACCCTAACCCTGAACCAATCCCTAACCCTAACCCTAACCATACACTGAACCCTAACCCTAACCTTAGCCCAAGTCCTACCTTTACCCTAACCCTAACTGAACCGAACACTAACCCTAACCTTAACCCTAAACTGAACCCAAACCCTAACTCTAACCGAACCCTGAACCCTAGCCATGAACCCTAACCCTAGCCCAATTACAACCCAATAATCAAGAAAACAGAAATAAATGCATAATTAGAAGTAAAGATATGGAATTTACTAACCTGTAGGCCAATGATGGAGGAGACCAAAGATGGTCGACGACGCTATCGGCGACGAGAGAGTTCCTAACGTTGACGATAAAGTCGACGGTGATGTCGGGGATGACGAGGCGCACGCGGGAGTGCGGTGGCGATGAAGCGCGGGCGGTAACGACGAGGCGCGTGCGTGAGAGGGAGAGTGAGGAAGTTGTGAGAAAGTGGAAATATCTAGGCTTTTTATTATGAAATAACCCATATAATGCCCCTACGGGTTAATCCATAAGGCCTTCGTTTGCGGCTTCGTAGGACCAAATAACAAATTACGTTTTAATATTTTTAAATTAAAACGTAGGGCACCATAGGGGCAACCATGAGGACCTACGGATTAATCCGTAGGGGCAATAAAATATTGCCTCTACGGATACCTTTATCCGTATGGGCAACCTCTTAATGTTGTAGTGAGAATGCAAGCCAAAACACTAAACTAAACTAACACTAACTAGAGTTTTAGCTACCGAGTTAGTGTTACAACCTCCGTAGACGGTCCTTTAGGTCTTGAAAGGTTTACTCCTCAAGCTCTTTGGGTTGATGGAATAAGCTCTTGAAGACGAACCTCCTACGTCAAAGACGATCTACCAGAGGATGCCGATTCAAGCGATAGTTTCAACCGAAGCTACTAAAGATCGAGTCTTGCTGTGTAGTTTGTGAAATAAGATACTCTCTTCTAATCCTCAAAACTCAAGAGAGCAAAATGAGGAAGAAGAAGATGAAGTGGAAACTAGAGAAAATATCACTTGATGAAAAAATATCAACTATCACAAAAATATCTCTCACTTTCTCATCTTATCCCTTCATGCCACAAACAAAAGAGTCGATGGGCTAGTGACTCACTAGGATAAGTCACAAAACCACACACATCATCATTTATGGAGATGAAATGAGTGAGAGAGTGTAGCCACCACATCAAGCATACATACATATACACTTATATAAATATAAATGCATGTATATAAACAAGTATACCTAAACCCGTATAAATACGTATATCGTATTTCTACCAAAATACGAATACCATATTTGTACCGAAAATATAAAATACGCGTATTCATATTTAGAAAGAAATACATGTATTTGTATCAAAGCACAAATACCCGTATTTATACAAATACACGTATTTGTATAAATACTGTATTCGTGTTTAAATAAAAATATCCAAAAGAGAGCAATATAATACCAGCATCAAAATTGGCTGTCTTTCAAACCTGCTAGCACTACAAAACCGTCCGATTATAGCACGCGTATAAATACACGTGTTCAATCGAACACCAGAGCGTATCACTATACACATACTACACCGTTTCGCCTGAACCGGGAAACCCTCTGTGTAGGACTCTAATGACTCGACAATACGCTAACGGTCGGTTTAACCACAAGCATGTCAGTGGCACTAGCTGTACGTAACGGCTACCTTGGAATCTATCGAAAAGAAAATCGACAAGAGAACTTATCTGAATCCCTACTGAGCCTATAAACGACATTCTCCATACATTCCGTTCTATTCGTCTAAGAGTATCGCATATCGGGCCTAGAGGGTGGTAAATATTAGACCCCTAATAGCGAGATAAGTTGTGTCAGTGCGGAGCCCAATACAACCTGAGAAACTACTGGTGTACCTAACGATAAATCTCACTTGCCCAAGCCAGGGACCTTTAGTATTGGCCAACAGTACACAGCCTAATATCAACTCCCAATATCGGGAGAGACGAATCCCTTTTATCCCCTACTGCCTCCAAGTGCTTCGGGATTGCACCCAATTACTACCTGTTTTGTGACGACCCGAAATTGGCACGTGACGGCCCTTAAACTACGCAATGTCTACAGGCATAACGCAATTTAAGTAAGCCGAAAACCTAGCAATCTAAACCATAAAAAATAGGAAGAAATAAGAACAATTTTTAAAACCTTTAAAATCTCAACCCAAATTCTTTAAAAGTCCAACCTCATTTCCTTTAAAATTTTGGCAACACCTCCTTTGTAAAAACCAGCCCCAAAATGGGTACAACATAAGTATAAGTAAAGTATTCCCAAACGGGAGCAAAAACACGCCCAAAGGCGGAAAACAACCACCACAATAGATATACGACGCCGTAGCGAAGAAATAAAAGACGATATAAATAAAACTGCATAAAAGACCTCCAAGTCACAAAATAATATACATTATCGTCCTCACATCAAGTCTCTAAGTCATACAAGATAATGGTAGATGGAGAGTATAGGATACAACGAATATTCAGTAAGCAACATGAACGGATAACCACAAAACCCACCTAAAGCAAAACTGCACACTGTGAGCCGATGCGGTATCCGCAGCAAAATATGATATGATAGATGAATGGCCTGCCTCGACTACTATGGAGAACAACTTGCAAAACACTATGGCACAACGGGGGTGAGTTACCAACTCGTAAATAGTAAATAACATATGCAGGTAATCGCAAGTATGCACGTACAGCGTGAATCTAACATATGCAAGCTAATAGCAATAAATGTTATATGTGTGCAATAGTCATGAAAGGTACACTAGCAGGTATAACTAATACATGAAGCAATAATATGACAATATGTATGCAACAGTCATGTAATGTACCCCATCAGGTACAACTAATATATGAAGTAATGATATGACAATGTATATATACAACAGTCATGAAAAGTACTCTATCAGATACAACTAATACATGAAGCAATGCATATAAAATAAGGTATGTAAATGTAACAGTAATGGAAGGTACTCTATCAGGTACAACTAATACATGAATCAGTATATAAAAAAATGTGGAGTATGGGATGAGACATGTCATTTTCACGGAATCCTAACATTGTGGTAGGACCAAAATCCATCAAGACAATCCAAATTCCAATTTCCTCAAATCAGCCACCAAATTGGCTCACATATCATATAAGTCTCATAAATCCTGAATGTACAATACCAAGTAAATCTTATATATCTGGAATGTACAAAATCAAGTAAATCACATATATCCTGTATCCAATATCAAGTGAATCTCATATGTCCTAAATCCAATAATCAAGTGAATCTCAAATATCCTAAGTATAATTGCATGAATTATGATGATGCATATGAATTGATTTTTATACATATATATTAGCGTCATATTCCACTAATATATATATATATATATATATATATATATATAACAGCGTCCCATTCCACAGTTATATATATTTAGGAGTAAAAATATCATGAAAACCTGTGCCAAGCATCGATACATAAAGGCTGATCTATCAGGTGCTGTCATCACGACTGACAACCTGATAGGTACGTATCATACGCTATCCGAAAACTTGAGTGCCCAGCTTCGACCCTCGTCCTTCGACGTATCTATACGTACATGTCTTCCGTCGGTATCCTCACGATAACCACCGAGTCAAAGATACTGTCACCGGCGAGTATGGTTCCCCTTCCAGGCTTCAACGGCATGCTACATCGACCTTCTTGCCCCGGGGTACCTCCATGTACCCTCATACGGCCCACGACGCTCTTCGCATGGAGTACATATATCAGAACCGATAAATCTCATGTTGGCTGCTGAAATATCATATAAAGTGAAACCGGGTTTTTCAAATAATGCATAATTTCATGAAACTACCACAGTCCTCAAATCCAGAAAACATCATGAAAAATCCATAACTCAATGCGAAAATCCATGAATATAATATATGCAACATAAAACTGAAATGCGAGCATATAAAGGAAAAACCGCTATTTAACTACAACAAGTTAATATAAATATCATGCGGTTCCAAATTTCTCCTAGTCTATATAATATCAAGTAAAGGTAAACATGTAGCTATAGCCAGATATATGTGTAAACATAAAGGTATAGCAAGGTATATCTATCTACCTATCAGTAATGATGTAATATACCCTCCAGTGATAAGTGAAGTATGTATACAAGGTATATATGTAGCTATGTCATTATATGTGTATGTACCTATCGCTAATGGTACAATACCCTATAGGTATACAGGTAACTAGCAAGTAAGCATGTCAAGGCATATATGTAAGCATGTAGGTATACATGTATGCTATATGTCATATGCAATAAGGAATATGAATCAATGTCTCAATGTCCCTAACCAAGCAATATCAAATCAATATGTGTGTTGTGTGTGTCATGGCAATTATTGACGGTGTGTGTTGCATACAATCGGTGCTCGTGCAACATGAGCCGTCAATAATAGTGTAGTGTCTTAAGGGTACTAGTCCAAGCACAACAATAACTAAGCAATAAGGTGTATGCGCAACTCTTTATATCAAATAGAATATGCGACAATATTAACATCTCTAGCCCAGACGCATAACGCCATGCGGGCGATTCTCCTGTAGATGTTAAATTTACTCACCAACGCTCCTGGCTAAGTAAAGCCAACCACCTGTTTCCCCTTCTTCGCAGCACCTGAAGTTCCCGCCTGCGAACCTAAAATATAAATCAATGAAACCAGTAAATATTGGCAGTAGACCCAAAACACGTACAAACTACATTAGACCGACGTAAGAACACAAAACATACTCTCAAGTGTTCGTATTGTGGCTAACGTGCATAGCGACACGACGATACCAACCCTAGAGCAAAATCACACAATGTGCACGATCCATGTCGTATAACGTATCGCGTGTAAACGCAACACAAGAAACTACCCATGTGATCCCAGATTTCGTGTGCAGAGAAAACTCAACAACCAAACAAGACCAAACACACCTAAACCACTGCAGACACCTACCCACAAAAACCCAAACCCCAACTCCAATGGAAAACCGAGGTCGCCGGAATTTGCCTTCTCGTCGCCGGCTGAGTCTGAGCTCCAGGGGTTCGTGCTCCAGGTGTTGTCCTATGGTCTCAGGTACAATACAACTATATTGTCTGGTTTTCTAGTATACTCTCGGGGTCACAGCAGATCACAGATATCATATATTGACACTAAAAATATGATATTTCCATGAAAACTTAACTTTAAAAGATCTAAACTTAAACTAACAAGCTACGCAACACAATAAACACTTAACCAACAGTAAGAGATTATTACCTAACCCAAAGAACTCAAAGATCCAAGCTTCAAAAGCTCCAAGGCATCCAAGAGGCAAATCAAGTCTAAAGATGTGATTTTTGTGAGTTTTTGTGAATATTTGTGATGGATTGAGAAGGAAATGAAGAAGTGTTCAGTTGAGATGAGAGAGGAATGAGAGAATAAAAGAGATAGAGAAATGAGAGAGTGTGAGGTTAATGAGAGAGGGAGGTGAGTGTAGGGTGAAAGGTAAGTGCACCATTTGCAATAATTCAACATTAATGCTTTCACACACACCATGCCACCTCTTCACTTCCAAAACAAATATCTCTTTCACACCAACAAATATCTTGAGGTTCAGGGTTCAGGATAAGATTAAAGCAAAGGATTGGATTAAGGCATTAGGCTAAGTTGTCATGGCCAGTAACCTAGATTAGCACAAACAAACCCTCACATTAACGTGCACACATGCGTGCATGCCATAACAAATAATAATAAATTATTAATTAAATGTTATAAAATGTGAGGAACCCGAATTGGTAAACATTTTACAGTAAACCCGCATTATCGTCTAAACTATCACTAACTGAAATCTAAGGCGTTACAATCTCCCCCCTTATAAAAAATTCGTCCCCGAATTTAAAATTCTCAGTAAGCGTACCTTCAAAGAGAAGAGTGCAAAACTCCCAAATCTCGTTCGCAGCCTTCCAAGTGATCACCTCACTATACGGCTACGTCCAAGAAAACCCTTCACAGATGGCGAGACTCTTGACCGATGTTTCACCACCTGCAAAACCACTAACACAAATGGCTGCCGGTGAACGAAAGATCGCGTCCAAGCTAAATGGTCTGGTGCTGAATCATATGAGAAAGGTCATGAAGGTATTTGCAAAGTATCGACACAAGAAATACGGGGTGAATACTCAATAATCTGGACGGAAGTGCCAAATTATAGGCAACAGAACTAACTCACTTTAAGGATCTCATAAGGACCTACAATCTTAGGATAAGCTTCCCAAAACTCAACACGTCATTCGTCGGAAAATCCGTAGGAATACATGATCTCCCAGTGCGAACTCAAGTCTGCGACCACCACGGTCGGCATAAGAACTCTGTCTGCATTGGGCTGTTCTCATCCTGACCTGAACCAACTGGATCATCTCCGAAGTCTCAAGACTAGCTGGGGTCCAAAATCCTACTCACACGGAGTCAGAAAACCGACTGGTGATCGACCCAACCTACCATACCAAACCTAAAGGTTGCCAATTGGAATGTCTCCTGATAACTGCTATCGAAGGAGAATCCTAACAATGGCAAGTGACGATCCCAACTACCAACAATAATTAGTACGTACTTACAAGCATATCCTCCAGAATCTATATAGTCCGTTCTGTCTAACCATCAGCCAACGGATGGAAAAGCGGAGCTAAAGCTCAACTAGTACCCAAGGCTTCCTGAAGCTTCTGCCCAAGAGGGCAAGCGAACAGGGTGCCTCAATTGGATACAACGCATAAAGGAACTCCATAAAAACGCACAAACTTAATAAAGAACAACTGAGCATAACCGGAAAACAAACACCCGAATGGAGTCACACCCTGTTTAGACCTGGGTAGACACCATAATGAAATTCGTAGAGATCTGCTCCCATTCCAACTATGGAACGGTTAAAAGTTGTAAATCTCTAGCCGGTCTCAGATGCTCAACCTTAGCTCACAACAAGACACACACCTCAAAATGAAATCCGAAACTTCACTCTTCATCCCTGCCCACCCGTAACTATCTCACAATTTACGTCAAATGTTGGTGGAACTTGAATGAACATAGAAAGCTGACCGATGTGCCTGCTCTAAGATTTCGCGTCTCTGCCCATCAGCAACAAGTACACACAAACGCGTCCCTAAACGTAGCACATCCTGGTCACAATTCAAGGACTCCGAATCTTTATCCAGCCGAGTATGCTCAAGAATCTTTGACGAACGAGCATCGGCGGGCAGTGCCTCGCGAAAACGATTAAGGAAAAATGGACGGGGGTGGACCTGAGCAAGCTGTCCCCTCAGTAGAGGCGAACTTAAGCTATACTCTACGATCGCACAAGAACTGTAAATCTGCAGAAGACTGTCTCAACACTCAAAACCCGCCGCAGGAAGATGTACATTAAGCTCTGGCGGTCTGCGAAAATCTGACACGACTCTCCGAACATGTAGTGTTTCCAAATCTCCAACGCACGACCACCGCGGCCATCTCCAGATCAAGAGTGGGATATCCTGCTCGTACTTCCTTCAACTGTGGGGAAGCATAAGCGATAACTCTATAGTGTCACATTAGTACACAATCGAGCCGCACTCGCGAAACATCACAGTTAAATAACAAAGTCTCCCGAACCAGAAAGCAAAGAAAGAACTGGTGCATTTTTCAACCGAATCTCCAACTGCTGAAAACTCCGCACACATGCCTCAGTCCAAAGAAAAGAACCTCCTTTCCAGTCAGTTCAGTCAACGGTGCAGCGATACATAAGCAATCCTGCACGAATTGGCGGTAAAAACCTGCTAAGCCCAAAAATCTACGGACCTCCGTCCCGTACACAAGTCTGGGCCTAAGTTGTACGACCTCGATCTTTCTTGGGACCATACAAAAACCGTCTCCCGTAACTACAGGACCTAGGAGTCAACATAATCAAGCCTGAAGGAACACTTCGAAAATTTAGCAAACCGCTGGGCTCTCCCAATGTCTGCAAAGCAAATCCCCAAGTGCTGCTTCTGTTCCTCACGACCTTGGAAAAGACCAGAATGTCATCAATGACACAACAATAAACTGGTTGAGGAACGGCCTGAAGAAATCTGGTTCATCATATCTACGAATGCTGCAAGGGCATTGGTGAGTCTAATGACACCACCAAAACACATAAAGCCCACAACACGCACTAAAGCAGACTTCGGAATGACATCACCCTAAACCCGCAACAATGATGACCTGATCCCAAATAACTTAGAAAAATGTCTCACACTCTGGAGCTGATCAACAAATCGTCAATGCGAGATAAAGGATACCTATCCGCACCATAAGCCGGTTCAATTGACGATCCATTAATACACAACCTCAACTGTCGTCCTTCTCCTGACGAACAGAATAGGAGCTCCCCAAGCGAAACACTCAGACGCACAAGCCCCCAACAAACAACTCTACAGCTGATCCTTAAGCTCTCTAAGCTCCGTTGGCTCATCTGGAACAACGTCGGAAAACTCTTGCATGGAAGGAACCCGGTCCAACAAACCCAATGTGGCTCCGGTATAACGAATGAATGCCAGGAATTCTCGACATCTTCTCCTCAAAAGACAACTAGCGAAAAAATGCTGAATTCAAGCTGTGAGAGGCGGCACCACTGTCCCCTTGCACAACAAGAACCGACTCACCTGGAAAACAAAACCTGACTATTTTCTCGCAGCAGTCCACAGACGCCTAGCACGTAGCTAACCAGTCCATGCCTAGGAGAACGTCTAATCCAACATCTCTAGAAGGATCACAACGACGGACGAATCTCTATCTCCTATCCGATTGGCACACGACTGAAATACGTGTCGTGCGGTAAAAGAATCGCTGACAGAAGTTAACACAGCAAACGGCTGATCTAGCTAACACATCTCTCGTCCCAACTACGGCACAAAGTGTAAAACAAACAAGTGCATCAAAAGAACATACGAATTAAGAATACCTGAAAACTCTTCATTGGACGCCCGCGCGTCCCGATGAGTAGAAGCAAACTCTGGTGTCTACCCCCTACCCATAACTGGCTGAATTCTTCCTCTGCCAACCTGACCCCTCTGAGTGAACCCTCCCCATCCACGACCTCTCTGAATACGACCCTGACACGGCGTTAGGGAACAATGCCTGATGTGGTGATGAAGGTCTCTGCACTGATAGCATCCTCTCAATGGCTGCCGACCCTCCGGGAAATACGAGCTAAAATACTGACCTCGTCCCAAGCTTCCGTTAGTCCCGTGACGTGCCCGATATCTGTCTCGGTGACTAAGCCTCTGTCTCGGAGCTGGTACACCGGTACTAGTCCTCCACTGTTCCGGAACTCCCAAAGTCTCTGGAAGACGTGCCTCGTCAACTGGGGCTGCATCCACTGGTGCTGTGTAGGTGACCGAATGCTGTGTACTGATTGTAAGGAACAACTAGGTAACAGGGGTGGCAACCTCCTGTCGCTGTGCTCGAATGGCCTCAACCAATGAACTCATAGTCTGGCGCATGTCCTGCATATCTGCCACAAGCCTAGAGAGATGATCTGTCGAAGGCAGATCCATCTGCTCTTATGCAACGAGCGCGCCATCCTGGTCGGTCCTCGTCCCACCTGAGTCAATCCTGATCTCGGCCCTCGCTGCATCACTCTAAGTCCCCATAGTCATCGACGAAAAAGGCTATAAATGGAAATAAGATTCGATAAGAACACGGAAATCGAATCACAAGGATATGTATCATCAAGGAAGGAATTTCAAGCAATTAGTACTTAGCTCACATTTGGTGGAATACCGTGTCATGAGTATGTCGTTGATATACACACACTACGTTACTCTGCTTAAGCTACCTACTCCATCATACCAAGGTCATCCTACACTCCGAAAGGTAAAACCTAGCGCTCTGATACCAACTTTGTCACGACCCGAAATTGGCACGTGACAGCCCTTAAACTATGCAATGTCTACAGGCGTAATGCAATTTAAGTAATCCAAAAACCCAGCAATCTAAACCATCAAAAGTAGTAAGAAATAAGAACAATTTATAAAACCTTTAAAATCTTAACCCAAATTCTTTAAAAGTCCAACTTTATTTCCTTTAAAATTTTAGTAGCACCTCCTTTGTAAAAACAAGCCCCAAAATAGGTACAAGATAAATATAAGTAAAGCATCCCCAAACGGGAGAAAAAACACGCCCAAAGGCGGAAAACAACCACCACAACATATATACGACGCCGTAGAGAAGAAATAAAAGACGATATAAATAAAACTGCATAAAAGACCTTCAGGTCACAAAATAATATACAATATCGTCATCACATCAAGTCTCTAAGTCATACAAGATAATGGTAGATGGAGAGTACAGGATACAACAAATATACAGTAAGCAATATGACGGATAACCACAAAACCCACCTAAAGTGAAACTGCACACTGTGAGCCGATGCGGTATCCGTAGCAAAAGATGATATGATAGATGAATAGCCTGCCTCGACTACTCTGGAGAACAACCTGCAAAATACTATGGCACAACGGAGGTGAGTTGCCAATTCGTGAATAGTAAATAACATATGCAGGTAATCGCAAGTATGCACGTACAATGCGAATCTAACATATGCAAGCTAATAGCAATAAATGTCATATGTGTGCAATAGTCTTGAAAGGTACACTAGCAGGTATAACTAATATATGAAGCAATAATATGACAATATATATGCAACAGTCATGTAATGTACCCCATTAGGTACAACTAATACATGAAGTAATGATATGATAATGTATATATGCAACAGTCATGAAAGGTACTCTATCAGGTACAACTAATACATGAAGCAATACATACAAAATAAGGTATGAAAATGTAACAGTCATGGAAGGTACTCTATCAGGTACAACTAATACATGAAGCGGTACATAAACAATAAATGTGGAGTATGGGATGAAACATGTCATTTCCATGGAATCCTGACATCGTGGTAGTACCAAAATCCATCAAGACAATCCAAATCCTAATTTCCTCAAATCAGCCCCCAAGTTGGCTCTCATATCATATAAGTCTCATAAATCCTGAATGTACAATATCAAGTAAATCACATATATCCTGAATGTACAAAATGAAGTAAATCTCATATATCCTGTATCCAATATCAAGTGAATCTCATATGTCCTAAATCCAATAATCAAGTGAATCTCAAATATCCTATGTATAATTGCATGAATTATGATGATGTATATGAATTGATATATATACATGTATATTAGCGTCCCATTCCACTAATATATATATATATATATTTATATATATATGCATAAATAACAGCGTCCCATTCCAGTGTTATATATACTTAGGAGTAAAAATATCATGAAAACCTGTGCCAAGTATCGACACATAAAGGATGATCTATCAAGTGCTGTCATCACGACTGACACGCTGATAGGTACGTATCATATGCTATCCAAAAACCCGAGTTCCCAGCTTTGACCCTCACCCTTCGACGTATCTATAGATACATGACTCCCGTCAGTATCCCCACGATAACCGCCGAGTCATAGGTACTGTCACCGGAGAGTATGGTTTCCCTGCGAGGCCTCAACGACATGTTACATCAACCTTCTTGCCCCAGGGTACCTCCGGGCCCCACCATGTACCCTCATACGGCCCACGACGCTCCTCGCATGGGGTATATATATCAGAACCGATAAATCTCATGATGGCTGCTGAAATATCATATCAAGAGAAACCGGGTTTATCAAATAATGCATAATTTCATGATAGTATCATGGTCCTCAAATCCAGAAAATATCATGAAAAATCCATATCTCAATGCGAAAATCCTTGAATATAATATATGCAACATAAAACTGAAATGTGGGCATATAAATGAAAATCCGCTATTTAACTGCAACAAGTTAATATAAATATCATGCGGTTCCAAATTTCTCCAAGTCTATATATCATCAAGTAAAGGTAAACATGTAGCTATAGCCAGATATAAGTGTAAACACAAAGTTATATCAAGGTATATGTATCTACCTATCAGTAATGATATAATATACCCTCCTGGTATAAGTGAAGTATGTATGCAAGGTATACATGTAGCTTTGTCATTATATGTGTTTGTACCTATCGCTAATGGTACAATACCCTATAGGTATATAGGTAACTAGCATGTAAGCATGTGAAGGCATATGTGTAAGCATGTAGGTATACAGGTATGCTATATTTCATATCTATATGTGTGTTGTGCGTGTCATGGCAATTATTGACGGTGTGTGTGGCATGCAATGGATGCTCGTGCAACATGAGCCGTCAATAATTGTGCAGTGTCCTAAGGGTACTAGTCTAAGAACAACAATAACTAAGCAATAAGGTGTATGCACAACTTTATATATGAAATAGAATATATGACAATATTAACATCTCTAGCCCAGACGCATAACGCCATGCTGGCGATTCCCCTGTTGATGTTAAATCTACTCACCAACGCTCCTGCCTAAGTAAAGCCAACCACCTGTTTCCCCTTCTTCACAGCGCCCGAAGTCCCCGCCTGCGAACCTAAAACATAAATCAATGAAACAAGTATATATTAGCAATAGATCCAAAACACGTACAAACTACATTAGACCGACGCAACAACACAAAACATACTCTCAAGTGTTCGTATTGTGGCTAACGTGCGTTGCAACACGACAAAACCAACCCCAGAGCAAAATCAGACAAAGTGCACGATCCGTGTCGTATAACGTATCGCGCGTAAACGCAACACAAGAAACTACCCATGTGATCCCAGATTTCGTATAAAGAGAAAACTCAACAATTAAACAAGACCAAACACACCTAAACCACTGCAAACACCTACCCATAAAAACACAAACCCCAACTCCACTGGAAAACCGAGGTCGCCGGAATTTGCCTTCTAGTCGCCGGCCGAATCTGAGCTCCAGGGGTTCGTGCTCCAGGTGATGTCCTATGGTCTCAGGTACAACACAACTATATTGTTTGGTTTTCTAGTATACTCTCGGGGTCCCTGCAGACCACATATGTCGTATATTGACCCTAATAATACGATATTTCCACGAAAACTTAACTTTAAACGATCTAAACTGAAACTAACAAGCTACGCAACATAATAAACACATAACTAACAGCAAGAGATCATTACCAAACCCAAAGAACTCAAAGATCCAAGCTTCCCAAGCTCCAAGGCATCCGAGAGGCAAATCAAGTCCAAAGATGTGATTTTTGTGAGCTTTTCTGAATATTTGTGATGGATTGTGAAGGAAATGAAGAAGTGTTCAGTTGAGATGAGAGAGGAATGAGAGAATAAAAGAGATAGAGAAATGAGAGAGTGTGAGGTTAATGAGAGAGGGAGGTGAGTGTAGGGTGAGAGGTAAGTGCACAATTAGCATTAATTCACCATTAATGCTTTCATACACACCATGCCACCTCTTCACTTCCAAAAAAAATATCTCTCTCACCTTAACAAATATCTTGAGGTTTAGGGTTAAGGATAAGATTAAAGCAAAGGAATGGATTAAAGCATTAGGCTAAGTTGTAATGGCCACTAACCTAGATTACCATAAACAAACCCTCACATTAACGTGCACACGTGCGTGCATGCCATAACAAATAATAATAAATTATTAATTAAATATTATTAAATGTGAGGAACCCGAATTGGTAAACTTTTTACAGTAAACCCGCATTATCGTCTAAACTATCACTAACCAAAATCTAAGGCGTTACATGTTTGCACGACTCATTAGAGCCGTTATAGGGTAGTAATCTATGTACAATAGAAACACACTCAAGACGAATAGTGATGTCAAGTCAACTGATTAACACGTGCTCATGTCACTGGAGAACTTCTATCCGATGATAGGTATAATACCAACCAGTAGTTTCCCGCAAGTCCGTCCAGTGTAACTCATAATCCAATGAGCACCTGTATGCTATCTTTAGTACCGTATACAAGTGGCTGCGGGACAGGCCATCTCTCCTGATTGAGAAGCTTTTTTGCGTGTGTTTTAAAATCAAAATTAAGAATATACCGCAATCAATAACGGTGTCACTTGGTAGCTAGCCGGTTGAGTACGGGTCGGTCCACAGGGAGATGGATTCCTTTTCTTTATATTCTAATGAGTTAATCCGATCAAGTCGGGTTTTGTTTTATGATCTAAGAATGAGATTAAATTGATTAAAAGTCTTGCTCGGGTTAGGATTAGGCTAGTTTGGAAAAGGGATTCTATCCACTGCTTTCAATGCCCTAGTGAAGAATATAGGTGTTAGGGTAATAGTCAATAAAGGGGATTAGCATGAATAGGAAGAAACTTAGTTTCTTCCTTTTGGTCCTTGTCCGTCCTTTCTTAACTCTTAGCCCTAAGCTCTATTTAAATCAACCACAACTGGTCTAACTAGGTAATCACCGCAATTTTATAGGATAAGGTGCCGTAGTAAGCGTTGTGTGGTTAATTTAAATAGAGTCCTATTATAAAAATTATATGGGCAAAGAAAAGAGAGAGAGAGAGATTTACTTTCCTCAAACCTTCCCAATCCTAACCCTAACAGGTGAGGAATTACTCACTCATTAGGGAAGTTGTGATAAGATTCATTTTTATAATTTTAAAAGACTATCTAAGTTGCAGATAATAAAAGACAGATAAAAATTCAAGAATTAAATTCAGATAAAAGAATACACGATAAAAAAATACCTTTATTGATGACCTCTTGACGATTACCAGGAAATTAAAATTTAATCTACAAATTAAAAAGAGGCATCTTAAAAGAGGCACCCAAAAGAGGCACCCTTTATTTGGCTTTGAGCCCTCCTATTTATAGATAGGAAAAACCCTAGGTTTACATTCTGATCCATACATGAAATTACAAAACAACCCCAAAGACCGAGTCAAAACACCGACACCTGCATCGACACGTGCATTGCACGGCCGCGGTTCCGCCGCAGAAAGGCCTTTTTGGCCGCGGTTCCACGGCTATATGGTAGGTTCTTAGGCCCATTTCTTCAGGATTTCTTCAAGTTACTTTTATCTTCTGTTTTCTTCACTTGGTTCCTCAGAATCTTTTCTTTTTTCCAGATTTCCAACAGTGCAGAATTATGTGGACTTTTACTGTGTGCTTCGCTTTGAAGTTTTTTTAATCCTGTGCTGCCTTTGTATTTTGTACATTGAACTGTCTCATGATTTTTATTTGTTCTTTGAACTGGTAGGTGGCATCATATGGATTCATCTATTGTTGGTCGTAGTCTCACGTTTATAGCGACTTTTCATGAATTTCACTGTAACGATCTGAGAACCAGTAACTATTTAGCAGACATGGATCAAAAGCACCTATTTACATGTAATGTGATTAAAAATGGGCGATATAAAAATGCAAAAATTTGATATGAACAAATACCCCCAAATTTATCTTTTGCTCGTCCCGAGCAAAACCAATTTTATTCTCAAAAAATCCTAACCTCACTTTCGTAGGGAATCGTGATTGCACTGAGTTTGTGCAACAAGCCGTTAAACCTGTAGGTATCCCTAGTAGGAGGAGTGTTGTCTCCTGAGGGTTTTCAGCGGATACTACCCACAAAATCCGTTCAATTTGGCCTGTTGACTTTCATTCTTCAATTCGGTATTCTAGAAAAAATTCTATTATCTTCAACTTAGAAATCATCAACCCTTATTTTTCATACTCACTTATCATTTAACTTAAGATCGTATATTTTTTGCAAATTTATAAAGCTTTCAGCATCTCTTGAATATTCCTTCTAAGGTTCCATCTCAACTTAGGAATTTTTGTCATCTCTACTGAAGGTATAAGCCCTATCTTTCATTCCTATCTCTCATCCAAACCCCAATCATATACCCCCTACGTGTGTGTGTATATCACCCCTACACTTGGAATTTCAATTCAAACTATCATACTCTTTTCCATCGTCCAAAGTACTTTAGTTGGTGAATTTTAGATGAAATTGCTCACACATCCTTCATGCGACCGTTAATACTTCTTGAGGTACGAACGACCGATTACAAAATGTGTTCGCGCATTTAGGCATAATTTCTCGTCTTGCAATACCTAAGGTTTAGCAGTGACTCCCAAACCAATTGGTCTAAGGCACTAGGTGATAAAGCACCCTTACTATATTTTTTTATGCTTCCTTAAGTAATTACAAAACCTGTGTTCATTTTTTTTATCACTTTATTCACCATTTATACATTTATTATATTTTCCTTCATACTAAGAATTTTAGGCAAGAGCATTTCAAGGTATCCTCTACTATTTCAAGTTTCGAGGTGCGTGTTTGTGAAAGTTGTAGGGCATATATTTTCATAATTTAGACTTAAGGTTCAGAATTGTTTTTCAAATTTACACTTCAAATAAAAATTTCAACACCCTTCCCTTATTTTGACTTAGCCCAAGAACTGAACTCAATATTTGCCTATTTCTAAATAAACTGCAAGGACATAGATTTTCTGCAGTTAAAGTTTAAGAAAGGTTATTTTTTGGGGGTTTTAATTTACTAAGTTTAGGATCTAGTTTTTCCTAACTATTCAACCGTCATGTTGAACTTAAGTCAAATATGGCGAAAATTGAACTTTTCAATTTTTAAATTTTTTTGATTTTTATGGATTTTAAAATAAGTATGCAAATGCAAAAATATATAGATGAATGCGAAGGAAGAAAGCTTACCGAGCATACCCCCAAACTTAAACTTGACAGTGTCCTCACTGTTAGGCTACACCAAGAGGGTCAAATTGTCGGCACTCCCCTGTTTATTTTTTTTATTTTTATTTTTAATTTTATTATTAACAAAAAACAAAATATATATACACAAAAGGTCCCCCCAAGCTTAAGTGAAACAGAGTTTCCATTGTTTAAGCATTAAAGTTCAGAGTTAGGGGCGAGAAAATCACAGTATCAAGCTATACAAGGCCTTACACAGGCCAAAGGTTAGCACTAACCATTCAAAAAATTTATCTTTATAATGGTGTGGTTGGTGAAAGAATAGAGTGTAGAGAAAAGAAAGGAGTAACACACGAGACCGTGTGGAAATAAAAGCAGTATACGGTCTCGGGTGAGGAAAAGAATAGCAGAAGGGAAAAAGAAATCATAGTGGTTCCACTTCTTCAGGTGGAGGTTGATTAATCACAAAATCCGTGTCGTTTAGGAATGCAAGTTCGTCGGCGGAAATATATTCGAAACTTTCATCGATGGTCCGATTGAACGTTTCAATGTCAATAAGTGTCGCGCCAGGATCCAACACACTTGATTTTTCAAAAATTATGATGGTAGGATAGTCGTAAGGCTCATTTACCTTATTTTCAAAAGAATCTAAATAAAGTTGTTTTTCTAGAATTATCGAACTCAAAATATCGGACTTTGCTTCATTAGCACTCGGTATCATTAAATGAAGATTAGAAGAAGAACCAGAGAAAGTAGGAGAATGAAGTGGAATACGAACTTGAGGGGGGAGATGGAGTGTATAAATTAGCACAATTTGTAATGACCGATGTGTAAAATGCGATTGTGCTATTCTATCAACCCACTGAGAAATGAGGTCAAATCCCTCAAAATTCATGAGAAAACATGGGTATGTTGAAGTTGGTAAACCAGACATTGAAAATGAAAGTACAACTGTTTCTTACAAAGTCGGGACAAGGATGGAGGGAAATGATTGAGGAAGGGTATCGGTTAAAGATTCAGGAGGGTGTGCTTAGTCAATGGATGGGATAGAATGAATTGGAAAATCCGACTCCTCAAGTAAAACTGCTTCATCCTCAATAATGTTCTCAATACTCTCCTTAAAATTTAGCTTATCCATGCAACTTTCATCAAAATCAAGATGCATATGAAGTTCAGAAAAGACATTTAAAGACTCGGGATGATGAATTGGAGAGAAAAACTCGGCCAAAATTGCGGGTTCATCATCCAAAATATTTCCTGCGTCAATATCCTCGATCAAGTGAAAATTAAATTTCTTAGACACCTCATCAAAAGCATGGATATCAATTAATGCAGGCTCTAGAGTGGAGGTGTAGAGGTCAAAAGGATTGGGTGTGGGTTCACTCGAAAGGGACCCTTTTACAATCTGGCAAATCAAACACTACAAAGTCGCACAATTCATTAAACGTTTTATCTTCAACTGGTGAATCATTTGGGATACTTGATAGACATTCAAACCCAGAGTTGTGTTTTTCAATTGTAGATGGGTAGGTTTGATTTGGAAGGGTGCACAGCTCACTCTCTCCACTCAAATTCTCAATCTGTCCTACCGCCTCATCGTACATTGGAAAATTTGGAGCTAGTTGGAAACTAGCTACCGGGTCACTAGGTTGTATAAGAGCGGCCATGGACGGATTCAAATCCATCATCTGTTGTCTTGACGCTACCATAAAATCTTCCAACGACTGTTTCAGACTGGACATGGGTTGTGAAGGGGTTTCAGTAAAAGATTAAAAGTTTTTTGGATACTGGAAACTCCCAAATGGCTGTGTAGAAGCAATGTCTAAGGATGGTGCGAAAGTCGGGTAGGACTGGTAGGAATTGAATGTTTGGACAGGAGTAGGATCAACATTTGGATAAGAAGGTGAATGGAATTGTTAATCCAAAGAATTCGCCGTGGTGAAAGGAGTGAAAGATCGGTTACGAGATTGTTCAATATATTCAGCAATAGACATGGATTTCGGGGTTACAAAGGGACTCGAAAAAGTAGTATCGACATAAGAAGGTGGTGAAGGTTGAAATGGTTTATACAAGGTGGATTGCGGAGTCCAACCGGATGCCCAAGACGCGTCTATTCGATCTTTCAAAGAAATTTTGGGCATGGAGGGGTCATTAGAAATTCGTCCAAAACAAGAAGTGTATGAAGTATTGTCTGGATGAGGGTACCAAAGTTCGGCAAGAGTTTTGCGAGGTGGGGTACCCATGATGTGAGGAAAGAAAGGAAAGAATGTGAATTTTTTTATTTTTATTATTATTTTTAATTTTTTATTATTTTTTTATTTTTTATTATTTATTTTAAAAAAAATTGTTTGTTTTTGGAGTTTTGAAATTTTTTTTTGAAAGTGTTGAAAGAGGTTTTGCAAAAATTTGTACGGAACTACGATACAATTTCAAACAACCATAGTTTAAACATGCACAATCAAACCTAGAGTTAGGGTCTCCTAAGTCAACTAGATTGCTCCTAACTGTTCCAAAGTGACAAGTTGTGAGATATCACTCAAATCGTCTCTTCACCGCCAATTATGGTCAGGTAAGAATAAATGAAGAAAGGATCGTTCCGCTCACGAATCATTGTGAAACGGGCCTTTTTATGTTACCTTTCTCACTTGTCTAGCCTAGGCATCACAAAGTCAAGTTTAGATAAACGACTAAATTCCCACAACCTTCCTCTGTCCTAATGAGCACGACAGTCTTTAATTGGCTGAGTCTAGATATTTTTTAATTAACTCAAGGGTGATGCATATGCTTTTAGTTATTTTTGGGGTCTTAGGAAGGGTAATGAAATCCTCACCCAATCTTGATTGGTGTTATAGCCCCTTAAATTCCGTATTAATTATGCAAAGCAGTTAACACACCAAAAATCTAAAATACTTTGCAATTTTTTTTTATTTGGTAGGGCAAAGAATCCTGCACAAAAACAATTTATTGGATAGGAGAAAGAGAATATGTGCAAACAAACCTGCAGGAAATTTTTTTTTAGTGGAGTGTAGAGGAGAGTAGATGAGAAATAAGATACTCACAGAGATTTTTGGGTGCTGATGTCACCAGTTGACCGCGGTTCCACGGTCAAACCCCTGAATCTGCCGCGGTTCCGCGGCGGTTTAATTGGTTTAGATCTCCAAAAAAAATTTCTGTATTGTTTTGATTCTCCCCTGTCTGTTCAGATCCTCTGTTTCTTGATTTGTTGATTGGGTATGCTCCAGATCTGAAACAGAGTTTGCTCCAAGCCTGCACACTTGCACAAAAACCTTTCAAAAAGAGCAAGATGATTTTAATATAAAATTTATTTTATTTTGTTTTAAAATTTTTCAATTTTTATAATTTTCAATTTTTTATTTTTTTTATTTTTTAACCCGAAATTACACAAAGAAAGAGACTACCGTCTCCCCGGCAACGGCGTCATTTGATTGAGAAGCTTTTTTTGTATGCATTTTAAAATCAAAGTTAAGAATATATCGCAATCAATAACGGTGTCGTTTGGTAGCTAGCCGGTTGAGTACGGGTCGGTCCACAGGGAGATGGATTTCTTTCCTTTATGTTCTAACGAGTTAATCCGATCAAGTCGGGTTTTGTTTTACGATCTAAGAATGAGATTAAATTGATTAAAAGTCTTTCTAGGGTTAGGATTAGGTTAGTTTGGAAAAGGGATTTTACTTACTGCTTTCAATGCCCTAGTGAAGAATATAGGTGTTAGGGTAATAGTCAACAAAGGGGATTAGCACGACTAGGAAGAAACTTAGTTTCTTCTTTTTGGTCCTTTTCCGTCATTTCTTAACTCTTAGCCCTAACCTCTAATTAAATCAACCACAACCGATCTAACTAGAGAATCACCGCTATCTTGTAGGATAGGGTGCCATAGTGAGCGGTGTGTGATTAATTTAAATAGAGTCCTATTATAAAAATTATATGGGCAAAGAAAGGCGAGAGAGAGAGAGATTTACTTCTTTCAAACCTTCCCAATCCTAACCCTAAGAAGTGAGCGATTACTCACTCATTAGGGAAGTTATGATAAGATTTATTTTTATAATTTTAAAAGACTATCTAAGTTGCAGATAATAAAAGACAGATAAAAATTCAGGAATTAAATTCAGATAAAAAAATGCACGATAAAAAAATACCTTTATTGATGACCTCTTAACGATTACAAGGAAATTAAAATTTAATTTAGAAATTAAAAAGAGGCATCTCAAAAGAGGCACCCAAAAGAGCCACCCTTTATTTGGCTTTGAGCCTTCCTATTTATAGATAGGAAAAACCCTAAGTTTACATTCTGATCCATACATGAAATTACAAAACAACCCCAATGACCGAGTCAAAGCACCGACACCTACACCAACACGTGCATTGGACGGCCTCGGTTCTGCGGCAGAAAGGCTATTTTAGCCACGGTTCCGCGGCCATATGGTGGGTTCTTGGGCCCATTTCTTCAGAGTTTCTTCAAGTTGCTTTTATTTTCTGTTTTCTTCATTTGTCTCCTCAGAATCTTTTCTACTATCTTCCAGATTTCCAACAGTGCAGAATTATGTGGACTTTTACCGTGAGCTTCGCTTTGAAGTTTTTTTAATCCTGTGCTGCCTTTGACAAGGTTATATTTACTTTCCCAATCCTGTGTTGTGCATGCTTATGTTTTAAAAGTCTATGATTTGTTTTAAAATCAAGCACACACCTTTGTACATGTGTAGATGGGAGTTCAACTAAATACGTGTATTTGATACACGTACTTTAATCGGGAGTTTTGATAATATTAGAAGGTTTGAAAGATTGTCGTGGTTTGAAAGATAGCCAGATTATCACAAATAGATTATATGTGTGAGCTAGTATTATATCTCTCATTTTCACACTTTTCGGAATTTGTATTTTTATATGAATACGGCAATTTATACGAATATGGGTATTTCTATGAATACAGGTATTTGTATCTCAATATGAATATGGGTATTAGTATCTCGATGCGAATACGGGTATTTTGTATCTCATTACGAATATGGATATATATATGTTTTACATGTATAGGTGTAGAGATGTGTGTGTGTATGTATATATACACACACCGCTCTTATCTTCATGGACCCTTGGTTAATTGTGCGGGCTTATGACTCACACAAGTGAGTCACAATACCACCCACTTCACAAAGAGATACGAGTGAGAAAGAAAAAGGGATATGCTAAGGTTTTTTTTTAAGATATATTGTCACGACCCGAAAGTACGGAACGCGACTAGCACTTAGATTACGAGACGTCTAAAGGCGTACCGTAACCTAAGTCAGCCAAAGCCCAGAAGAATCTAAACCAAAAACAAGAGAGAGTGAAGGAAAACATTAAATGAAAAAGGTTTTTTAAATCAATTAAGTTGCATAGAATCCAAAAAAAAACATCAAAAATTCCCGAAAATTTCGGCAGAGTCTCCCCTGTATTTTCTATCCCCCAAAATGGATACAACAAGATAATAAACCTGTAATCATAAAATGTCATCCCCAAGCGGGAGCTAGCTCTTCGCCCAAGGCGGATCACAACCACATGCAATATAATAGCAATATCAAGAAAAGAGCATAAAAGAAACGCAAAATATCAGAAAACACAACGCCGACTCAAGTGAGCTCGACCCAAAAGAAACCACAAATATACAAATCTCTCAGTCTCACCATTAGGTCACATATACAATATAAAGTGGTAGATGGAGAATACTAGATACAATGACAAAGCAAAAGAAATAAAGTGTGCTCGCAACCCACCTACGGGCGATGTCGCGAGTCTGAGCAAAAGGAGCTGATGATAAGATAGCCCGCCGCTACAAGGGTGACGGGTCCGACCTGCAAGACACTGTGGCACAACGGGGGTGAGTTGCCAGCTCGTGAGTAGAATATAACATCTAGTATGCAAGCACATGTATGCAATATCTTTTCTAACTCTTTAAGTGTTTTAAATGTTAAAGTTACTGCATTCTTAACTTTTAGAAAATGAATGTCTGCATAATAGCTAAATATCATCAAGAAATCCTCTGAAAACCCGTGTGAAGCATCGACACCAAATAGGAATCATATCTGTCTCAATATCGGGCTCCGTCAGTCCGTATCGGCCCATATCATAAATCTCACGACAACGGTCGGTATCCTCCGGATATCCGCCGCGCCAGACATCACCGGTAGGTAGTCTTCCCCTGCCAGGCTCATCGTCTACAACTCGATCTTCTTGCCCCTGGGTATCATACCGGGCCCACCATGTACCCGAGACGGTTCATCCACTCCTCGAATCGGGTCTCGAAATCCAACAGAAAACATGAAAACTCATGGTGGACGACACATACATCACGAGAAAACCGCAACTTTGTTTTAAAAATGATAAATATAAGCTTTTGTTAAATTCTTGCGGTTTTCCCCAAAAATCCAGAAATCGCAGCAAAACTGAAATCCTCAAGAAAATCATAATGTCCACATGTTATATATATGATAAATGTCTATGATATCAATGTGTATGATGTGAATTTTGGCTAGAGTTCTATGTAAATATGATGATGATGCGAGATATGTGCATGCGATGCAGTTTCATATATCAAGTATGAATGCAGGTAACGATATTAAGATAAACAGGTTGTATCGTGCACGTGGCATGGCAATTACCAAAGGCGTGTGTGTCACATGAATAGTGCGCGTGCTACAGATGCCAATGGTAATGGTGTTCGTGTCCTACAAAGTGATATCGCATAAGTATGGATGAATGTCCATGCAATCTAATATACTGTTCGCTATCAGGGTATGCAGTGTACATGAATGGATAAGCTAACTAAAAATATGAATCTTGCAAGGGATAAGGAAATCCTAACTAGGGGGGGCGCATCGCGCCATTCGGACGATTCCCCCATAGATGAATACATCTACTCACCTGAAATCTCCGCTAATCCGATCCGGCCACCACCTTGCCTTTTCGCGCCGTGTCCGAAGTTTCCCCGACCGATCCTATATTTGCACAATACCAAGCATAAGATTACAAAACCTAACACAATGCAAGTCACAACATACAATTATCCACGCTCTCGTATTAATCATAGCATGCACTCGGTGCGCGGAAAAACGCACGAAAATCGCTAATCGTTAAACTAGAATTGTCATTTCGGGAAAATCGACTAAACTACAACCCGACTAGACGAAACCCGGCGTTCGCGCATTCTAATAATCTTATACGAAGCTAATAATATTGCTAACCTAACGCAAATTGAACGCATTCTATTTTTCGTAAAAATCTAGCAAGCAAATTCAACGCCGATTCAATGCAAACATCGATATTTTGTCGATTTAGCGAGCATATAATTACACCATATTTTAGCTTATAAAGACTCCTAATTAAGAAATTTACCTAATTAAATTTGTATTTATCCCTAATTAAATGTATTTAAAAAGGCTTAAAATAATAAAAAAATTAATTAATTACGAAAAAAATTTAATTTAACTAGAAAATTATAAGTGACATTTTAGTGACAAAATTATAGTAATATCTTATCTAAATTTTGTAGAATTAGGTCTATAATGAAAAATACCTATTTTGACTTTTTACGGAAAAAGCCGAAAAATTAGCCGATTACCGAAAAACTGCCTAAACGATTTTCGAAGGGTTACAATCTTCCCCCCTTAAAGAAATTCGGTCCCCGAATTTAGAATATAACTATGCGTACCTTCAAAAAGATGGGGATATCTCTTCCTCATCTCGATCTCGGTCTCCCAGGTGACCTCCTCGCTGTTCGGGCCACGCCAAAGGACTTTGACGGACGGTATAACCTTCGACCTCAATTTCTTCACCTGCCGATCCAAAATGACAACCGGCTGCTCGGTGAGAGAAAGATCACGCTCTAGCTGGATCGTCTGGTGCTGAATCGCCTGGGAAGGATCATGAAGGTACATGCGGAGCATCGAGACATGGAATACAGCGTGAACATCGGGGAAGCTGGGCGGAAGAGCTAACCGATAAGCGACCGGACCAACACGCTCAAGGATCTCGAAAGGACCAACATATCTAGGACTCAGTTTCCCTTTCCGCCCAAATCTCATCACACCATTCATCGGAGAGACCTTCAGGAAAACATGATCGCCAACAGCGAACTCGAGTCGGCGACGGCGCCTGTCAGCATATGATTTCTGCCTGCTCTGTGCTGCTCTCATCCTGTCCCGAATCAGCTGTATCTTCTCGGTCGTCTCCTTTACAATCTGCGGCCCCAAAATACTGCTCTCCCTAAGCTCTGTCCAACATACAGGCGATCGACATCTCCTCCCATATAAAGCCTCAAAAGGTGCCATCTGAATCGTCTCCTGGAAGCTATTATTGTAGGAAAACTCGATCAAAGGCAAATGACGATCCCAGCTACCACCGAAATCTAAAACACAAGCTATGAGCATGTCCTCAAGAGTCTGAATAGTACGCTCCGACTGACTGTCAGTCTGCAGATGAAAGGCTGTGCTAAAACTCAATCGGGTGCCCAAAGCTTCCTATAGTTTCTGCCACAATCGGCTGGTAAACTGGGTGCCACGGTCGGACACGATGCAAGTCGGAACACCATGCAGTCACGCTATCTCATCAATATAAACCTGGGCGTACTGAGAAAATCCAAAAGTGGTCTTCACTGGCAGAAAGTGAGCCGCTTTCGTCAGTCGATCCACAATCACCCAAATAGAGTCATACCCTCGACTGGTCCTGGGTAGGCCCACAATGAAGTCCATGGAGACCTGCTCCCACTTCCACTCAGGGATGGGCAAAGGTTGTAACTCGCCGGCTGGCCTCTGGTGCTCGGCCTTGACTTGCTGACAAGTCAGGCATCTCGACACAAAGTCTGTAATATCCTTCTTCATCCCGTCCCACCAGTAAACCTCTCTCAAATCACGGTACATCTTGGTGGAATCTGGGTGAACACTGTATACTGATCTATGTGCCTCCTCGAGAATATCACGCCTCAGTCCCTCTGAATCTGGTACACACAGTCGAGTCCCAAATCTCAGAAACTCTGCCCTGCCGAATCTGCTCAATAATCTCTAAAATACGGGCATCGCCGGACTGTGCCTCGTGGATACGGTCAAGTAACTGTGGGCGTGCTCTGAAATGGGCTAGCTGTCCCCCCATAGGAGTAAACTCGAACTGCACTCTGCTATCACATAAAACCTGCCAATCCGCTGTCGACTGCATCTGTACTGCGCTCAAACAAGATAAGCTACCTCCGGGCCTTCTACTCAAAGCATCTGCCACCACATTCGCCTTGCCCGGATGGTATAAAATCTCGCAGTCATAATCCTTCACCAACTCCATCCAACGGCGCTGTCTCAGATTCAGATCTCGCTGCTGGAAAATATACTTCAAACTCTTGTGGTCAGTGAATATCTGGCACGACTCACCGTATAGGTAATGTCTCCAGATCTTAAGTGCAAATACCACTGCAGCCATCTCTAAATCATGGGTGGGGTAGTTCTGCTCGTGTTTCCTCAGCCGCCGAGAAGCATATGCGATAACTCTGTCGTGCTGCATCAATACACATCCCAGCCCCACTCTAGAAGCATCACAATATACCACGAACCCGCCTGATCCTGAAGGCAATGCTAACACTGGTGCAGTAGTCAGACGAGTCTTCAACTGCTGGAAGCTATCTTCACATGCCTGGGTCCAATCAAAAGGAACCCCCTTCCGGGTCAATCCGGTCAACGGTGCAGCAATGCGGGAGAAATCCTGGACAAAACGTCGATAGTAGCCGGCCAGACCTAGAAAACTGCGAACCTCTGTAACTGATACTGGTCTAGGCCAACGCTGAACTGCCTCGATCTTCTTCGGGTCCACGCAAATACCATCTCTCGTCACCACATGACCCAAGAAGTCGACACTGTCTAACCAGAATGCGCACTTGGAGAATTTGGCGAACAGCTGATGCTCCCTCAAAGTCTGCAATGTGATACGTAAGTGCTGCTCATGCTCCTCCTGGCTCCGAGAATAAACAAAGATGTCGTCAATGAACACAATGTTGAACTGATCGAGATACGGCCTGAATACGCGGTTCATCAAATCCATAAATGCTGCCGGGGCATTGGTGAGCCCGAACGACATCACCAAGAACTCATAATGACCATAACGAGTACGGAAAGCGGTCTTCGGAATATCTTCCTTCCGAACCCGCAACTGGTGATAACCTGACCGTAAATCAACCTTCGAGAAAAACCCTGCACCCTGGAGCTGATCAAATAAGTCATCAATGCGGGGTAGGGGATACCTGTTCCGCACAGTAACCCGGTTCAGCTGACGATAATCAATGCATAAACGCATACTTCCGTCCTTCTTAACAAACAAGACGGGAGCACCCCAAGGTGACACACTCGGTCGGATAAGCCCTTTGTCCAGCAAGTCCTGTAACTGATCCTTTAGCTCTCTCAGCTCCGCCGGGGCCACCCGATAAGGCGTTATAGAGATAGGCCCCGTGCCGGGGATCAAGTCAATACAGAACTCAATCTCGCGCTCTGGTGGCAGACCAGGCAGCTCGTCAGGGAAAACATCAGGAAACTCTCTCACAATAGGGACCTGGTCCAACGGAACCTCTGTGGAGCTAGTATCACAAATATAGGCTAAGAATCCCTGACACCCTTTCCTTAAGAGCTGACTAGCGCGAAGAGATGAAATCAAGCTGGGAAGGGTAGCGCTACGATCTCCCTGAATAACAAGAACCGGCTCACCAGGAAAACTGAATCTGACTGCCTTTTCACGGCAGTCCACGGATGCATAACAGGTGGCTAGCCAGTCCATACCAAGAAGAACGTCAAAGTCTAGCATATCGAGGAGAATCAAATCTACTGAAGAATCTCTCTCCCCGATACGAACGGAACACGCTCGGTACACAAAACGGGCAACAAAAGACTCGCCTACCGGGGTAATAACGACAAGCGGCTGATCTAACGGAGAAGACTCTCGGCCCAACCTCGGTGCAAAGTACGTGGATACATAGGAATGTGTGGAGCCTGGATCAAATAATACCCGTGCATCAAAAGAACATACTGGCAGAGTACCTGTCAAGACGGCATTGGATGCCTGTGCATCCTGAGGAGTCAACGCGAACACTCGGGCCTGTCCACCACTAATAGCTGGATGTCCTCTGCCTCTACCCCGGCCTCGTCCTCTCAGAACTGGACCGCCACGCCCACGACCTCTAGAAGCATCTGACTGGCATGGAGCATCATCAGGAGTAGGAAGTAAAGCTCTCTGAAAAGGTGGTGAGGGTGGTAAAGTCACATGCGGGACTGTCGCCGCGCCCGGACGTCCCATGGTACAGTCTCTGACACGGTGGTACTGACTCCCACACCGAAAACATCCTAGAGACGACTGCTGGGTCTGTAGATATGAACCAAATAACTGACCTCGTCTCAATCCTCTGCATCCACCATCTCCCGGAAATAATCTATCGCGGTGTCTACCCATCTGCCGCTGAGCTGGCGTATCAGTACGGATCCTCTTCGGCCCAGAAACGACCGGAGTCTCAGAAATATGCTCTTCCAAAAGTAAGGCTGCATCCATCGCGGCAGCGTATGTATCAAAGCGCTGGGTGCCGATGGCAAGGAATAGCTGTGTATCAAGCCCTCGTACAAATCTCTTTATTCTCTTCTCTTCTGTGTCGACTAGGTACGGAGCATATCGAGACAACTGGGTAAACTGTATATCATACTCCGACACTGTCATCCCAGGAGTCTTGCGCAAAGACTCAAAACTGCGGGCTCGAGCATCTCGGACACTCTCCGGAAGAAAACGGGCAAGAAATGCAGATGTAAACTCATCCCAGGTCATAGAAGGCAGACCTGCAGCTCGGCCTCTCTCTACTGAATCGTACCATGTCTGGGCAAGACCCTCCAGACGAAAACTCGCAAACTCCACCAATCTATCATCAGAACACCTCAACGAATGGCAAATCCGAGCCATCCTATCAAGAAATGCCTGTGGGTCCTCTGTCGAATCTGTACCGGTAAAAGCTGGAGGTCTCAATCTCATGAACTCCTGTAGTGAAATAGGGATAGTCTCCGTAGTAGCAGCAGGAGTGACCATCTGTGCAGCAGGTACAATCGTGGTCTGTGCGGTGGAAGGAACGTCCTCGGATCTCTGTGCCCGGCTGGACTCAACTAAAGATCCCATCATCTGCCGCAACTCTTGCATGCCGGCCTCCAATCTGGCAATACGGTCAGGATAAGGCGGATCAGTATGACCCTGAGGGGTAGGCGTATCCTCCCGCTCGATCCTCGCCTCAGACGGGCCCGCCCGAATCTCATCCCTAGCGGCAGCCCGCTGAGCTCTCGTAGTCTTTGGCGGCATCGAAGCTGGAATAAGAAACAGGACTGATAAGGACATTGCAATTGAATCAAGGAATGCAAGGAATCAAGAAAGGAAATACAAGCAATTATGTCCTAAGGTCACTTAGGCGGAGTACCGTATCGTAAGTATGCCGCGGATCATACCCATGCTACGCCACTCTGCTTAAGTCACCTACTCCATCTACCAAGGTCGTCCTACACTCAGAAAGGTAAAACCTACGCTCTGATACCAACTTTGTCACGACCCGAAAGTACGGAACGCGACTGGCACTTAGATTACGAGACGTCTAAAGGCGTACCGTAACCTAAGTCAGCCAAAGCCCAGAAGAATCTAAACCAAAATCAAGAGAGAGTGAAGGAAAACCTTAAATGAAAACGGTTTTTTAAATCAATTAAGTTGCATAGAATCCAAAAAAAAACATCAAAAATTCCCGAAAATTTCGGCAGAGTCTCCCTTGTATTTTCTATCCCCCAAAATGGGTACAACAAGATAATAAACCTGTAATCATAAAATGGCATCCCCAAGCGGGAGCTAGCTCTTCGCCCAAGGCGGATCACAACCACATGCAATATAATAGCAATATCAAGAAAAGAGCATAAAAGAAACGCAAAATATCAGAAAACACAACGCCGGCTCAAGTGAGCTCGACCCAAAAGAAACCACAAATATACAAATCTCTCAGTCTCACCACTAGGTCACATATACAATATAAAATGGTAGATGGAGAATACTAGATACAATGACAAAGCAAAAGAAATAAAGTGTGCTCGCAACCCACCTACGGGCGATGTCGCGAGTCTGAGCAAAAGGAGCTGATGATAAGATAGCCCGCCGCTACAAGGGTGACGGGTCCGACCTGTAAGACACTGTGGCACAACGGGGGTGAGTTGCCAGCTCGTGAGTAGAATATAACATCTAGTATGCATGCACATGTATGCAATATCTTTTCTAACTCTTTAAGTGTTTTAAATGTTAAAGTTACTGCATTCTTAACCTTTAGAAAATGAATGTCGGCATAATAGCTAAATATCATCAAGAAATCCTCTGAAAACCCGTGTCAAGCATCGACACCAAATAGGAATCATATCTGTCTCAATATCGGGCTCCGTCAGTCCGGATCGGCCCATATCATAAATCTCACGACAACGGTCGGTATCCTCCGGATATCCGCCGCGCCAGACATCACCGGTAGGTAGTCTTCCCCTGCCAGGCTCATCGTCTACAACTCGATCTTCTTGCCCCGGGGGGCCATGCCGGGCCCACCATGTACCCGAGACGGTTCATCCACTCCTCGAATCGGGTCTCGAAATCCAACAAAAAACATGAAAACTCATGGTGGACGACACATACATCACGAGAAAACCGCAACTTTGTTTTAAAAATGATAAATATAAGCTTTTGTTAAATTCTTGCGGTTTTCCCCAAAAATCCAGAAATCGCAGCAAAACTGAAATCCTCAAGAAAATCATAATGTCCACATGTTATATATATGATAAATGTCTATGATATCAATGTGTATGATGTGAATTTTGGCTAGAGTTCTATGTAAATATAATGATGATGCGAGATATGTGCATGCGATGCAGTTTCATATATCAAGTATGAATGCAGGTGACGATATTAAGATAAACAGGTTCTATCGTGCACGTGGCATGGCAATTACCAAAGGCGTGTGTGTCACATGAATAGTGCGCGTGCTACAGATGCCAATGGTAATGGTGTTCGTGTCCTACAAAGTGATATCGCATAAGTATGGATGAATGTCCATGCAATCTAATATACTGTTCGCTATTAGGGTATGCAGTGTACATGAATGGATAAGCTAACTAACAATATGAATCTTGCAAGGGATAAGGAAATCCTAATTAGGGGGGCGCATCGCGCCATTCGGACGATTCCCCCATAGATGAATACATCTACTCACCTGAAATCTCTGCTAATCCGATCCGGCCACCGCCTTGCCTTTTCGCGCCGTGTCCGAAGTTTCCCCGACCGATCCTATATTTGCACAATACCAAGCATAAGATTACAAAACCTAACACAATGCAAGTCACAACATACAATTATCCACGCTCTCGTATTAATCATAGCATGCACTCGGTGCGCGGAAAAACGCACGAAAATCGCTAATCGTTAAACTAGAATTGTCATTTCGGGAAAATCGACTAAACTACAACCCGACTAGACGAAACCCCGCGTTCGCGCATTCTAATAATCCTATACGAAGCTAATAATATTGCTAACCTAACGCAAATTGAACGCATTCTATTTTTCATAAAAATCTAGCAAGCAAATTCAACGCCGATTCAATGCAAACATCGATATTTTGTCGATTTAGCGAGCATATAATTACACCATATTTTAGCTTATAAAGACTCCTAATTAAGAAATTTACCTAATTAAATTTGTATTTATCCCTAATTAAATGTATTTAAAAAGGCTTAAAATAATAAAAAAAATTAATTAATTACGATTTTTTTTTTATTTAACTAGAAAATTATAAGTGACATTTTAGTGACAAAATTATAGTAATATCTTATCTAAATTTTGTATAATTAGGTCTATAATGAAAAATACCTATTTTGACTTTTTACGGAAAAAGCCGAAAAATTAGCCGATTACCGAAAAACTGCCTAAACGATTTTCGAAGGGTTACATATATCCTCTTCTCTTATTGTTAATGATATATGCCCTAGAGGCCATTATTGTATAGTACTGGATTGAATATTATATTTTGGAAGTTTGGGATATATATAACATTCTTACTCAATATAATAGCATGCTATCTGGTTTGAGCTATCTTAACATGTGTATATATTTCTTTTAACATATCGCTAATACATGTTGAAAGAGCCCTTAGGATTTTTACTTGACTACCAACGTTATGATGGCAGTCACACTAATGGCGGCCGGATAGTCTATAAGCACATCCTTAAACTTTTCCTTAGTTGTAGGATTATCGAGACTAGGCATCGATACTCCAGAGTAGACTAGTGTATACGCTTCTTATCCCCGTCGGGAGATGTTCATAATAGATTTTTTCATTTTTATATCGCCCATTCTTAATCACATTACATGTAAATCGGTGCTTTCGATCCATGTCTGCTAAATAGTTGCAGATTACAGGTTCTCAGATCGTTATAGTGAAATTCATGAAAAGTCGCTACAAATGTGAGACTACGACCAACAATAGATGAATCCATATGATACCACCTACCAGTTCAAGGAACAAATAAAAATCATGAGACAGTTCAATGCACAAAATACAACATGAGATTTATTTACCCCTAGCTTTTGAATCTCCCAAATATGAGAAATAGGCCCAATTGATCCATTCAAGTGTCCTAGCTCACAACCACTTGCATACCAAATCATTAGGACTCAAAAGATGATTTATAAAGAAACATAAGTATTAGGCTTTAATGATACTAACTCATGAATAAATCAGAACATGATATGAGTAATAAATAAAAATAAACAAGTAAGTCTCATATCAATAGATGCATGTATGTAAAGACACGGAAATAGTGAACGATACATACAAACAAAAATCCCATGAATAAGATAGTCAAGTTATACTAGCATGTGATAGGAAAAAGGATGAGTAATCCTAAGCCATGTAGGTAAAGACTTGGTTTTCTCATCATAAGAATTGATTCCCCGGTGAAGGGTCTTTAATTCTCTCCGCTGGACCCGTGAATAAAATTTATTGTAATTAACAAAATCCACAACCGGGTTCCTCGAAAAGGTTGCAGAAGCCATTTGGCTAGACGAAAAAGAAGTCAATGTTAGAACCGTGAAAGCCTACAACAACAGTCCTAGAGGCGGGGTGAATAGGACTATGCTATCGATATGGCCAAATAAAAAAATTATCAAACTATACATGAAAATACAAACCACAATTGTAGCTAAGCAAAATATATACCAATATGATAAGTTGCTAAGCTAATCACAATTGTGAAACATACAACATATAGCAAGTGATAATGAGCATATAGTGTAAGCATACAATTTCTAATTTATGAAATTAAAAGCGAAAGTTAGAGAAATTGCAAATGCAACCACAAGACGATTTTATAGTGGATCCGGAGATCCCCCAGTCCACTTTGTTTAGACGCTTGAGCCCGTTCCACTAAACACATCTTTCTTTTGGAAACAAACATGTTGCCCGCAAGCAACCCAGAAAACCACTTCCGGTGAAGGCAAAACCTTACACATCTCCTCAAAAGACCTCCCGTTGCTCGACACATGAGCAAAACTTCTTTTTATAAGGCTCTTCGCACTTCTATTGTTACAAGCTCACTCTTCTCTCTTACAAAGACACTCTTGCACTCAAGAGTTCTCAGAACAAGAAAAGAAGAGGAAAAAAATAAGCTCAAGATACTCTCAGAAGAGTTTTACAATGAAGCATTGAAGAATATGGATAATCAAATTAGAAGCTCTTCAGTGTGTGTGTGTGTGAGAGAGTAATTTGGATAAGCAAATGAAAATCAAACTAAACTCTCATAAGAGATGAGATTTTTTGCTCAAAATCACTTAGATATTAGCAATTGAAAGGCTCAAGTGATTGCAAGTGATTCCTTAAGAAAAATCCCAAACAAAACCTATTTATAGCCAACAAGAAAAACAAACAAAAAGAAGTGGGGACAGCAGAAAAATAAGCACGGCAGACGTCCGAAGTTTAGTTGCCCAGATGACTGTATGTAAAGTGGAAACGTCCGAAGTTTAGTTGCCCAGATGTCTGTATGTAAAGTGGAAATACCCAAACGGCTATAAACGTTAATATTTTTCAAATCATTTCTTCATCTGACGTCTGCCATTCAAAGCATCAGACGCCTGCCATTTGTCAGCAGACGTCTGAAGTACATTTGGGCAGACGTTTGAAAAACAAAACATTTTTCACCCAGGGACTTTTGGGCAGACGTCTGAAGAACTATGGGCAGATGTTTGAAAGTATAAAATTTTTATATTCAAATCTTTCATCGGACGTCTGTCCATTTAAACTTCAGACGTCTGTTGTCCCTCTAGATTTCTGATATTTTCTGATATCAAAAAATGCAACAGTACCCAGACCTCTGCAGTAGTATTTAGCAGACGTCTGGCAAGAACAAAAACCAACTGTTTGGGTTTTTGTTAAAATGGAAAACTTTGAAATCTCAAAACCCAAGTTTTATGCAATGTAAATCATTTGTGCTAGCATATGTGAGTGTTCAAAAGCTCTAAATGATTATACCATAATCTATAGAGTAATTACAAGGATTCCTAAGTCGGTTCACGCAAATCTTCGAATCTTGAATTCTTAAAGTCTTGATCTCTTGAATCTTCGACGAATCGCTTGATCTTCAATTGGATTTCCCTTGATCTTCGCCGCTACTCACATGCGTCCTGAAGTCTTGACTTTGTTCTTCAACTTGAAATTCTTAGACTTCGACGCTTCAATACTTGGACTTTGGCTTCTTTAACTTCAATGAGCTTGAATTGGCAATTAAAGAAGCTCTCGTCCGTATCCTCCAACCTCCATTAGATATTCCGTTTAAGCTCAATTTCCTCCATCCTCTTTTATACGCTTGTACCTTGAGAAATCATGGAAAGCAATGTCAAAAAGACCAAGCATATCATATATAATGATATGAAATAAACAAGATATTACACACAAGTATATGAATCATTCATTGTTTCGATATCACAAACAACCTATATATACATGATATGTGAAAACCAAGATATAGAGTACATGTATATACAAATTCATATTGTGAATCATCGAAACAACGAATATGACAAATATTTCAATTTCAAGATATATAACTCAAGTAAAGCATGTCAATATTGATATATTACTCGATATACACAAGATATAGGATATACAAACTAAATATCAAGTGTATACAAGTTTAGTGTCGATAGAATAAGAAAGATAAAGTATGTGACACTAAACGAACTATTCATGTTTAAGTTATCATTAAAACTAAATAAAAAGATCATCAAAATCCATAAGCTATCAATCTCCCATTTTTTGATGACAGCAAAACATGAATAGGAAATAGTATATCAATATAAAAGAAAACCATATTCTAGGATATTGATATAGTAACAAAGCTATTATTCTCTCCCTTTTTGACATAATCAAAAAGGATGTTTAAGGGATTTAGAATATTTGGACTACTCATCCTCAACATATACGTACAACCGAAGAAAATGAAACACTTGAATCACTACCCTTAAATATATGCATATGAGAACACTTGAAAATAGATATGAGCACAAGTTAAATAAAAATTTTGAAAAAAGCTCAACTCGTATCAAAATGCATGTATATAAGAGATATGCAAAATGAAGAAAGTATACATGCACAAATATCCACATTAAAAAAATTTAAAAAAGTTCTAATGGCATGTGGAGGCAAGTATGAGTTGATACCAATAGAAAATGAACAATTTTGAAAGCGGAGCTCAACTCATAACAAAAACATGTTTTGAAAAAGAGTTTCAACGAAAAGCTCAAAATATGCGCTAACTCATAAAAAGTAAAACAAGTTTTGAAACGTATGAGTTAGAATACTCGTGGTAATACAAAATGAAGGATACCAATTGAAAAATGTAGTCGTATTACACAAGTACAAGGTGTGTGCGTGTTTCATTTAAAAACATAGAATATTAAAAGGTGTACAACATGAGATTGGAGAAGTAAATACGAAATATTTACCATAATATTGCAAGATTCACTTATCCAATCGCTTGAATCTCCCAAATACGAGAAGAAAGCCCAAACGATCCATTCATGAGTCCTATCTCACAATCACTTGAATACCAAACCATTAGAAATCAAAAATAATAATACTGGAACTCAAGTGATAGAAATTAATGATACTAACTCATGAATTGATCAAAATATGCACATATAAACAAGATGATACTAATAAAAAGTTGTAAAGTGCAATCCAACTCACATAATAATAGATACCAATTGAAATAAGCATGTGATTGCAAGCATGAGTAGAAACACAGTTTTCTTATCTAAAGAATCGACTCCCCGGTGAATGGTCTTTAATTTTCTTCGCTATACCCATGAATAGGATTTTTTATAATTAAAAAAATCCACAACTGGGTCACCAAATAGGTTGCAGAAGCCGTATTGGCAATATGAGAGAAGATAATACTAATAGAAACAACCGACTCATGCAATTGGTGTGTGTAACAAGGATATGCAAGTTTAAGTATAAGCACACCCTAAACACGACACAACTAATGATACCAAAAGAGGAAGGTTTAAATTTAAAACATGTGTCAAATGTATCCATATGAAAAAGGTTTACACAATTTTAAAACTATATGTATACAAACTCTCACATATAGGATTAAAGCCACAATAGGAGCAAGTGAGAGGAGTTATTTTATGAAAAACAAGAGTATATAAGTTTAAAACAAGGTTTCATACCAAGTTTTGCTCAAGATTTAAAAATATCACAAGTTTAAAACAATTGAGCACAAAAGAAATCACATATGAGCAAAAGATTAACACACCTATAGCATCTCATATATGATCAAGCACAAATGAATATAATTGACATGAAAACCATTGTGCAATCTACCAAAATGATAATACCAATTGTAGAGCATGAGTATAAAGAAAAACTCATCAAAACTAAGGATCATATGTAGCATATATAGATTATTAGTAATCGATATCTTAAAAGAAAATACCAATGAATTTTTTTTATCCCACAATGTGATGAGTGAAGAAAATAATCCGTTGAAGCGCTCTTACTCAACACGATCGCGAATCCCTCATCTGTTCAATTTTTCCATACCTACAAAACAAGGTATATAGGGCGACTTTGGTATCCAAATCTTATTGGATCTAATCGGGTTAGTTTTAGGAACCCAAATCAATTTGGCATGCACAGAAATATTCCTTTTTAAATTAAATGCATATGCCAAATGTCCATGTGCACCACAAAAGTTGCAAGTGTTGGTGTGTGCATGCATGGAAGTCCTAAAAGTATCCATGCAAGGTAAAGCAATAGTATAATGCACATGCTTCTTAAAATTTTGTTTCGAGCTTAATCTATACAAGTATGCATGGGAATGAACATGAGATTTAGCACTAATGGAAGCATGTTTGACACATTTAGAAGAAGATCGTTTTTGAAATTTAGAATTCCTAAATCCAACGCCTCTTCGATTTAAACTTTCTTATCCTTACTAATTAAAGTGTTAACATTTGAAAACTTAGAAATGAATGCATTCAAATCTGCATTATCTTGCTAGAGAGAAGATTTTTCAAAAATCAAAGAGTCATGAGACGCAATAGAAAATTTCAACAAATCAATTTCACTTTTAAAACTCGAAATCAAAATATCGTTTTCTATTCTCAAAGAATCAATTGATAAAACTAAAATTTCATTTTCCTTTTTGAGAGAAGTATTTGCTAAAATGAGAGATTCTTGTGACGAAAGGGATGATTTTAAAAGTTCAATCTCATTTTTAAAGTTCGTAATCGACTCGTCCTTTTCTTTTCTCAAGTTTTCCTAAGATAAAATCAAAATTTCATTTTCAAGCTTCAAAAGTAACACAATATAAATCAAGTTTTGAAACCAACTCAACCTTCTCCAAAACTAATTTATCAACTAAAACTTTTTGAGAATCATGAGTGAAATCTAAAGCACTAAATTTTCCAATGAAGATGTTATTTAAAACTTTAGAAGAATCGCAACAAGAAATCATATCACTTCTCTCATATTTTAAATTAGAAATACGATTTTCAAGAATTATATTTTTAGATGCTAATGAAATATGACTATCATGCAAAGTATTGAAAACATCTACTAATTGATCATGAGTAAGTTTCTGAAAATCATAAGAAAGATTACTTACAACCTCATTATTAAATCACCCCTTTGCCGATTCTATCGAGTTGGATTGTCCTCTAAGATATGAACTTTGTGGAGGCAAATCCAATGCGGCGATAGAAGTATTTCTCTTGGTATTCTCTTCTTTATTGCAAACGGTTTGCTCTCCATAAATATTCTCCAAAGAGCACCACAAGCCATGAGCCGTCTTGCAAGAAAAGACATTGTTAAGAATATTACAATTTAATGCACAATGTAAAATTTTATGAGCTTTAATGTTCAAAAAAAATAAGTCTTTACCATGAATACTCCACATAGATTTAGAAATAGTGGGAATAGAATACTCACGATCTACAATTAACCATATACTTCTACCAAGATATTCTAAAAAGCATTGCATCTTAGGTTTCCAAAAATCAAATTTGTTTTCATTGAAAAGAAGAGCATCATGAATAGAAACACTATCGATGAAAGAAAAAGATGCCATCGGATCTATTCTATGATGTAAATCCGAACAAGAAGAGAACCATGCTCTGATACCAATTGTTAGAACCGCGGGAGCCTACAACAATAGCTCCAAAGGGGGTGATAGGCCTATGCGATCGATATTCCCAAATTAAAAAATTATCAAACTACACTTGCAAATACAAAACATAATTGAATAGCTAATTGAAGGATATAATATGATAAGTAGCTAAGCTAATAATAATTGTGAAACATACAATATATAGCAAGTGATATAATAATCAAGCAAGTAATGAGCATAAAGTGTAATCATGCAATTTCTAAGCTATGAAATTAAAAGCGAAAGTTAGAGAAATTGCTAACGCAAACACAAGACGATTTTATAGTGGTTCGGGAGATTTTCTAATCCACTCTCTTTAGGTGCCCTAGCCCGTTACACTAAATACATCTTTCTTCTGGAGACAAACACATTGTCCGCAAGCAACCCACAACCCTGCTTTAGGTGGAGGCTAAACCTTACACATATCCTCAAAAGACCTCACGCTGCTTGACATACGAGCAACACTTCTTTCTAGAAGACTCTTCACGCATCTCTTGTTACAAGCTCGCTCTTATCTCTTACAAAGGCACTCTTACACTCAAGAGTTCTCACAAGAAGAAAAGAGAAGAAAAATACAAGCTCAATATACTCTCAAAAGAGTTTTACAATGAAACACTAATACTTGTTTGACGTGGAAAAATTCATCAAATAACAAACATGCATTCAAGTATTTATTTCAAGTTACAGGAAAGAGATCACCAAATCTGGGACCAGAATTACAATGGTTAACAAAACAGTAAACAAAGTTATCTCTCTCTCTCTTTGCCCCTTCTACCATGTCGTAATGTCGGTTCTCACGAAGAGTCCCTCCGTATCTGTCAGTGCCACGCTCATCGGTAAATAAAGTTATGACAACCCGCCGAGCCCGGATCTGACTCAGCATATGAATCGAGCGGTACTTCAGAGGCTTTGTAATCAAGCACGCCTCATGAACGTAGTTGATCTTGTCCTCCGTTGCATCGAGCATCGCTAGAAACATCTCCGCCGGATGAGGGGGAATGCTGTCAATGTTGGTCAAGAAAATCATGCGAAGCCAAATAGAACCGGCGGGGAGAGGAGACCCCCCTACGAATTATAAGCTCATGCATCACCGTGTTATATTTATCATCCGTTAGAGCGGGATTTGCCAGACGAGCAGCAAAACAAGGAATAATCTCCTCAATGGGCACCTCCCATTGCTGTCGAGAAGTATATGGGTGATTGTAAGCCATAGTTCTTTCTGTGTTAAAATGGTTCTTTCCCTGTGAAGAAGAAGATGAGAACTGCTTCAGATTATAGAAAGAAATATTTAAATTTTGGCACAGAAGTGTTGTGCATGGTGGAACTATTTCCAACCTCTGAGTAAAAGAAGGCTTTGGAAAAGAAAGGAGTGACTCAGAAAAAGAAGAGAAAAAAGGTGAAATGATTCCTTCATAATATAAGGAAGCGCCTCACGTGAAATACACGTGAGTACCGGCGCTAGTCTTTAGCAGGATTAAATCCAATACCAACGCCTCATGTGAAAGGCATATGAGCGCTAGCGTGCAAAGCACGTGGGCGCTTGATCGAGTCCTAGGACCATCACCTTATATAAAAGGAACGTGAGCGTCAGCTTGCATAGCACGTGAGCGTCAACACCCAAATTAAAGCTGGTCTGCTTGGGTAGAATTAAATTTTACATGGAAAATATTTCCAGAAAATATATTCTATTAAACAGATCCGTTGGATCAAAAATCTAATGGTGATTAAAAATCATCATAAGATAGAATTATATTCTATATAAGAAAATATGTCCTTAATCTTTCTAAACTAGAAAGATCTACTCTGTTAAACAGAGAACCCTTGGATTAAAAATCCTATGGTGATTAAAAAGCACCGTTTGAATTAAAAGGTAGAATTAAATTTTATGCATGGGAAAATATTTCCTTAATCCTGTTAAAACAAGAAAATATATTCTGTTAAAAAAAATCATTGGATTAAACATCCAACGGTGGATAAAATTCCCCGAATAATCTTTGAGACCAATTAAATCTATTGGTATCTCTCAATTAGAGATTTTCTTAAAACTGATCAACAGTTTACAATTCTTATTTAAAGGACCCAAGAGAGACATACATATATAGAGAGCCCCCTTATAATCTTTGGTAGTTATAACTGATAATTAAATTCTCTTGCTAAAAAAAAGTCCTTGCTCCTCTCAAAACTTTAGTTAAAGAAAACAGAGGTTAAAAATATCTCTTTTGTCTGACGTATAAGAATACAAGGGTTTAATCTTCTAAAAGAACTTAGTTTTTTCATTGAATTTCAGATCCGCAAGGTAAATTTCCTATAAGTTGAGAATTTAATTCTCATCAGGATAATTTTATTCTTCAGACTCAAGATCTAGGGGAAAAACTAGGTATGCTAAATGAAATAAAAAAGAAAAAAAGAGATGGAAGTTATATCTTAGGAATTTAATTCCTTTGAAAACAGGGTTTAACCTTACATGAAGAACTTAGTTCTTACAAAAAAGAATGGAAGAACTTATTTCTAAAAAAAATCTGATCTCCAGATCCCCAAAACAATTATCTTGGTGATCAGTAGTGGCCAAAATGCCAATAGTAAAAGTTTAACTTCTTTTCAAAAGATAAACAGAGAGTAAATCTCTAAAAGGCTCAGCGCCTCACGTGAAACACACGTGAGCACACAACGTTTAAAAAACTCAATACTTCACGTGTTTCACACGTGAGCGCCTTAAAAAGAAAACTAAGCACCGGCTTGCATAGCACGTGAGAGCCAAAAAGCAAAAAAGATCAGTGATTAACACTATTGCAGCGCCGCACATGATAGCACATGAGCGTCAAGAAACTCAGCGCCTCACATAAAACACACGTGAGTTTTGAACAAAAGTTATTTTCACTGTATATATATATATATATATTCAAACGGCTAACTGCTATGCACTGTTGATGAGGGAAAAGCCCAGGAGTGAGCCCAAATTGGTTAAGTCTCTGAAACTTCTTTACAGCCGAGCCCATATGCTTTGTTGATGGATCTTAACAAAATTTATTGATCCCCAAATATATTTCTATGTTGATCTTAGTCTCAAACAGGACTGACATATTTTTTGTAAAAATAAACTGAGCCAAAATGCTCATATATTTAAGTCGATCTTAATTTAAAATCAGATTAACGGTCCTTAAATAAAATAAAATATTCTTTGAACTGACAGAACATACAACGTAGGTTCAAATCCTAAATCTAAAATATACAGATTTGTACTAGTCTGCGACCTACGGGCGACGACATAAATTAGTCCCCGTATACAATTCATGGGCAACCAAAATAAATAAAACACGACACGACACGAAGTGAAATACTGGAGCAAGAGAAAGTTGTTATCGCAATGCGATAACATAATTAACTACAGGGGCTTATGCCTGCAGATAAGAGCTTCCCCACTGTTCCCGCCAAAAAATTTCTGCACAAAGAGCCTAAGGTATCAAATGGCAGCGATACGCTTAAGAAAATGCGAACCAGTATTTTTTGTGCTGTATTTTGACAAACTCCTGAATGAGGAACAGATAAATTATGATGGAATCGAAAGAGTCTCGAAAAATCCTTCGATTCGATTTATTATGAGCCTCATAATTCATCCGGGATCAAAAGTTATGAGGTATCACTTGCCCACACGTGACCATTTACAAGTAAAGCCTGTAGGCACTTAATAAAATAAATAATTAAAAGGGGGTCACATGACCACATGTGATGGGCCTTTAAACCCAATGAAAGGAATTAAAAAATATTATAAAACAGTAAGGAATACCCCAATGGGGCATCACGTGCCCACACGTGATCAAAGGTCACGTGCAGACACGTGATGGGTTCCTAAGCTCTAAGAATTAATAGAATTAAATTCTAATTAAATAATTAATCAGTGGGGTCACGTGCCAACAGGTGATAGGCCACTAAACTTATTAAATAGAATTAAAAGTATAATAAAATAACAAGGAAAAACTCCAATGGGGCATCACGTGCCAACACGTGACCAAGGGTCACGTGCTGACACGTGATAATTCCTGAGATTTTTAAAACAACAGAATTAAATGCTTAATCGAGGGGGTCACGTGTCAACACGTGATGGGATCCTAAAATCTCTGAAATAATAGAATTAAATTCTAATTAAGGGAAATCAAAAACCCTAACTGGAAAAATATTTCTTTAAATTTTTCCAAACAAAAAGATTGTGCTCTATAAAATGGAGCACCGTTGTATTAAAAATCAAATGGTGATTAAAAATCACCAATTTATAGAAAAATTCTATACAATGAAAGATTTCTCTGAAATTTGAATAACAGATAAAAGATCTTTTGGATTAAAAATCCAACGGTGAATAAAATTCACTAAGTGATCTAAAAGATCATGTTGGTTACAAAATCAATTAAAACATTTCAATGAAAGATTGACAAAACAAATTGATTCTTTTCTTTCTCCTATAAATAGGAGCCAAGAAAAGAAGAGAAGGATCTACTTTTTTGTGAGATAACAACAACAGAGAGAAAAAAAAGAGAAGAATTTAATTCTCAAGAAAGAAAATCCTAGGTGAGAAAAGAAAGGGGATCAAAACTTTAAACAGAGAATTTAATTCTCAAATCTAAAAGTTTAACTCTTCTGCACAAAAGAATTAAGTTCTTTCTCTGATTGAAGATCTGCAAAGAGCATATCTCCCCATAAGTAGAGAATTTAGTTCTCATCGTGTTGAGATCCTGCCATGCAGATACGAAACTTAGAGAGGGAATTGAGTTTAGAGAATTTAATTCTCTCAAAACAAAACTAGGGTTTAACCCTATATGAGAATTTAATTGTCCCAAAATTATAGGAATTTAATTCCTCCAAAATAAAACTAGGGTTTAAACCCTATATAAGAATTTAATTCTCTCAAAATTATAGGAATTTAATTCCTCCAAGATAAAATTAGGGTTCAACCCTGCATGAGAATTCAATTCTCCCAAAATCATAGGAATTTAATTCCTTCAAGACAGAACTAGGGTTTAACCCTATATAAGAATTTAATTCTTCATATATAGGAATTTAATTCCTCCAAAATCATGATTAGAGTTTAACCCTATAAAAGAATTCAATTCTTAAAAATAAAGAGACTTAAAAGATCTCCATGCATGCAAAAAACTAAGGTCACGTGTCCCTATGTGACCCCTGAAAAGATCCCCAAAAATGAGAAGGAAAAAGTTTTGAGGCAATGCCTCACGTGCTCCCACGTGACCTCCAAAACAAAGAGAATAAAAGCAAAAAATATGTTTGCTCTGGGCGCTCTCACGTGTTACCACGTGACCCCATAATAAATGCATAAACGAATCAGTGCATGAGTGCCTATCACGTGCCCACACGTGATGGACAAAAAATTAAAAAGTGTTTAACACTTATTTTAAGAACAAAGCAAGGGAGATCTGGCCCCACCTTCGGGTGCCCTCACGTGTCCCCACGTGACCCATTCTTATCTAGTGTTTAACACTAATTTGAGAGCTTTATTTCTAGTATTTAACATTACTGTTCTCTAGTGTTTAACACTATTTTTAGCCAAATTGGCTAATTTTCCAGAGGCAAAAGTCTCCCCTTCAACTAAGTTTCAAAATTGAGTAAAACTCACAACTACAATATTAATGCTCAGTCAAAGATAAAAATGTTATCAGAGATCTCAAACTCTTGTTTAACATTGCTAAATAATGTGGGCTTGAACCCAGACAAGTGTCTAATGGTCCAACAAAGGGTCAACACTTCAGATCTAATTGGACTTAGCCCAAATTGGCCTTAAGTCCTCAATTTAGATTTAACTGAGCCAATGTGCTCATAATCTAATTATTTGATCTTAGTTCCAAATTGGACACAGATCCCCAAGCAACCTTGGTTCAAGGGTACATCTCTTCACTCCTTTGATATTTGTGTAATTTCTCAACGTCTTCAAAGAGGTGACGGGTCCCGACAACCACACATCTCATAGACTATGACGTCTTTAAACTACGGACTGTGGGGTCCTTAAACTCATGGACTATGATGTCCTTAACTTTCACTGTGGGGTCTTTAAACTCACGGACAATGATGTCCTTAACCTTGACCGTGAGGTCTTTAAACTCACGGACTATGATGTCCTTAACCTCGACCGTGAGGTCTTTAAACTCACGTACTATGATGTCCTTAACCTCGACCGTGAGGTCTTTAAACTCACGGACTATGATGTCCTTAACCTCGACCGTGATGTCTTTAAACTAGCCATGGACCACCTTGTCTTTAAACTGGCAATTGACCGCAAAGTCCCTAAACTAGAACAATAGAGTCCAATTGCTCTTTTGTTGGATCTAAACGATCCCGTTAAGTAGATCTTAGTCTAAAATTAGACTAACGTATCCTTAAAAAATGTTTAAGTTGACCTTAGTTTAAAATTAGACTAACGTGTCCTTAACAAACTATTAAGTTGATCTTAGTCTAAAATTAGACTAACGTATCCTTAACAAACATTTAAGTTGATCTTAGTCTCAAATGAGACTAACGTATCATTAAACCCAACCCCCCAATCTAAATCTAAGAAGATACGGATTTGGACAAATCCACGTCCTACGGGCAACAACATACATTAGCCTCCATATACAATCTACGGGCAACCAAACACAAAACAAACACCCACGACACGAAGTGACCATATGGAGAAGAAGAAAGTTGTTACCGCGATGCGGTAGCGTAATTAACTGCAGGGGCTTGCGCCTGCAGGGAAGAGCGTCCCCACAATCAAAAACCCCTCAAACGAGGGGGAATCTGACGAAGTCTGCTACATCGGCCACATCCGTTTAAACCTTCGATACATGGTGCCATAAATCAACTTGGCATCTTCGGAGAGGTAGAAGGATAGCACCAATTAGCATCTGCTCCGAAATTCAGGCTAGACGTCCGCCGTGTCTCCGCCGCGTCTTTCGGAGGGGAACAGATTCTGGCACGCCCGGTGGGACCTTTTCCTCTTTCCACTCCACACTTCGTGTGTCGTGTTCGCGAACGAATCGCGGTTTGCTATGGTTGCCTATGGATTCGAGGTACTATGATTTGGTGTCTTGCTCCGTGCAGAAAACAGAAGATCAATGGCTTCAAACTGCATTAACTGCAACTGCAACTATCGCTCCGTCCCGTCCGGAGGAGTGACTTACGGGCCCCAAGCGGCCTCCATCTTCGCTATGCCGGTAGAACAGTTGACTCAGGCCACACTGGATTGTTCTTCGGGACCATGCTCCCACCGATGAGCTTCAACGCCCCTGTACCATCGCAAGAAGCTCCCAAGAAGTCGGTCTTTGATTGGCTTGCAACTACAGCGGCCCCTCTCAACGGGTCGCCCAAATCCAGTGCCTCAGTCTTTGACAGACTGGGCCAAAGCCCATTTGGGCCCATGAAGAAGCCCGTGATACCAGAAAGGGTTATCCCGAAAAGGATAGCCATTCCTGCTCTCGAAGTCGTCAAGGCAGCTTATCTTGCTAATGGGTCGGTCTTCACAAGACTGGCCGTTTCAGCTCCCGTTCAGGACAAAGTCATGCGGGCTGTTTCCTCTGTTCAAAAGTCGGCCTTTGCAAGACTGACTACCCCCTCTCAACGGGTGTCAGTCTTCGACAGGCTAGCACCAATAACAGTCTCTCCTCAAAGCAGGGGGCATGAGGAAGTCACTCCTACAGCTTAGATAATCCCAACGGCTCGACACGCTCGACATCGCCACTGGCGCCGAGTAAGGAAAGTTGGGGGCAACTCCCCCTCTGGGCTAACTCCGCCAGCCCCAATGGTGGAAGTAAGTGCTGTTGTTCCAACCGGAAACAGTTTCGAACTGCTGAACAAGGTGCGCAGGAACTCTCCTACTGCCGTACTGAAAAGATCTCCTCCACCAGTGGAGAATGTTACAGAAATAAAGCTGGATCAGCCCCCTCAACAGCTGTCTTCCAAAGTTTACAAAGTCTGGCGACGGGTCCGAGAGTCGGTGATTGATCAAGACTATCCCCGTCGACAGAAAAAGCTGAAGGTCCAGCAGGAAGAGAACCGTCCTGCAAAGCCACGAAAGACGACAACCACCTGGGGGCCCGCTGCAACGGCCCCCTCAACGTCAACTGCTCAAAAGAGAAGAGAGCCATAGAAAGCCCCTATGACTACGGCAGATCGCAAAGACTCTATGCCCAAACGTCCCAAGTCTGGGGGTATAATGGTACATACTGTTTACATGGCTTCCGGAAAAGAAGAAAGCCGCACTTCGACGGGCCACCGACCACTCACCCGATCAATAACAAGGGCTCAGGAACAACAACAGCAGAAGCTTCAGGCGATGCTGACTGCAATAGCCGCACTCACGGGACCAAAAGAAAGCCCGGAGGCGTCATTGGAGAAGCGTCATGAACAAGAAACTGATGCTGACTTCCTCCGCAGAGTCCTCGAAAAGAAGGACAGAGAAGTAGCAGAAAAAGCGGCTAATATAAAACGAATGGCGCTTCTCTTCCAAGACATGGTCGGGATGATGTTACAGCCAGAACCTCCAGCTGAAGACCCTCCTATCATCATTGAAGACGACAGAGGGGAGACATCGAACCCTCCTCCGGCTCTTTCAGCAGCCAAGGAGGAAACGATCTCAAAAGCCACGCTTGATGATTATATTGCTCAGCAAATATGAGCTCACCGAGCGAACGAAACGGCCGGCCAAGTTGTTAAAACCGGGCGACCATATCCGGGCTGGTATGACCAAATAAGTTACCCGCTGGGATATACAATCCCCAAATTCCATGTGTACAAGGGGACAGGCAATCCCCATCAACATGTCGCTCAGTTCAGGGCTCTTTGCGGCAATAGTGGAGGTGATGATAAACTTCTACTTCGCCAGTTCGTCGGTAGTTTTGCAGACACAGCTTTTGAATGGTACTCGGAGCTTCCCGACGACTCCGTCAAAACGTTTACAGAAATGGAGTTGCTATTCACTCAACGGTTCGCAAGTGCCGGCGAACGCACCCCGATCACAGCATTGATCAATGCCAGAGTGAAGCCGGGAGAGACGTGGGTGCAATATGCAATCCGGTGGCGGAGCCTATGGTCAAGATGCGAACAACGCATAGAAGATGCTCCTGCCGTGGGCATGTTCGTGGGTACTCTCGACTCCCAAGCGACCATCTCCCAATTCATGATGTTCTTCAAGCCGGCCACCTTCTAGGCCTTGATTGACAAGCTGGCCCAAATGGACCAGATGGGCCATAGGCCTTCCTCTTCAAAGATAGAGCCTTGGAATGAAAATGTAAAAGGGAAAGCAACCTTCGTTGCCAATACTCAGCAACGGCCGAGCAACTTAAAGCCGGTTGTTCGCCAAAACAACGTGCATCCACGCCCATCCCTCGAGGAGAGACTGGGACGTCCTTACTCGTTTCCCCAGGATAAAACGAGGAAACTGTTCGAGCTGGCAGTGCGAAACAAACTCATCAATCTGCTGGATCCAAAACGTCCGTTGCAGTCAGGCGATGTCAACAATCCTAATTACTGCCCTTACCACCAAGCGGTAAGCCATTCAATCAAAGATTGTTTCGTCTTCAAAGGATGGATGGAGTACCAATACCAACAAGACAACTTCGCATTATCCGAAAACTGGGAGCTGAACCCACCACAACCTCACGCCCCTAAAAAGGTGGACATGCTGGGGGCATCGTGCTCATTCATTAGGGAAGCCCCATGGGACGACGTTCTTTCATCCAAGACGAAAAGAATGCTGAAGGATCTCCAAACTTGCCCAGCGATCAGGTGGAAAAATCCACTGGAACCCGAGATCATCGAGGGAATGCTGAAACCACGCCCAACTCCAAAAACGGGTGGTGATGGTCAGAGCGCTCACACCCAGCCGTCAAAGTCTTCGAAGAAGAAGAAGAAGACCAAAAAGCCCGTGCAGCCTGGTGACAAGCGCACGGACCTGCAAAAACAGATTGACGCGTTGGAAGAATATAATCAGAAGGCGTGGACCCCAGTCACACTCCAAGAATTTCTCACCCACATCCTTGTGGACAAAGATGATGACAATGGAGAAGACTCGTCGGATGAGTCTGAGGATTATGTGGCAAGCTGTCATGTGATCTCTCACTCGTTAATAAACGGTGAAGAAGCTTTGGATGTAGAAAAACCAGGGGCAAATCCTGAGCCTGAACTTCTAGGACCATCAGACGAAATGATTGATGCATTCCTAAACGAAGCCCGTCAGGAATGTAAAGCCAATCGAGAGCGTGAACTGGCTATATTTGAAAGTGCCAAACGCCGACGACTGGAGGAAAAGGTCGAGACACCCCGACTGGAGCAAAGCATCCCTATCGTCAGTAAAAGCAAGCTTAAAGTAAGGAATCAATTCGCTAGCGCCCTGGCGGTAGGAACGAAGTTGCCCTCTCTCAAATGAAATTCCCCTGGAAATACACGTCTTGTTGAAGCAGACATACATCCTAAATTCTGCCTATACCATCAGAGGATTGCACACCCCACCAAGGAGTGCATAGCCTTTAAAAACTGGTGGCAGGGATATGTTGCCCATCGACGACACGTTCAACGAGTGAAGCGCAAGACTCGCCGGGAACAGAAATGCACGACAGATGAGCGCGAAAGACCTGCTGACAACTGTCACATAGCCGACACCAAGGGATCGCAAGTTATCACCTTTAGAAGCGACTCTGATGAAGAAATAGCCCTCAGCCCTCTCTTTAAGGAATCCACCTCCGGCACAAAACATGCGAAGATTTGTGACAAAATCTAGTTGCGTAATCGTATGTTGACCTATGACCGAAACGTCGTTAAACTACTACCAACCCGCGGCATCACCAGGCTGACGTGGTAAAAAAAGGGGGGTACGTCCACAAGCAAGAGGGGCACGGATGAAAACCCGAAAGGGCACTGTGAGTAAAAACAGTAGGACTACCGATGATTTTTGTGAAAACCCGAAAGGGCGCAGACTCGTATAAAAAAAACAGTATGTCCATAAGCAAAATGGGCATGGATGAAAACCCGAGAGGGCTCCGTGAGTAAAAACAGCAAGGCTACCGGCGAGTGTTTGTGAAAACCTGAAAGGGCGCAACCTCGTTAAAGGACACTTGCAAGGTCCTCTCGACCTTGTGAGGAGAAACCACCCGCGTGAGATCCTTACGACTCACAAAGGAAGCAACACACTTAGGAATCCACATGACTCCTAAGGAGAAATTACACTTATGAGATCCTTACGACTCGTAAGGAGAATTCCCCTTTGAGACCCTCACGGCTCACAGGGTTCAAAAGCCTTAAGTTATAGGGATCTAAACCTGTTCTTAAGCCATCATAATCTCCAATGTTGCCCTACAAGCGGTTCAGTATTGACCTTTATATACATTCCACGGGCGTGAATAAACATTTCCCTAACAAAGTCCCATCCGTGACTAGGGATATGTTTACACGGTGAATAGCCCTTGTGAGTCCTCTCGACTTATAACGAGAAAACACTCTTGTAAGATCCTTACGAATTATAAGAGACCATGCACTTAGGAATCCTCACGACTCCTAAGGAGAAAACGCACCTATAAGATCCTCACGACTTGTAGGGAGAAATACCTTTATGAGACCCTTACGGCTCATGAAATCAAAAGCCTTAGTCGACAGGATCTTAACCCTGTCTACTAAGCCACCTTTGTTCGATATTGACAGAGGCAAATGATGATTCGCTCCTGGTAATATCCCAGTGGTAGCGATACTGATGCCTAAAACGGTATCAAATTCCAAGTCCTTTTACGGCAAATGATTATTCGCTCCTGGCAATATTCCAGCCGCAGCGATGCTGATGCTAAGATTGGTATCAGATCCCAAATCCCCTACTCACGAGAAAAAACCAGCGAGCCAAAAAAAATGCATATGAAATAGCCGAAATGATGGGGCAACTTACAACAAAATCAGCAAGTAAAAATGTATGCATACAAAAATAGCCAAATGACTGGGCAACTCGCAATAAAAAGCAGCGAGTTAAAAGAAAAATAGCCGAAATGATTGGGCACCGCGAAAAATAGCCGAAATGATTGGACAATCGCGATTTTCGCGATATAAAATGCTGAAATGATAGAGCATCGCGGAAAGAATAAAAAAATTATGAAAGAATGAAACTTTTTGTCCTACAGGTGAGATCACATCGATCCTTGTATACAATCCAGGGGCACAAACAAAGAGGGAACCATACCTTCCCAACAGGCTCCATCAGAAAGCGAAGCCAAATCTCGACGGTTCATAGACAACCTAGAGACAATCTCGACATTTGTCGCAATATTGCAGACACAATGTCAACAAACGAAGCGAAGGCCAAATTCCTAGCTTCAGGGTCTTGAAGGCAACTCATATAAAACCTGAAAGACTATCGGACATCATCCCACATCAGCTCGGAGTGGTCACCACCTCGACGTTCTTCTCGATACAGCAGACGAGATGTCACTACAGTGCCCTTCCTCCAACAGGATTCGGACGCGGCAAAGCAATCGAAGCAAAGGACAAATTCCTAACTTCAGGGTCTTGACGGTAACTCATATAAAACCTGAAAGACTATCGGAGATCATCCCATACCAGCGCGGAGCGGTCACCACCTCGATGTTCGCCTCAATACTGCAGACGAGATGTCACTACAGCGTCCCTCCTTCAACAGGATTCGGACACGCCAAAGCAAATGAAGCGAAGGCCAAATTCCTAGCTTCAGGGTCTTGAAGGCAACTCATATAAAATCTGAAAGACTATCGGAGATCATCCCACACCAGCGCGGAGCGGTCACCACCTCGACGTTCACCTCGATACAGTAGACGAGATGTCACTACAACATCCTTCCTCCAACAGGATTCAGACGCGCCAAAGCAAACGAAGCGAAGGCCAAATTCCTAGCTTCAGGGCCTTGAAGGCAACTCATATAAAACCTGAAAGGCTATCGGAGATCATCCCACATCAGCGCAGAGTGGTCACCACCTCGACGTTTGTCTCGATACAGCGGACGAGATGTCACTACAGCGCCCTTCCTCCAACAGGATTCGGACAGGACAAAGCAATCGAAGCAAAGGCCAAATTCCTAGCATCACGGTCTTGATGGTAACTCATATAAAACCTGAAAGACCATCAGAGATCATCCCACATCGGCGCGGAGTGGTCACCACCTCGATGTTCGTCTCGATACAGCAGACGAGATGTAACTACGGCGTCCTTTCTCCAACAGGATTCGAACACGCCAAAGCAAATGAAGCGAATGCCAAATTCCTAGCTTCAGGGTCTTGACGGTAACTCATATAAAACCTGAACGACTATCGGAGAGCATCCCATATCAGCGCGGAGTGGTCACCACCTCGACGTTGTCTCGATACAGCAGATGAGATGTCACTATAGCATCCTTCCTCCAACAGGATTTGGACACGCCAAAGCAAATGAAGTGAGAGCCAAATTCCTAGCTTCACGGTCTTGACGGTAACTCATATAAAACCTGAAAGACTATCGGAGATCATCCCACATCAGCACGGAGTGGTTAACACCTCGACGTTCATCTCAATACAGCAGATGAGATGTTACTACAGCGCCCTTCCTCCAACAGGATTCAGACGCGCCAAAGCAAACGAAGCAAATACCAAATTCCTAGCTTCAGGGTCTTGACGGTAACTCATATAAAACCTGAAAGACTATCGGAGATCATCCCCACACTAGCGCGGATTGGTCACTACCTCGATGTTCGTCTCGATACGGCAGACGAGATGTCACCCCAGCGTTCTTCCTCCAGCAGGGTTCAGACGCCACAATCAAACAACAGAGCCACGGCAAAATTCCCAGTTCCAAGCCTCGGCGATTAACCAACAACCTAGAGACAACCACGACATTCGTCTCGATACAGCAGACGTAGTGCCAACAAACGAAGCAAAGACCAAATTCCTAGCTTCAGGGTCTTGACGGCAACTCATATAAAACCTGAAAGACTATCGGAGATCATCCCACACCAGCGCAGAGTGGTTATGACTTATCGGGGCTCTCTAAAATGAGCCTAACCTCAAGTAAAAAGAGGCATGGCAAAATTCCTAACACTTGCTCTTCTGACGGTCAAATTGCCTGGGAAGATTGCTTGAAGATGTCTTGTCCAGCCCCCAAAGGGATCAGAGACACGACAGTCGCAAGGCTGGTCGAACAGAAAGATTGCCTATCAAGGAATATATCAGCCAACGCGACGGTAGGACGGACAAAATCCTAGTACCACAGACCCTAACGGACATTTGTCGTAAAGAGCAGAGGTTAACTGTGACGTTAGGACATCTTTGCGAGAACTTCTCGATTCGTCTCGACTCGTAAGGAAAAGCCTTAGGCAATGGGGATTAAAAAAAAAGTTTCCCAAGCACTGGGGCCCTGCAAGTCAGTCTAAGATGGACTCTTGCATACTATTCACGGGTCACACTCTCCAAAGTCGAACGTCGACAAAGAGGGAAACAACCACTTACAAGTCCTCTCGACTTGTAAGCGGGAAAAATTCTCTTGTGAGATCCTTACGACTCTCAAGAGAAAACACACACTTGGAGTCCTCACGAGGGAGAAAACACACCAACGGGATCCTTTCGAGTAGTAGGGAGAAAAGTTTTTATGAGACCCTCACGGCTCATAAAGTTGAAAAGTCTTAGGTGGGAGATCCTAACCCTGTCTCCTAAGCCATCACTTCCCTACAAAGAGGTCAAGATGGACTATCTACGGGCCACACTTCCCGAAGTTAAACATCGACAAGGAGGGAAACAATCACTTATAAGTCCTCTCGACTTGTAAGGGAGAAAATTCTCTTGTGAGATCCTTACGACTCTCAAGAGAAAACGCACTTAGGAGTCCCCACGACCCCTAAGGAGAAAATACACCTGCGGGATCCTCTCGACCTGTAGGGAGAAAAAAAACCCTTCTTGAGACCCTTACGGCTCATGAAGATGAAAAAAGTCTTAGCTTACAAGAACCCTAAACTTGTTTCCTAAGCCATCAATTCTATTGCCATGCGTAATTCTGCACTACTTCACCCACGTATATACTTATGTGGACAAAGTAGTAGGGGCATTTGTTCCCGCCAAAAAATTTCTGCGCAAAGAGCCTGAGATATCAAATGGCAGCGATACGCTTAAGAAAATGCGAACCGGTATTTTCCTGGCTGTATTTTGACAAACTCCCGAATGAGGAACAACTTAATTCTGATGGAATCAAAAGCGTCTCGAAAAATCCTTCGATTTGATATATTATGAGCCTCATAATTCATCCGGGATCAAAAGTTATGGGGCATCACGTGCCCACACATGACCATCTACAGGCAAAAGCCTGTAGGCACTTAATAAAATAAATAATTAAAAGGGGGTCACGTGACCACACGTGATGGGACTTTAAACCCACTGAAATGAATTAAAAAATATTATAAAACATGAAGGAATACCCCAATGGGGCATCACGTGCCCACACGTGATCAAAGGTCACGTGCAGACACGTGATGGGTTCCTAAGCTCTCTGAATTAATAGAATTAAATTCTAATTAAATAATTAATCAGTGGGGTCACGTGCCAACACGTGATGGGCTCTTAAACCCTCTGAAATAATAAGAATTAAATTCTAAACAATGGGGTCACGTGCCAACACGTGATTGGCCTCTAAACTTATTAAATAGAATTAAAAGTATAATAAAATAACAAGGAAAAACTCCAATGGGGCATCACGTGCCAACACGAGAACAAGAGTCACGTGCTGACACGTGATAATTCCTGAGTTGTTTAAAAAAACAGAATTAAAGGCTTAATCGAGGGGGTCACGTGTCAACACGTGATGGGATCCTAAAATCTCTGAAATAATAGAATTAAATTCTAATTAAGGGAAATCAAAAACCCTAACTGGAAAAATATTTCTTTAAATCTTTCCAAACAAAAAGATTGTGCTCTGTAAAATGGAGCACCATTGGATTAAAAATCCAATGGCGATTAAAAATCACCAATTTATAGAAAGATTCTATATAAGAAAAGATTTCCCTGAAATTTGAATAACAGATAAAAGATATTTTGGATTAAAAATCCAATAGTGAATAAAATTCACTGAGTGATCTAAAAGATAATGTTGGTTACAAAATCAATTAAAATCTTTCAATGAAAGAATGATAAAACAAATTGATTCTTTTCTTTCTCCTATAAATAGGAGCCAAGAAAAGAAGTGAAGGATCTACTTTTTGGGGAGATAACAACAACAGAGAGAAAAAAGGGAGGAGAATTTAATTCTCCCAAATTTTAGGAATTTAATTCCTCCAAAATAAAACTAGCATTTAAACCCTATATGAGAATTTAATTCTCTCAAAGTTATTGGAATTTAATTCCTCCAAGATAAAATTATGGTTCAACCCTGCATGAGAATTCAATTCTCCCAAAATCATAGGAATTTAATTCCTTCCAGACAGAACTATGGTTTATCCCTATATAAGAATTTAATTCTTCATATATAGGAATTTAATTCCTCCAAAATCATGATTAAGGTTTAACCCTATAACAGAATTCAATTCTTAAAAATAAAGAGAATTAAAAGATCTCCATGCATGCAAAGAACTAAGGTCACGTGTCCCCATGTGACCCCTGAAAAGATCCCCAAAAATGAGAAGGAAAAAGCTTTAAGGAAATGCCTCACGTGCTCCCACGTGACCTCCAAATCAAAGAGAATAAAAGCAAAAGAAATGTTGGCTCTGGATGCTCTCACGTGTTAGCACGTTACGCCATAATAAATGAATCAGTGCATGAGTGCCTATCACGTGCCCACACGTGATGGCCAAAAAATTAAAAAGTGTTTAACACTTATTTTCATAACAAAGCAAAGGAGATCTGGCCCTACCTTCGGGTGCCCTCACGTGTCCCTACGTGACCCATTCTTATCTAGTGTTTAACACTAATTTGAGAGCTTTATTTCTAGTGTTTAACATTATTGTTCTCTAGTGTTTAACACTACTTTTAGCCAAATTGGCTAATTTTCCAGAGGTAAAAGTCTCCCCTTCAACCGAGTCTCAAAATTGAGTAAAACTCACAACTACAATTTTAATGCTCAGTCAAAGATAAAAATGTTATCAGAGACCTCAAACTCTTGTTTAACATTGCTAAATAATGTGGGCTTGAACCCAGACAAGTGTCTAATGGTCCAACAAAGGGCCAACACTTCAGATCTAATTGGACTTAGCCCAAATTAGCCATAAGTCCTCAATTCAGATTTAACTAGGCCAATGTGCTCATAATCTAATTATTTGATCTTAGTTCCAAATTGGACTACAGATCCCCAAGCAACCTTGGTTCAAGGGTACATCTCTTCACTCCTTTGATATTTGTCGTTGTAATTCCTCAACGTCTCCAAAGAGGTGACGGGTCCCGACAACCACACATTTCACAGACTATGACGTCCCTAAACTACGGACTGTGGGGTCCTTAAACTTATTGACTATGATGTCCTTAACCTTGACTGTGGGGTCTTTAAACTCACGGACTATGATGTCCTTAACCTTGACAGTGAGGTCTTTAAACTCACGGACTATGATGTCTTTAACCTCGACCGTGATGTCTTTAAACTAACCATGGACCACCATGTCCTTAAACTGGCAATTGACCGCAAAGTCCTTAAACTAGAACAATAGAGTCCAATTGCTCTTTTGTTGGATCTAAACGATCCCGTTAAGTAGATCTTAGTTTAAAATTAGACTAACGTATGCTCAACAAATGGTTAAGTTGACCTTAGTTTAAAATTAGACTAACGTGTCCTTAACAAAATGTTAAGTTGATCTTAGTCTAAAATTATACTAACGTATCCTTAACAAACGTTTAAGTTGATCTTAGTCTCAAATGAGACTAACGTATCCTTAAACCCAACCCCCAAACCTAAATCTAAGAAGATACGGATTTGGACTAATCCACGCCGTACGGGTGGTCATATCATAATTTTTCATTATTATATTTCCCATTCTTATTCATTTTACAAATAAACATGTGCTTTTGATCCATGTCTGCTACATAATTGCAGGTTACAGGTTCTCGGAACAAAAACAGTGAAAATGATGAAAAGACGATACAAAAGTGAGACTATGACTGACAAATGGAAGAATCTTGATTAAGCCTACAATTTGGAGAATAACGAAAATCAATAAACAAGTTCACAAAGTACAAAGTCAGCTCAAGGTTCAAGACTTCGTCACGAAGAAACGGTAAAAGTCCACTACAATTATTCACTGTGGAGATCTGGAAGAGAACTAGTAGCCAACCTGAGAAACAAAGTGAAGAAAAAATGAGTAAAATGCCACCAGAACATAACCAAAGAAATTGAGCCCACAAAACCCATATACGACTGCGGAACCACGGCCAAACGTGGGCATTGGCCGCGGATCCGTGGCCATGACACGCCCGTGTCGGTGGAAAATTGCAACAGAGGAGTCGGTGCGCTGAATAGTTCTTTTCTTAAGGTGTAATATTGTAATATCAGATATGACGCGATTGTAACCTAGGGTTTCTATGAATCTATAAATAGAACCCTAAAAGACCTATTTTAGGTGATGCCTCTTCTTATGCCTCATTGTATTTATCAAAATTCAGAATTGTAAATTCTTGTAAATGTTGGAAGAGAGCAATAAATAAAAATTAGAGTAAGATTTCTTTTTATTGCCCTAGGTCATTTCTTTTCTGCCATAATATAGAACTTTTATTATCTGCCCTAGTATAATTTCATTATCTGCCATAGTTAGAACGAAAATGGAAGAATCTTGATCAAGCCTACAATTTGGAGAATAACGGAAATCAATAAACAAGTTCACAAAGTACAAAGGTAGCTCAAGGTTCAAGACTTCGTCACGAAGCAACGGTAAAAGTCCACTACAATTATTCACTGTAGAGATCTGGAAGAGAACTAGAAGCCAACCTCAAAAACAAAGTGAACAAAAAAAGAGTACAATGCCACCAGAACATAACTAAAGAAATTGAGCCCACAAAACCCATATAGGGCCGCGAAACCGCGGCCAAACGTGGGCTTTGGCCGCGGATCCGCGGCCATGACACGCCCGTGTCGGTGGAAAATTGCAACAGAGGAGTCGGTGCGTTGAATAGTTCTTTTCTTAGGGGTTAATAATGTAATTTCAGATATGACGCGATTGTAACCTAGAGTTTCTATGAATCTATAAATAGAACCCTAAAACCCCTGTTTTAGGTGATGCCTCTTTTTATTCATCTATTCAGATCTGAAAATTCCGGTGTAAATGTTTGGAGAGAGCCATCAATAAAGTAAGTAGTTTTATTTAATTGCCTAGTTAATTTTTATTCTGCCTTAGTATCGATTTTTCATTTTTTTCCCTAGTTAAACAGTTAGAGATGTTTTTCAATTCCCTAATGAGCAAGTAGTCTCCTCGCTTGTTAGGGTTAGATTTGGGGAAGGCTTGAGAGATGAAATCTCTCACCCCTTTCTTGCCCCATCACATATAATTAATAGGACTCCATGCATACATAGACACACCGTTCCCTACGGCACCCTATCCCACGGGGTAGCGGTGATACCGTAGTATAAACGACCGGTTGTGTATGTTTTCCATGGAGGTTAGGGTAAGAATTAAGAAAGGAAGGACTAGAACCTAGAGGAAGAAACGTCATTTCTTCCCGATGGAACTAATCCCCTTTATTAATTGTTACCATAACACCTAAAAAGATCTAAATTAGGGCATTGAAAGCGGTGAGGAAATCTTCAATTTCCAAACTTAGCCTAAATCTAACCCTAGCAAGATTCTAGTCTTAATATAAATATTAGTTTTTAGCGATAATCCGTTCACACCGTTTGGAATTAAATTGTTAGAGCAAATTAGGAAATACACAACATCCCTATGGACCGACCCGTACTCACCGGCTAGCTACCAAGTGACGCCGTTCTTGATTACGGTTAACAAATATTTTTGATTCATCTTTTGAAGTGCAAGCACGCTAAACAAACATTCAAATCAAATGGCGTCGTTGCCGGGGATGGCGTAGTATTTTCATTTTGTAATTTCGGGTTAAAATACAATTGAAAACTCATAAAACCTGAAAAATAAAAAATTATAAATTTTTTTTTATCATCTTGTTATTTTGTGAAGGGTATTTTCGTTTGAATTGTGCAGGATCGAAGAACAAATTCAGATCTGGAAAAATCCAGAGAGCAAAACAGAAAACAGAAGATCTGAACAAAAAAGGAGTACCATAACAGAACAACAGAATATTTTTAGAGGCTTGAACTGACTAGCCGACTGCGCTTCCGCCGCATTGACCCATCTTTGACTGCGCATCCACGGCGCCCTTGTGACGTCAGCACTTGGGAAAATCACTGTAAGCTTCCTCTTCTTCTCTACAACTTCATGATATCTCCTCTGTAAAAATTTCCCGCAGGATTCTTTGCGCCAAAAATTTCTACCCTTTTCCAATAATTGATCTTGTGCAGGATTCTTTGCGCCGGGCTAAAAAATTGTTTACAAGTGATTGTGTTAATGCTTTGCATATTTTAATTGACTTTAAGGGGCTTGAACACCACTCCAGATTGGGTGGGGATTTCATCACCCTTTCCTGGACCCCAAAAATCACATAAAGCATATTGCATTGACCATCAAGTTAATTAAAAAAAGATTAGACTCAGCCCTAACGACTTCGCGCTCAATAGGACAAAGGATTAGTTGTAGGCATCGACCGTTGATCCTAACCTGACTTTGTGGTGCCTAGGCTAGACAGGTAGTGAAAGGTGACTTTAAAAGACCCGTCTCATGGTGATTCTTGAGCGGATCCCTCCTTTCTCTACTTGTGCTTACCTGGCCACAATTGGCAGTGAAGGGGAGGTTTGAGGTCCTACTTCTTGCCCTTTGGAACAGTTAGGAGCTGTCTAGCTGACCTAGGTGACCTAGATCTAGGCTTGATTGTGCATTTGTGGTTGATTGAACGTGTGTCTCAGCCTTTTATCGAAAATCTTTTTGCAAAAAGCTCCTTATAAAAAAAAACAAATAAAGAATAAAGAAATTTTTTTAACAAAAAACTTGCAACTTGTCGCTAAGAAATCCGTGCACCTCACTTCCACCCACATTCTTTTTCTCCTCCTTTCTTACATCATGGGTACGCCACCACCCAAAACTCTTGCCGAACTTTGGTACCCTCATCCAAACATTGCTTCATACGCGAATTGTTTTTGTCGAATTACGGACGACCCCTCTATGCTAAAAATTTCTTTGAAAGGTCGAATAGAAGTGTCTAGGAGAAACAGTTCGACTCCACAATCCACCTTGTATCAACCATTTCAAGCTTCACCGCCTTCTTACGTTGATACCCCTTTTTCGAGTCCTGTTGTAATTCCGAAACCCATGTCTATTATTGAACATATTGAACAATCTCGTAATCGATCTTTCACTCCTTTTAACACTTCCAGTTCTTAGGATCAACAAGTCCATTCACCATTTTATCCAAATGTTGTTCCTACTCCTGTCAAACCATTCAATTCCTACCAGTCCTACCCGACTTCCGCACCTTCCCTAGACATTGCTTCTACACAACCATTTAGGAGTTTCACTTATCTAAACAATTTTGAATCTTTTACTGAAACCCCTTCACAAACCATGTCTAGTCTGGAACAGTCGTTGGAAGCTTATATTGTAGCGACAAACAAACAGATGAGGAATTTGGATGCGTCCATTGCCGCCTTTAATTCATCAAGACAGCCTAGTGAACCGGTAGCTAGTTTCCAACTAGTTCCAAATTTTCCAATGTATTATGAGGCGGTTGGACAGAGTGAGAATTTGAGTGGTGAGAGTGAGTTCTACACACTTCCAAATCAAACCTACCTATCCTCAATTGAATCCCACAACTCCGGTTTTCAAACAAGTGTCCTAAATGATTCATCGGTTAAAAATAAAACTTGTAATGAGTTGTGCGACATTGTAGAGTTTAATTTACCGGATTGTGAAGAGCCCTTATCGAGTGAACCCAAACCTAATCCTTTCGATATCTACACCTCCAATCTAGAATCTGAATTGATAAATATCCATGCTTTTGATGAGGTGTCCAAAAAAATTGATTTTCACTTGATTGAGGATATTGACGCAGGGAATATTTTGAATGATGAACCCGTAGATTTGACTGAAATTTTCTCTCCAATTCATCATCCCGAGTAATTAAATGTTTCTCCCGGACTTCATATGCGTCTTGATTTTGATGATAATTGCATGGATGAGATAACTTTTGAGGAGAATTATGAGGATAGTATTGAGGAGAGTATTGATGATAGTATTGAGGGTGAACCAGTTTTATTTGATGTGTCGGATTTTTCAATTCATCCTCCTGAACTTTTAACTGCTATACTTCCTCACTCACTTCCCTCCATCATCTTTCCGACCAAGCAAAAGATCACGCTTGAGTGTTAGTTATATGTATGCCCTAGAGGCCATTACTGTACATAGGATGTATATTGTAGTGGATGCTGGGACATATATAGGGAGGACTTTCTTGCTCGACATGATAGTATACTATCTGGTTACCCTTTACCTTAACGTGTATGCTGATTGTCTCTCTGTTACATGTTGGTAAAGCCCTTAGGATCTGTACTTGACTACCTGGACTATGATGCGGATCATACTAGTGGGGACATGGTAGTCTATAAGTACATCCTTCAAAGTCCCTAGTCGTGGGTGTATCGAGACGGGGCATCGATATACCAGAGTAGACTAGCGTGTACCTTCTCGACCCATACAGATGGGCGATGGATGATCCCATATCCATCGGTGTTTGACATCAGAGATGATATACGGGTGCTCAGTAGAGACTGGGTACACTGGACGGACTCGCCGAGAACTCCCAGATGGTATTATACCTCACGTCAGATGGCAGTTTTCTGGTGACACTGGTACAGAGTAGTCCGTTGACCCGAGATCGTCATAGAGTCTTGTGTGGTTCCTACTGTGCTTTGATTTCCATCTTACCACGTCCAAGAGGGCGTGCAAAACGGTGGTTTTTGGGTACAGTCCCGAGTCACATGGAGGCAATGAGCGATAGGAGGGGATTCGTCTCTCCCGGTATATGGGGGTTGATGTTGCGCTGTGTTCGATTGGCTATAACAGGAAATCCCTGGCCAGGGTTGCTGAGATTTACTGGTAAGTGTTACCAGTAGTTTCTCGAACAGTTATAGACCTCATATCGACACGACTTATTGAGCTATTGGGGTCTGACGTTTACCACCCCTAGGCGAGATATGCGACATATCAGACGATCAGACCGGACTGTACGGTAGTGTTACTGGTCGGATTCACTGGAGTGTGAGCGGGCTTGCTCGTCGATCTTCAGATCGCTCAATACCCGGGTGGCCGTTACGTTTAGCAGACCGCTTGCGGCTTGTGGATGCTTGATATGATCATCATCCGCTGCCGGCGTATTGACGAGTCTTTAGAGTCCTACACAGAGGTTTCCTGGCTCAAGCGAAACGAAATAGGAGCGCATATGAGATATGTGCGGCACCGAGAATAATGCGTGTATGTGATACCATATTCTATTCTCGCGATGTGACATTGATCGGTTATATGTGATATAGCCGGGTTATCGGATCAAGTGTTGATTCGATAAGATGTTACTAATGATACCAGTCGGTTATGTGCGCATGACCGGATCATTGAATCAAGTGTTGATTTAATGATTTAATGCATATTTATATATTTGATATATTACTTTGCGTTAACTAGTATTGGTTCACTTTATATGGATTTTCTCACTTGTTATGTGCATATTGTATATGTGATATACATTTGTACATTTGCTTGTATCATGTTTGATGATACATGATTGTTTAAGTGTAAGTTAAGAATAAACCATGGTTATTTATATGATTAGGGTTTTATTTCCTTTTCTTATTTATTTATCTATTTATTTATTTTGGAAATAATTAGAAAAGGCATAAGAAGAAAATGGTGGCTATTTTTGTTTCATATTGAAGCTTCTTGAAGACTTTGACCTAGTGACCATTTTGTTCTTATCCTTAACCCTAACCATTCCATTAACCATGGTCTTTTCTCTACACTTAACTAGGGTTGAAGATATGATAAGTATTGATTTACTTATTCATTTTTCTATTAACTTATCATAACCTTTTTCCTTCTTCTTCTTCATTCTTCAAGTGAAGAAGCTTGAAGTCCATCAATGGTGATTGTTGGAAAAGAGTGAGAAATCCAAAACTAAAGTCTACCCACTTCCTATTTCTTCATCCTCTACCTCTTGCCAAGTAGTAGAGTATGTTTCCTTCACAACTTTTCACGGTTTGGTGAAGGTGGAGCTTGATTCATCGATGCCTCGACGTAGATCATCTTCGGCATGGACATCGACGACCTAGCTTGCCCATTCTCCGACGAAGCCGATCTTAGAGCCCAGATTCGATTTGGACAGCGGAGAGGACCTCGTTGCGGAGCTATGGAGGTGGAGCACCGGATCTACAAAGGTTGTATTTCCGTATTTTATATAGTTAACTGTTAACTAGTTCTTGTTCGCCTAGAAATCTAGCAAACGATCCGTACTTTAGGGTTTGTAGGCACCATTTTTTTTTGAAATTGCCATGGTTGATGGCTTGGGAGACCTCACTAGAGTGCCTAGGAACCCAGCAGTGGTATCAGAGCCTAGCTAGAGCCTTAGGCGAAGTCCAGACGGAAATTGAAGTCCGAACTAACCCGGAACTCCAAAACAATCTTGCTCTCTGTACATTTTTTAAAACAGTGCATTTTTCCACATTAAAAATATTCAGAAAAACATGCAGGCAATTCTAAGAAATACTGTAAAATTCGTGCACTCAATTCCTTCAAAGCGCCGCGCTTCCGCGGCACGAGCATGGCTCGTGCGGCGGAAGAGCGGTCGTTTTGTCGTTTTGCGTGACTAATTTTGTACAGTAATTCCTCTTTTGCTATGATGGTTTTCCTGGGAATTTTTAATTGTTTTTCAAGAGTTGAAAAATCTGCAGTTGTTTTGGGGATTCGGTGTTTCGATCGGGGTATCAAATTTTGTCTGTGTGGCTTTCCGGATAAATTTTAGAATATGTTAAAAAGTTCGACCGGATATAAATACCCAACTTTTCCCCTGTCGGGAAATTTCCAAGTGTTGGATTTTTCAGTAAGTTTAACGACGTTCTAAGTAGTGCAAGTAACGCGATGGTCCCTCTAGAAGACACAAACCTTAACTCGATTATGTGACCGTCTTGAACTGCCCTTTGAACCTTCGGGTCTGGGGCAGTACGGCATGCCACATGTGAGGCGTTGGCTTGACCCTTCTACGGCTGGACCGTTGGTACTGAGGTACGAACTGAATGTTGTTAGACTAGTTTCATGTGTTGATCTGTATCGGGAAAACTTGGGTGTTAGAATCTTCGATCAGAAAGTTTAACATTTTCTATTTATCTGGAATGGGATACAATAATTGGAATTCATAAATAGTTATGTGATAACTGAATGAATGTTATAAACATAGCAATTTAGTCTCACTTGATCGGTTGCCACGGAATTTTGATGTGATCAAAAGTCCGTCGCAATCACGTAGCGTACGCGGATACGCGCCGGATAAACTTAATAGACAGCTTCACTCCATAGCCCCGACCAAGTGACTGTAAGAGAACCCCGTCGCCGAAAGCATCCGTCCGGGTGCTCGCGGTAGCGGTGTTCCGCCTTGGTGCACTTCGTCGACGGTATCGGGGGTGCAGCCGTCTACTGAAGTTTGCGACGAGCATTCGATTAGGATGTCGAGAATCTTGTTGAATTGCCCGACTTGATATTGAAAAGTGTTTTCGATAATGAGACTAAAATGCGGGGTTTATAATTGTTAGGCATGCGATGTCTAAGTAATTCATTTGGTCAGGCATGCGATGTCTGAGGTGGTTGCGGATTCCAACTGTTGTAGTTTTACACTTTCTTTTCTGTGACCGTAAGTGTAATATGTGATATCGCCGGTTCGTTGCTATATGTCAACGACAATTGGGATGCGCATATTCACTTACGTTGATGACATGTGATGTTATGTGTTGCTGGATATGTTATATTGGATCGTCGTGTTTGAATAGCCGGGGTTTTTTATGTGAGATGAGTGTTTTTCATTTTCATTCATGTAAAAACTTGTATGTAATATTCTTTTATTGGGGTGCTTCCAGGTTGCGGGAGTTGTCACCTGTTGTATATTATTTACTTTTCCGCACTAGGATAGACCCAAGGAGGAGGGCACAAGTAACCGGGTTCTGGAGTCCAGTGGGAGACCAACTCGAGGAGTCGAGTCCGGGTCTCCTAACTCCAGAATTGGTAGGGTTGCTTGCCGCTCTCGTAGGGGTCTAGGGGTGTGGGTTTGGCTATTCATCACGACCGTGGAATCCGTGTTTTATACTGGCTCGTATTGAAAACACGGACGTCCTAGTATATCCAATATTTCATATGTTTATTCTGCTGCGATATCTGTGATGAGATCATGTGATGTTTCTGTGATGGATATAGTATATAGTATATATGATATATTATATAGACGTTACTTATGTTTTACACCCGTGCTAGCCCTGCCCTACTCTGTCGTTAGTTACCTAACCTAACGGTGCACGAGGGGACATCGAGGCGAATGCGGATGGCATAAGTGTATGTCGTATTTATCTGTGATGATTAGGTACTTAAATGATGGGACTTCATTAATGTGATTAATGAAATAAAAGAAACCTAAGATGTTGTAGAATCGAATTTCAAAATAAAAAAGGTAGCTACAGTTCTTGCTTTGCACAGCGGTATATGCGATATATCCTGCACCTTATTCGATGAGGAAAGGACCGAGATCCCTTCACCGGGAGTGACTCCTTTAGCAATAACTGGCAGATGCTACACACTCGGTTTGTCTTTTGATTGCTTTTAAGTGTTTTTGCTTTGCACAGTGATATATATGATATATCCCGCACCTCATTCGACGAGGAAAGGACCGACGATCCCTTCACCGGGAGTGACTCCTTTAGCAAAACTAGAAAAGCCTCAAAAATACTCCATTTCAAAATTCATTCGATCCTACAACGATATCAAGTTCATTACGCAATAGGTTTTCAGAAAAACCTGTCGTAGCCCTCCGTCATTTCAGATAAGTATTAGTTAGTATTCGTGCTGCGGTTGTTTGGCATGCGTCAAGGCGTAGTGTACGGTAGCTAACTAGTGCTTATCTGCCAGCATATGATGCGATTGGATTAGGGTATTCGTACGGCGTTGTTTGGCATGCGTCAAGGGTCGTGCGGGTGGGTTTAATTCAATCAAGAAATGTACGGGTTGAACTTGACTAGCAGACTATGGGTTGTTTGGCATGCGTCAAGGTCATAGCGAGCTAGGGGCAAAATATTATCGGGAATTTCAAGTGTTGAAATTTGCAATGAGATTGCATACCTTCTATGAGATAGTTGGATCCCGATACCCGCTGCGAGTAAGTGTTACTCCTGGGAGAGTTTTATACATTACAATTAGCCGATCAAGTAGGTGTCTAGAAAGGTGTCAACGGGGTTACGCCTCTGGGAAAACGAGGTTTACAGTAATTAGGTTCGTGCGAAAGCACGGGGGACCTCCCTCAAAGTACCGACACTGGCCTGGCTGAAAGATTGGCGAACTTGTAGTGTGTAATTAATCCCGGCTAGTCTTTCCTTTTAGGGTTTGAAGGAAGATTTGATAAAAAGCAGTGGGAGCCATCCTGATTAGATAAAATAATAACCAATCTATTCTTGACAGAGCGCACGCTGAGTGTTTTCTTCTCTCTCTCTCCAGGTAGCGACCATATCACGCCTTAATCAAGATAATAATACGGAATATTGACCGAACCCACTTGTTATACTGAGCTGGGGAACGTTGGTCCCGCTCCAACTTATAATTGTTATAAGACAGAGCAGGAAATTGGGGATTACCAGAATTCCTGTGCCGCCCAAACGAAGAGAGTGCATGCTGATGCATCATCTTCGGGTGTGTTCATTATACAGAACTGTTTCTCAGTATCCTTTACGTCCTGGGTATGTGATACCAGATCAGGATCCCAGATATGTAATCTGTTACATAGGGCTACAGAAAGGTAGAGAACTGAGAACGGGTGATAAGTTTCATGAGGCAGAAAACGGGGCAAGTGTTGCAGCCAAGTCTGTCGGTCACTGTCACCCTGTATTACAATACATTGATTCTGAACGAATGTTGTTAGATACCGAACCTGATATACAAAATCATATCAGTCTCTTTATCTGAAAAGAAAGGATATAATTTTGTATTGTTGGATAATGTTTTGAACATTTCCTATATCAAAGGTTGATCGGTTCAGGCACGTTATCTAAAAGCATTAATGTTCTAAATCAAACTACAGTTCTTAATATACGGAACACACACGAGAGGAATAGTTCAGAAATGAACGAATTCTTCTTGAGGTATTGTAGACTAGGTCAGATCAATGCGACCCGACTGGCTAGAGTTACATATAGATGTATATTTAAATCAGTTTGAATTTACATCTTCTGAAACTCACCAGTCATGTCACAAAGATAAGATGACCATAGCTCCGTTTACTGAAACAGAGAAAGAGTTAGTAAACTCTTGGGATGATACATGTTGATGTATGTAAGGTCCCCTGTCTACACCTGCCAAGACTGGTTCTTTATACTTCATTATATTCTCTGATAATCTCTCAAGATTCAGATATATGTTCCTGTTGAAACACAAGTCCGAACCTTTTGAGATATTCACGGAATATAAGTTAGAAGTAGAGAACCAGAATACGGGTATAAGTATTATGTCCTATGATGAGATCAAGGAGGAGAATACTTGAGCACGAAAATCCTGGATTATTCCAAAGGAGAATGAGATTCTCTCTCAGCATTACTCCTCCGCATACACCATAGCACGATGGTATATCGGGGCGGAGCAATCACACCCTATGTGATAAGGTGTGCTCTATGATGAGTAATACTGAGTTACCTTTTTCCTTTTGGGTGTTATGCACTTGAGAAGCTGCATACCTATTGAATAGGGTTCGAATCAAATTAGTTGCCTACCATTTCATATGTGATGTGGAAAGGGAAGAGCCTATGTCTTAAGTTAGTTAAGATTTAGGGTTGTCCGGCCTATGTCTAAAAGCAAAATCCGGACAAGCTCGAGGCAAGGTCTGTTATGTAGAACTGGAAGTGTTCCAGCTATACGAACTACAGCAGATGATTTGATAGAACTAAGGGATTCAGTAGATACCAACGAACCTCAGCCTCTCCGCCGATCTAGTAGGGTTCCTCACCCACCTGAGAGATACTTCGGTTTCTCTATGACAGTGGGAGCGAGGATTACATCATGAGATGATGACCCAACTAGTTTCGAGCTGGCCATCAGGAGTAAGACTCTGTAAGAATGGCTGGATGCTTAGTGATCTGAGATGGAATCCTTATACACCAGCAAAGTATGGACTTTAGCTGCAAGATCTGAAGGGTTAAATCCCCATCAGGAGCAAGTATATCTTGAGAAGATTACTTGGTGTACATGGAAGAGTTGAGACTTTCAAAGCTAGACTTGTTAAAGGTTTGCATCATTGACCAGGCGTGGATCATGATGATACCTTTTCAAGTGACAATGCTTAAGTCCATCCAGATCCTACTTGCCACGGCTGCATACCCTGACTACGATATCTGGTGGTTGGGTGTCTTGACTGCTTTTCTAAATGATGATTTGGAAGAGAGCGTCTATAAGTACACAGCCAGAGGGCTTCATAGACAGTGGGAGCAGCGGAAACGTGTGCAAGATGCTTTATAGGATAAAGCAGGCATCGCGGAGTTGGAACATCTGTTTTGATGAATTAGTCAAAGAGTTTGACATCATCAAAATGGTAGATGAACCTTGTATAAACAAAAAGGTAGTAGAGAGTATGGTGGTGATCCTCGTAGAGTACGTGGATGACATACTTTTGATAGGGAAGGAGTTTCCTATGCTACGCTCGATCAATCTCCGCTTATCACTATGATTCTCCACATAGGATTAAAGTGATACCTACTAAATCCTGGATTTTGGATCTATGAGATAGATCTAAATGGATGTTAGGATACTCACTAATTGTAGTGAGACGGTATCAACCGATCCTGAGGAGAATCACTGGAATGGTTCCAGGGTGATAAAGACGACTGAGTGTCAGTCACAGGCATTGTCTTTACCCTCAGTAAAGGGACGGTATGTTGGAAGAGTTCCAAGCTAGATACCGTGACATACTAGACGATAAAGGCACGATACATCGCTACTTAAGATGCTACCAAAGAGGCTGTTTGGATGTATATAGGTTCATGAGATGAACTACGTTCCTACCATTGTGAGACAATGGAGTTGTGGCTCATGCCAAGGAACGACGGTCCCATCAGTGATCCAGACATATTCTAAGGCAGCATCGCCTGATCATGGAGATAGTTGATCTCCAGGGTGATCGAGGTTAGGAAAGTAGATTCAGAGGACAACACAGCGGATCCACTCACAAAGGCCTGTTCCCAGAGAGAGACTTTTATGGGATGGTTGAGTATGAGATACTGCAACCACTGCTACAGATGGCCCTAGTGCAAGTGGGAGATTGTTAGTTATATGTATGCCCTAGAGGCCATTACTGTACATAGGATGTATATTGTAGTGGATGCTGGGACATATATAGGGAGGACTTTCTTGCTCGACATGATAGTATGCTATCTGGTTACCCTTTACCTTAACGTGTATGCTGATTGTCTCTCTGTTACATGTTGGTAAAGCCCTTAGGATCTGTACTTGACTACCTGGACTATGATGCGGATCATACTAGTGGGGACATGGTAGTCTATAAGTACATCCTTCAAAGTCCCTAGTCGTGGGTGTATCGAGACGGGGCATCGATATACCAGAGTAGACTAGCGTGTACCTTCTCGACCCATACAGATGGGCGATGGATGATCCCATATCCATCGGTGTTTGACATCAGAGATGATATACGGGTGCTCAGTAGAGACTGGGTACACTGGACGGACTCGCCGAGAACTCCCAGATGGTATTATACCTCACGTCAGATGGCAGTTTTCTGGTGACACTGGTACAGAGTAGTCCGTTGACCCGAGATCGTCATAGAGTCTTGTGTGGTTCCCATTGTGCTTTGATTTCCATCTTACCACGTCTAAGAGGGCGTGCAAAACGGTGGTTTTTGGGTACAGTCCCGAGTCACATGGAGGCAATGAGCGATAGGAGGGGATTCGTCTCTCCCGGTATATGGGGGTTGATGTTGCGCTGTGTTCGATTGGCTATAACAGGAAATCCCTGGCCAGGGTTGCTGAGATTTACTGGTAAGTGTTACCAGTAGTTTCTCGAACAGTTATAGACCTCATATCGACACGACTTATTGAGCTATTGGGGTCTGACGTTTACCACCCCTAGGCGAGATATGCGACATATCAGACGATCAGACCGGACTGTACGGTAATGTTACTGGTCGGATTCACTGGAGTGTGAGCGGGCTTGCTCGTCGATCTTCAGATCGCTCAATACCCGGGTGGCCGTTACGTTTAGCAGACCGCTTGCGGCTTGTGGATGCTTGATATGATCATCATCCGCTGCCGGCGTATTGACGAGTCTTTAGAGTCCTACACAGAGGTTTCCTGGCTCAAGCGAAACGAAATAGGAGCGCATATGAGATATGTGCGGCACCGAGAATAATGCGTGTATGTGATACCGTATTCTATTCTCGCGATGTGACATTGATCGGTTATATGTGATATAGCCGGGTTATCGGATCAAGTGTTGATTCGATAAGATGTTACTAATGATACCAGTCGGTTATGTGCGCATGACCGGATCATTGAATCAAGTGTTGATTTAATGATTTAATGCATATTTATATATTTGATATATTACTTTGCTTTAACTAGTATTGGTTCACTTTATATGGATTTTCTCACTTGTTATGTGCATATTGTATATGTGATATACATTTGTACATTTGCTTGTATCATGTTTGATGATACATGATTGTTTAAGTGTAAGTTAAGAATAAACCATGGTTATTTATATGATTAGGGTTTTATTTCCTTTTCTTATTTATTTATCTATTTATTTATTTTGGAAATAATTAGAAAAGGCATAAGAAGAAAATGGTGGCTATTTTTGTTTCATATTGAAGCTTCTTGAAGACTTTGACCTAGTGACCATTTTGTTCTTATCCTTAACCCTAACCATTCCATTAACCATGGTCTTTTCTCTACACTTAACTAGGGTTGAAGATATGATAAGTATTGATTTACTTATTCATTTTTCTATTAACTTATCATAACCTTTTTCCTTCTTCTTCTTCATTCTTCAAGTGAAGAAGCTTGAAGTCCATCAATGGTGATTGTTGGAAAAGAGTGAGAAATCCAAAACTAAAGTCTACCCACTTCCTATTTCTTCATCCTCTACCTCTTGCCAAGTAGTAGAGTGTGTTTCCTTCACAACTTTTCACGGTTTGGTGAAGGTGGAGCTTGATTCATCGATGCCTCAACGTAGATCATCTTCGGCATGGACATCGACGACCTAGCTTGCCCATTCTCCGACGAAGCCGATCTTAGAGCCCAGATTCGATTTGGACAGCGGAGAGGACCTCGTTGCGGAGCTATGGAGGTGGAGCACCGGATCTACAAAGGTTGTATTTCCGTATTTTATATAGTTAACTGTTAACTAGTTCTTGTTCGCCTAGAAATCTAGCAAACGATCCGTACTTTAGGGTTTGTAGGCACCATTTTTTTTTGAAATTGCCATGGTTGATGGCTTGGGAGACCTCACTAGAGTGCCTAGGAACCCAGCATTGAGGACTGTGAGCTTGAAAAATTTATGTTCGATCACAGCAGTTTGGACGCCACTAGTGCGTTCCTCTTTGAATCTGACACAGTTCTCACAGCCGATAACGATTACGAGTGTTTCACTTTTTCGGACGATTTTGAAGACTCGCCGCCCGAGTTTGAGTCCTTTGAATTTTCAGATGAGTTAGTTGAACCATCAGACTCGGTTGCTTACAGTCATTTCGAACCTTTAATGGAATCTTTCGAGCTCGAAACAGTTTACTTATGTGAGAATAAGACTATCCCTAAATCACTCCCCTTCGTCTTTTCCATCGTTTCGACCGCGCAAGATTCCGTCGCGCTTCCATTTTCAATGGATGGTTTACCAAGTTCAACGTACCCATGTTTTCTCATGAATCTTGAGGGATTTGACCCCATTTCTCAACGGGTTGATAGATTAGCACAATCACTTTTAACACATCGGTCATCACAATTTGCGCTAATTTATTCACTCGATTTACGCCCTCAAGTTCGTACTACACTTCTTTCTCTCTTCCACCATTCCTCTCCGAATAGACCGAGACCATATTCCACCTTTCTTTCCACACGGTCTCGTGTGCTTCTCATCTCCTTTCTCTACACTCCATTCTTTCACCAACCCTACCATTATAATGATAAAATTTTGAATGGTTGGTGCTAACTTTTGGCCTGTGTAAGGCCATATATAGTTGATTTTTCTCCTCCCTAACTTTGAACTTTAACGTTTAAACAGTGGAAACACTGTCTGACTTAAGTTTGGGGGGGGGCTTTTTGTATATATATTTTGTTTTTTTAACAATAAAAAAATTAATAAACAGGGGAGTACCAACATTTTCGAACCTCTTGGTGTAGCCTGACAGTGAGGACACTGTCAAGTTTATGTTTGGGGGTATGCTTGGTATGCTTTTTTCCTTCGCATTCATATATATTTTTTTGCATTTGCATACTTATTTTAAAACCCATAAAAATTGAAAAATTTTAAATTATGAAAATTGAAAAATTCAATTTTGGCCATAATTGACTTAAGATTAACAAGACGGTTAACTAGTTAGAAACGACTAGATCTTAGACTTAGTAAATTAAAAACCATAAAAATAACATTTCTTAAAAAATTAATGGTAGAAAGTATATGTCTTTGTAGTTTATTTAGAAATAGGCAAATTTCGAGTTGACTTCTTGGGCTAAGTTAAAACAAGGGAAAAGTATTAATATTTTTATTAAAATATAAGTTTGAAAAATAATTCCTAAGATTATGTATAAATTCTAAAAATATATACCCTAGAAATTGCACAAACACGCACCTTGAAACTTGAAATAGTAGAGGAGACCTTGAAATGCTCTTGTCTAAAGTCCTTAGTATGAAGGAAAATAAAATAAAAATACAAGTGTGAATAAAGAGATAACAAAAATGAATACTGGTTTTTTTAATTACTTAAGGCTGCATAAATAGAAAAAATATTTAGCGAGAGTGCTTTATCACCTAGTGCCTTAGACCAACTGGTTTGGGAGTCACTGCTAAAGCCTTAGGTGTTACAAGACCAGGAATTACGCCTTAATGTGCAAACACATTTTGTAATCGGTCGTTGGTACCTCAATAAGTATTAACGGTCGCATGATGAATATGTGAGCAATTTCATCTAAAAGTTCACCAATTGAAAAGTACTTTGGACGATGGACAACAGTATAATAGCTTGATTTGAATTTCCAAGTGTAGGGGTAATATATACACACACGTAGAGGTATGTGATTGGGGTTTAGATAAGAGATAGGAATGAAAAATAGGATTTATATTTTTAATAGAGATGATAAAAATTCCTGAGTTAAGATTGAACCCGAGAAGGAAAACTTAAAAGATGCAAAAAGCTAAGTAAATTCACAAGAATATATATAATCTTAAATTAAATCATAAGGAAGCGTGAAAAATACGGGTGAATAATTTATGAGTCGAAGATAATAGAGTTTCTTGTTAGAAGACCTAATTGGAGAGTAAAAGTCAATAGGCCGAATTGATTGGATTTTGTGGGTAGTATCCGCTGAAAACACTCAGGAGACAACACTCCTCCTACTAGGGACACCTAGAGGTTTAACGGCTTGTTGCACGAGCTCAGTGCAATCGCGTTTTCCAGCGAATGTGAGGTTAGGTCTTTTTCGAGAATAAACTAGTTTTGCTCGAGGACGAGAAAAAGATAATTTTTGGTGTATTTGTTCATATCATAATTTTTCATTATTATATTCCCCATTCTTATTCATTTTACAAATAAACAGGTGCTTTTGATCCATGTCTGCTACATAATTGCAGGTTACAGGTTCTTGGAACAAAAACTGTGAAAATGATGAAAAGACGATACAAAAGTGAGACTACGACTGCCAAATGGAAGAATCTTGATCAAGCCTACAATTTGGAGAATAACGAAAATCAATAAACAAGTTCACAAAGTACAAAGGCAGCTCAAGGTTCAAGACTTCGTCATGAAGCAACGGTAAAAGTCCACTACAATTATTCACTATGGAGATCTGGAAGAGAACTAGAAGCCAACCTGAGAAACAAAGCGAAGAAAAAATGAGTAAAATGCCACCAAAACATAACCAAAGAAATTAAGCCCACAAAACCCATATACGGCCGCAGAACCACGGCCAAATGTGGGCTTTGGCCGCGGATCAGCGACCATGACACGCCCGTGTCGGTGGAAAATTGCAACAGAGGAGTCGGTGCGTTGAATAGATCTTTTCTTAGGGGGTAATATTATAATTTCAGATATGACGTGATTGTAACCTAGGGTTTTTTGAATCTATAAATAGAACCCTAAAAAACCTGTTTTAGGTGATGCCTCTTTTTATTCATCTATTCAGATCTGAAAATTCCTGTGTAAATGTTTGGAGAGAGCCATCAATAAAGTAAGTAGTTTTATTTAATTCCCTAGTTAATTTTTTTCTGCCTTAGTATAGATTTTTCATTCTTTGCCCTAGTTAAATAGTTAGAGATGTTTTTCAATTCCCTAATGAGTGAGTAGTCTCCTCGCTTGTTAGGGTTAGATTTGGGGAAGGCTTGAGAGATGAAATCTCTCGCCCCTTTTTTGCCCCATCACATATAATTAATAGGACTCCATGCATACATACACACACCGTTTCCTACGGTACCCTATCCCACGAGGTAGCGGTGATACCGTAGTATAAACGACCGGTTGTGTATGTTTTCCATGGAGGTTAGGGTAAGAATTAAGAAAGGAAGGACTAAAACCTAGAGGAAGAAACATCATTTCTTCCCGATGGAACTAATCCCCTTTATTAATTATTACCATAACACCTAAAGAGATCTAAATTAGGGCATTGAAAGCGGTGAGGAAGTCTTCAATTTCCAAACTTAACCTAAACCTAACCCTTGCAAGATTCTAGTCTTAATATAAATCTTAGTTTTTAGCGATAATCCTTTCACACCGTTTGGAATTAACTCGTTAGACCAAATTAGGAAATACACAGCATCCCTATGGACCGACCCGTACTCACCGGCTAGCTACTAAGCGATGCCGTTCTTGATTGCGGTTAACAAATATTTTTGATTCATCTTTTGAACAGCAAGCACGCTAAACAAACATTCAAATCAACGGGCGACAACATACACTAGTCTCCGTATACAATCCACAGGCAACCAAACACAAAACAAACACCCACGACACGAAGTGACCATATGGAGAAGGAGAAAGTTGTTACCGCGATGCGGTAGCGTAATTAACTGCAGGGGCTTGCGCCTGCAGGGAAGAGCGTCCCCACAATCAAAAACCCTCAAACGAGGGGGAATCTGATGAAGTCTGCTACATCGGCCACATCCATTTAAACCTTCGATACATGGTGCCATAAATCAACTTGGCATCTTCAGAGAGGTGGACGGATAGCACCAATTAGCATCTGCCCCGAAATTCAGGATAGACGTCCGCCGCGTCTCCGCCGCGTCTTTCGGAGGGGAATACCCACAATCATAAACACCTCACAAATGAGGGGGAATCTGATAAAGTCTGTTAGATCGGTTGCATCTATCCAAACCTCTGAATAGCAACTGCCTCCAAATTCAGGCAAGATGATCCATGCCAGTTCGTTTCTGTTTTCAGTGGTAAACAGATATTGGCACGCCCGGTGGGTCCTCATCCCCCTTCTACTCCATACTTCGTGTGTCATGTTTCGCGAACAAAATTATGGTTCGCTATATTCATGGTTGCCCTTGGATTTGAGGTACTAAAACTTGGTGTCTTTCTTCTGTGCAGAATTAATGGCTACCCACTGCATTGCATGCAACAACAATTCCCTCTCTATTCAAGCTAGAGGAGTGAGATACGGCCTTAACGCGACCTCCATTTTCTCAATGCCGATAGGGTAGGTCACACAGGCCGCTATCGGACTATTCTTCGGGAACATACTCCCACCTACGAGCTTTGGAACTTCAGCACCACAAGAAGAAGCTTGCAGAAGGTCAGTCTTTGATCGGCTAACAACTATCATGGCACCTATCAACAAGCCATCCAACTATAGAGTCCCGGTCTTCAACAGGCTGGAGAAGAAATCGAATGGGCCCGTAAAGAATCCCATGATACAAGAGGGGGCTACCCCAAAATGGCTAGCCCTCCTTACTTATGCTACCTATGAGTTGACAAAAGTGCTTCCCCTCTCAGACGGTCAGTTTTCGACAGATTGGCCAACTCCGCTCCAGCTCCAATAAGGACGTCAGTCTTCAATAGGTTGACGCCAAGTGAAGCTCCTCAGCAACGCCGGGGGCATGATGAAGATGCCTCCAAAATAGAGACCGTTTCTACAGCAAGACATGCTCGACGTTACCACTGGCACTGAGTGAGATGAGCTGGGGGCAACCCCTTCTGGGCTTACCCCACAAGCATTTATGGTGGACATCGACGCTGCTGTTCCAACTGGGAACTGCTTCGACCAGGTTAGGAGGGTGCGCAACAACACCCCGATGGCGGTACTAAAAAAATCACCTCCTCCAGCAGAAACCCCAGTATAGAATCAGCTGGATCAGCCCCGCCAACAGCTCTCTTTGCAAATCCTTTGAGTCTTACGGAAAGTCCAAGACTCCGTGCTTGATGAAAGTTACTCTGGTTGACCCAAGAAATCTAACGGCTGACAAGAAAAAGACACTCCTCCACCATACAATGGGAGAATTCTCCTATAAAGGCGCCTGTCACAACGGCTCCTTCAGTTCCAACCTCTAATAAAAGAATGAGGATGGGGAAAACTCTACCTCTAGTGGCAAAATCCAACTACGAAAGATCTAAACGCCCCAGGTCTAGGGGCATAACGGTTCACACAGTCTACATGGCTAATGGAAAAGAAGAAAGTCGTGCTTCGGTGAGTCATAGGCAGCATACTCAGTCACTCACAAAAGCTCCAAGAAATGCTGACCGAAATGGAAGCACTCACCGGGCTAAAAGAAAGCCTGAACAAAGAAGCCGAACAGCGAAAGGAGCATGAAACCGATACATAGTTCTTGCGAAGAGTGCTGGAAAAAAAGACAAAGAAGCTACGGAGAAAGATGCTAACATCAAGCAGACGACTCTTCTATTCCAGGATATGCTTGGAATGATGATCCAACCAGAACCACCAGTTGATGATCCTTCGGTGATTATCGAAGATGACAGAGGAAAAATATCAAATCCTCTCCTAACCTTATCAACTGATAAGGAGGAAACAATCTCCAAGACGGCTCTGAATGACTATATTGCTCAGCAAATTAGAGCTCACCAGGACAATGAAGCCGCCAACGAACTCGAGAAAATCGAGCGACTATATCCGACCTTGTATGACCAAATAAAGTACCCACCGGGATATACGATCCTGAAGTTCCACATTTACAAAGGAACAGGTAATCTCCACCAGCATGTCACACAATTCAGAGTTCTGTGTGGCAATATAAGAGGCGATAACAAACTATTGCTTCACCAATTCATCGGAAGCTTGTTAGAGACAGCTTTCAAATGGTACTTAGAGCTTCCAAATGACTCCGTGAAAACCTTCTCTGAAATGGAGCTATTGTTTACGCAACGGTTTGCCAGCGTGAGTAAATGCACTCCAATGACGGCACTGATCAATGCCAGGGTCGAGCTAGGAGAAACATGGGTCCAATATGTGATCCAGTTGCGAAACTTATGGTCTAAATGCGAACAACGCATTGAAGAGTCTCCGGTCGTGGGAATGTTTATTGGGAGAATAGATCCTCAGTTGAATGTGTTCCAATTCATGACCTTCTTCAAGCCCACCATGTTCCAGTCGCTGATTGACAAGTTAGCACAGATGGATCGATGGAACATGACCCTTCCTCCTCAAATAAGGACCCTCGAAATAACAGGGGAAAAGGAAAAGTGGCCTTTGTTTCCAACACGTAACAACGACCGAGCGGTCCAATACCAGCTGTTCGCCAAAACAACGTACGTGCGTGCCCGTTCTTAGAATAAAGATTAGGACATTCTTACTCGGTTCCTCGCGATAAAATGAGAAGGTTGTTTCAGCCGGCAATGCGAAATAATATGATCTCTGATCACATTTCCAAACCTATGTTGTCCAGCACAAGCCGGGAACGTCAATAACCCTAACTACTGCTCCTATCACAGGATAGTTAGCCATCCAATTGAGGATTGCTACATCTTCAAAAACTAGGTCGAGGACCAGTACCGGCAGGGGGAGTTCACACTGTGTGATAGCTGGAGGGTAGATCCGCCCCAAAAGCATGTTCTTAAAAAAGTGGACATGCAGGGGGCATCAAGCTCACTCATGGAAAATGCTCCATGGGAAGTAGTCCTCTCAGCAAAGACTAAAAGAATGCTGAAGGATCTGCAAGCATGTCCGGTGATCAGGTAGAAGAACCCACTTGAACGTGAAATCATAGAAGGGATGCTGAAACCACGTCCCGCTCCAAAAGTCACGGATAAGGGAAAAATCCCCTAAGTTAAGCCTACAAAGTATTCTAAGAAAAAGAAGAAGACCAAGAAGCCTGTGCAACCTGCGGAAAATCTCGACAAGTGCATTAGCCTTCAAAAATACAAGAATATAACCAGAACGTGCGAACTATAAGAATACCTAGCACGACATCAAGGTTTCGAGAGGCATCGTTCATGCCATTTTAAAAAAAAATCCATGCTAAGCAACCCAAAACCTAGAATCTTAACTAGAGAATTAGACAATACAACATGTAAACAACTCTACATCTAAGTGAATATGGAATACAACCTTTGTAGACTGGTCCTTCACTTCAATAACTCCGGATAGTAGTCTCTTCGCTTCAAGTAGTGATCTTCCGGACTCTATAATGGCTCCACAAGATGAAAGGAACAAGCTTGCATGAAGACTTCGAGGCCGAAGATGATCTACGTCGTGGAGACGCCAACCCAAGCTACCTTGTCAATAATTAGGGATTAGTTAAGCTAACACCCTAAACTAAATGGCTAGTCTAGTAAATGATGATGAAATAGGAATGTTGCTCACTTTAGAATTAATTTTCTCACTAGTTTTCTTCACCTCTCGAAAACCTAGAGAGGTCTCTCTTGTGAAGAAGAAGATGAAGAGGAAAAATAGAATGAGAGAGAATAGCAACCATGGGTGAGAAAATATCATATACTAACTCTTATAGACACATAACCATGGATGATGACAATGGTTCGGTTAATAAATATCTAATGTAAGACAAAATTAGTGGACCAAGTCAATGGGTTCTACAAGCTTCCACTAAGCATCAACCACGACTAATTTCCAACCAATTTGTGATTTACTTTAAATAAATAAACCCTACATTTTCATGAGCATGGTGTGAGTCTCATACACCCATGTAGCATGTATCAACAAGCATGACACAATAATATATATCACATATATATTAAGTATGTAATAGTGAGAAAAAGAAATGCATAAGTGAGCTAATATTAGTTAATGTAAACTAGTATTTCAAATATACAATTATATATTAAATTATCAAATCAACACTTGATTTAATAATCCGGGTATATCATATATAACCGACTAAAATCATATGTATCAACACTTGATTCGATAACTCGGCTATTTCATATATAACCGATCGATACAAATATCGCGAGAATAGAGTACAGTATCACATATTCGTATTAATCTCGGTCCCGCACATATCACACATGTGCTTCTACTTCTTTTCGCCTGAATCAGGAAACCTCTGTATAGGACTCTAAAGACTCGTTAATACGCCGGTAGTAGGTGATGATCATATCAGTCACCCACAAGCTGTCAGCGGTACTAGGTGGACGTAACGGCTACCCGGGTATTGAGTGATCAGAAGATCAACAAAAAAGCTTGTCTAAACTCCCGCAAAGCCTGTCAGTAACACTACCGTACAATCTGGTCTCTTCGTCTGATATGTCGCATATATAGTCTAGGGGTGGTAAACGTCTGACCCCAGCAACCGATAAGTCGTGCCGATGTGAGGCTCATAACGAGTCGAGAAACTACTGGTAACACTTACCAGTAAATCTCCGTATTAGCCCTGTCCAGGGACTTCCTATTATAGCCAATCGAGCAAAGCATAACAACAACCCCTAATACCGGGAGAGACGAATCCCCTCCTATCGCTCATTGCCTCCATATGACTCGTGACTGACCTAAAAGACACCGTTTTGCATGTTCTCTTGAACGTGGTAAGGTGGAAATCAAAGCACAGTGGGAATCACACAAGACTCTATGATGATCTCGGGTCTACAGACTAACTTGTACCAGTGTTAACAGAGAACTGCTATCTGACGTTAGGTATAATACCAACTAGGAGTTTTCGGTGAGTCCGTTCAGTATACCCTGTCTCCACTGAGTACCCATATACCATCTATGATGTCAAACACCAATGAATGTGGGATTATCAATCGCCCATCATATGGGTCAAGAAGCGTATACGCTAGTCTAGTCTAGAGTATCGATGTCCTGTCTCGATACACTCTCATTTAGGAACAATTAAAGGATGAACTCATAGACTACCCAGGCCCCACTAGTATGATCTCCATCAAAGTCCTTATAGTCAAGTACACATCCTAAGGGCTTTATCAACATGTAAGAGCAAGACAGTATCACAATATAAGTCTACATGTTAAAACAAAGAGCAACCAGATAGCATACTATCGTTTCGAGCAAGAAAGTCCTCTCTATATATGTCTAAGTATCCACTATAATATACATCATATGTACAATAATGGCCTCTAGGACATACGTATAACTAACAATCTCCCACTTGCACTAAGGCCAGTTGTTGTAGTATCTCATACCCAACATCCCGAAAAGTCTCTCAAATTGTATATGGGGTATGGCCTTTGTCAGTGGATTAGCCGTATTGTTCTTCGTATCAACTCTTCTGACCTCGATCTCCGGCGATCAACTATATCCCGGATCAGGTGATACCACCTCAAAATATGCCTGGATCGCTGATGGGGCCTGGGTTCGTTGGCCAAAGCCACTGCTCCATTGTTATCACAATACAAACGTATTGGATGCTCGATGGACGGAACCACTCCAAGTTCAGTTATAAACTTCTTCATCCAGATAACCTCTTTGGCAACGATGTATTCAGCCTCCATTGTCGAGTCTGCCACGGTTTCTTGCTTGGAACTCTTCAAACAAACCGCTCCTCCATTAAGAGTAAAGACAAATCCTGAGACCGATTTAGAATCGTCCTTATCACTCTGGAAGCTCGAATAGGTAAAGGACTCCACTTGGAGTTCACCGTTACCATACAACAAGAACATCTCTTTAGTCCTTCTCAAGTACTTGAGAATGTTCTTCACGGCTGTCCAGTGATTCTCTCCTGCATCTGCTTGATACCTACTCACTACATTTAGTGAGTATGCTATATTGGGTATGGTATATAACATCAAGTACACGATAGAACCTACTGCCGAAGCGTAGGGTATCCCTTTCATGCGAGCTCTCTCTAAATCAGTCTTGGGAGACATCTCTTTGGAGAGAGTGAGTCTTGAGATCGTGGGTATCTTTCCATGCTTGGAATCTTCCATACTAAACCTCTTTAGTATGGCGTCGATGTACCTGGATTGGGACAATCCCAGTATCCATTTAGATCTATCTCTATAGATCTTAATTCCCAATATGTAGGAGGCATCACCTAGATCTTTCATTGAGAATCTTTATGATAAGAAGAGCTTGACCGAGTGCAGCATAGGAACATCATTTCCTATCAAGAGTATGCCATCCACGTACAATACGAGGAAGACAACCTTACTCTCTGCCACCTTCTTGTATATACAAGGTACATCTACGCTTTTGATGAAGTCAAACTTTTTGACTACCACATCAAAATAGATGTTCCAACTCCATGATGCCTGCTTTAACCCGTAGATGGGTTTAAGCAGCTTGCACACCTTTCTGTTTCTCCCACTGTCTATGAAGCCCTATGGCTGAGTCATGTACATGCTCTCTTCTAAATCACCATTTAGAAAGGCAGTCTTAACATCCATCTGCCAGATTTCTTAGTCATGATATGCAGCGATGGCAAGTAGGATCCGGATGGACTTAAGCATAGCCACTGGACAAAAGGTTTCATCATAATCCATACCTGGTCGTTGACGAAAACCTTTTGCAATAAGTCTAACTTTGAAAGTCTCAACTTTTCCATCTATACCAAGTTTCTTCTTGAAGATCCATTTGCTCCCAATGGGTTTTACCCCTTCGGGAGCAACATCTAAAGTCCATACTTTTTTAGTGGACATGGATTCCATCTCAGATCTCATTGCATCCTGCCATTTCATAGAGTCCCTAATCGTGATGGCCTGCTCAAGGCTAGTTAGGTCATCATCTTCCATGATGCAATCCTCGCTCCCACCATCAATGAGAAAACCGTAGTATCTCTCAGGTGGATGAGGAACCCTACTAGATCGGCGAAGAGGCTGAGGTTCGTTGGGAGCTATCGAATTCTCTGGTTCTACTAAATCTTCAGTTGTAGTCTCTGTAACTAGAACTTCTTCCAGCTCTACCTCTTTGCTATTAATTATTTTTACAAGAAATTCCTTTTCTTAAAAGGTGGCATGTTGAGCAACAAACACCTTTTGTTCCGCACTGTGGTAGAAAAAATATCCATATGAATTCTTTGGATATCCCACAAACTTGCAAAGAACTGATCATGCCTCGAGTTTGTCCGGATTTTACCTTTTGACATAAACCGGAGAACCCCATATCTTAACTCGTTTAAGATATGGTCAATTCTCACTCCATATCTCATATGTTGTGCTAGGCACTGATTTAGATGGAACTTGATTCAATAGGTATGCTGCTGTCTCCAGCGCAAAACCCCAAAAGGAAATAAGCAACTCAGCTGTGCTCACCATAAAGCACACCATATCCAATAGGGTGCGATTCCTCCGTTCCGATACACCATTGTGTTGTGGTGTATACGGAGGAGTAATCTGAGAGAGAATCCTATTCTCTTTTAGATAGTCATGGAATTCCGTGCTCAAGTATTCACCTCCCCGATCAGATCGTAGGATTTTAATACTTCTATGCGTCTGGTTCTCGACATTATGCTTATATTCTTTGAATTTATCAAAAGCTTCAGACTTGTGTTTCATCAGGAACACATGTCCATATCTTCAGAGATCGTCAATGAATGTAATGAAGTATGAGGAACCATTCCTGGCATGTGTAGAAATAGGACCGCATAGATCACTATGTATCAGTCCCAAGAGTTCCTTAACTCTTTCTCCGTGTCCAGTAAATGGAGTTTTCGTCATCTTTCTTTTGAGACATGACTGGAAAGTTTCATAAGATAATAATTCAAATGGATTCAAATATCCATTCTTTTGTAACTTAGCTAGTCGTGTAGTATTGATATGACCTAGTCCACAATGCCTCAAGAAGGATTCGTTCATTTCTGAACTCTTCCTCTTTTGTGTGTTCTGTACGTTAAGAACCGTGTTTTGATTCAGAACGTATAAACCATTACATAACGCACCAAACCCAATCAACACTTGACTCAGGTAAATGTTCATAACATTAATTATTCTCTACTGCAAAGTTATATACCATTCTTTATTTAATAAAGAAATTGATATTAAATTGCATATCATAAAAGGTACATAATAACAGTCGTTCAAGATCAATATATTGCCATTTGGTAATACAAGGTGATATTCACTAACTGCTTTGGCTGCAACACTTGCACCATTCCCTACTTTTAGAGAATGATCACCCTTTCCTAGTTCACTATCTTTCTTTAGCCCATGTAACATATTACATATGTAAGATCCTGATCCGGTATCTAATACCCTGAACATAGAGTGTACTGAGAAACAGTTCTCGGTAACTAACACACCCGAAGAATATGCATCAACATCCTTATTCTTCGTTTGGGTGGCGTGGGAATCCAGATATTCCTCTATTTCCTGCTCAATCTTATAACAATTATAAGAAAGAACGGAACCAATGTTCCCTTGCCCAGTATAACAAGTGGGTTCGGTCAATACATCCATATTATTATCTTGATTAAGGCCTGACATGGTCGCTACTTGGAGAGAGAGAGAGAGAGAGAAGAAAACACTTAGCGTATTCTCTTGCAAGATTAGATTTGTTATTATCTTATCTAATCAGGATAGCTCCCACTGTTTTTTATCAAATCTTCCTTCAAACCTTAAAAGGTAAGACTAGCCGGGATTAATTACACCCTACAAGTTCGTCAATCTTTCAGCCAGGTCAGTGTCGGTATTTTGAGGGAGGTTCCCCGTGCTTTCACACGGACCTAATTAAAATAAAGCTCGTTTTCCCATGGGCGTAACCCCGTTAACACCTTCTAGACACCTACTTGATCGGCTAATTGTGATGTGTAAAACTCTCTCAGGAGTAACTTTTACTCGCAGTGGGTATCAGGATCCAACTATCTCATAGAAGGTATGCAATCTCATTGCAAATTCTAACACTTGAAATTCCCGATAATATTTTGCCCCAAGCGATCTATGACCTTGAAAAGGTCAACAAATCATAAATCACAAGTCAAGTTCAACCTGTACATTTCATGATTGAATTAAACCTACCTGCACGACCCTTGATAAGGTCAACAAGGCCACACGACTACCCTAATCTAATCGCATCTTATGCTTTAGCAGATAAGCACTAATCAGCTATCGTACACTACGCCTTGACAAGGTCAACAAACGCAACACGAACACTAAATAGTCCTTATCTGAAATGACGGAGGGCCACGACAGGTTTTTAAGAAAACCTTTTGCGTAATGAACTTGATATCATTGTAGAATCGAGTGATTTTGAAAAGGATTGTTTTTGAGGCTTTTGCTAGTTTCCTAAAGAGGTCACTTCCGGTGAAGGGATCTCGGCTCTTTCCTCATCGAATGAGGTGCTGGATATTCATGAATATCACTGTGCAAAATAAGAACAAGAGAAGAAATCAAAAGTAAAACCGAGTGGGTTGTTGCATCTTCTAGCTTTTGCTAACGAGGTCATTCCCGGTGAAGAGATCTCGGCTCTTTCCTCATCGAATGAGGTGCTGGTTATTCTACAAGGAATATCGCTATGCAAAGAAAGAAGTAGAGCTACTCTTTTTGAAAATTTGATTCTACAAAATATTTTAGGTTTCTTTTATTTCATTAATCTCATTAATGAAGTCCTATCAATTATGCTTCCTAAGCATTACAGAAGAAACGAAAATACAACGTATGCTTATGCCATCCGCATTCGCCACAGTATCTCGTTATGCACCGTTAGGTTAATTAACTAACGTCATAGCGGGGCGGGATTAGCGCGGGTGCAAAACATAAGCAACGTTTATTATATATCATATATATAATAATAAAGCATCCGTCTCAAGCATATAAAGTGATCACATCACAGAATATCAGCAACGGAAGTCCACATATGAAATATTGGATATACTAGGATGTCCGTGTTTTATATCAAGCCAGTAAAAAAACATGGATTCCACGGTCGCGATGAATAGCCGAACCCACATCCCTAGACCCCTACGAGAGCGGCAAGCAACCCTTCTAATTCTAGAGTTAGGAGACCCGGACGCGACTCCTCGAGATGGTCTCCCACTGGACTCTAGAACCTGGTTACTTGTTCTCGCCACCTTGTGTCTATCCTAATGAGGAAAAGTAAATAATATACGTCAATGGTGTCATCATCCTCAACCCGGAAGTGGCCCAATAAAATAATATTACATACAAGCTTTTACATGATTGAAAATGGAAAAAACTCTTATCTCACATAAAAAAAAACCCGGCTATTCAAAACACGATGATCCAATATAACATATCCCAGCAACACATAACATCACATGTCATCAAAGTAAGTAAATATGCCTATCCCAATTGTTGTTGACATATAGCAACGAAACCGGCGATACACCACATATTACACTTATGGTCCCAGAAAAGAAAATGTCAAACTACAACATTTGGAATCCGCAACCTCCTTAGACATCATAAACCCGAAATATCACATACTTCGGATTTCATGCCTAACCAAATGAATTCCAAATATTGTATCACATTCCATAGAAAGCTAGACGATGTTAAACATTCCGATTGAATCAACAAAAACCCAAAATTTCCCAAAGAGCTCAACACTTGAGCACAATTTAAAAATACTCATAACATGCCACAGTACCTATGGACCAGCCGTAGAAGGGCCTACCCTTGCCTCACCTATGGCGCCGTGGAACTACCACAAACCCAAGGGTTTGGTGGCGGTTCCGACGGTCATAGTATCGAGTTAGGGATTTATTCTTCTAGAGGGTCCATAGAATTACTTGCATGTTTTTTGAATAACTTTAACTTGGAAAATTCCAACTTGTGGAATGTTTCCAGCGAGGGAGAAAATGGGTTATTGATATTCTTTCAAACATTTTAACGCCGTCTAAAATACCCGAAACGATGTTAGAATTACGACTACGAAACACTCCGAATTTCCTTTACAGAAAATAACATCACATGCAATTTCAGTAAAAACAAGCAACACCTGAAACACCAAAACCCAGAAACCAGAACACCAAACCAAAAATAACCCAAAATAAGATAACAGAACCGGCCATGCCGGAATTTTTGAGCTTCTCGCCGGGTAAAATCCGATGGATGGGGTTCGTGTTCGTCAGGTGTTCATATTACATCTCATGTAACATTCTGCAGTTGCATAAAAAAAAATTCGAGAACTTTTAAAAATCGACAGAAACTAGGTTTTGTATTTCGATGTTTTGGAGTTGTTTCGGTTTCATAATTCTACAAACATCGTCTACTTCTCTAGCTTGGCTCTGATACCGCTGTAGGAATGCCTAGCACGACAGCAAGGTTTCAGGAGGCATCGTCCATGCAATTTTAAAAATTCTGACATGCTAAACAACCCTAAACCAAGAATCTTAACTAGAGAATTAGACAATACAACATGTAAACAACTTTACATCTAAGTGAACATGGAATACAACCGTTGTGGACTGGTCCTATACTTTAATAGCTCCGTGTAGTAGTCCCTTCGCTCAAAGTAGTGATCTTCCGGACTCTATAATGGCTCCATAAGATGAAAGGAACAAGCTTGCACAAAGTCTTCGAGGACGAAGCCGATCTACGTCGAGAAGACACCAACCCAAGCTACCTCTTCACTAATTAGGGATTAGTGAGGCTAACACCCTAAACTAAATGGCTAGTCTAGTAGAGGATGATAAAGTAGGAATTTTTCTCACTTTAGAGTTAATTTTCTCACTAGTTTTCTTCACCTCTCGAAAACCTAGAGAGCTCTCTCTTGTGAAGAAGAAGATGGAAAGCAAAAATAGAATGAGAGAGAATAGCAACCATGGGTGAGAAAATATCATATACTAACTCTTGTAGAGATTTAATCATGGCTAATGACAATGGTTGGGTTAATAAATATCTAATGTAAGACAAAATTAGTGGACCAAGTCAATGGGTTCTACAAGCTTCCACTAAGCATCAACCATGACTAATTTCTAACCAATTTGTGATTTACTTTAAATAAATAAACCCTACATTTTTATGAGCATGGTGTGAGTCTCATACACCCATGTAGTATGTGTAGGGTTCCTAGGCATGCTAATGAGGTCTCACAAGGCATCAACCATGCCAATTTTAAATTTTACAAGTGCCGAGAAACCCTAATACGGATCGTTAACTAGATTTTAGGCGAAAAAGAAACTAGTTAACAACTTAACTAAAAGAAAGAGGCTACAACCTTTGTAGATCCGGTTCTCCACCTCCATGGCTCCGTGATGAAGTCCCCTCGCTGTCCATATCGGATTCCGGACTCTAGCGTCGGCTTCATCGGAGAAATGGGCGGGCTAGGTCGTCGACTTCGATGCCGAAGATGATCTACGTCGAGGCAACACTAGATCAAGCTCCAACTTCACCAAGTCAAGAAACTTGTGAAGAAAACACCCTATACTACTTGACAAGAGGTAGAGGATGAAGAAATAGGAAGTGGGTTCACTTTAGAATTGGATTTCTCACTCTTTTTCACTAGTTGCCATTGATGAAGGCAAGGTTTCTTCCTGAAGAAGAAGAAGAAGATGATGAAAGAATATGATAAGTTATTCAAAAAAGAAAATAATTGGAATACTTATCATACTCCAACCATGGTCAAGTGTAGAGAGTAAACTAGGGTTAGGTGAATGGTTAGGGTTAAGCATGAAGAAAAAAATTGTGACTTAGTCAAAGCTTCATGAAGCTTCAATATCAAACAAAGAAAGCCACCATTTTCTCTTTAGCTTTTCCATAATAAATAAATAAATAAATAGATATGAAAATCAAAACCCTAACCATTTAAATAACCATGGTTTAATCTTTACACAAACTCAAGTAAGCATGTATCATCAAATATGATACAATCAAGTGCACACAAAAATATATCACATATACAATGTGCACATCAAGTGAGAATATCCATTTAATGTGAACCAATACTAGTTAATGCTAAGTAATATATCAAATATATAATTATACATTAAATCGTCAAATCAACACTTGATTTAATGATCCGGTCATATCGCATATAACCGACTAGTATCTAATGTATCGGCTTATCGAATCAATCCTCGATTCCATAAGTTGGTTATATCGCATACAACCAATCGATACATTTATCGCGAGAATAGAATACGGTATCACATACATGCATTATTCTCGGTCCCGCACATATCTCATATGCGCTCCTATTTCGTTTCGCTTGAGCCAGGAAACCTCTGTGTAGGACTCTAAAGACTCATCAATACGCCGGCAGCAGGTGATGATCATATCAAGCACTCACAAGCCGCAAGCGGTCTGCTAAACGTAACGGCCACCCGGGTATTGAGCGATCAGAAGATCGACGAGCAAACCCGCTCACACTCCTGTGAATCCAACCAGTAACACTTACCGTACTGTCCGGTCTCGTCGTCTGATATGTGGCATATCTCGCCTAGGGGTGGTAAACGTCAGACCCCAATAGCTCGATAAGTCGTGTCGATATGAGGTCTATAACATTTTGAGAAACTACTGGTAACACTTACCAGTAAATCTCAGCAACCCTGGCCAGGGATTTCCGGTTATAGCCAATCGAACACAGCGCAACATCAACTCCCTATACCGGGAGAGACGAATCCCCTCCTATCGCTCATTGCCTCCATGTGATTCGGGACTGTACCCAAAAACCACCGTTTTGCACGCCTTCTTAGACGTGGTAAGGTGGAAATCAAAGCACAGTAGGAACCACACAAGACTCTATGACGATCTCGGGTCAACAGACTACTCTGTACCAGTGTCACCAGAGAACTGCCATCTGACGTATGGTATAATACCATCTGGGAGTTCTCGGTGAGTCCGTACAGTGTACCCAGTCTCTACTGAGCACCCGTATATCATCTCTGATGTCAAACACCAATGGATATGGGATCATCCATCGCCCATCTGTATGGGTCGAGAAGGTATACGCTAGTCTACTCTGGTATATCGATGCCCTGTCTCGATATACCCACGACTAGGGACCTTGAAGGATGTACTTATGGACTACCACGTCCCCACTAGTATGATCGGCATCATAGTCCAGGTAGTCAAGTACATATCCTAAGGGCTTTACCAACATGTAACAGAGAGACAATTAGTATACACGTCAAGGTAAGGAGTAACCAGATAGCATACTATCATGTCGAGCAAGAAAGTCCTCCCTATATATGTCCCAGCATCCACTACAATATACATCCTATGTACAGTAATGGCCTCTAGGGCATACATATAACTAACAATCTCCCACTTGCACTAGGGCCATCTGATAGCAGTGGTTGTAGTATCTCATACACAACCATCCCATAAAAGTCTCTCTCTGGGAAAAGGCCTTTCGTGAGTGGATCCGCCGTGTTTTCCTCTGAGTCTACTCTCCTAACCCTGATCACCCTGGAGATCAACCATCTCCATGATCAGGTGATACTGCTTTAGAATATGTCTGGATCACTGATGGGACGGACGTTCCTTGGCATAAACCACAACTCCATTGTTACACAATGGGAGGAACTAAGTTCATCTCATGAACAAATATACACCCAGACAGCCACTTTGGTAGCATCTTAAGTAGCGATGTATCCAGCCTTTATCGTCTAGTATGCCACGGTATCTATCTTGGAACTCTTCCAACATACCGTCCCTTTACTGAGGGTAAAGACAATGCTTGTGACTGACTCTCAGTCGTCCTTATCACCCTGGAACCCTTCCAGTGATTCTCCCCAGGATCGATTGAAACCATCTCACTACAACTAGTGAGAATCCTAACATCCAATTAGATCTATCTCATAGATCCAAAACCCAGGATTTAGGAAGTATCACTTTGATCCTATATGAAGAATCATTATGATAAGCGGAGATTGACCAGCGTAGCATAGGAAACTTCTTCCCTATCAAGAGTATGTCATCCACGTACTCTACGAGGATCATCACCATACTCCTTACTACCCTTTTGTATATACAAGGTTCATCTACCATTTTGATGATGTCAAACTGTTTGACTACTACATTAAAACAGATGTTCCAACTCCGCGATGCCTGCTTTATCCTATAAAGCATCTTGTACACGTTTCCGCTGCTCCCACTGTTTACGAAGCCCTCTGACTGTGTACTTATAGACTCTCTCTTCTAAAACATCATTTAGAAAAGCAGTCATGACACCCAACCGCCAGATATCGTAGTCATGGTATGTAGCCGTGGCAAGTAGGATCTGAATGGACTTAAGCATAGCTCCTCAGAAAAGGTTTCATCATGATCCATACCTTGTTAATGATGCAAACCTTTAACAAGTCTACCTTTGAAAGTCTCAACTTTTCCATATACACCAAGTAAACTTCTCAAGATATACTTGCTCCTGATGGGGATTTAACCCTTCAGATAAAGCAACTAAAGTCCATACTTTGTTGGTGTATAAGGATTCCATCTCAGATCACTAAGTATCCAGCCATTCTTACAGAGTCCCACTCCTGATGGCAGCTCGAAACTAGTTGGGTCATCATCTCATGATGCATTCCTCGCTCCCACTGTCATCGAGAAACCGAAATATCTCTCAGGTGGGTGAGGAACCCTACTAGATTGGCGGAGAGGCTGAGGTTCGTTGGAATCTACTGAATCCTTTGGTTCTTTCAAATCATCAGCTGCAGTTTGTATAGCTAGAACATTTCCAGTTCTACATAACAAACCTTGCCTCGAGCTTGTCCGGATTATGCTTTTAGACATAGCCCGGACAACCCCAAATCTTAACCAACTTAAGATATGGGCTCTTCCCTTTCCATATCACATATGAAGCGGTAGGCAACTGATTTGATTGGAACCCAATTCAATTGGTATGCAGCTTCTCAAGTGCATAACTCCCAAAAGGAAATAGGAAACACGGTAGTACTCATCATAGAGCACACCATATCACATAGGGTGCTATTGCTCCGCCCCGATATACCATCTCGCTATGGTGTATACGGAGGAGTAATGCTGAGAGAGAATCTCATTCTCCTTTAGAAAAGTCCAAGAATTTCGTGCTCAAGTATTCTCCTCCTTGATCTCATCATAGGACATAATACTTTTACCCGTATTTTGGTTCTCTACTTCTAACTTATATTCTGTGAATATCTTAAAAGGTTCGGACTTGTGTTTCAACAGGAACAAAGGTCTGAATCTCGAAAAATCATCAGAGAATGTAATGAAGTACAAAGAACCGGTCTTGGCATGTGTAGACAGGGGACCTTACATACATCAACATGTATCATCCCAAGAGTTCACTAACTCTTTCTCTGTTTCCAATCAACAGAGTTGGTGTCATTATATCTTTGTGACATGACTGGCAAGTTTCACAAGATGTAAATTCAAACCGTTTTAAATATGCATCTACAAGTAACTTCAGCTAGTCGGGTCGTATTGATATGACCTAGTTTACAATGCCTCAAGAAGGATTCGTTCATTTCTGAACTCTTCCTCTTGTGTGTGTTCCGTATACTAAGAACTGTAGTTTGATTTAGAACTTCAATGCTTTTAGATAACGTGCCTGAACCGATCAACTTTTGATATAGGAAATGTTCAAAACATTATCCGACAATACAAAATTATATCCTTTCTTTACTAATAAAGAGACTGATATGATTTTGTATATCAGGTTCAGTATCTAATAATATTCGTTTAGAATCAATGTATTGGTAATACAGGGTAACAGTGACCAACAGACTTGGCTGCAACACTTGCCCCGTTTTCTGCCTCATGAAACTTATCACCCGTTCTCAGTTCTTTACCTATCTGTAGCCCATGTAACATATTACATATGCGGGATCCTGATCCGGTATCATATACCCAGGACGTAAAGGACACTGAGAAACAGTTCTATATAATGAACACACCCGAAGGAGATGCATCATATGCACTTTCTTCGTTTGGGCGGCATAGGAATTCTGGTATTCCCCAATTTCCTGCTCTGTCTTATAACAATTATAAGTTGGAGCGGGACCAACGTTCCCCATCTCAGTATAACAAGTGGGTTCGGTCAATACTCCGTATTATTATCTTGATTAAGGCGTGATATGGTCGCTACCTTGAGAGAGAGAGAAGAAAACACTAAGCGTGCGCTCTTGCAAGAATAGATTGGTTATTATTTTATCTAATCAGGATGGCTCCCACTGCTTTTTATCAAATCTTCCTTCAAACCTAAAAAGGAAAGACTAGCCGGGATTAATTACACACTACAAGTTCGCCAATCTTTCAGCCAGGCCAGTGTCGGTACTTTGAGGGAGGTCCCCCGTGCTTTCGCACGAACCTAATTAATGTAAACCTCGTTTTCCCAGAGGTGTAACCTCGCTAACACCTTTCTAGACACCTACTTGATCGGCTAATTGTAATGTGTAAAACTCTCCCAGGAGTAACAACTACTCGCAGTGGGTATCGGGATCCAACTATCTCATAGAAGGTATGCAATCTCATTGCAAATTTCAACACTTGAAATTACCGATAATATTTTGCCCCTAGCGTCCTATGACCTTGACGGAGGTCAACAAACCATAGGCTACTAGTCAAGTTTAACCCGTCATTTCTTGGTCGAATTAAACCCACCCGCACGACCCTTGACGGAGGTCAACAAGGCCGCACGACTACCCTAATCCAATCTACATCATATGCATAAGCAGATAAATACTAGTTAGCTACCGCACACTACGCCTTGACGGAGGTCAACAAACGTAGCACGAATACTAAGTAGGACTTATCTGAAATGACGGAGGGCTACGACAGGTTTTTCTGAAAACCTATTGCGTAATGAACTTGATATCGTTGTAGAATCAAATGATTTTAAAATGGAGTGTTATTGAGGCTTTTCCAGTTTTGCTAAAGGAGTCACTCCCGGTGAAGGGATCGTCGGTCCTTTCCTCGTCGAATGAGGTGCGGGATATATCATATATATCACCGTGCAAAGCAAAAACTCTTAAAAGCCATCAAAAGACAAACCGAGTGTGTAGCATCTGCCAGTTATTGCTAAAGGAGTCACTCCCGGTGAAGGGATCTCGGTCCTTTCCTCATCGAATAAGGTGCAGGATATATCACATATACCTCTGTGCAAAGCAAGAACTGTAGCTACCATTTTTTATTTTGAAATTCGATTCGACAACATCTTTATGTTTCTTTTACTTTCATTAATCACATTAATGAAGTTCCATCATTTAAGTACCTAAACATCAGAGATAAATACGACGTACACTTATGCCATCCGCATTCGCCTCGATGTCCCCTCGTGCACCGTTAGGTTAGGTGACTAACGGCAGAGCAGGGCAGGGCTAGCGCGGGTGTAAAACATAAGTAACGTCTATATAATATATCATATATACTATATACAGTATTTATCACAGAACATCACATGATCACATCACAGATATCGCAGCAGAAGAATCATATGAAACATTGGATATACTAGGACGTCCGTGTTTTCAATACGAGCCAGTATAAAACATGGATTCCATGGTCGCGATGAATAGCCAAACCCACACCCCTAGACCCCTACGAGAGCGGCAAGCAACCCTACCAATTCTAGAGTTAGGAGACCCGGACTCAACTTCTCGAGTTGGTCTCCTACTGGACTCCAGAACCCGGTTACTTGTGCTCCCCTCCTTGGGTCTATCCTAGTGCGGAAAAGTAAATAATATACAAAGGGTGACATCTTCCGCAACCTGGAAGTGCCCCAATAAAAGAATATTACATACAAGTTTTTACATGAATGAAAATGAAAAACACTCATCTCACATAAAAAACCCCGGCTATTCAAACACGACGATCCAATATATCATATCCAGCAACACATAACATCACATGTCATAAACGTAAGTAAATATGCGCATCCCAATTTTCGTTGACATATAGCAACGAAACCGGCGATATCACATATTACACTTACAGTCGCAGAAAAGAAAGTGTAAAACTACAAAAGTTGGAATCCGCAATCTCTTTAGACATCGCATTCCTAATTAAATGAAATACTTAGACATCACATGCCTAACAATTATAAACCCCACATTTTAGTCTCATTATCGAAAACTCTTTTCAATATCAAGTCGAGCAATTCAGCAAGATTCCCGACATTCTGATCGAATGCTCGTCGCAAACTTTAGTAGGCGGCCGCACCCCCGATACCGTCGACGAAGTGCACCAAGGCGGAACACCGCTGCCACGAGCACCCGAACGGACGCTTTCGGTGACGGGGTTCTCCTACAGTCACTTGGTCGGGGCTATGGAGTGAGGCTGTCTATTAAGTTTACCCGGCGAGTCTCCGCGTACGCTACGTGATTGCGACGGACTTTTGATCGCATCAAAATTCCGTGGCAACCGATCAAGTGAGACTAAACTGCTATGTTTATAACTTTCATTCAGTTATTTCATAACTACTTGTGAATTCCAATTATTGTATCACATTCCGGATAAATAGAAAATGTTAAACTTTCCGATCGAACATTTAAACACCCAAGTTTTCCCGAAACAGATCAACACATGAAACAGGTTTAAAAACATTCACTTCGTGCCTCAGTACCAACGGTCCAGCCGTAGAAGGGTCAAGCCAACGCCTCACATGTGGCACGCCATACTGCCCCAAACCCTAAGGTTCAAAGGGCAGTTCAAGACGGTCACATAATCGAGTTAAGGTTTGTTGTCTTCTAGAGGGTCCATCGCGTTACTTGCACTACTTAGAACGACTTTAAACTACGGAAAGATCCAACACTTGGAAATTTCCCGACAGGGGAAAAGGTGGGTATTTATATCCGGTCGAATTTTTTAACATATTCTAAAATTACCCGGAAAAACACATAGACAAAGTTTGATAATCCGATCGAATATACGAACTCCCAATACAACCCAGAAAACTCAACTCTGGAGTGTAAGTTAAAAATTCCCAGAAAATACAGTATAACAATATAGGAATTACTGTGGAATTTAAAATGAATGATGGCTCCGTACAGCCGCGGAACCGCCGCACGAGCCATGCTCGTACCGCGGAACCGCCGCACGAGCATGCTCGTGCGGCGGAACCGCGACGGTTTGATTGATTTGGCCGGTCTAATTTCACAGTAACTCCTACAAACACCTGCTGATTTTTCTGCATATTTTTAATTCACAAAAATCCAAAATTTTCAAAAATGTACAGAGAGCAAGTTTTGTATTAGGGTTTCGGTTCGATCGGACTTCTAACTCCGTCTACGCATCGTCTAAGGCTCTAGCTAGGCTCTGATACCACTGTAGGGTTCCTAGGCACGCTAATGAGGTCTCACAAGGCATCAACCATGCCAATTTTAAATTTTACAAGTGCCGAGAAACCCTAATACGGATCGTTAACTAGATTTTAGGCGAAAAAGAAACTAGTTAACAACTTAACTAAAAGAAAGAGGCTACAACCTTTGTAGATCCGGTTCTCCACCTCCATGGCTCCGTGATGAAGTCCCCTCGCTGTCCATATCGGATTCCGGACTCTAGCGTCGGCTTCATCGGAGAAATGGGCGGGCTAGGTCGTCGACTTCGATGCCGAAGATGATCTACGTCGAGGCAACACTAGATCAAGCTCCAACTTCACCAAGTCAAGAAACTTGTGAAGAAAACACCCTATACTACTTGGCAAGAGGTAGAGGATGAAGAAATAGGAAGTGGGTTCACTTTAGAATTGGATTTCTCACTCTTTTTCCCTAGTTGCCATTGATGAAGGCAAGGTTTCTTCTTGAAGAAGAAGAAGAAGATGATGAAAGAATATGATAAGTTATTCAAAAAAGAAAATAATTGGAATACTTATCATACTCCAACCATGGTCAAGTGTAGAGAGTAAACTAGGGTTAGGTGAATGGTTAGGGTTAAGCATGAAGACAAAAATGGTGACTTAGTCAAAGCTTCATGAAGCTTCAATATCAAACAAAGAAAACCACCATTTTCTCTTAAGCTTTTCCATAATAAATAAATAAATAAATAGATATGAAAATCAAAACCCTAACCATTTAAATAACCATGGTTTAATCTTTACACAAACTCAAGTAAGCATGTATCATCAAACATGATACAATCAAGTGCACACAAAAATATATCACATATACAATGTGCACATCAAGTGAGAATATCCATTTAATGTGAACCAATACTAGTTAATGCTGAGTAATATATCAAATATATAATTATACATTAAATCGTCAAACCAACACTTGATTTAATGATCCGGTCATATCGCATATAACCGACTAGTATCTAATGTATCGGCTTATCGAATCAATCCTCGATTCGATAACTAGGTTATATCGCATACAACCAATCGATACAATTATCGCGAGAATAGAATACGGTATCACATACACGCATTATTCTCGGTCCCGCACATATCTCATATGCGCTCCTATTTCGTTTCGCTTGAGCCAGGAAACCTCTGTGTAGGACTCTAAAGACTCGTCAATACGCCAGCAGCAGGTGATGATCATATCAAGCACCCACAAGCCGCAAGCGGTCTGCTAAACGTAACGGCCACCCGGGTATTGAGCGATCAGAAGATCGACGAGCAAGCCCGCTCACACTCCTGTGAATCCAACCAGTAACACTTACCGTACAGTCCGGTCTCGTCGTCTGATATGTCGGATATCTCGCCTAGGGGTGGTAAACGTCAGACCCCAATAGCTCGATAAGTCGTGTCGATATGAGGTCTATAACATTTCGAGAAACTACTGGTAACACTTACCAGTAAATCTCTTCAACCCTGGCCAGGGATTTCCGGTTATAACCAATCGAACACAGCGCAAGATCAACTCCCTATACCGGGAGAGACGAATCCCCTCCTATCGCTCATTGTCTCCATGTGATTCGGGACTGTACCCAAAAACCACCGTTTTGCACGCCCTCTTGGATGTGGTAAGGTGGAAATCAAAGCACAGTGGGAACCACACAAGACTCTATGACGATCTCGGGTCAACAGACTACTCTGTACCAGTGTCACCAGAGTACTGCCATCTGACGTAAGGTATAACACCATCTGGGAGTTCTCGCCGAGTCCGTCCAGTGTACCCAGTCTCCACTGAGCACCCGTATATCATCTCTGATGTCAAACACCAATGGATATGGGATCATCCATCGCCCATCTGTATGGGTCGAGAAGGTATACGCTAGTCTACTCTGGTATATCGATGCCCTGTCTCGATATACCCACGACTAGGGACCTTGAAGGATGTACTTATGGACTTCCATGTCCCCACTAGTATGATCCGCATCAGGTAGTCAAGTACATATCCTAAGGGCTTTACCAACATGTAAAAGAGAGACAATTAGTATACACGTCAAGGTAAAGAGTAACCAGATCGCATACTATCATGTCGAGCAAGAAAGTCCTCCCTATATATGACCCAGCATCCACTACAATATACATCCTATGTACAGTAATGGCCTCTAGGGCATACATATAACTAACAGCATGCATCAACAAGCATGACACAAAAATATATATCACATATATATTAAGTGTGCAATAGTGAGAAAAAGAAATGCATAAGTGAGATAATATTAGTTAATGTAAACTAGAATATCAAATATACAATTATACATTAAATTATTAAATCAACACTTGATTTAATAATCCAGTTATATCATATATAACCGACTAATATCATATGTATCAACTTATCGAATCAACAGTTCGTTCGATAACCCGGCTATATCACATATAACCGATCGATACAAATATCACGAGAATAGAATACGGTATCACATATTCGTATTAATCTCGGTCCCGCACATATCATATATGTACTCTTACTTCTTTTCTCCTGAGCCAGGAAACCTCTGTATAGGACTCTAAAGACTCGTCAATACGCCAGCAGTAGGTGATGATCATATCAGTCAGCCACAAGCCGTCAGCGGTACTAGCTAGACGTAACGACTATCGGGGTATTGAGCGATCAGAAGATCAACAAGCAAGCTTGTCTAAACTCCCGCAAAGCCTTCCAGTAACACTATCGTACAGTCTGGTCTCTTCGTCTGATATGTCGCATATATAGTCTAGGGATGGTAAACTTCATACCCCAGTTACCGATAAGTCGTGCCGATGTGAGGCTCATAACAGGCCGAGAAACTGCTGATAACACTAACCAGTAAATCTCCGTATTAGCCCAGGCCAGGGACTTCCTGTTATAGCCAATCGAGCACAGCGCAACATAAACCCCCAATACCGGGAGAGACGAATCCCCTCATATCTCTCTTTTCCTCCATGTGACTCGGGACTGTACCCAAAAGCCATTGTTTTTCACGTTCTCTTGAACGTGGTAAGGTGGAAATCAAAGCACAGTGGGAATCACATAAGACTTTATGACGATCTCGGGTCTACAGACTAACCTGTACCAGTGACACCAGAGAACTGCTATCTGATGTTAGGTATAATACTAACTAGGATTTCTCGGCGAGTTTTTTCAGTATACCCAGTCTCCACTGAGCACTCGTATGCCATCTATGATGTCAAACACCAATGAATGTGGGATCATCCATCGCCTATCATATGGATCAAGAAGCGTATACGCTAGTCTAATCTGGAGTATCGATGCCCTGTTTCGATACACCCTCGACTAGGACCAATTGAAGGATGAACTCGTGGACTACCCTGGCACGACTAGTATAATCTCCATCATAGTCCTGGTAGTTAAGTACACATCCTAAGGGCTTTATCAACATGTGAGAGCATGACAGTATCACAATACAAGTCTACATATTAAGACAAAGAGCAACCAGATAGCATATTATCATGTTGAGCATGAAAGTCCTCTCTCTATATGTCCAAGCATGCACTATAATATACATTATATGTACAATAATGGCCTCTAGGGCATATGCATAACTAACACGAACACCTATCATACTCGAAGAATTCCTCAAGCATATTCTTAAAGACGGAGACGGTGACGATGATGAGGAAAATCACTCATCAGAAGAAATGGAAGACCGTGTAGCAAGTTGCCATATGGTCTCTCACTTATCGTTATATGACGAAATGTTAGGAATATGTATGCCCTAGAGGCCATTATTGTATGATATAGTGGATGCTTGGACATATATAGAGAGGGCTTTCTTGCTCGACATGATAGTATGCTATCTGCTTTCTCTTTATCTTAACATGTACACTTGTATTATTATACTGTCTCTCTGATACATGTTGATAAAACCCTTATGATATTTTCTTGACTACAAGGACTATGATGCAGATCATACTACTGGGACTTATATAGTCCACAAGAACATCCTTTAACTGTTCCTAGTCGAGGGAGTATCGAGATAGAGCATCAATATTCCAGAGTAGACTAGTGTGTACGTTTCTTGACCTGTAGGGGGTGATGGTTGATCCCATAACCATTGGTGTTTGACATCAAAGATTGTACACAGGTGCTCATTAGAGAATGGGTACACCGAACATGACTCGGAGAGAACTCCAAGATGGTACTATACCTATCGTCAGATAGTAGTTCTCTGGTGACACTGGTACAGGTTGTCTGTGGACCCGAGATCATTATAGTGACTTGTGTGGTTCCCACTGTGCTTTGATTTCCTCCCAACCACAGCTCAATGGAGTCATGCAAATATGTGGATTTTGGGTACATTCCCGAGTCACATGGAGATAGTGAGCGACAAGAGGTGTTTCTTCTCTCCCGGTATTGGGAGTTGATGTTATGCTATGCTCGATTGGCTATAATTGTAAGTCCCTGGCCAGGACAGATAAGATTTTCTGGTAAGTGTTATCAGTAGTTTCTCGAACCGTTATGAGCCACACATCGGCATGACTTATCAAGTTACTGAGGTCTAGCAATTTTACTCCTAGACTCGATATGCGACATATCAGACGAAGAAATCGGACTGTACGGTAAGTGTTACTTATAGGTTTTATGGGAGTGTGGACAAGCTTGCTTGTTGATCTTCTAATTGCTCAATACCTGGGTAGCCGCTACGTCCAGCTAGTACCGCTAACAGCTTATGGATAATTGATGTGATCATTACCTACTGCTGGCGTATTGACGAGGTTTTAGAGTCCCACACAGAGATTTCCTAGTTCAAGCGAAACGAAATAGGGCACATATGCTGATATGTGCGGGTGGCTGATTAAATACGAGTATGTGATACCGTATTCTAATCTAGCGACATTTGATATCGGTTAGGTTATATGTGATATGACCAGATTATTGAATCAAGTGTTGATTTGATAATATGATATACAGATAAATGATATTAGTCGGTTATATATGATATAACCTGATTATTAAATCAAGAGTTGATTTAATAATTTGATTTATATTTATATATGATATAATTATATATTAACTAATATTATTGCTCACTAATTATTTTCTTCTCTTTACACACACACACATACACACACACACATATTATGAAGCATGGATTTTCTATTTTTAGAAAATAGAGAAATGAGTTGGAAAATGGGAAGATATTTGTAGTATGGGTGATGCATGGCTTTAACATTTGTTTATTCATTTGCCATCACTAATGAAGCATGGTTTTGTATTTTATTAAAAATAAATTCATACTTCAATAAGTGATGATATGGGTAAGCCATTCTTCACTTAATTTTTTCTTCACTTGGTTTTTGAGAAAAACTCTAGCTCTCTCCATTTTCATCTTCTTCTTCCTCCAAGCCCTAACCCTCACATGAGTTGTGATCCCTAGGGCTTGTGATAATTCTACGTGAGCTAAAAACCCTACTTCATCATCCTATTTTTGATTATCCATATAGATTAGGGTGTTTCCCTTCACTAATAGTAGATTAGTGAAGAGGTAAGTTGAACTAGAAAAGCTTCATGGTGGATCATCTTCGGCCTCAAAGATCGCGAAGCAAGCTCATACATTTCTTCAACTGGAGCCAAGAGAAGTCGTTGGGACTACTACCCGGAGCTATAAAAGTGAAGGACTTGGTCTACAAATGTTATATTCTCCATCACATAGATTAGTTCTTTCTTTATCATATGTTAAACCCTAATACTCTAGTTAGATTCTAGGTTAGTGTAGTTTAGCACCCCAAAATTTTTTAAATTGCATGCTTGATGCCGGTATAAACCTTGTGGTGGTGCTAGGACACACTTTCACGAAGAAGCATCCCCAGCGTTAGAAAGCGACGTGGAGGAACTAGGGACAGAATCGACGCTAAAATCCCCGAAACTGCTAGAAAAAGACCCGATTGAAAGGATGCTAAATGATGCCTTTCAAAAGAGAAGATGACAAAGAACACGAAACGGTTATATACGAAAATGCCAAGCGGCAACGTCTAAAAAAAATCTGCGACGATGACGGGTCATGAGGTTCTGCGGACAAATCAAAGCACGCCTGCGACAAATATGAGCAGGACTAAACCTGAGAAGCGGTTCGCAAAAGCCCAGTCCATAGGGATGAAACTTCCACCGCTTCTGATGTACACTCCTGGGGTCCCGTATATCGACGTAGGAGAATTACATCTAAAATACTGCCTGTAGCATCGAAGGGTGGCCCACCCAATTGAGGAATTCAATGCCTTCAAGAAGAAATGGCAAGAATATGTGCCCATCAAAAACACTTCAAGATGGAGAAGCATGAAGCTCGCACTCGTCAACGTGAAGTGCACAAGAAGAACACGCTTAAAGAAACAACTGGCAACTGTCATATGGTTAGTACTAGTTCGGAGAAGAAAAACCTCAAGTTCTCACCTTCGGGAGCAATTCCCAGAATGAAATACCCCTTGACTCTCTCTTTGAAAATTCCGCCTTGGAGAAACAAGAGGAGGAGAAGAATGCGAAAACATTCAGCTGTATAACTATATGCTATATAAGAAGAACCTCGGACCTGCAAACAAAGGCTTGAACAAAAAAGACAAAGGGAAAGGGAAGATACCTGAGAAAATCACATTTGATGAAGAACTCATCAAAGAACTCGCCGTAAAGGACCCACCTAAGAAAAACAGGTAGAATACAATATCCTTACACATCTGAGGAAAATATTCTCACAACTGAGCATACTGGATGCTCTCCTCCTGTCTAAAGAGGCACGAGATTCCCCGATCAAGGCCTTACAAGAGCCAGATCAATTCCAAGATTTTCTCGCAGAAGAGGAGATGAAAGATGAACTGGTACAAGTCCACACGGTTGATATTACATTCAGCGATGAGGTTCTACTCCTCAGTACGTGCGAACATAATCGATCGCTATATGTTACCAGGTATTGCCATGACATCAAGATAGAGAAAATCCTTGTCAACAACGGATCACCTGTCAATCTTCTCAATGTAAGAGTGCTGAAGGAAATATGCATGAATGTTCAACACCTTTCCTTAGATAAAATTACCATCTCTGGGTTTGATTCACAGTCATCACGGATGCTGGGGTTTGTAATACTCACGCTACGCTTCGGGCTCCTCGTCACTGACATCAAATTCCATTTAATTGATGCCAAAACATGCTACAACGCCCTACGTGGCAGGCCCTGGTTACACGAGTACAATATCATCCCCTATACACAACATCCGTGTATAAAGTATTTCAAGAATGGCTCGGAGTACACCGTCATGGGAGAACACAATCTATTCTCGGTAAATGAAGCGTGAAAGTATGAAGATGCGAAATACTTTATGCCGGACTCTGAGGATACTGAAAGGTGCCACAAGCCAGATAATAAACAAAAATCCGCGGCCACCATCTCGATCTTTGGAAGATATACCAAGGAAGATGAGCGAATAGTCTACTCGGGGCAATCTCAAAAGGAAAAAAATAAGATCTGGCCATCGACCCCTATCTTGGTTTTTGGCAGTGACTCCAAGGACTAGACCAATGCAGTGTTCTACATCCTCCCGTCGATGTAGACTCTTGTCGAAATGGATCGGAGTCTACAAATTATGATGACTTCGCCTCAATATTATAAGGAACTTGATGTGCTCGATTCATATAGAGTACAAGAACTGCAAACTTTCTATGTGCCTCCTAGGCGAAGAGCTGAAAAAGCGATCCTCTTTTACAAATTTACGGAAACCAAGGTCGAAAAAGAAGTCCGTTATGGTGCCCCCTTGACAGGTTCAAGCCTATTTGTATGCTAAGATATTACGGGGAGTGATTAAAGGAACTGTTAAAGCCCGAAGGCATACCTTTTGAATAGACGGTTCGAAATGCCTAATTCTACAAAAAGATTTAGGTTATTCTTGGGACTTAATAAAAGAAGCCCAACGGGAAGATGGAAACAACTGGGCTCATATATGTTAGGTCCAAGAAACGGAAGAAAATTTTCTGCTGCCATGTCATAAACAGATTGAGTGAAGAAGAAAACGCTCTTCCTAACAGCCGTGATGACAAATCGGAGCAAGATCCCGCCGTGAGAACGTTAAGTCCGTCGCTCGAAGAACAAATTGACAAGTTAATAAAATAAATTTTCCAAGCAATCCAAGACAACCACATCCGTGAAATGGCCTTAAATGAAAAGGCCAAGACACAACGTCTCAGTTAGCAGTCAATAGAAGAAGTAGACTATGCTGCTCTTCATCCACAACCCGCTTGGTACTTGCGTGAAAAAGAAATATTCCGAAGTAAGGGTAAAAATAAGGCGAAGAACGCAAATAACGTTCAATGACAACAAAGCAAGTCCAAGACGCCGTTTAATCGAGAAAATATGGGTTGAAGCCCGTCTTTTATAAAGAAGATGGGTCAAAAATATTCCTTCCCTCGAGGCAGGGCAGGGAAAATATTCAACCTTATCGTGAAGCACCAAATGATGATGCTTCTGGAATCTCGGCACCCAGAACAGGTAAGTGAGGTCCATCATCCAGATTATTGCTCCGATCATCGAGTAATAAGCCATCCCCTTGAGAACTGTTTCATATTCAAAGACTGGGTGGAGGGTCATTACCAGCGAAGAAGGTTTATATTATCCGATAGGTGGAGGTTAACCCCTCCACAAAAGCATGAGCCAAAGAATACCTATACCGTCAGGAGAGGACCGGTGCGACCGTGGAAATAGAAGCAGACTCGCACCTGTCATATGATAACACTCTTAAAAGTGGGAGGGTGCGAGAATATGATTGACCATTTCGGATGCTTCGCAAATGAAGAGGATGATGAGGAGATATCAGAATTTCCACCGGCACCAAATGAACTGGAGGATAGGATACATACTATGGTGGACAACCTAAGAAAAATCAACTTAGGAAAGGAAGATGATCCAAGGCCGACGTTTATCAGTGAGCAGCTATCTAAAAACTAATTAGCCATAGTGGAAGACGTGCTTATGCAATACAAAGACTGCTTCACCTGGAACTACTCTAAAATGTCTGGTTTAGATACAGAAGTGGCGGTACACAAACTGTTCAAACCACCAGACATAAAGCCAGTCAAACAGGCACCAAAAAAGATGCAGCTCGAACTTGAGATGAGTATCAACGCCGAAGTCAAGAAATTAATCGACTCCAGCTTCATCCAGGAAGTTCAATATCCCGACTGGATTGCCAACTTCATTCCGATGATGAAGAAAAATAGGAAAGTTCGCATTTGTGTGGAATTTTGGGACTTCAACAAAGCTTGTCCGAAAGATGACTTTCCATTACCTGTTAGCGAGTTAATGATCGATAACACGTCCAATCATGAAGTCTTTTTCTTCATGGATGGATCTTCAGTATATAACCAGATAAAGATGGATCCTGAAGACTAGAAGCATACCGCCTTCTGGACTCTGTTAGGCCTATTTGGCTACAAGGTGATGCCTTTCGGTTTGAAAAATGCCAGAGCCACATATTAAAGAGCCATGACAAAGATCTTGATGATCTCATACACAAGATCGTCGAATGCTATATCGATGACCTTGTGGTCAAGAGAAAATCTCATGAGGAATATTAGGAACACCTTAAAATTGTGTTCCAACATCTTCGGAAGTATAATATGAAGATAAAACATTTAAAGTGCGCATTTGGAGTTTCCTCAGGCAAATTCCCTGGCTTCATCATACGCCACCGAGGTATCGAAATTGATCCCCCAAAAATCAAGGAGATTATAGAAATGCCTTCGCCAAGAACCCTCAAACAACTGTGGTCTCTCCAAGGAAAGCTCGTATATATTCGGCGGTTCATAGCCAACCTCTCCGGAAAATGTCGTCCCTATAGCCATCTAATGAAGAAAGGGATCCCGTTCGTCTGGGATTAGAAGCGCCAAAACGCGCTGTAAGTCCACGTTGCTCACCCCGGTTCTTACGGGGAGGCGAAAACGGCGAAAAACAATTTTTGGCGCAAAGGCAACATGGACTAAAAATAGGATCTTTGCTAAACTACAAACTAGCAAACTACTTGAGGTTCTATCTACTATGTCATAGAGATTATACCTCACGATACCGGTCCTTCGGGGCTTCATTCCACTGTCCTGCTCGTCCATCCATGCTCCGAGGAGCGATCCGGATCTTGGTCACCTCCGCGGCCTTCTTGAGTCGAAGACGATCCACCCGAGAGTTGTGCTCCGAGCTCCACCTCGAGCCGAGGCAACTAGGGCAACAAGATCGCTAGTCTTGATGTCCTGGGTTGTGTAGAAGTAGTAGATGGATGTTTTTATCTATTTGGATCCTTTTTTCTCTCAACACATGAAATCAAAGGAATTTTCAAGAGGAGGAAGAAGAAGGAGAACAACCATGGAGCTTTTCTTTTTCTTCTCAAGAGTGAGAATGAGAAATGAGAAATGAATTGTTAACTAAAGAAAAAGCACCATGGTTGCAATAATACACCAACATCATCATGACTAATCTTTTCATGATAAATTTGATGGCAACAATTGAATTGACCATTTTCAAATCCAAAAATAAAAACAAAACCAAAGAAAACTCTAGACCTCTCATGAAGGTCCAAGTCAACTTTGGTCAAACGGTCAACAAAGTCAAGTATGGTCAAATGGTAAAAGCAATTAGCCATCACACAATTATCACTAAAAAGATTAGTAAATAATGTCCCCAGCTCATAATGGTTTTGACCGAACCAACTGCCAAAACCCTAATGATTCCGCCTCATAATGGTTTTGACCGAATCAACTGTCAAAAACCCTAATGAGGCACCTCCTTCTTCTTCGCTCCTCAATACTGTGCATACACACCCGCATCCGCATTCCGTAGAATGCGAATACACAGAAGACAAAACTAATCCATCCGTGCAATACTAGGATCCGACTTAAACCAAAGCCCACTAGTATTTCCTGCCCGAACAACATATGCACACAAGTGCACGTAAGTGATCGTAGTCCTGCCGTAAAACCATACGGCCTCTACACGTTTTGCTCAGTGCAGGGAAACTCTCTGTGTGTGACTCTAAAGACTCGACACTACGCTGGTAGTGGGTTTAACCACAGACCGCAAGCGGCACTAGCTGTACGTAACGGTCCCCAGGTAGATGTCGATAAGAAGGCCGATGAGGTAAACCCATTCGAACTCCTACTGAGCCTGTATGTGACAATCTCCGTACAGTCCGGTCCGTTCGTCTGAAAATATCGCATGGCGGGCCTAGGGGGTGGTAAACGTCGGTCCCCTAATAGCGGTACAAATCGTGTCGGAGTGTAGCCCAGAACATCCTGAGATAACACACCAAACCTACCAGTATATCTCGCTTGCCCTGGCCAGGGACTACTTGTGTAATGGCTCTCCTAGAAACAGCGAGATATCAACCCCCGATACCGGGAGAGACGAATCCTGTCTAACAGTCACTGCCTCCAAGTGCTTCGGGACTGCACCTAACTACTACCTGCTTGCACGACTCCTTTGATCCGTGGTAGGATAGTAATCTAAGTACTGTTGGAACACACTCGAGGCGAAGTGACAGTGTCAAGTCAGCGGACTAAGCTGTACTCTTGTCACCTGGGAACTGATAACTGACGATAGGTATAAAACCAACCAACAGTTCCCGACGAGTCCTGTCCAGTGTACTCGTAACCTAACGAGCACCCGCATACTATCTCCAGTACGACGTACTGATGGCTGTGGGACAGACCATCTCCCCTGCTGGGATGAGAAGCGCATACGCTAGTCTACTCCGGAGTATCGATGCCCTATCTCGATAGTCCTACGACTAAGGACCTGTATAAGGATGTGCTTATAGATTACCAAGCCCCCACAAGTGTGACTGCCATCACAACGCTGGTAATCAAGCAAAGATCCTAAGGGCTCTACTAATATGTATAAGCGATATGCTAAAAGAAAAACATGCACATATTGAAGTAGAGACAAACCAAGTAGCAAACTACCATTTTGAGCAAGATTGTCTACACAACTGTGAATATCCCAAGCTTCCATCAAGTAATATACAAACTAGTATGATACAGTAATGGCCTCTAGGGCATGTACACTAACAATCTCCCACTTGCACTAAGGCCATGTACTGGCGTATCGAAGATCTATCATCTCGATCAGCCGCTCGAATTGAGTCTGGGGTAGGGCCTTCGTGAGTGGATCTGCAGTGTTATCCTCCGAATCTACTCTCTTCACCTCGATCTACGATCTCCCTGATCAGGTGGTACCGCCTCAAAATGTGCCTGGACTTCTGATGGGACCTGGGTTCCTTCGCTAAAGCTATAGCGCCGTTGTTGTCGCAATACAGCGGTATTGGATCAACAATGGTAGGAACCACCTGAAGCTCCGTGAGGAACTTCTTCATCCAGACAGCTTCCTTTGCGGCATCGCAAGCAGCTATGTACTCCGCTTCCATAGTTGAGTCAGCAACGGTTTCCTGCTTCGAACTCTTCCAGCAAACCGCCCCTCCATTGAGGGTAAAGACATAACCCGACATGGACTTGGAGTCATCCTTGTCACTCTGGAAGCTGGAGTCAGCAAAGGCCTCGATCTGGAGGTCTTTTCTTCCATACACCAAGAACATCTCCTTAGTCTTTCTCAGGTACTTGAGAATGTTCTTTACCGCTATCCAGTGTTTCTCCCCTGGGTCCGACTGATACCGGCTTACAACGCTCAATGCGTATGCTACATCTGGTCTGGTACATAACATCGCATACATTATAGAGCCTACCGCAGAAACGTACGGAATAATAGACTTGCGATCCCTTTCCAAATTAGTCTTGGGAGACATCTCTTTGGAGAGGGTGATCCTGTGACAAGCCGGTAAATTACCGCGCTTGGAATCTTCCATATTGAATCTTTTTAGTATGGTGTCGATGTACCTGGACTGTGAAAGTCCCAACATCCTCTTAGATCTATCACGATAGATCTGGATCCCCAGAATGTAGTTGGCATCGCCCAGGTCTTTCATGGAGAACCTCTGTGATAAGAATCCTTTGACTGACTGTAGCATAGGAATATCATTTCCTATTAGGAGAATGTCATCCACGTACAAGACGAGGAATACCACAGTTCTCCCTACAATCTTACTGTAAATGCATGGTTCATCTGGGTTTTTGATAAAGTCGAATTCCTTGACAGTATCATCAAAGCAGATGTTCCAACTCCGCGATGCCTACTTCAGTCCATAGATGGACTTGAGCAACTTGCACACTTTACCGCTGCTCCCACTCTGAATGAATCCCTCCGGCTGATCCATATAGACGCACTCTTCTAAATTTCCATTTTGGAGAGCCGTCTTTACGTCCATCTGCTAGATTTCATAATCGTGGAAAGCAGCAATGGCAAAAAGGATCCGAATGGACTTGAGCATAGCCACTAGAGAAAAGGTCTCATCATAGTCCAAACCAGGTCTTTGACGAAAACCCTTTGCAACAAGTCTAGCTTTATAGGTTTCAACCTGCCCATCTACACCAATCTTCTTTCTGAAGATCCATTTGCAGCCTACGGGTTTTACCCCTTCTGGAGCAAAGTCCAAAGTCCAAACTTTGTTGGTGTACATGGACTCCATCTCGGTCCGCATTGCATCCAGTCATTTTACCGAGTCACCGCTCTGAATGGCTTGCTGGAAGCTAGTAAGCTCACCATAATCAATAGTGCAATCCTCTCTATCCCCGTCTATGAGAAAACCGTAGTATCTCTCGGGCGGATGAGACTGCCTACTACTCCTGCGGAGTGGCGCTGGGATGTCCGGTTCTCCTGAACTTTCTGGTTCCACTAAGGTTTCAGTAATAGCTCGTGGTACTGGAATTTCTTCCAGTTCTATTGCACTCCCACTTATCTGGTTTTCCAAAAACTCAGTTTCCAAGAAGTGGGCATGACGAGAAACAAAAACCTTTTGTTCCTCTGCGTAATAGAAAAGATACCCCTTGGAGTTCTTTAGGTATCCCACAAACATACACTGTACTGAGCGTGCCTCGAGTTTGTCCACAAGCTGCTTTTTGACAAAAGCTGGACATTCCCATGTCTTAATGTGCTTAAGATAGGGTTTCTTCCCACACCACATCTGATATGGTGTAGTAGGCATAGTCTTAGTTGGAACTCGGTTCAAAAGGTATGCAGCTGATTCTAGCGCATAATTCCAGAAAGATCGTGGTAATTCAGCCTTACTCAACATGGAACAAACCATATCCAATAGGGTTCGATTCCGCCTTTCCGATACACCATTGTGTTGTGGTGTGTATGGAGGAGTAAGCTGAGAGAGAATTCCATTCACTTTTAAGTAGTCTAGAAACTCGGCACTCAAGTATTCACCACCTCGATCAGATCTCAGTGTCTTGATACATTTGCCTGTTTGTTTTTCAACTTCATTCTTGTATTCCTTAAATTTCTCAAAGGCCTCGGATTTATGCTTCATCAAGAAGACATGTCCATACCTAGAGAAATCATCTGTGAAAGTAATGAAATATGAATAACCACTTCGCGCATGTGTAGACATTGGACCACACACGTCACTGTGTATGAGTACCAAGAGCTCGCTTGCTCTTTCTTCGTGTCCAGTGAACGGAGTCTTTGTCATCTTTCCCATGAGACAGATTCACAAGTGGCATAAGACTGATACTCGAACGGATCTAAGTATCCCTCTTTATGTAACTTTGTCAGCCGTGTCTCATTAATATGACCCAGTCTACAATGCCATAAGAAAGCCTGATTTAATTCCGGAGACTTTCTTTTAAATGTGTTCTGGACACTGAAAACCTGAGCTTGATTCAATACGTATATCCCGTTTTTCATTGTACCTGACCCAATCAGAACTTGATTTAGGTGGATGTTGACTACATCGCTTACAAAAGTAAAATCATATCCTTCCTTAGAAAGTAAGGATACAGATATGATATTACAAGTCGCACCTGGTACATAAAAACAGTCACGCAGAATCAATATCTGCCGAGTTGTCAGTCCAAGATGATATTCCCCTACAGATTCAGCGTACATGCTCATTCCGTTAGCAACCCTGAGAGTCATATCACCTATCTTGATAACCTTATGGTTTCTTAGAGCCTGTAACGAATTACAGATGTGAGATCCTGATCCAGTATCCAATACCCAGGATGTAGGGTTAACTGACATACAGTTCTCTATTACAAACACACCCGAAGCCGAAACCACAACATGCTTCGAATCCTGGCTACTGGCTTTGCTAGCCCTGCAATCCTTCTGCCAATGTTCATTCCCGTAACAATACGAACGTCCCTCTTTTACTAAATCCATTTCCGAAACTTCTGCCCTTCCCTTTCCTTCTACTTCCCTGGTTTCTTTCATGGTAGAAGGTAGAGACTGTAGAATCAAGTCAGCATCTGACCCGTTCTTCAACATGGTCTTCAGGTCTGTGAGCTCAAAATAGCTAGTCTCTGTAAGGACGTTGCCCCCTACAGATGACCCGATAGCCAACCTCGCTGGAAGCAATTCGTTCGAGGTCTCATATCTTGCGATACGAGATTGCTCTCCATATAAATCTTTGTTATGGAGGAAGATAGAAACTAAGTCCATCTTCTCGTGCTGCCTCTGGTATCCACCATCAACTGAGGCTAACACGAGGCACTTGGCTTTCGCACAGTCTTTTTCCGATGTCTTACGGATATCAATATCCATGACAGGGGAAACTGGTCTTGAGACAGCAGGGGTTGGATTAGTTAAGAGGTGTCCCAGCATGTCATGGGCAATGGACATCTGGACAGACCTTTGCCAGTCATAACAGTCAGATTCAGTCATTTTATTATCTAGATGTAACCTAGGTGTGGTCACTGGGTCGCTGCAATTAAAAGAGAGAGAAAAAAATACTCAGCATGATGCTTTTGCAAGTTTAGATTGGTTTTTAATTTATCTAAACAGGATGGCTCCCACTGTCTCTCGAATCCCTCCTCAAACCATAAAGGAAGAATTAGTCGGGATCAATCTCACCGTACAATACTTGCTTAACCGTTCAGCCAGGCCAATGTCGGTACTTCGAAGGAGGTTTTCCAACGCTTTCGCGAAGTTCCTTAATTTAAGAACCTCTTTTCCCTGGGGGCGTAGCCCCACTAACACCTTTCTAGACACTTACTTGGTTTATAGCATTGATCGTTAAGTGAGAAAGTTTCCGAGGAGTAGCATATACTCACAGTAGGATCGGGATCCAAATATCATCGCGTGACAAAACTGAAGGAATCCTACCAGAATCATCACACTCCAAATGGTATGCAGCGCTAGCAAGTTTCAGTTTCTTTAGAAACTCCCAATGTGGATTTTTGCCCAATGCTCTTATGACCTTGACTTTGGCCAACAAATCACAAGTCACATGTCAAGTTCTACCCGTCATTCTTCAGGTTAATTTGAACCCACCCGTACCTACCCTTAACTTTGGACAACAAGGCAGTACGACTGTCCCAAACCAACGCATCTATCTATGCTGCATAAGAATACCCAATAGCTACCAAACACTGTGCCTTGACTTTGGTCAACAAACACAGCTTGAATACTACTTACTATCCATATGAAATGACGGAGGGCTATGAATGGTTTTGGCGAAACCGTGAACGTAGCGAACTTGATATAATCGATGGAACGAGATAGCTTTTAAAAGGAGTGGTTCAAGCTCCGCGTTTAAAAGTTGGTTTTTGAAAAGAACCGAGTGGTTTTGAAAGTGTTCCAACGACTTTTACTTGGTTTATTTTCTTGCATTAATTTTAATGCATCCCATCATTTAATCCTACCATTGCAGAAAACAACGAAAATATGACTTATGCTTATGCCATCCGCATTCGCCACGGGGTCCCGCCATCACCCGTTAAGTTACTTAACTAACGACAGAGCGGGGGCTGGACTAGCGCGGATGCAAAACATAAACAATGCCTAAATAGATATCATATATAGATATATACATTCATCAGATGCAATGATAGCCATTCTAGATCACAGATAAACACTTTGGATATACTAGGAATCCGCGATTCGTTCGAGCCTGCAACGAAAAGAGGATTACACGGTCGCGATGAATAGCCAAAACCCACCGTAGACCCCTACGGGTGCGGAAAACTACCCGCCAGGTACGCGAAGCGAAGCAACCTCCCTCAACAACATGAGTAGGCCACTCGGCACTTCGAGATACCCAGTAGTTTCTGCACCCCACCTTGGGTCTATCTTAGGAGCAATAACAGTAAAAGAAATTATACAATGGCGGCTACAACCTCATCCCGGATGTGCGGCCATAAAATAATATTACATCAATTACAAATTTTACATTGAATGAAAGAAAAAGAAACTCTCATCTCACATCCACCCGGCTATTCATCCGCGACAATCCAATGAGTTCATATACACAAACCATCAACATTACAGATCACAAATATGTATAACCCCTACTAATCGACGTATAGCGATTAGCAGACGTTCAATACATATATCACATCACAGATAATATCCATTAGCCAAAGTCTACGGAATTTCGATCAAAATACGGATTTGTAACCACCCCAAACATAAATTTGTTTTCTGGTAATTCTGGGTAGAAACAAAATATACTAAAAATCCCAAAACCTCCAACTAAGTACACTGCAGCAAAAATGGTCCACGGCCGAGTCAACTCAGCCGCGGATCCGCGGCAAGTAGCTTGTTCTTGCCACGAATCCGCGGCACTTTGATCGAGTCACTGGATCGTTTTTGTTCTGTGTCTTTAGAAAACCCTGAGCCGATTTTTCATATATGTTAAATTATTTTTAGAGCATTATAAAAAATCGGCAGAAACATGGTTTTTCCGGACGTGTTTTGCTATTTTTTTCCGATCGAAATTCTAAATACTTTGCTAATAAGCTAGTTTGTGTTTAGCTAGGCTCTGATACCACTGTAAGTCCACGTTGCTCACCCCGGTTCTTAAGGGGAGGCGGAAACGGCGAAAAACAATTTTTGGCGCAAAAGCAACATGGACTAAAATAAGGATCTTTGCTAAACTACAAACTAGTAAACTACTTGAGGTTCTAACTACTATGTCATAGAGATTATACCTCACGATACCGGTCCTTCGGGTCTTCATTCCGCTGTCCTGCTCGTCCATCCATGCTCCGAGGATCGATCCGGATCTTGGTCACCTCCGCGGCCTTCTTGAGTCGAAGACGATGCACCCGAGAGTTGTGCTCCGAGCTCCACCTCGAGCCGAGGCAACTTGGGCAACAAGATCGCTAGTCTTGATGTCCTGGGTTCTGTAGAAGTAGTAGATGGATGTTTTTATCTTGGATCCTTTTTCTCTCAACACATGAGATCAAAGGAATTTTCAAGAGGAGGAAGAAGAAGGAGAACAACCATGGAGCTTTTCTTTTTCTTCTCAAGAGTGAGAATGAGAAATGAGAAATGAATTGTTAACTAAAGAAAAAGCACCATGGTTGCAATAATACACCAACATCATCATGACTAATCTTTTCATGATAAAGTTGATGGCAATAATTGACTTGACCATTTTCATATCCAAAAATAAAAAGAAAACCAAAGAAAACTCTAGACCTCTCAAGAAGGTCCAAGTCAACTTTGGTCAAACGGTCAACAAAATCAAGTATGGTCAAATAGTCAAAGCAATTAGCCATCACACAATTATCACTAAAAAGATTAGTAAATAATTTCCCCGGCTCATAATGGTTTTGACCGAACCAACTGCCAAAACCCTAATGAGTCCGCCTCATAATGGTTTTGACCGAATCAACTGTCAAAAACCCTAATGAGGCACCTCCTTCTTCTTCGCTCCTCAATACTGTGCATACACACCCGCATCCGCATTACGTAGAATGTGAATACACAGAAGACAAAACTAATCCATCCGTGCAATACTAGGATCCGGCTTAAACAAAAGCCCACTAGTATTGCCTGCCCGAACAACATACGCACACAAGTGCACGTAAGTGATCGTAGTCCTGCCATAAAACCATACGGCCTCTACACGTTTCGCTCGGTGCAGGGAAACTCTCTGTGTGGGACTTTAAAGACTCAACACTACGCTGGCAGTGGGTTTAACCACATACCGCAAGAGGCACTAGCTGTACGTAACGGTCCCCAGGTAGATGTCGATAAGAAGGCCGATGAGGTAAACCCATCCGAACTCCTACTGAGCCTGTATGTGACAATCTCCATACAGTCCGATCCGTTTGTCTGAAAATATCGCATGGCGGGCCAAAGGGGGTGGTAAACGTCAGTCCCCTAATAGCGGTACAAGTCATCCCGGAGTGTTGATCGCACGCTTTTGGCGTGTCGGAAGTTCAAAATTCTAAAGTTTACCGTGATCAGGACGGTGTCGCTATGCAGCTAGCCGGTTGAGCACGGGTCGATCCACATGGAGATGGTTGTATGTCCTTTCTTATTTTAGACGAGTCAATAAAGAATGAGTATGTGTTTGTTCGATTCTAACCTATGTGTATTTATTTGCAAGTATAAAGTTGTTAAGAAAAAGATACGAGATTGTAAGCTAAAGAAATTCGTACTCAAAACCTTTGAGCCGAGTCTTGACCAATTGAAGCTAAAGCAATCGGCAACAACGTGGATTAGGGGATTTAAGCGCGGTATTCGTGGAATACGGCTTATTTACCCTTGTCCTTCCGTTCTTGTCTCTTGCTTTCGCCTCCGGCCAAACCGAACGCAACCGGTCGCGGTTAGGAATCACCGTTACCTTGTCAGGGTAGGGTGCCTAACGGAGCGCTTGCGTATGGTTTGGGCGGAGTTCAATGGAAAATAACGGGAAAAGGAAATGAGAGAGAAGATATTAACTTACAATACCGTATTTCATCTTAACAACAATAATTACAACCATTCACAAAATGAACAAAAGAGAGCAAAAGAAAAGGACAAAGAAAAGAAAAGATTACAAGTAATTAAGTGCATGAATATAAATTGCAAGAAAGTAAAGCAAGGTAATAAAAAGCAAGTAATAAAAAGCGATAAAAAGACAAAGAAAGTAGAACTCAAGACAAGCATGGGATCAATAGCCAACCCTTAAACTTGCAAGCTCAATCAAGAGGTTGCAAGATCAAGAGAAGGGTAGAGAACGCATGTGAATTGAAGCGCTAATTCCATAAGAAAATACGACCTTTGAGATCAATAACTAACCCTTAACCATTCAAGCTCAATGAAGAGGTTGAAAGATCAAGAGAAAGCAAGAATCTCAAGGGAAAATTAAACAAAAGAGAATGATACAAAAGCCTTCATCTTCATTGATCTCCCACTCAAAAAGCTCTCACTACAATTTTCATGGAAAAAGAAATGAAGAAGAAGAAGAAAAAGACTAAATCCTAACAAAAAGAGGAACAAAAGAATGACCCTTGACTTGGCTCAGTTCTGGAGTATTTATAGGCGGGGAAATGGAAACCTAGGGCAACATTCTGGCACAAGATGAAAGTACCAAACTGCCCACAAAATTTGACCCAGCAAGGAGCCTACATGGCCGCGGATCAGCGGCCAATACCCCATATTGGCCGCGGATCCGCGGCCGTATAGAGGAATTGGGTGCTCCGTTTTTCTGTGCTTCCCTGGTCTGCTGTCCCCTGTTGTCTGGTACATATATTTTCTGAAAATACTTTCACATTTCTTCCAGAATTTCTGTTGAGGAAAGGTGGACTTTTGTGGATGCTTTTGTCATGATTGCCTCGAGCTCCGCGTAGATTTCTTGGAACTTGTTGTTGCCATTGAGCCTTGTGCATGAAGGTGACATTGATTTGACATTTTGTCTTCCTAAACTGGTATCTGGCAACATACGGATGATGAGCGGAGACCGTGTTTTCTCAGTGGTTGGCAGGAACCCGGATTTTGTCGTGTTTTCCATGAATTTCACCGTTTTAGAACCGAGAACCTGTATCCTGCAAATATGTAACAAACACGGATTGAAAGCACCTACCTATAAACAACCGAGCGTAAGAATGGGCGGTATAAAATGCAGTATTCTGTGATGAACAAATACCCCCAAACTTAACTTTTGCTCGTCCCGAGCAAAACCAATTATTCACAAAATTAAAATCCTAACCGCACTTTCGCAGGGAACGCGATTGCACTGAGCGTGTGCAACAAGCCGTTAAACCTCTAGGTGTCCCTAGTAGGAGGAGTGTTGTCTCCTGAGGGTTTTCAGCGGATACTACCCACAAAATCCCGTCAAGCTAGTGTCATAAGTTAATATCGATTCTACTCCTATAGTTTAGTATTTACGTTAGAAATTCTATCATCCTAAGTTAGAAATATCCAACCCTTATTTTTCACACCTCCTATCTATTTAACCTTAGGTCATATACGTTCCAAAAAAGTTTAGAAAGATGTCGGTTCTCCTGAGTTTTCCTTCTAAAGTGCGGCCTTAAATCAAGGATTTTTATCAACTTTACAGAAAACACAAGTCTTATTCTTTATTTCTATCTTTTATCCAAACATCGATTGTATACCCCTACGTGTGTGTGTATTTGCACCCCTACACTCAAGAATTCAATTCAAGCTATAATACCCTTGCCCTAATACCTAATACTACTTCTTTTCATTAAGGATGGACGGATTTGCTCACACACCTTTCATGCGACTATTAATGCTTCTTGAGGCACTAACGACCGATTACTGAATGTGTGAACTTTAAAGCGTAAATAGCAGTTTCCAGGTCTTGACTTTATTCTATATTTTTTTTCTTTTTTCTTTTTCTTTTTCTTTTTCAAGACCGGATATATTTTTCAATATGCTCTTTTGGTGTTTAGCTTTAAATACCGTTTTTTCTTTCATACTAGGCTTTCAGGCAAGAGTATTTCTAGGTATCCTCTACTATCCCAAGTTTCAAGGTGCGTGTAAGTGCAGTTTGTAGGGTATATACTTTCTACATTTGAACTCGAGAAAAGAAACTATTTTTCAGACTTATCCTTCCGTAAAACATCAATACTTTCCCTTCATCTTGACTTAACTCAAGAACTGAACTCAAGATTACCTATTTCTCAAAAAAACTGTAAGGACGTATACTTTCCAAGTTTAAACAGAATGAGGGTTATTTTTAGGGTTTTCAATTCCTAAGCCTAGAATTTAGTTATTTCTATCATATCAACTAATCTTTCGGAATAAAGATCTAAGTTACCCTATTAGCTAACTTGACAACAAAGTTTTTATATTTTTGGAAAATTTTCAATTTTTGTGGGTTTTTAATTAAGGTATGCAAAATATACAAATGAATGCGAAGGAAGAAAGCTTACCGAGCACACCTCCAAACTTAAACTTGACAGTGCCCTCACTGTCAGGCTTACACCAAGAGGGTCAAAAATTGCCGGCGCTCCCTAAAAACAAATTATATACAAAACAAAAAGGAAAACAAAAAATATATACAAAAAAGGAGTCCCCCCCAAACTTAAGTAAAACAGTGTTTCCACTGTTAAGCGTCGAAGTTCAGGATTAGGGGGGGAAAAGAATAGTAACAAGCTATACAAGGCCTTACACAGGCCAAAAGTTAACACCAACCATTCAAAGATTTTATCATGGTGAAGCAGTGGTTGGGGAAAGAAGGTGAAGAGGTAAGAAATGGAGAATACGCGAGACCGTATGGAGATAGAAGCGGGATACGGTCTCGGTATATCAGAAGAAGAATGGCGGAAGGGAAAAAGAAATGGAGTACGAACTTGAGGGTGCAAATGGAGTAAATAGATTAGCACAATTTGTGATGAGCGATGTGTAAAAAGCGATTGTGCTAATCTATTAACTCGTCGAGAAATGGGGTCAAATCCCTCAAGATTCGTGAGAAACCATGGGTACGTCGAACTTGGTAAACCAGACATACAAAATGAAAGTGAGACGGTCTCTTGCATGGTCGGAACGATGGAAAGGGTGGGGGGAAGTGATTGAGGAAGGTTATCGGTTAAAGGTTCAGGAGGGTGTACACAGTCAGTGGAAGGGATAGGATGAGTTGGAAAATCCGACTCATCATCTAGAACTGTTTCATCCTCAAAAATATCCTCAAAATTCTCCTCAAAATTAAGCTCATCCATGCATATTTCATCAAAGTCCAGACGCATATGGTGTTCGGGAAAAACATTTAATGACTCGGGATGATGAATTGGAGAGAAAAACTCAGTCAAATCTACGGGTTCATCATCCAAAATAGTCCCAGCGTCAATATCCTTAATCAAGTGAAAGTCAATTTTCTCAGACACCTCATCAAAAGCATGGATTTCAATCAATTCAGGTTCTAAGATGGAGGTGTAGAGGTCAAAAGGATTGTTTGTGGTCTCACTTGGCAAGGTCCCTTCACAATCTGGCAAATCAAACCCTACAAAGTCGCACAACTCATTAAACATTCTATCTTCAATTAATAATTTAGTTGGGACACTTGATAGACTTTCAACACAGGAGTTGTGGGATTCAATTTGAAACGGGTAGGTTTGATTTGGAAGGGGGTACAGCTCACTCTCTCCACTCAAATTCACAGCCTGTCCGACCGCCTCTTCATACATTGGAAAATGTAGAGCTAGTTGAAAACTAGCTACCGGGTCACTAGGTTGTATGAGGGCGGCCATGGACGCATCCAAATCCATCATCTGTTGGTACGACGCTACCCTAAAGTCTTCCAACGACTGTTCCAGACTAGACATGGGTTGTGACGGGGTTTCAGTAAAAGATTCAAAGTTGTTTGGATACTGAAAACTCCCAAATGGCGGTTCTGAAGCAATGTCTAGGGAAGGTGGAAAAGTAGGGTAGGACTGGTAGGAATTGAATGGTTGGACAGGGGTAGGATCAACAGTTGGATAAGAAGGTGAATGAAATTGTTGATCCCAAGAATTTGGAGTGGTGAAAAGAGTGAAAGATCGGCTACGGGATTGTTCAATACGTTCAGCGATGGACAAAGGACGACTTGCAGAAGGGGTATCAACATAAGCGGGTGCGGGAGGTTGAAAATGTTGATACAAAGTGGAATCAGGAGTGCAAGTGTTTGTCCTAGACGCTGCTATGCGATCTTTCAGTGAAACTTTGGGCATGGAGGGATCGTTCGACGTTCGGCCAAAGCAAGAACCGTAAGAAGTAATGTCTGGTTGTGGGTACCAAAGTTCGGCAAGAGTTTTGCGAGGTGGAGTACCCATGATATGAAGAGAGAAAGAAAGAAAGGCAGAGAAAAGGAAGGGAAAAAGGATGTGATATTTTTTTTTATTTTTTATTTTTTATTTATTTTTATATATTAACAAAAGAATGAAGTACACATAAAAAAGAATATGGACAAAAACAATCACGACACAAAAATACCAAACACCTAATCGTTCTAGGGTTCACCTAGGTCAACTAGACCTGCTCCAGAACTTGATTGTCGAAGTAAAACTGTGTCGAGAAACGGGCTCAAGATACACTGATCACGAGGCCAGGTAAGTGCAGAGATAAGGGGAGGTTTTCCAACGCTTTCGCGAAGTTCCTTAATTAAATAACCCTTTCTCTTTTGGCGGTTGCGCCGTTAACACTTTCCTAGACACCCCGTAAACAATATACCGTTAAGCGAGGTTCTAAACACAGTTAACTTCTCCTAGTGAGCGCGAAGTCCTTAAGGCTTAAAGTCTAATTTCTTTTAAAATTTGTGCGGGTAAACGTTATGCTCAAGTTCGTGATTTGTGGGCCACGGAAAAGGTGATGAAATCCTTTACCGTATATTGTGGGGTTCGCTTGCCCTTAAGTCCGTATTAATTGATGCAATGCGCAATTCAATAAAAATTCTATAAAGAATCAAAAAATCGTTTTTTAGTTTAAGCGCGGCACTGCAACAAATACGGGTTAGTCAATTTTTAGCGTTTGCTAGCGAACTTGCAAAGAATCCTGCAAAGAATAGTATATTGGATGCGTCGGATTTGAGAAGAAGGTGTTAGTAAAGTACGTACCGTTAAGTTTTGGGTTAGGAAACCCCCGTTGAATCAAATCCGGTAAGCTTGAAAAGTTCGCTTGCGCGGGTCAAACTACCCGGATCTTTGGCACTGTACTTTGCAATCACCTTAGCCTTGAATGTACACTTTGCTCCCCACAATCGCAGTTTGCAAATCTGCAAAAATCTGCACTCTTGCCCACAAAAATGATAAAAAACAAACAAAAAGATTTTTTTATTTATTTATATATATACAAAAAGAATATTAACCCGAATAACAAGAAAGAAAATACGCTACCGTCTCCCCGGCAACGGCGCCGTTTGATCGCACGCTTTTGGCGTGTCGGATGTTCAAAGTTCTAAAGTTTACCGCGATCAGGACGGTGTCGCTATGCAGCTAGCCGGTTGAGCACGGGTCGATCCACAGGGAGATGGTTGTATGTCCTTTCTTGTTTTAGACGAGTCAATAAAGAATGAGTATGTGTTTGTTCGATTCTAACCTATGTGTATTTATTTGCAAGTATAAAGTTGTTAAGAAAAAGATACGAGATTGTAAGCTAAAGAAATTCGTACTCAAAACCTTTGAGCCGAGTCTTGACCAATTGAAGCTAAAGCAATCGGCAACAACATGGATTAGGGGATTTAAGCGCAGTATTCGTGGAATACGGCTTATTTACCCTTGTCCTTCCGTTCTTGTCTCTTGCTTTCGCCTCCGGCCAAACCGAACGCAACCGGTCGCGGTTAGGAATCACCGTTACCTTGTCAGGGTAGGGTGCCTAACGGAGCGCTTGCGTATGGTTTGGGCGGAGTTCAATGGAAAATAACGGGAAAAGGAAATGAGAAAGAAGATATTAACTTACAATACCGTATTTCATCTTAACAACAATAATTACAACCATTCACAAAATGAACAAAAGAGAGCAAAAGAAAAGAACAAAGAAAAGAAAAGATTACAAGTAATTAAGTGCATGGATATAAATTGCAAGAAAGTAAAGTAAGGTAATAAAAAGCAAGTAATAAAAAGCGATAAAAAGGCAAAGAAAGTAGAACTCAAGACAAGCATGGGATCAATAGCCAACCCTTAAACTTGCAAGCTCAATCAAGAGGTTGCAAGACCAAGATAAGGGTAGAGAACGCATGTGAATTGAAGCGCTAATTCCATAAGAAAATACGACCTTTGAGATCAATAACTAACCCTTAACCATTCAAGCTCAATGAAGAGGTTGAATGATCAAGAGAAAGCAAGAATCTCAAGGGAAAATTAAACAAAAGAGAATGATACAAAAGCCTTCATCTTCATTGATCTCCCACTCAAAAAGCTCTCACTACAATTTTCATGGAAAAAGAAATGAAGAAGAAGAAGAAAAAGACTAAATCCTAACAAAAAGAGGAACAAAAGAATGACCCTTGACTTGGCTCAGTTCTGGAGTATTTATAGGCGGGGAAATGGAAACCTAGGGCAACATTCTGGCATAAGATGAAAGTACCAAACTGCCCACAAAATTTGACCCAGCAAGGAGCCTACATGGCCACGGATCAGCGGCCAATACCCCATATTGGCCGCGGATCCGCGGCCGTATAGAGGAATTGGGTGCTCCGTTTTTCTGTGCTTCCCTGGTCTGCTGTCCCCTGTTGTCTGGTACATATATTTTCTGAAAATACTTTCACATTTCTTCCAGAATTTCTGTTGAGGAAAGGTGGACTTTTGTGGATGCTTTTGTCATGATTGCCTCGAGCTCCGCGTAGATTTCTTGGAACTTGTTGTTTCCATTGAGCCTTGTGCATGAGGGTGACATTGATTTGACATTTTGTCTTCCTAAACTGGTATATGGCAACATACGGATGATGAGCGGAGACCGTGTTTTCTCAGTGGTTGGCAGGAACCCGGATTTTGTCGTGTTTTCCATGAATTTCACCGTTTTAGAACCGAGAACCTGTATCCTGCAAATATGTAACAAACACGGATTAAAAGCACCTACCTATAAACAACCGAGCGTAAGAATGGGCGGTATAAAATGCAGTATTCTGTGATGAACAAGTGTATCCCAGAACACCCTGAGATAACACTGGAAACCTACCAGTATATCTCGCTTGCCCTGGCCAGTGACTACTTGTGTAATGGCTCTCCTAGACACAGCGCGATATCAACCCCCGATACCGGGAGAGACGAATCCTGTCTAACCGTCACTGCCTCCAAATGCTTCGGGACTGCACCCAACTACTACCTGTTTGCACGACTCCTTTAAGCCGTGGTAGGGTAGTAATCTAAGTACAGTGGGAACTCACTCGAGACAAAGTGACAGTGTCAAGTCAGCGGACTAAGCTGTACTCATGTCACCTGGGAACTGATAACTGACGATAGGTATAATACCAACCAACAGTTCCCGACAAGTCCTGTCCAGTGTACTCGTAACCTAACGAGCACGCACATACTATCTCCAGTACGACGTACTGATAGCTGTGGGACAGACCATCTCCCCTGCTGGGATGAGAAGCGCATACGCTGGTCTACTCCGGAGTATCGATGCCCTGTCTTGATAGTCCTACGACTAGGGACCTGTATAAGGATGTGCTTATAGATTAGCCAGCCCCCACAAGTGTGACTGCCATCACAACGCTGGTAATCAAGCAAAGATCCTAAGCGCTCTACTAATATGTATAAGTGATATGCTAAAAGAAACACATGCACATATTGAAGTATAGACAAACCAAGTAGCATACTACCATTTTGAGCAAGATTGTCTATACAACTGTGAATATCGCAAGCTTCCATCAAGTAATATACAAACTAGTATGATACAGTAATGGCCTCTAGGGCATATACACTAACACGCGCTAAAGAAAATCAAACAATACCTACAAAATCCGCCGGTATTAGCCGCCCCTGTTAAGGGAAAACCCTTTATCTTATACACGATAGCCCTCGATGGTTCTCTGGGTGTGTTATGGGCATAAGAGAATGATCAAGGAAAAGTGAGAGCTCCCTATTATCTAAGCCGAGTTCACTTAGGGGCAGCAAGAAACTATTCCCCCATTGAAAAGCATTACTTAGAGTTGATCTTCATAATAACGAAGCTCAGATGCTACACCTTAGCGCATGAGGTCCACCTCATATCAAAGGTGGATCCTCTTAAATATCTATTATCAAAGGCCATATTGATGGAAAGGCTTGCCAAATAGGCCCTCCTGCTGATGGAATTCTCGATAACGTATCGACCCCTCAAAGCGGTGAAAGGACAAGTCATCGCCGACTTTTTCACGGAACATCCGATACCAACCGATTCACCCCTAAACTGTGAGATGCCGGATGAACATGCATTCAACGCAGTCAAAGAAGAGGATGAAGAAAATGAGTCTTAATAGGAACTCTATTTCGATGGAGCGTCTTCCATGAAGTGGCGAATGAAGAACACTCCCATAATTGAAGCCGGGATGGGTCGTATCTTTGTGACCCCACAATGAGGACTATTGCGGTACACCATCTCCTTAATGGGACCCAGGACTAATAACGAAGAAGAATATGAAGGTTTGATAGCCGGTCTTGATTTCGCTATCGATATGGGAAGCAAAAACCGTCTCATATATGGAGACTCCCAGCTAATTGTTAGTCAAGTAAACGATGACTATTAGATATACAAGCCAGAACTTTTAAGGTATAGCAAAAGAGTGCAGCAACTGCTAACCCAAATCCCTTCAAACACCCTGGAAGTGTACTGCGAGCGAAAAACAGAAAAGCAGATGTGCTAGCCATGTTGGTTAAAGAATTAGCCCACGAAGATGTCGATGACGTAAGGATCATTGTATAAAGCTGTCGGATCCTCGCACGAGCAGATACATCTTCGGAAGACCTGATAGAGCCACCGGAAGGAAAAGAAATGACCGAACAAGTAGTCCTTCAAATAGAGGATGAGGAAGAGGTCAAGGACTAGAGGGAAGTCTTCATAGACTATTTCATGTCCCAACGAACGCCCGAAAATGCGCAGTCTAGACATGAGCTCATGAAACGAGTTTTGTCATTCGCCTTCGTCAATAATACTCTATATAAGAGATCTTTCGACTTCTTATGGCTACGATGCCTGGGGCCAAAGGAAGCCAAGAAAGTCGTTCGAGAAGTACACGACAGACTTTGCGGCTTTCATAAAGTGGGTCTAAAGATGAAGCTGAAGATAAAAAGGATGGGCTATTATTAGCCCACGATGATTCAGAACTGCCACGAATATGCGAATCAGTGTCATTCGTGCAAAATACATGGGGAATTAATGTGGGCTATAGTGCCCTCAACTCAATTATTGGATCGCAGGCACATGATTGCAATGATTGAGGGAGGACCTATACCGGTAGAACAGTCTTACTCAAGATGATAGAATGCTATCAAGTTTGTCTTTATCATCGTGTATATGCTATAGGTGACTTTACAGATCACTATTACATGCTGATAGATCCCATAAGATTCTTGCTTGACTACCAGCTGTATGATGGCGATAAGATACGTGAGAGCTGGGTGGTCTATAAGTACATCTTTTAAATGTCCCTAGTCATAGGAGTTTCGAGACTGGGCATCGTTACTCCAGAGTTGACTAGTGTATACTGATCGAGACCCCGACGAGGGGCGGTGGCCGGTCTCATAAGCCATTGGTGTCAGTTTGTTCACCTAAGATGTGTAGGGATAGCTTATCACCTTGTGAAGGTTTTAGCAAGCATCAGACATGCTATATTCAAATTTTGGGGTGCTAAACAAACCAACCAAGTAATCGAACTAGAGAATTAGGGTTAACTTTGGCAGTAAACAACTTTATAACTAAGTGATTAGGGATTACAACCATTATAGTCCGTTCTTTCGCTTCGTAAGCTCCGAGTAGTGGTCCTTTCACTGAAATCCTAGAACTCCCGGACTCTTGAGTGGCTCCACAAGTCGAATGATCCATGCTTGGTTGAAGGATTCGAAATCCAAGATGATCTATTTCGAGGAAATACGTACTCAAGCTATGACTTCACTAATATAGAATCGGTGAAGCTAACAAACTAATCTATATGGTTAGTATAAAAGAGGATCATGAAGTAGGAATTTTGCTTTCTTTAGTTTTCTTTTTCTCACAATCTTTCATCACAATATCAATATCTAGAAAGCTTTTGCAATGAGGAAGAAGAAGATGAAGTGATGAAAAATAATTGAAGTGACGTTAGAAATGCAACCTTGGGTGAGTATATGGCATGCACTAACTCTTGTAGAGAGTTAACCATGTTAGTTATATGTATGCCCCTAGAGGCCATTACTATACATAGGATGTATATTGTAGTGGGTGCTGGGACATATATAGGGAGGACTTTCTTGCTCGACATGATAGTATGCTATCTGGTTGATCTTTACCTTAACGTGTACACTGATTGTCTCCCTGTTACATGTTGGTAAAGCCCTTAGGATCTGTACTTGACTACCAGGACTATGATGCGGATCATACTAGTGGGGACATGGTAGTCCATAAGTACATCCTTCAAAGTCCCTAGTCGAGGGTGTATCGAGACGGGGCATCGATATACCAGAGTAGACTAGCGTGTACCTTCTCGACCCATACAGATGGGCGATGGATGATCCCATATCCATCGGTGTTTGACATCAGAGATGGTATACCGGTGCTCAGTAGAGACTGGATAGACTGGACGGACTCGCTGAGAACTCCCAGATGGTATTATACCTTACGTCAGATGGCAGTTCTCTGGTGACACTGGTACAGAGTAGTCTGTTGACCCGAGATCGTCATAGAGTCTTGTGTGGTTCCTACTGTGCTTTGATTTCCATCTTACCATGTCCAAGAGGGCGTGCAAAACGGTGGTTTTTGGGTACAGTCCCGAGTCACATGGAGGCAATGAGCGATAGGAGGGGATTCGTCTCTCCCGATATAGGGAGTTGATGTTGCGCTGTGTTCGATTGGCTATAACAGGAAATCCCTGGCCAGGGTTGCTGAGATTTACTGATAAGTGTTACCAGTAGTTTCTCGAATTGTTATAGACCTCAAATCGACACGACTTATCGAGCTATTGGGGTCTGACGTTTACCACCCCTAGGCGAGATATGCGACATATCAGACGATCAGACCGGACTGTACGGTAGTGTTACTGGTTGGATTCACTGGAGTGTGAGCGGGCTTGCTCGTCGATCTTCTAATCGCTCAATACCCGGGTGGCCGTTACGTTTAGCAGACCGCTTGCGGCTTGTGGGTGTTTGATATGATCATCATCTGCTGCCGGCGTATTGACGAGTCTTTAGAGTCCTACACAGAGGTTTCCTGGCTTAAGCGAAACGAAATAGGAGCGCATATGAGATATGTGCGGGACCGAGAATAATGCGTGTATGTGATACCGTATTCCATTCTCACGACGAATGTGTCGAATGGTTGTATGCGATATAACCTAGTTATCGAATCAAGGATTGATTCGATAAGCCGATACATTAGATACTAGCCGGTTATATGCGATATGACCGGATCATTGAATCAAGTGTTGATTTAATGATTTAATGTATAATTATATATTTGATATATTACTTTGCATTAACTAGTATTGGTTCACTTTAAATGGATTTTCTCACTTGTATTGTGCAAGTTGTATATGTGATATACTTTTGTGCACATGATTGTATCATGTTTGATGATACATGCTTATTTGGTTAAGTGTAAAGAATTAAACTATGGTTAAGTTAATGATTAGCGTTTTGTTTACTTAATTACTTATTCATTTATCTTATTTATCTATATCCATTTTGGAAAATGAAAAAGATAAATGAATGGTTACTTGTTTTGTTTTTAGTTGAAGATTCTTGAAGTTTTGACTTAGTCTCCATTCTTGTCTTATACTTAACCCTAACCATTTAAACTAACCCTAATTCATTCTCTACACTTAACTAAGGTTAGATTATGATAAGTATTATATTTCTTTTCTATTCTAAAATTACTTATCATATCTTTTTCATCTTCTTCTTCATGAGCAAGAAGAAGAAAAGCTTTCTACACCAATGGCAACTTGAGAAATCAAGTGAGAAATCCAATTCTAAAGTCTACCCACTTCCTATTTCTTCATCCTCTACCTCTTGCCAAGTTGTATAGGGTGTTTACTTCACAAGTTTTCAAAGCTTGGTGAAGTTGGAACTTGTTCTTGTGATACCTCGACATAGATCATCTTCGGCATCGAACCGACGATCAAGCCCGCCCATTCTTCGATGATGCCAATGCTAGAGTCAAGGGTTCGATTTGGACAGCGGAGGGAGATCATCGCGGAGCCTAGGAAGTGGTGGACCGGATCTACAAAGGTAGTAGCCCCTTTCCTTTAGATATATTTCCGTATTCTCTTAGTGAAGTAGTTTACTAGTTGCTTTTTCGCCTAGATTTCTAGTTAACGATCTTGTTAGGGTTTCTCGGCACCGTTAAAATTTTACTCGCTTCGCCTATTTATCTAGTTAACGATCCGTATTAGGGTTTCTCGGCACCGTAATTTTTAGAAATTGGCATGGTTGATGCCTTGTGAGACCTCTTAAGAGTGCCTAGGAACCCTACAGTGGTATCAGAGCCTAGCTAGAGCCTTAGGCGAAGTCCCGACGGAATCAGAAGTCCGATCGACCCAAAACCCGACTTGAAAAATGCTCTCTGGACTTTTTTGAAAAACGTGGTTTTTTGTAGATTAAAAATATTCAGAAAAATAAGCAGGATAATCTAAGAGTTACTGTGAATTTCGATGGACTAATTCCATCAATGAGCCGCGGATCCGCGGCACGAGCGTGGGTCGTGCGGCGGTTCCGCGGCCATTTTGTCGTTTTGTGTATTTAATTTTTCACAGTAATTCTCAGTTTTCTGTTTTGGTTTTCCTGGGAATTTTTAATATTTATTCCAGAGTTGTATTTTCTGAGTTGTATTGGGGACTCGGTGTATTCGATCGGACTGTCTAATTTTGTCGGTGTGCTTTTCCGGGTATTTTTAGAATATGTTAAAAAGTTCGACCAGATATAAATACCCACTTTTTCCCCTGCCGGGAAATTTCCAATTGTTGGATTTTTCCGTAGTTTAACGACGTTCTAAGTAGTGCAAGTAACGCGATGGACCCTCTAGAAGACAACAAACCTTAACTCGATTATGTGACCGTCTTGAACTGCCCTTTGAACCTTCGGGTTTGGGGCAGTATGGCATGCCACATGTGAGGCGTTGGCTTGACCCTTCTACGGCTGGACCGTTGGTACTGAGGCACGAACTGAATGTTGTTAGACTTATTTCATGTGTTGAGCTGTTTCGGGAAAACTTGGGTGTTCGATTGTTCGATCGGAAAGTTTAACATTTTCCATTTATCCGGAATGTGATACAATAATTGGAATTCGCAAATAGTTATGAGATAATGGAATGAATATTATAAACATAGCAGTTTAGTCTCACTTGATTGGTTGCCACGGAATTTTGATGTGATCAAAAGTCCGTCGCAATCACGTAGCGTACGCGGATACTCGCCGGGTAAACTTAATAGACAGCCTCACTCCATAGCCCCGACCAAGTGACTGTAGGAGAACCCCGTCGCCGAAAGCATCCGTTCGGGTGCTCGCGGCAGCGGTGTTCCGACTTGGTGCACTTCGTCGACGGTATCAGGGGTGCGGCCGCCTACTAAAGTTTGCGACGAGCATTCGATCAGTTTTTCGGGAATCTTGTTGAATTGCCCGACTTGATATTGAAAAGTGTTTTCGATAATGAGACTAAAATGCGGGGTTTATAATTGTTAGGCATGCGATGTCTAAGGAATTCATTTGGTCAGGCATGCGATGTCTGAGGTGGTTGCGGATTCCAACTATTGTTGTTTTACACTTTCTTTACTGTGACCGTAAGTGTAATATGTGATATCGCCGGTTTCGTTGCTATATGTCAACGACAATTGGGATGGACATATTTACTTACGTTGATGACATGTGATGTTATGTGTTGCTGGATATGTTATATTGGATCGTCGTGTTTGAATAGCCGGGGGGTTTTATGTGAGATGAGTGTTTTTCATTTTCATTCATGTAAAAACTTGTATGTAATATTCTTTTATTGGGGCACTTCCAGGTTACGGAAGTTGTCACCTTTTGTATATTATTTACTTTTCCGCACTAGGATAGACCCAAGGAGGAGGGCACAAGTAACCGGGTTCTGGAGTCCAGTAGGAGACCAACTCGAGGAGTCGAGTCCGGGTCTCCTAACTCTAGAATTGGTAGGGTTGCTTGCCGCTCTCGTAGGGGTCTAGGGTTGTGGGTTTGGCTATTCATCACGACCGTGAAATCCGTGTTTTATACTGACTCGTATTGAAAACACGGACGTCCTAGTATATCCAATATTTCATATGATTCGTCTGCTGCGATATCTGTGACGTGATCATGTGATGTTCTGTGATAGATACAGTATATAGTATATATGATATATTATATAGATGTTGCTTATGTTTTACACCCGCGCTAGCCCTGCCCTGCTCTGCCGTTAGTTACCTAACCTAACGGTGCATGAGGGGACATCGAGGCGAATGCGGATAACATAAGTGTACGTCGTATTTATCTGTGATGTTTAGGTACTTAAATGATGGGACTTCATTAATGTGATTAATGAAATAAAAGAAACCTAAGATGTTGTTGAATCGAATTTCAAAATAAAATAGGTAGCTACAGTTCTTGCTTTGCACAGCGGTATATGCGATATATCCAGCACCTTATTCGATAAGGAAAGGACCGAGATCCCTTCACCGGGAGTGACTCCTTTAGCAATAACTGGCCGATGCTACACACTCGGTTTGTCTTTTGATTGCTTTTAAGTGTTTTTGCTTTGTACAGCGATATATATGATATATCCCGCACCTCATTCGACGAGGAAAGGACCGACGATCCCTTCACCGGGAGTGACTCCTTTAGCAAAACTAGAAAAGCCTCAAAGACACTCCATTTCAAAATCATTTGATTCTACAACGATATCAAGTTCATTACGCAAAAGGTTTTCAGAAAAACCTGTCGTAGCCCTCCGTCATTTCAGATAAGTACTGGTTAGTATTCGTGCTACGTTTGTTGACTATGTTAAGGCGTAGTGTGCGGTAGCTAATTAGTGCTTATCTGCATAATCATATGATGTGATTGGATTAGGGTAGTCGTGCGACTTTGTTGACTATGTTAAGGGTCGTGCGGGTGGGTTTAATTCAATCGGGAAATGACGGGTTGAACTTGACTAGCACTTATGATTTATTGACTATGTTAAGGTCATATAGCTGCTAGGGGCAAAATATTATCGGGAATTTCAAGTGTTGAAATTTGCAATGAGATTGCATACCTTCTATGAGATAGTTGGATCCCGATACCCGCTGCGAGTAAGAGTTACTCCTGGTAGAGTTTTATACATTACAATTAGCCGATCAAGTAGGTGTCTAGAAAGGTGTCAACGAGGTTACGCCTCTGGGAAAACGAGGTTTACATTAATTAGGTTCGTGCGAAAGCACGGGGGACCTCCCTCAAAGTACCGACACTGGCCTGGCTGAAAGATTGGCGAACTTGTAGTGTGTAATTAATCCCGGCTAGTCTTTCCTTTTAGGGTTTGAAGGAAGATTTGATAAAAAGCAGTGGGAGCCATCCTGATTAGATAAAATAATAACCAATCTATTCTTGCAAGAGCGCACGCTGAGTGTTTTCTTCTCTCTCTCCTGGTAGCGACCATATCACGCCTTAATCAAGATAATAATACGGATATTTGACCGAACCCGCTTGTTATACTGAGCTGGAGAACGTTGGTCCCGCTCCAACTTATAATTGTTATAAGACAGAGCAGGAAATTGAGGATTACCAGAATTCCCGTGCCGCCCAAACGAAGAGAGTGCATGCTGATGCATCATCTTCGGGTGTGTTCATTACAGAGAACTGTTTCTCAGTAACCTTTACGTCCTGGGTGTGTGATACCAGACCAGGATCCCAGATATGTAATCTGTTACATAGGGCTACAGAAAGGTAGAGAACTGAGAACGGGTGATAAGTTTCATGAGGCAGAAAACGGTGCAAGTGTTGCAGCCAAGTCTATTGGTCACTATCACCCTGTATTACCAATACATTGATTCTGAACGATTGTTATTAGATACCGAACCTGATATACAAAATCATATCTGTCTCTTTATTAGTAAAGAAACGGTAAAATTTTGTATTGTTGGATAATGTTTTGAACATTTCCTATATCAAAAGTTGATCGGTTCAGGCACGTTATCTAAAAGCGTTGATGTTCTAAATCAAACTACAGTTCTTAGTATACGGAACACACACAAGAAGAAGAGTTCAGAAATGAACGAATCCTTCTTGAGGCATTGTAGACTAGGTCAGATCAATATGACCCGACTAGCTAGAGTTACATATAGATGCATATTTAAATCAGTTTGAATTTACATCTTGTGAAACTCGCCAGTCATGTCACAAAGATAAGATGACCACAGCTCTGTTTATTGGAAACAGAGAAAGAGTTAGTGAACTTTTGGGATGATACATGTTGATGTATGTAGGTCCCCAGTCTACACTTGCCAAGACTGGTTCTTTAGACTTCTTTACATTCTCTGATGATCTTTCGAGATTCAGACCTATGTTCCTGTTGAAACACAAGTCCGAACCTTTTGAGATATTCACAGAATATAAGTTAGAAGTAGAGAACCAAAATACGGGTATAAGTATTAAGTCCTATGATGAGATCAGGGAGGAGAATACTTGAGCATGGAATTCATGGACTATTCTAAAGGAGAATGAGATTCTCTCTCAGCATTACTCCTCCGTATACACCATAGCACGATGGTATATCGGGGCGGAACAATCACACCCTATATGATAAGGTGTGCTCGATGATGAGTAATACTGAGTTACCTGTTTCCTTTTGGGAGTTATGCGCTTGAGAAGCTGCATACCTATTGAATAGGGTTCCAATCAAATCAGTTGCCTACCATTTCATATATGATATGATAAGGGAAGAGCCCATGTCTTAAGCTAGTTAAGATTTGGGGTTGTCCGGCCTATGTCTAAAAACAAAATCCGGACAAGCTCGAGGCAAGGTCTGTAATGTAGAACTGGAAAGGTTCCAGCTATACAAACTACAGCAGATGATTTGATAGAGCCAAAGGATTCAGTAGATTCCAATGAACCTCAGCCTCTCCGCCGATCTAGTAGGGTTCCTCACCCACCTGAGAGATACTTTGGTTTCTCTATGACAGTGGGAGCGAGGACTGCATCATGAGATGATGACCCAACTAGTTTCGAGCTGGCCATCAGAAGTGTGACTCTGTAAGAATGGCTGGATGCTTAGCGATCTGAGATGGAATCCTTATACACCAACAAAGTATGGACTTTGGTTGCTATATCTGAAGGGTTAAATCCCTATCAGGAGCAAGTATATCTTGAGAAGATTACTTGGTGTACATCGAAAAGTTGAGACTTTCAAAGCTAGACTTGTTAAAAGTTTACATCATTGACCAGCTATGGATAATGATGAAACCTTTTCAAGTACCTATGCTTAAGTCCATCCAGATCCTACTTGCCACGGCTACATACCATGACTACGATATCTGGTGGTTGGGTGTCATGACAGCTTTTCTAAATGATGTTTTAGAAGAGTGCGTCTATAAGTACACAGCCAGAGGGCTTCGTAGACAGTGGGAGCAGCGGAAACGTGTGCAAGATACTTTATAGGATAAAGCAGGCATCGCGGAGTTGGAACATCTGTTTTGATGAAGTAGTCAAAGAGTTTGACATCATCAAAATGGTAGATGAACCTTGTATAAACAAAAAGGTAGTAGGGAGTATGGTGGTGATCCTCGTAGAGTACGTGGATGACATACTCTTGATAAGAAAGGAGTTTCTTATGCTACGCTCGATCAATCTCCGCTTATCACAATGATTCTCCATATAGGATCAAAGTGATACCTACTAAATCCTAGGTTTTGGATCTATGAGATAGATCTAAATGGATGTTAGGATTCTCACTAGTTGTAGTGAGAAGGTATCAATCGACCCTGGGGAGAATCACTGGAAGTGTTCCAGGGTGATAAAGACGACTGAATGTCAGTCACAGGCATTGTCTTTACCCTAAGAAAATGGACGGTATGTTGGAAGAGTTCCAAGCTAGATACCGTGACATACTAGACGATAAAGGCCGGATACATCGCTACTTAAGATGCTACCAAAGAGGCTGTTTGGGTGTATATTGGTTCATGAGATGAACTATGTTCCTCCCATTGTGTGACAATGGAGTTGTGGCTTATGCCAAGGAACGTCCGTCCCATCAGTGATCCAGACATATTCTAAGGCAGTGTCACCTGATCATGGAGATGGTTGATCTCCAGGGAGATCGAGGTTAGGAGAGTAGACTCAGAGGACAACACAGCGGATCCACTCACAAAGGCCTGTTCCCAGAGAGAGACTTTTATGGGATGGTTGAGTATGAGATACTGCAACCACTGCTATCAGATGGCCCTAGTGCAAGTGGGAGATTGTTAGTAATATGTATGCCCTAGAGGCCATTACTATACATAGGATGTATACTGTAGTGGGTGCTGGGACATATATAGGGAGGACTTTCTTGCTCGACATGATAGTATGCTATCTGGTTGACCTTTACCTTAACGTGTACACTGATTGTCTCCCTGTTACATGTTGGTAAAGCCCTTAGGATCTGTACTTGACTACCTGGACTATGATGCGGATCATACTAGTGGGGACATGGTAGTCCATAAGTACATCCTTCAAAGTCCCTAGTCGAGGGTGTATCGAGACGGGGCATCGATATACCAGAGTAGACTAGCGTGTACCTTCTCGACCCATACAGATGGGCGATGGATGATCCCATATCCATCGGTGTTTGACATCAGAGATGGTATACGTGTGCTCAGTAGAGACTGGGTACACTGGACGGACTCGCCGAGAACTCCCAGATGGTATTATACCTTACGTCAGATGGCAGTTCTCTGGTGACACTGGTACAGAGTAGTCTGTTGACCCGAGATCGTCATAGAGTCTTGTGTGGTTCCCACTGTGCTTTGATTTCCATCTTACCACGTCCAAGAGGGCGTGCAAAACGGTGGTTTTTGGGTACAGTCCCGAGTCACATGGAGGCAATGAGCGATAGGAGGGGATTCGTCTCTCCCGGTATAGGGAGTTGATGTTGCGCTGTATTCGATTGGCTATAACAGGAAATCCCTGGCCAGGGTTGCTGAGATTTACTAGTAAGTGTTACCAGTAGTTTCTCGAATTGTTATAGACCTCATATCGACACGACTTATCAAGCTATTGGGGTCTGACGTTTACCACCCCTAGGCGAGATATGCGACATATCAGACGATCAGACCGGACTGTACGGTAGTGTTACTGGTTGGATTCACTAGAGTGTGAGCGGGCTTGCTCGTCGATCTTCTGATCGCTCAATACCCGGGTGGCCGTTATGTTTAGCAGACCGCTTGCGGCTTGTGGGTGTTTGATAAGATCATCATCTGCTGCCGGCGTATTGACGAGTCTTTAGAGTCCTACACAGAGGTTTCCTGGCTCAAGCGAAACGAAATAGGAGCGCATATGAGATATGTGCGGGACCGAGAATAATGCGTGTATGTGATACCGTATTCCATTCTTGCGACGAATGTGTCGAATGGTTGTATGCGATATAACCTAGTTATCGAATCAAGGATTGATTCGATAAGCCGATACATTGGATACTAGCCGGTTATATGCGATATGACCGGATCATTGAATCAAGTGTTGATTTAATGATTTAATGTATAATTATATATTTGATATATTACTTTGCATTAACTAGTATTGGTTCACTTTAAATGGATTTTCTCACTTGTATTGTGTAAGTTGTATATGTGATATACTTTTGTGCACATGATTGTATCATGTTTGATGATACATGCTTATTTGGTTAAGTGTAATGAATTAAACTATGGTTAAGTTAATGATTAGGGTTTTGTTTACTTAATTACTTATTCATTTATCTTATTTATCTATATCCATTTTGGAAAATGAAAAAGATAAATGAATGGTTACTTGTTTTGTTTTTAGTTGAAGATTCTTGAAGTTTTGACTAAGTCTCCATTCTTGTCTTATGCTTAACCCTAACCATTTAAACTAACCCTAATTCATTCTCTACACTTAACTAAGGTTAGATTATGATAAGTATTATATTTCTTTTCTATTCTAAAATTACTTATCATATCTTTTTCATCTTCTTCTTCATGAGCAAGAAGAAGAAAAGCTTTCTACACCAATGGCAACTTGAGAAATCAAGTGAGAAATCCAATTCTAAAGTCTACCCACTTCCTATTTCTTCATCCTCTACCTCTTGCCAAGTTGTATAGAGTGTTTACTTCACAAGTTTTCAAAGCTTGGTGAAGTTAGAGCTTGTTCTTGTGATGCCTCGACGTAGATCATCTTCGGCATCGAACCGACGATCAAGCCCGCCCATTCTTCGATGATGCCAATGCTAGAGTCAAGGGTTCGATTTGGACAGCGGAGGGAGATCATCGCGGAGCTTAGGAAGTGGTGGACCGGATCTACAAAGGTTGTAGCCCCTTTCCTTTAGATACATTTCCGTTTACTTACTCGCTTCGCCTATTTATCTAGTTAACGATCCGTATTAGGGTTTCTCGGCACCGTAATTTTTAGAAATTGGCATGTTTGATCACTTGTGAGACTCCATTAGAGTGCCTAGGAACCCAACAAACCATGGCTATGTGTAATGGTTATGTTAACAAAATATCTCTAGTGAAACAAAAAGGGTGGACTAAGTCAATGGTTATCTACAAGCTTCTCCAAGCTTTTAACCATGAGTCATTTTCCCTTAATCTTGAATTAATTGATATAAATAGAAACCTAAATATTATTAATAGCATGGTGTAAGTCTCATACACCCATGTTGCATGTATTACCAAACATGTCACATTAATAATATATATCACATATATATCATTTGTGAACAAAAGAAAATAATACATTAAACATATATCACATATGTGTTAAATTTATCACAAGTGAGAATAATAAACACTTAAGTAAGCATATAATATGTATCATTTTATCGAATCAACACTTGATCCGATAACCCGGCTATATCACTTATACCCGGCCGATATCACATATCGCGAGAATAGAATATGGTATCACATACACGTATCAATCTTGGTCCCGCACAAATCACATATGTGCTCCTACTCCGTTTCGCCTGAGCCAGGTAACCTCTATGTAGGATTCTAAAGACTCGTCAATACGCCGGCAATAGGTGATGATCATATCAAACACCAACAAGCTGCAAGCGGTCAGCTAAACGTAATAGCCACCCGAGTATTGAGCGACCAGAAGAACAACAAGCAAGCCTGTAAATACTCCTACGAATCCAATCAGCAAACACTACCGTATAGTCCGGTCTCTTCGTCTGATATGTCGCATATCCAGTCTAGGGGTGGTAAACGTCAGACCCCAGTAACTGATAAGTCGTGTCGATGTGAGGATAATAACGGGTCGAAAAACTACTGATAACATTTACCAGTAGATCTCTATATCAGCCCTGACCAGGGACTTCCAGTTATAGCCAATCGAACACAGCGCAACATCAACCCCTAATACCCGGAGAGAAGAAACCCCTCCTATCGCTCATTGCCTCCATGTGATTCGGGACTGTACCCAAAAGCTACCGTTTTGCACGTTTTCATGAACATGGTAAGGTGGAAATAAAAGCACAGTGGGAATCACACAAGACTCTAAGATGACTCGGGTCTACAGACTAACCTGTACCAGTGTAACCGGAAAAATGCTATCTGACGATAGGTATAATACCAACAAGGAGTTCTCGGCGAGTCCGTTCAGTGTACCCAGTCTCCACTGAGCACCCATATACTATCCTTGATGTCAAACACCAATGGATATAGGATCATCCATCATATGGGTCATAATGCATATATGCTAGTCTACTCTGGAGTATCGATTCCCTGTATCGATACACCCACAACTAGGAACAGTTATATGATGTACTTGTGGACTACCCTGGACCAACTAGTATGATCTACATCACAGTCCTAGTAGTCAAGTACATATTATAAGGGCTTTATCAACATATGAGAGCAAGACAGTAATACAATACAAGTCAACATGTTGAGATAAAGAGCAACCAGATAGTATACTATCATATCGAGCAAGAAATTACTCTCTATATATATCCAAGCATCCACTAAAAAATACATCATATGTACAACAATGGCCTCTAAGGCGTATACATAACCAACAATTTCCCACATACACTAAGGCCAGCTGTTATAGTATCTCAAACCCAACATCCCGAAGAGTCTCTTAAATTGTATCTGGGGAATGGCTTTCGTGAATGGATCCGCAGTGTTATCTTTCATGTCTACTCTCCTGACCTCAATCTCCCGGCGATCAACTATCTCCCGGATCAGGTGATACCGCCTCAGAATATGTCTGGATCTATGATGGGATCTGGGTTCCTTAGCCAAAACCACAGCTCCATTGTTATCACAATACAAAGGTATTGGATACTCAATGGACGGAACCACTCCAAGTTCGTTTATGAACTTCTTCATCCAGACAGCCTCTTTGGCAGTATCGTTGGCAGCGATGTATTAAGCCTCCATCATCGGGTCTGCCACGGTTACCTGTTTGGAACTCTTCCAACACACCGCCCCTACATTGAGGGTAAAGACAAATCCCAAGTGCGACTTAGAGTCGTCCTTATCACTTTGGAAGCTCGAATCAGTAAAGGACTCAACTTGGAGTTCTCCATTACCATACACAAAGAACATCTCTTTAGTCCTTTTTAGGTACTTGAAAATGTTCTTCACAGCTGTCCAGTGACTCTCTCATGGACCTGCTTGATGCCTACTCACTACACTTAGTGAGTATGCTACATCGGGTCTGGTACATAGTATCACGTATATGATAGAGCTTACTGCCGAAGCATAGGGTATCCCTTGCATGCGAGCTCTCTCCAAATCAATCTTGGGAGACATCTCTTTAGAGAGAGTGAGTCCAGAGATTGTAGGTAAATTCCCATGCTTGGATTCTTCCATACTAAACCTCTTTAGTATGGTGTCAATGTACCTGGATTGGGACAATACCAGTATCCTCTTAGATCTATCTCTATAGATCATAATCCCCAAAATGCAAGAGGCATCACCTAGATCTTTCATTGAGAATCTTTATGATAAGAAGAGCTTAACCGAGTGCAGCATAGGAACATCATTTCCTATCAAGAGTATGTCATCCACGTACAATACGAGGAAGACAACCTTACTCTCAGCCACCTTCTTATATATACAAGGTTTCATCTACGTTTTTGATGAAGTCAAATTCTTTGACTACAATATCAAAACAGATGTTCTTAGTCCGCGATGCCTGTTTTAACCCGTAGATGGATTTAAGCAGCTTGCACACTTTTCCGCTGCTCCCACTGTCTACGAAGCCCTCTGGCTGAGTCATTTACACGCACTCTTGTAAATCACCATTTAGAAAATCAGTCTTAACATCCATTTGCCAGATTTCGTAGTCATGGTATGCAGCAATGGAAAGTAAGATCCGGGTAAACTTAAGCATAGACACTGGAGAAAAAGTTTCATCATAATCCACACCTTGTCATTGACGAAAACCCTTTGCAACAAGTCTAGCTTTGAAAGTCTCAACTTTTCAATCTACACCAAGTTTCTTCTTAAAGATCCATTTGCTCCCAATGGGTTTTACACCTTCTGGAGCAACTTCCAAAGTCATTACTTTGTTGGTGTACATGGATTCCATCTTAGATCGCATTGCATCCAGCCATTTCACAGAGTCCCCACTCATGATGGCCTGCTCGAAGCTAGTCGGGTCATCATCTTCCAAGATGCAATTCTCGCTCCCACCATCGATGAGAAAACCATAGTATCTCTTAGGTGGATGAGGAACCCTACTAGATCGGCGGAGAGGCGGGGCTTCGTTGGGAACTATCGAATCCTTTGGTTCCACTAAATCTTCAATTGTAGTTTGTTCTGCTGGAACTTCTTCCAGTTCTTCCTCTTCGCCACTAATTTCTTTTGCAAGAAATTCCTTTTCTAAAAGGGTGGCATGTTGAGCAACAAACACCTTTTGTTGTTCACCATGGTAGAATAGATATCCATTCGAATGTTTAGAATATCCAACAAACTTACAAAGAACCGATTGTGTCTCGAGTTTGTCCGGATTTTGCAGTTTGACATAGGCCGGACAACACCATATCTTAACTCATTTAAGGTCTCTTACCACTCCACATCTCATATGGTGGGTAGGTACAGATTTTGATGGAACCCGATTCAATAGGTATGCTGCTGCTTCAAGCGCAGAACCCCAAAAGGAAATAGGCAACTCAGCGGTGCTCATCATAGAGCGCACCATATCTAATACGGTGTGATTCCTCCGTTCCGATACACCGTTGTGCTGTGGTGTATATGGAGGAGTAAGCTGAGTGAGAATCCTATTCTCTTTTAGATAGTCCAGGAACTCATTGCTCAAGTATTCTCCTCCTCGATCAGATCGAAGGATCTTAGTACTTTTATCCTTTTGGTTCTCGACATCGTGTTTATATTCATTGAATTTCTCAAAAGCTTCAGACTTGTATTTCAACAGGAACACATGTCCGTATCTTGAGAGATCGTCAGTGAATGTAATGAAGTACGAGGAACCATCCATGGCATGTGTAGACATGGGACCGCATACATCATTATGTATCAGTCCCAAGAGTTCCATAACTCTTTCTCCGTGTCCAATAAACAGAGTTTTGGTCATCTTGCCTTTGAGACATGACTGAAAATTTTCATAAGATGAAAATTCAAGAAGATTCAAATATCCATCCTTATGTAACTTAGCTACTCGTGTCGCATTGATATTACCTAGTCTACAATGCCACAAGAATGATTCGTTCATTTCTGAAGTCTTCCTCTTGAGTGTGTTATGTACATTAGGAACTATGGTTTGGTTTAGAACGTATATACCATTATTTAACGAGGCTGATCCTATCACGGCCCGAAATGGTAGGTGACTATCACTTGAATCATATGAAATCTATAGGACCCCATCTAATTCATGTAAGCCAAAATCCCAGAAATCTACACCATTTAAAAGAAGAAGGTGAAGGAAACTTGTTTAAAATTTTGCATATAAATTACTTTGAAAGTCGTAGTAAACATTTTTAAAACATCAAGTCTTTTCCGAAAATTTCGACAGAGTCTCCTTTGTAAATACTGACCCCAAACGGGTACAACATGAAATATATATAAAGGCATCTACAAGCGGGAGCTAGCTCTTCGCCAATTGGCAGTCACAACCAAGTAAGCAATATAATATACAACGACAAATGGCGAGGATCAAAACTCAGAAGAAAACAAGAAAAAAAAACCATAATAATACATACGCGCGACTCTAAGGTCGAAAGAATACACAACTGGTCTTATAGGTCTATAAATAATACAAGTCTGGTTGATGGAGTTTTACTAGATACAACTCAATGTAAATAAAATATAAGGATGGTCACGATGCGAGTGAACCCACCTACCAAACCAATCACCCGGAAGAAGCAATGTGCCAGCAAAGCCGCCAAGAAAACCTGTACGGCAAAAACTGTAAGAAACTGTGGCACAACAGGGGTGAGATGCCAACTCATGAGTAGAAAACATCACAGAGCAAAAATTGCATGTATGACTCAATCCTAGGTCATACGATAATAATATCCTCAAAATGATATAGCTTGAAGCAAATAGTAATGGCAAAGGTAAACATCTATACATAAGTGTAATACCAAGTGCTCGTTTCAGTGCCTCAGGTAACAACATATCATATATATGATGGATGAATGCATGAAAACAGAATACATCTAAATGAGAAAACTGTTTTCTTATCTCAGTGAGATTTCTGTATAAAAATCTAGTATCATCAATGAAATCAACAGAGAATTAGTGTCAAGCATCGATACAAAATATATATTTCAATATCTCAATATCTCATGCTCCGGCTATCCGGACTGGCCTATATCATCAAATCTCAATATCTAGGGCTCCGGCAATCCGGACTGGCCCATATCATCAAATCTCAAGACCACGTCGGTATCCTCCAGATATCAAGCGCGTCACAATAACCGCTCAGTAGTGCTTACCTGTCGGGCTCAACGCCATCTACTGCGACCATCTTGCCTCGGGGTACCGCAACGGGTCCACCATACACCCACAGACGGTTCCTCCTCTTTCTCGAATCGGGTGTATGATATCGCTAGCAAGTTTCTATCTTATAAAATATCTTAAATCATAATAGGAGAAAACCACAATTTTCTATCTTTTAAAATGATAATAAATTTATAAAATCTTCGCGGTTTCTCCAAATCCAGAAATCTCATGGAAATCTGAAATCCCGATCTCAAGAGTAAATAACAGTAAATTACCGGCATAAAACTCCATAATATTGCATAACAAATGAATAAATAAATGCATATGATATCATGCAAGGAATGCAAAATTAAACTAGCATAATAAGGCAATAACATATTGAAACTATCAGCTAGCAAGTTATGTTAATGCAGTAATACTTCTAAAGTGTACGTGTCATGGCAATTACCGATGATGATGTGTGTGAGCCGGCAAGCGAGTGTATGTGGAGCATATGCATCATCGGTAATGGTGCTTGTGTCCTGACAACATGTTTCATACTAGCTAACGAAAATACATATAAGCATGCAATGCGAACAGCAAGAATAAATGGCAATGAAAAGTAAATGCAACAATAAGGAAAAATATGTTCCTAAATACGAGTCATACAGTTTTTGTTATCTAAAATCGCACGAATCGTGGTGTTTAGAAAATAATGGCTACGGTGTTTTTATGAAAATGCACGTCCTTTGAAATATCCGCAGTATCCCTCGGTCTGTCTTAAAATACTCACGATTCGTTAGTTTTGGAAATAAGTATGACTCGCCTAGATATAACATCTACTAAGTAAACTACCGGACTAAACTAAGAGACTAATCAAAAGGGTAAGGAAAACCATCTAAGTCTGAGTCGATATTTATATCTAGTAGTCGGTGATCCCGCCTCAATAGTATCACGTACGATACAATATATAATATGGCATCCTTGAGTCAAGAATGCGGATCTATCATCATAATTATTTATCGTACGGTAAATTCATCGTATGGCATCCCAAATCTGGGTATGAGTCTTTATCACATATAACTCATAATTTATTTGGTATCATTATCATCATATTCCGAATTAGGGGTACTGGTCTGAAGTCTAGTACATTCTGATACCATCAACATATATATACGTGTGTATGAAAACACATCGCCTAATGATCCGCTATAATATCAAGTCGTATATCATAATACGAACCAAGTCACATCATTGTTCTCGTGGCATCATGCCTAATCACATCGACTCATCTTCAAGTACCATATACAATCCTCATTGTCCATGTATATGTATACACATATATATACACACATACTCACATACATATATGTATATATACATATATCCCCATATACGCATAAGTAAAACAAATGTATGTGTGTGTGTGTGAGTGTGCAAAACTTTACTCTAGGGTTTCGCGGCTTAGAAGCTAAACTAGGTTACTTATAATACACTAAAACCAACCCATGAACATCTAAAACCTATCTGATAATCATTCACGTATCACAATACACACACACACACACACACACATAATATAACGTATTTGTATTTTTCACTACGAAACTGCGAGGATGCTATACGCCATCCACCCGACTTCCAATGTAGATATATATCTACTTACCTGATCCTTACTTGCCGAAGTTGATGCCGCCACGTTCATCCTTGTTACTCCAAGTCCATATAGGGGTACCAACATATCACACATAGTATCGTAAATCGAAATCGCACACGAGAACCAAAACGGCACGAGTATCACACAAAGGTTAAAACCTATGGTCTACACATGCAAGAATAACCAAACAACCCTCGTCGCTGACGTACAATGTCAGACGACGGGACACAATAGCAAATACTAAATCCCAATTCATTAAAAGCCGCAAAACAAAATCAGAAACTTTGAAAACTTGCTCCAAATATTCCTCAGGTGACAATTGGGACATTTTGCATATTGGGGAGGTCTAATTAACAGATACTAGAACCATGAACCAAAAACGAGGCCATACATCCCTACTCTGGCCGCAATTTGCGGCCAGAATGGATTAATCTATGGCCATGTGAAAGATATGGGGTCTCGGGTCTTCAGGGTAGCATATAGGTCACCTGCACGACTCACTATCATTGCTAAATAATTTTCAGGGCTCCGGGTGATAGCAGATTTCATTATACCATCACCAAAGTCTAAAAAAATACGATATCGGGGTTCCTAAGTTTGGGGTTTGGGGTTTAAGTCTATGGTTTCAGGCCATGAAGCTAATATTACAGGGGTTAAGGTCACTATTAATCCTCAATTACACAATCACAACTCAAGAAATCCCCTAACCACTTCTAGGAATTTTCCTATATGACAAAACCCCATTAAACCAATTCTAAGCTAACACTTAAGCAAAAGGAAATGGAATGCTACACTATTGATGAAGAAAGTACCACATTTGGCAACTCAAGAATTTTCTTGAGTTGCCCCAAGTCTCAAAATCTAATATTTTTGGTCCATCATACTTGTGGTGAGCTTGTGCACAACTTTAGTGAAGAGGGTGCATGGTTTTGATGTATTTTTTGAGGATGTTGTGAGGGAATTGAGGTGGTGGGAAGAGTAGGGCAACCAAGTGAGGAGAGGGAGAGGAAAATGATGATGGAAAAATGGAGGGAAACAAATGGGAGCAATGGTCAATGACCCCTTACCTCTCTTTCTATTCTCTCTCTTGCCTATTCTTCTTTGTTTAATCCCTTTTCTTTTCTTTTCTTTTAAAATAAAGCCATGCATGAATCGAAAAGGAAAAGCCATGGTAGAAAATGTAAAAACTATTTTTAGAAAATATGCAATGATGCATGTCATGAAGCCTAATCAAGATTAGTGCACGATTAGAGATATTTAATAGCGATTAGCATAAAAATGGAATATAATTAATCATAAAGAATTTAAAATTTGCTTAAATCATATAAAACACCCTCATTTCAGAAATTCCTATAATTTTCCAAATATTTCCCAATTTATTCGTAATTAATTATACCGCATTATCAAAATATTCATAATATTTATTATTTAATTATATAAATTCCCAAAAATAATATTTTTTTTCTGAAATGTTACAATCATCCCCCCTTAAATAAATTCGTCCCCGAATTTAAATTTAAACCCCTCAAATACTAAAACATTTCAGTAAAAAGATCATGTCGTCGGGGCTCCGAAATCATAAATACATAAAACACATCGTAGCGCAATGCATGCGCATGGAAAAAAGAGTATATAAACCAAAATCAAAACTCTGTCATGCTTCCCGTAATCATCGGAGTTTTGGTGAGGACACCAATGTCAAAATCCAATACGAAAACCAACCTAGTATACTCAAGACTAAAATACGTACATAGTACGCATCGTTAAAACCTCTGAAAGAAATGCATGCCAAACTCTTTTCTAATCACTGTGCAATGCGTGTATCACGGAACATGTGGCGGACGTCTATTGTAAGAAAATAACTATATATATACACCCTTTGTTTAACATACATGTCCCGCCATTTTGAAAAATAATTTAGAAGGGTTTCCTTTGTTAAATGTCTCATGTCAACTCGGACACGTAGGTAAATACTGAGACTGTTGCTCTTTTTTGGAAATCCATTCGATAACTATCAATGCATGCAAAATATGTTACGATACTGTCCTTGGACTAGTCCTGCTCAGTCACTATACCAATTAATAATTATCATAAAACATACTGCTCCAAAAAAAATCAATCCCAAAATGTATATAAGGATGCCACGTGCGTCTGGTGAGCATGGAAATCGAAATCCATGAATGTGCCATACATATGCACAGAAACAAAATCTAAGTGCAACTGGTATGCATGAAAACACCTGTCAAAGGCAATGCTGTGCCTGACAACAATATGAGGTGCATCTGATATGCACGAAGAATCCCGATTTAGTGCATCTGGTGTGTACCAAAATCGCGTCAAGCGCGTCAAGTATGCGCAAGAATCCAAATCAAGTGCACAAGGTGCACGAAAACAATATCGAATATCATAATCTAAATCGACGGTATACAACACATCTCAAACCAAATCAGGTATATCGTGGTGTATCATCTCACAACCATGTGCATCAGCGTGCACAAAATCGAATCAAAATACTAAAAGTGTGTGAAAACTATGCCGAAAGCACAAGTCAACTCACATGCATACCATAGGCATGAAATCCAAATCAACATCTCGAATGACATCAAATCGAAGTCAAGTGCAACTGTGGTGCACAAAATCTCAATCATGTAAGTAAATCGCCCAAATTACTGAAATCCGAAATAACGGACACGTGATACTCGAATCAGCAAATCGCAAATCGTAACCTCTGTCGTCGATATGTCCTTCCTTCGAAGTCGAGAAGGTGTCGGTGCATCCAAAGCTAGCAGAGCAAGATATCTCCTTACCTCCTGTTCATGATTTGGCACCTGGTGCCCTTAGGCTCTCGTCTCTCACTGTGAATTGCCAGTTACATAACTCTTCGGTTCAACGGCTCAATATGGAAATGATAACGGAAAAAAGTTCCTCTCTGGAACATCAAATAAAGATCTCTGGCCAACTATCATGGTCGCTCATAACATATCTCATCAATGATGCCGAACTCTGGCCTACTGGGTGTGCGTAATACATCTGATCCTGGGTCTAAGTCTTCTCGTGAAGTATCCCATCATATGATATCCGGATGAGGTCGAAATTTTCGATCGATTCATCAAAGTCCCATAATTTCCTGAGAGCTCAACACTCGTGCACAGTTTAATAATATCCAGTACATGCCACAGTACCTATGGACCAGCCGTAGATGGGCAAAACAAGCCTCACTAATGGCACTGCGGAACTGCTGTAAACCCTAAGGTTCAAAAGCGTTCCAATGGTCATTATGTCGAGTTAGGGTTTCATTCTTCTAGAAAGTCCACAGAATTACTTGCATGTTTATCTGAATACTTTAAACTTGGAAAAATGGGTTCTGACATTCGTTCGTTTTCTACCGACTCATCATCGTACCTGTGTGAAGTCTTCTCTAGCTAGAATCCATCAATCTAATGACCTCGCATCGGGGTCTGTAACTAACCACATATCCTAGTCGTTCCTCCATGGGTGACTAGCGATCTTCTATCATAACTCTAATTGCAACTCGTGCTGTAATAGCTTCGAATATCTGGAGCGATATCTTGTCAGTCGCCGCAACAACTGGCTCATCCGTCCACATGCTAAACAGTGCCTCAATCATCAAGAATAATAGTGCATTTAAGGTCATCACATTCTGGCTGGCCTCTAGCGGTAGCCTGATCCTCTGGTGCTGATTTGCACGTTCGAGAAATATTAGTAAAAGCAATCCATCAAACGCTCATAGCGTGAAAAACATAATAAAATGACACATCTATGCAATCGTGTGTTGCCGGAATTACGCCCTTGTCAGTCCTCATCCTTGACGAGCTCGTGCTGACCGCAACTTGTTCATAACAGAATACTGCATTTTATACCGCCCATTCTTATGCTCGTGTGTTTATAGGTAGGTGCTTTTAATCAGTGTTTGCTACATAATTGCAGAATACAGGTTCTCGGCTCTGAACAATGAATATCATGGAAAAGTACGACAAATTCCGGATTACTGCCAACAACAGATAAAACACGGTCTCCGCTCTCTATCCGTGTGTTGCCACATACCAGTTAAGGGACAAGATGGCAAATCAATTGTCATGTCATGCACAAAGCTCTAGGTCAACACAAGACCCAAGAAATCTACGCGGAGCTCGAGGAAATCATGGCAAAAAATCCACATCACATCACCTTTTTGTTCTACTAAAATTCTGGAATAATTGTGAAGAGTTTCTGAGAAAATTCATATACCACATAGCAGACAAATACAAACCAGGAAACCACCCAAAATACGACGACCCAAGTCATCTAGATGGCCACGGATCCGCGGCCAAAGGGGGGTCTTGGCCGCGGATCCGCGGCCATGTGGTCTCCTCTCTGCGTTAAATTTCAGGGGTAGTTTGGTACTTTTGTTTATGTGCAGATGGTTGCCCTAGGTTTCCCTTTACCCGCCTATAAATACTCCAGAACTGAGCCAAGCCAAGGGTCATTCTTGGTTCTTCTTTCTTTTTAGGATTTAGTCTTTTTCTTCTTCTTCTTCATTCTTCCTCCATGGAAATGTAGTGAGAGCATTGAGTGGATGTGAATAAAGATGAAGGTTTTTGTATTATTCTTTTTGTTTAGCTTCCCCCTTGAGCTCTCTACCTTAACTTGATCTTACAACCTCTTAAGTGAGCTTGCAAGTTTAAGTTTTGGTCATTGGTCTCAAGGGGTTGTATCATTTTGTTCTCTCCTTAGTGCTTCATTTCACATGCGTTCTCTACCCTTCTCTTGATCTTGCAACCTCTTGATTGAGCTTGCAAGTTTAAGGGTTGGCTATTGATCACATGCTTGTTTTGAGTTCTATGGTTCTTGTAATTACTTTCTTGTTCTTTTTATCGCTTTTTATTACTTGCTTATTATTTTCCTGTCTTTAATTACTTGCAATTTACATTCATGCACTTAATTTCTTGTAATCTTTTCTTTCCTTTGTTCTTTTCTTTTGCTCTTTGTTGTTCATTTTGTGAATGTTGTAATTATCATTGTTAAGAATCAATACGGTATTGTAAGTTAAGATTTTCTTTTCTCATTTTCTTTTCCCGTTATTTTCCATTGAACTCCGCCCAAACCATACGCAAGCGCTCCGTTAGGCACCCTACCCTAACAAGGTAACGGTGATTCCTAACCGCGACCGGTTGCGTTCGGTTTGGCCGGAGGCGAAAGCAAGAGACAAGAACGGAAGGACAAGGGTAAATAAGCCGGATTCCACCAATACCACGCTTAAATCCCCTAATCCACGTTGTTGCCGATTGCTCTAGGTTCAATTGGTCAAGACTCGGCTCAAAGGTTTTGAGTACGGATTTCTTTAGCTTACAATCTCGTATTTTCTTCTTAACAACTTTATACTTGCAAATAATACACATAGGATAGTCTCAAACAAACATACACAAATTCTTTATTGACTCGTCTAAGACAAGAACGGACATACAACCATCTCCCTGTGGATCGACCCGTGCTCAACCGGCTAGCTGCATAGCGACACCGTCTTGATTGCGGTTAACTTTAATTCTTTCAATCAAATGGCGCCGTTGCCGGGGAGACGGTAACGTATTTCTTTCTTGTTATTCGAGTTAATATTCTTTTTGTATATAAAAAAAAAATATTCTTTTTGTTTTTTTTATCATTTTTGTGGGCAAGTGTGCAGATTTTTGCAGATTTGCAAACTGCAATTGTGGGGAGCAAAGTGTACATTCAAGGCTAAGGTGATTGCAAAGTACAGTGCCAAAGATCCGGGTAGTTTGACCCGCGCAAGCGAACTTTTCAAGCTTACCGGATTTGATTCAACGGGGGTTTCCTAACCCAAAAAATTAACGGTACGTACTTTACTAACACCTTCTTCTCAAATCCGACGCGTCCAATATACTATTTTTTGCAGGATTCTTTGCAAGTTCGCTAACAAACGCTAAAAATTGACTAACCCGTATTTGTTGCAGTGCCGCGCTTAAACTAAAAAACGATTTTTTGATTCTTTATAGAATTTTTATTGAATTGCGCATTGCATACATTAATACGGACTTCAGGGCAAGCGAACCCCACAACATACGGTAAAGGATTTCATCTCCTTTTCCGTGGCCCACAAATCACGAACTTGAGCATAACGTTTACCCGCACAAAATTTAAAAGAAACTAGACTTTAAGCCTTAAGGACTTCGCGCTCACTAGGAGAAGTTAACTGTGTTTAGAACCTTGCTTAACGGTATATTGTTTACGGGGTGTCTAGGAAAGTGTTAACGGCGAAACCGCCAAAAGAGAAAGGGTTATTTAATTAAGGAACTTCGCGAAAGCGTTGGAAAACCTCCCCTTATCTCTGCACTTACCTGGCCTCGTGATCAGTGTATCTTGAGCCTGTTTCTCGACACAGTTTTACTTCGACAATCAAGTTCTGGAGCAGGTCTAGTTGACCTAGGTGAACCCTAGAACGATTAGGTGTGTGGTATCTTTGTGTCGTGATTGTTTTTGTCAATATTCTTTTTGTGTGTATATTTCATTCTTCTGTTAATATATAAACTATAAAAAAAAATATCACATTCTTTTTCCCCTCCTTTTCTCTACCTCTCTTTCTCTCTCTTCATATCATGGGTACCCCACCTCGAAAAACTCTTGCCGAACTTTGGTACCTCCAACCAGACATTACTTCTTACGGTTCTTGCTTTGGCCGAACTTCGAACGACCCCTCCATGCCCAAAATTTCATTGAGAGATCGGATAGAGGCGTCTAGGACAAACAATTTGACTCCGCAATCCACTTCGTATCAACCATTTCATACATTCACCCCTTCTTACGTTGATACCCCTTCTTCGAGTCATGTTGCAACTCCAAGACCTATGTCTATTGCAGAACGTATTGAACAATCTCGTAGTCGATCTTTCACTCCTTTCACTACTTCAAATTCTTGGGATCAACAATTTCATTCACCTTCTTATCCAAATGTTGATCCTGCTCCTGTCCAGCCATTCAATTCCTACCAATCCTACCCTACTTTTGCACCTTCCCTAGACATTGCATCAGAACTGCCATTTGGGAGTTTTCAGTATCCAAACAACTTTGAATCTTTTACTGAAACCCCTTCACAACCAATGTCTAGTCTAGAACAGTCGTTGGAAGACTTTAGGGTAGCGTCAAGCCAACAGATGATGGATTTGAATGCGTCCATGGCCGCTCTCGTACAACATACTGACCCGGTAGCTAGTTTTCAACTAGCTCCTAATTTTCCAATGTATGAAAAGGCGGTCGGACAGGCTGTGAATTTGAGTGGAGAGAGTGAGCTGTACCCCCTTCCAAATCAAACCTACCCGTCTCAAATTGAATCCCACAACTCCTGTGTTGAAAGTCTATCAAGTGTCCCAAATGAATTATCAGTTGAAGATAGAATGTTTAATGAGTTGTACGACTTTGTAGTATTTGATTTGCCAAATTGTGAAGGGACCTTGCCAAGTGAAACCACACCCAATCCTTTTGACCTCTACACCTCCATCTTAGAACCTGAATTGATTGAAATCCATGCTTTTGATGAGGTGTCTGAGAAAATTGACTTTCACTTGATTAAGGATATTGACGCTGGGACTATTTTGGATGATGAACCCGTAGATTTGACTGAGTTTTTCTCTCCAATTCATCATCCCGAGTCATTCACTGTTTTTCCTGAACCCCATATGCGTCTGGACTTTGATGAAATATGCATGGATGAGCTTAACTTTGAGGAGAATTTTAAGGATATTTTTGATGATGAAACAGTTCTAGATGATGAGTCGGATTTTCCAATTCATCCTGTTCCTTTCACTGACTGTGTACACCCTCCAGAACCCTTAACCGATACCCTTCCTCAACCACTTCCCTCCATCCTTTCCATCGTTCCGCCCTTGCAAGAACCCGTACCATTTTCACTTCCTGTGTCTGGTTTACCAAGTTCGGCGTACCCATGGGTTCTTACGAATCTTGAGGGATTTGACCCCATTTCTCGACGGGTTAATAGATTAGCACAATCGCTGTTTACACATCGCTCATCACAAATTGTGCTAATCTATTCACTCCATTTCCTCCCTCAAGTTCGTATTCCACTTCTTTTTCCCCTCCGCCATTCTTCTTCCTCTCATATACCGAGACCGTATCCCGCTTCTCTCCGCATACGGTCTCGCGTATTCTCCATTTCTTTCCTCTTCACCTTCTTTCACCAGCCACTGCTTTATCACGATAAGATCTTTCAATGGTTGGTACTAACTTTTGGCCTGTGTAAGGCCTTGTATAGCTTGATACTGTTCTTTCCCCCTTAAACCTGAACTTCAACGCCTAACAGTGGAAACACTGTTTTACTTAAGTTTAGGGGGAACACCTTTTTTGTATATATTTTTGGTTTTTCTTTTTGTATATAATTTGTTTTTAGGGGGAGCACCGACAATTTTGACCCTCTTGGTATAGCCTGACAGTGAGGGCACTGTCAAGTTTAAGTTTGGGGGTGTGCTCGGTAAGCCTTCTTCATTCGCATTCATTTGTATATTTTACATTTGCATACCTTATTAAAAACCCACAAAAATTGAAAATTTTCCAAAAAATATAAAAACTTTTTCGTCAAGTTAGCTAATAGGGTAACTTAGATCTTTATTCGGAAAGTTTAGTTGATATGATAGAAATAACTAAATTCTATGTTTAGGAATTGAAAACCCTAAAAACAACCCTTATTCTGTCTAACTTTGGTAAGTATACGTCCTTACAGTTTTTTTGAGAAATAGGTAATCTTGAGTTCAGTTCTTGAGTTAAGTCAAGATGAAGGGAAAGTATTGATGCTTTACTGAAGGATAAGTCTGAAAAATAGTTTCTTTTCTCGAGTTCAAATTTAGAAAGTATATACCCTACAAACTGCACTTACACGCACCTTGAAACTTGGGATAGTAGAGGATACCTTGAAATACTCTTGCCTGAAAGCCTAGTATGAAAGAAAAAACGGTATTTAAAGCTAAATACCAAAAGAGCATGTTGAAAAATATATCCGGTCTTAAAAAAGAAAAAGAAAAAGAAAAAAGAAAAGAAAAATAGAATAAAGTCAAGACCTGGAAACTGCTATTTACGCTTTAAAGTTCACACATTCAGTAATCGGTCGTTAGTGCCTCAAGAAGCATTAATAGTCGCATGAAAGATGTGTGAGCAAATCGGTCCATCCTTAATGAAAAGAAGTTGTATTTGGTATTAGGGCAAAGGGTATTATAGCTTGAATTGAATTCTTGAGTGTAGGGGTGCAAATATACACACACGTAGGGGTATACAATCGATGTTTGGATAAAAGATATAAATAAAGAATAAGACTTGTGTCTTCTGTAAAGTTGATAAAAATCCCTGATTTAAGGCCACACCTTTAGAAGGAAAACTCAGGAGAACCAACATCTTTCTAAACTTTTTTGGAACGTATAGGATCTAAAGTTAAAACAAATAGGAGGTGTGAAAAATAAGGGTCGGATATTTCTAACTTAGGATAATAGAGTTTCTAACGTAAATACTAAACTGTAGGAGTAGAATCATTGTTAACTTATGAAACTAGCTTGACGGGATTTTGTGGGTGTAATCCGCTGAAAACCCTCAGGAGACAACACTCCTCCTACTAGGGACACCTAGAGGTTTAACGGCTTGTTGCACGCGCTCAGTGCAATCGCGTTCCCTGCGAAAGTGCGGTTAGGATTTTATTTTTGTGAATAATTGGTTTTGCTCGGGACGAGCAAAAGTTAAGTTTGGGGGTATTTGTTCATAACATAATACTGTATTTTATACCGTCCATTCTTATGCTCGTGTGTTTATAGGTAGGTGCTTTTAATCAGTGTTTGCTACATAATTGCAGAATACAGGTTCTCGGCTCTGAACAATGAATATCATGGAAAAGTACGACAAATTCCGGATTACTGCCAACAACAGATAAAACACGGTCTCCGCTCTCTATCCGTGTGTTGCCACATACCAGTTAAGGGACAAGATGGCAAATCAATTGTTATGTCATGCACAAAGCTCTAGGTCAACACAAGATCCAAGAAATCTATGCGGAGCTCGAGGAAATCATGGCAAAAGATCCACATCACATCACCTTTTTGTTCTACTAAAATTCTGGAATAATTGTGAAGAGTTTCTGAGAAAATTCATATACCACATAGCAGACAAATACAAACCAGGAAACCACCCAAAATACGACGACCCAAGTCATCTAGATGGCCGCGGATCCGCGGCTAAAGGGGGGTCTTGGCCGCGGATCCGCGGCCATGTGGTCTCCTCTCTGCGTTAAATTTCAGGGGTAGTTTGGTACTTTTGTTTATGTGCAGATGGTTGCCCTAGGTTTCCCTTTACCCGCCTATAAATACTCCAGAACTGAGCCAAGCCAAGGGTCATTCTCTGTTCTTCTTTCTTTTTAGGATTTAGTCTTTTTCTTCTTCTTCTTCATTCTTCCTCCATGGAAATGTAGTGAGAGCATTGAGTGGATGTGAATAAAGATGAAGGTTTTTGTATTATTCTTTTTGTTTAGCTTCCCCCTTGAGCTCTCTACCTTAACTTGATCTTGTAACCTCTTAAGTGAGCTTGCAAGTTTAAGTTTTGGTCATTGGTCTTAAGGGGTTGTATCATTTTGTTCTCTCCTTAGTGCTTCATTTCACATGCGTTCTCTACCCTTTTCTTGATCTTGCAACCTCTTGATTGAGCTTGCAAGTTTAAGGGTTGGCTATTGATCACATGCTTGTTTTGAGTTCTATGGTTCTTGTAATTACTTTCTTGTTCTTTTTATCGCTTTTTATTACTTGCTTATTATTTTCCTGTCTTTAATTACTTGCAATTTACATTCATGCACTTAATTTCTTGTAATCTTTTCTTTCCTTTGTTCTTTTCTTTTGCTCTTTGTTGTTCATTTTGTGAATGTTGTAATTATCATTGTTAAGAATCAATACGGTATTGTAAGTTAAGATTTTCTTTTCTCATTTTCTTTTCCCGTTATTTTCAATTGAACTCCGCCCAAACCATACGCAAGCGCTCCTTTAGGCACCCTACCCTAACAAGGTAACGGTGATTCCTAACCGCGACCGGTTGCGTTCGGTTTGGCCGGAGGCGAAAGCAAGAGACAAGAACGGAAGGACAAGGGTAAATAAGCCGGATTCCACGAATACCGCGCTTAAATCCCCTAATCCACGTTGTTGCCGATTGCTCTACCTTCAATTGGTCAAGACTCGGCTCAAAGGTTTTGAGTACGGGTTTCTTTAGCTTACAATCTCGTATTTTCTTCTTAACAACTTTATACTTGCAAATAATACACATAGGATAGTCTCGAACAAACATACACAAATTCTTTATTGACTCGTCTAAGACAAGAACGGACATACAACCATCTCCCTGTGGATCGACCCGTGCTCAACCGGTAGCTGCATAGCGACACCGTCTTGATTGCGGTTAACTTTAATTCTTCCAATCACAACTCTAGCCGCAACTCTCCATGTCCGTGCAACCATGGTAACAAAACCATAAACCGATATTGATGAGGATAGATCATAGGAATGAATATAATACTGTGCAAGGAAATGTACATTCTAAGCTTTCTTAAGCGGAGTAGCGTATCGTAAGTATGCCGTGGAACATACCCACAGTATGTCAATTTACTTATGTCACCTACTCCATCAACCAAGGTCAACCTACACGACGAAATTTTGGGTCTAATACCCCCGTCGCTCAAGTCTATGTTCCGTAAGGTCAAGCTTAGGTTCCGAATATATATAAACGCCCTAGACTCCGCATACTCAAACATAGATTCGAACCAAGGTTAAACCTAGCACTCTAATATCAACTTTGTCACGACCCGAAAGGGCATGTGACTGGCACTTGAATCATATGAAGTCTATAGGACCCAATCTAATTCAAGTAAGCTAAAATCCCAGAAATCTAAACCATTTAAAAGAAGAAGGTGAAGGAAACTTGTTTAAAAGTTTGTATATAAATCACTTTGAAAGTCGTAGGAAGCATTTTTAAAACATCAAGTCTTTTCCGAAAATTTCGGCAGAGTCTCTTTTGTAAATACTGAACCCAAACGGGTACAACATGAAATATATATAAAGGCACCCCCAAGCAGGAGCTAGCTCTTTGCCAATTGGCGGTCACAACCACGCAAGCAATATAATATAAAATGACGAAGGGCGAGAATCAAAACTCAGAAGAAAACCAGAGAAAAACCATAATAATACATACACGCGACTCTAAGTTCAAAAGAATACACAACTGTTCTTCTAAGACTATAAATAATACAGGTCTGCTTGATGGAGTTTTACTAGATACAACTGAATGTAAATAAAATACAAGGATGGTCATGTTGCAAGTGAACCCACCTACCAATCCAATCACCCGGAAGAAGCAATGTGCCAGCAAAGCCGCCATGAAAACTTGTACGGCAAAACCTGCAAGAAACTGTAGCACAACGGGGGTGAGTTGCCAACTCGTGAGTATAAAACACCACCGAGCAGAAATCGCATGTATGACTCAATCCTAGGTCATACGATAATAATATCCTCAAAATGATATAGCCTGAAGCATATAGTAATGGCAAAGGTAAACATCTATACATAAGTGTAATACCAAGTGCTCGTGTCACTACCTCAGGTTACAACATATATATATATATGATGTATGAATGCATGAAAAAAGAATACATCTAAATAAGAAAACTGTTTTCTTATCTCAGTGAGATTTCTGTATAAAAATCGAGTATCATCAATGAAATCAACAGAGAATCAATGTCAAGTATCGACACAAAATATATATCTCAATATCTCAGGCTCCAGCTATCCGGACTGGCCTATATCATCAAATCTCAATATCTAGGGCTCCGGCAATCCGGACTGGCCCATATCATCAAATCTCAAGACCATTTCGGTATCCTCCGGATATCCGGCGCAACATAATAACCAGTCAGTAGTGCTCCCCTGCCGGGCTCAACGCCATCTACTGCGACCATCTTGCCCCGGGGGACCACACCGGGTCCACCATGCACCCACAGACGGTTCCACATCCTTCTCGAATTGGGTGTATGATATCGCTCAAGGGCCGAGAAAACTCATGGTGGTCATATCTCAAATCATATCAGGAGAAAACCACAATTATCTATCTTTTAAAATGCTAATATGTTTATAAAATCTTTGTGGTTTCTCCAAATCCAGAAATCTCATGAAAATCCGAAATCCCAATCTGAAGAGTAAATAACAGTAAATTACCGGCATAAAAATCTATAATATTGTATGACAAATGAATATATGAATGCTTCTGATATCAAGCAAGGAATGCAAAATTAAACTAGCATAATAAGGCAATAACATATTGAAACTATCAGCTAGCAAGTTATGTCAATGCAGTAATGTCACGACCCGCAGGGTACGGAACGTGACTGGCACTTAAGTTTACGAAACGTCTAAAGGCGTCCGTAAAATAAGTAAGCCAAAGCCCAGAAAACAAAACCAATTAAGCAAAAGAGTGAAGAAAACCCAATCATTTGAAAGCAAGTTTATCAAATAAGTCATGTAAAACCCTTTTTAAAAGCAATACTAATTTTCCCGAAAAATTTCGGCAGAGTCTCCTTTGTAAATACTGGCCCCCAAAAATGGGTACAACAAAATATACATGAATCCAACAAAATAGGGCATCCCCAAGCGGGAGCTAGCTCTTCGCCATAAGGCGGTCACAAATCCCACGCAATGTAAATGACAATAAGCATAATAATCATAAGGAAGCATGAAAAAGGTAGCATGTCGGCTCAAGTGAGCTCGACCCCAAAATACAGCATAAAATCCACAAACCTCACAGTCTCATCTCTAGGTCAATATACAATAATCTGGTAGAAACAGTAGATGGAGTACACTAGATACAAGAATATACAAGGTGGTACAAAATAATAACATAACCCACCTATGAGCAAATCTCGAGCCCAAGCAAAACAGGCAAAAGAACAAGTGCGCCCGCCGCTACTGAACTGACGGAGCGGACCTGCAAAAGACTGTGGTACAACGGGGGTGAGTTGCCAACTCGTGAGTAATAAATAACATCTGCAAAGGCTATCGTATGCATTCACACAAGCATCCTAGCATCTAAAATACAGGTATGACTGGATGCACTAGCAGGTGTGTATATCATATCAGTGTGCTAATATGTATGCAACATGAAAATCTGAGGTCTCAATAGGTATATATAAGTAATATTTTATCTCTTTTTGTTTTTGAAACTCTTTTAGAATGCCAGCATAATGTCAATGAATCGACGAAAATCGGTGTCCAGCAACGACACCCAAAAGCTGTCTCAAATCTTATAAATGTATCTCTGGCCTCAGCCGTCCGGCTGACCCATCTCAAATATCAATATCTCATCATCTAGCGGCCACGGTCGGTATCCTCTGGATATCCGCCGTCCCAAACAGTCACCGGTAGGTAATCCGTCCCCTGCCAGGCTCAACGTCATCACCACATTCCTCTTGCCCCGGGGTACCTTACCGGGCCCACCATGTACCCGTGCCGGTTCCTCCACTCCTCGACACGGATTTCCAAATCCACAGCAAACTCATGGTGGACGACACTTACATCACTAGAAAACCGCAATTTACATATTTTAAAAAAATATAATAAGTTTAGAAATTTTGCGGCTTTCCCCCGAAATCCAGCAATATCATAAAATCTCAAGAAATCCTCATAAGTGCATATATCAATGATAATGAATGCGTATGATATCAATAAACAAGTTGCGATGTGTGATTAATGTATTAAGCATGAACAATTAATATGATGAAGTACATGCACATGAATAGCAATACTACGGTTCCATTTTTAAGGAATTAAAGGCAATAGTACCAGTTTAAGTATCAATTAGTAAAAGGTTTCAATTTAAAAGTTATCTAGTGTGGTGGCATGGCAATTACCAGGGTGTGTGTGTAAGCATGAATAGTGCTCGTGCTGCATATAAAAACCCTGGTAATGGTGCAGGTGTCCTATAAAATGGTTTCTTATAGATATGTCAATATAATGCATGGATGCAGCAAATAGTCAATTACGCATTTCACCCCTAATTATTAACATTACTAAGGATCTTTTAGGTTACTAAAACTATCGGGCGGCTTGCGCCATCCAACGATAGTCTCCCGTAGATATTACATCTACTCACCGGGATCCCTGGCTAGCTGTGTCCAATCACCGCCTTTTCCTTTCGCGCCGCGTCTGACGTCTCCGCGACCGAACCTGGAATTTACATCAATACCAAATATAAGGTTACATATCAAGAACGACGCAAAACCCCAACGAAACTACTAAAGTTCGCTAGCTCGGTACAACGTGCACAAAGTGTGCGGAACACACGCGAAAATCGTAAAAACTGCCAAAAAAACGCCGATTTGGTCGCCCGGCAAAACTAAAACCCGACTACCCAAAAAACCGCACTCACGCATCCTAAAAGTCGTAGGACAAGCCATTACAATCATTAAGATATCAAAAATAATCCATCACATAATTTATATAAAAATCTAGTAAGCATATACATTTCAAAAAAATCGGTGCAACAATCGCCGATTTGCGACAAAACGACAACAATAAAGCATAATTACCCAAGCACACTACAAGCAATCTACAAACACTAATTACAACACAATAGCAATGATTCCAATCCTATTTTCCATAACCACCAATTCTTGAATTTAAAACCTAGCAAAATCCAATCAATTTCCACACTTGAAAACTTTATTTAACACAACAAAAGCCCACTTAAGAAAATTAACCTCTTAGGTTAGGTTAGCAAAATACTAGTTAAAAAATTTAGGTTCAATCAACTAAATAATGTTTTCTAAACCTTAATCAACTCACTAATCATGTTTCACAATCCAATTCCATACAAAAACCTTCTCTTGAAATTCCTAAAATGACAATTACAACTAAAATCGAACTTTTAAAGTTAACTAAATTAACACAAATAGAAGACTACATAACAAGGTAACCGTATAGATTAGTTCAATAACAACTAGATTAACATTAAAACAACTTAATTAACCATCATGGTTCAAAACCCTAGTTTAATATCAACCATTAACTAAAAGAAACTATATTAGGATTAACACTAAAATTAACACTAAACCATGCATTTAAAGGAATTAGCAATAAAAGAAAGTAACTTTGAAGGAATTTATACCTCTTGATCTATGGATCAAGCAAGAAAATTTTGCTCCAATTGATGGCCTCAAGCACCAAGATTCCAAGTAAGAATGGCTAAGGAAAATGAAAGCATAAGGATTTTGTGTTGAAAAAGAGAAGGATTTGTGGATTTTTATTGAATTTTGTTGCAAATTTTGAAGAAAATGAGAGAGAAAGAGAAGGAAAATAATGGAGATGGGGGATGGTGCAGGTCTCGGCCAGAGAAGGAATGGGGGAGGTTGTGGGCAAGTGGGGAAAGTCATGGTCAAGTCCACAAAAGTCAATGTATCATACTTTATTCATTTTAATTAAAATAAAACCAAAAAAACTATCAAATTCAACTCAAGAAACAACTCAAGAATTGAGGCCAGAAATTTCTGGTCTCACACAAGGTGGGGCTGTCCTAGGGCTGATGAAAAAGAGAGAGGGGTTTTACAAAAGAAATTTTATGCAAAAAGGCCCCCTACAACTCAAAAATTGCAAGTTTTAGCTCAAAATTTAATAAATTCGTTTCATAACATAAAAATTTGTTAAAAATCAAAATAAATTACTAAAAATTCATGTTATCACTAGATTATAATTATCATAATTTTAGAGATTAAAATTAGCCCGGAAAAATTTGTATTTATCGCTTATTTAATATTTTTTCTTACCGGCTTAAAATAATATTAAAAAATTGAAAAATAGGGAAAAATTTTTAAATGACCAAAATTTCATAATTAACTCATTAGCTACTAAAAGCAAGTAATTACCTATCCATTTAAGGTATAATTAGCCCTAAATTGCAAAATATCGAGAAAGACGGTTTTCGGAAAAATACCGAATTTTCACCGAATTTCAGGAAAACACCAAAACGACTTTTCAAGTCGCTACAATCTTCCCCCCTTAAAGAAATTCGGTCCCCGAATTTAAAAAAAAAAATAGCTACGCGTACCTTCGAAGAGATGGGGATATTTCTTCCTCATCTCGCCCTCGGTCTCCCAGGTAACCTCCTCGCTGCTCGGGCTACGCCAAAGGACCTTGAAGGTTGGTATAATCTTCAACCTCAACTTCTTCACCTGCCGATCCAGGATGGCCACCGGCTGCTCTGCAAAAGAAAGGTCGCGCTCTAGCTGGACTGTCGGGTGCTGAATCGCATGCGAAGGGTCGTGAAGGTACTTGCGGAGCATCGAAACATGAAAAACGGGGTTAACATCGGGAAAGCTGGGTGGAAGAGCCAAACGATATGCAACAGCGCCGACACGCTTGAGGATCTCGAAGGGACCTACGAATCTAGGGCTAAGCTTTCCCTTTTGCCCAAAACGCATCACGCCCTTCATCGGGGAGACTTTCAGAAAAACATGGTCGCCAACTGCGAACTCTAATCTGCGACGGCGCCTGTCTGCATAGGATTTCTGCCTGCTCTGAGCCGCTCTCATCCGGTCTCGGATCAGCTGGATCTTCGATGTCGTCTCCTCAACAAGCTGCGGCCCCAAAATGCTGCTCTCGCTGAGCTCTGTCCAACAAACGGGCGATCTGCATCTCCTCCCATACAATGCCTCGAAAGGTGCCATCTGAATAGTATCCTGGAAGCTGATGTTGTAGGAGAACTCCACTAGAGGTAAATGACGATCCCAGCTACCACCAAAGTCTAAAACGCACGCTCTGAGCATGTCCTCGAGAGTCTGAATGGCCCGCTCTGACTGTCCGTCTGTCTGCGGATGAAACGCTGTGCTGAAGCTCAAACGAGTGCCCAAAGCCTCCTGAAGTCTCTGCCAGAGTCGGCTGGTGAACTGAGTGCCTCGATCTGACACGATACAAGTCGGTACGCCATGTAGTCGCACGATCTCGTCAATATACAGCTGAGCATACTGAGCGAAGCTGAAAGTCGTCTTCACTGGAAGGAAGTGAGCCGCTTTCGTCAATCTATCCACGATCACCCAGATGGAGTCATACCCTCGACTGGTCCTGGGTAGACCCACAACGAAATCCATCGAAATCTGCTCCCATTTCCACTCTGGAATGGGTAACGGCTGTAGCTCTCTTGCGGGCCTCTGGTGCTCGGCCTTGACTTGCTGACAAGTCAGGCATCTCGAAACGAACTCCGCAATGTCCCTCTTCATCCCGTCCCACCAGTAGGTCTCTCTCATATCATGGTACATCTTGGTGGAATCGGGGTGGACACTATACACTGATCGGTGTGCCTCCTCAAGAAGGTCGCGCCGCAATCCATCAGCATCTGGTACGCACAGTCTAGATCCATATCGTAAAATCCCCTGATCGTCAACCACGAACTCGGAAAATCTGCCCTGTCCCATCTGTGCCATGATCTCTGAGCAACGGTCGTCACTGCGCTGTGCCTCATATATACGGTCAAGCAACTGTGGGCGTGCACGAACATGCGCGAGCTGTCCCCCTGTCTGAGTGAACTCGAACTCAACTCTGTTGTCGCATAACATCTGCCAATCTGCTGACGACTGCCTCTGCACTGTACGCAAAAAGTATAGACTACCCCCGGGCCTCCTACTCAACGCATCTGCCACCACATTCGCCTTGCCGGGGTGATATAAGATCTCGCAGTCGTAGTCTTTCACCAACTCCATCCAACGACGCTGTCTGAGGTTCAGGTCTCGCTGCTGAAATATGTACTTTAAGCTCTTGTGATCGGTGAATATCTGACACGACTCGCCGTAAAGGTAATGTCGCCAAATCTTCAGTGCAAAGACCACTGCAGCCATCTCCAAATCATGAGTGGGGTAGTTCTGTTCATGCTTCTTCAACTGCCGAGAAGCGTAGGCGATCACCCGGCCATGCTGCATCAATACGCATCCTAATCCCACTCGCGAAGCATCACGGTAGACAACAAATCCGCCTGATCCCAAAGGCAAAGATAATACCGGCGCCGTAGTCAAACAAGTCCGTAGCTGCTGAAACTGCGCTCGCACTCCTCTGTCCAGACGAAAGGAACTCCCTTCCGGGTCAAACCGGTCAACGGTGCAGCTATACGGGAGAAGTCCTGAACAAAACGCCTGTAGTAGCCCGCCAAGCCTAGAAAACTACGGATCTCAGTAACCGATGTAGGTCGGGGCCACTGCTGAACAGCCTCAATCTTCTTCGGGTCCACACAAATGCCGTCTCTCGTAACCACGTGACCCAAGAATCCGACGCTGTCCAGCCAGAAAGCACACTTGGAGAACTTCGCGAACAGCTGGTTCTCCCTCAGAGTCTGTAACGTAATCCGCAAGTGCTGCTCGTGCTCCTCTCTGCTCCGGGAGTACACCAAGATATCGTCGATAAACGCGATGATGAACAAGTCAAGATACGACCTGAATGTACGGTTCATCAAATCCATGAATGCTGCCGGGGCGTTGGTGAGTCCGAACGACATCACCAAAAACTCGTAGTGGCCGTAGCGCGTGCGGAAAGCTGTCCTCGGTATATCCTCCTGTCGAACTCACAGCTGATGGTATCCTGATCGCAAGTCGATCCTCGAAAAATACCCCGCACCCTGAAGCTGGTCGAACAAATCATCAATGCGCGGCAACGGATATCTGTTCCGAACGGTAACTTTGTTCAGCTGGCGGTAGTCGATACATAAGCGCAAACTTCCATCCTTCTTCTTGACAAACAGGACTGGAGCACCCCACGGAGAAACACTAGGTCGAATAAGCCCCTTATCTAACAAATCCTGCAACTGATCCTTCAGCTCTCGAAGCTCTGCCGGGGCCATCCGATAAGGAGGTATAGAAATAGGCCCCGAGCCGGGAATCAAATCAATGCAGAAATCAACATCGCGCTCAGGCGGTAGCCCAGGTAGCTCATCAGGGAAAACATCAGGGAACTCACAAACTACCGGGACCCGGTCCAACGGAACCTCTGCAGCTCGAGTATCATAAACAAACGCTAAGAATCCCTGACATCCCTTCCGCAAGAGCTGGCCAGCGCGAAGAGACGAAATTAAGCTGGGAAGGGCGACACTGCGGTCTCCCTGAATAACAAGGACTGGCTCTCCCGGAAAGCTAAATCTGACTGCCTTCTCACGGCAGTCCACCGAAGCATAATAAGTGGCTAGCCAATCCATGCCCAGAAGCATATCAAAGTCCAACATATCGAGGAGTATCAAATCAACTGATAAATCCCTCTCCCCGATACGAACGGAATACAAACGAAATACAAACCGAGCGACAAACGACTCGCCTACCGGAGTAACAACAACAAGCGGCTGATCTAACGACGACGACTCACGGCCCAACATCGGTGCAAAGTGTGTAGATACGTACGAATGTGTGGAACCTGGGTCGAACAATACCCGTGCGTCGAAAGAACAAACTGGCAAGGTACCTGTCACAACGGCATTGGATGCCTGCGCATCCTGCGGTGTCAAAGAAAAAACTCGGGCCTGCCCTCCACCGATAGCGGGCTGACCTCGACCTCGGCCTCTGCCTCCTCGTCCTCTCTGAACAGGACCGCCGCGTCCACGGCCTCTCAGTGCACCTAACTGGCGTGGAGCATCGCCTGGGATAGGAAGTAGGGCTCTCTGAGGAGGGGGTGGTGATGGTGGTAGGGTCACATGCGGAACTGTCGCTGCTCCCTGTCGTCTCACTGGACAGTCTCTGACAAGATGGTGCAGACTCCCGCACCCAAAACATCCTGGCGACGGCTGCTGCCCCTGGGGATAAGAACCATATAACTGTCCCCGCCCAAATCCTCTGCCAGGCCTATCTCTCGGAAAGAATCTGGCGCGCTGCCTCTGAGGCGGTACATCGGTGCGCATCCTCTTCGGCCCAGAAACGGCCGAAGTCTGTGATATGAGTGCCTCCATCCGCAATGCCGTATCCATAGCAGCTGAATAAGTGTCGTAGTGCTGGGCGCCAATGGCAAGATATAGCTGGGCATCAAGTCCCTGTACGAACCTCTTCACCATCTTCTCCTCGGTATCCACCAAATACTGAGCATATCGGGATAACTGTGTAAACTGGATGTCATACTCAGACACCGTCATCCCAGGTGTCTTGACTAAGGCCTCGAAGCTGCGAGCTCTGGCATCACGAACGCTCTCTGGAAGGAAACGGGCTAGAAAGACCGCTGTAAACTCTACCCAAGTCATAGGCGGTAGATCTGCAGCTCGACCTCTCAAGACTGACTCCCACCATGTCTTTGCGAGACCCTCTAGTCGGAAACTCGCAAGCTCTACCCATCGATCATCCGAACATCTCAGCGAACGGCAGATCCTGGCTAAACTGTCAAGGAACGTCTGTGGGTCCTCCGCTGTCTCGGTGCCGGTGAATACTGGAGGTCTCAGCCCCATGAAATCCTGTAGTGAAACCGGAATGGCCACGGTGGTAGTAGTAGGAGCAGGTATCATGGTCGTCTGTGATGTAGTAGGTACGTCATCCGGCCTCGGTGTACGACTGGCTGCAACTAGGGATCCTACCATCTAACGTAGCTCCTGCATGCCTCCCATCATCTGTCGCAACTCCTCCATACCGGTCTCGAGCCTATCCATACGGCCTGGGGAAGGTGGATCGGTCTGTCCCTGCGGCGTAGGCATACCACCCTGCTCAGTCCTAGTCTCGGACGAGCCAGCTCGAATCTCGTCTCTGGCGGCAGCCCTCTGTGCCCTCGTAGCCTTCGGCGGCATAGTGGCTGTTACAGGAAAACGGATAGTAAGGACAGTGCAATAGGATCATAGGATACACGGAATTGAAGAAGGAATTTCAAGCAATTATCCTAAAGTCACTTAGGCGGAGTACCGTATCGTAAGTATGCCGCGGACATACGCACGCTACGTTACCCTGCTTAAGTCACTTACTCCATCTACCAAGGGTCATCCTACACTCACAAAGGTAAAACCTATTGCTCTGATACCAACTTTGTCACGACCCGCAGGGTACGGAACGTGACTGGCACTTAAGTTTACGAAACGTCTAAAGGCGTCCGTAAAATAAGTAAGCCAAAGCCCAGAAAACAAAACCAATTAAGCAAAAGAGTGAAGAAAACCCAATCATTTGAAAGCAAGTTTATCAAATAAGTCATGTAAAACCCTTTTTAAAAGAAATACTAATTTTCCCGAAAAATTTCGGCAGAGTCTCCTTTGTAAATACTGGCCCCCAAAAATGGGTACAACAAAATATACATGAATCCAACAAAATAGGGCATCCCCAAGCGGGAGCTAGCTCTTCGCCATAAGGCGGTCACAAATCCCACGCAATGTAAATGACAATAAGCATAATAATCATAAGGAAGCATGAAAAAGGTAGCATGTCGGCTCAAGTGAGCTCGACCCCAAAATACAGCATAAAATCCACAAACCTCACAGTCTCATCTCTAGGTCAATATACAATAATCTGGTAGAAACAGTAGATGGAGTACACTAGATACAAGAATATACAAGGTGGTACAAAATAATAACATAACCCACCTATGAGCAAATCTCGAGCCCAAGCAAAACAGGCAAAAGAACAAGTGCGCCCGCCGCTACTGAACTGACGGAGCGGACCTGCAAAAGACTGTGGCACAACGGGGGTGAGTTGCCAACTCGTGAGTAATAAATAACATCTGCAAAGGCTATCGTATGCATGCACACAAGCATCCTAGCATCTAAAATACAGGTATGACTGGATGCACTAGCAGGTGTGTATATCATATCAGTGTGCTAATATGTATGCAACATGAAAATCTGAGGTCTCAATAGGTATATATAAGTAATATTTTATCTCTTTTTGTTTTTGAAACTCTTTTAGAATGCCAGCATAATGTCAATGAATCGACGAAAATCGGTGTCCAGCAACGACACCCAAAAGCTGTCTCAAATCTCATAAATGTATCTCTGGCCTCAGCCGTCCGGCTGACCCATCTCAAATATCAATATCTCATCATCTAGCGGCCACGGTCGGTATCCTCTGGATATCCGCCGTCCCAAACAGTCACCGGTAGGTAATCCGTCCCCTGCCAGGCTCAACGTCATCACCACATTCCTCTTGCCCCGGGGTACCTTACCGGGCCCACCATGTACCCGTGCCGGTTCCTCCACTCCTCGACACGGATTTCCAAATCCACAGCAAACTCATGGTGGACGACACTTACATCACTAGAAAACCGCAATTTACATATTTTAAAAAAATATAATAAGTTTAGAAATTTTGCGGCTTTCCCCCGAAATCCAGCAATATCATAAAATCTCAAGAAATCCTCATAAGTGCATATATCAATGATAATGAATGCGTATGATATCAATAAACAAGTTGCGATGTGTGATTAATGTATTAAGCATGAACAATTAATATGATGAAGTACATGCACATGAATAGCAATACTACGGTTCCATTTTTAAGGAATTAAAGGCAATAGTACCAGTTTAAGTATCAATTAGTAAAAGGTTTCAATTTAAAAGTTATCTAGTGTGGTGGCATGGCAATTACCAGGGTGTGTGTGTAAGCATGAATAGTGCTCGTGCTGCATATAAAAACCCTGGTAATGGTGCAGGTGTCCTATAAAATGGTTTCGTATAGATATGTCAATATAATGCATGGATGCAGCAAATAGTCAATTACGCATTTCACCCCTAATTATTAACATTACTAAGGATCTTGTAGGTTACTAAAACTATCGGGCGGCTTGCGCTATCCAACGATAGTCCCCCGTAGATGTTACATCTACTCACCGGGATCCCTGGCTAGCTGTGTCCAATCACCGCCTTTCCCTTTCGCGCCGCGTCTGACGTCTCCGCGACCGAACCTGGAATTTACATCAATACCAAATATAAGGTTACATATCAAGAACGACGCAAAACCCCAACGAAACTACTAAAGTTCGCTAGCTCGGTACAACGTGCACAAAGTGCGCGGAACACACGCGAAAATCGCAAAAACTGCCAAAAAAACACCGATTTGGTCGCCCGGCAAAACTAAAACCCGACTACCCAAAAAACCGCACTCACGGATCCTAAAAGTCGTAGGACAAGCCATTACAATCATTAAGATATCAAAAATAATCCATCACATAATTTATATAAAAATCTAGTAAGCATATACATTTCAAAAAAATCGGTGCAACAATCGCCGATTTGCGACAAAACGACAACAATAAAGCATAATTACCCAAGCACACTACAAGCAATCTACAAACACTAATTACAACACAATAGCAATGATTCCAATCCTATTTTCCATAACCACCAATTCTTGAATTTAAAACCTAGCAAAATCCAATCAATTTCCACACTTGAAAACTTTATTTAACACAACAAAAGCCCACTTAAGAAAATTAACCTCTTAGGTTAGGTGAGCAAAATACTAGTTAACAAATTTAGGTTCAATCAACTAAATAATGTTTTCTAAACCTTAATCAACTCACTAATCATGTTTCACAATCCAATTCCATACAAAAACCTTCTCTTGAAATTCCTAAAACGACAATTACAACTAAAATCGAACTTTTAAAGTTAACTAAATTAACACAAATAGAAGACTACATAACAAGGTAACCATATAGATTAGTTCAATAACAACTAGATTAACATTAAAACAACTTAATTAACCATCATGGTTCAAAACCCTAGTTTAATATCAACCATTAACTAAAAGAAACTAAATTAGGATTAACACTAAAATTAACACTAAACCATGCATTTAAAGGAATTAGCAACAAAAGAAAGTAACTTTGAAGGAATTTATACCTCTTGATCTATGGATCAAGCAAGAAAATTTTGCTCCAATTGATGGCCTCAAGCACCAAGATTCCAAGTAAGAATGGCTAAGGAAAATGATAGCATAAGGATTTTGTGTTGAAAAAGAGAAGGATTTGTGGATTTTTATTGAATTTTGTTGCAAATTTTGAAGAAAATGAGAGGGAAAATAATGGAGATGGGGGATGGTGCAGGTCTCGGCCAGAGAAGGAATGGGGGAGGGTGTGGGCAAGTGGGGAAAGTCATGGTCAAGTCCACAAAAGTCAGTGTATCATACTTTATTCATTTTAATTAAAATAAAACCAAAAAAATTATCAAATTCAACTCAAGAAACAACTCAAGAATTGAGGCCAGAAATTTCTGGTCTCACACAAGGTGGGGCTGTCCTAGGGCTGAGGAAAAAGAGAGAGGGGTTTTACAAAAGAAATTTTATGCAAAAAGGCCCCCTACAACTCAAAAATTGCAAGTTTTAGCTCAAAATTCAATAAATTCGTTTCATAACATAAAAATTTGTTAAAAATCAAAATAAATTACTAAAAATTCATGTTATCACTAGATTATAATTATCATAATTTTAGAGATTAAAATTAGCCCGGAAAAATTTGTATTTATCGCTTATTTAATGTATTTTCTTACCGGCTTAAAATAATATTAAAAAATTGAAAAATAGGGAAAAATTTTTAAATGACCAAAATTTCATAATTAACTCATTAGCTACTAAAAGCAAGTAATTACCTATCCATTTAAGGTATAATTAGCCCTAAACTGCAAAATATCGAGAAAGACGGTTTTCGGAAAAATACCGAATTTTCACCGAATTTCAGGAAAACACCAAAACGACTTTTCAAGTCGCTACAAGTAATACTTCTAAAATGTACGTGTCATGGCAATTATCGCTGATGATGTGTGTGAGCCGGCAAGCAAGCGTACATGGAGCATACGCATCATCGGTAATGGTACTGGTGTCCTGACAGCAGATTTCATACTAGCTAATGAAAATACATATAAGCATGCAATGCGATGCGAATAGCAAGAATAAATGGCAACGAAAAGTAAATGCAACAATAAGGAAAAATATGATCCTAAATACGAGTCATACAGTTTTTGGTATCTGAAATCGCACGAATCGTGGTGTTTAGAAAATAGGGGCAATGGTGTTTTTAAGTAAATGTAAGTCCATTAAAATAACCGTAGTATCCGTCGGTCTATCTTAAAATACTCACGATTCGTTAGTTTTGGTAATAAGTATGACTCGCCTAGATCTAACATTTACTAAGTAAACTACCGGACTAAACTAAGAGACTAATCGAAAGGGTAAGGAAAACCACCTAAGTCCGAGTCGATATTTATATCTAGTAGTCGGTGATCCCGCCTCCATAGTATCACCTACGATATAATATAAAATATGACATCCTCGAGTCAAGAGTGTTGATCTATCATCATAATTATATCTCGTATGGTAAATCCATCGTACAACATCCCAAATCTGGGTATGGGTCATTATCACATATAACTCATAATTTATTTGGTATCATTATCATCATATTCCGAATTAGGGGTATTGATCTAAAGTCTAGTACATTCTGATACCATCAACATATATATATATATATATATGCGTGTATATGAAAACACATCGCCTAATGATCCGCTATAATATCATGTCTATCTCATAATACGGACTAAGTCACATCACCGATCTCGTGGCATCATGCCTAATCATATCGACTCATCTCCAAGTACCATATACTATCCTCATTATCTATGTATATGTATACATACATACATATACACACACACACACACACACACAAATACTCACATACATATATGTGTATATATATATATATATCCCCATATACGCATAAGTAAAACAAATGTATGAGTGTGTGTCCGCGTGTATGCAAAACTTTACTGTAGGGTTTCGCGACTAAGAAGCCAAACTAGGTACTTGTAACACACTAAAACTAACCCATGAACATCTAAAACCTATCTGATAATCATTCACGTATCATAATACACATATATATATATATATAATATAACGTATTTGTATTTTGCACTCCGAAACTGAGGGGGTGCTATACGCCATGCATCTGACTTCCCCGTTAGATATATATCTACTCACCTGATCCTTGCTTACCGAAATCGATGTCGCCACGCTCATCTTTGTTGCTCCAAATCCACATAGGGGTACCTACATATCACATGTAGTATCGTAAATCGAAATCGCACACGAAAACCAAAACGACACGCGTATCACACATTGGTTAAAACCTATGGTCTACACACGCAAGAATAACCAAACAACACTCGTCGCTGACGTACAATTTCAGAAGACGGGACATAATAGTAAATACAAAATCCCAATTCAATAAAAGCTGCAAAACGAAATCAGAAACTTTGAAAACATGCTCCAGATTTTCCTCAGGTGACAGTTGGGACATTTTGCATATTGGGGAGGTCTAATTAACAGATACTGGAGCCATAAACCAAAAACGAGGCCATACATCCCTACTCTGGCCGCAATTTGCTGCCAGAATGGATTAATCTATGGCCATGTGAGGGAGATGGGGTCTCGGGTCTTCAGGGTAGTATCTAGGTCACCTGCACGACTCACTGTGATTGCTAAATAATTTTCAGGGCCTCCGGGTGATAGCAGATTTCAATATACCATCACCAAAGTCTAAAAAATACGATATCGAGGTTTCTAAGTTGGTGGTTTGGGGTGTAAGTCTATGGTTTCGGTCCATGAAACTAACATTACAGTGGTATAATGTCACTATTAATCCTCAATTACACAATTACAACTTAAGAAATCCCCTAACCTTTTCCAGGAATTTTCCTATGTGACGAAACCCCATTAAACCAATTCTAAACTAACGCTGAAGCTAAAGGAAATGGAATGCTACACTAATGATGAAGAAATTACCTCATTTAGCAACTCAAGAATTTTCTTGAGTTGCCCCAAGTCCCAAAATCCAATTTTTCTTGGTCCATCATGCTTGTGGTGAGCTTGTGCACAACTTTAGTGAAGAGGGTGCATGGTTTTGATGTATTTTTTGAGTATGTTGTGAGGGAATTGAGGAGGTGGGAAGAGGAGGGCAGCCAAGTGAGGAGAAGGAGGGGAAAATGATGAAGGAAAAATGGAGGGAAACAAATGGGAGCAATGGTCAATGACCCCTTACCTCTCTCTGTATTCTCTCTCTCGCCCATACTTCTTTGTTTAATCCATTTTCTTTTCTCTTTTTTTCTTTTAAAACAAAGCCATGCATGAATAGAAAAGGAAAAGCCATAGTAGAAAATGTAAAAAATATTTTTAGAAAATGTGACATGGTGTATGTCATGAAACCTAATCAAGATTAGTGCACGATTAGAGATATTTAATCGCGATTAGCATAAAAATGGAATATAATTAATCATAAAAATTTATAATTTGCTTAAATCATATAAAATACCCTCATTTCAGAAATTCCAATAATTTTCCAAATATTTCCCAATTTATTGGTAATTAATTATACCGCATTATCAAAATATTCATAATATTTATTATTTAATTATATAAATTCCCAAAAATAATATTTTATTTTTTCTGAAATGTTACAGATCCAATCAGCTTTTGATTCATGAAGATGTTCATAATGTTATCATGTACTACAAAATTGTATCCTACTTTACTTAATAAAGAAACTGATATAAGATTGCATATCAGGGTCGGAATGTAATAGCATTCGTTCAGAATCAATGTATTCCATTTGGTAACATTAGGTGATATTTGCCAACTGCTTTGGCTGCAACATTCGTACCATTTCCTACTCTTACGGAATGATCACACTCTCCCAGTTCCCTACCTTTCTTTTGCCCGTGTAACATATTACATATGTAGGATCCTGATCCGGTATCTAATACCCAAAACGTAGAGTGAACTGAGAAGCAGTTCTCGATAACTAACACACACAAAGAAGATACATCAGTATACTTGTTCTTTATTTGGGCGGCGTGAGAATCCGGGTATTCCCCTATTTCCTGTTCAGTCTTATAACAGTTATAAGAAAGAACGGAACCGACGTTCCCCTGCTCAGTATAACATGCGGGTTCAGTCAATACATCCATATTATCTTGATTAAGGCCTGACATGGTCACTACCTCGAGAGAGAGAAGAAAACACTTTAGCGTATGTTCTTGCAAAATTAGATTGGTTATTATCTTATCTACTCAGGATGGCTCCCACTGCTTTTATCAAACCTTCCTTCAAAACCTAAATGGTAAGACTAGCCGGGATTAATTACACCTTACAAGTTCGCCAATCTTTCAGCCAGGCCAGTGTTAGTACTTTGATGGAGGTTCCCCGTGCTTTCGCACATACCTAATTAAAATAAACCTCATTTTCGAAGAAGCATAACCCCGTTAACACCTTTCTTGACACCTACTTGATCGGCTAATTGTGATGTATAAAAGTCTCTCAGGAGTAACACTTACTCGCAGTAGGAATCAGGATCCAACTATCTCATAGAAGGTATGCAATCTCATTGGAAATTTCAACACCTAAAATTCCCGATAATGTTTTTCCCCTAGTGTGCTATGACCTTGACAGAGGTCAACATAGTGCACTAGTGAAGTTCAACCCGTCATTTCTTGATTGAATCAAACCCATCCGCACGACCCTTGACAGAGGTCAACAAGGTTGTACGACTACCTTAATCCAATCTCATTACATAACTTACAGATAAGTACTGATCAGCTACCATACACTACGCCTTGACAGAGGTCAACAAACGCAGCATGAATACTAAATAATCTTTATCTAAAATTATGGAGGGCTAAGACAGGTTTTTATAAAACCTTTTGCTTAATGAACTTGATATCGTTGTATAAACAAGTGATTTTGAAAAGTTGTGTTTTTGAGGATTTTACTAGTTTCGCTAAAAAGGTCACTCCCGGTGAAGGGATCTCGGCTATTTCCTTATCGAATAAGGTGCATGATATTTCAAAAATACCGCTATGCAAAGCAAGAACTATAGAAGCAATAAAAAACAAAACCAAGTGTGTTGTAGCATCTGCTAGTTTCGCTAAAAAGGTCACTCCTGGTGAAGGGATCTCGGCTCTTTCCTTATCGAATAAGGTGCTAGATATTTTATAAGGAATACCGCTATGCATAGCAAAAACTGGAGCTGCCCTTTTTGAAAATTTGATTCTACAATATCTTTTAGGTTTCTTTTGTTTTCATTAATCTCATTAATGAATTCCCATCATTTATACTTCCTAAACATCACAGATGAAACGAAAGCAATAATATATATATATATATAGTATATGCATTCGTCTCTCGCATATAAAATGATCACATCATAGAATATCAGAAGCAGAAGAATCACATATGAAATATTGGATATACTGGGAATTCCGTATTTTATTTAAGCCAGTAAAAACATGGATTCCGCGGTCGTGATGAATAGCAAAACCCACATCCCTAGACCCCTATGGGAGCGGCAAGCAACCCTTCCAATTCTAGAGTTAGGAGACCCGGACTCGACTCCTCGAGTTGGTCTCCCACTAGACTCTAGAACTCGGTTACTTATGCTCCCCACCTTGGATCAATCCTAATGCGGAAAAGTAAATAATATACAACAATGGTGACATTATTCACAACCCGGAAGTGCCCCAATAAAAGAATATTATATATAATGAATTTTACATGAATGAAAATAAAAACTCTCATCTCACATAAAAACCCCGGCTATTCTAATCACGACGATCCAATATAACATATCACAGCAACACATAACACCACATGTCATCAACGTAAGTAAATATACGTATCCCAATTGTCGTTGATGTATAGCAACGAAATCGGCGATACACAACATATTACACTTACGGTCGCAGAAAAAGAAAGTGAAAAACTACAACATTTGGAATCCACAATTACCTTAGACATCATAAACCCGAAATATCACATATTATGGATTTCATGCCTCACTATATGAATTCCACATATTGTATCACAATCACAGATAGCTAGGCGAAATTAGACAATTCGATCGATTCAATGAATTCCCAAAATTTCCCAGAGAGCTTAACACTTAAGCATTGTTAAAGTTAACCAGAGACATACCATAGTACTATGGACCTACAGCTGAAGGCCCGACTCAAGCCTCTAAAGTGGTGCCGCGGATCCGCCGCCAAAACCATATTTTGGGCACGGATCTGCGGTCACTTTAAGGAGTTAGGGTTTCGTTCTTCAGGTGTGTCCATAGAATTACCTGCATGATTTTCTGAATATTTTTAACTTTAAAAATTTCAACTTTTTGAAAAATTTCCAGAAAGTGGGAAAATTAGGGTTTTTTGAGTTCGATCGAACTTCTAACTTCGTCTAGACAACGCCTAATGCTCTAGCTTGGCTCTGATACCACTGTAGAGATAGCTTAGCACCTTGTGATGGTTTTGGCAAGCATCAAACAAGCTATATTAAAATTTTGGGGTCCTAAACAAACCAACCAAGTAATCGAACTAGAGAATTAGGGTTAACTTTGCTTGTAAACAACTTTACAACTAAGTGATTAGGGATTACAACCTTTCTAGTCCATTCCTTCGCTTCATAAGCTCGGAGTAGTAGCCTCTTCCCTGCGATCCAAGAACTCCTGGACTCTTGAGAGGCTCCACATGTCGAATGATCCATGCTTGCTTGAAGGCTTCGAAATCCAAGATGATCTACTTCGAGGAAACACGAACTCAAGCTATGAATTCACAAATATAGAATCAGTGAAGCTAGCACACTAATCTATATGGCTAGTATAGAAGAGAATGATGAAGTAGGAATTTTGCACTCTTTAGTTTTCTTTTTCTCACAATATCAAAAGCTAGAAAGCTTTTGCAATGAGAAAGAAGAAGATGAAGTGATGAAAAATAATTGAAGTGAGATTAGAAATGCAACCTTGGGTGAGTATATGGCATGCACTAACTCTTGTAGAGAGTTAACCATGGTTATGTGTAATGGTTAGGTTAACAAAATATCTTAACTAAAACAGAAAAGGTGGACGAAGTCAATGGTTCTCTACAAGCTTCTCTAAGCTTCTAACCATGAGTCATTGCCACTTAATTTTTAATTAATTGATATAAATAGAAACCCAAACATTATTAATAGCATGGTGTAAGTCTCATACACCCATGTTTCATGTATAACCAAACATGTCACATTAATAATATATATCGTATATATATCATTTGTGAACAAAAGAAAATAATACAATAATCATATATCACATATGTGTTAAATGTATCACAAGTGAGAATAATAAATACTTAAGTGAGCATATAATATATACCATTTTATCGAATCAACACTTGATCCGATAACCCAACCATATCACATATGCCCGGCCGATACCACATATCGCGAGAATAGAATATGGTATCACATACACGTACCAATTTCGGTCCCACACATATCACATATGTGCTCCTACTCCGTTTTGCCTGAGTCAGGAAACCTATGTGTGACTCTAGAGACTCGTCAATATGCCGGCAATAGGTGATGATCATATCAAACACCCACAAGCTGCAAGCGGTCGGCTAAACGTAACAGCCGCCCGGGTATTGAGAGACCAGAAGATCAACAAGCAAGCATGTACATACTCCTGCGAATCCAATCAGTAAACACTACAGTACAGTCTGGTCTCTTCGTTTGATATGTCGCATATCCAGTCTAGGAGTGGTAAACGTCAGACCCCAATAAATGATAAGTCGTGTCGATGTGAGGCTTATAATGGGTCAAGAAACTACTGATAACACTTACCAGTAGATCTCCATATCAGCCCTGGCCAGGGACTTCCGGTTATAGCCAATCGAACACAGCGCAACATCAACCCCAAATACCGGGAGAGACGAAACCCCTCCTATCGCTCATTGCCTCCATGTGATTCGGGACTGTACCCAAAAGCCACCGTGTTACACGTTCTCATGACCATGGAAAGTTGGAAATCAAAGCACAGTGGGAATCACACAAGACTCTATGACGATCTCGGGTCTATAGACTAACCTGTACCAGTGTCACCAGAGAATTGCTATCTGACGATAGGTATAATACCAACAAAGAGTTCTCTGCGAGTCCGATCAGTATACCTAGTCTCCACTGAGCACCCGTATACTATCCTTGATGTCAAACACCAATGGATGTGGGATCATCCATCGCCCATCATATGGGTCATGATGTGTATACGCTAGTTGAAGGGTTCCTAGGCACTCTAATGGAGTCTCACAAGTGATCAAACATGCACAAATCAAAAAATTCCTTGTGCCTACAAACCCTAATACGGATCGTTAACTAGAAATCAAGGCGATGCAAGCAAGTAAACGGAAATATAGCTAAAGGGAAGGGGCTACAACCTTTGTAGATCCGGTCCTCCACATCCTAGGCTCCGCGATGAAGTATCCTCGCTGTACAAATCGGATCTGGGGCTCTAGCGTCGGCTTCATCAGAGAAAAAGCAGGCGAGGTCATCGACGACGATGCCGAAGATGATCTACGTCGAGGCATCGCTAGATCAAGCTCCAACTTCACCAAGTCAAGAAAACTTATGAAGGAAACACCCTATACTACTTGGCAAGAGGTAGAGGATGAAGAAATAGGAAGTGGGTAGACTTTAGTTTTGGATTTCTCACACTTTTCATCAATCACCATTGATGTAGCTAGCTTTCTTCTCATGAAAGAAGAAGATGAAGAAGAAGAAGAAGAAGATATGATAAGTGTTAAAGAAAAAATGAAAAAGAATTAATTCTTATCATCTTCTAACCTTAGTTAAGTGTAGAGAATGAATTAGGGTTAGTTTAAATGGTTAGGGTTAAGTATAAGACAAGAATGGAGACTAAGTCAAAACTTCATGAATGTTCAACTAAAAACAAAACAAGTAACCATTCATTTATCCTTTTCATTTTCCAAAATGAATAAATAAATAAGATAAATGAATAAGTAATTAAATAAACAAAACCCTAATCATTAACTTAACCATAGTTTAATTCTTTACACTTAACCAAGTAAGCATGTATCATCAAACATGATACAATCATATGCACAAAAGTATATCACATATACAACTTGCACAATTCAAGTGAGAAAATCCTTTTAAAGTGAACCAATACTAGTTAATGCAAAGTAATATATCAAATATAAAATTATACATCAAATCATTAAATCAACACTTGATTTAACGATCCGGTCATATCGCATATAACCGACTAGTATCCTATGTATCGGCTAATCGAATCAATCCTTGATTCGATAACTAGGTTATATCGCATATAACCAATCGATACATTCATCGCGAGAATGGAATACGGTATCACATACACGAATTATTCTCGGTCCCGCACATATCTCATGTAGGGTTCTTAGGCACTCTAGTGAGGTCTCACAAGGCATCGAACATGCCATTTTCAAAAATTCCAGGTGCCGAGAGACCCGACTACGGATCGTTTGCTAGAAAACTAGGCGAACAAGCTAACTAGTTAACACTTAACTACAAGATACGAAAATACAACCTTTGTAGATCCGGTGCTCCACCTCCATAGCTCCGCAACGAGGTCCTCTCCGCTGTCCAAATCAAATCCGGGCTCAAGCGTCGGCTTCGTCGGAGAATGGGCAAGCTAGGTCGTCGATGTCCATGCCGAAGATGATCTACGTCGAGGCATCGAAAGATCAAGCTCCACCTTCACCAAGTCTTGAAAACTTGTGAAGGAAACACATTCTACTACATGGCAAGAGGTAGAGGATGAAGAAATAGGAAGTGGGTAGACTTTAGAATTGGATTTCTCACTCAAATCATCAATCCACCATTGATGACCTCAAGCTTCTTCAAAGAAGAAGATGAAGAAGAAGAAGAAGAAAAAATTATGATAAGAATTATAGAATAGAAAATGAATAATCATTTCTTATCATAATTTAACTATGGTAATGTGTAGAGAGTTGACCATAGTTAAATGAATGGTTAGGGTTTGTTAGATGAAGACAAAAGGGTTAGATTGGTCAAAGCTTCATGAAGCTTCACTAAGCTTCATGAAAGAAACCCTTTTGTTTTCTTCTTCTCATTTATCTTTTATATCCAAATGAAAAGATAAATGAATTAATAAAAGAAAACCCTAATCATTTATTTAACCTAGGTTTAACTCATTACACAAAACCCTAGCATGCTCGCATCATCAAACATGATACAAACAAGTGCGCAAAATCATATTGCATATGGAATGCGCACACCCGAGCGAGAAAATCCATTTAAAGTGAACCGATATTAGTTAATGCAAAGTAATATATCAAATATATAATTATGCATTAAATCATTAAATCAACACTTGATTTAACGATCCGGTCATGTCGCACACAACCGACTAGTATTCAATGTATCGGCTTATCGAATCAATACTTGATTCGATAACTAGTTTATATCGCATACAACCAATCGATACATTTATCGCGAGAATGGAATGCGGTATCACATACACGTATTATTCTTGGTCCCGCACATATCTCATATGCGCTCCTATTTCGTTTCGCTTGAGCCAGGAAACCTCTGTGTAGGACTCTAAAGACTCGTCAATACGCCGGCAGCAGATGATGATCATATCAAACATCCACAAGCCGCAAGCGGTCTGCTAAACGTAACGGCCACCCGGGTATTGAGCGATCTGAAGATCGACGAGCAAGCCCGCTCACACTCCAGTGAATCCAACCAGTAACACTACCGTACAGTCCGGTCTGATCGTCTGATATGTCGCATATCTCGCATAGGGGTGGTAAACGTCAGACCCCAATAGCTCGATAAGTCGTGTCGATATGAGGTCTATAACTGTTCGAGAAACTACTGGTAACACTTACCAGTAAATCTCAGCAACCCTGGCCAGGGATTTCCTGTTATAGCCAATCGAACACAGCGCAACATCAACCCCCTATACCGGGAGAGACGAATCCCCTCCTATCGCTCATTGCCTCCATGTGACTCGGGACTGTACCCAAAAACCACCGTTTTGCACGCCCTCTTGGACATGGTAAGATGGAAATCAAAGCACAGTGGGAACCACACAAGACTCTATGACGATCTCGGGTCAACAGACTACTCTGTACCAGTGTCACCAGAGAACTGCCATCTGACGTGAAGTATAATACCATCTGGGAGTTCTCGGCGAGTCCGTCCAGTGTACCCAGTCTCTACTGAGCACCCGTATATCATCTCTGATGTCAAACACCGATGGATATGGGATCATCCATCGCCCATCTGTATGGGTCGAGAAGGTATACGCTAGTCTACTCTGGTATATCGATGCCCCGTCTCGATACACCCACGACTAGGGACTTTGAAAGATGTACTTATGGACTACCATGTCCCCACTAGTATGATCCGCATCATAGTCCAGGTAGTCAAGTACAGATCCTAAGGGCTTTACCAACATGTAACAGGGAGACAATCAGTGTACACGTTAAGGTAAAGATCAACCAGATAGCATACTATCATGTCGAGCAAGAAAGTCCTCCCTATATATGTCCCAGCATCCACTACAATATACATCCTATGTATAGTAATGGCCTCTAGGGCATACATATAACTAACAATCTCCCACTTGCACTAGGGCCATCTGTAGCAGTGGTTGTAGTATCTCATACTCAACCATCCCATAAAAGTCTCTCTCTGGGAACAGGCCTTTGTGAGTGGATCCGCTGTGTTGTCCTCTTGGTCTGCTCTCCTAACCTCGATCTCCCTGGAGATCAACCATCTCCATGATCAAGTTATACTGCCTTAGAATATGTCTGGATCACTGATGGGACCGACGTTCCTTGGCATAAGCCACAACTCTATTGTCACACAATGGGAGGAACATAGTTCATCTTATGAACCAATATACACCCAAACAGCCTCTTTGGTAGCATCTTAAATAGCGATGTATCAAGCCTTTATCGTCTAGTATGCCACGGTATCTAGCTTGGAACTCTTCCAACATACCGTCCCTTTACTGAGGGTAAAGACAATGCCTGTGACTGACATTCAGTCGTCTTTATCACCCTGGAACCCTTCCAGTGATTCTCCCCAGGATCGATTGATACCATCTTACTACAACTAGTGAGAATCCCAACATCCAATTAAATCTATCTCATAGATCCAAAACTTAGGATTTGGGAGGTATCATTTTGATCCTATATAGAGAATCATAGTGATAAACGGAGATTGATCGAGCGTAGCATAGGAAACTTCTTCCCTATCAAGAGTATGTCATCCACGTACTCTACGAGGATCACCACCATACTCCCTACTACCTTTTTGTTTATACAAGGTTCATCTACCATTTTGATGATGTCAAACTCTTTGACTACTTCATCAAAACAGACGTTCCAACTCCGCGATGCTTGCTTTATCCTATGAAGCATCTTGCACACGTTTCCGCTGCTCCCACTGTTTACGAAGCCCTCTGGCTGTGTACTTATAGACACTCTCTTCTAAATCATCATTTAGAAAAGCAATCAAGACACCCAACCACCAGATATCGTAGTCATGGTATGCAGCCGTGGCAAGTAGGATCTGGATGGACTTAAGCATAGTCACTTGAAAAGGTTTCATCATGATCCACGCCTGGTCGATGACGAAAAGCTTTAACAAGTCTAGCTTTGAAAGTCTCAACTTTTCCATCTACACCAAGTAATCTTCTCAAGATATACTTGCTCCTGATGGGGATTTAACCCTTCAGATATAGCAACCAAAGTCCATACTTTGTTGGTGTACATGGATTCCATCTCAGATCGCTAAACATCCAGCCATTCTTACAGAGTCTTACTCCAGATGGCCAGCTCGAAACTAGTTGGGTCATCATCTCATGATGCAGTCCTCGCTCCCACTGTCATAGAGAAACAGAAGTATCTCTCATGTGGGTGAGGAACCCTACTAGATCGGCGGAGAGGCTGAGGTTCGTTGGTATCTACTGAATCCTTTGGTTGTACCAAATCATCAGCTGTAGTTTGTATAGCTAGAACCTTTCCAGTTCTACATAACAGACTTTGCCTCGAGCTTGTCCGGATTTTGCTTTTCAGACATAGGCTGGACAACCCCAAATCTTAACTAACTTAAGAGATGGGCTCTTCCCTTATCATATCAAATATGAAGTGGCAGGCAACTGATTTGATTTGAACCCTATTCAATAGGTATGCAGCTTCTCAAGCGCATAACTCCCAAAAAGGAAACAGGTAACTCAGTATTACTCATCATAGAGCACACCTTATCACATAGGGTGTAATTGCTCCGCCCCGATATACCATCGTGCTATGGTGTATACAGAGGAGTAATGCTGAGAGAGAATCTCATTCTCCTTTAGAATAGTCCTGGAATTCCGTGCTCAAGTATTCTCCTCCTTGATCTCATCATAGGACATAATACTTATACCCTTATTGGTTCTCTACTTCTAACTTATATTCTGTGAATACCTCAAAAGGTTCGGACTTGTGTTTCAACAGGAACATAGGTCTGAATCTTGAGAGATTATTAGAGAATGTAACGAAGTACAAAGAACCAGTCCTGGCATGTGTAGACTGGGGACCTACATACATCAACATGTATCATCCCAAGAGTTTACTAACTTTTTTTCTGTTTCCAATAAACAGAGCTAGTGTCATTATATCTTTGTGACATGACTGGCGAGTTTCACAAGATGTAAATTCAAACTGATTTAAATATGCATCTATATGTAACTCTAGCTAGTCGGGTCACATTGATATGACCTAGTCTACAATACCTCAAGTAGAATTCATTCATTTCTGAACTCTTCCTCTTGTGTGTGTTCCGTATACTCAGAACTGTGATTTGATTTAGAACATTAATGCTTTTAGATAACGTGCCTGAACCGATCAACTTTTGATATAGGAAATGTTCAAAACATTATCCAACTATACAAAATTTTATCATTTCTATACTAATAAAGAGACTGATATGATTTTGTATATCAGGTTCGGTATCTAATAACATTCGTTCAGAATCAATGTATTGTAATACAGGGTGACAGTGACCAACAGACTTGGCTGCAACACTTGCCCCGATTTCTGCCTCATGAAACTTATCACCCGTTCTCAGTTCTCTACCTTTCTGTAGCCCTATGTAACAGATTACATATCTGGGATCCTGATCTGGTATCATATACCCAGGATGTAGAGGATACTGAGAAACAGTTCTTTGTAACGAACACACCCGAAGATGATGCATCAGCATGCACTCTCTTCGTTTCGGCGGCGCGGGAAATCTGGTATTCCCCAATTTCCTGCTCTGTCTTATAACAATTATAAGGTGGAGCGGGACCAACGTTCCCCAGCTCAGTATAACAAGCGGGTTCGGTCAATGATCCGTATTATTATCTTGATTAAGGCGTGATATGGTCGCTACCTGGAGAGAGAGAGAAGAAAACACTCAGCGTGCGCTCTTGCAAGAATAGATTGGTTATTATTTTATCTAATCAGGATGGCTCCCACTGCTTTTTATCAAATCTTCCTTCAAACCCTAAAAGGAAAGACTAGCCGGGATTAATTACACACTACAAGTTCGCCAATCTTTCAGCCAGGCCAGTGTCGGTACTTTGAGGGAGGTCCCCCGTGCTTTCGCACGAACCTAATTAATGTAAACCTCGTTTTCCCAGAGGCGTAACCCCGTTGACACCTTTCTAGACACCTACTTGATCGGCTAATTGTAATGTATAAAACTCTCCCAGGAGTAACTCTTACTCGCAGCGGGTATCGGGATCCAACTATCTCATAGAAGGTATGCAATCTCATTGCAAATTTCAACACTTGAAATTCCCGATAATATTTTGTCCCGAACGATCTATGACCTTGACAAGGTCAACAAACCATAGACCGCAAGTCAAGTTCAACCCGTCATTTCTTGATTGAATCAAACCCACCCGCACGACCCTTGACAAGGTCAACAAGGCCGTACGACTACCCTAACCCAATCTGTATCATATGCATAAGCAGATAAATACTGGTTAGCTACCGCACACTGCGCCTTGACAAGGTCAACAAACGCAGCACGAATACTAAACAGGACTTATCTGAAATGACGGAGGGCTACGACAGGTTTTTCTGAAAACCTATTGCGTAATGAACTTGATATCGTTGTAGGATCGAATGAATTTTGAAATGGAGTGTTTTTGAGGCTTTTCTTGTTTTGCTAAAGGAGTCACTCCCGGTGAAGGGATCGTCGGTCCTTTCCTCGTCGAATGAGGTGCGGGATATATCACATATATCACTGTGCAAAGCAAAAATTCTTAAAAGAAATCAAAAGACAAACCGAGTGTGTAGCATCTGCCAGTTATTGCTAAAGGAGTCACTCCCGGTGAAGGGATCTCGGTCCTTTCCTCATCGAATAAGGTGCAGGATATATCACATATACCGCTATGCAAAGCAAGAACTGTAGCTACCTGTTTTATTTTGAAATTCGATTCTACAACATCTTAGGTTTCTTTTACTTTCATTAATCACATTAATGAAGTCCCATCATTTAAGTACCTAATCATCACAGATAAATACGACGTACACATATGCCATCCGCATTCGCCTCGATGTCCCCTCGTGCACCGTTAGGTTAGGTAACTAACGGCAGAGCGGGGCAGGGCTAGCGTGGGTGTAAAACATAAGTAACGCCTATATAATATATCATATATACTATATACTGTATCTATCACAGAACATCACATGATCACATCACAGATATCGCAGCAGAAGAATCATATGAAATATTGGATATACTAGGACGTCCGTATTTTCAATACGAGCCAGTATAAAACACGGATTCCACGGTCGTGATGAATAGCCAAACCCACACCCCTAGACCCCTACGAGAGCGGCAAGCAACCCTACCAATTCTGGAGTTAGGAGACCCGGACTCGACTCCTCGAGTTGGTCTCCCACTGGACTCCAGAACCCGGTTACTTGTGCCCTCCTCCTTAGGTCTATCCCAGTGCGGAAAAGTAAATAATATACAAACGGTGACAACTTCCGCAACCTGGAAGCGCCCCAAATAAAAGAATATTACATACAAGTTTTTACATGAATGAAAATGAAAAACACTCATCTCACATAAAACCCCCCGGCTATTCAAACACGACGATCCAATATAACATATCCAGCAACACATAACATCACATGTCATCAACGTAAGTAAATATGTCCATCCCAATTGTCGTTGACATATAGCAACGAAACCGGCGATATCACATATTACACTTACGGTCACAGAAAAGAAAGTGTAAAACTACAACAGTTGGAATCCGCAACCACCTCAGACATCGCATGCCTGACCAAATGAATTACTTAGACATCATATGCCTAACAATTATAAACCCCGCATTTTAGTCTCTATATCGAAAACTCTTTTCAATATCAAGTCGGGCAATTCAACAAGATTCCCGATATCCTGATCGAATGCTCGTCGCAAACTTCAGTAGGCGGCCGCACCCCCGATACCGTCGACGAAGTGCACCAAAGCGGAACACCGCTACCGCGAGCACCCGAATGGATGCTTTCGGCGACGGGGTTCTCCTACAGTCACATGGTCGGGGCTATGGAGTGAGGCTGTCTATTAAGTTTACCCGGCGAGTATCCGCGTACGCTACGTGATTGCGACGGACTTTTGATCACATCAAAATTCCGTGGCAACCGATCAAGTGAGACTAAATTGCTACGTTTATAACATTCATTCAGTTATCTCATAACTTTTTATGAATTCCAATTATTGTATCCCATTCCAGATAATTAGAAAATGTTAAACTTTCCGATTGAACATTCGAACACCCAAGTTTTCCCGATACAGATCAACACATGAAATAAGTCTAACAACATTCAGTTCGTGCCTCAGTACCGACGGTCCAGCCGTAGAAGGGTCAAGCCAACGCCTCACATGTGGCACGCCGTACTGCCCCAAACCCGAAGGTTCAAAGGGCAGTTCAAGACGGTCACATAATCGAGTTAAGGTTTGTTGTCTTCTAGAGGGACCATCGCGTTACTTGCACTACTTAGAACGTCGTTAAACTACGGAAAAATCCAACACTTGGAAATTTCCCGACAGGGGAAAAATTGGGTATTTATATCCGGTCGAACTTTTTAACATATTCTAAAATTTATCCGGAAAGCCAAATAGACAAAATTTGATACCCCGATCGAAACACCGAATCCCCAAAAACACAGCAGAAAAATTCAACTCTTGAATAGATATTAAAAATTCCCAGAAAACTCAGCTCTTTGAACTAGGAATTACTGTGCAAAGGAACAGGGCTGACGTCATCAAGGGGCCGCTGATCCGTCGCAGAAGCCATGCTTCTGCCGCGGATCCGCCGCGACATTTACTGTTCACCAGAAACTTTTTGCACCGTAATTCTTATTTTTCCCTGCTTAATTTTTTAGCAATTTTTAATTTGGAAAAACTCACTGTTTTCAAAAAAGGACAGAGAGCATGTTAGAAATGGGTTTTCGGGTTCGTTCGGACTTCAAACTCCGTCTGGACTTTGCCTAAGGCTCTAGCTAGGCTCTGATACCACTGTAGGGTTCCTAGGCACTCTAGTGAGGTCTCACAAGGCATCGAACATGCCATTTTCAAAAATTCCAGGTGCCGAGAGACCCGACTACGGATCGTTTGCTAGAAAACTAGGCGAACAAGCTAACTAGTTAACACTTAACTACAAGATACGGAAATACAACCTTTGTAGATCCGGTGCTCCACCTCCATAGCTCCGCAACGAGGTCCTCTCCACTGTCCAAATCAAATCCGGGCTCAAGCGTCGGCTTCGTCGGAGAATGGGCAAGCTAGGTCGTCGATGTCCATGCCGAAGATGATCTACGTCGAGGCATCGAAAGATCAAGCTCCACCTTCACCAAGTCTTGAAAACTTGTGAAGGAAACACACTCTACTACTTGGCAAGAGGTATAGGATGAAGAAATAGGAAGTGGGTAGACTTTAGAATTGGATTTCTCACTCAAATCATCAATCCACCATTGATGACCTCAAGCTTCTTCAAAGAAGAAGATGAAGAAGAAGAAGAAGAAAAAATTATGATAAGAATTATAGAATAGAAAATGAATAATCATTTCTTATCATAATTTAACTATGGTAATGTGTAGAGAGTTGACCATAGTTAAATGAATGGTTAGGGTTTGTTAGATGAAGACAAAAGGGTTAGATTGGTCAAAGCTTCATGAAGCTTCACTAAGCTTCATGAAAGAAACCCTTTTGTTTTCTTCTTCTCATTTATCTTTTATATCCAAATGAAAAGATAAATGAATTAATAAAAGAAAACCCTAATCATTTATTTAACCTAGGTTTAACTTATTACACAAAACCCTAGCATGCTCGCATCATCAAACATGATACAAACAAGTGCGCAAAATCATATCGCATATGGAATGCGCACACCCGAGCGAGAAAATCCATTTAAAGTGAACCGATACTAGTTAATGCAAAGTAATATATCAAATATATAATTATGCATTAAATCATTAAATCAACACTTGATTTAACGATCCGGTCATGTCGCACACAACCGACTAGTATTCAATGTATCGGCTTATCGAATCAATACTTGATTCGATAACTAGGTTATATCGCATACAACCAATCGATACATTTATCGCGAGAATGGAATGCGGTATCACATACACGTATTATTCTTGGTCCCGCACATATCTCATATGCGCTCCTATTTCGTTTCGCTTGAGCCAGGAAACCTCTGTGTAGGACTCTAAAGACTCGTCAATACGCCGGCAGCAGATGATGATCATATCAAACATCCACAAGCCGCAAGCGGTCTGCTAAACGTAACGGCCACCCGGGTATTGAGCGATCTGAAGATCGACGAGCAAGCCCGCTCACACTCCAGTGAATCCAACCAGTAACACTACCGTACAATCCGATCTGATCGTCTGATATGTCGCATATCTCGCCTAGGGGTGGTAAACGTCAGACCCCAATAGCTCGATAAGTCGTGTCGATATGAGGTCTATAACTATTCGAGAAACTACTGGTAACACTTACCAGTAAATCTCAGCAACCCTGGCCAGGGATTTCCTGTTATAGCCAATCGAACACAGCGCAACATCAACCCCCTATACCGGGAGAGACGAATCCCCTCCTATCGCTCATTGCCTCCATGTGACTCGGGACTGTACCCAAAAACCACCGTTTTGCACGCCCTCTTGGACGTGGTAAGATGGAAATCAAAGCACAGTGGGAACCACACAAGACTCTATGACGATCTCGGGTCAACAGACTACTCTGTACCAGTGTCACCAGAGAACTGCCATCTGACGTGAGGTATAATACCATCTGGGAGTTCTCGGCGAGTCCGTCCTGTGTACCCAGTCTCTACTGAGCACCCGTATATCATCTCTGATGTCAAACACCGATGGATATGGGATCATCCATCGTCCATCTGTATGGGTCGAGAAGGTATACGCTAGTCTACTCTGGTATATCGATGCCCCGTCTCGATACACCCACGACTAGGGACTTTGAAAGATGTACTTATGGACTACCATGTCCCCACTAGTATGATCCGCATCATAGTCCAGGTAGTCAAGTACAGATCCTAAGGGCTTTACCAACATGTAACAGGGAGACAATCAGTGTACACGTTAAGGTAAAGATCAACCAGATAGCATACTATCATGTCGAGCAAGAAAGTCCTCCCTATATATGTCCCAGCATCCACTACAATATACATCCTATGTATAGTAATGGCCTCTAGGGCATACATATAACTAACATCTCATATGCGCTCCTATTTCGTTTCGCTTGAGCCAGGAAACCTCTGTGTAGGACTCTAAAGACTGGTCAATACGCCGGCAGCAGATGATGATCATATCAAGCACCCACAAGCCGCAAGCGGTCTGCTAAACGTAACGGCCACCCGGGTATTGAGTGATCAGAAGATCGACGAGCAAGCCTGCTCACACTCCTGTGAATCCAACCAGTAACACTTACCGTACAGTCCGGTCTGTTCGTCTGATATGTCGCATATCTCGCCTAGGGGTGGTAAACGTCAGACCCCGGTAGCTCGATAAGTCATGCTGACTTGAGGTCCATAACATTCATGAAACTACTGATAACTCTTACCAGTATATCACTGCAACCCTGGACAGGGATTTCCTGTTATGGCCAGTCGTGCATTGCGCAACATCAACCCCCAATACCGGGAGAGACGAATCCCCTCCTATAGCTCATTGCCTCCATGTGAATCGGGACTGTACCCAAAAACCACCTGTTTGCACAACTCAATAGAGCCGTGGTAGGGTGGAAATCAAAGCACAGTGGGAGACACATAAGACTCTATGACGATCTCGGGTCAACAGACTAAGCTGTACCAGTGTCACCAGAGAACTGCCATCTGACGTGAGGTATAATACCATCTGGGAGTTCTCGGCGAGTCCGTTCAGTGTACCCAGTCTCCACTGAGCACCCGCATACCATCTTTGATGTCAAACACCAATGGATATGGGATCATCCATCTCCCATCGCATGGGTCGAGAAGATATACGCTAGTCTACTCTGGAATATCGATGCCCCGTCTCGATATTCCCTCGACTAGGAACATTTCAAGGATGTACTCATGGACTATCCAGGCCCCACTAGTATGATCTGAATCATAGTCCTGGAAGTCGGGTACACATCCTAAGGGCTTTATCAACATGTAATCAGAGAGACAGAAAGTATACACGTTAAGATAAAGAGCAACCAGATAGCATACTATCATGTCGAGCAAGAAAGTCCTACCTATATATGTCCCAGCATCCACTACAATATACATCCAATATACAGTAATGGCCTCTAGGGCACACATATAACTAACAATCTCCCACTTGCACTAGGGCCATCTGTAACAGTAGTTGTAGTATCTAACACTCAACCATCCCCTAAAAGTCTCTCTTTGGGAAAATGCCTTCGTGAGTGGATCCGCCGTGTTCCCCTCTGAGTCTACTCTCCTAACCTCGATCACCCTGGAGATCAACTATCTCCATGATCAGGTGATGCTGCCTCAGAATATGTCTGGGTCACTGATGGGACCAGGGTTCCAGGGCCGAAGCCACACTTCCATTATCATACAATGGCAGGAACCTAGTTCATCTTATGAACCAATATACACCCAAACTTCCTCTTTGGTAGTATCTTTAGTAGCGATGTTACCAGCCTTTTTCGTCTAGTCTGCCACGGTATCTAGCATGGAACTCTTCCAACATACCGTCCCTTTACTGAGGGTAAAGACAATGCATGTGACTGACATTCAGTCGTCTTTATCACTCTGGAACCCTTCCAGTGATTCTCCCCAGGATCGATTGATACCATCTCACTACAACTAGTGAGTATCCTAACATCCAATTAGATCTATCTCATAGATCCAAAGCTTAGGATTTAGTAGGTATCACTTTGATCCAATATAGAGAATCATTATGATAAGCGGAGATTGATCGAGCGTAGCATAGGAAACTCCTTCCCTAACAAGAGTATGTCATCCACGTACTCTACGAGGATCGTCACCATACTCCCTACTACCTTTTTGTTTATACAAGGTTCATCTACCATTTTGATGATGTCAACTTCTTTGACTAATCCATCAAAACAGATGTTCCAACTCCGCGATGCCTGCTTTATCCTATAAAGTATCTTGCACACGTTTCCGCTGCTCCCAGTGTCTACGAGGCCCTCTGGCTGTGTTCTTATAGACGTTCTCTTCTAAATCAATATTTAGAAAAGTTGTCATGGCACCCAACCACCAGATATCGTAGTCATGGTATGTAGCTGTGGCAAGTAGGATCTGGATGGACTTAAACATAGTCCCTGGAAAAGGTTTCATCATTATCCGTGCCTGGTTGATGACGAAAACCTTTAACAAGTCTACCCTTGAAAGTCTCAACTTTTCCATGTACACCAAGTAATCTTCTCAAGATATACTTGCTCCTGATGGGGATTTAACCCTTCAGATATAGCAACCAAAAGTCCATACTTTGTTGGTGTATAAGGATTCCATCTCAGATCACTAAGCATCCAGCCATTCTTATAGAGTCCCTACTCTCGATGGCCTGCTCGAAACTGGTTGGGTCATCATCTCATGATGCAATCCTCGCTCCCACTGTCATTGAGAAACCGAGGTATCTCTCAGGCAGGCGAGGAACCCTACCAGATCGGCGGAGATGCTGAGGTTCGTCGGGGACTATAGAATCCTTTGGTTCTGTCAAATCTTCAGCTGTAGTTTCGAATAGCTGGAACCTTTCCAGTTCTACAGAACTGACCTCGCCTCGATCTTGTCCGGATTTTGCTTTTGACATAGGCCGGACAATCCCAAATCTTAACTAACTTAAGATATGGGCTCTTCCCTATCCATATCACATATGAAGTGGTAGGCAGTGATTTGATTCGAACCTAATTCAATAGGTATGCAGCTTCTCAAGCGCATAACATCCAAAAGGAAATAGGTAACTCAGTAATACTCATCATAGAGCACACGATATCTAATATTGTGTGATTGCTCCCCCCCCCGATACACCGTTGTGCTGTGGTGTATTCAGAGGAGTAATACTGAGAGAGAATCTCATTTTCCTTTAGAATAGTCCAAGAATTCCATGCACAAGTATTCTCCTCCCTGATCTCATCATAGGACATAATACTTATACCCGTATATTGGTTCTCTACTTCCTACTTATATTCTGTGAATACCTCAAAAGGTTCGGACTTATATTTCAACAGGAATATATGACTGAATCTTGAGAGATTATCAGAGAATATAATGAAGTATAAAGAACCAGTCCTGGCATGTGTAGACAGGAGACCTTACATACATCATCATGCATCAGTCCCAAGAGTTTACTATATCTTTCTCAGTTTTCAGCAAACGGAGCTATGGTCATCTAATCTTTGTGACATGACTGGCAAGTTTCACAAGATGTAAATTCAAACTAATTTTAAATATGCATCTAGAATGTAACTTCAGCCAGTCGGGTCGCATTGATATGACCTAGTCTACAATGCCTCAAGAATGATTCGTTCATTTCTGAACTCTTCCTCTTGTGTGTGTTCTGTATACGAGGAACTGTAGTTTGATTTAGAACGTCAATGCTTTTAGATAACGTGCCTGAACCGATCAACTTTTGATATAGGAAATGTTCAAAACATTATCCATCAATACAAAATTTTATCCTTTCTTTACTAATAAAGAGACTGATATGATTTTGTATATCAGGTTCGGTATCTAATAGCATTTGTTCAGAATCAATGTATTCGTAATACAGGATGACAGTGACCAACAGACTTGGCTGCAACACTTGCCCCGTTTTCTGTCTCATGAAACTTATCACCCTTTCTCAGTTTTCCTACCCTTTTGTAGCCTTATGTAACAGATTACATATCTGGGATCCTGATCCGGTATCATATACCCAGGATGCATAGGATACTGAGAAACAGTTCTTTGTAATGAACACACCCGAAGGAGATGCATCATATGCACTTTCCTCGTTTGGGCGGCATAGGAATTCTGGTATTCCCCAATTTCCTGCTCTGTCTTATAACAATTATAAGTTGGAGCGGGACCAACGTTCCCCAGCTCAGTACAACAAGCGGGTTCGGTCAATACATCCATATTATTATCTTGATTAAGGCGTAATATGGTCGCTACCTGGAGAGAGAGAGAAGAAAACACTCAGCGTGCGCTCTTGCAAGATCAGATTGGTTATATATTTTATCTAATCAGGATGGCTCCCACTGTTTTTATCAAATCTTCCTTCAAACCTTAAAAGGAAAGACTAGCCGGGATTAATTACACTCTACAAGTTCGCCAATCTTTCAGCCAGGCCAGTGTCGGTACTTAGAGGGAGGTTCCTCGTGCTTTCGCACGGACCTAATTACAGTAAACCTCGTTTTCCCAGAGGCGTAACCCCGTTGACACCTTTCTAGACACCTACTTGATCGGCTAATTGCAAAGTGCAAAACTCTCCCAGGAGTAACAATTACTCGCAGTGGGTATAGGGATCCAACTATCATATAGAAGGTATGCAATCTCATTGCAAATTTCAACACTTGAAACTCCCGATAAAGGTTTTTACCCCTAGCACTTATGACCTTAACTATGGTCAACAAATCATAAGCACTAGTCAAGTTCTACCCGTCATTTCATGATTAATTAGACCCACCCACATGACCCTTAACTAAGGTCAACAAAGTCACGCGACTGTCCTAACTAATCGCATCATATGCGGTGTAGGAAGACATCACTTAGCTACCGTACACTGTGCCTTGACTATGGTCAACAAACACAGCACGAATACTAAGTACTCTACTTCCTAAAATGACGGAGGGTTGCGGCTGGTTTTTATGAAAACCTTTAACGCTTTGAACTTGATCTCGTTGCGGAATCAAATGGTTTTTTAAATGGAATGTTTTTGAGGCTTTTCTAGTTTTGCTAAAGGGGTCACTCCCGGTGAAGGGATCGTCGGCCCTTTCCTCGTCGAATGAGGTGCGGGATATATCATATATATCACTGTGGAAAGCGGAAACTATAGAAGCGATCAAAGACAAACCGAGGGTTGTAGCATCTGCCAGTTATTGCTAAAGGAGTCACTCCCGGTGAAGGGATCTCGGTCCTTTCCTCATCGAATAAGGTGCAGGATGTTCTATAATGAACACCGCGATGCAAAGCAAGAACTGTAGCTACCTGTTTTTATTTTGAAATTCGATTCCACAACATCAATTAGGTTTATTTTCTTTCATTAATCTCATTAATGAATATCCCATCATTTAAGTCCACCTAATCATCACAGATAAATATAACGTACGCTTATGCCATCCGCATTCGCCTCGATGTCCCGTCTGCACCGTTAGGTTAGGTAACTAACGGCAGAGCGAGGCAGGGCTAGCGCGGGTGTAAAACATAAGCAACGTCTATATAATATATCATATATACTATATACTACATCTATCTGAACAGAGCACAGAACATCGCATGATCACATCACAGATAACGCAGCAGAAAAAATCATATGAAATATTGGATATACTAGGACGTCCGTGTTTTCAATACGAGCCAGTATAAAACACGGATTCCACGGTCGTGATGAATAGCCAATCCCACACCCCTAGACCCCTACGAGAGCGGCAAGCAACCCTACCAATTCTAGGGTTAGGAGACCCGGACTCAACTCCTCGAGATGGTCTCCCTCTGGACCCCAGAACCCGGTTACTTGTGCTCCCCTCCTTGGGTCTATCCTAGTGCAGAAAAGTAAATAATATACATCAACGGTGACATCTTCCGCAACCTGGAAGTGCCCCAATAAAAGAATATTACATACAAGTTTTTACATGAATGAAAATGAAAAACACTCATCTCACATAAAAACCCCCCGGCTATCCAAACACGACGATCCAATATAACATATCCAGCAACACATAACATCACATGTCATCAACGTAAGTAAATATGCGCATCCCAATTGTCGTTGACATATAGCAACGAAACCGGCGACATCACATATTACACTTACGGTCACAGAAAAGAAAGTGTAAAAGTACAACAGTTGGAATCCGCAACCACCTCAGACATCACATGCCTGACCAAATGAATTCTTTAGACATCGCATGCCTAACAATTATAAACCCCGCATTTTAGTCTCAAAATCGAAAACACTTTTCAATATAAAGTCGGGTAATTCAACAAGATTCCTGACATTCTGATCGAATGCTCGTCGCAAACTTTAGTAGGCGGCTGCACCACCGACGCCGTCGACCAAGTGCACCAAGGCGGAACACCGCTGCCGCGAGCACCCGAACGGATGCTTTCGGCGACGGGGTTCTCCTACAGTCACTTGGTCGGGGCTATGGGGTGAGGCTGTCTATTAAGTTTACCCGGCGAGTATCCGCGTACGCTACGTGATTGCGACGGACTTTTGAACTCATCAAAATTCCGTGGCAACCGATCAAGTGAGACTAAACTGCTATGTTTATAACATTCATTCAGTTATCTCATAACTACTTGTGAATTCCAATTATTGTATCACATTCCGGATAAACAGAAAATGTTAAACTTTCCGATCGAACATTCGAACACCCAAGTTTTCCCGATACAGCTCAACACATGAAATAAGTCTAACAGCATTCAGTTCGTGCCTCAGTACCAACGGTCCAGCCGTAGAAGGGTCAAGCCAACGCCTCACATGTGGCACGCCGTACTGTCCCAAACCCGAAGGTTCAAAGGGCAGTTCAAGACGGTCACATAATCGAGTTAAGGTTTGTTGTCTTCTAGAGGGTCCATCGCGTTACTTGCACTACTTAGAACGTCGTTAAACTACGGAAAAATCCAACACTTGGAAATTTCCCGACAGGGGAAAAATTGGGTATTTATATCCGGTCGAACTTTTTAACATATTCTAAAATTTATCCGGAAAAACACAGAAAAGATTAGACAATCCGATCGAATCACCGAAGCCCCAATACAACCCCAGAAAACTCAACTGTTGAGTGCATATTAAAACTTCCCAGAGAACATAGGAAACAGATACGGGCATTACTGTATCAAAACGACACCCTAATCTTTACATACGGCCGCGGAACCGCCGCAATAGGAGGCTACTGCCGCGGTTCCGCGGCGCTTTAGTGGAGTAAGGGGCTCGTTTTCTACAGTAACTCTTAGAATGTCCTGCTCTATTTTCTGAGAATTTTTAATTCACAAAAATCCCTGTTTTTGAAAAAAGTCGAGAGAGCATGTTAAAGTCAGGGTTTTGGGTCGATCGGACTTCTAACTCCGTCTACGCATCGCCTAAGGCTCTAGCTAGGCTCTGATACCACTGTAGGGTTCCTAGGCACTCTAATGGAGTCTCACAAGTGATCAAACATGCACAAATCAAAAAATTCCTTGTGCCTACAAACCCTAATACGGATCGTTAACTAGAAATCAAGGCGATGTAAGCAAGTAAACGGAAATATAGCTAAAGGGAAGGGGCTACAACCTTTGTAGATCCGGTCCTCCACCTCCTAGGCTCCGTGATGAAGTATCCTCGCTGTACAAATCGGATCTTGGGCTCTAGCGTCGGCTTCATCGGAGAAAAAGCGGGCTAGGTCATCGACGACGATGCCGAAGATGATCTACGTCGAGGCATCGCTAGATCAAGCTCCAACTTCACCAAGTCAAGAAAACTTTTGAAGGAAACACCCTATACTACTTGGCAAGAGGTAGAGGATGAAGAAATAGGAAGTGGGTAGACTTTAGTTTTGGATTTCTCACACTTTTTCATCAATCACCATTGATGTAGCTAGCTTTCTTCTCATGAAAGAAGAAGATGAAGAAGAAGAAGAAGATATGATAAGTGTTAAAGAAAAAATGAAAAAGAATTAATTCTTATCATCTTCTAACCTTAGTTAAGTGTAGAGAATGAATTAGGGTTAGTTTAAATGGTTAGGGTTAAGTATAAGACAAGAATGGAGACTAAGTCAAAACTTCATGAATGTTCAACTAATAACAAAACAAGTAACCATTCATTTATCCTTTTCATTTTCCAAAATGAATAAATAAATAAGATAAATGAATAAGTAATTAAGTAAACAAAACCCTAATCATTAACTTAACCATAGTTTAATTCTTTACACTTAACCAAGTAAGCATGTATCATCAAACATGATACAATCATGTGCATAAAAGTATATCACATATACAACTTGCACAATTCAAGTGAGAAAATCCTTTTAAAGTGAACCAATACTAGTTAATGCAAAGTAATATATCAAATATATAATTATACATCAAATCATTAAATCAACACTTGATTTAACGATCCGATCATATCGCATATAACCGACTAGTATCCTATGTATCGGCTTATCGAATCAATCCTTGATTCGATAACTAGGTTATATCGCATATAACCAATCGATACATTCATCGCGAGAATGGAATACGGTATCACATACATGAATTATTCTCGGTCCTGCACATATCTCATACGCGCTCCTATTTCGTTTCGCTTGAGCCAGGAAACCTCTGTGTAGGACTCTAAAGACTCGTCAATACGCCGGCAGCAGATGATGATCATATCAAGCACCCACAAGCCGCAAGCGGTCTGCTAAACGTAACGGCCATCCGGGTATTGAGCGATCAGAAGATCGACGAGCAAGCCTGCTCACACTCCTGTGAATCCAACCAGTAACACTTACCGTACAGTCCGGTCTGTTCGTCTGATATGTCGCATATCTCGCCTAGGGGTGGTAAACGTCAGACCCCAGTAGCTCGATAAGTCATGCTGACTTGAGGTCCATAACATTCGTGAAACTACTGATAACTCTTACCAGTATATCACTGCAACCCTGGCCAAGGATTTCCTGTTATGGCCAGTCGTGCATTGCGCAACATCAACCCCCAATACCGGGAGAGACGAATCCCCTCCTATCGCTCATTGCCTCCATGTGAATCGGGACTGTACCCAAAAACCACCTGTTTGCACAACTCAATAGAGCCGTGGTAGGGTGGAAATCAAAGCACAGTGGGAGACACACAAGACTCTATGACGATCTCGGGTCAACAGACTAAGCTGTACCAGTGTCACCAGAGAACTGCCATCTGACGTGAGGTATAATACCATCTGGGAGTTCTCGGCGAGTCCGTTCAGTGTACCCAGTCTCTACTGAGCACCCGCATACCATCTTCGATGTCAAACACCAATGGATATGGGATCATCCATCGCCCATCGCATGGGCCGAGAAGATATACGCTAGTCTACTCTGGAATATCGATGCCCCGTCTCGATATTCCCTCGACTAGGAACATTTCAAGGATGTACTCATGGACTATCCAGGCCCCACTAGTATGATCTGCATCATAGTCCTGGAAGTCGGGTACACATCCTAAGGGCTTTATCAACATGTAATCAGAGAGACAGAAAGTATACACGTTAAGATAAAGAGCAACCAGATAGCATACTATCATGTCGAGCAAGAAAGTCCTACCTATATATGTCCCAGCATCCACTACAATATACATCCAATGTACAGTAATGGCCTCTAGGGCACACATATAACTAACACTAGTCTACTCTAGAGTATCGATGCTCAGTCTCGATACACTCTCGACTAGGGTAGTTATGGATGTACTTGTGGACTACCCTGGACCCACTAGTATGATCTGCATTACAGTCCTAGTAGTCAAGTACATATCCTAAGGGCTTTATCTGGATGTGAGAGAAAGGCAGTAGCACAATACAACTTAACATGTTAAGACAAAGTTCAACAAGATAGCATACTATCATATCGAGCAAGAAAGTCCTCTCTATATATATCCAAGTATCCACTATAATATACATCATATGTACAACAATGGCCTCTAGGGCATATACATAACTAACAAGATGTATACATGTGCTCATTGGGTTATTAGTACACCGGACAGACCCGCAGGGAACATGCTAGTTGGTTTATACCTATTGTCAGATAGCAGTTCCCTGGTGATATGTGTACAGGTTAGTCTGTCGACCTGAGATCCTCATTTGTCTCGTGTGAGTTCCCACTGTGCTTTTATTACTACCCTACCATGGCTTAAAGGAGTCGTGCAAATAGGTTTTAGATGGGTACAGTCCTAAGCCACCTGGAGGCAGTGAGCGGATCGTCAGGCGATTCGTCTCTCCCGGTATTGGGGGTTGATGTCACGGTATGCACGGATGGCCATCACCAGAAATCCTTAGCAAAGATAGTCGAGAATTACTGATCTAGGATCGGTAGTTTCTCAGGTGGTGATAGGTTTCATAACGACACTGAATGTGAAGTTATTAGGGGTCTGGCTTTATCTACCCCATAGACTCGATATGCGATACTCATAGACGAACGGATCGGACTGTATGGATATTGTCACTGTCAGGCTCAGTAGGGGTTTCAGGATGACTTTGCACGTCGGTCTCCCTTTCGCTCAATACCTGGGTAGCCGTTACGTACAGCTAGTGCCACTGACGTGCTTATGGTTAAACCCACTACCAGCGTATTGACGAGTCATTAGAGTCCCACACAGAGGGTTTCCCTGCTTCGGGCGAAACGATGTAGAGGCCGTATGGTTTTACGGCAGGGTTCGATCAAATACGTGTACTTGTGCACGCATGATGTTCGAACGGATAATACTAGCGGGCTTTGGTTTAAGCCGAATCCTAGTATTATATTTATTGGATTATTTTCGTCTCTTTGTATTCGTATTCTTCGGAATATAGATACACGTATGTATATACGGTTGAGGTGCATTTTTGTAATCTATTACAAGATTACTTTTAGAAGATTACACCTCATCATGGTTCAGACCTTTTTGGATTAAAAGGTTATTGAGGTGTAGGATGAGGTATTTAATGCATTTTTATGGCATGGCTAATTAGTGACCTAAGGTTACTATTCTAGCATGCTTAGGGTTTTTGTTTGTTGTGAGATTATGTTGACTTGAGATATTTTTTGCTGACTAAGATATTTTGGAGACATGGACATTTTATGTGATGGTTCCATTATTTATTATCACACTCACACAACAAAAAAAAACACAAGCAATTATTATTCATTTCTTTTCTCTCTCTTGAGCTGCTCTCAACATCTCATTCTCATGGCAAATTCTTCTTCCTCTAGCTCCACCCAAACCCTCTCATGAGTTGAGAATCCTTGGGTGTCTTGAGATAAATTAATACTTCATCTACGGTATCTAGATTAGCGATCTAGGTTCCCTAGTTGCTTCGGATATGAGGTTAGAGCTCGTTGCATAGACTCTCGGGTGGATCATCTTCGATGGAGGAAGACCGGAGATCAAGCTGTATCAAGGAAGCCTCTAGGAGATTGGGATGACGGTTGAAGACCGAAGGACACGGATCTATTCGATATAACCATTCTAACTCCTTTGCATGTTTTGTTATTTAGGTCTTATGGGTAGATTCGGGTAATTGGTTGTGGCAGCACCATGTTTTATAAATTTTTGTTCCGTATTTTGTCACGGATTGATGGTCGGGGCGCTGTCGTAACCCAACAATTCATTCATCAACATCCAAATCCGCTACATCTAACAGTAGCTAGATGGCCATTCGAGATGTGGAGAACCGATATAATCGGCCCTATCGAACTAGAGTCATCCAAGGGATACTGGTTTATACTGGCAACAACTGACTACTTCTCGAAATGGGCAGAAGTAGTACCACTAAGGGAAGTGAAGACAGAGAATATCCTCCACCTCATCAGAACCCATGTCATCTATCGGTTTGGGATTCTACGATGGATAATCTCGGATAATAGGCTAGCTTATAGAAGACACCAAATAAGTTGCTTCGCACAGCAGCACAAGATAGATTGGAGATACTCCTTAGTCTACAATACTCGGGTCAAGGTTTAGTTGAAGCATTCAACAAGAACTTGACCAAGATTAAAAAAAGATGGTGTCCAGGAACAAAAAACACTGGCATGAAAGGCTGCATGAAGCTCTTTGGTTGTACTGAACAACATTCAAGACAACCATAAATACAACATCATATGCATTGGTATGTGGCACTGAAGCAGTGCTCGTACTGGAGATAGAACTGCCTTCGTTATGAGTATCGGTTCAATACGAGCTAATGGATGAAGAAAATTCTCATCTTAGGTTCGAAGAGCTCGATGCTCTTGACGAAACTCGCTTTATAGCACAAAAAAACCATGAGGCTTATAAGGTAAGGATGACACTGTCGTATGAATGACTGATTAAGCCGAGAACATTCCGTCAAGGCGAACTCATGCTGGTTGTCAAAAAACCAATGATTTCCAATCGTGCAAAATGAGGGAAGTTCGAGCCATACTATGAGGGCACACACATCATAGATAAGGTCTACTAAGGTGGAGCTTATCTTCTCATGGACATGCATGGCGAATGACAATTCCGGAAAATAAATGGTCAGTTCCTCAAAAAGCACTACGCGTGAAGAGTTGCAACTTAGGTCAATGATAGATGACGACACTTGTGTCTGTTCCCTATCTTCCTGAGTCAAAACCCTGAAATCAGTACCAAATAAAATCCGTCCCAAATACGGGAATGTTGGACCACTGCTACCTTAAACTGGTATTGGACCGAGAAATCCCTAAATTAAAAATGGACTGAGAAGTCCCTAAACTGATATTGGACCGAAACGTCCCTAAATTAAAAATGGACCGAAATGTCCTGAAACTAATATTCGCCCTGAAACTGTAGGATTGTTCGGCACGACAGCAAGGTTTCGGGAGGCATCGTCCATGCCATTTTCAAAAATTTTCCGTACAAAACAATCCTAACCCTAGAATCTTAACTAAAGATTTAGACAATACAATGTTTAAACTACTTTACAACTAAGTGATTAGGGATTACAACCTTTGTAGTCCGGTCCTTCACTTCTTTAGCACCTTGTAGTAGTCCCTTCACTCTAAGTTGTGATTTTGCGGACTCTCAAACGGCTCCACAAGAAGAAAGATGCATGCTTGCTTGAAATCTTCAAAGCCGAAGATGATCTACGTCGAGGAGTCACAAACCCAAGCTACACTCTTCACTAATGTAGGATTAGTGAAGCTAACACCCTATACTAAATTGCTAATCTAGTAGAGGATGATGAAGTAGGATTTTTGCACACTTTAGAATAACTATTCTCACTTGTTTTAAGCTTCTCTCAAAACCAAGAGAGCTCTCTCATCTCAAGCGAAAGAAGAAGCAAAATAATAGAGGAGAGAGTGAATGGTATCCATGGGTGAGAAAATATTTAATATATCTCATATAGAGACTTAACCATGAGTTTAGGTAATGATTGGGTTAACAAATATCTAGTATAAGACAAAACTAGTGGACTAGTCAATGGGTCTCCAAGCTTCTACAAGCTTCATGCCATGCGACCATTATCCAACTAATAATTGATTTACACTAATTAAATAATCCCTTCATTATCATTATCATGGTGTAAGTCTCATACACCCATATTGCATGTATCATCAACCATGACACATAAATAAAACAAAATTAATACATATCACATATATATCAAGTGTGCACATGTGAGAAAAAGAAATTCTTAAGTGAACTAATATTAGTTAATGTAAATTAATATATCAAATATATAATTATACATTAAGTCACCAAATCAATACTTGATTTAATAATCCGGTTATATCTCATATGACCGACTAATATTATTTTTATCAATTTATCGAATCAACACATGATTCGATAACCCGACTATATCTCATATAACCATACTGTATCGACTTATCGAATCAACACTTGATTCGATAACCCGGCTATATTTCATATAACCGATCGATAATTTATATCGCGAGAATAGAATACGGTATCATATACCCGTATTAATCCCGGTCCCCCACATATCACATATGTGCTCTTACTTCGTTTTGCTTTAGCCAGTGAAACCTCTGTGTAGGACTCGAAAGACTCGTCAATACGTCGGCAGTAGGTGATGATCACATCAAGTACCCATAAGCCGTTAGCGGTAATAGCTTGATGTAACGGCTACCCAGGTATTGAACGATTAGAAGATCAGAAAGCTAGTCCGCTCTGACTCCTGCAAAAGCATGTCAGTAAATCTACCGTACAGTCCTGTCTTTTCATCTGATATGCCGCATATCTAGTTTAGGAATGGTCAATGTCAGACCCCAATAACAGATAAGTCGTTCCGATGTGAGGCTCATAACGGGTCGAGAAACTACCGATAACATTTATCAGTAAATCTCCGTAGCAGCCCTGGCCAGGGACTTATCGTTATGGCAAATCGAGCACAGCGCAACTGTTAGTTGTATATATGCTCTAGAGGCCATTGTTGTACATATGATGTATATTTTAGTGGATGCTTGGATATATATAGAGAGGACTTTCTTGTCGATATGATAGTATGCTATCTGGTTTTACTTTGCCTTAACATGTTGACTTGTATTGGTTTACTGTCTTGCTCTCACATGTCGATAAAGCCCTTAGGATATGTACTCGACTACTAGGACTATGATGCAGATCATACTAGTTGCCAGGGTAGTCCAAGAGTATATCCTATAACTATTCCTAGTCAAGTGAGTATCGAGACATGTCATCGGTACTCCAGAGTAGACTAGCGTATACGCTTATCAACCCATATGATGGGCGGTGGATGATCCTATATCCATTGGTGTTTGACATCAGAGAAGGTATACGGGTGCTCAATCGAGACTGGGTACACTGAACGGACTCTCTGAGAACTCCTAGATGGTATTATACCTATCTTTTGGTAGCAGTTTTCTAGTGACACTGGTACAGGTTAGTCTGTAGACCCGAGATCGTCATAGAGTCTTGTATGATTCCCACTATGCTATGATTTCCACCTTACCACGTTCATGAGAACGTGCAAAACGGTGGCTTTTAGGTACAGTCCCGAATCACATGGAGGAAATGAGCGATAGGAGGGGTTTCGTCTCTCCCGGTATTGGGGGTTGATATTGCGCTGTGCTCAATTGGCTATAACAAGAAGTCCCTGGCCATGGCTGATATGGAGATCTACTGGTAAGTGTTATCAGTAGTTTCCTGACCCGTTATGAGCCTCACATCGACACGACTTATTGGTTACTGGGGTCTGACGTTTACCAGCCCTAGACTGGATATGCGACATATCAGACGAAGAGACCGGACTGTAAGGTAGTGTTGCTGATTGGATTCACAAGAGTGTGTGCAGGTTTTCTTGTTGATCTTCAGATCGCTCAATACCCGGGTGGCTGTTACGTTTAGCTGACTGCTTGCAGCTTGTGGGTGTTTGATATGATCATCACCTACTGCCGGCGTATTGACGATTCTTTAGAGTCTTACACAGAGGTTTCCTGGCTCAGGAAAAATGGAGTCGGAGCACATATGTGATATGTGTGGGACCGAGAATAATACGTGTATGTGATACCGTATTCGATTCTCGCGATATGTGATATCGGCCGAGTATATGTGATATAGCCAGAATATCGGATCAATTGTTGATTCGATAAAATGTTACATATTATATTAGTCGGTTATTTGTAAAATATCCGGATTATTAAATCAAGTGTTGATTTATTAATTTAATGTATAATTATATATGTGATATATTATATTACATTAACTAATATATGCTCACTTAAATGATTCTTTTTCTCACTTGATGATGCATTGATATATATGTGATATATGTTAATTGTATTATTTTCTTTTGTTACAAAATATTGTATATGTGATATGTGATATTGTAATATGTTAGGTTATGAATGAAACTAGGGTTTAGGAGATCAAACCATGCTAGGGTCAAGATTAGGGTTAGATATTCATTTTATTAGTTAATTCTAAATTGAGGATTTTATGTTGAGATATTTTCTTTTGTTGACTAAGTCCACTCTTTAGATTTTTATGAAGATATTTATCTACCTAACCTTTAACCATAGCTCATGGTTAAGAATCTACAAAGGTTAAGCATATCATCCTTAACCCATAGTTGCATTTCTAACCTCAATAATAATAATTCATTTTTCATTCATCACAACTCTTCTTCTTCTTGCTCTCACAAAACCTTTCTAGCTTTTATCTTGGTGATGAATGATTAAGAGAAAAAGAAAACTAAAGAGCGCAAAATTCCTACTTCATTATCCTCATCTATTCTAGCCTCTTAGATTAGGGTGTTTACTTCACTTATAGCTCTTTAGTGAAGTGATAGCTTGGGTTCGTGTTTCCTCAAGGTAGATCGTCTTGGATTTCGAAGACTTCAAGCAAGATGTATTATTCACCTCATGGAGACTCTCGAGAGTCCGGGAACTTGATAATCGCAGTGAAGGGGCCTCAACTCGGAGCTTATAAATGAAGGAATGGACTACAAAGGTTGTAATCCCTAACTCTTAGATGTTAAGTTGTTAACATATATTTTATGTTTGATTCTCTAGTTAAAGTTCTTGTGTTAGGGTTATCTAGAATGGCAAAAATTTGAAAATGGCATGGATGATGCCTCCCGAAACCTTGCTGCCGTTGTAGGTAACCCAACAGTGGTATCATAGCCTTGCTAGATAATTAGACGGATAAGTGTAGGATTATGAAACTGAAACAACTCCGAAACACCCGTTAAAAACCCTAGTTTCTGTCGATTTTTTCCAGGTGTCAAAATTTTTTTTAAACAGTTGTAGAATGTTGTATGTGATACAATATGAACACAGTGCAAAATTGAACACCATAGCTCGGATTTTGGCCCGCCACTTTGCTAGGTTTTCCGGCCTGCTCGGCCATAGTAGGTAGTTTTGGGTTCAAGTTTTCACTGAGTTCCAGTCTCTGGGGTTTCGTATTTCAGGTATTGTTTGTTTTTGCTAAATTTTCATTTATGTTATCATTTACAGAGGCAATTCGGAGTGTTTAGTATTCGTAATTCTAGCTTCTTTTCGGGTTATTTATACTGTGTTAAAAAGTTCGAACGGATATCAATAACTCACTTTTTCCCTCGCTAGAAACTTTTCCAAGTGTTGGATTTTTCTTTAGTTAAAGAACATTCAAATAGCGTGCAAGTGATGCGGTGAACCCTCTAGAAGAACAAAACCTTAACTCGATTTTGTGACCGTCAAAACCGCCACTCAACCCTTGGTTTTATGGTAGTTTAGAGGTGCAACAAGTGAGGCATTGGTTGACCCTTCTACGGCTGGTTCATTGCTACTGTGGAATGTGATGGATACTTCTAAACTACGCTCAAGTGTTGAGCATTTTGGGAAATTTTAGGTGTTTGTTGATTCGATCAGAATGTTTAACATCGTCTAGCTTTTTCTGTAATGTGATACAATATGTGGAATTCATATAGTTAGGCATGAAATCCGTAATATGTGGTATTTCGGGTTTACGATGTCTAAGATAATTGTGGATTCCAAATGTTGTAGTTTTTCACTTTCTTTTCTGCGACCGTAAGTGTAATATGTGGTATATCGCCGTTTTCATTGCTATATGTCCACGACAATTGTGATAGGCATATTTACTTAAGTTGATGACATGTGATGTTTTATGTTTTTGTGATATGTTATATTGGATCGTCGTGTTTTTAATAGCCGGCGGTTTTATGTAAGATGAGGGATTTTATTTTCATTTATGTAAAATTCATTGTATGTAATGTTCTATTCTTGGGGCACTTCCAGGTTGAGGATGATGTCACCATTGTATATTATTTACTTTTCCGCATTAGGATAGACCCAAGAAGAAGAGCACAAGTAACCGGGTTCTAGTGTCCAGTGGGAGGCCATCTCGAGGAGTCTAGACGGGGTCTCCTAACCCTAGAATTGGTAGGATTGCTTGCCGCTCTCGTAGGGGTATAAGGATGTGGGTTTGGCTATTCATCGCGACCGTGGAATCCGTGTTTTATACAGGCTCACAATAAAACATGGACCTTCTATTATATCTAATATTTCATATGTTATCTTCTGCTGCCGATATACTGTGATGTGATCATTTTATATGTGTGAGACGAATGCTTTATTATTTTATATATGATATATAATAAACGTTGCTTATGTTGTACACCCGCGTTAGTCCCGCCCCGGTATGCCGTTAGTTAAGTAACCTAACGGTGCATAATGGGACACTGTGGCGAATGCGGATGGCATAAGCGTACGTTGTATTTTCGTTTCTTCTGTGATGCTTAGGAAGTATAAATGATGGGATTCATTAATGAGATTAATGAAAGAAAATAAACCTAAAAGATGTTGTAGAATCAAATTTATAAAAAGGGTAGCTCTAGTTTTTGCTTTGCATAGTGGTATTCCTTGTAGAATATCCAGTACATTATTCGATAAGGAAAGAGCCGAGATCCCTTAACGGGAGTGACCTTTTTAGCGAAACTAGAAGATTCTACAACTCACTCGGTTTTGTTTTTGATTGCTTCTATAGTTCTTGCTTTGCATAGTGGTATTTGTGAAATATCCTGCACCTTATTTGATAAGGAAAAAGCCGAGATCCCTTCACCGGGAGTGACCAATTTAGCATAACTAGTAAAAGCCTAAAAAACTCCTTTTCAAAATCACTTGTTTTTACAACTATATCAAGTTCATTACGCTCATGGTTTTCTTAAAAACCTGCGTAACCCTCCATCATTTCAGATAAATGCTACTAAGTATTCATGCTACGTTTGTTGGCCTCCGTCAAGGTGTAGTGTGCGGTAGCTAACTAGTATTTATCTGCAACAAAAGATGAGATTGGATTAGGGTAGTCGTATGACTTTGTTGGCCTCCGTCAAGGATCGTGCGGGTGGGTTTGATTCAATCATGAAATGTACGGGATGAACTTGACTAGCAGCCTATGGTTTGTTAGCCTCCGTCATGGTCATAGGACGCTAGGGGTAAAAGTATTATCGGGAATTTCAAATGTTGAAATTTGTAATGAGATTGCATACCTTCTGTGAGATAGTTAGATCCTGATACTCACTGCGAGTAAGAGTTACTCCTGGGAGAGTTTTACAGGACAATTAGCCGATCAAGTAGGTGACTAGAAATGTGTTAACGGGGTTATGCCTCTTGGAAAACGAGGTTTATTTTAATTAGGTCCGTGTGAAAGCACGGGGAACCTCCCTCAAAGTATCAACACTGGTCTGGCTGAAAGATTGGCGAACTTGTAAAGTGTAATTAATTCCGGCTAGTCTTACCTTTTAGAGTTTGAAGGAAGATTTGATAAAAACAGTGGGAGCCATCCTGATTAGATAAGATAATAACCAATCTAATCTTGTAAGAGCATACGCTAAAGTGTTTTCTTCTCTCTCTCCAGGTAGTGACCATGTCAGGCCTTAATCATGATAATAATATGGATGTATTGACCGAACTCTCTTGTTATACTGAGCAGGTGAACGTTGGTCCCTTCCAACTTATAATTGTTATAAGTCCGAGCAGGGAATAGGAGAATATCTGAATTCTCACGCCACCCAAACGGAGAATAAGCATGTTGATGCATCTTCTTCGTGTGTGTTAGTTATTGAGAACCGTTTCTCAGTTCACTCTACGTCCTGGGTATTAGATATCGGATCGGGATCCCATATATGTAATATGTTACATGGGCTACGGAAAGGTAGGGAACTGGGAGAGGGTGATCATTCCATAAGAGTAGGAAATGGTGCAAATGTTGCAGCCAAGGCTATTGGCGAATATCACCTAGTATTACCAAATGGTAATACAATACTTCTAAATGAATGCTATTATATTCCAACCCTGATATGCAATCTTATATCAGTTTCTTTATTGAGTAAAAAAGGATATAATTTTGTATTACAGGATAATGTTATGAACATCTTCCTGAATCGAAAGTTGATTGGATCAGGCTTATTAAATAATGGCATATACATTCTCAATCAAACTACAGTACTTAATGTGCAAACCACACAAAAGAGGAAGTGTTCAGAAATGAACGAATCCTTCTTTTAGCATTGTAGACTAGGTCATATCCATGTGACACGACTAGTTAAGTTACATAAGGATGGATATTTGAATCCGTTCGAATTATCATCTTATGATACTTGCCAGTCATGTCTCAAAGGCAAGATGACCAAAACTCCGTTTAGTGGACACGGAGAAAGAGTTACAGAACTCTTGCGACAGATACATAGTGATGTATGTGGTCCCATGCCAGGAATGGTTCCTCGTACTTCATTACATTCACTGACGATCTCTCAAGATACGGACATGTGTTCCTGTTGGAACACAAGTCTGGAGCTTTTGAGAAATTCAGAGAATATAAACACGAAGTAGAGAACCAAACGGGTAAAAGTATTAAGATCCTTCGATCTGATCGAGGAGGAGAATACTTGAGCAATGAGTTCCTGGACTATCTAAAAGAGAATGGGATTCTCTCTCAGCTTACTCCTCCATATAGACCAGAGCACAACGGTGTATCGGAGCAAAGGAATTGCACTCTATTAGATATGGTGCGCTCTATGATTAGAACTGCTGAGTTGCCTATTTCTTTTTGGGGGTATGCGCTTGAAAGTGTCATATACCTATTGAATAGAGTTCCAACCAAATCAGTGCCTACCACTCCATATGAGATATGGGAGGGGAAGAGACCGTGTCTTAATTTTGTTAAGATATGGGGTTGCCCGGCCTATGTTAAAAGGCAAAATATGGACAAACTCGAGGCAAGGTCGTTTCTGTGTAAGTTTATAGAATATCCTAAGCATTCATGAGGGAATATCTTCTACCACCCTGAGGAACAAAAAATGTTTGTTTCTCGAGATGCCACCTTTTTAGAAAAGGAATTTCATGAACAAGAAATTAGTGGCAATAAAGTAGAACTGGAAGAAGTTCCAGCTACACAAACTGCAATAGAAGATTTGGCGGAACCAGAGGATTCAGTAGTTCCCAACGAACCCCAACCTCTCCGCCGATTTAATAGGGTTTCTCATCCACCTGAGAGATACTACGGTTTTCTTATTGATGGTAGTGGAGACTTTGTGAAGTGGCTGGATGCAATGCGATCTGAGATGGAATCCCTGTACACCAACAAAGTATGGACTCTGGAAGTTGCTCCTGAAGGGGTAAAACCGATTGGGAGAAAATGGATCTTTATGAAGAAACTTGGTGTAGATGGAAAAGTTGAGACTTTCAATGCTAGACTTATTGCAAAGGGTTTTCGTCAATGACTAGGTGTGGATTATGACGAAATCTTTTCTCCAGTGGCTATGCTTAAGTCCATCCGGATCTTACTTGCCATTACTGCATACCATGACTACAAAATCTGGTAAATGGATGTTAAGACCGCCTTTCTAAATGGTGATTTAGAGGAGTGCGTGTACATGATTCAGCCAGAGGGCTTCGTAGACAGTGGGAGCAGCGGAAAGGTGTGCAAGATGCTTAAATCCATTTATGGGTTAAAGCAGACATCGCGGAGTTGGAACATCAGTTTTGATGTTGTAGTCAAAGAGTTTGACTTCATCAAGAACGTAGATAAACCTTGTATTTACAAGAAGGTTGCAGAGAGTAAGTTTGTCTTCCTCGTATTGTACGTGGATGACATACTCCTGATAGGAAATGATGTTCATATGCTGCACTCGGTCAAGCTCTTCTTATCATAAAGATTCTCAATAAAAGATCTTGGTGATGCCTCCTGCATACTGGGAATTATGATCTATAGAGATAGATTTAAATGGATACTGGGATTGTCCCAATCCAGGTACATTGACACCATACTAAAGAGGTTTAGTATGGAAGAATCCAAGAGTGGGTTTTTACCTATGATCTCAGGACTCACTCTCTCCAAAAAGATGTCTCCCAAGACTGATCTAGAGAAAGCTCGCATTCAAGGGATATCTTATACTTCGGCAGTAGGCTCTATCATGTATCCGATGCTATGTACCAGACCCGATGTTGCATACTCACTAAGTGTAGTGAGTAGGTATCAAGCAGATCCAGGAGTGAGTCACTGGACAACTGTGAAGAACATTCTTAAGTACTTGAGAAGGACTAAGGATATGTTCTTGGTATATGGTAACAGAGAACTCCAGGTGGAGTCCTTTATTGATTCGAGCTTCCAAAGTGATAAGGACGACTCTAAGTCACACTCGGGATTTGTCTTTACCCTAAATGGAGGGACGGTTTGTTGGAAGAGTTTCAAATAGGAAACTATGGCAGACTCGACGATGGAGTCTTAATACATCGCTGCCAACGATACTACCAAAGAGGTTGTTTGGATGAAGAAGTTCATAACTGAACTTGGAGTGGTTCCGTCCATTGAGTATCCAATACCTTTGTATTGTGATAACAATGGAGCCGTGGCTTTGGCCAAGGAACCCAGATCCCATCAGAGATCTAGACATATTCTGAGGCGGTATCACCTGATCCTGGAGATAGTTGATCGCCGAGAGATCGAGATTAGGAGAGTTGACACGAAAGACAACACTGCGGATCCACTCACGAAGGCCATACCCAGATACACTTTGAGAGACTCTTCGAGATGTTGGGTATGAGATACTACAACAGTTGGCCTTAGTGCAAGTGGGAGATTGTTAGTTGTATATATGCCCTAGAGGCCATTGTTGTACATATGATGTATATTATAATGGATGCTTGGATATATATAGACAGGACTTTTTTGCTCGATATGATAGTATGCTATCTGGTTTTACTTTCTCTTAACATGTTGTCTTGTATTGGTTTACTGTCTTGCTCTCATATGTTGATAAAGCCCTTAGGATATGTACTCGACTACTGTGACTATGGTGCAGATCATACTAGTAGGGCTAGGGTAGTCCAAGAGTACATCCTATAACTGTTCCTAGTCGAAAGAGTATCGAGACAGGGCATCGATACTCCAGAGTAGACTAGCGTATACGCTTCTCGACCCATATGATGGGCGATGGATGATCCCATATCTATTGGTGTTTGACATCAGAGAAGGTATACGGGTGCTCAGTGGAGACTGGATACACTGAACGGACTTACCGAGAACTCCTAGATGGTATTATACCTATCGTCGGGTAGCAGTTCTCTGGTGACACTGGTACAGGTTAGTCTGTAGACCCGAGATCGTCATAGAGTCTTGTGTGATTCTTACTGTTCTTTGATTTCCACCTTAACACGTTCATGAGAACGTGCAAAATGGTGGCTTTTGGGTACAGTCCCGAATCACATGGAGGCAATGAGCGATAGGAGGGGTTTCGTCTCTCCCGGTATTGGGGGTTGATGTTGCGTTGTATTCGATTGGCTATAACTGGAAGTCTCGGGCCAGGGCTGATATAGAGATCTACTGGTAAGTGTTATCAGTAGTTTCTCGACCCATTATCAGCCTCACATCGACACAACTTATTGGTTACTGAGTCTGACGTTTACCACCCCTAGACTGGATATGCGACATATTAGACGAAGAGACCGGACTGTACGGTAGTGTTATTGATTGGATTCACAGGAGTGTGTGCAGGCTTGCTTGTTGATCTTCTGATCGCTCAGTACCCGGGTTGCAGCTTGTGGGTGTTTGATATGATCATCACTGATCAGTCGAAAATATTGCATTTTTAACACGTCAATTTCCCTACCATTTGCACTCATCTAGAGGTGTTCGGTATGAATATTGCACATATAAGCAAAACAGCCGTAAAATACCAAATAACTTGTGTTGTATACTAAAACCGACATTTCTGAGGGAAATTGAGTATTTATCATTGCATCGCATAATCTTTGTGTAGCGCAACACTTGTCTCGAGAATCTGTGTAGAAAATTCCTGGAGAAAAGCCGAAACCGTGAAAAGTGCTGAGATAAATACGCCAAGTCCAAGACTTGAGATTTGGCAGAAATCAAGAAAGCAAAATGAGATTCTACATATTAGAGTAGTGCCACAAAGTGAGCCTAAAAAGATCACAGAAGTTTCAAGCCCCAAGGCTTCAAAAGGGCCGTGGATTCGCGGCCAAAGGCCCATTCTCGCCGCGGATTCGGGGCTAGTTGGTGACGTCATCTCTGCGGATTTCCTCCACGTGTCTCCCTTTAAGGTCTCAGCTTCCTGAAGACTCCAGAATGACCACGTGGCTTCATCCAGAAGGCTCGGCCTAACAACCTTACCCAAGAACATTCCTCATTCTAGAATATTCCCTCCAACAAATTTCTTCTAGAAGCCTCCTTATAACAACCATCTTCTAGAAGCCTCCTTGTAACAACCTCATTCTAGAATATTCCCTCTAACAAACTTCTTCTAGAAGATTCTTTCTAACAACCTCATTTTGGAGGGAAAATTCAAATGAGGTAGTTCATTTTGGAGGGAAAATTCAAATGAGGTGGTTCATTTTGGAGGGAAAAGTTGTTCATTTTGGAGGGAAAAGTGGTTCATTTTGGAGGGAAATTTGAATTTGAATTCTAGATCTAAGGTTGAGGTGGTTATAAAAGGAGACCTAGATCTAGGGTTTTAGGGGGTTAATTAGCTCATTAGTTGTTCAAGGGTTGTTGATCAATTTCCACCCACAAGTTGTGTGACACAACTTGTGCATTCAATCCTAACCCTAATCCAAAATCCAAAGCCAAAATTCAAGATCTCCGAGTACAATTCAACCAAGAAGCCATCAACCTTTTAGAAACGAAGCCGATCTTCAACCGAGCAAGTGATCCAAGACGATCGGCGACTCACGGAGACGTGCGGAGCCAAATCGACGATCTAGTTCGTTCCTGGAATCTTGTAGATGTTGAGAGAATTATAACAAAATTGTTGATAAATAAAAGGTGAAATTCTTTATCTTGCTTACTTTTATATTCTTGCATTTGTGATGAGATCTCAATTCTTTATTGTGTTTCTTGTTATGATGCTTGAGTAAAAACTCCGCTCGTGGAGGAATCAAGAAGATAGATAGTTGATGATGATTAGATTCTAGTACGATTCTTAAGTCCTATGAGTTTTGTAAACTCTAGTAAATTGAAGTATCGACAACCTAGTTTTGAGCGAGATACTTTATTAAATGTTTTCGCTCTTAATTAGCGATCCACGATCGATGCTTGAATTTACTAGAGGCTAGAATATGAATGAAATCAACGAAAGGACAAGGGATAGATGATGAAACCCTAGTTTCCGCAAGAAATCCCTAATTCTCGTTGATCATCATCGATCTAGCATCAAATCATCAATGGATAAGAAAACGCAACCATAAGTTTTCATCACTACTATCTATTCGATCGATTCCTACGAGCCTCATTTCAAATCTTGATAACTAATTCAATTTGGATAATTCTTGATTCTCGATTCTTGATCTTTAGTATTTCTTTAAAATTCTGAAAACTAAATTTCAAAATTCATGAATCATTTTATTTTCTTCTTTCCATTTCGACTCATCTAAAACAATAGCAAGCAAAACACACATCTCTGTGGACGATCCGCATTCACTAACGAACCTACAATTGACACCGTTATTGATTACGGTTTACAAATTTCTTTGGTTGTGATTTCTATACATTTTCTACCAACATACCGAGAATCATTTAATCAAATGGCGCCGTTGCCGGGGATCGTATGCTAATTTGTTCGTTTTTGAAATTTGAGTTGAAAAATTTATTCCATCTATATTTTTAGATCTAAATTCACACAAACACTAAACGTGTCGTTGTGATTTGTTGCGAGAAAATCTGGAATCTGTAGAGCAAGTGAAAATTTTTTCAAAGCATTCCAGAGAGCTCAGGATGTGAACAGAAGCAAAATATAAATTTTCTGTGCAGTGATTCATCTGAACCACCGCGTTTCCGCGGTCCAAGTAGCATAACCGCGGTGGATCCGCGGTTGCCTAAGGGCTTCAGTGCACGAAATTTGCTCAAGTCCTCTCTGAGTTTCTTATCTCCTTCTCTGTCTACTCCAATAACAAATTTGCTGCAGGTTTCTTTGCAAAAATTCGCAGCGCCGCAAAAAATAAAAATTGTGCGTGTTTGATCTTGGTTGTTTGCATTTTTAATACTGAAATTTAAGGGGCACGACCAAATTCAGATTAGGTGGGGAGTTCATTACCCTTCCTAAGCCGCGAAAATCACAAACTTCCATCCGCATTACCCTCATTAACTAAAAAAGATCTAGACATGACTCTAAGGACCGTCGCGCTCACTTAGGACAGAAGGAGGCCGTGGGTAATCTATTGCTTATCCGCGTTTCTTTTGTGGTGTCTAAGGTAAGTGTGTTTAAGGCAAGTGGTTACTTAATTAGGCCCACTACTTACATTGTGGAGAACCTCCCACTTGCCTGGCACTTACCTGGCCACAGGAAGGACAAAGAGGCAGTGGAGGATTGATCCTACGATTTGTCTTTTGGCAGTTAGGAGCGGTCTAGAACCTTGACCTAGGTGACCACTAGACTTAGGGTTGCTTGTTGCATTTGTTGTGAGTTGCATCTTTTTTTTCAAATATCCGTATATTTTTCAAAACAAACACCAATCACATCATTTCCCCTAATTATATCAACGCTGCCACTTGTACTAAACGCTGTAGTGCAAGCTCGGCTGGACACGGGATTCTAGTTCCCGTCTTGTTCGCGCTTTCCCTTATCGACCTCAAAGTCGGTATTTCTACCTTTTCTTTTTCCCACCACCACTGCGATGGACGGTTATCCATCAAACTTTTACACCACTCTGCCACCGCCCGCAGGTGCGCAGAATCCTCCATGCATTTCTTTTCAAGAGAGATGCTATCCTTCACGTGTTCCCCTTCCCACCTGTCTTTCTATACCACCTGCCAACGGGGAAAATTTTGAAATCAACCCCCAATTCATCGAACTGTTATCCAAATTTCACGGTCTTGATTCTGAAGATACATACGTTTTTATCTCCAAATTTGAAAACGTATGTGCAATGATTGGAACATCACAACTGTCTGTGGATGCTCTGCGTTTACGTTTTCTCCCATTCACTTTGTGCGATTTAGCTGAGAAGTGGCTTTACAACACAACTGCACATTCTATTTCAAAATGTGATGAATTTGTAAAAGCATTCCTTAAGAAATTTTATCCCAATCACAAGACCAGCCGTGTTCGGAGCGAAATCTTCAAATTTACCCAACTTCCCAATGAACCATTTTGGAAATGCTTTGAACGGTTCACGGATCTTCTTATCCAATGTCCTCATCACGGAATCTCCAGATGGGATTTGTGTCAAATTATCTATGAGGGTATTGATCTCGCTACTAGACAGATGCTTGAAACCATGTGTCAAGGCACTTTCATGACCAAGGATGATGGTAAAGCTTGGAAATATCTAGAAAATTTAGCTCAAAACACTTTACAATGGGAAAGTGTTAGACCACCACCACCTAGAGAAGATGTCAATCAGCTCGATGTTTCTGTCATAATGAGAGCCGAAATGGCCACAATACAAAGGAAACTCGACGCTATAGAAAACAAAATCTCTTCAGTCTCCCTAAACCAATACACACTTCCCAAAACCGTGTGTGCATGCTGTTCAAACCCTTCACATTTGACGGAAGAATGTCCTTTGAATGTACAGTTTCAAGGTTACACTAATGCTGCATTTCAGCAAAGACCTGGAAACGATCCTTCTTCCTCCACATATAATCAAGATTGGAAGAATCACCCTAACCTTGCTTGGAACCAATCACAAACTCAAAACACGGTTCCAACCCAAAACAATATCCAAAGGGCTCTTCCACCACAACAGCAACCACTTCAATTGAGTCAGCACCCCTTCCAATCACAAAACTTCCAAAATCCGGTCAACACACCTGCACCGTCTAGTTCTTTGCAGTTGACCGGTACTGATGAATCCTCTTCTCTCGCTCAGACTGTGAATTTGCTTTTGACAAATTTCATGCAAGTTACGGCAAATCTTCAGTCTTCCGTCAATAAAATCGAGAAAAACTCTGCGTCCCAAAGCGAGAATATTAAGTCGATGGAAGCTCAAATTTCACAATTAAAAGCCGAAATGAGTGCAAGAGAGAAAGGGAATCTTCCAGCTCAACCTCTACCTGATCCTGGACCTTCACATTACACAAGTGTGGATGCACTTACCACGTTAAGATCTGGAAGAGTGCTAGACAATCATGTGGGTGAACAAATTGATAATGATGAATTGATCATTAACAACCCGGCTTCCACTTCCATTTCCACACACACTTCTACATCTGATCCCATTTCGTCTAATTTACTGTCTTCTTCCGAGCCTATTCTCCGTTTTCCCAATGGCTTGAACCCTCCACCCACTTCATCCTTCCCACCCCCACAAACTTCTCCACAAATATTGGACCCAACATTTATTGATAGAGCTCCATTTCCAAATAGGTTGAGGCCCAACAAACCAATGCCCAAATGGAGAAGCTTGTGGACATGTTTAAGCAAGTTAACATCAACATCCCTCTCCTAGATGCTATCCAACAAGTTCCGTCCTATGCGAAAACTCTTAAGAACTTGTGCACTAGAAAGAGGAAGACTCAAGTGCCCAACAAGATATTCATGGCAAAGAATGTAGACACGGTTTTCCCCCAACAATTACTAAGAAAAAGTAAGGACCCTGGATATCCTACTATTTCTATTTCTATTGGGGGAAAACACATCAACCGTGCTCTACTAGACCTTGGCGCTAGTGTTAACTTGCTTCCATATTCAGTCTATGAGCAACTAGGTATCGGAGTGTTAAAGCCCTCGAGCATAACTCTCCAGATGGTTGACCGATCAATCACAAAACCTAGGGGTGAACTGGAGGATGTGCTAATAAAAATCGGGGAATTTGTATTCCCTGTGAACTTTATTGTATATGATATACAGCCTGTAGCGAACCCACGGAATCAAATTCCGGTGATTTTAGGTCGCCCCTTTTTGGCCACTTCCAACGCTATAATCAACTGTCGTAATGGTTCTATGACCCTATCCTTCGGGAATTGGTCAATTGAGCTGAACATTTACAAGTTGGGAAGTGTACCCTCCGAACCTACTGCTCAGGTCTGTTTTGTCGACTTAATGGATGTCGACAGCAGCGAATTTGATCAGCCTCATGATACAGATCTAGACTCTTTTCATACGTTATTGTTTGACCCAACTATGTATCATACACATACGGACTCTTTCACCGAGATGTCCGGGTCAACAACTAACACTGATTATGAACCATTTTTAGAGTCTGAAGATCACCCCGCACTTTGTGATGACATTATTCTTCGGGGTATTGATGGAACTTTTGAGGAAATCTTCGCTGATGAACTCGCATTTTTGAAAAGCACGGGTGCTGAGATGAATCATCTCCCAATCAATGAAATTGAAGCTCCACCCCTTCTTCTGAACTGTAAAAAAAATGCGAGTAATCCATCACATTCACTGCATCGTCTCTCCAAAATGAGACGCACACACATTCTATTCCACCACTTACATTTTCCCCACTTCTTCTTACACCAACCTGAGCACTACATTGATATACTTTTTGAATGGTTGGTGTTAATTTTCAGTCTTTGCAAAGCTTGGCATCGACCAATGATTTTCGACCCCCTCATGTGATTTTCGACCCCCTCATGTGATTTTCAAATATTAACATTGTTTAACTCAAGTTTGGGGGGGGGTATAATCTGGCTCCTGAAAAGAAATTTTTTTACTGAAAATTATAAGCCAAAAATATTTTTGGGGGAAGTTCTTCACTTAAATATTTTTCCCCCATTAATAAATTTCCTCCCAGGCTTACAGGTTTTTGAGATATAGCGGATGGCAACAGTGAGGACACTGTTGACAACAAGTTTAGGGGGTGGTTTGTGCTTATTTTCACATCATTTGCATCATACTTTGCATAAGCACAAAACATTTTGAAAAGCTATAAAAATTTAAAAAATTTCGAAAATATAAAAAAATTGTATATAAATAAGATAATAAAAGATTAGATAGTGAAAAACTACATCCAAAAGATTGGAAAAATTTAAGAAAACCAAGAAAATTAGAAGTTTTCTTAAACGAACTAGTAATAAGTAGTTATGACCCGTTGTCCCAAGGGTTAGTAAAATGAAGGAAGTCACTAATCTGAGAATAAAAATAAGTCCGAAAAATAGTTCCTATTCTGGAAGCCAAACATTTGAACGTTGAAACCCTGCTATTTGCACTTACACACGTCTTGAAACTCGGGATAGTAGAGGATACCTTGAAATGCTCTTGTCTAAAAGCCAAAAGTATGAAGGAAATAAAAAAAATGAATAAAATATAAAAATGGTGCAGAAAAATGAACACTGGTTTTGTTATCGCCAAGGCAGCAATAAAAAAATATAGCGAGGGTGCCTCTTCACCTAGTGCCTTAGACCAACTGGTCTAGGAGTCACTGCTAAGCCTTAGGTGGTGCAAGACGAGGAAAAACACCGTATAAGCAAGCACATGAGTAATCGGTCGGTTAGTATCTCAAGAAGTATTAACGGCCACATGAAAATGTGTGAGCAACTTCGTCTAAATATTCATTAATTAAAAAGTACTGAGGCAGATGAACAAGAGTATGATAGCTTGAATTGAATTCTCCGGGTGTAGGGATGTATATTACACACATGTAGGGTTATATGATCGATGTTTGGAAGAAAGATAGGAATGAAGAATAAAGACGATGTTTATTGAGGGATGATGTGATTTCTGACATTTTTTCATGACTATTAAGATAGGGCTCATGACAACCGAAAATCTAGCATAGTTGGAAACCCTAATTTTCAAAGTCTTTCTGTCACAATTCTTGTCTTTATATGTAATATTCACGGTCTTCCTTTTATTATTGGATTTTGTGGGTGCAATCCGCTGAAAACCCTCAGGAGACAACACTCCTGCTACTAGGGACACCTAGAGGTTTAAAGGCTTGTTGCACGTGCTCAGTGCAATCGTGTTGCCTACGAAAGTGAGCTAGTTAGTTTTTTTCTTTCTTTATTATCCCCTTCTCTTTTTAATAAAACAGTTCTCTCGAGACGACCGAAAATAAGTTTGGGAGAATTTGATCAGTCAAAAATATGGCATTTTTAACACGTCAATTTCCCTACCATTTGCACTCATCTAGAGGTGTTCGGTATGAATATTGTACATATTAGCAAAACAGCCGTAAAATACCAAATAACTTGTGTTGTATACTAAAACCGACATTTCTGAGGGAAATTGAGTATTTATCATTGCATCGCATAATCTTTGTGTAGCGCAACACTTGTCTCGAGAATCTGTGCAGAAAATTCCAGGAGAAAAGCCGAAACCGTGAAAAGTGCTGAGATAAATACGCCAAGTCCAAGACTTGAGATCTGGCAGAAATCAAGAAAGCAAAATGAGATTCCACATATTAGAAAAGTGCCACAAAGTCAGCCCAAAAACATCACAGAAGTTTCAAGCCCCAAGGCTTCAAAATGGCCGCGGATCCGCAGCCAAAGGCCCATTCCCACCGCGGATCCGCGGCTAGTTGGTGACGTCATCTCTGCAGATTTCCTCCACGTGTATCTCTTTAACGGCTCAGCTTCCAGAAAACTGTAGAATGACCACGTGGCTTCATCCACAAGGCTCGGCCTAACAAGCGTACCCAAGAATATTCCTCATTCTAGAATATTCCCTCCAACAAACTTCTTCTAAAAGCCTCCTTATAACAACCTTCTTCTAGAAGCCTCCTTATAACAACCCTCTTCTAGAAGCCTCTTTGTAACAAGCTCATTCTAGAATATTTCCTCCAACAAAGTTCTTCTAGAAGATTCTTTCTAACAATCTCATTTTGGAGGGAAAATTCAAATGAGGTAGTTCATGTTGGAGGGAAAATTCAAATGAGGTGGTTCATTTTGGAAGAAAAATTTGTTCATTTTGGAGGGAAAAGTGGTTCATTTTGAAGGGAAATTTGAATTTGAATTCTAGATCTAGGGTTGAGATAGTTATAAAAGGAGATCTAGATCTAGGGTTTTAGGCGGTTAATTAGTTCATTAGTTGTTCAAGGGTTGTTGATCAATTTCCACCCACTAGTTGAGTGACACAACTTGTGCATTCAAACCCTAACCCTAATCCAAAATCCAAAGCCAAAATTCAAGATCTCCAAGTACAATTCAAGCAAGAAGCCATCAACCTTTTAGAAGCGAAGCCGATCTTCAACCGAGCAAGTGATGCAAGACGATCCGCGACTCACGGAGACATGCGGAGCCAAATCGACAACCTAGTTTGTTCCTCGAATCTTGTAGATCTTGAGAGAATTGTAACAAAATTGTTGATAAATAAAAGGTGAAATTCTTTATCTTTCTTAGTTTTATATTCTTGCATTTGTGATGAGATCTCAATTCTTGATTGTGTTTCTTGTTATGATGCTTGAGTAAAAACTTCGCTCGTGGAGGAATCGAGAAGATTGATAGTTGATGATGATTATGTTAGTAATATGTATGCCCTAGAGGCCATTACTGTACATTGGATGTATATTGTAGTGGATGCTGGGACATATATAGGGAGGACTTTCTTGCTCGACATGATAGTATGCTATCTGGTTGATCTTTACCTTAACGTGTACACTGATTGTCTCTCTAATACATATTGGTAAAGCCCTTAGGATGTGTACTTGACTACCTGGACTATGATGCAGATCATACTAGTGGGGACAGATAGTCTATAAGTACATCCTTCAAAGTCCCTAGTCGTGGGTGTATCGAGACGGGGCATCGATATACCAGAGTAGACTAGCGTATACCTTCTCGACCCATACAGATGGGTGATGGATGATCCCATATCCATCGGTGTTTGACATCAGAGATGATATACGGGTGCTCAGAAGAGACTGGGTACACTGGACGGACTCGCCGAGAACTCCCAGATGGTATTATACCTCACGTCAGATGGCAGTTCTCTGGTGACACTGGTACAGAGTAGTCTGTTGACCCGAGATCGTCATAGAGTCTTGTGTGGTTCCCACTGTGCTTTGATTTCCATCTTACCACGTCCAAGAGGGCGTGCAAAACGGTGGTTTTTGGGTACAGTCCCGAGTCACATGGAGGCAATGAGCGATAGGAGGGGATTCGTCTCTCCCGGTATAGGGAGTTGATGTTGCGCTGTGTTCGATTGGCTATAACAGGAAATCCCTGGCCAGGGTTACTGAGATTTACTGGTAAGTGTTACCAGTAGTTTCTCGAATTGTTATAGACCTCATATCGACACGACTTATCGAGCTATTGGGGTCTGACGTTTACCACCCCTAGGCAAGATATGCGACATATCAGACGATCAGACCGGACTGTACGGTAGTGTTACTGGTTGGATTCACTGGAGTGTGAGCGGGCTTGCTCGTCGATCTTCAGATCGCTCAATACCCGGGTGGCCGTTACGTTTAGCAGACCGCTTGCGGCTTGTGGGTGTTTGATATGATCATCGCCTGCTGCCGGCGTATTGACGAGTCTTTAGAGTCCTACACAGAGGTTTCCTGGCTCAAGCGAAACGAAATAGGAGCGCATATGAGATATGTGCGGGACCGAGAATAATGCGTGTATGTGATACCGTATTCCATTCTCGCGATGAATGTATCGATTGGTTATATTCGATATAACCTAGATATCGAATCAAGGATTGATTCGATAAGCCGATACATTGCATACTGGTCGGTTATGTGCGACATGACCGGATCATTGAATCAAGTGTTGATTTAATGATTTAATGTATAATTATGTATTTGATATATTACTTTGCATTAACTAGTATTGGTTCACTTTATATGGATTTTCTCACTTGGATGTACAAGTTGTATATGTGATATACTTTTTGTGCATATTATTGTATCATGTTTGATGATACATGTTTACTTGGTTAAGTGTAAAGAATTAAACCATGGTTAAACTTATGATTAGGGTTTTATTTCCTTTTCTTATTTATTTATCTATTTATTCATTTTGGAAATAATTAGAAAAGGCATAAAGAGAAAATGGTGGCTAATTTTGTTTCATATTGAAGCTTCTTGAAGACTTTGACCTAGTGACCATTTTGTTCTTATCCTTAACCCTAACCATTCCATTAACCATGGTCTTTTCTCTACACTTAACTAAGGTTGAAAGTATGATAAGTATTCTTTTTATTTTTCTTTTTAAATAACTTATCATAACAATATTCTTCTTCTTCTTCCTTTCTTCACTTGAAGAAAGCAAGCTCCATCAATGGTGATTGATGGAAATGAGTGAGAAATCCAATTCTAAAGTCTACCCACTTCCTATTTCTTCATCCTCTACCTCTTGCCAAGTAGTAGAGTGTGTTTCCTTCACAAGTTTTCATGACTTGGTGAAGTTGGAGCTTGATCTAGCGATGCCTCGACGTAGATCATCTTCGGCATGGACATCGACGACCTAGCTTGCCCATTCTCCGACGAAGCCGACGCTAGAGCCCGGGAACTAATTTGGACAGCGAGGGGACTTCGTTCCGGAGCTATGGAGGTGGAGCACCGGATCTACAAAGGTTGTATTTCCGTATTCTTTATAGTTAAGTTGTTAACTAGTTTCTAGTTTCGCCTAAACTTTAGCCAACGATCCGTATTAGGGTTTCTCGGCACCTAGAATTTTTGAAATTGGCATGGTTGATGCCTTGTGAGACCTCATTAGGATGCCTAGGAACCCTACAGTGGTATCAGAGCCTAGCTAGAGCCTTAGGCGAAGTCTAGACGGAGTTTGAACTCCGAACGAACCCGAAATCCCATTTCAAAATTGCTCTCTGTCCTTTTTTCAAAAACTGGGATTTTTCCAAATTAAAAATTGCTAAAAAATTCAGCAGGGAATTCTAAGAATTACGGCGCAAAAATTTATTCATGAATAATATAAACGGCGGCGGAACCGCGGCATAAGCCTTGCTTCTGCGGCCGTTCCGCGGCAACATGGTGACGTCATCCTCCCCTTTCTGCACAGTAATTCATGTTTTCTGATGCTGATTTTTCTGGGAATTTTTAATATTTATTCAAGAGTTGAATTTTCTGGGATTGATTTGGGGATTCGGTGTTTCGATCGGAGTATCAAATTTTGTCTGTGTGGCTTTCCGGATAATTTTTTGAATATGTTAAAAAGTTCGACCGTATATAAATACCCAATTTTTCCCTTGTTGAGAAATTTCCAAGTGTTGGATTTTTCCGTAGTTTAACGACGTTCTAAGTAGTGCAAGTAACGCGATGGTCCCTCTAGAAGACAACAAACCTTAACTCGATTATGTGACCGTCTTGAACTGCCCTTTGAACCTTCGGGTTTGGGGCAGTACGGCGTGCCACATATGAGGCGTTGGCTTGACCCTTCTACGGCTGGACCGTTGGTACTGAGGCATGAACTGAATGTTGTTAGACTCATATTTCATGTGTTGATCTGTATCGGGAAAACTTGGGTGTTCGATTGTTCGATCGGAAAGTTTAACATTTTCTATTTTATTCGGAATGTGATACAATAATTGGAATTCACAAGCAGTTATGAGATAACTGAATGAATGTTATAAACACAGCAGTTTAATCTCACTTGATCGGTTGCCACGGAATTTTGATGTGATCAAAAGTCCGTCGCAATCACGTAGCGTACGCGAATACCCGCCGGGTAAACTTAATAGACTGCTACACCCCATAGCCCCGACCAAGTGACTGTAGGAGAACCCCGTCGCCGAAAGCATCCGGTCGGGTGCTCGCGGTAGCGGTGTTCCGCCTTAGTGCACTTCGTCGACGGTATCAGGGGTGCTACCGCCTACTAAAGTTTGCGACGAGCATTCGATCAGTTTTTCGGGAATCTTATTGAATTGCCCGACTTGATATTGAAAAGTGTTTTCGATAATGAGACTAAAATGCGGGGTTTATAATTGTTAGGCATGCGATATCTAAGTAATTCATTTGGTCAGGCATGCGATATCTGAGGTGGTTGCGGATTCCAACTGTTGTAGTTTTACACTTTTTTTCTGTGACCGTAAGTGTAATATGTGATATCGCCGGTTTCGTTGCTATATGTCAACGACAATTGGGATGGACATATTTACTTACGTTGATGACATGTGATGTTATGTGTTGCTGGATATGTTATATTGGATCGTCGTGTTTGAATAGCCGGGGGTTTTTATGTGAGATGAGTGTTTTTCATTTTCATTCATGTAAAAACTTGTATGTAATATTCTTTTATTGGGGCACTTCCAGGTTGCGGAAGTTGTCACCGTTGATGTATATTATTTACTTTTCCGCACTAGGATAGACCCAAGGAGGAGGGCACAAGTAACCGGGTTCTGGAGTCCAGTAGGAGACCAACTCGAGGAGTCGAGTCCGGGTCTCCTAACTCTAGAATTGGTAGTGTTGCTTGCCGCTCTCGTAGGGGTCTAGGGGTGTGGGTTTGGCTATTCATCGCAACCGTGGAATCCGTGTTTTATACTGGCTCGTATTGAAAACACGGACGTCCTAGTATATCCAATATTTCATATGATTCTTCTGCTGCGATATCTGTGATGTGATCATGTGATGTTCTGTGATAGATACAGTATATAGTATATATGATATATTATATAGACGTTACTTATGTTTTACACCCGCGCTAGCCCTGCCCCGCTCTGCCGTTAGTTACCTAACCTAACGGTGCACGAGGGGACATCGAGGCGAATGCGGATGGCATAAGTGTACGTCGTATTTATCTGTGATGTTTAGGTACATTAAATGATGGGACTTCATTAATGAGATTAATGAAAATAAAAGAAACCTAAGATGTTGTAGAATCGAATTTCAAAAATAAAACAGGTAGCTACAGTTCTTGCTTTGCACAGCGGTATATATGATATATCCTGCACCTTATTCGATAAGGAAAGGACCGAGATCCCTTCACCGGGAGTGACTCCTTTAGCAATAACTGGCAGATGCTACACACTCGGTTTGTCTTTTGATTGCTTTTAAGAGTTTTTGCTTTGCACAGTGATATATATGATATATCCCGCACCTCATTCGACGAGGAAAGGACCGACGATCCCTTCACCGGGAGTGACTCCTTTAGCAAAACTAGAAAAGCTTCAAAAACACTCCATTTTTAAAATCATTTGATTCTACAACGATATCAAGTTCATTACGCAATAGGTTTTCAGAAAAACCTGTCGTAGCCCTCCGTCATTTCAGATAAATCCTGTTTAGTATTCGTGCTGCGTTTGTTGACCTTGTCAAGGCGCAGTATGCGGTAGCTAACCAGTATTTATCTGCTTATGCATATGATGCAGATTGGGTTAGGGTAGTTGTGCGGCCTTGTTGACCTTGTCAAGGATCGTGCGGGTGGGTTTGATTCAATCAAGAAATGACGGGTAGAACTTGACTTGCGATCTATGGTTTGTTGACCTTGTCAAGGTCATAGATCGTTCGGGGCAAAATATTATCGGGAATTTCAAGTGTTGAAATTTGCAATGAGATTGCATACCTTCTATGAGATAGTTGGATCCCGATACCCGCTGCGAGTAAGAGTTACTCCTGGGTGAGTTTTACACATTACAATTAGCCGATCAAGTAGGTGTCTAGAAAGGTGTCAGCGGGGTTACGCCTCTGGGAAAACGAGGTTTACATTAATTAGGTTCGTGCGAAAGCACGGGGGACCTCCCTCAAAGTACCGACACTGGCCTGGCTGAAAGATTGGCGAACTTGTAGTGTGTAATTAATCCTGGCTAGTCTTTCCTTTTAGGGTTTGAAGGAAGATTTGATAAAAAGCAGTGGGAGCCATCCTGATTAGATAAAATAAAAACCAATCTATTTTTGCAAGAGCGCACGCTGAGTGTTTTCTTCTCTCTCTCTCCAGGTAGCGACCATATAACGCCTTAATCAAGATAATAATACGGATTTTTGACCGAACCCGCTTGTTATACTGAGCTGGGGAACGTTGGTCCCGCTCCAACTTATAATTGTTATAAGACAGAGCAGGAAATTGGGGAATACCAGATTTCCCGTGCCGCCCAAACGAGGAGAGTGCATGATGATGCATCATCTTCGGGTGTGTTCATTATATAGAACTGTTTCTCAGTGTCCTTTACGTCCTGGGTATGTGATACCAGATCAGGATCCCAGATATGTAATCTGTTACATAGGGCTACAGAAAGGTAGAGAACTGAGAACGGGTGATAAGTTTCATGAGGCAGAAAACGGGGCAAGTGTTGCAGCCAAGTCTGTTGGTCACTGTCACCCTGTATTACAAATACATTGATTCTGAACGAATGTTATTAGATACCGAACCTGATATACAAAATCATATCACTCTCTTTAATAGTAAAGAAATGATAAAATTTTGTATTGTTGAATAATGTTTTGAACATTTCCTATATCAAAAGTTGATCGGTTCAGGCACGTTATCTAAAAGCATTGATGTTCTAAATCAAACTACAGTTCTTTAGTATACAGAACACATACAAGAGGAAGAGTTCAGAAATGAACGAATCCTTCTTGAGGCATTGTAGACTAGGTCATATCAATGCGACCCGACTAGCTAAAGTTACATGTAGATGCATATTTAAATCAGTTTGAATTTACATCTTGTGAAACTTGCCAGTCATGTCACAAAGATAAGATGACCATAGCTCCGTTTACTGGAAACAGAGAAAGAGTTAGTGAACTTTTGGGATGATACATGATGATGTATGTAGGTCCCCAGTCTACACTTGCCAAGACTGGTTCTTTATACTTCATTACATTCTCTGATGATCTTTCGAGATTCAGACCTATGTTCCTGTTGAAACACAAGTCCGAACCTTTTGAGATATTTACAGAATATAAGTTAGAAGTAGAGAACCAAAATACGGGTATAAGTATTAAGTCCTATGATGAGATCAGGGAGGAGAATACTTGAGCATGGAATTCATGGACTATTCTAAAGGAGAATGAGATTCTCTCTCAGCATTACTCCTCCGTATACACCATAGCACGATGGTATATCGGGGCGGAGCAATCTCACCCTATATGATATGGTGTGCTCTATGATGAGTACTACTGAGCTACCTATTTCCTTTTGGGGGTTATGTACTTATGAAGTTGCATACCTATTGAATAGGGTTCGAATCAAATCAGTTGCCTACCACTTCATATGTGATATGGAAAGGGAAGCGCCCATATCTTAAGTTAGTTAAGATTTGGAGTTGTCCGGCCTATGTCTAAAAACAAAATCCGGACAAGCTCGAGGCAAGCTCTGTAATGTAGAACTGGAAAGGTTCCAGCTATACAAACTAAAGCAGATGATTTGATAGAGCCAAAGGATTCAGTAGATTCCAATGAACCTCAGCCTCTCCGCCGATCTAGTAGGGTTCCTCACCCACCTGAGAGATACTTCGGTTTCTCTATGACAGTGGGAGCGAGGACTGCATGATGAGATGATGACCCAACTAGCTTCGAGCTGGCCATCAGGAGTAAGACTCTATTAGAATGGCTGGATGCTTAGCGATCTGAGATGGAATCCTTATACACCAACAAAGTACGAACTTTGGTTGCTATATCTGAAGGGTTAAATCCCCATAAGGAGCAAGTATATCTTGAGAAGATTACTTGGTGTACTTGGAAAAGTTGAGACTTTCAAAGCTAGACTTGTTAAAAGTTTGTATCATTGACCAGGTACGGATAATGATGAAACCTTTTCAAGTAGCTATGCTTAAGTCCATCCAGATCCTACTTGACACGGCTACATACCATAACTACGATATCTGGCGGTTGGGAGCCATGACTGCTTTTCTAAATGATGTTTTAGAAGAGTGCGTCTATAAGTACACAGCCAGAGGGCCTCGTAGACAGTGGGAGCAGCGGAAACGTGTGCAAGATATTTTATATGATAAAGCAGGCATCGCGGAGTTGGAACGTCTGTTTTGATGTAGTAGTCAAAGAGTTTGACATCATCAAAATGGTAAATGAACCTTGTATATACAAAAGGTAGTAGGGAGTATGGTAATGATCCTCGTAGAGTACGTGGATGACATACTCTTGATAGGGAAGAAGTTTCCTATGCTACGCTCGATCAATCTCCGTTTATCACAATGATTCTCCGTGTAGGATCAAAATGATACCTCCTAAATCCTGAGTTTTAGATCTATGAGATAGATTTAATTGGATGTTAGGATACTCACTAGTTGTTGTGAGATGGTATCAATCGATCTTGGGGAGAATCACTGGAAAGGTTCTAGAGTGATAATGACGACTGAGTGTCAGTCACAGGCATTGTCTTTACCCTCAGTGGAGGGACGGTATGTTGGAAGAGTTCCAAGCTAGATACCGTGACATACTAGACGATGAAGGCAGGATACATCGCTACTTAAGATGCTACCAAAGTGGCTGTCTAGGTGTATATTGGTTCATGAGATGAACTTAGTTCCTCCCATTGTGTGACAATGGAGTTGTGGCTTATGCCAAGGAACGTCCGTCCCATCAGTGATCCAGACATATTCTAAGCCAGTATCACCTGATCATGGAGATAGTTGATCTCCAGGGTGATCGAGGTTTGGAGAGTAGACTCAGAGGACAACACAGCGGATCCACTCACAAAGGCCTGTTCCCAGAGAGAGACTTTTATGGGATGGTTGAGTATGAGATACTACAACCACTGCTACAGATGGCCCTAGTGCAAGTGGGAGATTGTTAGTAATATGTATGCCCTAGAGGCCATTACTGTACATTGGATGTATATTGTAGTGGATGCTGGGACATATATAGGGAGGACTTTCTTGCTCGACATGATAGTATGCTATCTGGTTGATCTTTACCTTAACGTGTACACGGATTGTCTCTCTGATACATGTTGGTAAAGCCCTTAGGATGTGTACTTGACTACCTGGAATATGATGCAGATCATACTAGTGGGGACAGATAGTCTATAAGTACATCCTTCAAAGTCCCTAGTCGTGGGTGTATCGAGACGGGGCATCGATATACCAGAGTAGACTAGCGTATACCTTCTCGACCCATACAGATGGGCGATGGATGATCCCATATCCATCGGTGTTTGACATCAGAGATGATATACGGGTGCTCAGAAGAGACTGGGTACACTGGACGGACTCGCCGAGAACTCCCAGATGGTATTATACCTCACGTCAGATGGCAGTTCTCTGGTGACACTGGTACAGAGTAGTCTGTTGACCCGAGATCGTCATAGAGTCTTGTGTGGTTCCCACTGTGCTTTGATTTCCATCTTACCACGTCCAAGAGGGCGTGCAAAACGGTGGATTTTGGGTACAGTCCCGAGTCACATGGAGGCAATGAGCGATAGGAGGGGATTCGTCTCTCCCGGTATAGGGAGTTAATGTTGCGCTGTATTCGATTGGCTATAACAGGAAATCCCTGGCCAGGGTTGCTGAGATTTACTGGTAAGTGTTACCAGTAGTTTCTCGAATTGTTATAGACCTCATATCGGCATGACTTATCGAGCTATTGGGGTCTGACGTTTACCACCCCTAGGCAAGATATGCGACATATCAGACGATCAGACCGGACTGTACGGTAGTGTTACTGGTTGGATTCACTGGAGTGTGAGCGGTCTTGCTCGTCGATCTTCAGATCGCTCAATACCCGGGTGGCCGTTACGTTTAGCAGACCGCTTGCGGCTTGTGGGTGTTTGATATGATCATCGCCTGCTGCTGGCGTATTGACGAGTCTTTAGAGTCCTACACAGAGGTTTCCTGGCTCAAGCGAAATGAAATAGGAGCGCATATGAGATATGTGCGGGACCGAGAATAATGCGTGTATGTGATACCGTATTCCATTCTCGCGATGAATGTATCGATTGGTTATATTCGATATAACCTAGATATCGAATCAAGGATTGATTCGATAAGCCGATACATTGGATACTGGTCGGTTATGTGCGACATGACCGGATCATTGAATCAAGTGTTGATTTAATGATTTAATGTATAATTATGTATTTGATATATTACTTTGCATTAACTAGTATTGGTTCACTTTATATGGATTTTCTCACTTGGATGTACAAGTTGTATATGTGATATACTTTTTGTGCATATTATTGTATCATGTTTGATGATACATGTTTACTTGGTTAAGTGTAAAGAATTAAACCATGGTTAAACTTATGATTAGGGTTTTATTTCCTTTTCTTATTTATTTATCTATTTATTCATTTTGGAAATAATTAGAAAAGGCATAAAGAGAAAATGGTGGCTAATTTTGTTTCATATTGAAGCTTCTTGAAGACTTTGACCTAGTGACCATTTTGTTCTTATCCTTAACCCTAACCATTCCATTAACCATGGTCTTTTCTCTACACTTAACTAAGGTTGAAAGTATGATAAGTATTCTTTTTATTTTTCTTTTTAAATAACTTATCATAACAATATTCTTCTTCTTCTTCTTCTTCCTTTCTTCACTTGAAGAAAGCAAGTTCCATCAATGGTGATTGATGGAAATGAGTAAGAAATCCAATTCTAAAGTCTAACCACTTCCTATTTCTTCATCCTCTACCTCTTGCCAAGTAGTAGAGTATGTTTCCTTCACAAGTTTTCATGACTTGGTGAAGTTGGAGCTTGATCTAGCGATGCCTCGACGTAGATCATCTTCGGCATGGACATCGACGACCTAGCTTGCCCATTCTCCGACGAAGCCGACGCTAGAGCCCAGGAACTCATTTGGACAGCGAGAGGACTTCGTTGCGGAGATATGGAGGTGGAGCACCGGATCTACAAAGGTTGTATTTCCGTATTCTTTATAGTTAAGTTGTTAACTAGTTTCTAGTTTCACCTAAACTTTAGCCAACGATCCGTATTAGGGTTTCTCGGCACCTAGAATTTTTGAAATTGGCATGGTTGATGCCTTGTGAGACCTCATTAGGATGCCTAGGAACCCTACAGATTAGATTCTAGTACGATTCTTAAGTCCTATGAGTTTTGTAAACTCTAGTAAATTGAAGCATAGACAACCTAGTTTTGAGTGAGATGCTTTATTGAATGTTTTCACTCTTAATTAGCGATCCACGATCGATGCTTGAATTTACTAGAGGCTAGAATGTGAATGAAATCAACGAAAGGACAAGAGATAGATGATGAAGCCTTATTTTCCGCAAGAAATCCCTAATTCTTGTTGATCATCATCGATCTAGCATCAAATCATCAATGGATAAGAAAACGTAACCACAAGTTTTCATCACTACTATCGATTCGATCGATTCCTACGAGCCTCATTTCAAATCTTGATAAATAATTCAATTTGGATAATTCTTGATTCTCGATTCTTGATCTTTAGTATTTCTTTAAAATTCTTAAAACTAAATTTCAAAATTCATGAATCATTTTCTTTTCTTCTTTTCATGTCGACTTATCTAAAACAATAGCAAGCAAAACACACATCTCTGTAGAAGATCCACACTCACTAACGAATCTACAATTGACACCGCTATTTATTGCGGTTTACAAATTTCTTTGGTTGTGATTTCTATATATTTTCTACCTACACACCGAGAATCATTCAATCAATCACCTACTGCTGGCGTATTGACGATTCTTTAGAGTCCTACACAGGGGTTTCCTGGCTCAGGCAAAACGGAGTAGGAGCGCGTATATGATATGTGCGGGACCGAGAATAATACGTGTATATGATACCGTATTTGATTCTCGCGATATATGATATCGGCCGGGTATATGTGATATAGCCGGGATATCGGATCAAGTGTTGATTTGATAAAATGTTACATATTATATTAGTCGGTTATCTGTAAAATAGCCGGATTATTAAATCAAGTGTTGATTTAATAATTTAATGTACAATTATATATGTGATATATTATATTACATTAAATAATATAGGCTCATTTAAATGATTCTTATTCTCACTTGATGATACATTGATATATGTGTGATATATGCTAATTGTATTATTTTCTTTTGTTACAAAATATTGTATATGTGATATGTGATATTGTAACATGTTAGGTTATGAATGCAACTAGGGTTTAGGAGATCAAACCATGTTAGGGTTAACGTTAGGGTTAGATATTTATTTTATTAGTTAATTCTAAATTGAGGATTTTATGTTGAGATATTTTCTTTTGTTGGCTAAGTCCACTCTTTAGATTTTTATGCTGATATTTCTCTACCTAACCTTTAACCCTATAATATGGTTTAGTCTCTACAAGGGTTAAGCATGTCATGCTTAACCCATGGTTGCATTTTTAACCTCAATAATAATAATTCATTTTTCATTCATCACAACTCTTCTTCTTCTTGCTCTTGCAAAAGCTTTCTAGCTTTTACCTTGGTGATGAATGATTAAGAGAAAAAGATAACTAAAGAGAGAAAAATTCCTACTTCATCATCCTCATCTATTCTTGGAACTTAGATTAGGGTGTTTTCTTGACTAATACCTCATTAGTGAAGTGATAGCTTGGGTTTGTGTTTTCTCAAGGCAGATCGTCTTGGATTTCGAAGACTTCAAGCAAGATGTGTCATTCACCTCATGGAGCCTCTCGAGAGTCCGGGAACTTGATGATCGCAGCGAAGGAACCTCAACTCGGAGCTTATGAAGTGAAGGAATTGACTACAAAGTTGTAATCCATAACTCTTAGATGTTAAGTTGTTAACATATAGTTTACGTTTGATTCTCTAGTTAAAGATCTTGTGTTAGAGTTATCTAGAATGGAAAAAATTTGAAAATGGCATGGATGATGCCTCCCGAAACCTCGCTACCGTTGTAGGTAGCCTAACAGCAACATCAACCCCCAATACCGGGAAAGACGAATCCCCTCCTATCGTTCATTTCCTCCATGTGATTCGAGACTGTACCCAAAAGCCACCGTTTTGCACGTTCTATTGAACGCGATAAGGTGGAAATCAAAGCACAGTGGGAATTACACAAGACTCTATGATGATCTCGGTTCTACAGACTAACCTGTGCCAGTGTCACCTGAGAACTGCTATCTGACGATAGGTATAATACCAACAAGGAGTTCTCGGTGAGTCCGTTCAGTGTACCCAGTCTCCACTGAGCACCCGTATACCATCATTGATGTCCAACAACAATGGATATTGGATCATCCATCGCCCATCATATGGGTCAAGATGCATATACGCTAGTCTACTCTGGAATATTGATGCCCTGTCTTGATACACCCTCGACTAGAAACATTATAGGGTGTACTTGCGGACTACCTTTGGCCCCACTAGTATGATCTTCATCATAGTCCCGGTAGTCAAGTACACACCTAAAGGCTTTATCAACGTGTGAGAGCAAGACATCATCACATGTAAAAGTCACCATGTTAAGATAAAGAGCAACCAGATAGCATACTATCATGTCGAGCAAGAAAGTCCTCTTTATATATATCCAAGCATCCACTATAGTATACATCACATAAACAATAATGGCCTCTAGGGCATACATATAACTAACAATCTCCCACTTGCACTATAGTTGTTGTAGTATCTCATACCCAACATCCCGAAGAGTCTCTCAAATTGTATCTGGCGAATAGCCTTGGTGAGTGGATCCGCCATATTGTCTTTCGTATCAACTCTCCTGACCTCGATCTCCCGACGATCAACTATCTCCCAGATCTGGTGATACCGCCTAAGAATATACCTGGATCGCTGATGGGACCTGGGTTCCTTGGCCAAGGCCATTGCTCCATTGTTATCGCAAAACAAAGGTATTGGACGCTCAATGGATAGAACCACAACAAGTTCAGTTATGAACTTCTTCATCCTGACAGCCTCTTTGGCAGCATCGTTGGAAGCGATGTATTCAGCCTCCATCGTCGAGTCTGACACGGTTTCCTGTTTGGAACTCTTCCAACAAACCGCCCCTCCATTGAGTGTAAAGACAAATCCCGAGACCGACTTAGAGTCGTCCTTATCACTCTGGAAGCTCGAATCGGTAATGGACTCTACTTGGAGTTCTCCGTTACCATACACCAAGAGCATCTCTTTAGTCCTTCTCAAGTACTTAACAATGTTCTTCACAGATGTCTCTCTCCTGGATCTGCTTGATACCTACTAACTACACTTAGTTAGTATGCAACATCGGGTCTGGTACATAGCATAACGTACGTGATAGAGCCTACTGCCGAAGCATAGGGTATCCTTTGCAAGCGAGCTCTCTCCAAATCAGTCTTGGGAGAAATCCTTTTAGAGAGAGTGAGTCCTGAGATTGTGGGTAAAAACCCATGCTTGGATTCTTCAATACTATACCTCTTTAGTATGGTGTCAATGTACTTGGATTAGGACAATCCCAGTATCCTTTTAGATCTATCTGCATAGATCTTAATCCCTAAGATGTAATAGGCATCCTGTATATCTTTCATTGAGAATCTTTGCGATAAAAAGAGCTTGACCGAGTGCAGCATAGGAACATCATTTTCTATCAAGAGTATGTCATCGACGTATAATACGAGGAAGACAACTTTAATCTCTGCAACCTTCTTATAAATGCAAGGTTCATCTACATTTTTGATGAAGTCAAACTCTTTGACTACCACATCGAAACAGATGTTCTAACTCCGCGATGCCTGCTTTAACCCGTAGATGGATTTAAGCAGCTTACACACCTTTCCGCTGCTCCCACTGTCCACGAAGCCCTCTGGCTGAGTCATGTACACGCACTCTTCTAAATCATCATTTAGAAAGGCAGTCTTAACATCCATTTGCCAGATTTTTTTGTCATGGTATGCAGCAATAATAAGTAAGATCCGGATGGACTTAAGCATAGCCACTAGAGAAAATGTTTCATCATAGTCCACACCTGGTCATTGACGAAAAGCTTTTGCAACAAGTCTAGCTTTTAAAGTCTCAACTTTTCCATCTATACCAAGTTTTTTCTTAAAGATCCATTTACTTCCGATGGGTTTTACCCCTTCAAGAGCAACTTCCAAAGTCCATATTTTGTTGGTGTATCGCATTGTATCCATCTATTTCATAGAGTCCCCACTCATGATGGCCTGTTCGAAGCTAGTTGGGTCATCATCTACCATGATACATTCCTTGCTCCCACCATCTATGAGAAAACCGTAGTATCTCTCAGGTGGATGAGGGACCCTACTAGATCGGCAGAGAGACTAAGGTTCGTTGGGAACTATCGAATCCTTTGGTTCCACTAAATCTTCAGTTGTAGTCTGTGTAGCTGGAACTTCTTCCAGCTCTACCTCTTTTCCACTAATTTCTTTCACAAGAAATACCTTTTCTAAAAAGGTGGCGTACTGAGAAACAAACATCTTTTGTTCCTCAGCGTGGTAGAAAATATATCCTTGTAAATTCTTTGGATTTCCCACAAACTTGAAAAGAACTGATCGTGCCTCGAGCTTGTCCGGATTTTGCCTTTTGACATAGGCCGGACAACCCCATATCTTAACTCGTTTAAAATATGGTCTCATTCCCCTCCACATCTCATATGGGATTGTAGGAACTGATTTAGATGGAACTTGATATAATAGGCATGCTGCTGTCTCAAGCACATAACCCCGAAAGGAAATAGGTAACTCAGCAGTGCTCATCATATAGCGCACCATATCCAATAGGGTATGATTCCTCCTCTCTGATACACCGTTGTGCTGTGGTGTATACGATGGAGTAAGCTAAGAAAGAATCATGTTCTCCTTTAGATAGTCTAGGAAATCATTGCTCAAGTATTCTCCTCCTCGATCAGATCGAAGGATCTTAATACTTTTACCCGTTTGGTTCTCGACTTCGTGCTTATATTCATTGAATTTCTCAAAAGCTTCAGACTTATGTTTCATGAGGAACACATGTCCGTATCTAGAGAGATCGTCAGTGAATGTAATGAAGTATGAGAAACCATTCCTGGCATGTGTAGACATGAGACCATATACATCACTATGTATCAGTCCCAAGAGTTCCGTAACTCTTTCTCCCTGTCCAGTAAACGGATTGGTCATTTTGCCTTTGAAACATGTCTTTATGTAACTTAGCTAGTCGTGTCTCATTGATATGACTTAGTCTACAATGCCATAAGAAGGATTCGTTCATTTCCGAACTCATCCTCTTGTGTGCGTTTTGTACGCAAAGAACTGTGGTTTGATTTACAGCGTATATGCCATTATTTAACGAGCCTGATCCAATCAACTTTTGATCCAGGAAGATGTTCATACCATTATCCGATACTACAAAATTATATCCTTCCTTACTTAATAAAGAAACTGATATAAGATTGCATATCAGGGTCGGTATGCAATAGCATTCGTTCAGAATCAATGTATTACCATTTTGTAATACAAGGTGATATTGGCCAACTGCTTTGGCTGCAACATTTGCACCATTCCCTACTCTTATGGAATGATCACCCTCTCCCAGTTCTCTACCTTTCTATAGCCCATGCAACATATTACATATGTGGGATCCCGATCCGGTATCTAATACTCTGGACGTTGAGTGTACTGAGAAACAGTTCTCGGTAACTAACACACCCGAAGAAGATGCATTAACATGCTCATTCTTCGTTTGGGTGGCGTGCAAATCCGGATATTTTCCTATTTCTAGCTCTGACTTATAACAATTATAAGTTGGAGCGGAACCAACGTTCCCCTGCTCAGCATAAAAAGCGGGTTCAGTCAATACATCCATATTATTATCTTGATTAAGGCCTGACATGGTCGCTACCTGGAGAGAGAGAGAGAGAAGAAAACACTTAGCGTATGCTCTTGCAAAGATCAGATTGGTTATTTATCTTATCTAATCGATGTCTTCCACTGCTATTCTCAAATTTTCTTTCAAACCTTAGAAAGAAAATTCAGCCACGATTAATTGCATTCTACAACTTCGCTAACCGTTCAACCAGGCCAGTGCCGGTACTTCTGAAAGAGGTTCCCCGTGCTTTCGCACGGTCCTAATTAAAATAAACCTCATTTTCCCAGAGGCGTAGCCCCATTGACACCTTTCTAGACACCTAATGAGTTAGCTAATTGTAAAGCGCAAAAATCTCCCGGGACCAACTTTTGCTAACAGTGGGTATCGGGATCCAATTATCTCATAGAAGGTACGCAATCTCATTGCAAATTTCAACACTTGAAATTCCCGATAATACATTTACCCCTAGCTACTTATGACCTTAACATGGTCAACAAATCTTAAGCGCTAGCCAAGTTCAACTCGTCATTTCCTGATTGAATTAAACCCACCCATACGACCCATAACATGGTCAACAAAGTCGTACGACTACCCTAATCTAATCACATCACATGCTTTAGCAGATAAGCACTAATTAGCTACCATACACTATGCCTCAACATGGTCAACAAACGTAGCACGAATACTAAGTAGTACTTATCTGAAATGACGGAAAGCTACGTCGGGTTTTTAAGAAAACCTTTTGCATAATGAACTTGATATGGTTGTAGGAACAAGTGATTTTTGAAAAGGAGTGTCTTTTGAGGCTTCTTACTAGTTTTGCTAAAGAGGTCACTCTCGGTGAAGGGATCTTGGCTCTTTCCTTATCGAATAAGGTGCAGGGTATTTCATAAATACCGCTATGCAAAGCAAGAGCTAAAAGAAGTAATCAAAAGACAAAATCGAGTGGGTTGTAGCATCTGATAGTTTTTCTAAAGAGGTCACTCCCGGTGAAGGGATCTCGGATCTTTCCTGATCGAATAAGGTGCTGGATATTCTATAAGGAATACCGCTATGCAAAGCAAAAAACTAGAGCTACCATTTTTGAAAATATGATTCTACAAAATCTTTTAGGTTTCGTTTTCTTTTCATTAATCTCGTTAATGAATTCCCATCATTTTTGCTTCCTAAGCATCACAGAAGAAATGAAAATACAACGTACGCTTATACCATCCGCATTCGCCACAGTGTCCCGTTATGCACCGTTAGTTTACTTAACTAACGGCATAGCGGGGCTGGACTAGCGCGGGTGAAAAACAAAAGCAACGTTTATTATATGTCATATATACAATAATAAAGCATTCGTCTCAGATATATAAAGTGATCACATCATCGAATATCAGCAGGAGAAGATAACAAATGAAATATCCGATATTCTACGAATTCCGTGTTTTAATTTAAGCCAGTATAAAACACAGATTCCACGGTCACGACGAATAGCCAATCCCACATCCCTAGACCCCTACGTGAGCGGCAAGCAACCCTACCAATTCTAGAGTTAGGAGACCCGGACTCGACTCCTCGAGATGGTCTCCCACTGGACTTTAGAACCCGGTTACTTATGCTCCCCACCTTAAGTCTATCCTAATGCGGAAAAGTAAATAATATACAACAATGGTGACATCATCCTCAACCCGAAAGTGCCCCAATAAAATAATATTACATACATTGAATTTTACATGAATGGAAATAAAAACTCTCATCTCACGTAAAACCCCCGGTTATTCAAAACACGACGATCCAATATAATATATCACAGTAACACATAACATCACATGTCATCAATGTAAGTAAATATGCGTATCCCAATTGTCGTTGATGTATAGCAATGAAACCGGCGATACACCACATATTACACTTACTGTCGCAGAAAAGAAAATGCAAAACTACAACATTTGGAATCCATAATCACCTTAGACATCATAAACCCGAATATCACATATTATGGATTTCATGCCTAACTATATGAATTCCATATATTCTATCACATTCCAGAAAAAGCTAGACGACGTTAAATATTCCGATTGAATAAACAAACACCCGAAATTTCCCGAAAAGCTCAACATTTGAGCGCGGTTTAAAAATACTCGTCACATGCCACAGTACCAATGGACCAATCGTAGAAGGGTCAACCCATGCCTCACCAATGGCGCCGCGGAACTACCGCATACCCTAGGGTTTGGCGGCGGTTCTTACGATCATAGAATCGAGTTAGGGTTTTGTTCTTCTAGAGGGTCCACTACATTACTTGCATGATATTTGAATGTTCTTTAACTCGGAAAAAATCCAACTCTTGGAAAATTTTCCGGCAAGGGATAAAGTTGATATTTGATATCCGTTCAAACTTTTTAACACCGTCTAAACAACCCAAAAAACTGTTAGAATTACGACTACGAAACACTCCGAGTTGCCTTTGCAGAAAGTTAACATCACATGCAAATTTAGCAAAAACAAACAACACCTGAAACACCAAAACCCAGAGACTGGAACACAGTGCAAATTTCAACCAAGAATACAATAGAAAAACCGAGCAGGTCAGTTTTCTAGGCTTTGTGGCCAGCCAAAATCCGAGGTCTGGTGTTTAATGTTGCATTGTGTTCATGTTGCATCTCATACGACTTCAAAATTTTGATAGAAACTGAACTTGTGTATCGGGTGTTTCGGAGTTGTTTCGGTTTCGTAATTCTACACACACCGTCTAAATCTTTAGCTTTGCTCTGATACCACTGTAGGATTTTTCGGCCCGACAGCAAGGTTTCGGGAGGTATCGTCCATGCCATTTTCAAAAATTTGCCGTACAAAACAATCCTAACCCTAGAATCTTAACTAAAGATTTAGATAATACAATGTGTAAACTACTTTACAACTAAGTGATTAGGGATTACAACCATTGTAGTCCAGTCCTTCACTTCTTTAGCTCCCTGTAGTAGTCCTTTCGTTCGAAGTTGTGATCGTGTGGACTCTCGAACGGCTCCACAAGAAGAAAGATGCATGCTTGCTTGAAGTCTTCAAAGCCGAAGATGATCTACGTCGAGGAGTCACAAACCCAAGTTACCCTCTTCACTAATGTGGGATTAGTGAAACTAACACCCTACACTAAGGTGCTAATCTAGTAGAGGATGATGAAGTAAGATTTTTGCTCACTTTAGAATTACTTTTCTCACTTGTTTTAAGCTTCTCTCAAAATCTGGAGAGCTCTCTCATCTCAAGAGGATGAAGAAGCAAAATAATAGAGGAGAGAGAGAATGGAAACCATGGGCGAGAAAATATCTAATATATCTCATGTAAAGACTTAACCATGAGTTTAGATAATGGTTGGGTTAACAAATATCTAGTATAAGACAAAACTAGTAGACTAGTCAATGGGTCTCCAAGCTTCTATAAGCTTCATGCCATGTGACCATTATCCAACTAATAATTGATTTACACTAAATAAATAAACCCTTCATTATCATTATCATGGTGTAAGTCTCATACACCCATGTTGCATGTATCATCAACCATGACACATAAATAAAACACAATTAATATATATCATATATATATCAAGTGTGCACATGTGAGAAAAAGAAATGCTTAAGTGAGCTAATATTAGTTAATGTAAATTAATATATCAAATATATAATTATACATTAAATTATCAAATCAACACTTGATTTAATAATCCGGTTATATCTCATATGACCGACTAATATTATTTGTATCAATTTATCGAATCAACACTTGATTCGATAACCCGGCTTTATCTCATATAACCTACTGATACTGTATCGACTTATCGAATCAGCACTTGATTCGATAACCTAGATATATCTCATATAACCGATCGATACTTTATATCGAGAGAATAGAATACGGCATCATATACTCGTATTAATCTCGGTCCGGCAGATATCATATAAGTGCTCCTATTTCGTTTTGCCGGAGCCAGTGAAACCTCTGTGTAGGACTCTAAAGACTCGCCAATTCGCCAGCAGTAGGCCATGATCACATCAAGCACCCATAAGACATCAGCGGTACTAGCTTGACGTAACGTCTACTCGGGTATTGAACGATCAGAAGATCAGCAAACTAGCCCGCTCTAACTCCTGCAAACGCCTGTCAGTAACACTATCGTACAGTCCGGTCTTTTCATCTGATATGTCGCATATCTAGTCTAGGGGAGGTCAACGTCAGACCCCAATAACCGATAAGTCGTTCCGATGTTAGGCTCATAACGGGTCGAGAAACTACTGATAACACTTATCAGTAAATCTCCGTAGCAGCCCTGGTCAGGTACTTATCGTTATGGCCAATCGAGCACAGCGCAACATCAACCCCCAATACCGGGAGAGACGAATCCCCTCCTATCGCTCATTGCCTCCATGTGATTCAGGACTGTACCCAAAAGCCACCGTTTTGCACGTTCTATTGAACGTGGTAAGGTGGAAATTAAAGCACAGTGGGAATCACACAAGACTCTATGACGATCTCGGGTCTACAGACTAACCTGTACCAGTGTCACCTAAGAACTACTATATGAGAATAGGTATAATACCAACTAGGAGTTCTCGGCGCGTCCGTTCAGTGTACCCAGTCTTCATTGAGCACCCGTATACCATCTTTCATGTCAAACACCAATGGATATGGGATCATCCATCGCCCATCATATGGGTCAAGATGCGTATACGCTATTCTACTCCGGAATATCGATGCCCTGTCTCGATACACACTCGACTAGGAACAATTACAGGGTGTACTTGCGGACTACCCTTGGCCCCACTAGTATGGTCTTCATCATAGTCTTGGTATTCAAGTACACAACCTAAGGGCTTTATCAACATGTGAGAGCAAGACAACATCACATATAGAAGTCAACATGTTAAGATAAAGAGCAAACAGATAGCATAGTATCATGTCGAGCAAGAAAGTCCTCTCTATATATCTCCAAGCATCCACTATAATATACATCATATGTAAAATAATGACCTCTAGGGCATACATATAACTTACAGAAACACGGCGATATTGGACCGTAATGTCCTTAAACTAACATATTTCCCTACGATGGGTCTCCATATCGAGCGCCGTATACAATCTACGGGCATAAAACAATTCACATCCTTTCCAGGACCTATATAATGCGGTCCTTCGAAGAATGTCGTGATCCGCAACCGTTAGTGTGTTACCTTTTGGGCCGCCTAAAAAAATGGTATGTCCACAAGCGAAATAGGGATGGATGAAAATCTGAAAGGGTGCCGTGAATAAAAACTGCAGGGCTACCGACAAGCTTGTGAAAATCCGAGAGAGCGCAAACTCGTTAAAAGAAAGGAAAAGATGCACATGCAAAGTTCTCATGACTTTGTAAGGAGAAAACACCTGTGTGAGTTCCTTACGACTCACAAAAGAGCAACACACTTAGTAATCTATACGATCCCTAAAATGAAAATGCAGTTACGAGATCCTCAAGACTCGTAAGGAGGATATACCCTCCGTAAGACCTTCACTATTTGTAGAATTCAAAAACCTTAAGTTATAGGGATCTCAACCTCTTCTTAAGCCATCAAAACCCTATAGATTTATGCCCCACAAGTGGTCCTATACCGACTCTTGTATACATTCCACAGGCGTAAATAAATCTATTCCTAATCAAGCTCCACTGAAATCGAGAAATATTGCTCGACAAGGTGAACAACACTTGTGAATCCTTACGATTTGCAAGAGAAAATACTACTTAGGAATTTTCACGATTCCAAAGGAGAAAATACACCTATGAGATCCTTACGACTCATAGGGAAAAATACTTTTATGAGACCCTTACGACTCGTAAAGTGAAAAGGTTTAGCCGACAGAATCCTAACCCCGTTTGCTAAGCCACCTTTGTTCAAACCAACAGAGTCAAATGATGATTTTCTCCTGACAATATCCCAGTTGTAGCGATGCTGATGCTAAAATTGGTATTGGATTCCAAATTCACAACCCGCAATAAAAAAACAGCGAGTAAGATAAAAAATGACAGCCGAAATGATTGTGCACCACGGATAAAATAGTCGAAATGATTGGGCAATCGCGACTTTCGCAATATAAAATCTGAAAAGACAGAGGATTGCAAAAATATAAAAAAATTGTATAATAAAAAAAAACTTTTTTTCCTGTAAGTAGGTCTATACTGACTCTTGTACTCAATCTATGGGTATAAATGAAAGAAAGGGAACCATACTTTCTTACCATACATCATCAAAAGAAGAAACAGGTCTTGATTGCATATCTACAGCCTAGAGACTATTTGGAAGTCTCTCTTACTCCAGCAAATTACAGATGCGACGTCAGCAAAGACCCAAGAGTCCAATAAATATGGAGTGATGGCAAAATCCTAGCTTCAAATCTCAATGGAAAATCTACATCCTAGAGATCATCTCGACGTTCCTCCTCATTCTAGCAGTGTGCGGATACAACTATCAAATGAAGTTAGAGCAATGGTATATTCCTAGCTCCAGACCTCGATTACAATACATACAGTATAGAAGTCATATGGATGTTTACCCTACTTTAGCAAAGAATCGGTACGACACCAAAACAAAAATAATGAAGTGACGGATTATTCCTAGCTTTGAGTCTTGACGGCAAGCCTAGAGACTATTGGAGATATCCCACCCTAGACGGGTGCAGTTATGACTAATCGGGCTTCAAATTTAGTCTAACCTCAAGTAAAGTGCCTCGGTATTACCTAACGCTTGATCTTCCGATGGTAACATAGATACTCAAAAATAAGAAGATTACTTGAAGACGTCTTGTCCGGCCTCCGAAGGGATCAGAGATACGACAGACATGGTGGCTACTCAAACAGCAACCCAAAGGACTGCATATCGAGAATACATCAGTCAATGCGACAGTACGATGGACTTAACTTAGTACCACAAACCAAATGGACCCCTATCATAAAAGAAAGGGGTTATCTATATTTCACGTTAGGATACATCTGTGAGATTCTCATGACTCGAAGAGAGAAACAACTTTACTAGAGCCTCACAACTCATAATGGTGAAAAGCCTTAGACGATGGGTATATCAACCTGTTTCCTAAGCCATTGTTGCCCTGCAAGTAGGTCAATGACTCATGTATACAACCCATAGGCCACAACTGAAAAAATTGGCAGATGACGCTGCCATCAAAAAGGGAAAGGTACAACTCATAGGCCTCAAGGTCTAGAACTATATTTCTTAAGAATTGTGATTTAAGTCAATGATAGATGACGACGCTAGTGCCCTCTCGCTATCTTTTTAGAGTAATATTCTAAAGGTTATTTACGATTCACCCTCCCAAAATCCATCGTATGCTATGCATTACTCTGCACTACTTAACCCACATCTATACCTACGTGGGGAAAGTAGTGGGGGCATTTTATTAACGTAGAAAAATTCATCAAATAACAAACATGCATTCAAATATTTATTTGAATTTACAGGGAACAGATCACCAAACAGGGGATCAAAATTACAAAGGTTAACAAAACGGTAAACAAAATTCTTTAACTCCCTCTCTGCCCTCTATATCATGTCGTAACGGTGGTTCTCACGAAGTGTCCCTCCCTATCTGTCAGTGCCACGCTCGTCAGCAAAGGAAGACATGACGACCGCCGAGCCTGGATCTGACTAAGCATATGAATCGTGTGGTCCTTCAGAGACTTTGTAATCAAGCATGCCTCATGAACGCAGTCAATCTTATCCTTCGCTGCGTCGAGCATCGCTAGAGTCATCTCTACCGGATGTGGTGGAATGCTGTCAAGGATGGCCAGGAAAATCATGCGAAGCCTAATAGAACCGGCGGGGGAGGAGACCCCCTATGAGTCATAAGCTCATACATCACCATGTCGCATTGATCAACCATGAGAGCGGGATTCACCAGACGAGCAGAAAAACGAGGAATAATCTCCTCAATAGGCACCTCCCATGGTTGTCGAGGAACATGTGGGCGATTACAAACCATGGTTCTTTCTCTGTTAAAGTGGTTCTTTCCCTGTGAAGGAGAAGATGAGCACTGCTTCAGATTATAAAGAGAAGTATTTAAGTCTGGGCATGGAAAATGTTGTGTATGGTGGAACTATTTCCAAGCTCTGACGAGAAGAAGGCTTAGGAAATGAAAGTAGTGACTCAGAAAAAGTAGAGAAAGTAGGCGAAACGATTCCCTCATAAAATAAGATACCGCCTCATGTGAAATACACGTGAGTGCCGGTGCCAGCCTTTATTAGAATTAAATCCTATACCAGCGCCTCACATGAAAAGCATGTGAGCGTTAGCATGCAAAGCATGTGGACTCTTGATTGAGTTTTAGGACCAGCGCCTCACGTGAAAGGCACGTGAGCGCCGACATGGATAGCACATGAGCGTCAACGCCTAAATTAAAGCAGGTCTGCTTGGGTCGAATTAAATTCTACATAGAAAATATTTCCAAAAAATATACTCTTTTAAACAGATCCGTTGGATAAAAAATCCAATGGTGATTAAAAATCATCAAAAGATAGAATTGAATTCTATATGGGAAAATAATTCCTTACTCTTTTTAAACTAGAAAGATCTACTATGTTAAATAGAAAACCTTTGGATTAAAAATCCAATGGTGATTAAAATCACCGTTTGAAATAAAAGGTAAAATTAAATTCTATGCATGGGAAAATATTTCCTTAATTTTTTTAAAAATAAGAAAATATATTCTGTTAAATAGAAAATTAGTGGATTAAAGATCAAATGGTGGATAAAATTTCTTGAATAATCTTTATGACCAATTAAATCAATTGGTATCTCTCAATGAGAGACTTTCTCAAAACTGATCAACAGTTTGCAATCTCTATATAAAGGCTTGAGAGTGACATGCATATAAAGAGAGATCCCATAAGTTTACGCAGCTACACTCGAGAATTCAATTCTTTTGCTAAAAAAAGTCCTTTCTCCTCTCAAAACTGTCACGACCCGAAATAGCACGTGACTGGCACTTGAATGAGATGAAGTCTATAGGACCACATCTAATTCAAGTAAGCCAAAAGCCCAGAATTCTAAAACCATTTTAAATAATAAGTGAAGGAATACTTGTTTAAAAGCAAGTGGTTTCAATAGTATAAGCCGAATTATGCACTTTTAAAACATCAAGTCTTTTCTGAAAATTTCGGCAGGATTTCCTTTGTAAATACTGGCCCCAAAAAGGGGTACAACATGCATAATATATAAAAAGGCATCCCCAAGCAGGAGCTAGCTCTTCGTCAATCAACGGCCACAACCACATAAGCAATATAATATACAACGCCGAAGGGCGAGGATCAAACTCAAAAAGGAAACTCAAATCATCATGAAAACCATAAAAATACAACGCGGGACTCTAAGGTCGAAATAATAATACTACTGGTCTCTGAGTCTGAAATAAATATACCTATCTGGTTGATGGAGTTTACTAAATACAATGAATAAAATAAAGTATAATGGTTGTCACGATATAAGTGAACCCACCTACCAAAGCAAATCACCCGGAATGAAAGCAGTGTGCCAGCAAAGCCGCACGAAACCTGTACGGCAAAACCTATAAGAAACTATGGCACAACAGGGGTGAGTTACCAACTCGTGAGTAGAAAACATCACCGAGCTGAAATCGTATGTATGACTCAATCCTAGGTCAATACGATCAATAATATATATAACCTCAATATGATAAAGTCTGAAGCATGATAAGGTGGCAAGGGTAAACATCTATACATAAGTGTAATCCCATTTGCTCGTATCAGTGCCTCAGGTCACAATATATCACAAATAAGAGGTATGAATGCATGAAAACAGAATACATATAAATGAGAAACTGTTTTCTTATTTTAATGAGATTACTATAATTTAAAATGAGGTATCATCAATGAAATCAACATAAATCAATGTCTAGCATCGACACAAAACATAAAATCCCAATAGCTCAATATCTAGGGCTCCGGCTATCCGGACTGGCCCATATCATAATATCTCAATACCTCAATATCAATATCTGGGGCTTCGGCTAGCCGGACTGGCCCCTGGGCTCCGGCTATCCGGACTGGCCCAACTCCGATCGATATCCTCCGGATATCCGACGAGTCTCAATACAATCACCGGTCAGCAATGCTCCTCTGTCATAGGCTCAACGCCGATCAACTGCGATCTTCTTGCCCCGGGGTACCGCACCGGGTCCACCATGCACCTACAGACGAACTCTACTCCTCCTCGAATTGGATGTATGATATCGCTCAAGAGCCTAGAAAACTCATGGTGGACAATCTCAAATCATATCATGAGAAAACCACAACTTTCATTTTAAAATGATAATCAGTTTTATAAAATCTTGCGGTTTCTCCAAATCCATAAATCTCATGGAAAACCCAAATCTCGAGAATAAATAACAATGAATTTAAAAGTATTGGGCTCCGGCAATCCGGACTGGCCCTAAATAAAAATGCATGACAGCGAATAATAATATGCATGAAATAGCAAGTAATAAATGCAATGTCTAAACTAGCATATAAACAAGTACGCTAATACCATGTCGAAACTATCTGCTAACAAGCTATGTCAATGAAATAATATTCTCTAAAGTGTACGTGCCATGGAAATTACCGATGATGATGTGTGTGAGCCGGCAAGTAAGTGTATGTGGGACATAGGCATCATCGGTAATGGTGCTGGTGTCCTGACAGCATGATTCCGATACTAGCATATGAAAACACAATATAAGCATGCGATGCGATGCGAGCAGCAGAAATATGCGGGAGCTGAATAATAAACACATCAATAATGAATATGCAATAATATAAATAACGGGTCTACAGGTAAACTACAGGTCTAAACAAAAGGTAAGGAAACCACCTAAATCTGAGTCGATACGCATATATATATATATATATATATATATATATATATAATAGTCGGTGATCCCGCCTCAATAGTATCCCATGTGATACCCTATATAATATGACATTCTCGGGTCAAGAGTGCGGATCTATCATCAATATATAGCTCGTACCGTAAATCCGTCGTACGGACTCCCAAATCTGGGTACGGGTCAAATATCACATTTATCTCATTTGTTTATCTGGTATCCTCTTTATCATATATCATGATCTGGGGGTACTGATCTACGTCTAGTACAATCTTATACTATCTATGTAAATGCATGCGTATGTATGAAAACACCATGCCTAAAGGACCCGCCAAACATCGCGTCGTATCTCATAATACGAACCACATCATATCACCGATCTCATGGCATCAAGCCCGATCCCATCAACTCATCTCCAAATATCATTTACTATCCTCATAATCCATGTATATGTATACGTATATATATACATAGTCCCATACCCATGTGTTTATATATATATATATATATATATATATATACACACACACACACATATCCCCATATACGCACAGGTAAATAAAAGTATGCAAGTGTGTGTGCGCGTGTGGGTGTAAACCTTATTCTAGGGTTCGCGACTAAGAAGCTAAACTAAGTTACTTCTAACTACCCTAAACTAAACTATGAATACAAAATCAAATATTCATAATCATCCACATAACATAAAACACATATATAACCATATATATAAGCTATACTACGAACTGCGGGGTGCTATACGCTATCCACCCGACATCCCCCGTAGATATATATCTACTCACCTTGATCTTCGCTTGCCGACGTCGCTACGCGCTTGCTTGTCGTCTCGAAGTCCTCATGGGGGTACCTACACACCATAACGTATCGTGCCGCATTAAAACTCAATTCAATATCAAAACGACACGCTAAAAGCCTATAGGTTAGAACCTATGGACTACGCCTTTCAAACCACCAAACAACTCTCGATATTGTCGTACAAACGTCAAGTGATCGAGGTAAAACAGCAGTACTAAAATCCAAAATCTAAAATACGAAAAATATAACCCCGAATCAAAACAGAAACTCATGAAATTAATCCCAGATTTTACCCTAGGTCAAATCAGCCAATTTTGCATATGTGGAGTGTCTAGATTACAAATACCGGAGCCATGAAACTGTTGGAGATAGTGCCCTCAGGGTCAATTATTGGATCACAGGCACGTGATTACAATGATTGAGGGAGGACCTATCCCGGTAGAACAGTCTTACTCGAGATGATAGTTTGCTATCTGGTTTACCTTTATCATCGTGTACTGCTTTATGTGACATGACATGTCGCTATTGCACGTTGATAGAGCCCCTAGGATTCTTGCTTGACTACTGGCAGTATGAGGGCGATCATATACGTGGGAGCTGGTAGTCTATAAGCACATCCTTAAAAGGTCCCTAGTCGTGGGAGTTTCGAGATAGGGCATCGATACTCCAGAGTAGACTAGTGTATACAGTCGAGACCCCGACGAGGGGCGGTGGCCGGTCTCACAAGCCACTGGTGTCAGTTGGATCACCTAAGATGTATACAGGTGCTCATTGGGTTATGAGTACACCGGACAGGACTCGCCGGGAACATGCTAGTTGGTCATATACCAGACGTCAGATGGCAGTTCCCTGGTGACATGTGTGCAGGTTAGTTCATCGACCTGGGGATCGTCATTTGTCTCGTGTGAGTTCCCACTGTACTTTGATTACTACCCTACCACGGCTCAAAGGAGTCGTGCAAACAGGTTTTAGTTGGGTACAGTCCCGAGCCACATGGAGGCAGTGAGCGTATCTTCAGGGGTTCGTCTCTCCCGGTATTGGGGGTGAGGTCGTGCTGTGTCTAGGAGAGCCATTACACGAAGTCCTTGGCCAAGGCAGGAGATTTACTGGTAGGTATTCCAGTAGTATCTCAGGGTGTTCTGGGCTACACTCCGACACGACTTGTACCGCTTTTGGGGGTCTGACTTTTACCAACCCCCTAGGCCCGCCATGCGATACTCATAGACGAACGGACCGGACTGCACGGATATTGTCACTGACAGGCTCAGTAGGGTGTCAGGATGAGTTCGCTCATCGACGTCCCTTTTAGTCAATTGCTGGTGGCCCGTTACGTATTGGCTTATACCTCTGACGTGCTAGTGGTTAAATCCACAGCCATAGTATTGATGAGTCTTTAGAGTCCGCCACACTTCCAGTTACTCAGCTTTCGGGCGAAACGCTGTAGAGGCCGTATGGAGATATGGCAGGGTCCGATCAGATACGTGCGGTATTGCACGGATCAGGATCGGACGGTTTGTACTAGTAGCCGTATAGGTATATGGCAGGGTTCGATCAGATACGTGCGGTATTGCACGGATCAGGATCGAACGGATTTTACTAGCCGGCTTTGGTTTAAGCCGGTCCTAGTTTAGTACAGTGTAGATTTTGTCTCATTGCATTTGTATCCGGACCGAATACAGATGCGGGTGTGTATGCACAGTATCGGGGTTTTCCTGTAATTTATTACGGGACCAGTTTTCTGGAGTTGCCAGTTTGCATTCCGTTCCGGCCGGTTTTCCTTTGTTCTTTCCCGGCCGGACTTTTCCGATGGAGGGGGTAATTTGCAGTTTTGCAAATTACATTTGTGGAGGGGTTTTCTTGCATAAAGTATTGATTATGATAGCATCATTTCTTTTGCTCCATGCTTTTGCATTAATGTGATTAGAAAAGGGTATGGTTGGTTTTAATGAAGCATGGTGTATGTTTGTTTATGGTCACCCTCTTTTCTTCTCCTACACTCACCTCCCTCTTTGATAATGTTTCATTCCTCCACCATTCTCTTATGGATTTGGCCGGCCACATCTTGGAGTGAGAGAGAGAGGAGTTCATTTTTGGTATGAGGGATTAATTCACATATCATTTTCATGCTTGCAAAATTCCTCACTTCATTCCAAAGTCCATTCATGTTTCCTCCATCCAAAGGCAACCAACCCCAAAGAGACATACTCTACACTACTTCCTACAGCAAATCTTGGACGCGTCGATTCGCCAGCTTCGCGCCCGAGTTGCCTCGGTATTGAGGTGGGAGCCCGTAAAAGCTACAGGCGATGTGGTGCCCTTTCCGACGAGGAGGAGACGGACGGAGATCCCGCGAGGAGATCGGAGTGGAGATGAAGACCGGAGGACTCGGATCAGTCGGTACATCTCTTCCCTTTCTTGTTGTAGCTTAGACTTGTTAATGGTTACGATCCGGAGTTTAGTGCGCGGTGGTGCCGGTTTGCAAAGTCCGCAAAAATTAAAGTTTATCACCGCTTCCGCATTCCGGCGTCGGATTGACGGCCGGGGCGCCGCCGTGCACTTACAGTGGTATCAGAGCCTCGCCATTAACTTCGTCTAGCTTCGTTTGGTGTGTTTGCATTTCCGATCGACCAAAATTTCCAAAAACCGTATTTTTGTTCACATCAGTTTCTGTTGAAATATTTTGGTCTCGAAAAATTTTTCAGGTTGTAAAATATTGATGTACTGGAAAATCTAAGAACTCTGTAAAATTTCGATGAAGTGAATCCACAGTTGGAGCGCGGAACCGCCGCATAAACCCCCATTCCGCCGCCCTTCTGCCGCGCATTGTGGAGATCACTGCATCAATTTTTTACAGAGGCTTTCTGGGCTTAAAATATGGGTTTTGGAATATTTAAGTTGGGCCAATTATTTCTGTGAGTGCTACAGTTTTCTTTGGGGCCCACTTGTTAATTGTTTGATCAATCGGAAAATTTTAAACACATTTTTCACAGTATTTACATTATATCTGCGACCGTGAATGTCACTCGATCGGTAAATCCAGTCTAACTGCTATAGCCCGGTTAGACGGATTTGCGAACGTGACTTTCACGTTGATGTTCTATGTATTTGCTGTGATGTTGCGGATCGGTCGTGGGGATAGCCTGGATGCAATGCTAGTACAGTGTTGTTGTATTATGTACATTTGATATTGCGGGGCGAGCGTCCGACATGTGGACTGCCGTCACTGCCTGTTTGTATTATTCTTTTGGGGCACGACCTGGTTGCGGTCGATGTACCCGGTGTATGTATATTTTACTTTCTGTACTAGGGTTACCCCGCGGAGGGGTGCACGGATAGCCGGGTTCTAGAGGGCAACGGGCCCGCATCTCAGGGCATTGAGACGGAGGGGCTTCAGTCTGGAATTGGCGGGCTATTCGCCGCACTCGTAGGGGGTACAGGTTGACCCAGGAGTGGTGCCCAAGTTACCGGATTCCGTGAAGTGCTGGGTGGTCCATTCACGGTGCTGAAGGGGGCTGCCTCGCTTCAGGTTTTGGCGGGTGACTTGCCGCGCCCGTAGGGGTATAGGATTTCATTGCACAGGCTATCCACACGACCAGGGGAACGTCGGGTTTCAGTAGTGGCTCTGTGAAACCCGGGGATCTCAGATATCTGATTTGTTCTGTGATGCTGTACATTTCTGTGATGTTGCATTTTTATTCACGCCTTGAGCGAAATACTATATATTGGTATATGTATTAGTAGATGTTGTATATGTTTTTCATCCGCGCTAGTCCAGTCCCCGCTCTGCCGTTAGTTAGCTAACCTAACGGGTGATGACGGGACCCAGTGGCGAATGCGGATGGCATATACGTACGTCAGTATATTTTCGTTCTTTGTGGTGTGATCAATTGATGGGACTGCGTTGATTTGGATCAATGCAAGTTAAACAAACCTATTCTGATGTTGTTGGAACACTTTTCAAAAAGCTGTTATTGCAAGGACGTTCACTTTTGTTTTGCATCGTGGTATTCATTTGGAATATCCTGCTCCTCAGTCGACGAGGCAAGGGCCGAGATCCCTTCACCGGGAGTGACCCCTTGGACAGAAGTTTGCGTCAGGGCATTAACTTCACTATAGCCGATTACTTTTGCTTTGCACCGTGGTATTCAGTTGGAATATCCTGCACCTCATTCTACGGGGAAAGAGCCGAGATCTCTTCACCGGGAGTGACCTCTTTAGTAAAGGTTTTCGTCACTATATTTTATAAAAAGCTATCCGTTCCTTCAACGATATCAAGTTCATTACGTTAAAGGTTTTCGCCAGAAACCATTCGTAGCCCTCCGTCGTTTCATATGGGTAGTCAATAGTATTCAAGCTGTGTATGTTGGCCAAAGTCAAGGCACAGTGTTTGGTAGCTATTGGGTATTCATATGCAGCATAGATAGATGTGTTGGTTTGGGGCAGTCGTACTACCATTTTGGCCCAAGTCAAGGGTATGTACGGGTGGGCTCAAATTAACCTGGAGAATGACGGGTTGAACTTGACATGTGACTTATGATATGTTGGCCAAAGTCAAGGTCATAAGAGCATGGGGTAAAAATCACATCGGGAGTTTCAAAAGAACTGAAACTTGCCAGGTATGCGCATTCCTTCTGGAGTGTTATAGCGTGAGCGGATTCCGTCACGTTATCATGCGATGATAGTTGGATCCCTATTCCCACTGATGAGTTAGTTTACTCCTCGGGTGACCCCGACTAATTCTTCTTTCAGGTTTGGAGGAGAATTTGAGGTACAGTGGGAGGTTTCCAGATTAGATAAATTGGTAACCATTCTGATCTAGGATAGAGTGCACGCTGAGTGTTTCCTTTTTCTCTCTCTCTGGCAGCGACCATTGACCCGACCCTAAGACTATGACTCAGTGACCAAGTTGACCGAACCTTCTTAACACTGGCTTTTGGATTGTCAGAGTTGCAGACCTCATTGCCACTCCTACTTTTACCCTTTTCTCCAGGACACCCCGTATTACTACGAACGTCCACTTCCATTGGACAAAACCATCGTATGGTTAGATACGAACTCGAAGGAATTCGAGGATGGTTTCCGGTTCTGCAGAAAACGGATAGGATTATTCAGTTGTCTTTTCCCTTTTACCTTCTCTCAAGTTGTGAGTACTCCTTGGTTTAGGAGATAGTACACCTATTATGCAAATTGGATAGTCTTCTTCCAAATCTTAGGCTGGTGCCGACCGGTAGGGAATGAAGAAAACCAATTAGCCTAAACGGTGTGCAGAAGGTATTAAGATTAAGACAAAGCAAGGGATTAGTAAGAGGGCAAAGTAAATTGCGACTGATATTCACGACCAAACTAAGTTTTTCTTCGCCAATCCTAAATCACCTTTGTATTTCTCCAGGACACTCCGTATCACTACGAAGATCCACAGTTTATTGGATATTCCATCGTATGGTTATATACGAACTCGAAAGGAACTTGTTCCAGTTCGGGGATGGATTCTGGTCCAGGAGAAATAGGAATAAGGTTTATTCGGTTGTCTTTTATCTTCACCTTCTCTCGCATTGCGAGTGCTCCTAGGACTAGGACAGTACACCCATTATGCTTATTGGATAGTCTTCTTCCAAACCATAGGCTGGTGCCGAACGGTAGGGAAGGAAGAAATCCATTTGGGCTAAAGGGGTGTGCAGAAGGTAATGACTAAAGACATATAAAGGGATTTGGAGAGGTGGCAAAGAATTATACGGTTATAGTCGTGAATCTGGATAATGGAAGAGGCATTACTAGGAATACCGGGATACCCCAACGAAACATTTCAATGTTTCAGTTTCACTGTGTACTGTTAAAAGAAAACTGATTTCCCGATTAGATACTTACTCCAGGGTATGTATTTACCAGGTATGATTCTCACATCTGTATGGTTTTACAGATGATGAGTGGGAGTAGGTTATTGGGAATTGGGTGATCATCCTCATTATATCGGGATTCGTTGTAATCGGTGATATTTGAGGAGATCATCAGGGCTGTTTGCCGGTCGGAAAATATTTGGTTTTGAATATCCGCTGTTGTGCACCAACTTCAAATTGATATATCTGTACGTCTATTTTCATAGAGTGAGATATACCTTTTGATATTATGTCGATGACATTTACCTATATCAGTGGATGGTTAGGTAAGGAGCATTAAACAGCGGTGTAATTCTTCTTAACCATAAGTACAGTTTTCAACCTACGACACACAGTGAAAGAGTTGTTAGACTCAGCGGACTTATACAGAGTATTGTATGTTGTCCAGTGTCCATAAGGACAGAGGGGTTGGTCCTCATACTATATTCTGTTTACTTTTACCTTCTCTAGTTCTTATACATGTGTTTCGTAGAAACACAGGGTCTAAGTTTTGAGGAGTTATAGGTATTTGAATAGAGTAGAGAACCAGGTGTAGCAAGTATCGGGATTCTTCAAAGTGATCGAAGATGTAGATACTTGTGTATGGTATTCAGTTGATAGTAATGATAAAGAGAAATTGCTTCTCTTTCAGGTTACTCATAATTGGAAGCATTCCTAAGTTGAGTTGAGTAACGCCGATCGGCCTCTCTCCATTTAGTTGACATGCACTGGAGACAGATGCATGATTTGAATCTGGTTAAATTAAATCAGTGCCTCTGGTTCTATATTGGATATAGAACAGTTCATATCTTAACGTTGTTAAGGTACAGGGAGTTGTCCGGCTTATGATTAAAACCAGACTCTGGATAACTCAAGGCACGTTTCTGTAATGGCTGTTTGTGGGTTGACCCAGGCTACGACGAGGGTTGACTTTCTACCATAAGAAAGATCAATAGTGATATTGTTCTTGACTCGCCACAGTTTTAATAAAAATGGATTTTTTCAAAAACAGTAGTGGGAGTATGGTAGAACTGGAAGTGATTCCAGAACCGCAAACAATTACTGAAGATTTGATAAGGAACCTAAAGATTCAATCTGATTTGACATTCTATTGGCCACTCCGCAGATAAGGTGGGTAACTTCAGGCACCCGAGAGGTACTCCGGTAGCCTCAAGGACGGTGACAGGGAAGTTCTTGTTTACCCACACTTGCCATTGTTGTTGTTCCAGACTGCGAGACCCGGCAGGAGGATGAGTATAGCGTCGTTCTAAACTAGCTTTAGAAGTGCACGTCTATATGACTCTGCCAGAGGGTTGTCGTAGTCAGTGGGAGCAGCGGAAGCATTGGTGGACATCAGGCTTATGTCTATTTATATAGACCAAAGCAGATATAGCGGAGATAGATCATCTGTTTCTGATGTGACAGTCATAGGTTTGACGTCATCAGAATAGGGGATGGATCTATTGAGAAGATAATAGGAAGTGATATTCCTATACCACGATCGGTTATACTTTGGTCGTCACACAGTGTTTTCTCCACACAGGACTTGGATATTGTATTAGACATTCTGGTTACTAGATCTATGGTTTTAGATCTAGATTTGGGTGGTTTCCTAATCTGGGTACCTTGACATCATTCTATGAGTATTTAGAATGGACGACTCCTGGCATGGTAGTGTACCTGCAGGTAATGGAGTCACCTTTTCTAAAGGTGTCTTATAGACTAAAGTAGAGAGGGATGTGCATGATTGGCAGATCACTTGCTTAGGCAATTGAGTCAATCATGAGATGTCAAGTACCACACCAGATGTTGTTCTTGCAGTAGATGCAATAAGCTGGCATTGATCCAATCCTGGAGAAACAGTCGGAAGCAGTTTTAGAACATAAGTGGATGTTCTAGGGATATGATAACGACAGCCTCATTTGGGAGACAGTTATCATTCCAGGCTTCCAAGGTGACATGGACGACAAGGAGGTTGTCAGAGTTATAGTTTTCCTTCTGACGAGGGGCAGTATTTTGGACAGGTGGTCCAAGGAAATACTGAGGGTGGCATGGCGCAGGATACTGATTAAGTTCAGTTGACGATACAGTCTAAGAAGTTTGGATTTGGAGTTCATTTATGAGCTCGGTCCCATCAGACATCCAGACACTCTAAGACAGGTATTGCTCATTTCGGGAGATGGCCTTCTCTACGAACTTGAGATATAGAGAGACATAGAAAGAAACTTCAGAGCGGATCCACTCGCTGAGGCTATTCCTCGAACGCAAGAGTTTCGCAAACAGGCTTTGTGCGACTGACTAGTAGAGGAGTTGGGTGTTCGGTATCACACGGGCTGTGAGTATGCGACATCGCAATAATTAGCCTTGAGTGCAAGTGGGAGATTGTTGGAGATAGTGCCCTCAGGGTCAATTATTGGATCACAGGCACGTGATTACAATGATTGAGGGAGGACCTATCCCGGTAGAACAGTCTTACTCGAGATGATAGTTTGCTATCTGGTTTACCTTTATCATCGTGTACTGCTTTATGTGACATGACATGTCGCTATTGCACGTTGATAGAGCCCCTAGGATTCTTGCTTGACTACTGGCAGTATGAGGGCGATCATATACGTGGGAGCTGGTAGTCTATAAGCACATCCTTAAAAGGTCCCTAGTCGTGGGAGTTTCGAGATAGGGCATCGATACTCCAGAGTAGACTAGTGTATACAGTCGAGACCCCGACGAGGGGCGGTGGCCGGTCTCACAAGCCACTGGTGTCAGTTGGATCACCTAAGATGTATACAGGTGCTCATTGGGTTATGAGTACACCGGACAGGACTCGCCGGGAACATGCTAGTTGGTCATATACCAGACGTCAGATGGCAGTTCCCTGGTGACATGTGTGCAGGTTAGTTCATCGACCTGGGGATCGTCATTTGTCTCGTGTGAGTTCCCACTGTACTTTGATTACTACCCTACCACGGCTCAAAGGAGTCGTGCAAACAGGTTTTAGTTGGGTACAGTCCCGAGCCACATGGAGGCAGTGAGCGTATCTTCAGGGGTTCGTCTCTCCCGGTATTGGGGGTGAGGTCGTGCTGTGTCTAGGAGAGCCATTACACGAAGTCCTTGGCCAAGGCAGGAGATTTACTGGTAGGTATTCCAGTAGTATCTCAGGGTGTTCTGGGCTACACTCCGACACGACTTGTACCGCTTTTGGGGGTCTGACTTTTACCAACCCCCTAGGCCCGCCATGCGATACTCATAGACGAACGGACCGGACTGCACGGATATTGTCACTGACAGGCTCAGTAGGGTGTCAGGATGAGTTCGCTCATCGACGTCCCTTTTAGTCAATTGCTGGTGGCCCGTTACGTATTGGCTTATACCTCTGACGTGCTAGTGGTTAAATCCACAGCCATAGTATTGATGAGTCTTTAGAGTCCGCCACACTTCCAGTTACTCAGCTTTCGGGCGAAACGCTGTAGAGGCCGTATGGAGATATGGCAGGGTCCGATCAGATACGTGCGGTATTGCACGGATCAGGATCGGACGGTTTGTACTAGTAGCCGTATAGGTATATGGCAGGGTTCGATCAGATACGTGCGGTATTGCACGGATCAGGATCGAACGGATTTTACTAGCCGGCTTTGGTTTAAGCCGGTCCTAGTTTAGTACAGTGTAGATTTTGTCTCATTGCATTTGTATCCGGACCGAATACAGATGCGGGTGTGTATGCACAGTATCGGGGTTTTCCTGTAATTTATTACGGGACCAGTTTTCTGGAGTTGCCAGTTTGCATTCCGTTCCGGCCGGTTTTCCTTTGTTCTTTCCCGGCCGGACTTTTCCGATGGAGGGGGTAATTTGCAGTTTTGCAAATTACATTTGTGGAGGGGTTTTCTTGCATAAAGTATTGATTATGATAGCATCATTTCTTTTGCTCCATGCTTTTGCATTAATGTGATTAGAAAAGGGTATGGTTGGTTTTAATGAAGCATGGTGTATGTTTGTTTATGGTCACCCTCTTTTCTTCTCCTACACTCACCTCCATCTTTGATAATGTTTCATTCCTCCACCATTCTCTTATGGATTTGGCCGGCCACATCTTGGAGTGAGAGAGAGAGGAGTTCATTTTTGGTATGAGGGATTAATTCACATATCATTTTCATGCTTGCAAAATTCCTCACTTCATTCCAAAGTCCATTCATGTTTCCTCCATCCAAAGGCAACCAACCCCAAAGAGACATACTCTACACTACTTCCTACAGCAAATCTTGGACGCGTCGATTCGCCAGCTTCGCGCCCGAGTTGCCTCGGTATTGAGGTGGGAGCCCGTAAAAGCTACAGGCGATGTGGTGCCCTTTCCGACGAGGAGGAGACGGACGGAGATCCCGCGAGGAGATCGGAGTGGAGATGAAGACCGGAGGACTCGGATCAGTCGGTACATCTCTTCCCTTTCTTGTTGTAGCTTAGACTTGTTAATGGTTACGATCCGGAGTTTAGTGCGCGGTGGTACCGGTTTGCAAAGTCCGCAAAAATTAAAGTTTATCACCGCTTCCGCATTCCGGCGTCGGATTGACGGCCGGGGCGCCGCCGTGCACTTACAGAAACAAACACTTGGCCACAAGGCCCAAGTCTGACCGCAAATTGCGGCCAGAATGATTATTTCTGCGGCAAAGGATGGGAGTTGGGGTCTCGGGTTTTGGGTAAAGCTTCTAGGTTTCCTGCATGTATCACTGTCTTTGCTAAATAATTTTCAGGTCACCCGGGTGTTAGCAGATAACCAAAAGCCATCACAATTCCCTCAATTTCCGTATTTGCAGAATTCAAAAGTTCGTATTTGGGGGTTAATTCTTAGGTTTTGGTCCAATATAATATCACTAAAGGGGATATAAGCTCACTACTAACCTCAATTACACCTCACAACTCAAGAATTCCTCAAACCCTAACTAGAAATTTCCTAACCTCACTAAACATCACTAAAAGGCTTCTAATCAAACATGGAAGCTAAAGCAATGGAAATACTATGCTAATGCTTAAGAGAATAACTCATTTGGCAACTCAAGAATTTTCTTGAGTTGCCCCAAGTCTCTAAAATCCTTGCTTTATTGGTCTAAAATGAAGCTTTGAGCTTGTGCACAAATTTAAAGAAGTGGGGATGATGTTTTGATGACTTTTTGATGATGAAATGAGGTGTTTTGTGGAGGAGGGAGATGGGGGCAGCAGCCATGAGAGTTTGAGAGAAGAAATGGAGAAGAAAATTGAAAGGGAAAAGAAATGGGAGCAAGTCAATGAACCCCTCACCTCACCCTCTCTCTTGTCCATACCCATTATCTTATCATTTTCATTTTTCTTTTCTTTTCTTTGTTTTCTTTTCTTCCCTCATCAAAACAAAGCTATGCAAATGGAAAATGAAGAAAAAGCCATCATAAAATGTAATAAGTGCTAAAAATGACATGTACATGTCATGTGCACAAAACACGTTTAATGCACGATTAGCGATATTTAATCGCGATTAGCATTAAAATAATGTATAACAAATCATAAAATTTTATAATTTTCTTCAATCCAATAAAACACCCTCTTTTTAGTAATTTCTATAATTTTCCCGAATTTATCGTTATTTAATTATACCGCCTTATTAAAATATTCAATATAATATTATTTAATTATAAAAAAAAATTCCCAAAAATAATGTTTTATTTTTCTGAAATGTTACAAAAACCCTAGGTAAAGAAAACAGAGATTAATAATATCTCGTTTGCCTAACATATAAGAATATCAGTGTTTAGCCCTCTAAAAAAACATAGTTCATTCTTTGGATCTGAGATCAGCAAGGAAAATCTCCCATAAGATGAGAATTTAATTTTCATCGGGATGATTTTGTTTTTCAGACTCAAGATCTAGGGGAAAAACTAGGTGTGAGAAAAGAAATAAAAAAGAAAAGAAAAGAGATGAATGTTATATCCAGGAGTTTAATTCCTTTGAAAACAGGGTTTAACTCTACATGAAGAACTTAGTTATTACAAGAAAGAATGGAAGAACTTAGTTCTCAAAGAAAATCTGATCCCCAGATCCTCAAAACAATGATCTCGGCGATCATTAATGGCCAAAACGGCATTAATAGAAGTTTAATTTCTTTTCAAATGATTGATTGTTCGTTTTTCCCGTTGTGTAGTATATAGAGAAATTTGTAAAGAACTTCACAACCAAAAACTATTTTGACCGCAACCAAACTACGGTGTCGGATGTAGTTAATGAATGAGTGCAGATCGTCCACAGGGATTGCACGATTCACTTGTATTTCGATACGTTTGAAATGAAATGTTAAGCAACAATAAACGAAAACATGATTCAAGAATGATTTGTATTCGAGTGTCACTATTCTTTATGCAAGAATCAAGAAACTATAAACAATCAAGAATCGGTGTTTTGATAATATTTCCAATCAACAATCAAGAATATAAGAGAGGCTCGTAGGAATCGATAGGATCAATAGACGTGATGTAATCTAAAGATATCGTGTTCTTGTCCTTCGAAGGATTGATACTAGATTGATGATGATCGACGAGAGTTGGGGCTTTCTCGTGAAACTAGGGTTTCATCCTATAACCCTTGTTCTTTCGTCGATATCATTCCTTTTCTAGCCTCTACCAAATTCAAGAAACGATCGTAACTCCCCAATTTCGATCGATGTCAATCAAGAAAGCATCGAAACGAAATGGGTCGTCGTTTCTTGAACTAGCTAGGGTTTACAAAACTCGTGGCAATCAAGAATCGATTAAAGCTATGTTACATCATCATTCTATTATCCGTCTCGATTCCTCGACGAGCGGAGTTTTATTCACACATCACCACACAGATAATATTCAAGAATTGTAAAGATAACATGATGCGGAATTTAAAGAAAACAAGATAAAAGAATATCACCTTTTATTTAATCAACAATTTCAATACATTCTTTCAAGATCTACAAGAAGAAGAAATCGATCGTTGACTCGGCTTCGCTCGTCTCCGTGGATCGTGGATCTACTTTGATCTCTTGCCCGATTGAAGATCGGCTCGGCTCATAAAAGGGTTGAAGGCATCTTGCTTGGCTTGCACTCAAGATCTTGAATTGTGGTTGGATTTAGGGTTAGGGTTTCCTACAAGCTCTCTCACTAAACTTGAGGAAGAGGGGATGAAGAAAGAGATTGATTTTTCTAAACTTTCCCAAAGTTGAATAATCTTTAAATGATGAGCCTAGGGTCTTATTTATAGAACTCCCAAACCCTAGGTTTAGGTTTGAATTAGAACTTTCCCTCCCAAAGTTTGTTGAAGAGTTTCTAGAAGGAGTTTGTTAGGAGTTAGCTTAGGGTTTAAGCTAGGGTTTAGGGAAAGTTCTAGAATGATTAGGCTAGTTTAGGTGTTTGCTAATCTGGTGGAAGTATCTGGAGAAGTTTGTGTCCATTATTGAGCTGTAGCCACTGAAACAGGAATTGTGCTGCAAATTTGAGGGGATGATGTCATGGGGTTGCCGCGGATCCGCCGCAAGTGCATGGTAATGGCCGCTCTTCCGCGGCTCATTGATGAGCTTGGACTCTGGGTCTTCTGGTGTGATCTTGGGCTTCCGTTGGTGGCTTCTTATGATATTTAGATTTGTATTTTCCTTTCTGTATTGATACCAGATCTGAGCTAGTGAGTTTACGAGCGATGTAATGGTCGAGCAAGCTTCTTTTCCTGCACAGACTTCGAAACACGGGTTGCAAGATATAGAAAATATGCCATGTGATGAAATGAAGTCAATTTCCCTAGAAATGCCGGTTTTAAGATCGAATACATGTAATCTGATATTTTGCGACCGATTTGCTAATATGTGAATATGAATGTCGAACACTTCTAATTGTATGCAGATGATATGGAAATTGCCGGTTAAAATATGCAATATTTTCGACTGATCAAATACCCCCAAACTTAATTTCGATCGTCTCGAGCGAATGTTTTATTAAAAAGAGAAGGAGAAAATAAAGAAAGAGAAAAAACTAACTAGCACACTTTCGTAGGCCACACGATTGCACTGAGCACGTGCAACAAGCCTTTAAACCTCTAGGTGTCCCTAGTAGGAGGAGTGTTGTCTCCTGAGGGTTTTCAGCGGATTGCACCCACAAAATGCAATAATAAAAGCAAGATCATGAATATTACATTTAAATAAGAGAATCGTAAAAGAAAGACTTTGAAAATTAGGGTTTCCAACTAAGCTAGCTTTTCGGTTTTCATGAGCCCTATCTTAATGGTCATGAAAAGATGTTAGAAATCACGTCCTCCCTCAATAAAACATCGTCTTATTCTTCATTCCAATCTTTATTCCAAACATCGATCATATCACCCTGCGTGTGTGTAAAGACATCCCTACACCCGGAGAATTCAATTCAAGCTATCATACCCTTGCCCATCGGCCTCAGTACTTCTTGGCAAACGAGATTGCTTACACACTTTCATGCGACCGTTAATACTTCTTGAGGTACTAACCGACCGATTACTAATGTGCTTGCATGCTTGGTGTATTTTCCTCGTCTTGCACCACCTCAGGCATAGCAGTGACTCCCAGACCAGTTGACCTTGGGGCACTAGGTGAAGAAGCACCCTTTTGCTATATATTTTTATTGCCCTCGGTGATAACAAAACCAGTATCCATTTTTCTCACCACTTTAAAACACATAATTTTTTTTTTCATACTTTTGGCTTTAAGACAAGAGCATTTCAAGGTATCCTCTACTATCCCAGGCTTCAAGACGTGTGTAAGTGCGAATAGCAGGGTAGCAACGTTCAAAATGTTTGGCTTCCAGAATAGAAACTATTTTTCAGACTTATTTTTATCCTCAGATTAGTGACGTCCTTCATCTTACTAACCCTTGGGACAACGGCTCATAACTACTTATTACTAGTTCGTATAAGAAAACTTCTAATTTTCTTAGTTTTCTAAAATTTTTCTAATCTCATGGATGCAATTTTTCACTATCTAAACTTTCATTATCTTATTTATATACAAAAAAGTGTAAATATTAAAATTATTTTTATATTTGAAAATTTTTAAATTTTTATGGGTTTTGAAAAATTTTCAATTTTTATAGATTTTTAAAAGAAATGTTTTGTGCTTATGCAGATGATATGCAAATGATGCAAAAATAAGCACAAACCTCCCCCAAACTTGTTTTCAACAGTGTCCTCACTGTTGCCGACCGCTATATCTATAAAACCTGTAAATCTGGGGGGAATTATTAGTGGGGGCAAAATATATAAGTGAAGAACTTCCCCCAAACTTATCTTTCACTCACCTTCATTCAAAAGATGATGCAATGATATACAGGATATGAAGGTGAGACGGAGGAATTTTAATCCAAATAAACTGGCTCTTGTAAGAACAAGAGCTCCTCCGTGGGGTCAGTGGAAAAATACGGCTTTAATCTATGTCCATTTATTTTGAAAACAGTGCCGTTTTTAACATTTTCTACTTCTACTGCCCCGTGCGGGTATACAGACCGCACAACAAAAGGTCCCTTCCAACGAGATCGGAGCTTACCCGCGTGAAGGTGTAATCGTGAATCATAAAGAAGGACTTGTTGACCAGGTAAAAATGTTTTCCTTAAAATGCTTTTATCGTGAAAAACCTTAGTCCTATTCTTTGTGATTACAGCATTATCATAAGCTTCATCGCGGAGTTCGCTTAGCTCGTTAAGTTGCAGCTTCCGAAAGTTGCAAGCAAGGTTTAAATCAAAATTTATTTCCTTTATAGCCCACAATGCTTTATGCTCTATCTCGACAGGTAAATGACATGCTTTTCCAAACACTATCCTATATGGAGACATTCCTAGGTCGGTCTTATATGCAGTCCTGAATGCCCAAAGAGCATCCGTCAATTTGGTCGACCAGTCTTTTCTATTCTTAGCAACAGTTTTCTCCAGGATAAGTTTGATTTGTCTGTTTGAGATCTCAGCCTGCCCGCTTGTTTGGGGATGATAGGGTGTAGAAAGACGGTGGTTGATTGAGTATTTTCGCATCAGAGTCTCGAAAGACCTGTTGCAGAAATGTGTCCCATTATCGCTAATGATAGCGCGTGGGTGTCCAAATCGCGAAAAGATATTCTCTTTTAAGAACTTAATGACAACTTTCCTGTCATTAGTGCGACATGGAATGGCTTCTACCCACTTTGAGACATAATCAACCGCCAGCAATATGTACAGATTCCCAAAGTAGTTGGGAAGAGGACCAATAAAATCAATGCCCCAAACATCAAACATTTCAACAACCAAGATGGGTTGCTGAGGCATCTCATTCCTCTGGGATATTCTACCCGTATACTGACATTGTGTACAGGTTTTGCAATACTCAAATGCGTCCTTGAATAAGGTCGGCCAATAAAATCCACATTGCAAAACCTTTTCCGCTGTTTTTCTAGGACCAAAGTGACCCCCACAAGCCTGATCATGACAAAATGAAAGAACACTCTTGAACTCTTCATTCGGGACGCACCGGCGAATGATCTGATCAGGACAATATTTAAACAAATAGGGCTCGTCCCAGTAATAGTGTTTTACTTGGGATAGAAAACGGTATTTGTCCTGTTTTGACCAATCGCTCGGTATAAGTCCCGTGGCATGATAGTTCACAATATCCCTGAACCATGGTTCAGCGGATATGCTCAAGAGTTGTTCATCAGGGAATGAGTCATTAATCGGCAGGGTCACAGGGGAAGAAACGATGCGTGAAAGGTGGTCAGCTACTACGTTTTCACATCCTTTCTTATCTTTGATAACAAGATCGAATTCTTGTAAATGAAGGATCCAACGTATTAGTCGACCTTTTGCATCTTTCTTCGCCAGAAGATGTTTTAAAGCGGAATGGTCAGTATATACAACTATAGGTGAGCCGATTAAGTAAGGCCTGAATTTTTCTAAAGCAAATACAACAGCTAAAAGCTCTTTCTCGGTGGTTGTATAATTGATTTGCGCATCATTCAGGGTCTTACTAGCATAGTAAATCACGTGTGGCATCTTTTCGATGTGCTGTCCTAAGACTGCACCTACTGCAAAATCAGATGCGTCACACATCAGCTCAAAGGGGTAGTCCCAATTTGGCGATGATAAAACGGGGGCTGAAGTGAGTGAGTGTTTAAGTGAGTCGAAAGCTGTCTCGCAATCCGAGTCAAAATGGAAGGTCGTATCCTTGGCCAGGAGTAGTGTTAAAGGTCTAGCAATTTTGCTAAAATCCTTAATGAATTTCCTATAAAAGCCCGCATGGCCAAGGAAAGAGCGAATATCTTTGACGCTTTTGGGATGAGGCAGGTTTTGAATGACATCTACTTTAGCTCTGTCAACCTCAATGCCTTTCTGTGAAATGACATGTCTAAGGACTATTCCTTCTTGGACCATAAAGTGGCATTTTTCCCAGTTTAATGTCAAGTTCTTCTCTTTGCAACGAGTAAGAACAGCGTCTAGATTCGCAAGGCAATCAGAGAAAGAGTCTCCAAAAATCGAGAAGTCGTCCATAAAGATCTCCAAAAAATTCTCTACCATATCAGAGAATATCCCCATCATACACCGCTGAAAGGTAGCGGGAGCATTGCATAACCCAAAGGGCATGCGACTGTAAGCAAAGGTACCAAAAGGACAAGTAAAAGTGGTTTTATCTTGATCCTTTTTGGCGATGGGGACCTGATTATAGCCTGAGTAACCGTCCATAAAACAATAAAACTCTCGTCCCGCTAAGCGTTCCAGCATTTGATCAATAAATGGTAGAGGAAAATGGTCTTTCCTCGTAGCAGCGTTGAGTTTTCTATAATCGATGCATACACGCCACCCAGTTTGGGCGCGTGTCTGAATCAACTCATTCGCTTCATTTGTGATAACTGTGATGCCGGATTTCTTAGGAACGACATGTATAGGACTTACCCACTGGCTATCGGAGATGGGGTATATAATACTACTATCTAAGCATTTGACGATCTCTTTCATGACAGCTTCCTTCATGACGGGATTCAACCGTCTCTGTGGTTCTCGGGTCGCTCTGGCATCATCCATCACATGTATATGATGTTCAACTATCAAGGGACTAATCCCTTTGATGTCCGCCATACTCCAACCAAACGCCTCTTTGTTAGATCTTAATACCGATAAAAGGGCATTCTCTTGCTCTGATGCAAGAGAAGCGGAAATGATAACCGGTAATGACTCGTTCTCACCAAGATATGCATATTTAAGGTGAGAAGGTAAAATTTTGAGATCTAACTCAGGCGGAGAAATGATAGAAGGAAGGGTCACAGATTGATTTTTGGATCTACAAAGAAGCTCAGAGCCTGTGAAAGATACAGACTCGGGTGGAGAAAAGTCAGAAGTGCAGGACTCATGTGTAGCTAAAGTGTCCTCACTAAGATCTTGTGCAAAGTCAAACAGAGATGTGCTAATGTCATCGAGATCAGTAAAGCAAAGATCCTCAGCTCCACAACTGTCGGGATCGATCTCATGGACAGAGCACACATCTAAAAGATGAGCAGAGGGTTCTGACGGCTGACTTCCAACTTTATAGATATTTAGTTCAATGGTCATATTTCCAAACGATAAATTCATTGAACCATTTCTACAGTTTATAACAGCGTTGGAAGTGGCAAGGAAAGGACGACCTAGAATCACCGGAATTTGGCCCCGGGGGTTTGCTACAGGATGTGTGTCTAGCACAATGAAGTCTACAGGGAAAACAAATTCCCCGACCTTTATTAACACATCCTCTAATTCACCCCTTGGTTTGGTGATAGATCGGTCTGCCATCTGGAGAGTGCAATGAGCAGGTTTCAGCTCTCCAATCCCTAATTGCTCATAGACAGAATAAGGTAACAGGTTAACACTCGCGCCAAGGTCTAAAAGAGCACGATTTATGTTTTTACCCCCAATCGAAATCGATATTGTAGGACAACCTGGGTCCTTTCTTTTCTTTGGAAGCTGGGGTATAAAAGCAGTGCTGATATTGTTAGACATAAAGATCTTCTTCGGCACTTGAGTCTTCCTCTTCCTAGTGCACAAGTCCTTAAGAATTTTCGCATAAGCGGGGACTTGTTGAATCGCATCTAGGAGAGGGATATTGATGTTAACCTGTTTGAACATCTCTAAAATTTTCTCCATATGAGGACTCGTTCTATTAGCCCTTAGCCGGTTCGGGTAAGGTGCTTTCGCAATAAGCGCAGGGTCCATCATAGGAGAAGGAAAGGGGGGTAGACGGGGTCCCAAAGGAGGTGTGGGGACCGTCTGTGGAGAACTATAAGGGTTGGGTGAAGGTGTTGAGCCTAAAGGGAAACGGAGAATAGGCTCGTGCGAAGGTGGTTTGGTAGAAGAAGAAGGATCAGAAGGTGAAGTGTGTGTGTGTGGGAAAGACTCAGCCGGGGTGTTGATATGATTTTCAGTATTATCAATCTCTTCCCCGACATGATTGTTCAGCACTCTTCCCGATCTCAACGTTGTAATGGCATTTACATTGTAATGCCCAGGATTCTGTAGGGGTTGAGAGGGAAGTTTCCCTTTTTCTCTCGCACTCATTTCGGCTTTTAAGAGTGCGATTTCAGCTTCCATCGATTTGATACTCTCAGCTTGGGACGCTGAGTTTTTCTTTATCTTATTGACGGAAGATCTAACTTCAGTCGAAACATCCATGAAATTTGATAAAAGTGATTTCATGGTTTGAGTGAATTGAGAGAAATCGTCAGCACAGGGCTGCATAGGATTAGACTGTGCAGGAGTGTTGCCCTGATTTTGGAAATTTTGTGACTGATAGGGGTGCTGAGTGAGTTGAAGGGGTTGCTGTTGTGGTGGAGGAAGAGCCCTTTGAAATTGATTCGTGTTTGGAACCGTGTTTTGAGATTGGTTTTGGTTCCAAGCAAAATTCGGGTGGTTCCTCCAACCCTGATTGTACGTGGAAGAATATGGATCGTTTCGAGGTCTTTGAAATGCGGCATTAGAATGCTCGTGATCTTGAAACGCAGAGTTTAATGGACATTCTTCCGTTAAATGTGACGGATCAGAACAGCACCCACAAACAGTTTTGGGGAGTGACACTGGGTTTAGGGAGGCTGCTGCAAATTTGTGTTCCATAGCGTCGAGCTTCTTTTGCATAGCTGCCATTTCAGCTCGAACACCTATGGACACATCTATTTGGTGTACGCCACCCCTATTCAATGGTTGTGTTCCACTCTCCCAAATTAGTGACTTTTCAGCGAACTCTTCTAAGTATCGCCAAGCTTCCCCGTCATCTTTGGTCATAAAAGTACCTTGACACATGTTTTCAAGGCTCTGTTTAGTGCTAGGGTTACTGCCCTCATATATGATTCGGCAAAGCTCCCATCTCGGGATGCCGTGATGAGGACATTGAACCAATAGATCCTTGAAACGTTCAAAGTATTTTGAAAATGGTTCGGCAGGGAGCTGGGCAAATTGGTTCAGTTCGCTACGGATTCGAGCCGTCTTTTGGACTGGGTAAAATTTCTTAAGGAATGCAGCGACGAATTCTTCCCAATTCGTAATAGAATGTGCGGTGGTGTTGTATAGCCACTTCTCGGCTATATCGCACAAAGTAAATGGAAGAAGTCGTAGACGCATCGCATCCACTGAAAGTTGTGACGTACCCATCATTGCGCATACGTTTTCAAATTTGGTAATGAAAACGTAAGCGTCCTCGGTCTCGAGTCCGTGGTATTTGGGTAAAAGATTGATATACTGGGGCTTAATCTCAAAGTTGTCCCCATTGGCTGGTGGTGTGGATAAGCAGGTCGAAAGAGGACCTCTATGTGGATAGCATCTTTCCTGGAGAGAAATGTGGGGTGGATTCTGCGCACCAACGGACGGTGGCAGATTAGGGTTAAAGAAGTTCGATGGATTCGGATCCATCGGTGTGGGTGTGGTAGTGGGTAAAGAAAAGGTAAATGGAGAATTATCGACTTCGGAGTCGATAAAGGGTACGCGGACTAAACGGGCACTAGAATCCCGTGTCCAGCCTATCTTGCACTAAAAAGGGTTAGTACAAGTGGCAGCGTTGACTTATAATTAGGGGTAAATGAATGCGGTGTTTGCTTTGAAAAAGGGACGGATTTTGAAAAAATGATGCGACAAAACAAATGCAGCACACAACCCTAGAATCTAGTGGTCACCTAGGTCCGATCTCTAGACCGCTCCTAACTGCCAAAAGACAAGTCGCAGGATAGAATCCTCCACTGCCACTTTGTTCCCCTGTGGCCGGATAAGTGCCAGGTAAGTGGGAAGGAACCACCACTACAGTAGACCTAATTAATAACCACTAGCCTTAGACACACTCGCCTTAGGCACCACAAGAAAACGCGGATAAGCAATGAATTACCCACGACCTTCTCTTGTCCTATTGAGCGCGACAGTCCTTAGAGCCTTCTCTAGATTTCTTTTAGTTAATGGGGGTAAATGCGGATGCAAGTTTTGCGATTTTCGGGGCCTAGGAAGGGTAATGAAATCCCCACCTAATTTGGATTTGGCCGTGCCCCTTAAATTTCCGTATTAGAATGCAAACAACCAAGAAATCAAAATCACACACAATTTTTAATTTGCTTTTGCGCGCTGCGATTTATTTGCAAAGAATCCTGCAGCAAAGGGTTAATTGGAGCTAAAAAGAGAGAGGAGAGAGAGACAGAAATCACCTGCACTGAAAATTTTTCAGTGATCCCTCACTGCTGCCGCGTTTCCGCCGCGTATGGTGGCTTTATGCCGCCCTTCCGCGCTCTAACAGTGAGATCACTGTACAGAGTTTCAACAGGGAGCTTCTGTTAACTCCCTAAGCTCTCTGGTATATCTCAAATAATTTTTCCACAGCACAGAATGCTCCAGATCACCTTGCAGTCAAATCACAACACACGTGTAAGAGTTTGTACGAATTTTGATTTCAAGAAGTAAAATGTAATAATTCTTTCACTTCAAACTAAAATTGCAAATGAATTAGCGCGATCCCCGGCAACGGCGCCATTTTGATTGTTCGTTTTTCCCGTTGTGTAGTATATAGAGAAATTTGTAAAGAACTTCACAACCAAAAACTATTTTGACCGCAATCAAACTACGGTGTCGGATGTAGTTAATGAATGAGTGCGGATCGTCCACAGGGATTGCACGATTCACTTGTATTTCGATACGTTTGAAATGAAATGTTAAGCAACAATAAACGAAAACATGATTCAAGAATGATTTGTATTCGAGTGTCACTATTCTTTATGCAAGAATCAAGAAACTATAAACAATCAAGAATCGGTGTTTTGATAATATTTCCAATCAACAATCAAGAATATAAGAGAGGCTCGTAGGAATCGATAGGATCAATAGACGTGATGTAATCTAAAGATATCGTGTTCTTGTCCTTCGAAGGATTGATACTAGATTGATGATGATCGACGAGAGTTGGGGCTTTCTCGTGAAACTAGGGTTTCATCCTATAACCCTTGTTCTTTCGTCGATATCATTCCTTTTCTAGCCTCTACCAAATTCAAGAAACGATCGTAACTCCCCAATTTCGATCGATGTCAATCAAGAAAGCATCGAAACGAAATGGGTCGTCGTTTCTTGAACTAGCTAGGGTTTACAAAACTCGTGGGAATCAAGAATCGATTAAAGCTATGTTACATCATCATTCTATTATCCGTCTCGATTCCTCGATGAGCGGAGTTTTATTCACACATCACCACACAGATAATATTCAAGAATTGTAAAGATAACATGATGCGGAATTTAAAGAAAACAAGATAAAAGAATATCACCTTTTATTTAATCAACAATTTCAATACATTCTTTCAAGATCTACAAGAAGAAGAAATCGATCGTTGACTCGGCTTCGCTCGTCTCCGTGGATCGTGGATCTACTTTGATCTCTTGCCCGATTGAAGATCGGCTCGGCTCATAAAAGGGTTGAAGGCATCTTGCTTGGCTTGCACTCAAGATCTTGAATTGTGGTTGGATTTAGGGTTAGGGTTTCCTACAAGCTCTCTCACTAAACTTGAGGAAGAAGGGATGAAGAAAGAGATTGATTTTTCTAAACTTTCCCAAAGTTGAATAATCTTTAAATGATGAGCCTAGGGTCTTATTTATAGAACTCCCAAACCCTAGGTTTAGGTTTGAATTAGAACTTTCCCTCCCAAAGTTTGTTGAAGAGTTTCTAGAAGGAGTTTGTTAGGAGTTAGCTTAGGGTTTAAGCTAGGGTTTAGGGAAAGTTCTAGAATGATTAGGCTAGTTTAGGTGTTTGTTGATCTGGTGGAAGTATCTGGAATATTCTGGAAGTTTGTGTGCATTATTGAGCTGTAGCCACTGAAACAGGAATTGTGCTGCAAATTTGAGGGGATGATGTCATGGGGTTGCCGCGGATCCGCCGCAAGTGCATGGTAATGGCCGCTCTTCCGCGGCTCATTGATGAGCTTGGACTCTGGGTCTTCTGGTGTGATCTTGGGCTTCAGTTGGTGGCTTCTTATGATATTTAGACTTGTATTTTCCTTTCTGTATTGATACCAGATCTGAGCTAGTGAGTTTACGAGCGATGTAATGGTCGAGCAAGCTTCTTTTCCTGCACAGACTTCGAAACACGGGTTGCAAGATATAGAAAATATGCCATGTGATGAAATGCAGTCAATTTCCCTAGAAATGCCGGTTTTAAGGTCGAATACATGTAATCTGATATTTTGCGACCGATTTGCTAATATGTGAATATGAATGTCGAACACTTCTAATTGTATGCAGATGATATGGAAATTGCCGGTTAAAATATGCAATATTTTCGACTGATCAATGATAAACAAAGAGTAAATCTCTAAAAGGTTCAGCGACTCATGTGAAACACACGTGAGCGCACAACGCTTAAAAAACTCAGCGCCATACATGTTTCACATGTTTGCGCTATAAAAAGAAAACTAAGCACCGACGTGTATAGCACGTGAGTGCCAGAAAGCAAAAAAGATCAGTGCTTAGCACTATTGCAGCGCCGCATATGATAGCACGTGAGCGTTAAGAAACTCAACGTCTAACGTGAATTACACATGAGCGTCAAGAAACTCAGCGCCTTACATGAAACATACGTGAGCGCTGAACTAAAGTGCTTAACACTATATATATAGTCAAAAGGTTATGTGCTTAGCATTGCTGAATAAGGGAAAAGCTCAGGACTGAGCCCAAATTGGCTATGTCTCTGAAACTTCTTTACAGCCGAGCCCATATACTCTGTTGATGGATCTTAACAAAATTAATTGAACCCTAAATATATTTCTAAGTTGATCTTAGTCTCATACAGGACTAACGTATCGTTAATTAAAATAAATTAAGCCCAAATGATCATATATTTAAGTTGATCTTAATCTAAAATCAGATTAACGGTCCTTAAATAAAATAAAATATTCTTTGAACTAACAGAATATACAATCTAAGTTCAATTCCCAAATCTAAAATATATGGATTTGGACTAATCCGCGCTCTATGGGCGACGACATAAATTAGTCTCCGTATACAATCCACGGGCAACAAAAATAAATAAAACACAACACGACACGAAGTGAAATACTGGAGCAGGAGAAAGTTGTTACCGCAACGCGATAACGTAATTAATTGCATGGGTTGCACCTACAGGGAAGAGCGTCCCCATAATCAAAACCCCTTACAAATGAGGGGGAATCTGATAAAATCTGCTGCACCAGTCGCATCTATCCAAACTTTCGATATACAGTGTCATAAATCAACTGGGTATTTTCGGAGAGGTGAATGGATATGTTCCAAATAGCATCCGCCCCGAAATTTAGGCAAGACGATCCATCCTAGTTCGTTTCTGTTTTCGGCAGTAAACAACACTCAAGAATATAAATAATCAAATTAGAAACTCTTGAGTGTGTGTGTGTGAGTGATTTGGATATGAAAATGAAAACCAAACTAAACTCTTATAAGAGATGAGATTTTTTTCTCAAAATCAGTTAGATATTAAAAGATGATGTGATTGCAAGTGGTTCTTTAAGAAAAATCGCAAACAAATATTATTTATAGCCTAGAAGAAAAACAAACAAAAATAAGTAGGGACAACAAAAAAACAACCACGACAGACGTTCAGTTGCCCAGACGTCTATAAGCAAAGTGAAAACACCCCAACGGCTATAAACGGTAACATTTTTCAAATCATTTCTTCATCAAACGTCTGCCAATTAAAGCATCAGACATCTGTCATTTGTCGGCTGACGTCTGATATACATTTGGGCAGACATCTGAAGAACAAAACATTTTTCACCCAGGGACTTTTAGGCAGATGTCTGAAGAACTATGGGCAGATGTCTGAAGGTATTAAATTTCCATATTCAAATCCTTCATCAGACATCTATCAATTTGAGCTTCAGACTGTAGGGTTCCTAGGCACTCTAATGGAGTCTCACAAGGCATCAAACATGGCCAATTAAAATTTTACAAGTGCCTACAAACCCTAATACGGATCGTTAACTAGATAATGAGGCGATGCAAGCATGTAAACGGAAATATAGCTAAAGGGAAGGGGCTACAACCTTTGTAAATCCGGTCCTCCACCTCCTAGGCTCCGCGATGAAGTCCCCTCGCTGTCCAAATCGGATTCCGGACTCAAGCATTGGCTTCATCGATGAAATGATCGGGCTTGGTCGTCGGCTTCGATACCGAAGTTGATCTACGTCGAGACATCACTAGATCAAGCTCCACCTTCACAAAGCCATGAAAACTTGTGAAGAAAACACCCTATACTACTTGGCAAGAGGTAGAGGATGAAGAAATAGAAGGTGGGTTCACTTTAGAATTGGATTTCTCACTTGTTTTCATCACTTGCCATTGATGTAGCAAGCTTTTCTTCATGGAAGAAGAAGATGAAGAAGAAGAAGAAGATATAGGATAAGTATTTAAAAAAGGAAATAAAATGAATACTTATCATGTATTCAACCATGGTTTAGTGTAGAGATTTAACCAAGGTTAGATGAATGGTTAGGGTTAGAGAAGAGACAAGAATGGTGGACTTGTTCAAAGCTTCAAGAAGCTTCAAAGAAAAAACAAACTAAGCCACCATATCTTTTTCTCTTTATCTTTTCCAAAACAATAATAAATAGATAAATAAATAAGAGAAAAGAAACCCTAACCATTCACTAAACATGGTTTAATCTTTACACAAACCCAAATGAGCAAGTATCATCAAACATGATACAAACAAATGCACAAAAATATATCACATATACAATGTGCATTTCAAGTGAGAAAATCCTTTTAAAGTGAACCAATACTAGTTAATGTAAAGTAATATATCAAATATATAATTATACATTAAATCATTAAATCAACACTTGATTCAATGATCCGGTCATGTCGCATATAACCGGCTAGTATCCAATGTATCGGCTTATCGAATCAATCCTTGATTCGACAACTAGGTTATATCGCATATAACCAATCGATACATTCATCGCGAGAATGGAATACGGTATCACATACACGAATTATTCTCGGTCCCGCACATATCTTATATGCGCTCCTATTTCGTTTCGCTTGAGCCAGGAAACCTCTGTGTAGGACTCTAAAGACTCATCAATACGCCGGTAGCAGATGATGATCATATCAACCATCCACAAGCCGCAAGCGGTCTGCTAAACGTAACGGCCACCCGGGTATTGAGCGATCAGAAGATCGACAAGCAAGTCCGCTCATACTCCTGTGAATCCAACCAGTAACACTTACCGCACAGTCCGGTCTGTTCGTCTGATATGTCGCATATTTCGCCTAGGGGTGGTAAACGTCAGACCCCAGTAGCTCGATAAGTCATGCCGACTTGAGGTCCATAACATTCGTGAAACTACTGATAACTCTTACCAGTATATCACTGCAACCCTGGCCAGTGATTTCCTGTTATGGCCAGTCGAGCATAGCGCAACATCAACCCCCAATACCGGGAGAGACGAATCCTCTCCTATCGCTCATTGCCTCCATGTGAATCGGGACTGTACCCAAAAACCACCTGTTTGCACGACTCAGTAGAGCCGTGGTAGGGTGGAAATCAAAGCACAGTGGGAGACACACAAGACTCTATGACGATCTCGGGTCAACAGACTAAGCTGTACCAGTGTTACCAGAGAACTGCCATCTGACGTGAGTTATAATACCATCTGGGAGTTCTCGGCGAGTCCGTTCAGTGTACCCAGTCTCCACTGAGCACCCGTATACCATCTCTGATGTCAAACACCAATGGATATGGGATCATCCATCGCCCATCGCATGGGTCGAGAAGATATACGCTAGTCTACTCTGGAATATCGATGCCCCGTCTCGATATTCCCACGACTAGGAATAATGAAGGATGTACTCATTGACTACCCAGGCCCTATTAGTATGATCTGCATCATAGTCCTGGAAGTCGAGTACTCATCCTAAGGGCTTTATCAACATGTAATCAGAGAGACAGAAAGTATACATGTTAAGACAAAGAGCAACCAGATAGCGTACTATCATGTCGAGCAAGAAAGTCCTACCTATATATGTCCCAGCATCCACTATAATATACATCCAATGTACAGTAATGGCCTCTAGGGCATACATATAACTAACAATCTCCCATTTGCACTAGGGCCATCTGTAGCAGTGGTTGCAGTATCACATACTCAACCATCCCCTAAAAGTCTCTCTTTGGGAAAAGGCCTTCGTGAGTGGATCCGCCGTGTTGTCCTCTGAGTCTACTCACCCAACCTCGATCACCCTGGAGATCAACTATCTCCATGATCAGGTGATGCTGCCTCAGAATATGTCTGGGTCACTGATGGGACCAGGGTTTCTTTGGCCAAAGCCATAGTTCCATTGTCACACAATGGTAGGAACCTAGTTCATCTTATGAACCAATATACACCCAAACTGCCTCTTTGGTAGTATCTTTAATAGCGATGTTACCAGCCTTTATTGTCTAGTTTGTCACGGTATCTAGCTTGGAACTCTTCCAACATACCGTCCCTTTACTGAGAGTAAAGACAATGCCTGCGACTGACATTCAGTCGTCCTTATCACTCTGGAACTTTTCCAGCGATTCTCCTCAGGATCGAGAAGGTATCACCTTTATCCTATTTGGAGAATCCATGTGATAAAAGGAGATTGACCAATCGTAGTATAGGAAACTCTTTTCCTATCTAGAGTATGTTGTCTACGTACAATACGAAGATCAGCACCATACTCCCTACTGTCCTTTTTGTATATACAAGGTTCATCTACCATTTTGATGAAGTCAAACACTTTGACTATCACATCAAAGCAGACATTCCAACTCCGCGATGCCTGCTTCATTATCTAAAGCAACTTGCGCACGTTTCCGCTGCTCCCACTGTTTACGAAGCCCTCTGGCTGTGTTCTTATAGACGTTCTCTTCTAAATCAATATTTAGAAAAGTAGTCATGGCACCCAACCACCAGATATCGTAGTTATGGTATGCAGCAATGGCCAGTAGGATCTAGATGGACTTAAGCATAGTCCCTAGAAAAGGTTTCATCATTATCCATACCTGGTTGATGACTAAAACCTTTAACAAGTCTAGCTTTGAAAGTCTCAACTTTTCCATCTTAGATCGCTAAGCATCCAGCCATTCTTACAGAGTCCCTACTCTTGATGGCCTGCTCGAAACTAGTTGGGTCATCATCTCATGATGCAATCCTTGCTCCCACTGTCATCGAGAAACCGAAGTATCTCTCAAGCAGGTGAGGAACCCTGCTAGATCGGCGGAGAGGCTGAGGTTCGTCGGGAACTATTGAATCCTTTGGTTCTGTCAAATCATCAGCTGCAGTTTGTATAGCTGGAACATTTCCAGTTCTACATAACAGACCTTGCCTCGAGCTTGTCCGGATTTTGCATTTAGACATAGGCCGGACAACCCCAGATCTTAACTTACTTAAGAGATAGGCTCTTCCCACACCATATCTTATATGGAGTGGTAGGCACTGATTTGATTCGAACCCTATTCAATAGGTATGCAACTTCATAAGTGCATAACTCCAAAAGGAAATAGGTAACTCAGTAATACTCGTCATAGAGCACACCATATCTAATATTGTGCGATTGCTCCACCCCGATACACCATTGTGCTGTGGTGTATTCAGAGGAGTAACACTGAGAGAATCTCATTCTCCTTTAGAATAGTCCAGGAATTCCATGCACAAGTATTCTCCTCCCTGATCTTATCATAGGACATAATACTTATACCCGGTTATTGGTTCTCTACTTCTAACTTATATTCTGTGAATATCGTAAAAGGTTCAGACTTGTGTTCCAATAGGAACATATGTCAGAATCTTGAGAGATCATCAGAGAACGTAATGAAGTATAAAGAACCGGTCCTGGCATGTGTAGACAGGAGACCTTACATACATCATCATGTATCAATCCTAAGAGTTTACTAACTCTTTCCCTGTTTACAGTAAACAGGGCTATGGTCATCTAATCTTTGTGACATGACTGACAAGTTTCACAAGATATAAATTCAAACTGATTTAAATATGCATCTAAAATGCAGCTTCAGCCAGTCGAGTCGCATTGATATGACCTAGTCTACAATGCCTCAAGAATGATTCGTTCATTTCTGAACTCTTCCTCTTATGTGTGTTCTGTATACTAAGAACTGTAGTTTGATCTAGAACGTCATTGCTTTTAGATAACGTGCCAGAACCGACCAACTTTTGATATAGGAAATGTTCAAAACATTATCCAACAATACAAAATTTTATCATTTCTTTACTCATAAAGAAACTGATATGATTTTGTATATCAGGTTCGGTATCTAATAGCATTTGTTCAGAATCAATGTATTGGTAATACAGGGTGACAGTGACCAACAGACTTGGCTGCAACACTTGCCCCGTTTTCTGCTTCATGAAACTTATCACCCGTTCTCAGTTTTTCTACCTTTTTGTAGCCCAATATAACAGATTACATATCTGGGATCCTGATCCGGTATCAGATACCCAGGATGCAGAGGATACTGAGAAACAGTTCTGCATAATGAACACACCCGAAGGAGATGCATCATATGCACTTTCTTCGTTTGGGCGGCATAGGAATTCTGGTATTCCCTTATTTCCTGCTCTGTCTTATAACAATTATAAGTTGGAGCGGGACCAACGTTCCCCAGCTCAGTATAACAAGCGGGTTCGGTCAATACATCCATATTATTATCTTGATTAAGGCGTGATATGGTCGCTACCTGGAGAGAGAGAGAAGAAAACACTCAGCGTGCGCTCTTGCAAGATTAGATTGGTTATTTATTTTCTCTAATCAGGATGGCTCCCACTGGTTTTATCAAATCTTCCTTCAAACCTTAAAAGGAAAGATTAGCCGGGATTAATTACACTCTACAAGTTCGCCAATCTTTCAGCCAGGCCAGTTTCGGTACTTTGAGGGAGGTTTCCCGTGCTTTCGTACGGACCTATTACAGTAAACCTCGTTTTCCCAGAGGCGTAACCCCGTTGACACCTTTCTAGACACCTACTTGATCGGCTAATCGCAAAGTGCAAAACTCTCCCAGGAGTAACAATTACTCGCAGTGGGTATCGGGATCCAACTATCATATAGAAGGTATGCAATCTCATTGCAAATTTCAACACTTGAAACTCCCGATAAAGGTTTTTACCCCTAGCACCTATGACTTTAACTATGGTCAACAAATCATAAGTACTAGTCAAGTTCTACCCATCATTTCGTGATTAATTAGACCCCCCCACATGACCCTTAACTAAGGTCAACAAAGTCACGCGACTGTCCTAACTAATCGCATCATATGCGGTGTAGGAAGACATCACTTAGCTACCGTACACTGTGCCTTGACTATGGTCAACAAACACAGCAAGAATACTAAGTACTCTACTTCCTAAAATGACGGAGGGTTGCGAATGGGTTTTTATGAAAACCTTTAACGCTTTGAACTTGATCTCATTGCGGAATCAAATGGTTTTTTAAATGGAATGTTTTTGAGGCTTTTCTAGTTTTGCTAAAGGGGTCACTCCCGGTGAAGGGATCGTCGGCCCTTTCCTCGTCGAATGAGGTGCGGGATATATCATATATATCACTGTGCAAAGCGAAAACTATAGAAGCGACCAAAGACAAACCGAGGGTTGTAGCATCTGCCAGTTATTGCTAAAGGAGTCACTCCCGGTGAAGGGATCTCGGTCCTTTCCTCATCGAATAAGGTGCAGGATGTTCTACAATGAACACCGCGATGCAAAGCAAGAACTGTAGCTACCTGTTTTTATTTTGAAATTCGATTCCACAACATCAATTAGGTTTATTTTCTTTCATTAATCTCATTAATGAATATCCCATCATTTAAGTCCACCTAAACATCACAGATAAATATAACGTACGCTTATGCCATCCGCATTCTCCTCGATGTCCCGTCTGCACCGTTAGGTTAGGTAACTAACGGCAGAGCGGGGCAGGGCTAGCGCGGGTGTAAAACATAAGCAACGTTTATATAATATATCATATATACTATATATAATATCTGTCACAGAACATCACATGATCACATCACAGATAAATCACAGCAGAAGAAACATATGAAATATTGGATATACTAGGACGTCTGTGTTTTCAATACGAGCCAGTATAAAACACGGATTCCACGGTCGTGATGAATAGCCTATCCCACACCCATAGACCCCTACGAGAGCGGCAAGGAACCCTACCAATTCTAGGGTTAGGAGACCCGGACTCGACTCCTCGAGTTGGTCTCCCACTGGACCCCAGAACCCAGTTACTTGTGCTCCCCTCCTTGGGTCTATCCTAATGCGGAAAAGTATATAATATACATCAACGGTGACATCTTCCGCAACCTGGAAGTTCCCCAATAAAAGAATATTACATACAAGTTTTTACATGAATGAAAATGAAAAACACTCATCTCACATAAAAACTCCCGGGCTATTCAAACACAACGATCCAATATAACATATCCAGCAACACATAACATCACATGTCATCAACGTAAATAAATATGTGCATCCCAATTGTCGTTGACATATAGCAACGAAACCGGCGATATCACATATTACACTTACGGTCACAGAAAAGAAAGTGTAAAACTACAACAGTTGGAATCCGCAAACTCTTTAGACATCACATGCCTAATCATATGAATACCTTAGACATCGCATGCCTAACAATTATAAACCCCGCATTTTAGTCTCAAAATCGAAAACACTTTTCAATATCAAGTCGGGCAGTTCAACAAGATTCCCGACATCCTGATCGAATGCTCGTCGCAAACTTCAGTAGACGGCCGCACCCCCGATGCCATCGACGAAGTCCACCAAGGCGGAACACCGCTACCGCGAGCACCAAAACGGATGCTTTCGGCGACGGGGTTCTCCTACAGTCACTTGGTTGGGGCTATGGAGTGAGGCTGTCTATTAAGTTTACCCAGCGAGTATCCGCGTACGCTACGTGATTGCGACGGACTTTTGATCTCATCAAAATTCCGTGGCAACCGATCAAGTGAGACTAAACTGCTATGTTTATAATATTCATCCCGTTATCTCATAACCACTTGTGAATTCCAATTATTGTATCCCATTCCGGATAAATAGAAAATGTTAAACTTTCCGATCGAACATTCGAACACCCAAGTTTTCCTGATACAGATCAACTCATGAAATAAGTCTAACAACATTCAGTTCGTGCCTCAGTACCAACGGTCCAGCCGTAGAAGGGTCAAGCCAACGCCTCACATGTGGCACGCCGTACTGCCCCAAACCCGAAGGTTCAAAGAGCAGTTCAAGACGGTCACATAATCGAGTTAAGGTTTGTTGTCTTCTAGAGGGACCATCGCGTTACTTGCACTACTTAGAACGTCGTTAAACTACGGAAAAATCCAACAATTGGAAATTTCCCGACAGGGGAAAAACTGGGTATTTATATCCGGTCGAACTTTTTAACATATTCTAAAAATTACCCGGAAAAACACACAGACAAAATTAGACAATCCGATCGATACACCGAGTCCCCAATACAACCCAGAAAATTCAACTTTTGAAAAAAAATTATTAAAAATTCCCAGGAAAACCAGCACTGCAAAGTAGGAGTTACTGTGCTAGATTTAATGCATGAAGAGGCTAAAGGGCCGCGGAACCGCCGCATTAGCATGCTAATGCCGCGGTTCCGCCGCGCTTTGGTGGAGTTAGGTGTACGGGCTTCACAGTAATTCATAGAATCTCCTGCTGTTTTTTCTGCATATTTTTAATACTCAAAAATCCCTGTTTTTGAAAAAAGTCCAGAGAGCAAGGAAAAGCCGGGGTTTCGGGTTCGATCGGGTTTCGAACATCGTCTACGCATCGCCTAAGGCTCTAGCTAGGCTCTGATACCACTATAGGGTTCCTAGGCACTCTAATGGAGTCTCACAAGGCATCAAACATGGCCAATTAAAATTTTACAAGTGCCTACAAACCCTAATACGGATCGTTAACTAGATAATGAGGCGATGCAAGCATGTAAACGGAAATATAGCTAAAGGGAAGGGGCTACAACCTTTGTAGATCCGGTCCTCCACCTCCTAGGCTCCGCGATGAAGTCCCCTCGCTGTCCAAATCGGATTCTGGACTCAAGCATTGGCTTCATCGAAGAAATGAACGGGCTTGGTCGTCGGCTTCGATGCCGAAGATGATCTACGTCGAGGCATCACTAGATCAAGCTCCACCTTCACAAAGCCATGAAAACTTGTGAAGGAAATACCCTATACTACTTGGGAAGAGGTAGAGGATGAAGAAATAGGAGGTGGGTTCACTTTAGAATTGGATTTCTCACTTGTTTTCATCACTTGCCATTGATGTAGCAAGCTTTTCTTCATGGAAGAAGAAGATGAAGAAGAAGAAGAAGATATATGATAAGTATTTAAAAAAGGAAATAAAATGAATACTTATCATGTATTCAACCATGGTTTAGTATAGAGATTTAACTAAGGTTAGATGAATGGTTAGGGTTAGAGAAGAGACAAGAATGGTGGACTTGTTCAAAACTTCAAGAAGCTTCAAAGAAAAAACAAACTAAGCCACCATATCTTTTTCTCTTTATCTTTTCCAAAACAATAATAAATAGATAAATAAATAAGAGAAAAGAAACCCTAACCATTCACTAAACATGGTTTAATCTTTACACAAACCCAAATGAGCAAGTATCATCAAACATGATACAAACAAATGCACAAAAATATATCACATATACAATGTGCATTTCAAGTGAGAAAATCCTTTTAAAGTGAACCAATACTAGTTAATGTAAAGTAATATATCAAATATATAATTATACATTAAATCATTAAATCAACACTTGATTCAATGATCCGGTCATGTCGCATATAACCGGCTAGTATCCAATGAATCGGCTTATCGAATCAATCCTTGATTCGACAACTAGGTTATATCGCATATAACCAATCGATACATTCATCGCGAGAATGGAATACGGTATCACATACACGAATTATTCTCGGTCCCGCACATATCTCATATGCGCTCCTATTTCGTTTCGCTTGAGCCAGGAAACCTCTGTGTAGGACTCTAAAGATTCGTCAATACGCCGGTAGCAGATGATGATCAAATCAAGCATCCACAAGACGCAAGCGGTCTGCTAAACGTAACGGCCACCCGCGTATTGAGCAATCAGAAGATCGACAAGCAAGTCCGCTCATACTCCTGTGAATCCAACCAGTAACACTTACCGCACAGTCCGGTCTGTTCGTCTGATATGTCGCATATCTCGCCTAGGGGTGGTAAACGTCAGACCCCAGTAGCTCGATAAGTCATGCCGACTTGAGGTCCATAACATTTATGAAACTACTGATAACTCTTACCAGTATATCACTGCAACCCTGGCCAGGGATTTCCTGTTATGGCCAGTCGAGCATAGCGCAACATCAACCCCCAATACCGGGAGAGACGAATCCCCTCCTATCGCTCATTGCCTCTATGTGAATCGGGACTGTACCCAAAAACCACCTGTTTGCACGCCTCAGTAGAGCCGTGGTAGGGTGGAAATCAAAGTACAGTGGGAGACACACAAGACTCTATGACGATCTCGGGTCAACAGACTAAGCTGTACCAGTGTCACCAGAGAACTGCCATCTGACGTGAGGTATAATACCATCTGGGAGTTCTCGGCGAGTCCGTTCAGTGTACCCAGTCTCCACTGAGCACCCGTATACCATCTCTGATGTCAAACACCAATGGATATGGGATCATCCATCGCCCATCGCATGGGTCGAGAAGATATACGCTAGTCTACTCTGGAATATCGATGCCCCGTCTCGATATTCCCACGACTAGGAACAATGAAGGATGTACTCATTGACTACCCAGGCCACATTAGTATGATCTGCATCATAGTCCTGGAAGTCGAGTACTCATCCTAAGGGCTTTATCAACATGTAATCAGAGAGACAGAAAGTATACATGTTAAGACAAAGAGCAACCAGATAGCGTACTATCATGTCGAGCAAGAAAGTCCTACCTATATATGTCCCAGCATCCACTACAATATACATCCAATGTACAGTAATGGCCTCTAGGGCATACATATAACTAACACAGACATCTGTTGTCCCTCTGGATTTTTCATATTTTCTGATACCAGAAAATGCAACAGTACCCAGACAACTGCAGTAGTATTTGGCATATGTCTGGCAAGCACAAAAAAAGCAGTTTGGGTTTTTATTAAAATGGAAAACTTCAAAATCTCAAAACCCAAGTTTTATGCAATGTAAATCATTTGTGCTAGCATGTGTGAGTGTTCAAGAGCTCTAAATGATTATACCATAATCTATAGAGTACTTACAAGGATTCCTATATCGGTTTACGTAAATTTTCAAATCTTGAATTCTTGAAGTCTTGAGCTCTTGAAACTTCGACGAATCGCTTGATCTTCAATTGGATTTTCTTTGATCTTTGCGGCCACTATGACGCATGTTGAATTCTTAACTTTGATCTTCAACTTGAAATTCTCGGACTTCTACGCTTCAATACTTGGACTTTGGCTTCTTTCGCTTCAATGAGCTTGAATTTGCAATTCAGAAGAACTCGTCCGTATCCTTCAAGCTCCATTAGATATTCCGTTTAGGCTCAATTTCCTCCATACTCCTTTATATGTTTATGCCGTGGGAAATCCTGAAAAGCAATCTCAAAACGACCAAGCATATCATGTTAGGAATATGTATGCCCTAGAGGCCATTATTGTATGATATAGTGGATGCTTGGACATATATATAGAGGACTTTTTTGCTCAACATGATAGTATGCTATCTGGTTTCTCTTCATCTTAACATGTACACTTGTATTATTATATTGTCTCTCTGATACATGTTGATAAAGCCCTTAGGATGTTTGTTTGACTACCAGGACTATGATGCGGATCATACTACTGGACTTATCTAGTCTACAGGCACATCCTTTAATTGTTCATAGTCGAGGGAGTATCGAGATAGGGAATCGATATTCCAGAGTAAACTAGTGTGTACGTTTTTTAACCCTATATGGGGCGATGGTTGATCCCGCATCTATTGGTGTTTGACATCAAAGATTGTACACAAGTGCTTATTAAAGAATGGGTACACCGAAAGGGACTCACCGAGAACTCCTAGATGGTACCATACCTATCGTCAGATAGCAGTTCTCTGGTGACACTGGTACAGGTTAGTCTGTAGACCATCGTCATAGTGACTTGTGTGGTTCGTATTGTGCTTTGATTTCCTCCCTACTATAGTTCAAAAGAGTCGTGCAAACATGTGGATTTTGTATACAGTTCCGAGTCACATGGAGGCTGTGAGTGATAGGAGGGGTTTCGTCTCTCCCGGTATTGGGAGTTAATGTTGCGCTATGGTCAATTGGCTATAACAGAAAGTCCATGACCAGGGCTGATGAGATTTACTTGTAAGTGTTATCAGTAGTTTCTCCAACGGTTATGAGCTATACATCAGCTTGATTTATCAAGTTACTAGGGTTTGACGATTCCACCCCTATACTTGATATAAGACATATCAGACGAAGAGACCGGACTGTACGGTAAGTGTTACTTATAGGCTTCATAGGAATTTGGACAAGCTTGCTTATTGATCTTCTATTCGCTGAATACCTGTATAGCCGTTACGTCCAGCTAGTACCGCTGACGGCTTGTGGGTAACTGATGTGATCATTATTCACTGCTGGCATATTGACGAGTCTTTAGAGTCCCATACAGAAATTTCCTAGTTCAAGCGAAACGAAGTAGGGCACATATGTTGATATGTGCGAGGGGGCCCTGATTAAATACGACTATGTGGTACCATATTCTAATCTGGCGGTAATTTGATATCGGTTAGGCTATATGTGATATAACCGGATTATTGAATCAAGTGTTGATTTGATAATGTGATATACAGATAAATGATATTAGTCAGTTATATGTGATATAACCGGATTATTGAATCAAGTGTTGATTTAATATTATGATATATATTTATATTTAATATAATTATATATTAACTAATATTATTGCTCACTAATTATTTTGTTTTCTTAATATATATATATATGATATATATATATATATATATTATGAAGCCTGGAATGGATTTTCTATTTTGGGAAAATAGAAAATGTGATGGAAAATGGGGAGATATTTGAGTGATGGGTGAAGCATGGCTTTATTGAATTGTTTAGTTGTTTGTGAACACTATTGAAGTATGGTTGAGTTTTATTATTGGAAATTATTCATACTTCAAAAAGTGAGTTCAAGATTGAGAGCCATTCATCACTTCATTTTTTGAAGCCTTTGCTCATTTTCTCTCTAGCTCCCTCCATCTCCTTCTTTCTCCACCTTAAAACCTTAACCCTAACATCTGATGTGAACCATAGAGCCTTGGATCAACCTAAGTGAGCTTAGAACCCCTACTTCTCCATGTTACACTTGATTAGCACTTGAGTTTAGGGTGATTCCTTCATTAAAGAAAGATTAGTGAAGAGGTAGCTTGTATTAGAGAAATTTTGGGTGGATCATCTTCGACACGAAGATTGCGAAGCAAGTTCGTGCACTTCTTCAAGTGGAGCTATGAGGAGTCGTAGGGAATACAACCCTGAGCTATTGAAGTGAAGGACTTGGCCTTCAAAGGTTGTTGCCTCCTTCACTTAGTGTTAAAGTTTATATATATCATGCTAAAACCCTAATAATCTAGTTAGATCTTTGGATAGTTTAGCTTAACACCAAGATTTTTTGAAAATTGCATGCTTGATGCCGGTTTTAACCTTGTGGTGGTGTTAGGACACACTTTCATGGTATCAGCGCAAAATTAGAACATTACGGGAAGTCTTTACGATGTTAAAGTGTTCGATCGATTTTCAAAACCCGACTTTTTACATGTTTTTGTCCATTTTTTCAAAAGTTGAAATTTTCGAGATAAAAAATATTCAGAAAATTATGCAGGTTATTTGATGGAGCCCTAAGAAAAATGAGGCCCCATCTCCCCTAAACCTCCACGGAACCGCAACCTAACCCTTGTTTTAGCCACGGTTCCGCCTCAAGGTTGTAGAGTTATGGGTTCATTTTTCTTTTGCAGCACCATTTTGTGATTCTGGTGTTTCTGGGTATTTTTAGTGAGACTCAAGTTATTGAGATCTCTGTGAATTGTGTGTGTTTGATGAATCGATCGAAATGTTTAACATGGTCTAGATTATGATGATATGTGATACAATATTTGGAATCCACAACAATTAGTTTTGAGAAAACTAGTTAGTGTATTATAAATCTAGCATTTTAGTCTCGGTTAATCGATTAGCATGGAGTTTCGATTTAGATCAAAACTCCGTCGCAATCGCGTAAAGTACGCGAACACTAAGTCGAGAATCTTGTTGATTTATCCGACTGATTGTTGAAAAGAGTTTTCAATTTGAGACTAAAATGCAAAGTTTATAGGGTCAGCCATGAAATTCGGAATATGAGATATTCCGGGTTTATGATGTCTAATGTATTTGCGGATTCTAAATATTGTAATTTTTTATTTTTCTTTTCTGCGACCGTAAGTGTAATATGTGGGGTATCCCCGATCTCGTTGCTATATGTCAACTGAATTGGGGATACGCATATTTTTTACGTTGATGACATGTGATGTTATGTGTTGCTGTGATATGTTACATTGGACCATCGTGATTGAATAGCCGGGGGGTTGTTGCGTGAGATGAGAGTTTTTTAATTTTCATTTATATAAAAATGTATGTAATAATCTTTTATTGGGACACTTCCGGCTTGAGGATGATGTCACCATTGATGTATATTATTTATTTTTCCGCATTAGGATAGACCCGAGGCGAGGAGCACAAGTAACCGGGTTCTAGAATCCAGTGGGAGACCATCTCGAGGAGTTGAGACCGGGTCTCCTAACTCTAGAATTGGCAGGGTTGCTTGCCGCTCTCGTAGGGGTCTGGGGATATGGGTTTGGCTATTCATCATGACTGTGGAATCCGTGTTTTTCATTACTGACTGAATTTAAAACCCGGACATCCTAGTATATCCAATATTTCATATATTGAGTTCAGCTACTTGATTTATGTGATGTGATCATATAACTGCGTGAGGCGAATGCTATATATATATGATATATATAATAAATGTTTCTTATGTTTTGCACATGCGCTATTCCAGCCCCCGCTCTGCCGTTAGTTAAGTAAGCTAACGGTGCATGACAGGGCGCCGTGGCGAATGTGGATGGCATATGCGTACGTTATATTTTCGTTTCTTTTCTGTGATGTTTAGGGAACCATAAATGATGGGACTTCATTAATGAGAATAATGGAAAGAAAAGAATCCTAAAGATATTTTAGAATCAAAATTTTTAAAAAGGTAGCTCTAGTTCATGCTTTGCATAGTGGTATTCGTTAATGAATATCCTGCACCTCATTCGATGAGGAAAGAGCCGAGATCCCTTCATCGAGAGTGACCTCTTTAGCAAAACCTACAAAAACCACTCCTTTTTCAAATCATTAGATCTTACAACGATATCAAGTTCATTACGTTAAAAGTTTTCAACAAAACCAGTCGTAGCCCTCCGTCATTTCAGATAAGTGATATTCAGTATTCGTGCTACCTTTGTTGACCATAGCCAAGGCGCAGTGTACGGTAGCTGATTAGTGTTTATCTGCCGCATGTGATATTATTGGATTAAGATAATCGTACGGCTTTGTTGACCTTAGCCAAGGGTCATACGGGTGGGTCTAATTCTGTCACGACCCAGAATTAGACACGTGACCGGCACTTAAACCACGTAAAGTCAACAGGCGTAACGCAATTTAAGTAAGACGAAAACCCAGAAATCTAAACCATATAAAGAATTAAGTGATAAAAAAATTGTAAAAACATTTAGGAATCTCAAGTAAAAATCATTAAACTTAAGTTTATTTTCTTAAAAATTTTGGCAGCACCTCCTTTGTAAAAACCAGCCCCGAAACGGGTAAAACATAGAATATAAATAAAGCATCCCCAAACGGGAGCAAATCACGTCCAAAGGAGGAAACAACCACCACAAGCATATATATTCGCCATAGCGAGAAAATAGACGATATAAATGAAAATAACATTAAGAGGTAAAACTACATAATAAAGGCCGGCTCACACAAGCACTACACCCAGAGTCACAAAATAATACAATATCGATCCTCACAACTTGTCTCTAAGTCAATAAATGGAAATGGTAGATGGAGAATACTGGATACAATAAGATGTACAGTAGATAGGATTGGATAGCCACAACCCACCTATACGGCCTCACAGCCAACCGTAGCGGTATCCGCTGAAATGGAGATAATAAGAAGCCCTGCCGCGACTACTCCGAGGGTCAAACCTGCAAAACACTATGGCACAACGGGGGTGAGTTGCCAACTCATGAATAGTAAGTAACATCATACTGATAATCGCAAGTATGCACGAACAACGATAATCTATAACATGCAATATGATAGCATAAATATGGCAATATGGATATGCAACAATCATGATCAAGGTACTCCATCAGGTACTACAAATACATGAAACAATGCATATTAAATAAATGCTGAGTATGGGATAAAACATAACATCATTAATGAATCGCCATCGTGGAAAATCCCGGTGTCCATCAACGACACCCTAAATGCCAGTACCTTTGGCTCCATCACTCTGATCGGCTCTCATATCTGTAAATCTCATGGAACATGAGTGTCAAAAATCGACACTCGAAACATGATGAAAACTCATGTCCATCAACGACACGTAAATATTCATCTCTCAGGCGCCGCATACCCAGATCGGCCTTCAATATATCTCATGTCATAACTCCTCAAACGGTATCATCCGGATAACCGTCGGGTTCTATAATATCACCGGTAGGTAGTGCTCCCTCCGCCAGGATCATTTTCTAACACACAAAAACCATTTCTTTCCCCTGGGGTACCATACCGTGTCGACTATGTACCTGCAGATGGTGCCTACTGCGCCTCGAATCGGGTTTCTAACATATGTCTCGGAACCAAGAAAACTCATGGTGGACGCACCGAAATATCAAATCAAGAGAAACCGGGTTTTCAAAACAATGCATACTTTCTTGAAATATCCCCACGGTTCTTAAATCCATAAATCACATGAAATCCGTATCTCAATGCGTAAATCCATGAAATATGATATATGCAACATAAAGCAGTAATATAAGCATATTAAGGGAAAACCGCTCTTTTAAATTAATCCAGTTTTTAAATATATCATGCGGCTCCCAATTCCTCCAAAATCAAATGCATCATATAAAGGTGTATATGTAGCTCTAGCAAGATATGTGTATATACTTGTAAGTATGTACGCATGATGCATTTCATATGCGCAATAGCATAAGAATCAACGTCTAAATGTCAATAACAATACAATACCACATTGGTGTATGTGTATATACATGTCAATAATTATACGATACCACATAGCTATATATGTAGCTATAACAAAGTATGTGTATATACATGTCAATAATGATAGGATACCACATAGGTATATGTGTTGCTATAACAAAGTATGTGTATATACATGTCAAGAATGATACGATACCACATAGGTATATGTGTAGCTATAACAAAGTATGTGTATATACTTGTCAAGAATGATACGATACCACATAGGTATACGTGTAGCTATAACAAAGAATGTGTATATACTGTTAGTTATATGTATACCCTAGAGGTCATTACTGTACATACGATGTATATTGTAGTGGATGCTGATTAGTCCAAAAACTTGTATTTACCGCAATCAGAAATGGCGTCGCTTTGCAGCTAGCCGGTGAGTACGGGTCGATCCACAGAGATGGGTAATTTCCTTTTTGTGTTATCACGAGTTAATTCCGAAGGGTGTTCGGATTGATTATTAAATCTAAAATCCTAAATTATTCTACTTAGGGCAATTAATTGAAAGTTATAACTAGGGCAGATAAATAAAATCTATACTAGGGCAAGAAAATAAATTTAATCTAGGGCATGAATTGAAATTATCTAGGGCAAGAAAATAAACAAATCTACTTACTTTACAGATGCATTTCTCCAATCATCCATGCAGGGTTGTCAGATCTGAATTTCAGAATTGAAGAGAGGCACCGATGCTCTCCATAAAGAATTTTAGAATTTTTATTAAAAGGAGGCATAAAGAAATACAAGCTTTAGAGTTCTATTTACAGGAAATAGAAACCCTAGGGTTACATTTGACCTGCATGTCTACATTTACACAAATACCCCTAGGTAGACCCATTCAGCGCCATACAAGACTTGGTAAAATTTTCTGCCATCAAATCCTCAGACCCACCGCGGAACCGCGGCCCCAGCCAGGGTTTGGCCGCCGTTCCGTGGCCAAACTAGAGAGTTGGGCTCTGGGCTTTTGGGTCTTGCTTTCTGGATCTTTGGTCTTCTGAATTCTGTGGTTCTTTTCTGAATTTGGCTTCTGATTCTTTCCCAGATTTTCCAGTGAACATTGTTGTGGATTTTAACCGTTTCTTCAAGACGAAAACTTGGACCTTGTGTTGCCTTGTAGTTTGTGAACTGATCTTCATGTAGTCTTGATCAAGATCCTTCTATTTGTTGGTTGCAGTTCCACTTTTGCATCGTATTTTCTCTTTTTCACTGTTTTCTGTCCAAAAGCCTGTAACCTGTAACATGTAGCAGACATGCATCAAAAGCACCTGTTTATTTATAAAAAGAATAAGAATGGGGAATATAATAATGCAATATTATGGTGTGAAAAAATACCCCCAAACTTATCTTTTGCTCGTCCTCGAGCAAACTTATTTTTATTCACTAAAATCCTAACCACACTTTCGCAGGGAAACGCGATTGCACTGAGCAAGTGCAACAAGCCGTTAAACCTCTAGGTGTCCCTAGTAGGAGGAGTGTTGTCTCCTGAGGGTTTTCAGCGGATTACACCAACAAAATCATATCAACTCGGCCCATTAACTTTAGTTCTCCAATTAGGTTTTCTAACAAGGAATTCTATTATCTTCTACTTGTAAATTATCCACCCATATTCTTCACGCTTCCTCATTATTTAATTTAAGATTATATATATCCTTTAGACTTACTTAGCTTTCGGCATCTCTTAAGTTTTCTTTCTAGGGTTCCATCTCCACCTAGGAATTTCTATCAACTCTATTAAAGATACAAGTTCTAGTCTTCATTCCTCTCTCTTATCTAAATTCCAATCACATACCCCTACGTGTGTGTATAGATCACCCCTACACTTGGAAATTCAAATCAAGCAATCATGCCCTTGTCCGTTGTCCAAAGTACTTATCAGTAGGTTAATTTTTAATTGAATTTTGCTTACACATCCTTCATGCGACCGTTAATATTTCTTGAGGTACCAACAACCGATTACAAGATGTGTTTGCACTTTAAAGCATACTTCCTAGTCTTGCAACACCCAAGGCTTTTAGCAGTGACTCCCAAACCAGTTGGTCTAAGGCACTAGGTGATGAAGCACCCTCGCTAAATATGTTTTCTATTTTTGCAGCCTTAAGTAAGCACAAAAACCAGTGTCCATTTTTTTTATTCTTTATTCACACTTGTATTTTTTTTCTTTTATTTTCATTGTACTAAGGACTTTAGACAAGAGCATTTCAAGGTCTCTTCTACTATTACAAGTTTCAAGGTGCGTGATTGTGCAAATTGTAGGGTATATATTTTCAGAATCTAGACTTAAGCTAGGAACTATTTTTCAAACTTATACTCTAATAAGAACATCAATACTCTTCCCTTGTTTCAACTTAGCCTAAGAAGTGAACCCAAAATTTGCCTATTTCTAAATAAACTACAAGGCATATACTTTCTACCGTTAAACTTTAAGGAATGTTATTTTTAGGGTTTTTAATTCACTAAGTCTAAGATCTAGTTGTTCCTAGCCAGTTAACCTATCTTTCAAACTCAAGTCAATTAGCCAAAATTGAATACATTAATATTTATAATTTTCGAAATTTTACAATTTTTATGAGTTTTCAAATAAGTATGCAAATGCAAAAATATGTACAAATGAATGCGAAGGAAGAAGACGTACCGAGCATACCCCCAAACTTGAACTTGACAGTGTCCTCACTGTCATACTAAACCAAGAGGGTCAAAATGTCGGCACTCCCCTGTTTATTTATTTATATTTTTTTTTATATTTTTAATGTTTTGAAATTTTTAAAATTTTTTTTTATAGAAAAAGAAAAAAAATATATATATACATATATACAAAGCCCCCCCCCCCAAACTTAAGCTTTGCCTTACACAAGCCAAAGGTTAACACCAACCATTCAAAAATCTTATCGTGGTAATGGGCCAGTTGGTGAAAGAATGGAGTAGAAAGAAAAGAGATGAGAAACACGCGAGACCGTGTGGGAAGAAGAGAATATGGTCTTGGTTGAGGAGAAGACTGGCGGAAAGGTGAAAGAAGGGACGCGCGATCTTGAGGGTGTAAATCGAGTGAATAAATTAGCGCAATTTATGATGACCGATGTGTTAAAAGCGATTGCGCTAACCTATCAACTCGTCGAGAAATGGGATCAAATCCCTCAAGATTCACAAGAAAACATGGGTACGCCGAACTTGGTATAGGAGATGAAGGCGTAACGGTCAATTGCACGGTCGGAACAATAGGAAGGAGGGAGGGTGATATAACAGTCAAAAGTTCAGGAGGATGAATTGGAAAATCAGACACATCAAACAAAAATGATTCAACCTCAATATTATCCTCAAGACTGTCCTCAATACTATCCTCAATATTTAACTCATCCATGCCGTTATCATCAAAATCTAGACGCATATGAGATTCGGGAGAAACATTTAATAACTCAGGATGATGATTTGAACATAAAATTTCAAGCAAATCGACAGGTTCATCATCCGAAATATTCCCGGCATCTATATCCTCAATCAAGTGAAAATCAATTTCTTTAGACACCTCCTCAAAAGCATGGATGTTTATCAATGTAGGTTCTAGAGTGGATGTGTAAAGGTTAAACGGATTAGGTGCGGTTTCACTCGAAAGGGGTTCCTCACAATTTGGTAAATCAAGCACTACAAAATCACACAACTCATTTTTATTTTCAACAGGTGAACTATTTAGGGCAATCAATGGAAAACAGGAGTTGTGGGCTTCAATTGGGTATGGGTAGGTTTGATTTGGAAATCCTCTCTCATTCTCACTCTGTCCTACCGCCTCCTTATACATTGAAAAATTTTGAGCTAGCGGGAAACTAGCTACAGGTTCACTCGGTTGCATAAGGGTGGCCATGGACGCTTCCACATTCCTCATCATTTTGTTTGTTGTAGCAATATAAGTCTCCAACGACTCTTCCAAACTAGACTTAGGTGGTGAGGGGGTTTCAGTAAAAGATTCAAAATTGGTTGGATATGTGAAACTCCCTAATGGCTGTGTCGAAACAGTGTCTAGTGAAGGCGGGACGGTCGGGTATGACTGGTAGGAAGTGGGTGGTAAGACAGGGTAGGGTCAACATATGGATAAGAAGGTGAATAATCGTACGGATCCCTAAAACTAGATGAGTGGAGAAGGGTGAAAGATCGACTGCGAGATTGAGCAATATGCTCAGCAACGGACATCGGCCTAGGAGTGACAGAAGGACTTGAAGAAGTGGTATCAACATATGTAGCTTGTAAAGGTTGACTCGGTTGACACAAAGTGGGTTGAAAAGTCAAACTATTTCTCCTAGACGTCTCTATTTGATCTTTCAACGAAATTTTTGGCAAGGAGGGATCGTTTTTAAATTGACCGAACAAATTGACGTACGACGCAAAATTAGGTTCGGGATACCAAAGTTCGGCTAATGATTTATTGTGTGGGGTACCCATGTTAGAAGAAGAAAGGTGACAAGAAGGAAGGTTGGGTCGTGCTAGGATTTATTTGGGGCTAAAAAAATTTTGCAAGTTCTATAAAATATTTGTCCTTTTTATTTTCATTTTTCATTGATTTTTTATTTCTCTTTATTTGGAAAAATTTTGTTGCAAAAAGATTTTAGAGAAAAGATATGCAACATCAAAATATTTTATAGAAAAGATATGCAACAGCAAAATATTACTTACAATCTATTTTATTTCAAGTGGGGCCCAAAAATCCTGCACAAGACTGTTATATGGGAGGGAATATATATTTAAAGTGCACAGAATCTTGCAGGAAATTTAACAAAAGATATATCGAAACATTCAGAGAAGAGATCAGAAGACATACAGAGGTTTTTTTTTTTTTAACCGTAGAGGAAGTTTGGGGATCTGATTCTCTGGTATGACCGCGGAACCGCCGCGTATGGCAGCCTCAGACCGTGGATCCGCCACGGTTTGGTGGTTTCGGCCCCTTTTTTTTTTTTTGCTCTCCAGATCTCTGCTGTTCTTCTTGTTTTGCTTTCTGGAAATTTCCAGATCCGTCTCGATTGTATATCCTGCAAAATTCAAACAACAAAGTACCCTTTCCAAAAATAACAGATAATATATTTTTATATTTTTTATAATTTTTCAGATTTTTATGATTTTTTAATTTTGATTAACCCGAAATTGCAAAAAGGAAATAACACACCATCCCCGGCAACGGCGCCATTTGATTAATCCAAAAACTTGTATTTACCGCAATCAGAAACGGCATCGCTTTGCAGCTAGCCGGTGAGTACGGGTCGATCCACAGAGATGGGTAATTTCCTTTTTGTGTTATCACGAGTTAATTCCGAAGGGTGTTCGGATTGATTATTAAATCTAAAATCCTAAATTATTCTACTTAGGGCAATTAATTGAAAGTTATAACTAGGGCAGATAAATAAAATCTATACTAGGGCAAGAAAATAAATTTAATCTAGGGCATGAATTGAAATTATCTAGGGCAAGAAAATAAACAAATCTACTTACATTACAGATGCATTTCTCCAATCATCCATGCAGGGTTGTCAGATCTGAATTTCAGAATTGAAGAGAGGCACCGATGCTCTCCATAAAGAATTTTAGAATTTTTATTAAAAGGAGTCATAAAGAATTACAAGCTTTAGAGTTCTATTTATAGGAAATAGAAACCCTAGGGTTACATTTGACCCGCATGTCTACATTTACACAAATACCCCTAGGTAGACCCATTCAGCGCCACACAAGACTTGGTAACATTTTCTGCCATCAAATCCTCAAACCCACCGCGGAACCGCGGCCCCAGCCAGGGTTTGGCCGCGGTTCCGCGGCCAAACTAGAGAGTTGGGCTCTGGGCTTTTAGGTCTTGCTTTCTGGATCTTTGGTCTTCTGAATTCTGTGGTTCTTTTCTGAATTTGACTTCTGATTCTTTCCCAGATTTTCCAGTGAACATTGTTGTGGATTTTAACCGTTTCTTCGAGACGAAAACTTGGACCTTGTGTTGCCTTGTAGTTTGTGAACTGATCTTCATGTAGGCTTGATCAAGATCCTTCTATTTGTTGGTTGCAGTTCCACTTTTGCATCGTCTTTTCTCTTTTTCACTGTTTTCTGTCCAAAAGCCTGTAACCTGTAACATGTAGCAGACATGCATCAAAAGCACCTATTTATTTATAAAAAGAATAAGAATGGGGAATATAATAATGCAATATTATGGTGTGAACAGATGCTTGGACTTATATACGGAGTACTTTCTTTCTCGACATGATAGTATGCTATCTGGTTGCTCTTTATCTTAACACGTACGATGATTGTCTCTATGTTACATGTTGATAAAGCCCTTAGGATGAGTACTTGACTACCAGGATTATGATACAGATCATATTAGTGGTGACAGTGTAGTCGCTAAGTATATTCTTCAAATGTTCCAAGTCGTGGGTGTATCGAGACAGGGCATCAAAATACCAGAGTAGACTAGCGTATAGCTTCTCGACCCATGTAGATGGGTGATGGATGATCCAATATCCATTGGTGTTTGACATCAGAGATAGTATACGAGTGCTTGGTAGAGACTGGGTACACTAGACGGACTCGCCGAAAACTCCAAGATGGTATTATACTTAACGTCAGATGGCAGTTCTCTTGTGACACTGGTACAGGTTAATCTGTGGACCCGAGATCGTCAGAGAGTCTTGTGTGATTCATACTGTGCTTTGATTTCCACCATACCACGTTCAAGAGAACGTGCAAAACGGTGGCTTTTGGGTACAGTCCCGAGTCACATGGAGGCAATGAGCGATAGGAGGGGTTTTGTCTCTCCCGGTATTGGGAGTTGATGTTGCGTTGTGTTCGATTGGCTATAACAGGAAATCCCTGGCCAGGGCCGCTTTAGAGATATACTGGTAAGTATTATCAGTAGTTTCTCGACATGTTATGAGCCTCATATCGACACGACTTATTGAGTTACTAGAGTCTGACATTTACCACTCCTACACGAGATATGCGACATATCAGACGAAGAGACCGGACTGTACGGTAGTGTTACTGATTGGATTCGCAGGAGTACAAGCAGGCTTGCTTGTTGATCTTCTGATCGCTCAATGCTCAGGTGGCCGTTACGTTTAGCAGACTGCTTGTGGCTGGTGGGTGTTTGATATGATCATCAACTACTTCCGGCATATTGACGAGTCTTTAGAGTCCTACACAGGGGTTTCCTGGCTCAAGAGAAACGGAGTAGGAGCACATATGTGATATGTGCGGGACCGAGATTAATACTATATGTGATACTGTATTCTATTCTCGCAACATGTGACATAGGTCGGTTATATGTGATATAACTGAGTTATCGGATCAAGTGTTGATTCGATAAGATGTTACATTTGATATTAGTCGGTTATATGTGATATAGCCGGATTATTAAATCAAGTGTTGATTTAATAATTTAATGTATAATTATATATTTGATATATTACATTACATTAACTAATATTTGTTAACTTAAGATTTCTTTCTCACTTTGGATACATTGATGTATATGTGATATATGTTAAATGTATCAAGCTAGGTTACAAATGCAACTAGGGTTAATGAGGGTTAAACCATTCTAGGGTTAAGATTAGGATTTATAATTTATCATTAAGTAATTCAAATATTTTTTTATTTTTGTCATGGTTGATATTTGTTGAAAGCTTGTAGAAGCGTCAAGGTATCTTTGACTTTGTCCACTTTCTTTGTCTAGCATACAATATTTTTTGACCTAACCTTTAATCATAGCTCATGGTTAACTCTTTACAAGGGTTAAGTATGACATGATTAACCCTTGGCTGCATTTCTAACCTCACACAATAATTCATTTTCATCACTTGTTTTTCATCTTCTTCTTCCTCTTGAGCTTGCTCTATAGTTTGTGATAAATTGATGATTTTGAATGAGAAAATGATTTCTAATGTGGGCAAACTTCCTACTTCATCATCCTCTACTACTTACTATTTAGTATAGGATATTTGCTTCACTAATTCCGTAATTAATGAAGAGATGGCTTGGGTTAGTGTCTCCTCGACGTAGATCATCTTCGACCTCGAAGTCTTCGAAGAAAGCATGTTCGTTTCTTCAAGGAAGCCACTCTAGAGTGCGAGACTTCATGATCGCAGCGAAGGGACTACTACACGGAGCTAATGAAGTGAAGGACCGGTCTATAAAGGTTGTATTCCTTGTTCTCTTTTAGTTGCAAAGTGTTTGCATTACTTTCCGTCGGATTTCTAGTTAACGATTCTTTGTTAGGGTTAGCTAGAACGGCAAATTTTTGAATTTGGTATGGACGATGCCTCCTGAAACCTTGCTGCCGTGCTAGGTAACCCTATAGTAGTATCAAACCCATGCTAGAAATTTATACGGATTTTGTTAAGATTACGAAAACGAAATACTCCGAAACTTGAAACGCCAAAATGAGGTTTTTGTCGATTTTAAATAATTGTCAAAAAAACTTTTAAACAAGTACAGAGTGTTATATGGGATATAACATGAACACAAAAGAAATTTGAGGCAATTTTGAGGCTTTTTGGTCGGCCACTACCCCCCCATCTCGGCCAAAATCCGAGCTCCCCCCCCCGAAATTTTTTGTGTATTCCAGTGACTTGGTTTTGATGTTTCAGGTGTTGTTTGTTTTTGCTAATTTTGCATGTGATGTGATCTTACACTATAAGCAATTCGGAGTGTTTCGTATTCGTAGTTTTAACATTTTTCGGGTTATTCGCATGTTGTCAGGGCGAAGTTAAAAAGTTCGATCGAATGTCAAAAACCCATTTTTCCAAGTTTAAGGTATTCAGAAAAACATACAAGTAATTATATGAACCCTCTAAAAGAATGAAACCCTAACTTGACTTTTTGGATCGCAGAACCACGACCAAACCCTAGTTTTCCGTAGTTCCGTGGCGACATAAGTGAGGCTTAGGTTTGCCCTTCTACGGCTAGTGCATAGGTATTGTGGCATATTCTGGGTATTATTAAACTGTGCTCAAGTGTTGTGCTGTCTGGAAATTGCGGGACTTTGATGAATCGATCGAAAAGTTTAACGTCGTCCGGATATCAGGTGATGGGATACAATATTTGGATTCCACAAATGTAGTTATGAGATAACTAGTTTGAATTTTATAAATCTAGCAGTTTAGTCTCATTTGATCGGTTGCCACGGGATTATGATGTGATCAAAAGTCCGTCGCAATCACGTAGCGTACGCGGATACTCGCCGGGTAAACATAATAGATAGCCACGCCCCAAAGCCCCGACCAAGTGACTGTAGAAGAACCCCGTCGCCAAAAGCATCCGTTCGGGTGCTCACGGCGGCGATGTTCCTCCTTAGTGCACTTCGTCGATGGTATCAAGGGGTGCGGCCGTCTACTAATGTTTCAGACGAGCATTCGATCAGGATGTCGGGAATCTTGTTGAATTGGCCGACTTGATGTTGAAAAGTATTTTCGAGATCGAGACTAAAATGCGGGGTTTATAATTGTTAGGCATGTGATGTCTAGGGAATTCATTTGGTTAGGCATGAAATCCAAAGTATGTGATACGTTGGATTTATCATGTCTAAGGTGGTTGCGGATTCCAATTGTTATAGTTTTTCACTTTCTTTTCTGCGACCGTAAGTGTAATATGTGGTTTATCGCCGGTTTCATTGCTATATATCAATGACAATTGGGATACGCTTATTTACTTAAGTTGATGACATATGATGTTATGTGTTGCTGTGATATGATATATTGGATCGTTGTGTTTTGAATAGCTGGGGGTTTTATGTGAGATGAGGGTTTTTATTTTCATTCATGTAAAATTCATTGTATGTAATATTCTTTTATTGGGGCACTTCCGGGTTGAGGATGATGTCACCATTGTATATTAATTACTTTTCCTCATTAGGATAGAGCCAAGGCGGGGAGCACAAGTAACCGGGTTCTAGGGTCCAGTCGGAGACCATCTCAAGGAGTTCAGACCGGGTCTCCTAACTCTCGAATTGGTAGGGTTGCTTACTGCTCTCGTAGGGGTCAAGGGGTGTGGGATTGGCTATTCATCACGACCGTAGAATCCGTGTTTTATATAGGCTTAATTTAAAACACGGAAATCCTAGTATATCCAATATTTCATATGTTTTATTCTGCTATGATTTATCTGTGATGTGATCACTGTATATGTTCAGATAGATACCTGATATAGTATATGTGATATATTATATAGACATTGCTTATGTTTTACACCTGTGCTAGCCCTGCCCCGCTCTGCCGTTAGTTACCTAACGCAACGGTGTACGAGGGGACAACGAGGCGAATGCGAATGGATAAGCGTACATTGTATTTATCTGTGATATTTAGATAACTTAAAATGATGGGACTTCATTAATAAGATTAATGAAATAAAAGAAACCTAAAGATGCTATAGAAACTTGTCTCGAAAACTGGTAGCTCTAGTTCTTGTTTTACATAGCGGTATTCCTTGTAGAATATCCAGCACCTTATTCGATAACGAAAGAGCCGAGATCCCTTCACCGGGAGTGACCTCTTTAGCGAAACTAGCAGATGCTACAAACTCGGTTTGTATTTTGATTGCTTTTATAGTTTTTGCTTTGCATAGTGGTATTTGTGAAATATCCTGCACCTTATTCGATAAGGAAAGAGCCGAGATCCCTTCACTGGGAGTGACCTCTTTAGCAAAAGCAACAAAAGCCACTCCTTTTTCAAATCATTAGATTTTTCAACGATATCAAGTTCATTATGTTAAAATTTTTCATCAAAACCAGTCGTTGCCCTCCGTCATTTCAGATAAGTGATATTTAGTATTCGTGCTGCCATTGTTGACCATAGCCAAAGCGCAGTGTACGGTAGCTGATTAGTTTTTTTTCCGCATGTTATGTGATTGGATTAGGATAGTCGTATGGCTTTGTTGCCTTTAGCCAAGGGTCATACGGGTGGGTTTAATTCTGTCACGACCCAGAATTAGACACGTGACGGGCACCTAAACCACGTAACGTCAACAGGCGTAAAGAAATTTAAGTTAGACGAAAACCCAGAAATCTAAACCATATAAAGAATTAAGTGATAAAAACATTGTTAAAACATTTAGGAATCTCAAGTAAAAATCATTAAACTTAAGTTTATTTTCTTAAAAATTTCGTCAGCACTTTTTTTGTAAAAACCAGCCCTGAAATGGGTAAAACATAGAATATAAATAAAGCATCCCCAAACGGGAGCAAATCACGTCCAAAGGAGGAAACATCCACCACAAGCATATATACACGCCGTAGCGAAGAAATAGACAATATAAATGAAAAATAACAAAAAGATGTAAAACAGCATAATAAAGGCCGGCTCACACGAGCACGACACCCAGAGTCACAAAATAATACAATATTGATCCTCACAACTCGTCTCTAAGTCAATACATGGAAGTGGTAGATGGAAAATACTAGATACAATAAAATGTACAGTAGATAGAATCGGATAGCCGCAACTCACCTATACCAAACGGCCTCACAGTCAACCGTAGCGGTATCCGCAAAAATGGAGATAATAAGAAGCCCTGCCACGACTACTTTGATGGTCAAACCTGCAAAATACTATGGCACAACGGGGGTTAGTTGCCAACTCAAGAATAGTAAATAACATCATACCGATAATCGCAAGTATGCACGAACAACAATAATCTATAACATGCAATCTAATAGCAAAAATATGGCAATATGGATATGCAACAATCAAGATCAAGGTACTCCATCAGGTACTACAAATACATGAAACAATACATATCAAATAAATGCTGAGTATGGTATAAAACATAACATAATCAATGAATCATCATTATGGAAAATCCCGGTGTTCATCAACGACACCCAAAATCTTAATATCTCAGGCTCTGTCACTCTGATCGGCCCTCATATCTGTAAATCTCATGGAACATGAGTGTCAAAAATCGATACTCGAAACATGATGAAAACTCATGTCCATCAACGACACGTAAATATTCATCTCTCAGGCGCCGCATACCCAGATCGGCCTTCAATATATCTCATGTTATAACCCCTCAAACGGTATCCTCCGGATAACCATCGGGTTCTATAGTATCATTGGTAGGTAGTGCTCCCTCCGCCAGGCTCATTGTCTAAGCCACAAAAACCATTTCTTGCTCCGGGGTACCATACCGTGTCGACTATGTGCCTGCAGATGGGGCCTACGGCGCCTCGAATCAGGTTTCTAACATAAGTCTCGGAACCGAGAAAACTCATGGTGGACGCACCGAAATATCAAATCAAGAGAAACCAGGTTTTCAAAACAATGCATACTTTCTTGAAATATCCCCACGGTTCTCAAATCAATAAATCACATGAAATCCGTATCTCAATTCGTAAATCCATGAAATATGATATATGTAACATAAAGCAGTAATATGAGCATATTAAGAGAAAACCGCTCTATTAAATAAATCCAGTTTTTCAATATATCATGCGGTTCCCAATTCTTCCAAAATAAAACGCAACATCATATAAAGGTGTACATGTAGCTCTAGCAAGATATGTGTATATACATGTAAGTATGTATGCATGATGCATTTCATATGCGTAATAGCACAAGAATCAACGTCTAAATGTCAATAGCAATACAATACCACATATGTATATGTGTATATACATGTCAATAATGATACGATACCAAATAGATTATGTGTAGCTATAACAAAGTATGTGTATATACATGTCAATAATGATACGATACCACATAGGTATACGTGTAGCTATAACAAACTATGCGTTTATACATATCAAGAATGATACGATACCACAAAGGTATACGCGTAGCTATAACAAAGTATGTGTATATACATGTCTAGAATGATACGATACCGCATAGGTATACATGTAGCTATAACAAAGTATGTGTATATACTGTTAGTTATATGTATGCCCTAGAGGCCATTACTGTACATACGATCTAAATTGTAGTGGATGCTTAGATATTTATAGGAAGGACTTTCTTCCTCGACATGATAGTATGCTAACTGGTTGCTCTTTATCTTAACATGTATGATGATTGTCTCTATATTACATGTTGATAAAGCCCTTAGGATTAGTACTTGACTACCAGGATTATGATGCAGATCATACTAATGGGGACTGTGTAGTCGCTAAGTACATCCTTCAAATGTTCTAAGTCGTGGGTGTATCGAGACAGGGCATCGATATACCAGAGAAGACTAGCGTATAGCCTCTCGACCCATGTAGATGGGTGATGGATGATCCAATATCCAATGGTGTTTGACATCGGAGATAGTATATGGGTGCTCAATGGAGACTGGGTACACTGGACGGACTTGCCGAGAACTCCCAAATGGTATTATAGTTAACGTCAGATGGCAGTTCTCTGGTGACACTGGTACAGGTTAGTCTGTAGACCCCAAGATCGTCATAGAGTCTTGTGTGATTCCCACTGTGCTTTGATTTCCACCATACCACGTTCAAGAGAACATGCAAAACGGGGGCTTTTGGGTACAGTGTAACACCTTAGGATGTGTTTAGTGACTATTTATATTTAAGTAATGGGTTTTTAATAAAAAGTTTACCAAATTGTGCATGTAAACTAGGGTTTTTAAATGAGTCATTACCATGATTAGTAACCATGGTGGGTTAATCATGGGGATTAAGTCTTTTGGGTTTTAATTAAGTTTAAATTAGTTAATTAATAGTTGCTTTAATTTGAATTTCCTTGGGGTGTTGACTTGGTGAGAGAGAGAGTGCATCATGGCTTAAGCCATGCTTGCAATTAATGAGGAGAGAGAGAGGAGGGGTTGACATTGGGGTGATGATTTTTCCTCTCATTTCTTTTTGTTCTTCTCTCAAACCTCACTCTCTCACACACACACGCACTTACCATCTCAGCAGCAGCTGAAGCAAGCACAGCAGCAGCCAGAAGCAGCAACAGCAGCAACAGAGAGCAGCAGCAGCAGCAACTGTGAGCAGCAACAGCATCAGTGAGCAGCAACAGCAGCACAACTTCAGCAGCAGCTCCTTCCCTCCACTTCTTCTTCTTCCTCCAGCTCCCTAGGGTCGAGTGCGGGGTATATTTCCTAAACTTACTCCCTAGTTTACTTGTTTAGTGTAATTTTGCTTCGGTTAGTGGTTATTGATGCGTTTTAGTGCGATATGCGGTATTTAGTGAGAACCTTGGTCAAGTGATGTGTGTTTTGGTTTCAGTAGGTTGATAGAGTGTTGTTAAGGACATTTTAACCCAGCTTAAACACCTATTGCACTAAAATACCACCAGATCCCTATTTGATGCAAATTCATCGTTTTTAAGCAAAATTTGAGTTTCTGAAAACTGCTATCGACCCGGTGACTTCAGAATAATTTTGAGAAGACTGCAGTATGTTGGTTAGGTGCTGAAACCCCAAGTAGAACCCGACCCCCAAATTCCGTACAGTGGCCGCCGAAATATTCGATCTGGCCGCAATTTGCGGCCAGATGGGGAGGGTTTGGGTTGGCGTTTGGTCCTATGGGTGTCTGCTGCTGTGTGGAGTTTTGTGATATACATATTTTTGTAAATTAAGTTCTGTATAAAAATATGGGACTAAATACCTATTTCTCGTATTTTAAACCTTCGCGACACGCGTGATACGTGTGTGGGTTTGGGGTTTCTGCGTATCGCGACGCGTCAGGGTAGTTTCTGGCGCGTGATCACACGTTTTAGCGTATCGCGCACACGCACGATTGGGTTACGACACGGGTCTCTAGGTTGACCCTAATATCATGTTTTTGTGAAATTGAGCTTATGTGTGATATTTGTTATGTGATTCTAGGTTCGCAGGCGAGTGAGACGGACGCTGCGAAGAAGGGTAAGCAAGTCATCGGCTACACTTAGCGCGAGACTTCGGTGAGTAGATTTAACATCTACGGGGATATCGCCCGCATGGCGTTATGCGTCAGTGCTGATAGGACCTTGTTATTATATGTTGCATTTACCTCATGGACTGTCATTGCATATTGCATTTCCTGCTCTATGTATGCTTAGAATTGATAAAACACCGCACTATTACTAACGGTTCATGTTGCACGAGCACTAATCTTCATGCTATATACACACCGTTAGTAATTGCCATGACACACTCACTGTAGAACTGCCATGATTATATTGATGTAGTTCATTTCATATATGATTCGATATGACTTTCATGGAAATTAGGAGCCGCATGATATCTTTAAAAACGGAAACTAATTTTAAAAGAGGTTTTTCCCTTATACCTATAACATGGATTGATGTACATAGCACATCGCATTGGATTTACTTCTTGGTGTTGGATTTTCATGTGATTTCTGGTTTTGAGGACCGTGGGATTTTTAAGAAAAGATGCACTATTTGAAAACCCGTTTCCTCGTGATATGATATTTTGGTGTGTCCACCACGCGTTTTCTCGGTGCTGAGACGTGTGCTTGAAACCCGATTCGAGGAGTTGGATGATCCGTTTGCGGGTTCGTGGTGGACCCGGTATGGTTCCCCGGGGCGAGAAATGTTTTTCGTGGAGTAGACGATGAGCCTGGCAGGATGGCGAGTACCTACCGGTGATTGGTTGGACCTGGCGGTTATCCGGAGGATACTGACCAGAGTCGAGAGATGGATGCGGGATGATCCGTACTGCCGGGGCCGAGGGCCGATACCGCAGACGGAGCCCGTGGGCTGATCCGGACTGACGGAGCCCGTGGGCTGATCCGGACTGACGGAGCCCGATATATGAGGATTTGCGTGTCGATGCTGGACACGAGTATTTTATGATATTTTGGGTGCCGATGTTGGGTACTCGTGATTTCTCAGAGATATACAGGATTTGAGGGCCGATGGGTGTGCCAGCGCCTGAGTTATTTGGGATTTGGGTGCAGTTGTGTGCACCGATTGTTTTCCACGTTGATATTCCGTGTAGATGTTGTTTATCCCATGCTCAGCATTGATTACCATATATCTCATCCTGTAGTTATTTTACATGACAGAGCATCTGCATGATTATTGCACATACTCCTTATCACGCATTGATATCATCTGCTGGCATTTGTTAGAGTAGCGCAGTACGTGGATGCTCGCGACTAACTTTATATGTTATCTCTATTCACGAGTTGGCAACTCACCCCCGTTGTGCCACAGTATTTGCAGGTGGCCCTCAGCATAGTCGCGGCAGGCTGTCTTTTGCATCTTTTGGCTACAGATACCACTACAGTTGCGGCGAGAGCTGTTTTGCATTTAGGTGGGTTGTGGTATCTGATTACTTTTATTGTATCCCTTTTTGTATCTAGTACTCTCCATCTTCCATTTATGTACTGGACTTAGATACTGTGTGAGGACGATGATGTATATTTTGTATTCTGGTGTCGAGCTCGTGGGAGCCGACTGTTTTTATATGCAGTTTATATTCTGTGATGTTTACTTATTGCTCATTCTTCGCTACGGCGTCGTATATTACTCTTGTGATGATGGTTTCCGCCGTTGGGCGTGATTGCTCCCGTTTAGGAATGTTTTGTTTCATTATATCTCATTTTTACTCATATCCTTTTTTATACCTGGTCTCGGGGCTACTTTTACAAAGGAAATGTGGCCAAAATTATTTAAATGATTAAGTAACTTTAAAAGAACTTATTGAATTATTTAAGGTTTTCTAAATGTTTTCACTAAATGTTTTCAACACTCACTATTTTTAAATGGTTTTGATTTCTGGGTTCGGCTTACTTAGTCGCGTTACGCCTGTAGACGTAGCGTGGTTAAGTGCCGGTCACGAGTCGAAATATTCGGGTCATGACAAAGTTGGTATCAGAGCGTAGGTTTTACCTTCGGAGTGTAGGATGACCCTGGTATGATGGAGTAGGTAGCTGCAGCAGGGTAGCGTAGCGTGTGTATGTTCCGCGGCATACTCACGACACGGTACTCCGCCTTAGCGACCGTAGGACTTATTGATTTAATTCCTTCTTGAGTATATATATATTCTAGTGATTCGATTTCCGTATTCTTATCGAATCCTAATTTCCTTTCAGCCATTATGCCGCCAAAGACTACGAGGGCGCAGAGAGCGGCCGCGAGGGCCGAGATTCGAGTTGACTCGTCCGAGACGAGGACTGATCCGGGCAGTACACCGGTTGTGCCCGAGCAGGCTGTTCCTGCCGTGACAGATCAGATCACCACGCTAGGGGCTGGTGTGCAGGAGATACGCCAGACGGTGGGATCCAGCATGCAGGAGATGCGCCAGATGATAGGATCACTAGTCGAGACTGTAGGGTTCCTAGGCACTCTAATGAAGTCTCACAAGGCATCAACCATGCCAATTTCAAAAATTATGGGTGCCGAGAAACCCTAATACGGATCGTTGACTAGAAGTTCAGGCGAAAAGATAATCTAGTTAACTACTTAACTAAAAGTTAGATGCTACAACCTTTGTAGATCCGGTTCTCCACATCCTTAGCTCCACGTGGGTGTCCTCTCGCTGTCCATCATGAATCACGAACTCAATCGTCGGCTTCATCGGAGAAACGGGCGAGCTAGGTCGTCGGCTTCGTGTCAAAGACGATCTACGTCGAGGCATCACAAGTTCAAGCTCCGACTTCACAAAGTTGTGAAACTTGTGAAGAAAACACCCAAAACAACTTGGCAAAAGGTAGAGGGTGAAGAAATAGGAGGTGGGTTCACTTTAGAATTGGATTTCACTCACTTTTGCTCAAGTTGCCATTGATGGCATCTAGTTTTCTTTCTTGAAGAAGAAGGAGAAGATGAAGCTAGAATATGATAAGTCTTGAAAATAAAATGAAAAATAAATCAATACTTATCATAAGCTAACCATAGTTGAGTGTAGACAATAAACCATGGTAACTTGGATGGGTTAGGGTTAAGCATGAAGACAAGAATGGTTAAGAAGTCAAAGCTTCATGAAGCTTCAATAAGAAACAAAGAAAGCCACCATTCTCATCTTTATCCTTTCCAAATAAATAAATAAACAAATAAATAAATAAATGGATATGCAAAACCCTAATTATCAAATTAATCATGGTTTAATTCTATACACTTAACTAAATGATCAAGTATCATCAAACATGATACAAATATGTGCACAAAAGTATATCACATATACTTCTTGCACATCAAGTGAGAAAATCCATATAAAGTGAACTAATACTAGCTAATGCAAAGTAATATATCAAATATATAATTATACATTAAATCATTAAATCAACATTTGATTCAATGATCCGGTCATGTCGCACATAACCGACTAGAATCCAATGTATCGATTTATCGAATCAATGATTCGATAACTAGGTCATATCGAATATAACCAATCGAAACATATATCGCGAGAATGAAATGCGGTATCACATACACGCATTATTCTCGGTGCTGCACATATCTCATATGCGCTCCTATTTCGTTTCGCTTGAGCCAGGAAACCTCTGTGTAGGACTCTAAAGACTCGTCAATACGCCGGTAGCAGATGATGATCATATCAAGCACCCACAAGCCGCAAGCGGTCTGCTAAACGTAACGGCCATCCGGGTATTGAGCGATCAGAAGATCGACGAGCTAGCCCGCTCATACTCCTGTGAATCCAACCAGTAACACTTACCGTACAGTCCGGTCTGTTCGTCTGATATGTCGCATATCAAGTCTAGGGGTGGTATACGTCAGACCCCAATAACCGATAAGTCGTGCCGATGTGAGGCTCATAACGGGTCGAGAAACTACAGGTAACACTTACCAGCAAATCTCTGATCAGCCCTGGCCAGGGACTTCCCTGTTACGGCTAATCGAGCACTGCGCAACATCAACCCCCAATACCGGGAGAGACGAAACCCCTCCTATCGCTCATTGCCTCCATGTGACTCGGGACTGTACCCAAAGACCACCGTTTTGCATGCCCTCATGGACGTGGTAAGGTGGAGATCAAAGCACAGTGGGAATCACACAAGACTCTATGACGATCTCGGGTCTACAGACTAACCTGTACAAGTGTCACCTGAGAACTGCCATCTGACGTGAGGTATAATACCATCTGGGAGTTCTCGGCGAGTCCGTCCAGTGTACCCAGTCTCCACTGAGCACCCGTATACCATCTCTGATGTCAAACACCAATGGATATGGGATCATCCATCGCCCATCTCATGGGTCGAGAAGCGTATACGCTAGTCTACTCTTGTATATCGATGCCCCGTCTCGATACACCCACGACTAAGGACCTTGAAGGATGTACTTATGGACTACCATGTCCCCACTAGTATGATCTGCATCATAGTCCAGGTAGTCAAGTACACATCCTAAGGGCTTTACCAACATGTAACCATAAGACAGTTTAAAGAGACTAGTATACATGTTAAGATAAAGAGTAACCAGATAGCATACTATCATATCGAGCAAGAAAGTCATCTCTATATATGTCCAAGCATCCAATATAATATACATCATCTGTATAATACTGGCCTCTAGGGCATACATACAACTAACAATCTCCCACTTGCACTAGGGCCAGTTGCTGTAGTATCGCATACCGAGCATCTCGAAGAGTCTCTCAAACTGTATCTGGGGAATGGCCTTCGTGAGTGGATCCGCCGTGTTGTTCTTCGTGTCAACCCTCCTGACCTCGATCTCCCGGCGATCAACTATCTCCCGGATCAGGTGATACCGCCTCAGAATATGCCTGGATCACTGATGGGACCTAGGTTCCTTGGCCAAAGCCACCGCTCCATTGTTATCGCAATACAAAGGTATTGGATGCTCAATGGATGGAACCATTCCAAGTTCAGTAATGAGCTTCTTGATCCAGACAGCCTCTTTGGCAGCATCGTTGGCAGCGATGTATTCAGTCTCCATCGTCGAGTCTGCCACGGTTTCCTGCTTGGAACTCTTCCAGCTAACCGCCCCTCCGTAAAGGGTAAAGACAAAGCCCGACTGCGACTTAGAGTCGTCCTTATCACTCTGGAAGCTCGAATCGGTAAAGGACTCCACTTGGAGTTCTCCTTTACCATACACCAAGAGCATCTCTTTAGTCCTTCGTAAGTACTTGAGAATGCTCTTCACAGCTGTCCAGTGACTCTCTCCAGGATCAGCTTGATACCTGCTCACTATACTTAGTGAGTATGCTACATCGGGTCTGGTACATAGCATCGCATACATGATAGAGCCTACAGCCGAAGCATAGGGTATTACTTGCATGCGAGCTCTCTCCAAATCAGTCTTGGGAGACATCTCTTTGGAGAGAGTGACTCCAGAGATCGTGGGCAAGTTCCCACGCTTGGATTCTTCCATACTAAACCTCTTTAGTATGGTGTCAATGTACCTGGATTGGGACAATCCCAATATCCGTTTGGATCTATCTCTATAGATCCTGATTCCCAATATGCAGAAGGCATCACCAAGATCTTTCATTGAGAATCTTTGTGATAAGAAGAGCTTGACCGCTTGCAGCATAGGAATATCATTTCTTATCAAGAGTATGTCGTCCACGTACAATACGAGGAAGACAACCTTACTCTCTGCTACCTTCTTGTAGATACATGGTTCATCTGGGTTTTTGACGAAATCAAACTCTTTGATAACGACGTCAAAGCAGATGTTCCAACTCCGCGATGCTTGCTTTAATCTATAAATAGATTTAAGCAGCTTGCACACCTTCCCGCTGCTCCCACTGTCTACGAAGCCCTCTGGCTGAGTCATATACACGCACTCTTCTAAATCACCGTTTAGAAAGGCGGTCTTAACATCCATTTGCCAGATTTCGTAATCATGATATGCAGCGATGGCAAGCATGATCCAGATGGATTTAAGCATAGCCACTGGAGAAAAGGTTTCGTCATAGTCCACACCTGGTCTTTGGCGAAAACCTTTTGCAACAAGTCTAACTTTGAAAGTCTCCACTTTCCCATCTACACCAAGTTTCTTCTTGAAGATCCACTTGCTCCCAATGGGTTTTACCCCTTCAGGAGCAACTTCCAAAGTCCATACTTTGTTGGTGTACATGGATTCCATCTCAGACCGCATAGCATCCAGCCATTTCACTGAGTCCCTACTCGTGATGGCCTGCTCGAAGCTAGTTGGGTCATCATCCTCCATGATGCAATCCTCGCTTCCACCGTCAATGAGAAAACCGTAGTATCTCTCATGTGGACGAGATACCCTACTAGATCGGCGGAGAGGCTGGGGTTCGTCGAGTTCTACTGAATCCTCTGGTTCTACCAAGTCTTCTGTTGCAGTTTGTGTTGCTGGAACCTCTTCCAGTTCTACCTCAATGACACTAATCTGTTTCATAAGAAAACCTTTTTCTAAGAAAGTGGCATGTCGAGAAACAAACACCTTTTGTTCCTCGGGGTGGTAGAAGATATACCCTTGTGAATTTTTGGGATATCCTACAAACTTACATAAGACAGATCTTTCCTCGAGTTTGTCCGGATTTTGTCTTTTGACATAGGCTGGACAACCCCATATCTTAACATACTTAAGAGATGGTCTCTTCCCTTTCCATATCTCATATGGAGTGGCAGGCACTGATTTGGTAGGAACCATATTCAATAGGTGTATGGCTGTCTCAAGCGCATACCCCCAGAAGGAAATAGGTAACTCAGCTGTACTCATCATTGAACGCACCATATCTAATAGGGTGCGATTCCTTCGTTCCGATACACCGTTGTGCTGTGGTGTATAAGGTGGAGTAAGCTGAGAGAGAATCCCATTCTCTTTTAGATAATCTTGGAACTCATTGCTCAAGTATTCTCCTCCTCGATCAGATCGAAGGATCTTAATACTTTTGCCCGTTTGGTTCTCTACTTCGTCCCTATATTCTCTGAATTTCTCAAAAGCATCAGACTTGTGTTTCAATAGGAACACATGCCCGTATCTAGAGAGATCGTCAGTGAATGTAATGAAGTAGGAAGAACTGTTCCTGGCAAGGGTAGACATGGGACCGCATACATCACTATGTACCAGTCCTAAGAGTTCAGTAACTCTTTCTCCGTGTCCACTAAACGGAGCTTTGGTCATTTTTCCTTTGAGACATGAATGGCAAGTATCATAAGATGATAATTCGAACGGATTCAAATAAACATCCTTATGTAACTTAGCCAGTCGTGTCGCATTGATATGACCAAGTCTACAATGCCACAAGAAGGATTCGTTCATTTCTGAATTTTTCCTCTTGTGTGTGTTTTGTATATTGAGGACTGTATTTTGATTTAGAATGAATATGCCATTATGTAGCGAGCCTGATGCAATCAACTTTTGATCTAGGAATATGTTCATAACATTTTCCTTTACTACAAAATTATATCCTTCTTTACTCAATAAAGAAATTGATATAATGTTGCACATCATGTTTGGTATATAATAGCACTCATTCAGAATTATTGTATCACCACTTGGTAATACAAGGTGATATTCACCAACTGCTTTGGCTGCAACATTTGCACCGTTCCCTACTTGAACGGAATGATCACCTTTTCCCAGTTCTCTACCTTTTCGCAGCCCATGTAACATCTTACATATGTGGGATCCTGATCCGGTATCTAATACCCAGGACGTAGGGTGAACTGAGAAACAGTTCTCAATGACAAACACACCCGAAGATGATGCATCAACATGCATGTTCTCCGTTTGGGCGGTGTGAGAATCCAGATATTCTCCTGTTTCCTGTTCATTCTTATAACACTTATAAGATAGAACGGGTCCAACGTTCCCCTGCACAGTATAACATGCGGGTTCGGTCAATACATCCATATTATTATCTTCATTAGGGAATGAAATGGTCGCTACCTGGAGAGAGAGAGAAGAAAACACTTTAGCGTATGCTCGTGCAAGATCAGATTGGTTATTATCTTATCTAATCAGGATGGCTCCCACTGCTTTTCATCAAATCTTCCTTCAAACCCTAAAAGGAAAGACTAGCCGGGATTAATTACACACTACAAGTTCGCCAATCTTTCAGCCAGGCCAGTGTCGGTACTTTGAGGGAGGTCCCCCGTGCTTTCGCACGAACCTAATTAATGTAAAACTCGTTTTCCCAGAGGCGTAACCTCGCTAACACCTTTCTAGACACCTACTTGATCGGCTAATTGCAATGTGTAAAACTCTCCCAGGAGTAACTCTTACTCGCAGTGGGTATCGGGATCCAACTATCTCATAGAAGGTATGCAATCTCATTGCAAATTTCAACACTTGAAATTCCCGATAATATTTTACCCCTAGTGTTCTATGACCTTGACGAATGCCAAACAACCCATAGTCCACTAGTCAAGTTCAACCCGTACATTTCTTGATTGAATTAAACCCACCCGCACGACCCTTGACGAATGCCAAACAACGCCGTACGAATACCCTAATCCAATCTGCATCATATGCATAAGCAGATAAATACTAGTTAGCTACCGTACACTACGCCTTGACGAATGCCAAACTACCGTAGCACGAATACTAAGTAGTACTTATCTGAAATGACGGAGGGCTATACAGGTTTTCAGAAAACCATGAGCGTAATGAACTTGATATCGTTGTAGAATCAAATGAAGTTTTGAAATGGAGTGATATTGAGGCTTTTCTAGTTTTGCTAAAGGGGTCACTCCCGGTGAAGGGATCGTCGGCCCTTTCCTCGTCGAATGAGGTGCGGGATATATCATATATATCACTGTGCAAAGCAAAAACTCTTAAAAGCAATCAAAGCCAAACCGAGTGTGTAGCATCTGCCAGTTACTGCTAAAGGAGTCACTCCCGGTGAAGGGATCTCGGTCCTTTCCTCATCGAATAAGGTGCAGGGTATATCATATATACCGCTTTGCAAAGCAAGAACTGTAGCTACCTGTTTTGTTTAAAATTTGATTCTACAACATCTTAGGTTTATTTTCTTTCATTAATCTCATTAATGAAGTCCCATCATTTAAGTACCTAAACATCACAGATAAATACGACGTACACTTATGCCATCCGCATTCGCCTGGATGTCCCCTCGTGCACCGTTAGGTTAGGTAACTAACGACAGAGCAGGGCAGGGCTAGCGCGGGTGTAAAACATAAGTAACGTCTATATAATATATCATATATACTATATAATGTATCTATCAAAGAACATCACATGATCGCATCACATATATCGCAGCAGAAGAAACATATGAAACATTGGATATACTAGGACGTCCGTGTTTTCAATATGAGCCAGTATAAAACACGGATTCCACGGTCGTGATGAATAGCCAATCCCACACCCCTAGACCCCTACGAGAGCGGCAAGCAACCCTACCAATTCTAGGGTTAGAAGACCCGGACTCGACTCCTCGAGTTGGTCTCCCACTGAACCCCAGAACCCGGTTACTTGTGCTCCCCTCCTTGGGTCTATCCTAATGCTGAAAAGTAAATAATATACAAAAGGTAACAACTTCCGCTACCTGGAAGTGCCCCAAATAAAAGAATATTACATACAAGTTTTTACATGAATGAAAATGAAAAACACTCATCTCACATAAAAACCCCCGGCTATTCAAACACGACGATCCAATATAACATATCCAGCAACATATAACATCACATGTCATCAACGTAAGTAAATATGCGCATCCCAATTGTCGTTGACATATAGCAACGAAACCGGCGATATCACATATTACACTTACGGTAACAGAAAAGAAAGTGTAAAACTACAACAGTTGGAATCCGCAAGCTCTTTAGACATCGCATGCCTAATCAAATGAAATACTTAGACATCACATGCCTAACAGTTATAAACCACGCATTTTAGTCTCATTATCGAAAACTCTTTTCAATATCAAGTGAAACTAAACCGCTAGATTTATAACATTCATTCAGTTATCTCATAACTTTTGTGAATTCCAATTATTGTATCCAATTCCGGATAAATAGAATATATCAAACTTTCCGATCGAACATTCGAACAACCAAGTTTTCCCGATACCGATCAACATATGAAATAAGTTCAAAGACATTCACTTCATGCCTCAGTACCAACGGTCCAGCCGTAGAAGTGTCAAGCCAACGCCTCACATGTGGCACGCCGTACTGCCCCAAACCCGAAGGTTCAAAGGGCAGTTCAAGACGGTCACATAATCGAGTTAAGGTTTGTTGTCTTCTAGAGGGACCATCGCGTTACTTGCACTACTCAGAACGTCTTTAAACCACAGAAAAATCCAACACTTGGAATTTTTCCGGCAAGGGAAAACTTGGGTATTTATATCCGTATCCAACTTTTTAACATATTCTAAAGTTATCCGGAAAAACACTTTGACAAGGTTTGATAATCCGATCGAATCGTCGATTCCCAATTCAACCCCAGAGCACTCAACCCTTGAGTCAATTTAAAAATTCCCAGAAAACTCAGCATAATTTATCAGGAATTACTGTGCAAAAAATTAGGGCTGACGTCACCATAGAGCCGCGGAACCGCCGCAGAAGCCATACTTCGGCCGCGGTTCCGCCGCACAGTGTACTGTTCATTGGAAACAAATTGCACCGTAATTCTTAGAATTCTTTGCTGAATTTTTTAAGCATTTTTAATATGGAAAAATCCCAGATTTTAGAAAAAGTCCAGAGAGCTCATGGGTTTTAGGGTTTCGGGTTCGTTCGGACTTCAAACTCCGTCTAGACTTCGCCTAAGGCTCTAGCTAGGCTCTGATACCACGGTAGGGTTCCTAGGCACTCTAATGAAGTCTCACAAGGCATCAACTATGCCAATTTCAAAAATTATAGGTGCCGAGAAACCCTAATACGGATCGTTGACTAGAAGTTTAGGCGAAAAGATAATCTAGTTAACTACTTAACTAAAAGTTAGATGCTACAACCTTTGTAGATCCGGTTCTCCACTTCCTTAGCTCCACGTGGGTGTCCTCTAGCTGTCCATCATGAATCCCGAACTCAATCGTCGGCTTCATCGGAGAAACGGGCGAGCTAGGTTGTCGGCTTCGTGTCAAAGACGATCTACGTCGAGGCATCACAAGTTCAAGCTCCGACTTCACAAAGTTGTGAAACTTGTGAAGAAAACACCCAAAACAACTTGGCAAGAGGTAGAGGGTGAAGAAATAGGAGGTGGGTTCACTTTAGAATTGGATTTCACTCGCTTTTGCTCAAGTTGCCATTGATGGCATCTAGTTTTCTTTCTTGAAGAAGAAGGAGAAGATGAAGCTAGAATATGATAAGTCTTGAAAATAAAATGAAAAATAAATCAATACTTATCATAAGCTAACCATAGTTGAGTGTAGAGAATAAACCATAGTAACTTGGATGGGTTAGGGTTAAGCATGAAGACAAGAATGGTTAAGAAGTCAAAGCTTCATGAAGCTTCAATAAGAAACAAAGAAAGCCACCATTCTCATCTTTATCCTTTCTAAATAAATAAATAAACAAATAAATAAATAACTGGATATGCAAAACCCTAATCATCAAATTAATCATGGTTTAATTCTATACACTTAACTAAATGATCAAGTATCATCAAACATGATACAAATATGTGCACAAAAGTATATCACATATACTTCTTGCACATCAAGTAAGAAAATCCATATAAAGTGAACTAATACTAGCTAATGCAAAGTAATATATCAAATATATAATTATACATTAAATCATTAAATCAACATTTGATTCAATGATCCGGTCATGTCGCACATAACCGACTAGAATCCAATGTATCGATTTATCGAATCAATGATTCGATAACCAGGTCATATCGAATATAACCAATCGAAACATATATCGCGAGAATGAAATGCGGTATCACATACACGCATTATTCTCGGTCCTGCACATATCTCATATGCGCTCCTATTTCGTTTCGCTTGAGCCAAGAAACCTCTGTGTAGGACTCTAAAGACTCGTCAATACGCCGGTAGCAGATGATGATCATATCAAGCACCCACAAGCCGCAAGCGGTCTGCTAAACGTAACGGCCATCTGGGTATTAAGCGATCAGAAGATCGACGAGCTAGCCCGCTCATACTCCTATGAATCCAACCAGTAACACTTACCGTACAGTCCGGTCTGTTCGTCTGATATGTCGCATATCAAGTCTAGGGGTGGTATACGTCAGACCCCAATAACCGATAAGTCGTGCCGATGTGAGGCTTATAACGGGTCGAGAAACTACTGGTAACACTTACCAGCAAATCTCTGATCAGCCCTGGCCAGGGACTTCCCTGTTACGGCCAATCGAGCACTGCGCAACATCAACCCCCAATACCGGGAGAGACGAAACCCCTCCTATCGCTCATTGCCTCCATGTGACTCGGGACTGTACCCAAAGACCACCGTTTTGCACGCCCTCATGGACGTGGTAAGGTGGAGATCAAAGCACAGTGGGAATCACACAAGACTCTATGACGATCTCGGGTCTACAGACTAACCTGTACAAGTGTCACCTGAGAACTGCCATCTGACGTGAGGTATAATACCATCTGGGAGTTCTCGGCGAGTCCGTCCAGTGTACCCAGTCTCCACTGAGCACCCGTATACCATCTCTGATGTCAAACACCAATGGATATGGGATCATCCATCGCCCATCTCATGGGTCGAGAAGCGTATACGCTAGTCTACTCTGGTATATCGATGCCCCTTCTCGATACACCCACGACTAGGGACCTTGAAGGATGTACTTATGGACTACCATGTCCCCACTAGTATGATCTGCATCATAGTCCAGGTAGTCAAGTACACATCCTAAGGGCTTTACCAACATGTAACCATAAGACAGTTTAAAGAGACTAGTATACATGTTAAGATAAAGAGTAACCAGATAGCATACTATCATATCGAGCAAGAAAGTCATCTCTATATATGTCCAAGCATCCAATATAATATACATCATCTGTACAATACTGGCCTCTAGGGCATACGTACAACTAACAGAGACGCTTCGAGCACAGCGACCAGAGGTAGCTCCACCGGTTCCAGAGACCGCGATGGTACCTACCGCACAGCCAGTTGCCCCTGCAGCCACGGAGGTGATTACAGTATCGCTGTCAGAGTTCATGAGGCTGAAGCCTCCGGTCTTCACAGGCACCGATACAGCCGATGACCCACAGTCTTTCATTGACAGGATGGCCCGGATATGCCGTTCCCTCAGATGCGCAGATGCGAGATGGGTTGAGTTCGCGAGCTTTCGCCTGGAAGGTCTTGCGCAGAAGTGGTGTGATTCAGTTGAGAAGGGCAGAGCAGCAGGTCTTCCTCCTATGACCTGGACGGAGTTCGTGACAGTATTCCTAGCCCGTTTCCTTCCCCAGAGTGTTAGGGATGCCCGAGCACGCAGATTTGAGTACTTGCGCCATACGCCAGGGATGACAGTGGCAGAGTATGACGTGCTGTTTACAGAGCTAGCGGCTTATGCCCCGTATTTAGTGGCTACCGAGGAGTTGCGAGTCAAGAGATTTGTTCGAGGCTTGCTTACACGACTATTTCTTGCGATCAGCGCGCAGCACTACGAGACCTATGCAGCAGCTGTAGACGCAGCCCTATTAGTCGAGGAGCCCCTTGCTGAGACTTCGGTAGTTCCAGAGCCGAAGAGAGTTCGTACTAGTATGTCCGCACGGAGGCAGTCATTCAGACGCCGCGACAGGTATCGTTCTGGTACGAGGAGTAGCAAAGATTCGGGACGAGACCAGATGTTTAGTTCGTATCCCCAGGAGAGTCATCAGTCGTCGCGGGGTTGCTTTAGATGCGGCAGTCTACTTCACCTCGTTAGAGATTGTCCTGAGATACATCGGAGGGAGGCGGCAGCACCGCATGTTACCTTACCACCTTCACCACCCTAGAGGGCGTTGCTCGTTGTACGTACCGTTGCTCCGCGCCAGAGTCATACACAGAGAGTTCGTGGGCATGGAGGAGTTGCTCAGAGAGGATGGGATGACCGAGGCAGAGGGCAGGCAGTCGCAGGTGGAGGACAGGCGCGGGTTTTTACTTTGACGCATCAGGACGCGCAGGCGTCTAATGCGGTGGTTTTAGGTATCCTTCCAGTATGTTCAGTAGATGCACACGTTTTGTTCGATCCCGGATCCACGCACTCGTACGTATCCACACACTTTGTGCCGAGTTTGGGTAGAGAGTCCGGTTTGCATGATCAGCCACTTGTTGTGACCACTCCTGTGGGAGAGTCGTTTGTTGCTAGGCATGTGTTCCGGTCCTGCACCGTCTGTATTGGCGAGAGAGAGTTGCCTATCGACTTGATCCTTCTGGAGATGTTGGACATCGACGTTCTTTTGGGCATGGATTGGAAAGCCACGTGCTATGCTTCTGTGGACTGCCGTGAGAAGACAGTTAGATTTTGTTTTCCTGGCGAGTCGGTTTTTGTTGTGTTGGGGGACCGTGGTGCCGCCCCTCACAGTGTGATTTCTTCTTTTCGCGCTGGAGAGCTTTTGAGGAAGGGATGTCAAGGATTTCTCGCCTATGTTTGCGATGCTAGTGCTACACAGGTTCCATTTGATCAGGTTCCGGTTGTTAGCGAGTTCCCTGATGTGTTCCCTGACGAGCTTCCTGGGCTACCGCCCGAGCGCGGCATTTCTTTCTGTATTGATTTGGTTCCTGGCACGGGGCCTATTTCCATACCGCCTTATCGGATGGCCCCGGCGGAACTTAGAGAATTGAAGGGTCAGTTTCAAGATTTGCTGGATAAGGGACTTATTCGACCCAGTGTTTCTCCTTGGGGTGCTCCAGTCCTGTTCGTTAAGAAGAAGGATGGCAGTTTGCATCTGTGTATCGACTACCGCCAGCTGAACAGGGTGACAGTGCGGAACATATATCCTTTGCCGCGCATCGACGATTTGTTCGACCAGCTTCAGGGTGCAGGGTACTTTTTGAGGATCGATTTACGATCGGGCTATCATCAGCTGCGGGTTCGACAGGAGGACATTCCCAGGACAGCTTTCCGTACGCGCTACGACCATTATGAGTTTTTGGTGATGTCGTTCGGACTCACCAATGCGCCAGCAGCATTCATGGACTTGATGAACCGTATTTTCCGGCCATATTTGGATCTGTTCATTATAGTGTTCATTGACGATATCTTGGTGTATTCCCGGAGTAGTGAGGAGCACGAGCAGCACCTGCGGATTACACTACAGACTTTGAGGGAGCACCAGCTTTATGCGAAATTCTCCAAGTGTGCTTTCTGGCTGGACAGCGTAGACTTCTTGGGGCATGTGATTTCACGAGACGGTATATGTGTGGACCCGAGGAAGATCGAGGCCGTGCAGCGTTGGCCCAGACCCACATCGGTTACGGAGAATCACAGCTTTTTGGGGTTGGCCGGTTACTACAGGCGATTTGTGCAGGACTTCTCCAGTATTGCTACACCTTTGACCGGGTTGACCCGGAAGGGAGTCCCTTTCGATTGGACGGAGGAGTGCGAGCACAGTTTTCAGCAGCTACGGACTCGGCTGACGACGGTACCAGTATTATCATTACCTTCAGGCTCAGGCGGGTTTGTGGTCTTTTGTGATGCTTCTCGAGTGGGGCTAGGGTGCGTTTTGATGCAGTATGACAGAGTGATCGCGTATGCTTCACAACAATTGAAGAAACATGAACAGAACTACCCCACTCATGACTTGGAGATGGCTGCAGTGGTCTTTGCACTTAAGATTTGGCGACATTACCTTTACAGCGAGTCGTGCCAGATATTCACGGATCACAAGAGTCTAAAATATATATTTCAGTAGCGGGACCTGAACCTTAGACAGCGCCGATGGATGGAGTTAGTGAAGGATTACGACTGCGAGATCTTGTATCACCCGGGCAAGGCAAATGTGGTGGCGGATGCTTTGAGCAGGAGGCCCGGGGGTAGTCTATCTTGTTTGAGCGCAGTACAGGGGCAGTCGTCGGCAGATTGGCAGATATTATGCGACAGCCGAGTACAGTTCGAGTTCACGCCGATTAGAGGACAGATCGCGCATGTTCGTGCACGCCCACAGTTACTTGACCGCATACATGAGGCACAGCGCAGTAATGACCGATGTTCAGAGATCATGGCACAAACTGGACAGGGCAGATTTTCCGAGTTCGAGATCGATGATCAGGAGGTACTACGATTTGGGACTAGACTGTGCATACCAGATGCTGAGGGACTGCGGCGCGAGATTCTTGAGGAGGCACATCGATCGGTATATAGTGTCCATCCCGGTTCCACCAAGATGTATCATGACATGAGAGGTGTTTACTGGTGGGACGGAATGAAGAGAGATATCGCAGATTTTGTGTCGAGATGCCTGACTTGTCAACAAGGCAAGCTGAGCACCAGAGGCCCGCGGGAGAGCTACAGCCGTTACCCATTCCGGAGTGGAAATGGGAGAAGATTTCGATGGATTTCGTTGTGGGTCTACCCAGGACTAGACGAGGGTACGACTCCATTTGGGTGATCGTAGATCGTTTGACGAAAGCGGCTCACTTCCTGCTAGTGAAGACGACTTTCGGATTTGCTCAGTACGCCCAGATTTACATTGACGAGATAGTACGACTGCACGGAGTCCCGACGTGTATTGTGTCCGACAGAGGCACCCAGTTTACCAGCCGATTATAGCAGAGGCTTCAGGAGGCTTTGGGCACTCGCTTGAGTTTCAGCACAGCTTTTCATCCGCAGACCGACGGACAGTCAGAGCGGACTATTCAGACTCTCGAGGACATGCTCAGAGCTTGTGTATTAGATTTCTGAGGTAGCTGGGATCATCATTTGCCCTTAGTAGAGTTCTCCTACAATAAAAGCTACCAGGAGACCATTCAGATGGCACCATTTGAGGCTCTTTATGGGAGGAGATGCAGATCGCCCGCCTGTTGGACAGAGCTCAGTAAGAGCAGTATCTTAGGGCCACAGATTGTTGAGGAGACGACCGCGAAGATCCAGTTTATTCGCGATAGGATGAGAGCAGCCCAGAGTAGGCAGAGATCTTATGCGGACCGTCGGTGACGCAGACTTGAGTTTTCTGTTGGTGATCATGTTTTCTTGAGGGTCTCCCTTATGAAAGGTGTGATGAGGTTTGGGAAGAAGGGGAAGCTCAGTCCCAGATATGTGGTCGCCTTCGAGATCCTCGAGCGTGTTGGTGCAGTTGCGTACAGGTTAACCCTTCCGCCCAGTTTTCCAGATGTGCACCCCGTATTTCACGTATCGATGCTCCGTAGATATCTTCATAATCCCTCGCATGCGATTCAGCATCCGACGATCCAGCTTGAGCGCGACCTTTCCTATACAGAGCAGCCGGTGATGATCTTGGATCGACATGTGAAGAAATTGAGATCAAAGGACATTCCATCAGTCAAGGTACTTTGGCGTGGTCAGGGCTGTAAGGAGGTCACTTGGGAGGCCGAAAGCGAGATGAAGAAGAAGTATCCCCATCTTTTCGAAGGTACGTGTAGTTAGATTTTGAAATTCGGGGACGAATTTCTTTAAGGAGGAGAGATTGTAACACCTTAGGATGTGTTTAGTGAATATTTATATTTAAGTAATGGGTTTTTAATAAAAAGTTTACCAAATTGTGTTTCAAATATTTTTCCTAATTTAATAAATATTTTTCTAAAATTTTCCTAGGCTTGCACACACATGTGCATGTAAACTAGGGTTTTTAAATGAGTTATTACCATGATTAGTAACCATGGTGGGTTAATCATGGGGATTAAGTCTTTTGGGTTTTAATTAAGTTTAAATTAGTTAATTAATAGTTGCTTTAATTTGAATTTCCTTGGGGTGTTGACTTGGTGAGAGAGAGAGAGAGTGCATCATGGCTTAAGCCATGCTTGCAATTAATGAGGAGAGAGAGAGGAGGGGTTGACATTGGGGTGATGATTTTTCCTCTCATTTCTTTTTGTTCTTCTCTCAAACCTCACTCTCTCACACACACATACACACTTACCATCTCAGCAGCAGCTGAAGCAAGCACAGCAGCAGCCAGAAGCAGCACCAGCAGCAACAGAGAGTAGCAGCAGCAGCAACTGTGAGAAGCAACAGCATCAGTGAGCAGCAACAGCAGCACAACTTCAGCAGCAGCTCCTTCCCTCCACTTCTTCTTCTTCCTCCAGCTCCCTAGGGTCGTGTGTGGGGTATATTTCCGAAACTTACTCCCTAGTTTACTTGTTTAGTGTAGTTTTGCTTCGGTTAGTGGTTATTGATGCGTTTTAGTGCGATATGAGGTGTTTAGTGAGAACCTTGGCCAAGTGATGTGTGTTTTGGTTTCAGTAGGTTGATAGAGTGTTGTTAAGGCCATTTTAACCCAGCTTAAACACCTATTGCACTAAAATACCACAAGATCCCTATTTGATGCAAATTCATCGTTTTTAAGCAAAATTTGAGTTTCTGAAAACTGCTATCGACCCGGTGAGTTCAGAATAATTTTGAGAAGACTGCAGTATGTTGGTTAGGTGCTGAAACCCCAGGTAGAACCCGACGCCCAAATTCCGTACAGTGGCCGCCGAAATATTCGATCTGGCCGCAATTTGCGGTCAGATGGGGAGGGTTTGGGTTGGGGTTTGGTCCTATGGGTGTCTGCTGCTATGTGGAGTTTTGTGATATACATATTTTTGTAAATTAAGTTCTGTATAAAAATCTGGGACTAAATACCTATTTCTCGTATTTTAAACCTTCGCGACACGCGTGATACGTGTGTGGGTTTAGGGTTTCTGCGTATTGCAACGCGTCAGGGTAGTTTCTGGCGCGTGATCACACGTTTTAGTGTATCGCGCACACGCGCGATTAGGTTACGACACGGGTCTCTAGGTTGACCCTAATATCATGTTTTTGTGAAATTGAGCTTATGTGTGATATTTGTTATGTGATTCTAGGTTCGCAGGCGAGTGAGACGGACGCTGCGAAGAAGGGCAAGCAAGTCGTCGGCTACACTTAGCGTGAGACTTCGGTGAGTAGATTTAACATCTATGGGGATATCGCCCGCATGGCGTTATGCGTCAGGGCTGATAGGACCTTGTTATTATATGTTGCATTTACCTCATGGACTGTCATTGCATATTGCATTCCCTGCTGTATGTATGCTTAGAATTGATAGAACACCGCACTATTACTAACGGTTCATGTTGCACGAGCACTAATCTGCATGCTACACCCACACCGTTAGTAATTGCCATGACACACTCACTGTAGAACTGCCATGATTATATTGCTGTAGTTCATTTCATATATGATTCGATATGACTTTCTTGGAAATTGGGAGCCGCATGATATCTTTAAAAACGGAAACTAATTTTAAAAGTGGTTTTTCCCTTATACCTATATCATGGATTGATGTACATAATACATCGCATTGGATTTACTTCTTGGTGTTGGATTTTCATGTGATTTCTGGTTTTGAGGACCGTGCGATTTTTAAGAAAAGATGCACTATTTAAAAACCCGGTTCCTCGTGATATGATATTTTGGTGCGTCCACCACGTGTTTTCTCGGTGCAGAGACGTGTGCTTGAAACCCGATTCGAGGAGTTGGATGATCCGTTTGCGGGTTAGTGGTGGACCCGGTATGGTTCCCCGGGGCGAGAAATGTTTTTCGTGGAGTAGACGATGAGCCTGGCAGGGTGGCGAGTACCTACCGGTAATTGGTTGGACCTGGCGGTTATCCGGAGGATACTGACCAGAGTCGAGAGATGGATGCGGGATGATCCGTACTGCCGGGGCCGAGGGCCGATACCGCAGACGGAGCCCGTGGGCTGATCCGGACTGACGGAGCCCGATATATGAGGATTTGCGTGTCGATGCTGGACACGAGTATTTTATGATATTTTGGGTGCCGATGTTGGGCACTCGTGATTTCTCAGAGATTTACAGGATTTGAGGGCCGATGGGTGTGCCGGCGCCTGAGTTATTTGGGATTTGGGTGCAGTTGTGGGCACCGATTGTTTTCCACGTTGATATTACGTGTAGATGTTGTTTATCCCATGCTCAGCATTGATTACCATATATCTCATCCTGTAGTTATTTTACCTGACAGAGCATCTGCAAGATTATTGCACATACTGCTTATCACGCATTGATATCATCTGCTGGCATTTGTTAGAGTAGCGCAGTACGTGCATGCTCGCGACTACCTTTATATGTTATCTCTATTCACGAGTTGGCAACCCACCCCCGTTGTGCCACAGTATTTGCAGGTGGCCCTCAACATAGTCGCGGCAGGCTGTCTTTTGCATCGTTTGGCTACAGATACCACTACAGTTGCGGCGAGAGCTGTTTTGCATTTAGGTGGGTTGTGGTATCTGATTACATTTATTGTATCCCTTTTTGTATTTAGTACTCTCCATCTACCATTTATGTACTGGACTTAGATATTGTGTGAGGACGATGATGTATATTTTGTATTCTGGTGTCGAGCTCGTGGGAGCCGACTGTTTTTATATGCAGTTTATATTCTGTGATGTTTACTTATTGCTCATTCTTCGCTACGGCGTTGTATATTACTCTTGTGATGATGGTTTCCGCCGTTGGGCGTGATTGCTCCCATTTGGGAATGTTTTGTTTCATTATATCTCATTTTTACTCATATCCTCTTTTATACCTGGTCTCGAGGCTACTTTTACAAAGGAAATGCTGCCAAAATTATTTAAATGATTAAGTAACTTTAAAAGAACTTATTGAATTATTTAAGGTTTTCTAAATATTTTCACTAAATGTTTTCAACACTCACTATTTTTAATTGGTTTTGATTTCTGGGTTCGGCTTACTTAGTCGCGTTACGCCTGTAGACGTAGCGTGGTTAAGTGCCGGTCACGAGTCGAAATATTCGGGTCGTGACATACAGTCCCGAGTTACATGGAGGCAGTGAGCGATAAGAGGGGTTTTGTCTCTCCCGGTATTGGGAGTTGATGTTGCGCTGTGCTCGATTGGCTATAACAGGAAGTTCCTGGCCTGGGCTGCTTTAGAGATATACAGGTAAGTGTTATCAGTAGTTTCTCGACCCGTTATAAGCCTCATATCGACACGACTTATCGAGTTACTGTGGTCTGACAATTACCACCCTACACGAGATATGCGATATATCAGATAAAGAGACCAGACTGTACGGTGGTGTTACTGATTGGATTCGCAGGAGTACAAGCAGGCTAGCTTGTTGATTTTTTGATCGCTCAATGCCCGGGTAGCCGTTACGTTTAGCAGACCGCTTGCGGCTTGTGGGTGTCTGATATGATCATCAACTACTTCCAGCGTATTGACGAGTCTTTAGAGTCCTACACAGGGGTTTCCTGGCTCAAGAGAAACGGATTAGGAGCACATATGTGATATGTGCGTGATCAAGATTAATACGATATGTAATACAAATTTCCATTCTCGCAACATATGACATAGGTCGGTTATAAGTGATATAACCGAGTTATCGGATCAAGTATTGATTCGATAAGATGTTACATTTGATAATTCGGTTATATGTGATATAGCCGGATTATTAAATCAAGTGTTGATTTAATAATTTGTTGTATAATTATATATTTGATATATTACATTACATTAACTAATATTAGTTAACTTAAGATTTCTTTTCTCACTTTGGATACATTGATGTATATGTGATATATGCTAAATGTATCAAGCTAGGTAACGAATGCAACTAGGGTTAATGAGGATTAAACCATGCTAGGGTTAAGATTAGGGTTTATAATTTATCATTAAGTAATTCAAATATTTTAGATTTTTGTCATGGTTGATATTTGTTGAAAGCTTGTAGAAGCTTCAAGGCATCTTTGACTTTGTCCACTCACTTTGTCTAGCTTAAGATATTTTTTGACCTAACCTTTAACCTTAGCTCATGGTTAACTCTCTACAAGGGTTAAAAATGACATGCTTAACCCTTGGTTGCATTTCTAACCTTACACAATAATTCATTTTCATCACTTGTTTTTCATATTCTTCTTCCTCTTGAGCTTGCTCTATAGTTTGTGATAAAGTGATGATTTTGAATGAGAAAATGATTTCTAATGTGAGCAAACTTTCTACTTCATCATCCTCTACTACTTGCCATTTATTATAGGGTGTTTGCTTCACTAATTCCGTAATTAGTGAAGAGATGGCGTGGGTTAGTGTCTCCTCAACGTAGATCATCTTCGGCCTCGAAGTCTTCATAGCAAGCATGTTCGTTTCTTCACGGAAGCCTCTCTAGAGTCCGAGACTTCATGATCGCAGCGAAGGGACTGCTACACGGAGATAATGAAGTGAAGGACCGGTCTATAAAGGTTGTATTCCTTGTTCTCTTTTAGTTGCAAATTGTTTGCATTACTTTCTGTCCGATTTCAAGTTAACGATTTTTTGTTTGGGTTAGCTAGAAGGGCAAATTTTTGAATTTGGCATGGACGATGCCTCCCGAAACCTTGCTGCCGTGCTAGGTAACCCTGTAGTTGTATCAAAACCATGCTAGAAATTAATACGGATTTTGTTATGATTACGAAAATGAAACACTCCGAAACTTGAAACGCCAAAATAAGGTTTTTGTCGATTTTAAATAATTGTCAAAAAAACTTTTAAACAAGTACAGAGTGTTATATGGGATATAACATGAACACAGAAGAAATTTGAGGCAATTCTGATGCTTTTTTGGCCGACCACTACCCCCCATCTTTGCAAAAATCCGAGCTCCCCCCTTGATTTTTTTTTGTGTTCCAGTGACTTGGTTTTGAAATTTTAGTTGTTGTTTGTTTTTGCTAAATTTTGCATGTGATGTGATCTTACACTATAATCACTTCGGAGTGCTTCGTATTCATAGTTTTAACATTGTTTCGGGTTATTCGCATATTGTCTAGGCGAAGTTAAAAGGTTCGATCGAATGTCAAAAACCCATTTTTCCAAGTTTAACGTATTCGGAAAAACATGCAAGTAATTCTATGAACCCTCTAAATGAATGAAACCCTAACTCGACTTTTTGGATCGCGTAACCATGGTCAAACCTAGGGTTTTCCGTAGTTCCGTGGAGACATTAGTGAGTCTTAGGTTTGCCCTTCTACGGCTAGTGCATAGGTATTGTGGCATATTCTGGGTATTATTGAACTGTGCTCAAGTGTTGAACTGTCGGGAAATTGTGGGACTTTGATGAATCGATCGAAAAGTTTAACGTTGTCCGGATGTCATATGATGGGATACAATATTTGGATTCCACAAATGTAGTTATTAAATAACTAGTTTGAATTTTATAAATCTAGCAGTTTAGTCTCATTTGATCGGCAGCCACAGGATTCTGATGTGATCAAAAGTCCGTCGCAATCACGTAGTGTACGTGGATATTCGCCGGGTAAACTTAATAGATAGCCACGCCCCATAGCCCCGACCAAGTGACTGTAGGAGAACACCGTCACCAAAAGCATCCGTTCGGGTGCTCGCGGCAGCGGTGTTCTCCTTAGTGCACTTCGTCGACGGTATCAGGAGGTGCGGCCGTCTACTAAAGTTTCCGACGAGCATTCGATCAGGATGTCGGGAATCTTGTTGAATTGGCCGACTTGATATTGAAAAGTATTTTCGAGATCGAGAGTAAAATGCGGGGTTTATAATTTTTTGGCATGTGATGTCTAAGGAATTCATTTGGTTAGACATGAAATCCAAGTATGTGATACGTTGGGTTTATGATGTCTAAGGTGGTTGCGGATTCTAATTGTTGTAGTTTTTCACTTTCTTTTCTGCGACCGTAAGTGTAATATGTGGTGTATCGCCGGTTTCACTACTATATGTCAACGACAATTGGGATACGCTTATTTACTTACGTTGATGACATGTGATGTTATGTGTTGCTGTGATATGTTATATTGGATAGTCGTGTTTTGAATAGCCGGGGGTTTTATGTGAGATGGGGGTTTTTATTTTCATTCATCTAAAATTCATTGTATGTAATATTCTTTTATTCGGGTACTTCCGGGTTGAGGATGATGTCAAAATTGTATATTATTTACTTTTCCGTATTAGAACAGACCCAAGGCAGGGAGCACAAGTAACTAGGTTCTAGGGTCCTGTAGGAGACTATCTCAAGGAGTTGAGACCGGGTCTTCTAACTCTCGAATTGGTAGGGTTGCTTATCGCTCTCTTAGGGGTCTAGGGGTATGGGATTGGCTATTCATCATGACCGTGGAATCCGTGTTTTTTATAGGCTTAATTTAAAACACGGAAATCCTAGTATATCCAATATTTCATATGTTTTATTCTGCTGTGATTTATCTGTGATGTGATCACTGTATATGTTGAGATAGATACCTGATATAGTATATGCGATATATTATATAGACGTTGCTTATGTTTTACACCCGCACTAGCCCTGTCCCGCTCTGCCGTTAATTACCTAACCTAACGGTGCACGAGGGGACAACGAGGCGAATGCAAATGGCATAAGCGTACATTGTATTTATCTGTGATGTTTAGATAACTTAAAATGATGGGACTTCATTAATGAGATTAATGAAACAAAAGAAACCTAAAGATGTTGTAGAAAATTGTCTCGAAAACTGGTAGCTCTAGTTCTTGCTTTACATAGCGGCATTCCTTGTAGAATATCCAGCACCTTATTCGATAAGGAAAGGGCCGAGATCCCTTCACCGGGAGTGACCTATTTAGCAAAATTAGCAAATGCTACAAACTCGGTTTGTCTTTTGATTGCTTTTATAGTTTTGCTTTGCATAGTGGTATTTGTGAAATATCTTGCACCTTATTCGATAAGGAAAGAGCCGAGATCCCTTCACCGGGAGTGACCTCTTTAGAAAAACTAGTAAAAGCCTAAAAAACAATCCATTTTAAATCACTCAATTCTACAACGATATCAAGTTAATTACGCAAAGGGTTTCTTAAAAACTTGTCGTAGCCCTCCGTCATTTCAGATAAGTACTTCATAGTATTCGTGTTACGTTTGTTGACCTCCGTCAAGGCGTAGTGTGTGGTAGCTATTTATGATTATCTGCATAAGCATGGGTGCGATTGGATTAGGGTAGTCGTACGTTCTTGTTGACCTCCGTCAAGGGTCGTGTGGGTGGGTTTAATTCAATCTAGAAATATACGGGTTGAACTTGACTAGTAGCCTATGATTTGTTAACCTCCGTCAAGGTCATAGGATGTTAGGGGAAAAACATTATTGGGAATTTCAAGTGTTAAAATTTGCAATGAGATTGCATAGCTTCTATGAGATAGTTGGATCCCGATACCTACTGCGAGTAAGAGTTACTCCTGGGAGAGTTTTACACATTACAATTAGCCGATCAAGTAGGTGTCTATAAAGGTGTTAACAGGGTTACGCCCTAGGAAAACGGGGTTTATTTTAATTAGGTTCGTGCGAAAGCATGGGGAACCCCCCTCAAAATACCGGCACTGTCCTAGCTGAAAGATTGAATGAACTTGTAGGGTGTAATTAATCCCGGCTAGTCTTTCCTTTTAGGGTTTGAAGGAAGATTTGACTAAAACTGTGGGAGCCATCCTAATTAGATAAAATAATAACAAATATAATCTTACAACAGCATACGCTGAGTGTTTTCATCTCTCTCTCTAGGTAGCGACCATGCCACGCCTTAATCAAGATAATAATACGGATGTATTGACCGAACCCGCTTGTTATACTGAGCTGGGGAGTGCTGGTCATATTAGTTATATGTATGCCCTAGAGGCCATTACTATACATAGGATGTATATTGTAGTGGATTCTTGGACATATATAGGGAGGACTTTCTTGCTCGACATGATAGTATGCTATCTGGTTGCACTTTACCTTAACGTGTACACTGATTGTCTCTCTGTTACATGTTGGTAAAGCCCTTAGGATGTGTACTTGACTACCTAGACTATGATGCGGATCATACTAGTGGGGACATGGTAGTCCATAAGTACATCCTTCAAGGTCCCTAGTCGTGGGTGTATCGAGACGGGGCATCGATATACCAGAGTAGACTAGCGTATACCTTCTCGACCCATACAGATGGGCAATGGATGATCCCATATCCATTGGTGTTTGACATCAGAGATGATTTACGGGTGCTCAGTGGAGACTGGGTACACTGGACGGACTCGCCGAGAACTCCCAGATGGTATTATACCGTACGTCAGATGGCAGTTCTCTCGTGACACCGGTACAGGTTAGTCTGTAGACCCGAGATCGTCATAGAGTCTTGTGTGATTCACACCGTGCTTTGATTTCCACCTTACTACGTCCAAGAGGGCGTTCAAAACGGTGGTTTTTGGGTACAGTCCCGAATCACATGGAGGCAATGAGCGATAGGAGGGGATTCGTCTCTCCCGGTATAGGCAGTTGATGTTGCGCTGTGTTCGATTGGCTATAACCGGAAATCCCTGGCCAGGGTTGCTGAGATTTACTGGTAAGTGTTACCGGTAGTTTCTCGAACTGTTATAGACCTCATATCGACACGAATTATCGAGCTATTGGGGTCTGACGTTTACCACCCCTAGGCGAGATATGCGACATATCAGACGACGAGACCGGAATGTACGGTAAGTGTTACTGGTTGGATTCACAGGATTGTGAGCGGGCTTGCTCGTCGATCTTCTGATCGCTCAATACCCGGGTGGCCGTTACGTTTGGCAGACCGCTTGCGGCTTGTGGGTGTTTGATACGATCATCACCTGCTGACGGCGTATTGACGAGTCTTTAGAGTCATACACAGAGGTATCCTGGCTCAAGCGAAACGAAATAGGAGCGCATATGAGATATGTGTGGGACCGAGAATAATGCGTGTATGTGATACCGTATTCTATTCTCGCGATGACTGTATCGATTTGTTGTATGCGATATAACCTAGTTATCGAATAAAGGATTGATTCGATAAGTCGATACATTGGATATTAGTCGGTCATATGCGATATGACCGGATCGTTAAATCAAGTGTTGATTTAATGATTTAATGTATAATTATATATTTGATATATTACTTTGCATTAACTAGTATTTTTTCACTTAGGATGGATTTTCTCACTTGATGTGCACATTGTATATATGATATAGTTTTGTGCACTAGTTTGTATCATGTTTGATGATACATGTAAACTTGGGTGTGTATGATTAAACCATGGTTATGTTAATGGTTAGGGTTTTGATTTACTTATTTATTTATTCTCTTTATTCATTTTGGCAAAGGAAAATGAAATGGTGGCTTGCTTTGTCTTTTGTTGAAGCTTTATGAAGCTTTGAAGAAGTAACCATTTTGTTTCTTTCCTTTAACCTAACCATTCAACTTAACCCTAGTTTATTCTCTACACTCACCCATGGTTACAAAATGATAACCATCACTTGATTTTGTTTTAATTATTATTATTCTTTTTCATTCTTTTTCTTCTTCTTCTTCAAGAGAAAAAGAAAAGCTTTGCTTGAAAAATATCAAGTGTTGAAATCAAGTGAGAAATCCAAAACCAAAGTGAACCCACTTTCTATTTCTTCATCCTCTACCACTTGCCATGTAGTATAGGGTGTTTTCTTCACAAGTTTCATGACTTGGTTCATGACTTGGTGAAGGTGGAGCTTGATCTTGAGTTGCCTCGACGTAGATCATCTTCGGCATCGAAGTCGACGACCTAGCCCGATCATTTCTTCGACGAAACCATCGCTAGAGTCCGGGATCCGATGATCGCAGCGGAGGGACATCATCATGGAGCTAAGGAAGTGGGGGACCGGATCTACAAAGGTTGTAGCCCCTTTCACTTTGCAGTTAAGTTGTTAACTAGTTGTAGTTTCTCCTTATACTCTAGTCAACGATCGCATTAGGGTTTCTCGGCACCAGAAATTTTTTGAATTTGGCATGGTTGATGCCTTGTGGAACCTCCTTAGAGTGCCTAGGAACCCTACAGTGGTATCAGAGCCTAGCTAGAGCTTTACGCGAAATGTAGACGAAGTTAGAAGTCCGATCGAACCCGTAAACCCCGACAAAACCCTTCTCTGTACATTTTTCAAAACAGTGGATTTTTGTGAATTAAAAATTCTCAGAAAAACAATCAGGAAAAACTAAGAATTACTATTAAGTACGGTCCACTAAGTCAATAATTTGACCGCGGAACCGCGGCGAAACCAAAAGTTTGGCGGCGGTTCCGCGGCCAAAATTTTAACTTAGTCCCTGAAATTTCATATATTTATTCTTAGGTCCTTTCTTGGCAATTTTTTATGGGAACTTTTTAATTCCACTCAAGTGTTGAGTTTTCTAGGGTTTTATTGGGGACTCGTTAATTTTTTCGGATAATTTAACTTCGTTTATGTTTTTCCGGATATTTTAGAAACTGTTAAAAAGTTCGACCGGATATAAATACCCACTTTTTCCCTGTCGGGAAATTTCCAAGTGTTGGATTTTTCCGTAGTTTAAGAATGTTCTAAGTAGTGCAAGTAACGCGATGGTCCCTTTAGAAGACAACAAACCTTAACTCGATTATGTAACCGTCTTGAACTGCCCTTTGAACCTTAGGGTTTGGGGCAGTACGGCGTGCCACATGTGAGGCGTTGGCTTGACTCTTCTACGGTTGGACCGTTGGTACTGAGGCATGAAGTGAATGTTTTTAAACTTATTTCATGTGTTGAGCTGTTCCGGGAAAACTTGGGTGTTTGATTGTTCGATCAGAAAGTTTAACATTTTCTATTTATTAGGAATGTGATACAATATTTGGAATCCACAAATAGTTATGAGATAACTGTTTGAATGTTATAAACATAGCAGTTTAGTCTCACCTGATCGGTTGCCACGGAATTTTGATGCGATCAAAAGTCCGTCGCAATCACGTAGTGTACGCGGATACTCGCCGAGTAAACTTTGTAAGTCCATGCTACCTCTCCCGGTACTTTCGGGAATGCGGAATTTGGTAAAAAACGATTTTCTTAAAGATGGTAACATGGACCTATAACCCGGATCTTGGTTAAACATCTATCTAACATCCTAACTAAGAGATTCTAGCTACTCGGTTAGGGGGTTATACCTAGCTTGTCTTGAACTCCTTCTCTTCAAGCTCCGATGGTGGTTCGATGGCTCCTTCTCGTCGTCTCCGTACGCCGAAGATAGATCCACTTGAAAGCTCCAACCTTTAGCTCCTTCTTCGTTCTTTGAAGAAACTAGTTCACTTGGTTTGCTAAACCTAGTGAACTAGAATGAGTAGAGAGGAAATAGAATGGGATTTTATCTATGGTTCTTGATTCTCAACTCATGAGACAAGAGAACCATAGATCAAGAGAGGGAGCAAGAGGTTGAGGGTGAGAGCAAGAGGAGAGCTCAAGAACAAGAGAGAGAATCAGCAAGAAAGAATGAGGCTCTCTTTTGTCTTTCACCCTCTCATAATCCAAAGTGATCATAACTCATCATATCAAAAAAAGTCTTATGTGATGGTTTGAAGCAACCACAACCATATCATTTCATACACTCATTTTACACAAATGAGCAAGTAAACAAAAGTCTTTGCCATGAAATGATGGCTATGGTTATCATGATGGTGAACTAGTCAAGCCTAGTCAACCGGTCAACAAGTCAACAAAAGTCAACAAGTCAACAAAGAAAACAAGTCAACAACCATATCACCATAATACTTAATTAATATAATAGTTAATCACATATCATATTCTCATTAGGGTTGAGCATAAAGTCAAATAGTCAACGGTCAACTGTCAACAACCCTAATGAGAATCCGCTGCCTCTGCCTCCCTGTCAACTGTGCATACACACCCGCATCCGCGTTCCGAGGAACACGAATGCAAACTGGATAAATCCAATCCCATAAGGTACACTAGGATCTGGCTTAAACCAAAGCCCACTAGTGTAAACTGTCCGGACACTGTACGTGCACAAGTGCACGGATGTGACCGAACCCTGTCGCAAAACCATGCGACCTGTCGCAATACCATGCGACCTCTACTCTTTTGCCTAAAGGCGAAAAGCTTTCTGTGTGGGACTCTAAAGACTCGACACTACGCTGGCAGTGGGTTTAACCACAGACCGCAAGCGGCACTAGCTGTGCGTAACGGTCCCCAGGTAGTGCCGACAAGAAGACCGACGAGGCGAAACCCATCTGAACTCCTACTGAGCCTGAGTGTGACATTCTCAGTACAGTCCGGTCTGTTCGTCTGATACATCGCATGGAGGGCCTAGGGGGCGGTAAACGTCAGTCCCCCAATAGCGGTACAAGTCGTGCCGGAGCGAAGCCCAAAACACCCTGAGATAACACTGGAAACCTACCAGTATATCTCGTTTGCCCTGGCCAGGGACTACTCGTGTAATGGCTCTCCTAGACACAGCGCGATGTCAACCCCCAATACCGGGAGAGACGAATCCTGTCTAACCGTCACTGCCTCCAAGTGCTTCGGGACTGCACCCAACCACTACCTGTTTGCACGACTCCTTTGAGTCGTGGTAGGGTAGTGATCAAAGTACAGTGGGAACACACTCGAGGCGGAGTGACAGTGTCAATTCAGCGGACTAAGCTGTACTCATGTCACCTGGGAACTGATAACTGACGATAGGTATAATACCAACTAGTCAGTTCCCGACGAGTCCTGTCTAGTGTACCCGTAACCTAACGAGCACCCGCATACTATCTCAAGTACGACGTACTGACGGCTGTGGGACAGACCGTCTCCCACACTGGGATAAGAAGCGCATGCGCTGGTCTACTCCGGAGTATCGATGCCCTGTCTCGATAGTCCTGCGACAAGGGACCTGCATAAGGATGTGCTTATAGATTACCCAGCCCCACTAGTGTGACGGCCATCACATCGCTGGTAATCAAGCAAAGATCCTAAGGGCTCTACTAATGTGTATAGGCGATATACAAAAATAAACACATGTACACATTGAAGTAGAAACAAACCAAGTAGCATACTACTATTTTGAGCAAGATTGTATATACAAGGTGAATATCCCAAGCATCCATTAAGTAATATACAAACCAGTATGATACAGTAATGGCCTCTAGGGCATATACACTAACAATCTCCCACTTGCAGTAAGGCCATGTACTGGCGTATCGAAGACCTATCATCTCGTTCAGCCGCTCGAACTGAGTCTGGGGCAGGGCCTTGGTGAATGGATCTGCAGTGTTATCTTCTGAAGCGACTCTCCGAACCTCGATCTCCTGGCGATCTACGATCTCCCTGATCAGGTGATACCGCCTTAAGATGTGCCTAGATTTCTGATGGGACCTTGGTTCCTTCGCTAAAGCTATAGCCCCGTTGTTGTCGCAATACAGAGGTATTGGATCAACAATGGACGGAACCACCTGAAGTTCTTTCAAGAACTTCCTCATCCAGACAGCTTCTTTTGCGGCATCAGATGCAGCGATGTATTCCGCTTCCATCGTCGAGTCTGCAACGGTTTCTTGTTTGGAACTCTTCCAACACACCGCCCCTCCATTGAGGGTAAAGACAAAACCCGACATGGACTTGGAATCATCCTTGTCACTCTGGAAGCTGGAGTCAGCAAAGGCCTCGATCTGGAGGTCTTTTCCGCCATACACCAAGAACATCTCCTTAGTCCTTCTCAGGTACTTGAGAATGTTCTTTACCGCTATCCAGTGTTTCTCCCCAGGGTTTGACTGATACCGGCTTACCACACTCAGTGCATAAGCTACATCCGGTCTGGTACACAACATCACATACATTATAGAGCCTACCGCAGAAGCGTAGGGTATAATAGACATGCGATCCCTCTCCAAATCAGTCTTGGGAGACATCTCTTTAGAGAGGGTGATCCCGTGACAAGCCGGTAGGTTACCGCGCTTGGAATCTTCCATGCTGAATCTCTTCAGTATGGTGTCGATGTACCTGGACTGTGAAAGTCCTAATATCCTCTTGGATCTGTCACGGTAGATCCGGATACCCAGAATGTATGAGGCATCACCCAGGTCATTCATGGAGAACCTGTGTGACAAGAACCCTTGACAGATTGTAGCATAGGAATGTCATTTCCTATTAAGAGAATGTCATCCACGTATAAAACGAGGAATACTATAGTTCTCGCTACAAATCTACTATAGATGCATGGTTCATCTGGATTTTTGATAAAGCCAAATTCTTTGACCGTCTCATCAAAGCAGATGTTCCAACTCCGCGATGCCTGCTTTAGTCCATAGATGGACTTAAGCAACTTGCACACCTTTCCGCTGCTCCCACTCTGAATTAAACCCTCTGGCTGGTCCATATAGACACACTCCTCTAAATTTCCATTTAGAAAGGCCGTCTTTACGTCCATTTTCCAGATCTCATAATCGTGGAAGGAAGCAATGGCAAGAAGGATCCGAATGGATTTCAGCATGGCTACTGGAGAAAAGGTTTCGTCATAGTCCAAGCCAGGTCTTTGTCGGAAACCTTTTGCTACCAGCCTAGCTTTATAGGTCTCAACCTGTCCATCTACACCAATCTTCCTTTTGAAGATCCACTTGCATCCTACGGGTTTTACCCCGTCTGGAGCAATGTCCAACGTCCATACCTTGTTGGTGTACATGGACTCCATTTCGGTCCGCATTGCATCCAGCCATTTCACTGAGTCAACGCTCTGAACGGCCTGCTGGAAGCTAGTAGGCTCATCATAATCTATGATGCAATCCTCTCTATCCCCGTCTATGAGAAAACCGTAGTATCTCTCGGGCGGATGAGACTGCCTACTACTCCTGCGGAGTGGCGCAGGAATGTCCTGTTCTGTTGAACCCTCTGGTTCCACTAAGCTTTCAGTAACAGTCTGTGGTTCTGGAACTTCTTCCAGTTCTATTGTGCTCCCACTTATCTGGGTTTCCAAAAACTCAGTTTCCAAGAAGCGGGCATGCTGAGAAACAAAAACCTTTTGTTCCTCAGCGGAATAGAAAAGATACCCCCTGGAGTTCCTTGGGTATCCCACAAACTTACACTGTACTGAACGTGCCTCAAGCTTGTCCGCATGCTGCTTCTTTACAAAAGCTGGACATCCCCATACCTTAAGATACTTTAGACAGGGTTTCTTCCCAGTCCACATCTCATATGGGGTGGTAGGCACAGTCTTGGTGGGAGCCTTGTTCAAGAGATACGCAGCTGCTTCTAGTGCATATCCCCAGAATGATCGCGGTAACTCAGCGTTACTCATCATGGACCGAACCAAATCCAATAGGGTTCGGTTCCGTCTCTCCGATACACCATTATGTTGCGGAGTGTATGGAGGAGTAAGCTGAGAGAGAATACCATTCTCTTTTAAGTAATTCAGGAATTCGGCACTTAAGTATTCTCCACCTCGATCCGATCTTAGAATCTTAATACTTTTACCGGTCTGTTTCTCTACTTCATTCTTATACTCCTGGAATTTTCCAAAGGCCTCGGACTTATGTTTCATTAACCGTACCTTGAGAAGTCATCCGTAAAAGTAATGAAGTAAGAATGTCCGCTTCGGGCATGTGTAGACATTGGACCGCACACGTCACTGTGTACGAGTCCCAAGAGCTCGCTCGCTCTTACTCCTTGTCCAGTAAATGGAGTCTTTGTCATCTTTCCTTTGAGACAAGATTGACAAGTGGCATATGATTGATATTTGAACGCATTCAAATATCCTTCTGTATGTAACTTAGTCAACCTTCTCTCATTGATGTGACCCAATCTACAATGCCATAAGAAAGTATGATTCATATCCGGAGACTTTCTTTTGTGTGTATTCTGGACGTTGAAAATCTGTGGTTGGTTTAACACGTATATACCATTACTCAATGTACCTGACCCAATCAAAACTTGATTAAGGTGAATGTTTACAACATTACTTACAAACGCAAATTCATAACCTTCTTTAGAAACTAAAGATACAGAAATGATATTACAAGTTGCGTTGGGTACAAAAAAGCAATTACGCAAAACCAAAACATGTCCATCTGACATTCCCAGGTGATAGTCCCCCACGGCTTTAGCATCCATGCTAGCTCCGTTCGCAACTCTGAGGGTCATGTCACCTGCCTTCAAAACCCTAAGGTTTCTCAACGCCTGCAAAGAATTACAGATATGAGATCCTGATCCGGTATCCAATACCCAGGAAGTAGAGTTTATTGAAAGACAGTTTTCAATAACATACACACCTGAAGCTGAAGCTGCAACCTGCTTCAATTCCTGTGTTCTGGCCTTCCAGGCCCTGCAATCATTCTTCCAGTGTCCTTTCTTATGACAATAGAAGCATTCTTCCTTATCCACAAGCTTCCCCGCTATCTTTGTTGCTTTACCTTTTCCCTTCGTATCCACTTTACTAACACCGCCCCTTGGTTTGGCGGGGGCCTTCTTCTTCTTTCCCTTGGCTTTCGCCTTGGACCTAGAAGAAGATGATCCTCCTACAAACAAAGTGGATGTATCCCTACCTTTCTGTAGGGTGCCCTCTATGCTCCTCAGCATGTTGAGGAGCTCTGAAAGTTCAACCTCTTTTTCTTGTAAGTTGAAGTTCAGTATAAACTGGGCGTAAGTGGAAGGAAGGGACTGGAGAACTATATCCGTATATAGCTCACTCTCCAATGTGATCCCTAGGTCAGCGAGCTCCTCAATGAAGCCGATCATCTTTAGCACGTGCTCGGCTACTGATGATCCGATGGCCATTCTTGTCGAAAATAACTTTTTCGACGCTTCGTATCTTGCGATACGAGATTGCTCTCCATACAGTTCTTTTGTATGAAGCAATATGGATTCCATGTCCATATTCTCATGCCTCCTCTGATGTTCGTTGTCCATCGAGGCAAGCAGGAGGCATTTGGCCTTCGCGCTATCAATCTCCCAAGTCTTACGGATTTCCTTATCCGCGACGCTGGAAGTTGGACCAGGGACAGGGGGAGCTTTGGTGGTAAGAAGATACCCCAGCTTGTCGTAAGTGATTGCTATCTTGACATTCCTGAGCCAATCTTTGTAGTTTGGCCCTGTCAGTTTGTTTTTATCTAGGTGTAACTTAAGTCCAGTCATGTTGATTGGTCGCTGCAATTAGGAGAGAGAAGAAGAAACACTCAGCATGATGCTCTTGCAAGTTTAGAGTGGTTTTTAGTTTGTCTAAACAGGATGGCTCCCACTGTTTCTCGAATCCCTCCTCAAACCATAAAGGAAGAATTAGCCGGGATCAATCCCACCGCACAATACTTGCTTAACCGTTCAGCCAGGCCGGTGTCGGTACTTCGAGGGAGGTTTTCCAACGCTTTCGCGAAGTTCCTTAATTTGAGAACCTCTTTTCCCTGGGGGCGTAGCCCCGCTAACACCTTTCTAGGCACCTATTAGGTTTATAGCATTGATCGTTTAGTGAGAAATTTCCCGAGGAGTAGCATATACTCACAGTAGGATCGGGATCCAAATATCATTGCGTGACGAAACTGAAGGAATCCTACCAGAATCATCACACTCCAAATGGTATGCAAATCTAGCAAGTTTCAGTACTTATGAAACTCCCGATGTGGATTTTTGCCCCATGCTCTTATGACCTTGACGAAGGTCAACAAATCATAAGTCACATGTCAAGTTCTGCCCGTCATTATCCAGGTTAATTTGAATCCACCCGTATATACCCTTGACGAAGGTCAACAAGGTAATGCGAATGTCCCAAACCAACGCATCTATCTATGCTACATATGAATACCCAATAGCTACCAATCACTATGCCTTGACGAAGGTCAACAAACACAGCTTGAATACTATTGAATATTCATACGAAACGACGGAGGGCTACGAATGGTTTTGGCAAAATCGTGAACGTAGTGAACTTGATTTGGTCGATGGAACGAGATAGCTTTTAAAAGGAGTGGCTCAAGCTCCGCATTTAAAAGTTGTTTTTGAAAAGAACCGAGTGGTTTTTCGAAAGTGTTCCAACGACTTTAACTTGGTTTATTATCTTGCATTAGTTCTTTTAATGCGTGATATTCTTGCATTAGTTCTTTTAATGCGTCCCATCATTTAATCCTACCATTGCAGAAAACAACCAAAATATGACATACGCTTATGCCATTCGCATTCGCCACTGGGCCCCGTCATTACCCGTTAGGTTACTTAACTAACGACAGAGCGGGGGCTGGGCTAGCGCGTCTGTAAAACATAAGCAACGCCTAAATAATATCATTTATAGATATACTGCAATGATAAACATTTCAGATCACAGATAAATACATTGGATATACTAGGAATCTGTAATTTGTACGAGCCTGTAACAAAAACAGATAACACGGTCGCGGTGAATAGCCAATACCCCACCCAAGACCCCTACGGGTGCGGCAAACTACCCGCCAAGTACCCGAAGCGTAGCAACCTCCCTCATCTCCATGAGTAGGCCACTCGACACTTCGGCATACCTGGTAGTTTGTGCACCCCTCCATGGGTCTATCCTAGGAGCAAAAACAGTAAAAAGAAATTATACAATGACGGCTACAACCCCGACCCGGTTGTGCGGCCATACAAATAATTATTACATCAATTTACAAATTTACATGAATTGCAAGAAAAGAAAACTCTCGTCTCACAACCCCCGGCTATTCACCCGCGACAATCCAACATATTTATATACACATTCCAGCACATTACAGATCACAGATTTGTATAACCCCCACTAATCGACATATAGCGATTAGTAGACGTTCAATACAAATATCACATTACAGAAAACCCGTTAGCTTAAGTCTTTTAGAAGTTCGATCAAAAATACGGATTTTCGGGACCCCAAAAAAGAAATTTTCGTTCTGGAAAATCTGGGCAGAAAATATATATTCCAAAAATCCCCAAATACCCCCATAAAAACACTGCACTAAAAATTGACCTCGGCCGAGTCGACTCGGCCGCGGATCCGCGGCGGGAGCGTGCTCCCGCCGCGTTTCCGCGGCTCGTTGACTCGAACGTTGGACCATTTTTGGTGAGTGCCCACAGAAAAGCCTGAGCCGATTTTAGGTGTTAAAATAATCAACTTTTGAACAGTGGAAAAATCGACAGAAACTGCAAAAATTTTGGGGTTTGTTTCGGGACTTTTTCGTTGATCGATCTTCTAGATACTTGCTAACATGCTAGATAGAGTTTAACCTGTCTCTGATACCACTGTAAGTCCATGCTACCTCTCCCGGTACTTTCGGGAATGCGGAATTTGGTAAAAAACGATTTTCTTAAAGATGGTAACATGGACCTATAACCCGGATCTTGGTTAAACATCTATTTAACATCCTAACTAAGAGATTCTAGCTACTCGGTTAGGGGGTTATACCTAGCTTGTCTTGAACTCCTTCTCTTCAAGCTCCGATGGTGGTTCGATGGCTCCTTCTCGTCGTCTCCGTACGCCGAAGATAGATCCACTTGAAAGCTCCAACCTTTAGCTCCTTCTTCGTTCTTTGAAGAAACTAGTTCACTTGGTTTGCTAAACCTAGTGAACGAGAATGAGTAGAGAGGAAATAGAATGGGATTTTATCTATGGTTCTTGATTCTCAACTCATGAGACAAGAGAACCATAGATCAAGAGAGGGAGCAAGAGGTTGAGGGTGAGAGCAAGAGGAGAGCTCAAGAACAAGAGAGAGAATCAGCAAGAAAGAATGAGGCTCTCTTTTGTCTTTCACCCTCTCATAATCCAAAGTGATCATAACTCATCATATCAAAAAAAGTCTTATGTGATGGTTTGAAGCAACCACAACCATATCATTTCATGCACTCATTTTACACAAATGAGCAAGTAAACAAAAGTCTTTGCCATGAAATGATGGCTATGGTTATCATGATGGTCAACTAGTCAAGCCTAGTCAACCGGTCAACAAGTCAACAAAAGTCAACAAGTCAACAAAGTCAACAAATCAACAAAAGTCAACAAGTCAACAACCATATCACCATAATACTTAATTAATATAATAGTTAATCACATATCATATTCTCATTAGGGTTGAGCATAAAGTCAAATAGTCAACGGTCAACTGTCAACAACCCTAATGAGAATCCGCTTCCTCTGCCTCCCTGTCAACTGTGCATACACACCCGCATCCGCGTTTCGAGGAACACGAATGCAAACTGGATAAATCCAATCCCATAAGGTACACTAGGATCTGGCTTAAACCAAAGCCCACTAGTGTAAACTGTCCGGACACTGTACGTGCACAAGTGCACGGATGTGACCGAACCCTGTCGCAAAACCATGCGACCTGTCGCAATACCATGCGACCTCTACTCTTTTGCCTAAAGGCGAAAAGCTTTCTGTGTGGGACTCTAAAGACTCGACACTACGCTGGCAGTGGGTTTAACCACAGACCGCAAGCGGCACTAGCTGTGCGTAACGGTCCCCAGGTAGTGCCGACAAGAAGACCGACGAGGCGAAACCCATCTGAACTCCTACTGAGCCTGAGTGTGACATTCTCAGTACAGTCCGGTCTGTTCGTCTGATACATCGCATGGCGGGCCTAGGGGGCGGTAAACGTCAGTCCCCCAATAGCGGTACAAGTCGTGCCGGAGCGAAGCCCAAAACACCCTGAGATAACACTGGAAACCTACCAGTATATCTCGTTTGCCCTGGCCAGGGACTACTCGTGTAATGGCTCTCCTAGACACAGCGCGATGTCAACCCCCAATACTGGGAGAGACGAATCCTGTCTAACCGTCACTGCCTCCAAGTGCTTCGGGACTGCACCCAACCACTACCTGTTTGCACGACTCCTTTGAGTCGTGGTAGGGTAGTGATCAAAGTACAGTGGGAACACACTCGAGGCGGAGTGACAGTGTCAAGTCAGCGGACTAAGCTGTACTCATGTCACCTGGGAACTGATAACTGACGATAGGTATAATACCAACTAGTCAGTTCCCGACGAGTCCTGTCCAGTGTACCCGTAACCTAACGAGCACCCGCATACTATCTCAAGTACGACGTACTGACGGCTGTGGGACAGACCGTCTCCCACACTGGGATGAGAAGCGCATGCGCTGGTCTACTCCGGAGTATCGATGCCCTGTCTCGATAGTCCTGCGACCAGGGACCTGCATAAGGATGTGCTTATAGATTACCCAGCCCCACTAGTGTGACGGCCATCACATCGCTGGTAATCAAGCAAAGATCCTAAGGGCTCTACTAATGTGTATAGGCGATATACAAAAATAAACACATGTACACATTGAAGTAGAAACAAACCAAGTAGCATACTACTATTTTGAGCAAGATTGTATATACAAGGTGAATATCCCAAGCATCCATTAAGTAATATACAAACCAGTATGATACAGTAATGGCCTCTAGGGCATATACACTAACAAACTTAATAGACAGCCACACCCCATAGCCCTGACCAAGTGACTATAGGAGAACCCCGTCGCCGAAAGCATCCGTTCGGGTGCTCGCGGCAGCGGTGTTCCGTCTTGGTGCACTTCGTCGACGGTATCGGTGGTGCGGCCGTCTACTAATGTTTGCGACAAGCAATCGATCAGAATATCGGGAATCCTGTTGAATTGCCCGACTTGATATTGAAAAGTGTTTTCAATAATGAGACTAAAATGCGGGGTTTATAATTGTTAGGCATGCGATGTCTAAGGAATTCATTTGGTTAGGCATGTGATGTCTAAAGAGTTTGCGGATTCCAACTGTTATAGTTTTACACTTTCTTTTCTGCGACCGTAAGTGTAATATGTGATATCGCCAGTTTCGTTGCTATATGTCAACGACAATTGGGATGGGCATATTTACTTACGATCATGACATGTGATGTTATGTGTTGCTGGATATGTTATATTGGATCGTCGTTTTTGAATAGCCGGGGGTTTTTATGTGAGATGAGTGTTTTTCATTTTCATTCATGTAAAAACTTGTATGTAATATTCTTTTATTGGGGCACTTCCAGGTTGCGGAAGATGTCACCTTTGTATATTATTTACTTTTCCGCACTAGGATAGACCTAAGGAGGAAAGCACAAGTAACCGGGTTCTGGAGTCCAGTGGGAGACCAACTCGAGGAGTCGAGTCTGGGTCTCCTAACGCTAGAATTGGTAGGGTTGCTTGCCGCTCTCGTAGGGGTCTAGGGGTGTGGGTTTGGCTATTCATCGCGAGCGTGGAATCCGTGTTTTATACTGGCTCGTATTGAAAACACGGACGTCATAGTATATCCAATGTTTCATATGATTCTTCTGCTGCGATATCTGTGATGTGATCATTTGATGTTCTGTGATAAATACCGTATATAGTATATATGATATATTATATAGACGTTACTTATGTTTTACACCCGCGCTAGCCCTTCCCCGCTCTGCCGTTAGTCACCTAACCTAACGGTGCACGAGGGGACATCGAGACGAACATGGATGGCATAAGTGTACGTTGTATTTATCTGTGATGTTTAGGTGACTCAAATGATGGGACTTCATTAATATGATTAATGAAAGTAAAATAAACCTAAAGATGTTGTAGAATCGAATTTCAAAATTAAAACAGGTAGCTACAATTCTTGCTTTGCACAGCGGTATATATGATATATCCTGCACCTTATTCGATGAGAAAATGGCCGACGATCCCTTCATCGGGAGTGACCTCTTTAGCAATAACTGGAAGATGCTACAACTATCGGTTTGTCTTTTGATTGCTTCTATAGTTTTTGCTTTGCACAGTGATATATATGATATATCCCGCACCTCATTCGACGAGGAAAGGGCCGACGATCCCTTCACCGGGAGTGACCCCTTTAGCAAAACCAAAAAAACCTCAAAAATACTCCATTTTAAAATCATTTGATTCTACAACGATATCAAGTTCGTTACGCAATAGGTTTTCAGAAAAACCTGTCGTAGCCCTCCGTCATTTCAGATAAGTCCTACTTAGAATTCATGCTGCGTTTGTTGACCTCCGTCAAGGCGTAGTGTGCGGTAGCTAACTAGTATTTATCTGCTTATGTATATGATGCAGATTGGATTAAGGTAGTCGTGCGACCTTGTTGACCTCCGTCAAGGGTTGTGCGGGTGGGTTTAATTCAATAAAGAAATGTACGGGTTGAACTTGACTAGTGGACTATGGGTTGTTTGGCATTCGTCAAGGTCATAGAATGCTAAGGGCAAAATTATCGGGAATTTCAAGTGTTGAAATTTTCAATGAGATTGCATACCTTCTATGAGATAGTTGGATCCCGATACCCACTGCGAGTAATTGTTACTCCTGGGAGAGTTTTACACATTACAATTAGCCGATCTAGTAGGAGTCTAGAAAGGTGTTAACGAGGTTACGCCTCTGGGAGAACGAGGTTTACTATAATTATGTTCGTGCGAAAGAACGGGGGACCTCCCTCAAAGTACCGACACTGTCCTGGCTGAAAGATTGGCGAACTTGTAGCGTGTAATTAATCCCGGCTAGTCTTTCCTTTTAGGGTTTGAAGAAAGATTTGATAAAAACAGTGGGAGCCATCCTGATTAGATAAAATAATAACCAATCTGATCCTGCAAGAGCGCACGCAGAGTGTTTTCTTCTCTCTTTCTCCTGGTAGCGACCATATCACTCCTTAATAAAGATAATAATACGGATGTATTAACCGAACCCGCTTGTTATACTGAGCTGGGGAACGTTGGTCCCGCTCCAACTTATAATTGTTATAAGACAGAGCAGGAAATTGGGGATTACCAGAATTCCCGTGCCGCCGAAACGAAGAAAGTGCATGCTGATGCATCATCTTCGGGTGTGTTCATTACAAAGAACTGTTTCTCAATGTCCTTTACGTCCTGGATATGAGATACCAGATCAGGATCCCACATTTGTAATCTGTTACATGGGCTACAGAAAGGTAGAGAACTGAGAACGGGAGATAAGTTTCATGAGACGGAAAACGGTTCAAGTGTTGCAGCCAAGTCTGTTGGTCACTGTCACCCTGTATTTAAGAATACATTGATTCTGAACGAATATTATTAGATACCGAACCTGATATACAAAAATCATATCAGTCTCTTTTTCAGTAAAGAAAGGATATAATTTTGTATTGTTGGATAATGTTTTGAACATTTCCTATATCAAAAGTTGATCGGTTCAGGCACGTTATCTAAAAGTATTAATGTTCTAAATCAAACTAAAGTTCTTAGTATATAGAACACACATAAGAGGAAGAGTTCAGAAATGAACGAATCCTTCTTGAGGCATTGTAGACTAGGTCATATCAATGCCACCCGACTGGCTGAAGTTACATTTAGATGCATATTTAAATTAGTTTGAATTTACATCTTGTGAAACTTGCCGGTCATGTCACAAAGATACGATGACCATAGCTCTGTTTACTGGAAACAGAGAAAGAGTTAGTGAACTCTTGGGATGATACATATTGTTGTATGTAGGTCCCCTGTCTACACATGCCAAGACCGGTTCTTTGTATTTCATTACATTCTCTGATAATCTCTCAAGATTCAGACATATGTTCCTGTTGAAACACAAGTCCGAATCTTTTGAGATATTCACAGAATATAAGTTAGAAGTAGAGAACCAAAACGGGTATAAGTATTATGTCCATTGATGTGATCAAGGAGGAGAATACTCGAGCACGAATTTCTTGGACTTTTCTAAAGGAGAATGGGATTCTCTCTCGGCATTACTCCTCCGTGTACACCATAGCACGATGGTATATCGGGGCGGAGCAATTGCACCCTATTCGATATGGTGCACTCTATGATGAGTACTACTGAGTTACCTGTTTCCTTTTGGGGGTTATGCACTTGAGAAGCTGCATACCTATTGAATTAGGTTCGAATCAGATCACAGCCTACCACTCCATATGAGATATGGTATGGGAAGAGCCCATATCTTAAGCTAGTTAAGATTTGGGGTTGACCGGCCTATGTCTAAATGAAAAATCCGGACAAGATCGAGGCGAGGTCTGTAATGTAGAACTGGAAAGGTTCCAGCTATACAAACTACAGCATATGATTTGATAGAACCAAAGGATTCAATAGTTACCAACGAACCTCAGCCTCTCCGCCGATCTAGTAGGGTTCCTCACCCACCTGAGAGATACTTCGGTTTCTCTATGACAGTGGGAGCGAGGACTGCATCATGAGATGATGACCCAACTAGTTTCGAGCAGGCCATCGAGAGTAGGGACTCTGTAAGAATGGCTGGATGCTTAGCGATCTAAGATGGAATCCATGTACACCAACAAAGCATGGACTTTGGTTGCTATATCTGAAGCGTTAAATCCCCATCAGGAGCAAGTATATCTTGAGAAGATTACTTGGTGTAGATGGAAAAGTTGAAACTTTCAAAGATAGACTTGTTAAAGGTTTTCGTCATCGACCAGGCATGGATAATGATAAAACCTTTTTCCAGTGGCTATGCTTAAGTCCATCCGGATCCTACTTGCCATGGCTACATACCATGACTACGATTTCTGGTGGTTGGGTGTCATGACTGCTCTTCTAAATGATATTTTAGAAGAGAGAGTCTATAAGTACACAGTAAGAGGGCTTCGTAGACAGTGGGAGCAGCGAAAACGTGTACACGATGCTTTATAGGATAAAGCAGGCATCGCGGAGTTAGAACATCTGTTTTGATGTGTTAAGTCAAAGAGTTTGACATCATCAAAATGGTAGATGAACTTTGTATAAACAAAAGGGTAGTAGGGAGTATGGTGGTGATCCTCGTAGAGTACGTGGATGACATAATCTTGATAGGGAAGGAGTTCCCTATGCTACGCTCGATCAATCTCCGCTTATCACAAAGATTCTCCATATAGGATCAAAGTGATACCTACTAAATCCTGGATTTTGGATCTATGAGATAGATCTAATTGGATGTTAGGATACTCACTAGTTGTATTGAGATGGTATCAATCGATCCTGGGGAGAATCGCTGGAAGTGTTCCAGGGTGATAAGGACGACTGAATGTCAGTCACAGGCATTGTCTTTACCCTCTATGGAGGGACAGTATGTTGGAAGAGTTCCAAGCTAAATACTGTGAATTACTAGACGATAAAGGCTGGATACATCGCTACTTAAGATGCTACCAAAGAGGCAGTCTGGATGTATATTTTTTCATGAGATGAACTTCTTTCCTCCCATATTGAGAAATAGAGTCGTGGCTTATGCCTAGGAACGCCTGTCCCATCAATGATCCAGACATAATCTAAGGCAGTATCACCTGATCATGGAGATAGTTGATCTCCAGGGTGATCGAGGTTAGGAGAGTAGACTCAGAGGACAACACGGCGGATCCACTCACAAAGGCCTTTTCCCAGAGAGAGACTTTTATGGGATGGTTGAGTATGAGATACTACAACCACTGCTATCAGATGGCCCTAGTGTAAGTGGGAGATTGTTAGTTATATGTATGCCCTAGAGGCCATTACTATACATAGGATGTATATTGTAGTGGATGCTTGGACATATATAGAGAGAACTTTCTTGCTCGACATGATAGTATGCTATCTGGTTGCTCTTTACCTTAACGTGTACACTGATTGTATCTCTGTTACATGTTGGTAAAGCCCTTAGGATGTGTACTTGACTACCTGGACTATGATGCGGATCATACTAGTGGGGACATGGTAGTCCATAAGTACATCCTTCAAGGTCCCTAGTCGTGGGTGTATCGAGACGGGGCATCGATATACCTGAGTAGACTAGCGTATACCTTCTCGACCCATACAGATGGGCGATGGATGATCCCATATCCATTGGTGTTTGACATCAGAGATGATATACGGGTGCTCAGTGGAGACTGGGTACACTGGACGGACTCGCCGAGAACTCCCGGATGGTATTATACCTTACGTCAGATGGCAGTTCTCTGGTGACACTGGTACAGGTTAGTCTGTAGACCCGAGATCGTCATAGAGTCTTGTGTGATTCCCACTGTGCTTTGATTTCCACCTTACCATGTCCAAGAGGGCGTGCAAAACGGTGGTTTTTGGGTACAGTCCCGAATCACATGGAGGCAATGAGCGATAGGAGGGGATTCGTCTCTCTCGGTATAGGGAGTTGATGTTGCGCTGTGTTCGATTGGCTATAATCGGAAATCCCTGGCCAGGGTTGCTGAGATTTACTGGTAAGTGTTACCGGTAGTTTCTCGAACTGTTATAGACCTCATATCGACACGACTTATCGAGCTATTGGGGTCTGACGTTTACCACCCCTAGGCGAGATATGCGACATATCAGACGACGAGACTGGACTGTACGGTAAGTGTTACTGGTTGGATTCACAGGAGTGTGAGCGGGCTTGCTCGTCGATCTTCTGATCGCTCAATACCCGGGTGGCCGTTACGTTTGGCAGACCGCTTGCGGCTTGGGGGTGTTTGATACGATCATCACCTGCTGCCAGCGTATTGATGAGTCTTTAGAGTCCTACACAGAGGTTTCCTAGTTCAAGCGAAACGAAATAGGAGCGCATATGAGATATGTGTAGGACCGAGAATAATGCGTGTATGTGATACCGTATTCTATTCTCGCGATGAATGTATCGATTGGTTGTATGCGATATAACCTAGTTATCGAATAAAGGATTGATTCGATAAGTCGCTACATTGGATATTAGTCGGTCATATGCGATATGACCGGATTGTTAAATCAAGTGTTGATTTAATGATTTAATGTATAATTATATATTTGATATATTACTTTGCATTAACTAGTATTTGTTCACTTAAGATGGATTTTCTCACTTGATGTGTACATTGTATATATGATATAGTTTTGTGCACTAGTCTGTATCATGTTTGATGATACATGTAAACTTGGGTGTGTATGATTAAACCATGGTTATATTAATGGTTAGGATTTTGATTTACTTATTTATTTATTCTCTTTATTCATTTTGGCAAAGGAAAATGAAATGGTAGCTTGCTTTGTCTTTTGTTGAAGCTTCATGAAGCTTTGAAGAAGTAACCATTTTGTTTCTTTCCTTTAACCTAACCATTCAACTTAACCCTAGTTTATTCTATACACTCACCCATGATTACAAAATGATAACCATCACTTGATTTTGTTTTAATTATTATTATTCTTTTCCATTCTTTTTCTTCTTCTTCTTCAAGAGAAAAAGAAAAGCTTTGCTTGAAAAATATCAAGCGTTGAAATCAAGTGAGAAATCCAAAACCAAAGTGAACCCACTTCCTATTTCTTCATCCTCTACCACTTGCCATGTAGTATAGGTGTTTTCTTCACAAGTTTCATGACTTGGTGAAGGTGGAGCTTGATCTTGAGTTGCCTCGACGTAGATCATCGTCGGCATCGAAGTCGATGACCTAGCCCGATCATTTCTTTGACGAAGCCATCGCTAGAGTCCGGGATCCGATGATCGCAGCGGAGGGTCATCATCATGGAGCTAAGGAAGTGGAGGACTGGATCTACAAAGTTTGTAGCCCCTTTCACTTTGCAGTTAAGTTGTTAACTAGTTGTAGTTTCTCCTTAAACTCTAGTCAACGATCGCATTAGGGTTTCTCGGCACCAGAAATTTTTTGAATTTGGCATGGTTGATGCCTTGTGGAACCTCCTTAGAGTGCCTAGGAACCCTACAGGTCACGCTTCAACTTATAATTGTTATAAGACCGAGCAGGAAATATGGGATTACGAGAATTTCAATGCACCCCAAACGAAGAAAGTGTATGTTGATACATTTTCTTCGGGTGTGTTCATTACCGAGAACTTTTTCGCAGTATCCTTTACGTCCTGGGTATGAGATACCGGATCAGGATCCCACATATGTAATTTGTTACATGGGCTATAGATAGGTAAAGAACTGAGAACGGGTGATAAGTTTCAAGCATTGGAAACGGTGCAAGTGTTGCAACCAAATTGTTGACAGTTATCACCCTGTATTACTAGAATACATTGATTCTGAACAAATGTTATTAGATACCGAACCTGATATACAATATCATATCAGTCTCTTTATTTAGTAAAGAAGGATATAATTTTGTATTGTTGGATATTGTTTTGAACATTTCCTATATCAAGAGTTGATCGGTTCAAGCACTTTATCTAAAAGCATATATGTTGTAAATCAAACTACAATTCTTAACATACAGAACACACACAAGAGGAAGAGTTCAGAAATGAACGAATCCTTCTTGAGGCATTGTAGACTAGGTCATATCAATGCGACCCGACTAGCTAAGTTACATTAAGATGAATAATTAAATCAGTTTGAACTTACATCTTGTGAAACTTGCCAGTCATGTCACAAAGATAAGATGACCGTAGCTCCGTTTATTGGAAACAGAGAAAGAGTTAGATGAACTCTTAGGATTGATACGTGATGATGTATGTAGGTCCCCTGTCTATACATGCCAGGACCGGTTCTTTGTATTTCATTACATTCACTGATAATCTCTCAAGATTCGGGCATATGTTCCTGTTGAAACACAAGTCTGAACCTTTTGAAAAATTCAAAGAATATAAGTTAGAAGTAGATAACCACAATAGTTATAAGTATTATGTCCTTTGATGTGATCGGAGAGGAGAATACTTGAGCACATAATTCATGGACTATTCTAAAGGAGAATGAGATTCTCTCTCAGCATTACTCCTCCGTATACACCACAGCCCGTCGGTGGATCAGGGCGGAGCAATCGCACCCTATGTGATAAGGTTTGCTCTATGATGAGTACAACTGAGTTTCCTATTTCGTTTTAGGGGTTACGAACTTAAGAAGCTGCATACCTATTGAATAGGGTTCCAACCAAATCAGGTGCCTACCACTCCATATGTGACATGGTATGGGAAGAGGCCGTCTCTTATGTAAGTTAAGATTTGGGGTTGTCCGGCTTATGTCTAAAAGCAAAATCCGGACAAGCTCGAGGCAAGGTCACTTCTGTAGAAGTATGTTGGATATCCCAAGCATTCGCAAGGGAATATCTTCTACCACTGAGGAGAAAAAAGTGTTTTGTTTCTCAGCATGCCGCCGTTTAGAAAGGGAATTTCTTGTGATGAAATTAGTGGTCATGAGGTAGAATTGGAAAGAGTTCCAGCTATACAAACTGCAGCTGATTATTTGGTGGAACCGAAGGATTCAATAGTTCACGACGAACCTCAGCCTCTCTACTGATCTGGTAGGGTCCCTCACCCACCTGAGAGATACTTCGGTTTTCTCTATGACTGTGGGAGAGAGGATTGCATCATGAGATGATGACCCAACAAGTTTCGAGCAGGCCATCTAGAGTAGGGACTCTGTGTGAATGGCTGGATGCTAAGCGATCTGAGATGGAATCCATATACACCAATAAAGTATGGACTTTGGTTGCTTTATCTTAAAGGTTAAATCCCCATCAGGAGCAAGTATATCTTGGGAAGATTACTTGGTGTACAAGGAAAAGTTGAGACTTTCAAAGCTAAGACTTGTTGCAAAAGGTTCTCGTCATCCACCGTGTGTGAATAATGATGAAACCTTTTCTAGTATCTATGCTTAAGTCCATCCGGATCCTATTTGTCATTGCTACATACCATGACTACGATATCTGGCGGTTGGGTGTCATGACTGCTTTTCTAAATAGTGATTTAGAAGGGAGCGTCTATAAGTACACAGCTAGAGGGCTTCGTAAACAGTGGGAGCAACGGAAACGTGTGTATGTTGCTTTATGGGTTAAATCAGGCATCGCGGAGTTGGAACATCTGTTTTGATATGATAGTCAAAGAGTTTGAGTTCATAAAAATGGTAGATGAACCTTGTATATACAAAAAGGTAGTAGGGAGTATGGTGGTGATCCTCGTATTATACGTGGATGGCATACTCTTGATAGGAAAGGAGTTTCCTATGCTACACTCGGTCAATCTCCTCTTATCACAAGGATTCCCCATACAGGATCAAGGTGATACCTCCTAAATCCTGGGTTTTGGATTTATGTGATAGATCTAAGTGGATATTAGGATTCTCACTAGGTGTAGTGAGATGGTATCAATCGATCCTGGGGTGAATCACTGGATAGCTTCCAGGGTGATATGGTCGACTAAATGTTAGTCACAGGCATTGTCTTTTCCCTAAGTAGAGGGAAGGTAGTTAGAAGAGTTCCAAGATAGATACCGTGACAAACTAGACGATAAAGGCTGGATACATTGCTACCAAGGATGCTACCAAAGAGACAATCTGGATATATAAAAGTTCATGAGATGAACTTGGTTCCTACCACTGTGTGACAATGGAGTTGTGGCTTATGCCTAGGAACCCCCGTCCCATCACTTTTCCAGACATATTCTGAGGCAGTATCACCTAATCATAGAGACCGGACTGTACGGTAGTATTACTGATTAGATTCACAGCAGTACGATAAGGCTTGCTTGTTGATCTTCTGATCGCTCAATACCCGGGTGGCCGTTACGTTTAGCAGACCGCTTGCGGCTTGTGCATGTTTGATATGATCATCACCTACTGCCAGTGTATTGACGAGTCTTTTGAGTCCTATACAGGGGTTTTCTGGCTCAAGCGAAATGGAGTAAGAGAACATATGTGATATGTGCGGGACCGATATTAATATGATATGTGATATCGTATTCTATTCTCGCGAAATATGACATAGGTCGGTTATATGTGATATAACCGAGTTATCGGATCAAGTGTTCATTCGATACGATGTTACATTTGATATTAGTCGATTATATGTGATATAGCCGGATTATTAAATCAAGTGTTGATTTAATAATTTAAAATATAATTATATATTTGATACATTAACTAATATTAGTTAACTGAAGATTTCTTTTCTCACTTTGGATACATTGATGTATATGTGATATATGTTAAATGTATCAAGCTAGGTTACAAATGCAATTAGGGTTAATGAAAATTAAACCATGCTAGGGTTTAGATTAGTGTTTTTAATTTATGATTAAGTAATTCAAATATTGTGGATATTTGTCATGGTTGATATTTGTTGAAATCTTGTAGAAGCTTCAAGGAATCTTTGACATTGTCCACTCTCTTTGTATAGCTTAAGATATTTTTTGACCTAACCTTTAACCCTAGCTCATGGATAACTCTCTACAACGGTTAAGTATGACATGCTTAACCCTTGGTTGCATTTCTAGCCTTACACAATAATTTATTTTCATCACTTGTTTTTCATCTTCTTCTTCATCTTGAGCTTGCTCTCTAGTTTATGATAAAGTGATGATTTTGAATGAGAAAATGATTTCTAATATGAGCAAACTTCCTACTTCATAATCCTCTACTACATGCCATTTAGTATGGGGTGTTTGCTTCACTAATTCCGTATTTAGTGAAGTGATGGCTTGGGTTAGTGTCTCCTCGACGTAGATCATCTTCGGCCTCGAAGTCTTCAAAGCAAGCTTGTTCGTTTCTTTAAGGAAGCCTCTTTACAGTCCGAGACTTCATGATCGCAGCAAAGGGACTACTACACGGAGCTAATGAAGTGAAAGACCGGTCTACAAAGATTGTATTCCGTGTTCTCTTTTAGTTGCAAAGTGTTTGCATTACTTTCCGTTGGATTTCTAGTTAACGATTCTTTGTTAGGGTTAGCTAGAATGGCAAATTTTTGAATTTGGCATGGACGATGCCTCCCGAAACATTGCTGCCGTGCTAGGTAACCCAGCATATACATGTCAAGAATGATACGATGCCACATAGGTATACGTGTTGTGCGTGTCATGGCAATTACCAACGGTGTGTGTGTAACACCTGAGCCCAAATAATACTATTTCTATTGCTAGTTGAGTGTTATAAATTACTCATTTCAATTCTCCTGGTTGTTTGGTGCTTATTGCAAAATTCTAACCGGTTAAGTCATTTTGGCACATAACAAATTTTAACACCTAAAATAAAATTAAAAATATCCATGTTGGCCTACTCGTCGCCACTAGTCGCGTGGTAGCGTCCGCGCGTCGAGATTTCTTCCCGTTCGGCTAAACGGGCAAGTTTGGACGACTACGTGCGCGTGCAAGTGTCCGACTTGGGGGCATGCATTTTAATCATAAAACACCTCTTTTCAAAATTTGGAACTCGCTTAAAATCCTATAATTTGAATTTGAAACATTTGGGCGCAACCCGGGCGCGATTTGGAAATGTTTCATTTAGCGCCGAAAATGCCTATTTAATTAAATATTTTTAAAACTAAAATATATACTCTGTTACAAATTCGTACGTTAAAATCTCTTTGAAAATCCTTCTTTAAAATCTCCTTTCAGCTCCCAGCCAATCACGAGGGAAATAAATCCCTCGTGGGCCCTATACACAATCTCTCTCTCTCCGTCTCTCTCTATATCTCTCTAATCTCCTTCTCTCTCAATCTCTAAAATCTCTCTCCCTCTCTCTAATAATCTTCTCTCTCTCTCTCTCTATTATATTTCCCACTGTTCCTCGTTAAAACCCACGAGAAAAACCTCGCGAGGAACCCCTGCAACCCTAACCCTAGCCATCCCGTCGCCGTCGCCGCCGCAGTCCCCGCGCCGATGAGACCACCACCGCCGTCACCCGGCCTCTGCAACCTCGACAGCACACCCCTCCTTCCTCCGTTCTTTTTCCGCGCCTGCAACCCAACCATCCGACGCCACCACAGCCGCAGATCTCGCCGTCGGCGCCGCCTCTCACCGCCGCCGACACCAGAATCCTCCTCCCTTCACCCTCGTCCCGACCTCGTCGTCTTCTTCCTCCCCACGACCTCACCGGACCACCACAGAACCCGAGCCGACCCTAACACAACCCCGGGTCGCCGGAAAACGTGCCGTCGATCCTCGCCGTCGTCACCCGCGCCACCTCCTCTTCCCTGCGACCAGAACCCGGCCTTTACCTCCCCTCATCGCACAGCACCACCCTTTCCAGCGAACCCAAAAGCTTTCCAGCCTTCGCTGCTAGCCGTCGCTGCCTCGCTGGCGTCCCATCGCCGTCGAGCCCGTCGTGGTTGCCCCTGGTTCTTCCCTGTAAGCATCCCTTTAGCTTTCCATTCATGTAAAACCCCCCTTGCTGGTCTTTGTTTACATATATCGTGTTTGCTAACTTCGTCGCCCTTGTGACTTTTGCCGGATTCCGGCCGTGCCGTCATTTGGACCCCACTCTCCAGCGAAGTGCTCTGGTCCGTGTGGTCCCGCTGTTCGCTGTTTGGACTCGATCCGTGGCCCGTGCACCCGTCTCGTGTTTTCCGCCGACACTGCATCCGTGCTTTCCGGTTTGCGAAACCGCCGAGGCAAGTATCCGAATACTTGCTCTAACATGCTAGCATACAAGATCTAGTCTTGCTATGCTGTTGAATATCATATTATATAATACAACAAACAATGATGGTGATATCGATAGTACAGTATGACTAGAATTGACGGTTGCATTTCTCTTTAACATTAAATCAGTATAGTAGTTCGTGAAATTAAGTGGTATGCTATTAATCCACGATTTAACAAATTAAACCAATTAGAACGTCCTTGCTTAACTTGCTAGATCATCCATGTGACTATTATCTATGCTGTAGTTTTAATAGCTTCATTGCTTCGTGTTATTAATATTGTTTTACCCTGTGATTATTGCACCCCAAAGGTGCTCGAACCTGCTAGTATAATACAACTGCATCATATTCTTGTGATTAAGTGAACCTTTATTGTTAATTACTTGTTCTTGCTGCTGTTCATTATTTGATTGTATACCGGTCGTGAGCACACACTCGATCACAGTACATATTGACTCGACCCTGCTACACCTGACACATATATACTGATACACCGGACATGACACCCTGTACATACTGACTCAACCTTTTGTACTACGACCTGACTTATCACATGATCTCATGCCCAATGGCAACGAACCTGACTTGGGGTCCTCATGGACCATTCCTGCTGCCTATTCAGACAGACCTGCTTTTACCTGATTCTGTGTTGGCATTAATCCTGGACTACTGAATACCTGACCTGACATACATAACTTGGGGGTATGGGGAAATCAAAGGTGAAACCGACTTGTAACTCAACAGTTCGATACCTGTTCTGATCAGTCTTACGGGCTTGGCCTGCCCCGGAGTGATGATGCTGACATCACTCATCCATCCTACTACCTATTACTGCTTAGCGGCACGTCTCGGATTCAGCCCCGAGAACCTTGACCGTGGTCCCGGGCACGCACGGGATACTATTGAGTTACATCGACGATTCATCAATTGATTTCAAAGACTTTAGCATAGAAACCTGATAGGACAGTTTAGTTACCACTGCACATTACCCTGCACTGTTATTTCATAGCACTGCTTTATTCATGTTCATACCTGCATTGCTTATTACCATGTTATATTATTTTATTTGGTTGACATGACGCACTGACGTCTGGGTTTTGCATGGCCCAGATTCCTTACCACTGTCGACGACCGAGCAGGAGTACTTCAGCCAGCAGGCTGAACTGTGAGTTCCTTAGTGATTAGTTTATTTATTGCATTTCATTTCCAGATGTGAGCCCGCATTATGGGACGTACCTTTCTATTATTGCATTGGATCACTTGCTTCCGCACTTATTGTTTATTGACTCTTGTTATTATGGACTTGGACATGTGTTAGATTAGTTTATTTATCTTGTTCTTGATATCTCTACAACCGTAATGTGACTGTGGATGGATACTTCCTACCCACAGGTAGCATGGTTGGCTATGTCACGTGCCCAATCTTGCGTACTCTGGGAAGCGGGGCGTGACATGGTTCTTTTGGTATCAGAGCCATAGGTTAGTTGGGTTGATTCTTTTGTAGTTGGGTATTGTACCCAATACACGAATCAGAATACCCGTATTTAGGAAACATGTCCTACCACCTTGAGCGTTTTACCATTCTTGAATCACACTCTTCCTGATTATATCTTTTACGATGTGCAAACTTCCTTTGCATACCGATTCGAAAACCTGATTCCTTGTTATCTCTAGGACTTAGGCGACTTGGATGGAGTTATGTAATTGTGGCTATGATACCGCGGCATAGTTACAATGCGGTACTCTATTTAAGTATCTTGGAGTTCTAGTCTTGATCCACATTCAGAATCTATCATCATGCTAATATTGGGTGTTTTGAGTTCAGGATTATGACAGGTAAGGAGTTGAAGACGTACCAGAGGCGTATGAACGAAGCCGCCATGCTTTTAGTGATAAGAGGAATGCTGGAAATCAGAGAAACAGCCCGAGCTGATCCAGCAGCAAGCGGACTCGCTTCAGGAAGGTTTGCAGATCGTTCAGCAGTCTGTGAACGAGAGTGGATTTAGACCAGTTGACCGGATAGGGACCGTGGCAGATTTCAGACGTGGGGGTCCTACTACTTTTACTGGTTTAAAGGAGCTGTTACCAGCCGAGCAGAGGCTAGTGACACGGAGAATTTGCTGATTGCGGCACAGATCCCAGAGGACAAGAGAGTTGTTGTGGTGCGCTTTCAGCTAGTGGATTACGCCCGAGAGTGATGGCTTGTGGAGGAGAACCGCCTGCCTAAGCCAATCAGTTGGGCTGTCTTCTCTAAAAGTTTCCTGGAGAAATTCTTCCCGCGGATTGCACGGGAGGAAATGAAGGAGAAATTTATCGGACTAAGGCAGAATGGGGCAACCGTGGACGTGCATGCAGCAGAATGGAGGAGACTCAGTAGTCTCGCTGGACCTTTCACGGCCAACGATGCAGACAGCAGTTGCGGTAAAGAAGCAGTTCTGTCGGGCCAGTCAAGTTTAGGGCTAGGCCGACAAACAATATTTTTTACAGCAATGAAAGTGGATAGTAATGAAGTGCCGGCAGTTGTTCGCGACTTTATGGATGTATTTGAAGACATATCGGGCTTACCGCCGAAGCGAGATGTGGAGTTCGCGATTGACCTTATTTCTGGTGCGGCGCCAGTATCGAAGCCGTATTATCCGATGGCACCAATGGAATTGGAAGAAGTTAAGAAACAAGTTGGTGAATTACTCGAGAAGGGTTGGATTCGAAGCAGCAACTCGTCTTGGGGAGCTCCAGTTCTTTTAGTAAAGAAGAAGGATGGCACGAGAAGGATGTGCATTGATTATCGAGAATTGAATCAGGTGACTATTAAGAACAAGTACCGATCCCTCGCATTGGAGAACTTTTGAGCAGCTTAGTGGCGCGAGGGTATTCTCGAAACTGGATTTGCGATCAGGATATCATCAGGTCCGAGTGAAAGCAGAAGACATTTGCAAGACGTCGTTTCGAACTCGATATGGACATTTCGAGTGTGTGGTAATGCCCTTCGGAGTGACTAATGCGCCGGCAATATTCATGGATTTGATGAACAGGATCATTTCACCATTCTTGGGCCAGTTTATTGTGGTATTCATTGACGATATTCTGGTGTACTCGAAGAGTCCGTAGGAGCATGCTGAGCATTTAAAGATCGCACTGCAGACGCTGAGACAGGAGAAATTGTTCGCGAAGATGAGTAAGTGCGAATTCTGGTTGGAAGAAGTAAAAAATTTCTGGGGCATGTTGTGTCGGGCGATGGAATCGCCGTTGATCCCGAGAAGATTGCAGCAGTTCGAGATTGGCCAACTCCAAAGAATGTTGCGGAGATAAGAAGTTTTCTTGGACTCGCCGGTTAATACAGAAGATTTGTGGAGAACTTCGCTCGTTTGGCAGAGCCGTTAACCAAGCTTACGCGTAAGGAGGTACCGTTTGTTGGGACGGATGGATGTACATTGGCCTTCGAGACGTTGAAGCAAAAGTTAATAACCGCCCCGATCCTGACCGTACCAGATAATTCAGGAGGACTGGTGATTCACAGCGACGCATCTGGAAAAGGATTGGGATGTGTTTTGATGCAGAATGGGAAAGTCGTCGCTTACGCATCGAGACAACTGAAGACTCATGAAAAGAATTACCCGACTCATGACTTGGAGCTTGCGGCCGTGATCTTCGCCTTGAAAATTTGGAGATACTACCTTTTGGGCGAGAGAGTCGAAGTCTTTACAGATCACAAGAGTTTGAAATATGTGTTCACTCAGAAGGAGTTGAACATGAGGCAACGCAGATGGTTGGAGCTGATGGCCGACTACGACCTTGATCTTAAGTACCATCCGGGAAAAGTTAACGTCTTGCCGGATGCGCTAAGTCGGTTACCAACAATTCAGGTATTGACCGCACAAAGGGAGATCATTGCGGATTTTCAGAGATTTGACTTGGAGGTTGTGCTACCACATGCTATGGGACAGTTGATGAAGTTGCAAGTACAGTAGTCCGTAGTTGAGAAGATTAAAGCAGCACAATCGCAGGATCCTAGACTACAAAAGTTTCGAGGGCAGGTTGAAGCCAGACTATGAACCGATTTAATGATCCACGAAGATGGTTCGTTGAGATATGGTAGCCGTGTGTGTGTGCCAAAAGGGGATGTGCGTGAAGCGCTTATGAAGGAGGCACACAGTTCAGCTTACTCTGTACATCCAGGAGGGACAAAGATGTACCGAGATATCCGACAACACTTCTGGTGGGAAGGTATGAAACGAGAGATTGCTCGCTTCGTGGCTAAGTGCTTGGTGTGTCAGCAAGTCAAGGCTGAACACCAAAGGGTTGCTGGTTTGTTGCAACCACTTCCGATTCCTCAGTGGAAGTGGGAACATATAACCATGGATTTCGTGACGGCTTTACTGCGGAGTCCAAAGGGCAACAATGCAGTATGGGTGATTGTCGATCGGTTGACCAAGGCAACTCACTTTATTCCTTTTCGGATTGGTCAATCGACAGAGACATTGGCAGAGCGGTACATGCAGGAGATTGTAAGATTGCATGGAGTACCGGTAAGCATCGTGTCCGATCGGGACACTCGGTTCTTGTCGCACTTCTGGAAGAGTTTACAAGAAAGTTTGGGGACTCGATTGAAGTTTAGCACAGCTTATCATCCTCAGACTGATGTACAATCGGAGAGAACGATCCAGACCCTTGAAGATATGTTGAGAGCATGCATGTTGGACTTCAAAGGTTCTTGGGAGGATCATCTACACCTGGAGGAGTTTTCGTACAACAATAGCTTCCAAGCGACTATTCAGATGGCTCCGTTTGAAACGTTGTATAGTCGTAAGTGCAGTTCACCCGTTTGTTGGGATGACGTTGGTGAACGCAGATTTCTAGGACCAGATTTGGTGGTACAGACAGTCGAGAAGGTGAATACAATCAGGAAGCATATGAAGGCAGCTCAAGACAGACAGAAAAGTTGGGCTGACATGTCAAGAAGACCTCTAGAGTTCGCCGTGGGTGATTTGGTATTCCTGAAGATATCACCGACTAGAGGGGCGATTCGCTTTGGAAGTCGAGGAAAGCTTAGTCCTCGATTCGTTGGACCCTTCGAGATATTGGAGCGTGTTGGAGAGGTAGCATACCGTTTGGCGTTACCACAATCATTGGCAGGAGTGCACGATGTGGTTCATGTATCTCAGCTACGGAGGTATGTCCGAGATGAGACTCACGTCTTGGATCATTCGGAGTTGACTGTACGGGAGGACCTAACTTTTGAGGAGCGACCAGTTGAAATCAAGGATCGAAGAGAAAAGGTTCTTAAGAACAAGGTTATCCCTCTTGTGCTAGTTTCTTGGGGTAATCGATTGCATGGAGAAATCCACTTGGGAGTGAGAAGACGAGATCCGGCAGAAGTTTCCTCACCTTTTCCTGTAGTTAGCTATCTTGTATTCTTGGAATTTCGAGGACGAAATTCTTTTTGTAGTTGGGTATGATGTAACACCTGAGCCCAAATAATACTATTTCTATTGCTAGTTGAGTGTTATAAATTACTCATTTCAATTCTCCTGGTTGTTTGGTGCTTATTGCAAAATTCTAACCGGTTAAGTCATTTTGGCACATAACAAATTTTAACACCTAAAATGAAATTAAAAATATCCATGTTGGCCTACTCGTCGCCACTAGTCGCGTGGTAGCGTCCGCGCGTCGAGATTTCTTCCCGTTCGGCTAAACGGGCAAGTTTGGACGACTACGTGCGCGTGCAAGTGTCCGACTTGGGGGCATGCATTTTAATCATAAAACACCTCTTTTCAAAATTTGGAACTCGCTTAAAATTCTATAATTTGAATTTGAAACATTTGGGCGCAACCCGGGCGCGATTTGGAAATGTTTCATTTAGCGCCGAAAATGCCCATTTAATTAAATATTTTTAAAACTAAAGTATATACTCTGTTACAAATTCGTACGTTAAAATCTCTTTGAAAATCCTTCTTTAAAATCTCCTTTCAACTCCCAGCCAATCACGAGGGAAATAAATCCCTCGTGGGCCCCATACACAATCTCTCTCTCTCCGTCTCTCTCTATATCTCTCTAATCTCCTTCTCTCTCTATCTCTAAAATCTCTCTCCCTCTCTCTAATAATCTTCTCTCTCTCTCTCTCTATTATATTTCCCACTGTTCCTCGTTAAAACCCACGAGAAAAACCTCACGAGGAACCCCTGCAACCCTAACCCTAGCCATCCCATCGCCGTCGCCGCCGCAGTCCCCACGCCGACGAGACCACCACCGCCGTCACCCGGCCTCTGCAACCTCGACAGCACACCCCTCCTTCCTCCGTTCTTTTTCCGCGCCTGCAACCCAACCCTCCGATGCCACCACAGCCGCAGATCTCGCCGTCGCCGCCGCCTCTCACCGCCGCCGACACCAGAATCCTCCTCCCTTCACCCTCTTCCCGACCTCGTCGCCTTCTTCCTCCCCACGACCTCACCGGACCACCACAGAACCCGAGCCGACCCTAACACAACCCCGGGTCGCCGGAAAACGTGCCGTCGATCCTCGCCGTCGTCACCCGTGCCACCTCCTCTTCCCTGCGACCAGAACCCGGCCTTTACCTCCCCTCATCGCACAGCACCACCCTTTCCAGCGAACCCAAAAGCTTTCCAGCCTTCGCTGCTCACCGTCGCTGCCTCGCCGGCGTCCCATCGCCGTCGAGCCCGTCGTGGTTGCCCCTGGTTCTTCCCTGTAAGCATCCCTTTAGCTTTCCATTCATGTAAAACCCCCCTTGCTGGTCTTTGTTTACATATATCGTGTTTGCTAACTTCGTCGCCCTTGTGACTTTTGCCGGATTCCGGCCGTGCCGTAGTTTGGACCCGACTCTCCAGCGAAGTGCTCTGGTCCGTGTGGTCCCGCTGTTCGCTGTTTGGACTCGATCCGTGGCCCATGCACCCGTCTCGTGTTTTCCGCCGACACTGCATCCGTGCTTTCCGGTTTGCGAAACCGCCGAGGCAAGTATCCGAATACTTGCTCTAACATGCTAGCATACAAGATCTAGTCTTGCTATGCAGTTGAATATCATATTATATAATACAACAAATAATGATGGTGATATCGATAGTACAGTATGACTAGAATTGACGGTTGCATTTCTCTTTAACATTAAATCAGTAGAGTAGTTCGTGAAATTAAGTGGTATGCTATTAATCCACGATTTAACTAATTAAACCAATTAGAACGTCCTTGCTTAACTTGCTAGATCATCCATGTGACTATTATCTATGCTGTAGTTTTAATAGCTTCATTGCTTCGTGTTATTAATATTGTTTTACCCTGTGATTATTGCACCCCAAAGGTGCTCGAACCTGCTAGTATAATACAACCGCATTATATTCTTGTGATTAAGTGAACCGTTATTGTTAATTACTTGTTCTTGCTGCTGTTCATTATTTGATTGTATGCCGGTCGTGAGCACGCACTCGATCACAGTACATATTGACTCGACCCTGCTACACCTGACACATATATACTGATACACCGGACATGACACCCTGTACATACTGACTCAACCTTTTGTACTACGACCTGACTTATCACATGATCTCATGCCCAATGCCAACGAACCTGACTTGGGGTCCTTATGGACCATTCCTACTGTCTATTCAGACAGACCTGCTTTTACCTGATTCTGTGTTGGCATTAATCCTGGACTACTGAATACCTGACCTGACATACATAACTTGGGGGTATGGGGAAATCAAAGGTGAAACCGACTTGTAACTCAACAGTTCGATACCTGTTCTGATCAGTCTTACGGGCTTGGCCTGCCCCGGAGTGATGATGCTGACATCACTCATCCATCCTACTACCTATTACTGCTTAGCGGCACGTCTCGGATTCAGCCCCGAGAACCTTGACCGTGGTCCCGGGCACGCACGGGATACTATTGAGTTACATCGACGATTCATCAATTGATTTCAAAGACTTTAGCATAGAAACCTGATAGGACAGTTTAGTTACCACTGCACATTACCCTGCACTGTTATTTCATAGCACTGCTTTATTCATGTTCATACCTGCATTGCTTATTACCATGTTATATTATATTATTTGGTTGACATGACGCGCTGACGTCTGGGTTTTGCATGGCCCAGATTCCTTACCACTGTTGACGACCGAGCAGGAGTACTTCAGCCAGCAGGCTGAACTGTGAGTTCTTTAGTGATTAGTTTATTTATTGCATTTCATTTCCAGATGTGAGCCCGCATTATGGGACGTACCTTTCTATTATTGCATTGGATCACTTGCTTCCGCACTTATTGTTTATTGACTCTTGTTATTATGGACTTGGACATGTGTTAGATTAGTTTATTTATCTTGTTCTTGATATCTCTACAACCGTAATGTGACTGTGGATGGATACTTCCTACCCACAGGTAGCATGGTTGGCTATGTCACGTGCCCAATCTTGCGTACTCTAGGAAGCGGGGCGTGACAGTGTGTGTAGCATACTATTTAGTGCTCGTGCAACATGAACCGTCAGTAATGGTGCAGTGTCCAATAGGTACAAAGTCAAGGCACAACAAGTAATAATATGCAATGATGCTCATGCACAATCAACTCATATGCGTATAAACATGTGGCTATAATTTCATATCTAGACCTGACGGATAATGCCATATGGGCGATTTCCCGGTAGATGTTAAATTTACTCACCGATAATCTCGTGCTAGTTACCTCCAACCACCTGCTTCCCTTTTCTAGTAGCGTCCGAAGTCCCTGCTTGCGATCCTAAAATTTCACAAACACAATACATAAGGATAAATATTCTGTGTCGACACAAAGACAATGAAACGAAAGGATAAATGTCCACAAGATAGACACATTGTGCACTTAGTGTACAAAACGCGTACGACATTGCCACAACCTCTCTAAGATCGCTAAGTGACACAACCACAAAGCCTAGAAACCGATCGTACCGATCATGCATTCACAACACAATATATAGCATAGAAGATAATATAAATATCATCACAACATCAATTAAACCCAACATCTAATTCTACCGAAAACCTAGTAAGCATCTATTTACCATTTTAGTCCAAAACTAGATATTTCAACGAAACTAGTGGCCACAATAATCCCATAATAGCTTAATTAAGCCACACAAACCCTTACTAAACTTTTAATCTCATCTATTTTAGATTTAGTAAAAGTTAGTTTTCAATCAAGCTTAGTTTGGACAATTGGGAAAATAACAATTAGCAAACTAGCAACTAGCTTAAATTTGCATGTCTAAGCAAGTGAGACTACACATTACAACCATCAACAACTAGTCAAAATCCTAACTTGATCACAAACCCTCTCTTGAATTTCTAAACTTGCTATTAAAACCATAATTAAACACCTAATAAGTTAGATTAAAGTAATTATTTAACAATTAAACTTTTGGGTTAGGATTTATATCCTATAAACTTGATTTCAAACTTGAAGACTTGACTCCCAAAATGGCCTCCAAAATACTAACAGGCTCCTTGATCCAAACTAAATTAGGCTAAGGAATAATGGGTAGGGATTTGATTTAGAGTTTGTGGGATTTTTGATGGATTTTTTAATGTATTTTTGGAGCTTTTTGAGTTGGAAATGGAGGTGAGGGAAAATTAGGGCTGCCACCAAGAGGCTCGGCCAAGGAGGAGAGAGGGAGGGGTTTGTGTAAGTGTGTGCAAAAATATCTAGATTAAGTTAACCTTTCAGCCTCCATTAATGCAATTCACATCAATCTAATCTTATTTCATTTTATTTTCTATTTCCATTAACCTTAGAAAAGTCTAGAACCCTAAAGATAATTGGAGAAAAAGAAAACAATTTGTAAACATGTATTTAGGTTGACATGGTTCACATTTGTATATTTAACCCATTCCAATTTGTAATTATAACTAATTAAATGTATAAATAAAAGCTTATAATAATATTTGAATTAATTAATTAAGGAAAAATATTTAAGTGAACTAATTATTATAAGTGACTAAATAAACAACACATACTAGCAGTTTCATAGTTAAACTAGGTGCATTTTAGTCTATATTGAAAAATGATTATATCTTGGTTTTTACGGAAAACACAAATTATTTTACCGATTATCAGAAATTTCGCCTAAACGATTTCTAATACGTTACAATCTTCCCCCTTAAAGAAATTCGATCCCCGAATTTAAAATTCTTACTATGCGTACCTTCTAAGAGATGAAGGAATTTCTTCCGCATCTCTTTCTCGGCCTCCCAATTGACCTCTTCACTATTCGGGCTACGCCAAAGAAGCTTCACAGATAGCAAGACCTTTGACCGAAGTTTTTTCACCTGCTGATCCAATATGACTACCGGCTACTCGGTGAACGAAAGATCACACTCTAGCTGAACGGTCTTGTGCTGAATCATGTGAGAAGGGTCATGAAGGTACTTGTGAAGTATCGACACATAGAATACGGGGTGAACATCCGGAAAACTGGGTGGAAGTGCCAAACGATAGGCAACGGCACCAACTCGCTCAAGGATTTCAAAAGGACCTACAATTCTGGGACTCGGTTTTCCTTTCTTCCCAAATCTCATCACGCCCTTTATCGGAGAAATCCGTAGGAATATGTGATCCCCCACTGTGAACTCGAGCCTACGACGACGGTCGGCATAAGACTTCTGTCTGCACTGGGCTGCTCTCATCCTATCCTGAATCAACTGGATCATCTCCGTAGACTCTTGAACTAGTTGGGGTCCCAAAATCCTGCACTCGTTGAGTTCGGTCCAACAGATTGGCGATCGACACTTTCTACCATACAAAGCCTCAAAAGGAGCCATCTGAATCGTCTCCTGATAACTGTTATTATTGGTGAACTCTATCAACGGCAAGTGACGATCCTAACTACCCCTAAAATCAAGCACGCAGGCACAAAGCATATCCTTCAGTGTCTGTTCCGGTTCGACTAACCATCAGTCTGCAGATGGAAAGCGATATTAAAACTTAAGCGGGTACCCAAGGCTTCCTGAACCTTCTGCCAAAGATGGCTAGTGAACTGGGTGCCCTTGTCGGATACGATGCATGTGGGAATGCCGGGTAACGCACAATCTCATCAATGTACAACCGAGCATACTGAGCATAACCGAAAGTGGTCTTCACTGGAAGGAAGTGAGCCACCTTCGTCAACCGGTCAAAAATCACCCAAATGGAGTTATACCCTCGACTAGACCTGGGTAGACTCACAACGAAATCCATGGAAATCTGCTCCCATTTCCACTCAAGAATGGGTAAAGGCTGCAATTCTTTTACAGGTCTCTGATGCTCAGCCTTGACTTGCTGACAAGTCAGGCACCTCGAAACAAAATTCGAAACATCACTCATCATCCCTTCCCACCAGTAGATATCTCTCAAGTCACGATACATCTTAGTGGAACCTGGGTGAACACTAAAAGCTAACTGATGTGCCTGCTCTCGGATCTCGCGTCTCAACTTATCGGTATCAGCTACACAAAAACGAGTCCCGAAACGTAGCACACCCTGGTCATTAATCAAGAACTCTAAATTTCTACTCTGCCGAACATACTCAAGAATCTCAGACAAACGGGCATCGACGGGCTGTGCCTCATGATTACGATCAAGTAGAAGTGGACGGGCGCGGACATGAGCAAGCTGTCCCCTAATGGAAGTGAACTCAAACTGTAATCTACTGTCGCACTAGACCTGCCAATCTGCAGAAGAATGTCTCTAAACGGCGTGTAACTGGGACAAGTTACCCCCAGGCCTACGACTCAAAGCATCCGCTACCACATTCGTCTTGCCCGGGTGATAAAGGATCTCACAATTATAATCCTTCACTAACTCCATCCAACGACGCTGTCTCAAATTCAGATCCCGCTGCTAGAAGATATACTTCAAGCTCTTATGGTCTATGAAAATATAACATGACTCGCCGTACAAGTAGTGTCTCCAAATCTTAAGCATGAAGACCACCACGGCCATCTCAATATCATGAGTGGGATAATTCTGCTCATGCTTCTTTAGCTTCCGGGAAGCATAAGCGATAACTCTATCATGCTGCATCAATACCCAACCGAGCCCTACTCGAGAAGCATCACAGTAAACGACATAGCCGCCCGATCCAGATGGCAAGGATAAAACTGCTGCAGTCGTCAACCGAGTCTTCATCTGCTGAAAACTCTGATCGCATGCCTCAGTCCAAAGAAAAGGAACCCCTTTCCTAGTCAGTCCAGTCAGCGGTCCAACGATACTCGAGAAGTCCTGCACGAAACGGCGGTGCTAAGCCCAAAAAGCTGCGGACCACTGTCACTGATAAAGGTCTGGGCCAAAGCTGTATGCCCTCGATCTTCCACGGGTCCATACGAATACCGTTTCCCGTAACTACATGACCCAGAAAGTCAACACTATCTATCCGAAAAGCACACTTCGAAAATTTAGCAAACAGCTGGTGCTTTATCAATGTCTGCGAACCAATCCTCAAGTGCTGCCCATGCTCCTCTCGACTTTTTGAATAAACCAGAATGTCATCAATAAACACAATAATAAACTGGTCGAGAAACGGTATGAAGATCCGGTTCATCAAATCCATGAACGCTGCTGGAGCATTGGTGAGTCCGAACGACATTACCAAAAACTTATAACGCCCGTAGCACGTACGAAAAGCAATCTTCGGAATGTCATCATTCCGAAGCCGCAACTGATGATAACCTGATCTTAAATCAATCTTAGAAAAATGTCCCGCACCCTGGAGCTGATAAAAAAAACGTCAATGAGAGGTAAAGGATACCTATTCCGCACCGTAACTCGGTTCAATTGACGATAATCAATACACAATCTCAAACTGCCGTCCTTCTTCTTGATGAACAGAACAGGAGCTCACTAAGGTGAAACACTCGGACATACAAGTCCGCTATCAAGAAACTCTTGTAGCTGATCCTTAAGCTCCTTATGCTCCGCCGGGGCCATCCGGTAAGGCAGTATAGAAATAGGCCCCGTGCAGGGGATCAAATCAATGCGAAACTCAATATTACGCTCTGGCGGCAATCCCAGCAACTCATCGGGAAAAATGTCGGGAAACCCTCACACGATAGGAACCTGGTCAAACGAATCTACCATGGCTCCAGTATCTCGTATGAATGCCAAGAATCCCCGACATCCCCTCCTCCTAAGCTGACTAGCGCAAAGGGATGAAATCAAACTGTGAGGGGCGGCACCACGGTTCCCCTGCACAACAAGAACTGACTCGCCGGGAAAACAAAACCTGACTGTCTTCTCACGGCAGTCTACGGACGCGTAGCAAGTACCTAACCAGTCCATGCCCAGGAGAACGTCGAAGTCCAACATCTCAAGAAGGATCAAGTTGATGGACGAATCTCTATCTCCAATACGAACGGCACACGACCGAAACACGTGTCGCGCAACAAATGACTCCCCAACAGGAGTTGTTACGACAAGCGGCTGATCTAGCAAACACGACTCTCGGCCCAACCTCGGCACAAAGTGTGTAGAAACATATGAGTGCGGGGATCCCAGATCAAATAAAATGTGTGCATCGAAGGAACATACTAATAGAGTACCTGAAACTATTGCATTAGACGCCTGTGCGTCCTGATGAGTCAAAGCAAACACTCGAGCCTGCCCTCTACCGGCAACTGGCTGTCCTCCACCTCGGCCACCTCGTCCTCTCTGAACAAAGCCTCCGCGACCACGACCTCTCTGCGCATGAGTCTGATGCGGAGCAACAACAGGCGTAAACGCTCTCTGAGGTGAAGGTGGTAAGGTAATATGTGGAACCGCTGCCTCCCTCTAGCGTATCTCAATGCAATCTCTAATGCGGTGATGGGGACTGCCATACCCAAAACATCCAGACTATGACTGCTGACCCTGTGGGTAAGAGCTAAATATCTGGCCTCGTCCCAAGCCTATGCTAGCCCCACGACCTGAACGAAATCTATCGCGGCGTCTACCTATCTGCCTTTGAGTTGATACATCAGTACGAGCCCTCTTCGGTCCCAGAATAACCGAAGTCTTGGAAAGCCGCTCCTCAACCAGTAGGGCTGCGTCAACCGCGGTTGCATATGTGTCAAAATGCTGGGAGCAGGTAGCGAGGAACAACTTGGTAATCAAGCTTCAAAAAAATCTTTTAATCTGCATCTCCTTAGTGTCCACCAAATATGGAGCATACACAGATAGCTGGGTAAACTGAATATCGTACTCTGCCACCGTCATACTCGGAGTCTGGCGTAACGACTCAAAAATGCGAGCTCGAGCATCCCTGATGCTCTACGGAAGAAAACGATAAAAGAAACATCGTCATGAACTCAGCCCAGGTCAAAGGAGCAAGACCTGCAGCTCTGCCCCTCTCTAAAGACTCGCACCACTTCTGTGCAAGACCTTCCAGACGAAAACTCACGAACTCTACCCATCTCGCGTCGGAGCATCTAAGCGAACGACAGATCCTGGCCATCTGATCAATAAACGACTGCAGATCCTCAGCTGTATCGGTGCCGGTGAAGACCGAAGGCTTCAGCCTCATGAACTCAGATAACGATAAAGTGATAACCTTCGTAGCTAAAGCTGCGACTGCCGGAACAGTAGGCACCATCACGGTCCCCGTAGCAGGTGGGTCAACCTCCTCTCTCTGCACTCGACTGGCCATAACTAACGACCACATCATCTGGCGCAAATCCTGCATACCGGCATCTAGCATAGTAATACGGTCTGTTGAAGGTGGATCAACTGCTCCTGTACAACGGGCGTACCGCCCTAGTCAGTCCTCGTCTCCGACGAGCCTGCCCTGACCTCGGCTCTCGCGTCCGCTCTCTGCACCGTCATAGCCTTCAGCGGCATAATGGCTAGAAATGAAAATAAGATTCGAAAGGAACATAGAAATCGAATCTCAAGGATGTATATAATCATGGAAGGAATTTCAACCAGCAATTCCTAAGGTCACTTAGGCAGAGTGCTCTGTCGTAAGTATGCCGCGGAACATACACACGCTACGTCACTCTGCTTAAGCTACCTACTCCATCATACCAAGGTCATCCTACACTCCAAAAGGTAAAACTTATCGCTCTGATACTAACTTTGTCACGACCCAGAATTAGGCACGTGACTGACACTTAAACCACGTAACGTCAACAGGCGTAACGCAATTTAAGTAAGCCAAAAACACAGAAATCTAAACTATATAAAGAATTAAGTGATAAAAACATTTTTAAAACATTTGGGAATCTCTAGTAAATATCTTTAAACGTAAGTTTATTTTTTTAAAAATTTCGACAGCACCTCCCTTGTAAAAACCAGCCCGGAAACGGGTACAACATAGAACATAAATAAAGCATCCCCAAACGGGAGCAAATAATGCCCGAAGGCAGAAACAACTTCTACAAGAATATATACAACGCCGTAGCGAAGAAATAGACGATATAAATGAAAAACAGCATAAAGAGGTAAAACTACATAATAAAGGCCGGCTCACACGAGCACGACACCCAGAGTCACAAAATAATACAATATCGATCCTCACAACTCGTCTCTAAGTCAATACATGGAAATGGTAGATGGAGAATACTAGATACAATAAGTTGTATAGTAGATAGAATCGGATAGCCGCAACTCACCTATACCAAACGGCTTCACAGCCAACCGTAGCGGTATCCGCAAAAATGGAGATAATAAGAAGCCCTGCCACGACTACTCTAAGAATCAAACCTGCAAAACACTATGGCACAACGGGGGTGAGTTGCCAACTAGTGAATAGTAAAAAATAACATACCGATAATCGTAAGTATGCACGAACAACGATAATATATAACATGCAATCTGATAGCATAAATATAGCAATATGGATATGCAATAATCATGATCAAGGTACTCCATCAGGTACTACAAATACATGAAACAATGCATATCAAATAAATGCTGAGTATGGGATAAAACATAACATCATCAATGAATCGTCATCGTGGAAAATCTCGGTGTCCATCAACGATATCCCAAATCCCAATATCTTAGGCGCCGTCACTCTGATCGGCCCTCATATTTGTAAATCTCATAGAACAAGAGTGTCCAACACCGACTCTCGAAACATCTTGAAAACTCATGTCCATCAACGAAACGTAAATACTTATCTCTCAGGTACTACATACCCAGATCAGCCCTCAATATATCTCATGTCATAACTCCCAAAACGGTATCTGCCGGATAACCGTCGGCTTCTATACTATCACCGGTAGGTAGTACTCCCTCCGCCAGGCTCATTGTCTATACCACAAAAACCATTTCTTGCCCCGGGGTACCATACCGGTCCACCATGTACCCGCAGACAGTGCCTACCGCTTCTCGAATCGAGTTTCTAACATAAGTCTTAAAACCGAGAAAACTCATGGTGGACGCACCGAAATATCATATCAAGAGAAACAGGATTTTCAAATAAATGCATACTTTCTTGAAATATCCCCACGGTTCTCAAATTCATAAATCACATGAAATCCATATCTTAATGCGTAAATCCATGAAATATGATATAAGCAACATAAAGCAGTAATATGAGCATATTAAGGGAAACCCGCTCTTTTAAATGAATCCAGTTTTTAAATATATCATGCGGTTCCAAATTCCTCCAAAATCAAATGCAACATCATATAAAGGTGTACATGAAGCTCTAGCAAGATATGTTTATATACATATAAGTATGTATGCATGATTCATTTCATATGCGCAATAGCACAAGAATCAACATCTAAATGTCAATAACAATACAATACCACATAGGTGTATGTGTATATACATGTCAATAATGATACGATACAACATAGGTAAATGTGTAGCTATAACAAAGTATATGTATATACATGACAATAATGAAGGGTTACACTAGCGGCCGGCCAACTCCCGTCGCCAAATGCGAAACAAAATTTTTTATAGCGATACAAAACTTGGCGCTAGAATAACACTAAACCGGATCTTTACCATAATCCTAGCTAGCTACTTAGGGTTCTATCTACTATGATAGAATTTATATCTAAAGAAAACAAGTCCTTCGGGTTTTTGATCCTCTTCTTAAGCTCCTCGATGGAAGTATGGATCGGGCTTGATCTCCGGCCTCCTTGTGTCAACGATGATCCACCCGAGAGCTCCAACCTTTAGCTAAACCTCTAACTTGAGGTAACAAGAATACTTAGCTTGCTAATCTACGTAGACTAGAGTGAGTAGAGTATGATTTTAGTGGCATAGTCTTACAAGCCCTTTGATTCTCAACACATGAGACATTAGGGTTTGAGAGAGGAAGAAAGAGAGAACCATGAAAGAGAATGAGAGCAAGAATAATGAAGAGAGCTCTCATATGAGGAAAAAAGAATAATAAGTTTTATAAGGATAATTGTGATGGTTCAATTGATTTAAACATTATAATGTCACAATTAATGCTAAGCAAAATATCTTGTGCTCAACAAAAATATCTAAGTCGATAATGGTCAATAAGTCAAATGGTCAAACCAATTAACCATGATACAATTATCTCTAATAAAGATTAGTAAACAATTTCCTCCACCTCATAATGGTTTTAATCAAGTCAATGGTCCAAACCCTAATGAGGTGTCTCCTCCTACGCCCCACTCAACCATATATACATACCCGCATCTGTGCTCCAAGAAACACGAATACAAAGAGACTAAACCAACCTAAAATCTAATACTAGGATCTGGCTTAAACCAAAACCCAATAGTATCAACCGCTCGAACACCATACGTGCACAAGTACGCGTATGTGAATGAACCCTGTCGCAAAACCATACGACCTCTACATCGTTTCGCTCGTAGCTGGGAAACCCTCTGTGTGGGACTCTAAAGACTCGACAGTACTCTGGCAGTGGGTTTAACTACAAGCACGTCAGCGGCACTAGCTGTACGTAACGGCTACCCAGGTACCTGTCGAAAAGGAAAACCGATGAGCAAACTCGTCCGAACTTCTACTGAGCCTATCCACGACAATATCGGTACAGTCCAGTCTCTTCGTCCAAGACAATCGCATACCGGGTCTAGGAGGTGGTGAACGTCAAACCCTAGTAACCTGATAAGTGGTGCCGATGTGGCTCAAAACCAATTCGGGAAACTACTGATCAACCTATCAGTAAATCCCAATTGCCTTTGCTAAGATCTTATGGTCCTGACCAATCGATCACTGCGCGATATCAACTCCCAATACCGGAAGAGACGAATCCCTAACAATCACTCACTTCTTTCATGTGTCCTGGGACTGTACCCAACCAAAACCAGTTTGCATGACTCAGTAGAGCCATGGTAGGGTAGCGATAAAAGCTCAATGGGAACTCATACGAGACAAATGCCGATCTCGGATCCAATGACTAACCTGTACATATGTCACTCCAGAACTTCCATCTAACGATAGGTATAGTACCATCTGGAAGTTCTCGGCGAGTCCGTCCAGTGTTCTCACCCCTAGTGAGCACCTGTATACGATCTTAGGTGCATCAGACCAATGGCTGAGGGACAAACCATCCCCCGATGGGGTTAGAAATGTATACACTAGTCTACTTTGGAGTATCAATGCCCAGTCTCGATACTCCCGCAACTATGGACCATTTAAGGATATGCATATGGTCCACCCTGCTCCCACAAGTATGATCGCCATCACAACGCAGGTAGTCAAGTATGATCCTATGGGCTTTATCAACATGTAACCGTAATATGTAATAACGAGTATGACATATGCCATGTTAAGATAAAGACAAACCATAATAGTATACTACCGTATCGAGTCTTTATCAATATGTGTAAGCTAGATATAACAACAATAGAAATAAATACACATATCCTGACAATGACAAGTCAAATAATATACTATAAAACTGAGCAAGATTGTCCTGTACATACATATCCCTAGCATCCATATGTATACATAAACAATACTGGCCTCTAGAGCATATATATCCAAGAATCTCCCACTTGCACTAAAGGCCAGTAATTGGCGTACCGAATACCGAATACTTGCACTAAACGTCTGCATTAAGGCCAGCTACTGGCGTACCACATACCCAACATCTCAAAAAGTCGTTCGAACTTTGCTTGAGGGAGGGCCTTTGTAAATAGATCCGCCATGTTCTCTTTCGTATCCACTATCCGGACCTCGATCTCCTGGCGATCTATGATCTCCCTGATCAGGTGATACCGCCTTAAGATGTGCCTGGATTTCTGATGGGACCGTGGTTCCTTCGCTAAAGCTATAGCCCTATTGTTATCGCAATACAAAGGTATTGGGTTAACAATGGACGGGACTACCTGAATTTCACTAATGAACTTCTTCATCCAGACCGCCTCTTTTGCGGTATCGCTTGCAGCAATGTATTCAGCCTCCATCATCGAGTCTGCGACGGTATCCTCTTTTGGAACTCCTCCAACACACCGCTTCTCCATTGAGGGTAAACACAAAACCCGAGATAGACTTGCTGACGTCTTTGTTGCTCTGGAAGCTTGAATCGGTAAAGGACTCGAACCTGAGATCTCCATTACCGTAAACTAGGAACAACTCCTTAGTCCTTCTCAGGTACTTGAGAATGTTCTTGACTGCTGTCCAGTGGTTCTCACCTGGGTCTAACTGATACCGGCTCACCACGCTTAGCCCGTAAGCTACATCTGGTCTTGTACATAGTATCGTATACATTATGGATCCTACCGCCGAAGCGTATGGTATAGTTCTCAAGCGAACCCTCTCCTCGTCAGTCTTGGGAGACATCTTCTTGGAGAGGGTGATTCCGTGCAATGCGGGTATGTTACCGTGCTTGGAATCTTCCATACTAAATCTCTTTAGTATGATCTCTATGTACCTGGACTGCGAAAGTCTTAGTAATCTCTTAGATCTATCTCTGTAGATCTTGATCCCCAGAATGCATGAGGCATCACCCATGTCCTTCATGGAGAACCGTTGTGACAAGAGTAGCTTGACCGATTGTAGGATAGGAATATGATATCCAATCAAAAGAATGTCGTCCACGTACAAGACTAGGAACACAACAGTTCGTCCTATAATCTTCTTATAAATACAAGGTTCATCCTCATTCTTGATGAAGTCAAATTCCTTGATTGTTTCATCAAAACAGATGTTCCAGCTCCGCGATACCTGCATTAATCCATAAATGGATTTAAGCAACTTGCACACCTTCCCGCTGCTCCCACTGTCTACAAAACCTTCTGGCTGATCCATATAAACACACTATTCCAAACTGCCGTTTAGAAAAGCCGCTTTTACGTCCATCTGCTAGATCTCATAGTCATGGAAAGCAGCAATGGCAAGTAGGATCCGAATGAATTTGAGCATAGCTACTGTAGAAAAAGTTTGGTCATCGTCCACACCAGGTCTTTGACGAAAACCTTTTGCAACGAGTCTAGCCTTATAGGTTTCCACCTGCCCATCTACACCAAGTTTCCTTTTGTAGATCCATTCGCATCCAACGGGTTTTACCCCAGTTGGAGCAATATCCAAGGTCCACACTTTATTGGTGTACATGGACTCCATTTCAGATCGCACAGCATCCAGCCACTTATCAGAGTCCCTACTAATAATGGCCTGCCTGAAACTGGTAGGATCATCTTCTTCCAAGATGAAATCCTCTCAATCCCCGTCTATGAGAAAACCTTAGAATCTCTCGGGCGGATGAGAAATCCTACCAGATCTTTGGAGTGGCTGAGGTTCGTCTAGGGTTACTGAATCTAGCGGTTCCTCGAACTCTTTAGTTACATTTTGTGGTTCATGGATTTATCCCAGTTCTACCGTACTCCCACTAGTTTCTTTTGCAAGAAACTCTCTTTCTAAAAAGGTAGCATGGCGAGATACAAACACCTTCTGTTTCTCAGTGTGGTAGAACAGATATCCAAGTGAATCCTTAGGATATCCCACAAATTTACATAGAACGGAACGTGCCTGAAGCTTATCCAGTTTCTGTGTTTTCACATAGGCTGGACAACCCCATATTTTAATAAATTTAAGACATGGTTTCTTACTACTCCATATTTAATACGGAGTTTTAGGCACAGATTTGGACGGAACTTGATTCAAAAGTTATGCCGCTGTCTGAAGCGCATGTCCTCAGAATGAAAGAGGAAACTCGGCACTACTCATCATGGAGTGAACCATATCCAATACGGTACGATTCCTCCGCTCCGATACACCGTTTTGCTGTGGTGTATACGGAGGAGTACATTGAGAGAGAATTCCATTCTCTTTTAAGTAATCTAGGAATTCCGTGCTTAAGTACTCCCCTCCTTTATCCGATCGGAGGATCTTGATACTTTTGCCAACCTGGTTCTCTACTTCATTTCTGAATTCTTTGAATTTCTCAAAAGTTTCAGATTTGTGTTTCATAAGATACACATATCCGAATCTAGAGAGATCGTTAGTGAATGTGATGAAGTACGAGAACCCACCCCTTGCATGTATAGACATTGGACCACACACATCACTGTGTATGAGTCCCATGAGCTCTGCTGCTCTTTCTCCATGTCCGGTGAATGGAGATTTGGTCATCTTTCCTTTGAGACAAGACTGACAAGTTTCAAATGATGAAAATTCGAACGTATTCAAGAGTCCATCTTTATGTAACATACTTAGTCTTTTCTCTCCGATATGACCAAGTTTACAATGCCATAAGTAGGATTTGTTCGTATCTAAACTCTTTCTCTTGCGTGTGTTTTGTATATTGAGAACTGTATTCTGATTTAGAATATAGATACCATTACACAGTGTACCTTTTACAACCAGTACCTTATCAATGTAAATGTTCATGATATTTCTATCAAGAACAAAATTATATCCATCTTTATTAAGTAAAGAAACTGATATGATGTTGCAAACCATGGAAGGTACATAATAGCAATTGTTCAAAATCATAGCATTGCCATTTGGCAATACTAGGTGATATTCACCGATGGCCGCAGCACTAACTTGTGCTCCGTTCCCTACCCTGAGGGAGATATCACCAGGTCCAACTATCCTACTTTTTCTCAGTCCCTGGAATAGATTACAGATATGAGATCCTGATCCGGTATCTAGTACTCAGGAGGTAAGACGGACCGAAAAGCAGTTCTCAACTACAAGAACACCTGAAGTAGATGCAATAGTATGCTTCTTCTTCATTGGGGTCTCCTTGGAATCCATACAAACATCTTTCTCTTGCTCATTTTTATTACTATTGTCACAGTTTAGAGCCGAACCGACGTTCCCCATCCCCGAATAAGAATTCGGATCGGTCAAGCGATACATTTTATTATCTTGATTAGGGCGTGAAATGGTTGCTACCTGAAGATAGAGAAAACAAATACTCAGCGTGCGCTCTTGCAAGATTAGATTTGTTATTAATTTATCTAACCAGGATGGCTCCCACTGTTTCCTCAAATTCTTCTTCAAACCTTAAAAGAAGAACTAGTCAGGATCTAATCGCACGTCATAGTACTTGCTTAACCATTCAGCCAGGCTAGTGTTGGTACTTCAAGAGAGGTTTTCTAATGCTCTCGAGAAGATCCTTAGTTATATAACCTCTTTTTCCTGGAGGCGTAGCCCTGCTAACACCGTTATAGACACCTAATTAGTTTGTAGCATTGATTGTTAAGTGAAATAATCTCCCCAGAGTAATCCAACTCATCAGTGGGATCGGGATCCAACTATCATTGTGTAATGACCTAGATGGAATCCATTCTAGTCAATACACTCAAGAAGGTATGCTAAATCTGCAAGTTTCCTATATATTTGAAACTCCCGATGTGATTTTTACCCCTAGGACCAAAATGACCTTGACGAATAATCAACAAATCAAAAGGTCCCAGTCAAGTTCAACCCGTCATTATCCTGGATTGCATTAGACCCGCCCGCATGATCCTTGACGACTAATCAACAAAATCATGTGACCGTCCTAACCATTCGCATCTATCGGTGCAACAGAGAATTATTACTCAGCTACCGTTCACTGTGCCTTGACGAATAATCAACAAACGCAGCACGAATACTAAGTAGCAATTATCTGAAACGACGGAGGGCTATGGCTGGGTTTTTGGCGAAAAACCCATTAACGTAATGAACTTTATATCGTTGAAGGAACCTGAGTGGTTTTACAAATATATAGTGGAGAAAACTTTTGCTAAAGAGGTCACTCCCTGTGAAGGGATCTCGGCTCTTTCCTCATCGAATGAGGTGCAGTATATTCCAAACTGAATACCACGATGCAATGCAAAAATAACTGACTATAGTGATGTTATTACGTTGACACAAACATTTACTCAAAGGGTCACTCCCGAAGAAGGGATCTCGGCCCTTGCCTCGTCGAATGAGGTGCTGGATATTCATAACCGAATACCTTTGTGCAAAGCAAAGAGAACATCTATAGTGTCAGTTTTTAAAACTTACTTCCAACAACATCTTTTAGGTTCATTTTCTTGCATTAATCAAAATTAATGCGGTCCCATCAATTTAACCTATCACACCAGAAAAGAACGAAAATATGATGTATGTATATGCCATCCGCATTCTCCACTGGGCCCTGTCATCACCCGTTAGGTTACTTAACTAACGACAGAGCGGGGGATGGACTAGCGCGGGTGCAAAATATATACAACATCTACTAGTACATATATAAGTATATACAACATTCGTCCCATGCATGATAATAATCAACATCACAGAATCTCAGCCAATAATACATAAAAGGAGGATAATCTTGGAGCCCCGGGTTTCATTTGAGCCGCTAATAAAACCCGACGTTCTCGGTCGTGTGGATAGCCTGTGCAATGAAAACCTGTACACCCTACGAGTGCGGCGAATAGCCTACCAATTCTAGAATGAAGCCCCCTCCGTCTCAACGCCATGAGATGCGGGCTTGTTGCCTTCTAGAATCCGGCTATACGTGCACTCCACCGCGGGGCAATCCTAGTACAGAAAAAGAAAATATTATGTACAAATGGTGATATCGACCTCAACCTTGTCGTGCCCCAAAATAATATACAACCTGGCAAAGACGGCAGTCCACATATCGGACGCTCGCCCCGCAATAACAAATGTACAAATGAATATAAATTGTACTTCTAACATTGCACCACATGCTATCCACCACGACAATCCAACCACAATCTCAGCATAATCATAGAAACATCAACTTGAATGTCACGTTCGCAAATCCGTCTAAAAGAACATATAGCAGATAGACTGGTTTACACATCAAATGACATTCACGGTCGTAGATGCTAAACTAAGTACTAATAACAAAATAAGTATTTTAAAATTTCAATCGACTAAACCTTTCCAAGTGTGCCCCAAGTTCTAATCCAGTACTGAAACAAATCTGGGCCCAAAAAATAAACATTCCAAAAACCATAATTCCAAACAAAAGAACCCCGTAAGAAATATTGAGCACAGAAGCCCCAATACCGCCGCGGAACCGCGGCCAATATACGATTTGTGCAGCGGTTCCGCGGTGTGTTAGAGGGATCATGGGCCCAAATTTCTTGAGGGTTCATAAAAAAGCCTACACGATTTTCTGAGACCATAAAATTGATTTTGTGACCACTTTTAAAATTCGACAGAAACTATAAAAATGGAATTTTGGTTTTGAAAAATTCGGTCGATCGATATTCTAAACACGTTGAAACTCGCTAGATTAGGTTTTATGGCTTGGCTCTAATACCATGAATGGTTACACTACCGCCCTGGCCAACTCCCGTGGCTAAATGCGGAACAAAAATTTTATAGCGATACAAAACTTGGCGCTAGAATAAGACTAAACCGGATCTTTACCATAAACCTAGCTAGCTAGTTAGGGTTCTATCAACTATGATAGAATGTATAACTAAAGAAAACAAGTTCTTCGGGTCTTTGATCCTCTTCTTAAGCTTCTCGATGGAAGTATTGATCGTTCTTGAACTCCGACCTCCTTGTGTCAACGACGATCCACCCGAGAGCTCCAACCTTGAGCTAAACCTCTAGCTTGAGGTAACTAGAATACATAGCTTGCTAATCTAAGTAGATTAGAGTGAGTAGAGTGTGATTTTAGTGGCTTAGTGTCACAAGCCCTTGATTCTCAACACATGAGACATTAGGGTTTGAGAGAGGAAGAAGGAGAGAACTATGAAAGAGAATGAGAGTAAGAATAATGAAGAGAGCTCTAGTATGAGGAAAACAGAATAATAAGTTTTATCAGGATAATTGTGATGGTTCATTTGATTTGACCATTATCATGTCACAATTAATGCTAAGCAAAATATTTTGTGCTCAACAAAAATATCTAAGTCTACAATGGTCAATAAGTCAAATGGTCAAACCAATTAACCATGATACAATTATCTCTAATAAAGATTAGTAAACAATTTCCTCCACCTCATAATGGTTTTAATCAAGTCAATGGTCAAAACCCTAATGAGGTGTCTCCTCCTACCCCCCACTCAACCGTATATACATACCCGCATCTGTGCTCCAAGAAACACGAATACAAAGAGACTAAACCAACCCAAAATCTAATACTATGATCCGGCTTAAACCAAAGCCCACTAGTATCAACCGCTCGAACACCATACATGCACAAGTACGCGTATGTGAATGAACCTTGTCGCAAAACCATACGACCTCTACATCGTTTCGCCCGAAGCTGGGAAACCCTCTGTGTGGGACTCTAAAGACTCGACAGTACTTTGGCAGTGGGTTTAACTACAAGCACGTCAGTGGCACTAGCTGTATGTAATGGCTACCCAGGTACCTGTCGAAAAGGAAAGCCGACGAGCAAACTCGTCCGAACTCCTACTGAGCCTATCCGTGACAATATCCGTACAGTTCGGTCTCTTCGTCAGAGACTATCGCATACCGGGTCTAGGGGGTGGTGAACATCAGACCCTAATAACCTGATAAGTCATGCCGATGTGGCTCAGGACCAATCCAGGAAACTACAGATCAACCTATTATTAAATCCCAACTGCCATGGCTAAGGTCTTATGGTCCTGACCAATCGATCATTGCGCGATATCAACTCCCAATACAAGGGGAGACGAATCCCCAACAATCGCTCACTGCCTCCATGTGGCTCGGGACTGGACCCAACCAAAACTTGTTTGCACGACTCAGTAAAGCCATGGTACGGTAGTGATCAAAGCTCATTGGGAACTCACACGAGACAAATTCCGATTTCGGTTCCAAAGACTAACATGTACACATGTCACTTGAGAACTTCCATCTGACGATAGGTATAGTACCTTCTGAAAGTTCTCGTCGAGTCCGTCTTGTAGGGTTCCTAGGCACTCTCAAGAGGTCTCACAAGGCATCAACCATGCAAAATTTCAAAATTTACGGTGCCGAGAAACCCTAAACTACGGATCATTGGCTAGATTTCTAGGCGAACAAAGTAACTAGTTAACACTTAACTATAAGGAAACGGAAATACAACCTTTGTAGATCCGGTGCTCCACCTCCATAGCTCCGCAACGAAGTCCCCTCGCTGTCCGAATGAATTCCCGGGCTCTAGCGTCGGCTTCGTCGGAGAAATGGCAAGCTAGGTCGTCGATGTTCATGCCGAAGATGATCTACGTCGAAGCATCGCAAGATCAAGCTCTCACTTCACCAAGTCATGAAACTTGTGAAGAAAACACACTCTACTACTTGGCAAGAGGTAGAGGATGAAGAAATAGAAAGTGGGTAGACTTTAGATTTGGATTTCTCACTCATTTCCATCAATCACCATTGATGAAGCAAGCTTTCTTCTTTGAAGTGAAGAAGAAGAAGAAAGCAAGAAGATGATAAAATTATGATGAGTTCTCTTGTAAAATAAAAAAGAATGAATACTTATCATAATCCAACCCTAGTTAGGTGTAGAGAATTAACTTAGGTTAGGTTGTATGGTTAGGGTTAGAGAAAGAAACAAAATGGTCAACCATTTCAAAGCTTCATGAAGCTTCAAGGATAATCCAAAAATGGCCACCATTCTATTTCATTCATAAATCAATGAATAAATAAAAGAATAAGTAAATGAAGAATAAGAAACCCTAACCATTGACCAACCATGGTTTAAACCATACACCATACTATCATGTATCATCAAACATGATACAAGCATGTGCACAAAATCATATCACATATATAATGCGCACATCCGAGCGAGAAAATCCATTTAAAGTGAACCGATACTAGTTAATGCAAAGTAATATATCAAATATATAATTATACACTAAATCATTAAATAAACACTTGATTTAACGATCCGGTCATATCGCATATAACCGACTAATATCTAATGTATCGATTTATCGAATCAATCCTTGATTCGATAACTAGGTTATATCGCATACAACCATTCGACACATTCATCGCGAGAATGAAATACGGTATCACATACACGCATTATTCTTGGTCCTGCACATATCTCATATGCGCTCCTATTTCGTTTCGCTTGAGCCAGGAAACCTCTGTGTAGGACTCTAAAGACTCGTCAATACGCCGGCAGCAGGTGATGATCATATCAAGCACCCACAAGCCGCAAGCGGTCTGCTAAACGTAACGGCCACCCGGGTATTGAGCGATCAGAAGATCGACGAGCAAGATCGCTCATACTCCTGTGAATCCAACCAGTAACACTACCGTACAGTCCGGTCTGATCGTCTGATATGTCGCATATCTCGCCTAGGGGTGGTAAACGTCAGACCCCAATAGCTCGATAAGTCGTGTCGATATGAGGTCTATAACAATTCGAGAAACTACTGGTAACACTTACCAGTAAATCTCAGCAACCCTGGCCAGGGATTTCCTGTTATAGCCAATCGAACACAGCGCAACATCAACTCCCTATACCGGGAGAGACGAATCCCCTCCTATCGCTCATTGCCTCCATGTGATTCGGGACTGTACCCAAAAACCACCGTTTTGCACGCCCTCTTGGACGTGGTAAGATGGAAATCAAAGCACAGTAGGAACCACACAAGACTCTATGACGATCTCGGGTCAACAGAATACTCTGTACCAGTGTCACCAGAGAACTGCCATCTGACGTGAGGTATAATACCATCTGGGAGTTCTCGGCGAGTCCGTCCAGTGTACCTAGTCTCTACTGAGCACCCGTATATCATCTCTGATGTCAAACACCAATGGATATGGGATCATCCATCGCCCATCTGTATGGGTCGAGAAGGTATACGCTAGTCTACTCTGGTATATCGATGCCCCGTCTCGATACACCCTCGACTAGGGACTTTGAAGGATGTACTTATGGACTACCATGTCCCCACTAGTATGATCCGCATCATAGTCCAGGTAGTCAAGCACACATCCTAAGGGCTTTACCAACATGTAACAGAGAGACAATCAGTATACACATTAAGGTAAAGTTCAACCAGATAGCATACTATCATGTCGAGCAAGAAAGTCCTCCCTATATATGTCCCAGCATCCACTACAATATACATCCTATGTACAGTAATGGCCTCTAGAGCATACATATAACTAACAATCTCCCACTTGCACTAGGGCCATCTGTAGCAGTGGTTGTAGTATCTCATACTCAACCATCCCATAAAAATCTCTCTCTGGGAACAGGCCTTTGTGAGTGGATCCGCTGTGTTGTCCTCTGAATCTACTCTCCTAACCTCGATCACCCTGGAGATCAACTATCTCCATGATCAGGCGATGCTGCCTTAGAATAAGTCTGGATCACTGATGGGACCGGCGTTCCTCGGCATGAGCCACAACTCCATTGTCTCACAATGGTAGGAACGTAGTTCATCTCATGAACTAATATACACCCAAACATCCTCTTTGGTAGCATCTTAAGTAGCGATGTATCCTGCCTTTATCGTCTAGTATGTCACGGTATTTTTCTTGGAACTCTTCCAACATACCGTCCCTTTACTGAGGGTAAAGACAATGCCTGTGACTGACACTCAGTCGTCTTTATCATCCTGGAACCATTCCAGTGATTCTCCCTAGGGTCGATTGATACCTTCTCACTACAACTAGTGAGAATCCTAACATCCATTTAGATCTATCTCATAGATCCAAAACCTAGGATTTAGTAGGTATCATTTTGATCCTATATGGAGAATCATTGTGATAAGCGGAGATTGATCGAGCGTAGCATAAGAAACTCCTTTCTTATCAAGAGTATGTCATCCACGTACTCTACGAGGATCACCACCATACTCCCCACTACCTTTTTTGTTTATACAAGGTTCATCTACCATTTTGATGATGTCAAACTCTTTGACTACTTCATCAAAACAGATGTTCCAACTCCGCGATGCCTGCTTTATCCTATAAAGCATCTTGCACACGTTTCCGCTGCTCCCACTGTCTACGAAGCCCTCTGGCTGTGTACTTATAGACGCTCTTTTCCAAATCATCATTTAGAAAAGCAGTCAAGACACCCAACCACCAGAGATCGTAGTCATGGTATGTAGCCGTGGCAAGTAGGATCTGGATGGACTTAAGCATAGCTCCTTAGAAAAAGGTTTCCTCATGATCCACACCTGGTCAATGATGCAAACCTTTAACAAGTCTAGCTTTGAAAGTCTCAACTTTTCCATCTACACCTAGTAATCTTCTCAAGATATACTTGCTCCTGATGGGGCTTTAACCCTTCAGATATAGCAACCAAAGTCCATACTTTGTTGGTGCATAAGGATTCCATCTCAGATCGCTAAGCATCCAGCCATTCTTACAGAGTCCTACTCCTGATGGCCAGTTCGAAACTAGTTGGGTCATCATCTCACGATGCAATCCTCGCTCCCACTGTCATAGAGAAACCGAAGTATCTCTCAGGTGGGTGAGGAACCCTACTAGATCGGCGGAGAGGCTGAGGTTCGTTGGAATCTACTGAATCCTTTGGTTCTATCAAATCATCAGCTGCAGTTTGTATAGCTGGAACATTTCCAGTTCTACATAACAGATCTTGCCTCGAGCTTGTCCGGATTTTGCTTTAAGACATAGGCCGGTCAACCCCAAATCTTAACTAGCTTAAGACATGGGCTCTTCCTTTTCCATATCACATATGAGGTGGTAGGCAACTGATTTGATTGGAGCCCTATTCAATAGGTATGCAGCTTCTCAAGCGCATAACTCCCTAAAGGAAATAGGTAACTCAGTAGTACTCATCATAGAGCACACTATATCAAATAGGGTGTATCTGCTCCATCCCGATATACCATCGTGCAATGGTGTATACGGAGGAGTAATGCCGAGAGAGAATCTCATTCTCCTTTAGAAAAGTCCAGAAATTCCGTGCTCAAGTATTCTCCTCCTTGATCACATCAAAATACATAATACTTATACCCGTATTTTGGTTCTCTACTTCTAGCTTATATTCTGTGAATATCTCAAAAGGTTCGGACTCATGTTTCAACAGGAACATATGACTGAATCTTGAGAGATTATCAGAGAATATAATGAAGTATAAAGAACCGGTCTTGGCATGTGTAGACAGGGGACCTTACATACATCAACATGTATCATCCCAAGAGTTTACTAACTCTTTCTCTGTTTCCAATAAACAGAGCTGGTGTCATTATATCTTTGTGACATGACTGGCAAGTTTCATAAGATGTAAATTCAAACTGATTTAAATATACATCTACATGTAACTTCAGCTAGTCGGGTCGTATTGATATGACCTAGTCTACAATGCCTCAAGAAGGATTCGTTCAGTTCTGAACTCTTCCTCTTGTGTGTGTTCCGTATACTAAGAACTGTAGTTTGATTTAGAACATCAATGCTTTTAGATAACGTGCCTGAACCTATCAACTTTTGATATAGGAAATGTTCAAAACATTATCCAACAATACAAAATTTTATCATTTCTTTACCAATAAAGAGATTGATATGATTTTGTATATCAGGTTCGGTATCTAATAACATTCGTTCAGAATCAATGTATTGGTAACACAGGGTGACAGTGACCGACAGACTTGGCTGCAACTCTTGCCCCGTTTTCTGCCTCATGAAACTTATCACCCGTTCTCAGTTCTCTACCTATCTGTAGCCCTATGTAACAGATTACATATCTGGGATCCTGATCTGGTATCACATACCCAGGACGTAAAGGATACTGAGAAACAGTTCTGTATAATGAACATACCCGAAGATGATGCATCAGCATGCACTCTCTTCGTTTGGGCGGCATAGGAATTCTGGTAATCCCTAATTTCCTGCTCTGTCTTATAACAATTATAAGTTGGAGCGGGACCAACGTTCCCCAGCTCAGTATAACAAGCGGGTTCGGTCAATATTCCGTATTTATTATCTTGATTAAGGCGTGATATGGTCGCTACCTGGAGAGAGAGAGAAGAAAAACACTCAGCGTGCGCTCTGTCAAGAATAGATTGGTTATTATTTTATCTAATCAGGATGGCTCCCACTGCTTTTTATCAAATCTTCCTTCAAACCCTAAAAGGAAAGACTAGCCGGGATTAATTACACACTACAAGTTCGCCAATCTTTCAGCCAGGCCAGTGTCGGTACTTTGAGGGAGGTCCCCCGTGCTTTCGCACGAACCTAATTAATGTAAACCTCGTTTTCCCAGAGGCGTAACCCCGTTGACACCTTTCTAGACACCTACTTGATCGGCTAATTGTAATGTATAAAACTCTCCCAGGAGTAACTCTTACTCGCAACGGGTATCGGGATCCAACTATCTCATAGAAGGTATGCAATCTCATTGCAAATTTCAACACTTGAAATTCCCGATAATTTTGCCCCTAGCGTCCTATGACCTTGACGCAGGCCAACAAACCATAGTCCGCTAGTCAAGTTCAACCCGTCATTTCCTGATTGAATTAAACCCACCCGCACGACCCTTGACGCAGGCCAACAAAGTCGCACGACTACCTTAATCCAATCACATCATATGCTTATGCAGATAAGCACCAGTTAGCTACCGCACACTACGCCTTGACGCAGGCCAACAAACGTAGCACGAATACTAACTACTACTTATCTGAAATGACGGAGGGCTACGACAGGTTTTTCTGAAAACCTATTGCGTAATGAACTTGATATCGTTGTAGGATCGAATGAATTTTGAAATGGAGTGTTTTTGAGGCTTTTCTAGTTTTGCTAAAGGAGTCACTCCCGGTGAAGGGATCGTCGGTCCTTTCCTCGTCGAATGAGGTGCGGGATATATCACATATATCACTGTGCAAAGCAAAAACTCTTAAAAGCTATCAAAAGACAAACCGAGTGTGTAGCATCTGCCAGTTATTGCTAAAGGAGTCACTCCCGGTGAAGGGATCTCGGTCCTTTCCTCATCGAATAAGGTGCAGGATATATCACATATACCTCTGTGCAAAGAAAAAACTGTAGCTACCTGTTTTATTTTGAAATTCGATTCTACAACATCTTAGGTTTCTTTTATTTCATTAATCACATTAATGAAGTCCCATCATTTAAGTGCCTAATCATCACAGATAAATACGACGTACACTTATGCCATCCGCATTCGCCTCGATGTCCCCTCGTGCACCGTTAGGTTAGGTAACTAACGGCAGAGCGGGGCAGGGATAGCGTGGGTGTAAAACATAAGTAACGCCTATATAATATATCATATATACTATATACTGTATCTATCACAGAACATCACATGATCACATCACAGATATCGCAGCAGAAGAAACATATGAAATATTGGATATACTAGGACGTCCGTGTCTTCAATACGAGCCAGTATAAAACACGGATTCCACGGTCGTGATGAATAGCCAAACCCACACCCCTAGACCCCTACGAGAGCGGCAAGCAACCCTACCAATTCTAGAGTTAGGAGACCCGGACTCGACTCCTCTAGCTGGTCTCCCACTGGACTCCAGAACCCGATTACTTGTGCCCTCCTCCTTGGGTCTATCCTAGTGCGGAAAAGTAAATAATATACAAACGGTGACATCTTCCGCAACCTAGAAGGGCCCCAATAAAAGAATATTACAAACAAGTTTTTACATGAATGAAAATGAAAAACACTCATCTCACATAAAAACCCCCGGCTATTCAAACACGACGATCCAATATAACATATCCAGCAAAACATAACATCACATGTCATCAACGTAAGTAAATATGTCCATCCCAATTGTCGTTGACATATAGCAACGAAACCGGCGATATCACATATTACACTTACGGTCACAGAAAAGAAAGTGTAAAACTACAACAGTTGGAATCCGCAACCATCTCAGACATCACATGCCTGACCAAATGAATTCCTTAGACATCGCATGCCTAACAATTATAAACCCCGCATTTTAGTCTCATTATCGAAAACTCTTTTCCATATCAAGTCGGGCAATTCAACAAGATTCCCGACATACTGATCGAATGCTCGTCGCAAACTTCAGTAGGCGGCCGCACCCCCGACACCGTCGACAAAGTGCACCAAGGCGGAACACCGCTGCCGCGAGCACCTGAACAGATGCTTTCGGCGACTGGGTTCTACTACAGTCACTTGGTCGGGGCTAAGGGATGTAGCTGTCTAATAAGTTTACCCGGCGAGTATCCGCGTACGCTACGTGATTGCGACGGACTTTTGATCACATCAAAATTCCGTGGCAACCGATCAAGTGAGACTAAACTGCTATGTTTATAATATTCATTTAGTTATCTCATAACTCTTTGTGAATTCCAATTATTGTATCCCATTCCAGATAATTAGAAAATGTTAAACTTTCCGATTGAACATTTGAACACCCAAGTTTTCCCGATACAGATCAACACATGAAACAAGTCTAACAACATTCAGTTCGTGCCTCAGTACCAACGGTCCAGCCGTAGAAAGGTCAAGCCAACGCCTCACATGTGGCACGCCGTACTGCCCCAAACCCTAAGGTTCAAAGGGCAGTTCAAGACGGTCACATAATCGAGTTAAGGTTTGTTGTCTTCTAGAGGGTCCATCGCGTTACTTGCACTATTTAGAACGTCATTAAACCACGGAAAGATCCAACACTTGGAAATTTTCCTGCAGGGGAAAAGTTGGGTATTTATATCCGGTCGAACTTTTTAACATATTCAAAAATCATCCAGAAAGACACATAGACAGAGTTTGACAATCCGATCGAATAAACGAACTCCCAATACAACCCAAAATACTCAACTCTTTATTTCAGATCAAAAATTCCCAGGAAAACCAGCACTGCAAAATAGGAATTACTGTGCAAAATTGAGTGCCTAATAAGACAAAACGGCCGCGGAACCGCCGCATTAGCATGCTAATGCCGCGGTTCCGCCGCACTTTTAAGGGATCATTAGTTACTTTTTGCACCGTAATTCTTAGAATTTCCTGCTGATTTTTCTGCATATTTTTAATTCTCAAAAATCCACGAAAACAGAAAATGTCCAGAGAGCACTTTCAAGTCGGGGTTTCGGGTCGATCGGACTTCTAACTCCGTCTACGCATCGCCTAAGGCTCTAGCTAGGCTCTGATACCACTGTAGGGTTCCTAGGCACTCTCAAGAGGTCTCACAAGGCATCAACCATGCCAAATTTCAAAATTTACGGTGCCGAGAAACCCTAAACTACGGATCGTTGGCTAGATTTCTAGGCGAACAAAGTAACTAGTTAACACTTAACTATAAGGAAACGGAAATACAACCTTTGTAGATCCGGTGCTCCACCTCCATAGCTCCGCAACGAAGTCCCCTCGCTGTCCGAATGAATTCCCGGGCTCTAGCGTCGGCTTCGTCGGAGAAATGGCAAGCTAGGTCGTCGATGTTCATGCCGAAGATGATCTACGTCGAAGCATCGCAAGATCAAGCTCTCACTTCACCAAGTCATGAAACTTGTGAAGAAAACACACTCTACTACTTGGCAAGAGGTAGAGGATGAAGAAATAGGAAGTGGGTAGACTTTAGATTTGGATTTCTCACTCATTTCCATCAATCACCATTGATGAAGCAAGCTTTCTTCTTTGAAGTGAAGAAGAAGAAGAAAGCAAGAAGATGATAAAATTATGATGAGTTCTCTTGTAAAATAAAAAAGAATGAATACTTATCATAATCCAACCCTAGTTAGGTGTAGAGAATTAACTTAGGTTAGGTTGTATGGTTAGGGTTAGAGAAAGAAACAAAATGGTCAATCATTTCAAAGCTTCATGAAGTTTCAAGGATAATCCAAAAATGGCCACCATTCTATTTCATTCATAAATCAATGAATAAATAAAAGAATAAGTAAATAAAGAATAAGAAACCCTATCCATTGACCAACCATGGTTTAAACCATACACCATACTATCATGTATCATCAAACATGATACAAGCATGTGCACAAAATCATATCACATATATAATGCGCACATCCGAGCGAGGAAATCCATTTAAAGTGAACCGATACTAGTTAATGCAAAGTAATATATCAAATATATAATTATACACTAAATCATTAAATCAACACTTGATTTAACGATCCGGTCATATCGCATATAACCGACTAATATCTAATGTATCGATTTATCGAATCAATCCTTGATTCGATAACTAGGTTATATCGCATACAACCATTCGACACATTCATCGCGAGAATGAAATACGGTATCACATACACGCATTATTCTCGGTCCCGCACATATCTCATATGCGCTCCTATTTCGTTTCGCTTGAGCCAGGAAACCACTGTGTAGGACTCTAAAGACTCGTCAATACGCCGGCAGCAGGTGATGATCATATCAAGCACCCACAAGCCGCAAGCGGTCTGCTAAACGTAACGGCCACCCGGGTATTGAGCGATCAGAAGATCGACGAGCAAGCCCGCTCATACTCCTGTGAATCCAACCAGTAACACTACCGTACAGTCCGGTCTGATCGTCTGATATGTCGCATATCTCGCCTAGGGGTGGTAAACGTCAGACCCTAATAGCTCGATAAGTCGTGTCGATATAAGGTCTATAACAATTCGAGAAACTACTGGTAACACTTACCAGTAAATCTCAGCAACCCTGGCCAGGGATTTCCTGTTATAGCCAATCGAACACAGCGCAACATCAACTCCCTATACTGGGAGAGACGAATCCCCTCCTATCGCTCATTGCCTCCATGTGATTCGGGACTGTACCCAAAAACAACCGTTTTGCACGCCCTCTTGGACGTGGTAAGATGGAAATCAAAGCACAGTGGGAACCACACAAGACTCTATGACGATCTCGGGTCAACAGACTACTCTGTACCAGTGTCACCAGAGAACTGCCATCTGACGTGAGGTATAATACCATCTGGGAGTTCTCGGCGAGTTCGTCCAGTGTACCCAGTCTCTACTGAGCACCCGTATATCATCTCTGATGTCAAACACCAATGGATATGGGATCATCCATCGCCCATCTGTATGGGTCGAGAAGGTATACGCTAGTCTACTCTGGTATATCGATGCCCCGTCTCGATACACCCTCGACTAGGGACTTTGAAGGATGTACTTATGGACTACCATGTCCCTACTAGTATGATCCGCATCATAGTCCAGGTAGTCAAGCACACATCCTAAGGGCTTTACCAACATGTAACAGAGAGACAATCAGTATACACATTAAGGTAAAGTTCAACCAGATAGCATACTATCATGTCGAGCAAGAAAGTCCTCCCTATATATGTCCCAGCATCCACTACAATATACATCCTATGTACAGTAATGGCCTCTAGGGCATACATATAACTAACACGTCTAGTGTACTCAACCCTAGTGAGCGCCTGTATACGATCTTAGGTGCATCATACCAATGGTTGCGGGACCAACCATCCCCCGACGGCGTTAGAAACGTATACACTAGTTTACTCTGGAGTATCAATGCCCAGTCTCGATACTCCCGCTACTAGGGACCAATTAAGGATGTGCTTATGGACCACCCTGCTCACACAAGTATGATCGCCATCACAACGCAGGTAGTCAAGCAAGATCCTACGGGCTTTATCAACATGTAACCGCCATATGTAATAACGAGTATGACACATGCCATGTTAAGATAAAGGAAAACCATAATAGTATACTACCGTATTGAGTCTTTATCAATATGTGCAAACTAGATATAACAACAATAGAAATAAATACACATATCCTGACAAAGACAAGTCAAATAATATACTATAAAACTAAGAAAGATTTTCCTGTACATACATATCCCCAGCATATGAATACATATAAAATACTGGCCTCTAGGGCATATATATCCAACAAATAATGATATGATACCACATAGGTATATGTGTAGCTATAACAAAGTATCTGTATATACATGTCAATAATGATACGATACTACATAGGTATATGTGTAGCTATAACAAAGTATGTGTATATACATGTCAAGAATGATACGATACCACATAGGTATATGTGTAGCTATAACAAAGTATGTGTATATACATATCAATAATGATATGATACCACATAGGTATACGTGTAGCTATAACAAAGTATGTGTATATACATGTCAAGAATGATACGATACCACATAGGTATATGTGTAGCTATAACAGAGTATGTGTATATACATGTCAATAATGACACGATACCACATAAGTATACGTGTATCTATAACAAAGTATGTGTATATACATGTCAATAATGATAGTATACCACAAAGGTATACGTGTTGTGTGTGTCGTGGCAATTACCAATGATGTGTGTGTAGCATACTATTTAGTTCTCGTGCAACATGAACCGTCAGTAATGGTGCGGTGTCCAATAGGTACTAAGTCAAGACACAAGAAGTAATAATATGCAATGATGCTCATGCACAATCAACTCATATGCGTATAAACATGCGGCTATAATATCATATCTAGCCCTGATGCATAACTCTATACGGGCGATTTCCCCGTAGATTGTAAATCTACTCACCGATGATCTCGAGCTAGGTAAATCCAACAACCAGCTTCCCTTTTCTAGTAGCGTCCGAAGTCCCCGCTCGCGATCCTAAAATTTCACAAACACAATAAATAAGGCTAAATATCCTGCACCGACACAAAGACAATGAAATGCAAGAATAAATGTCCACAAGATTGACACATTGTGCACTTAGTGCACAAAACGCGTACGATATCGCCACAACCTCACTAAGATCGCTAAGCGACACAACCACCAAGCCTAAAACCCGATCGTACTGATAGCGCATTCACAACACAATATATATCATAGAAGATAATATAAATATCACCACACCATCAATTAAACCCAATGTCTAATTATACCGAAAACCTAGTAAGCATCTATTAACCATTTTAGTCCAAAACTAGATATTTCAACGAAACTAGTGGGCACAATAATCCCATAATAGCTTAATTAAGCCACACGAACCCTTACTAAACTTTTAATCTCACCTATTTTAGATTTATTAAATTAGTTTGCAATCAAGCTTAGTTTGGGTAATTTGGAAAATAACAATTAGCAAATTAGCAACTAGCTTAAATTTCATGTCTAAGCAAGTGAGACTACACATCACAACCATCAACAACTAGTCAAAACCCTAACTTGATCACAAACCCTTTCTTGAATTTCTAAATTTGCTATTAAAACCATAATTAAATATCTAATAAGCTAGATTAAAATAATTATCTAACAATTAAACCTTTGGGTTAGGATTTATACCTCACAAACTTGATTTCAAACTTGAAGACTTGACTCCCAAAATGGCCTCTAAAATACTAACTTGCTCTTTGATCCAAGCTAGATTAGGCTAAGGAATAATGGGTAGGGATTTCATTTAGAGTTTGTGGGATTTTTGATGGATTTTTGTTGATTTTTGAGTTGGAAAGGGAGGTGGGGAAAATTGGGGCTGCCACCAAGAGGCTCGGCCAAGAAGGAGAGAGGAAAGGGTTTGTGTGAGTGTGTAGAAAAATATCTAGAGTAAGTTAACCCTTAAGCCTCCATTAATGCACCTCACATCAATCTAATCTTATTTCATTTTCTTTTCTATTTCCATTAACCTTAGAAAAGTCTAGAACCCTAAAGATAATTGGAGAAAAAGAAAACAATTTGTAAACTTGTATTTAGGTTGACATGGTTCACATTTGTATATTTAACCCATTCCAATTTGTAGTTACCACTAATTAAATGTATAAATAAAATCTTATAATAATATTAGAATTAATTAGTTAAGGAAAAATATTTAAGCGAACTAATAATTATAAGTGACTAAATAAACACCACATACTAGCAATTTCATAGTTAAACTAGGTGTATTTAAGTCCATATTGAAAAATGATTATATCTTGGTTTTTACGGAAAACACAAATTATTTTACCGATTATCGGAAATTTCTCGTAAACGATTTCTAAAACGTTACAAGTCACGAAATGACTGGTCGAACTTGGCTAGTGCTTATGATTTGTTAACCATAGCCAAGGCAATAAGTCACTAGGGAGTAAAAACAAATATTGGGAATTTCAAGTGTTGAAATTTGCAATGAGATTGCATACCTACTATGAGATAGTTGGATCTCGATACCTACTGCGAGTAAGTGTTACTCCTGAGAGTTTTTTCCACTTTACAATTAGCCAATCCATTAGGTGTCTGAGAAAGGTGTTAACAGGGTTATGCCCTGCTGAAACGAGCTTATTTAATTACTTCCATGCGAAAACATAGGGAGGCTCCCTCGGAGTACTAATACCTACATGACTGACCGATTGACTATCTTGTAGGGTGTAATTAATCCGGCTAATCTTACCTTTTATGGTTTGAAGGAAGATTTGACAAAAACGGTGGGAGCCATCCTGATTAGATAAGATAATAACCAATCTAATCTTGCAAAGAGCATACGCAAAAGTGTTTCCTTCTCTCTCTTTCCAGGTTGCGACCATAACACGCCTTAATCAAGATAATAATATGGATGTATTAACCAAACCTGCTTATTATACTGTGCTGGGGAACGTTGGCTCTGCTTTTTCTTATAATTGTCATAAGTCTGAGCAAGGAATAGGCGAATATCAGGATTCCCACGCAACCTGAATGAAGAAAGAGCATGCTGATGCATCTACCTCAGGTGTGTTCAAAACAGAGAACTATTTCTCAGTTTGCTCTACGTCCTGAATATTGGATACCTGATCAGGGTCCCACGTATGTAATTTGTTACATGGGCTAAGGAGAGGTAGAGAACTGGGATGATGTTGAATGTTTCTCAAAGTAAAGAATGGAGCAATTGTTGCAGCCAAAGCAGTTGGCAAATATCACCTAGTATTACCAAATGGTAATACATTGATTCTAAACGACTGTTATTACATACCAAATATGATGTGCAATTTTATATCAGTTTCTTTATTTCATAAAGAAGGATATAATTTTCTACTGGAGGATAATGTTATGAACATTTTCCTAAATCAAGTGTTGATTGGGTTTGGTACGTTATGTAATGATATATACGTTTTAAATCAAACGACAGTTCTAAGCATACAGAACACACACAAGAGGAAAAGTTCAGAAATGAACGAAGCCTTATTGTGGCATTGTAGACTAGGTCATATCAATGCGACAAGACTAGCTAAGTTTTATAAAGATGCATATTTGAATCAATTCGAAATTACATCTTATGAAACTTGCGAGTCATATCTCAAAGGGAAGATGAGCAAAACTCCATTTACTGGACATGGAGAAAGAGCTACTGAACTCTTGGGACTAATACATAGTGATATATGCGGTTTTATGTTTACACATGTCAGGAATGGTTCCTCATTTTTTATTACATTCATCGATGATCTCTCAAGATACAGACATGTGTTCCTAATGAAATACAAATCTGAATCTTTTGAGAAATTCAAGGAATATAAGTGCGAAGTTGAGAACCAGACGGGTAAAAGTATTAAAGTCTTACGATCTGACCGGGGAGGAGAATACATAAGCATAGAATTCAGAGACTACTTAAAAGAGTATAGGACTCTCTCTCAGCTTACTCCTCTGTATACACCATAGCACAATGGAGTTTCGGAGTTCAGGAATCGCACCCTATATGATATGGTACACTCTATGAAGAGTAATGCTGAGTTACCTATTTCCTTTTGGGGTTATGCACTTCAGACAGCTGCATACCTATTGAATAGGATTCCGACCAAATCCGTGCCTACCACTCTATATGAGATATGGAATGGGAAGAGACCATCTCATAAACGAGTTATGATATGGGGTTGTCTGACCAATGTTAAAAAGCAAAATCCGGACAAGCTCGAGGCAAGGTCTATTTTGTGCAAATTTGTGGGATATCCAAAGGATTCATATGGATATATCTCCTACCATACTAGGAACAAAAAGTGTTTGTTTCTTAATATGCCACCTTTTTAGAAAAGGAATTTCTTGTGAAAGAAATTAGTGGTAATGAGGTAGAACTGGAAGTAGTTCCATGTATACAAACTATAACTGACGATTAGGTAAAACCGGAGAATTCAATAGCCCCAAGGAATCTCAGCCACTCCGCAGATCTACTAGGGTTCCTCATCCGCCTGAGAGATACTACGGTTTTCTCATAGACGGTTGGAGTGAGGATTGTATCATGGAAGATGATGACTCAACTAGTTTCGAGCAGGCCATCACAAGTGGGGACTCTGTGAAATGGCTGGATGCTATGCGATCTGAGATGGAATCCATGTACACCAACAAAGTATGAACTTTGGAAGTTTCTCTTGAAGGGGTTAAACCCATCGGGAGTAAGTGGATCTTTAAGAAGAAAATTTATGTAGATGGAAATGTTGAGACTTTCAAAGCTAGACTTGTTGCAAAATGTTTTCTTCAACGACCAAGTGTCGACTATGGTGAAAACTTTTCTCCAGTAGCTATGTTTAATTCCATCAGGATCTTACGTTCGCTTGCTGCATACCATGACTGTGAAATCTGGCAGATGGACATCAAAACCGCTTTTCTAAATGGTGATTTAGAAGAGAGCGTATACATGATACAGCCAGAGGGCTTCGTAGACAATGGGAGCAGCGGAAGCTTATGCAAGCTGCTTAAATCAATCATCAGATTAAAGCAGGCATCACGGAGCTGGAACATCTATTTTGATGAAGCTATCAACGAGTTTGACTTCGTCAAAAACGTAGATGAACCTTGTATACAAAAAGGTTGTAGAGAGTAAAGTTGTCTTCCTCGTATTGTATGTGGATGACATACTCATGATAGGAAATTATGTTCCTAAGCTACACTCGGTTAAGCTCTTCTTATCTTAAAAGTTCTCCATGAAAGATCTAGGCGATGTCTCCTACATCCTGAGAATAAAGATCTATAGAGATAGATCGAAGCGGATGTTGGGATTGTCCTAATCGAGGTACATTAACACCAAACTAAAGAGGTTTAGTATGGATGATTATAAGAGTGGTAATTTACCCGCTTGTTCAGGAATCACTCTCTCTAAAGCGATGTCTCCCAAGATTGATTTGGAAAAGGCTCGCATGCAAGGGATACCCTATGCTTCGGCAGTCGGGTCTATCATGTATGCGATGTTATATACCAGACCGGATGTAGCTTACTCACTACATGTAGTAAGTAGGTATCAATCAGATCCTGGGAAGAAGCACTGGACAACTGTGAAGAACATTCTTAAGTACTTGAGAAAGAATAAAGAAATGTTCTTGGTGTATGGTAACGGAGAACTCCAAGTCGAGTCGTTTACCGATTCGAGCTTCCAGAGCGATAAGGACAACAGTAAGTCGGTCTCGGGTTTTGTCTTAACCCTCAATGGAGGGGCGGTATATTGGAAGAGTTCCAAGCAAGATACCGTAGCAGACTCGACGATGGAGGCTGAATATATCGCTGCCAATGATGCTGCTAAAGAGGTTGTCTGGATGAAGATGTTCATTGTTGAACTTGGTGTGGTTCCATCCATTAAGCATCTAATACCTTTGTATTATGATAACAATAGAGCTGTGGCTTTAGCCAAGGAACCCCTGTCCGATTAGCGATCCAGACATATTCTTAGGCGGTATCACCTGATCCGGGAGATAGTAGATCGACGGAAGATCGAGGTCAGGAGAGTTGACATGAAGGACAACGCAGCGGATCCACTCAGGAAAGCGCTCCCCCAGACACAGTTTGAGAGACTTTTTGGGATGTTGGGTATGAATACTACAACAACTGGCCTTAGTGCAAGTGGGAGATTGTTAGGAATATGTATGCCCTAGAGGCCATTATTGTATGATATAGTAGATGCTTTGACATATATATAAAGGACTTTCTTGCTCAATATGATACTATACTATCTTGTTGCTCTTAATCTTAACTTGTACACTTGTATTATTATACTGTCTCTCTGATACATGTTGATAAAGCCCGTAAGATGTTTTCTTAACTATCAGGACTATGATGCGGATCATACTACTGGAACTTATGTAGTCTACAAGCACATCCTTTAACTGTTCCTAGTCGAGGGAGTATCGAGATAGGGCATCAATATTCCACAGTAGACTGGTGTGTATGTTACTTGACCCTGTATGGGGCGATGGTTGATCCCATATCCATTGGTGTTTGACATCAAAGATTGTACATAGGTGCTCATTAGAGATGGGTATACCGAACTGGACTCGCCAAGAACTCCTTGATGGTACCATAACTATCGTCAGATAGCAGTTCTCTGGTAACACTGGTACATGTTAGTCTGTAGACCCGAGATCCTCATAGAGTCTTATGTGGTTCCTACCGTGCTTTGATTTCCTCCCTACCACGGCTCAAAGGAGTCATGCAAACATGTGGATTTTTGGTACAGTCCCGAGTCACATGGAGGCAGTGAGCGATAGGAGGGGTTTCGTCTCTCCGGGTTGTGGGAGTTGATGTTGCGCTATACTCGATTGGCTATAACAGTAAGTCCCTGGCCAGGGCTGATGAGATTTACTGGTCAGTGTTATCAGTAGTTTCTCGAACCGTTATGAGCTATACATCGGCATGACTTATCAAGTTTCTGGGGTCTGACAATTCCACCCGTAGACTTGATATGCGACATATCAGACGAAGAGACCGGACTGTACGGTAAGTGTTACTTATAGGCTTCATGGGAGTTTGGACAAGCTTGCTTGTTGATCTTCTATTCGCTCAATACCTGGGTAGCCTTTACGTCCAGCTAGTACAGCTGACGTCTTATGCGTAACTGATGTGATCATTACCCACTGTTGGCGTATTGACGAATCTTTAGAGTCCTACACAGAGGTTTCCTAGTTCAAGCGAAATGAAGTAGGGCACATATGTTGATATGTGCGGGGGGTCCTGATTAAATACGAGTATGTGATACCGTATTCTAATCCGGCGGTAATTTGATATCGGTTAGGTTATATGTGATATAACCGGATTATTGAATCAAGTGTTGATTTGATAATGTGATATACAGATAAATGATATTAGTCGGTTATATGTGATATAACCGGATTATTGAATCAAGTGATGATTTATTAATATGATATATATTTTTATTTTATATAATTATATATTAACTAATATTATTGCTCACTATTTTTTTTTTCTTAATATATATATATATATATATAAATATATGTATATATGATATATGTGTGTTATATGAAGCATGGCATGGATTTTCTATTTTAGAAAATAGAAAATGAGGTGGAAAATGGGAAGATATTTGAGGGATGGGTGAAGCATGGTTTTATTGAATTGTTTATTTGTTTGTGAACACTATTAAGTATGGTTGAGTTTTATTATTGGAAATTATTCATACTTCAATAAGTGAGTTCAAGATTGAGAGCCATTCATCACTTCATCATTTTTTTAAGCCTTAGCTCATTTTCTCTCTAGCTCTCTCCTTCTCCTTCTTTCTCCACCTCAAATCCCTAACCCTCACATGTGATATGAACCATAGGGCCTTGGATCAACTTAAGTGAGCTTAGAACTTCTACTTCACCATCCTACACTTGATTAGCACTTGAGTTTAGGGTGTTTCCTTCACTAAAGAAAGGTTAGTGAAGGGATAGCTTGTATTAGAGAAACTTCAGGTGGATCATCTTCGACACAAAGATCGCGAAGCAAGTTCGTGCACTTCTTTAAGTGGAGCTACGAGGAGTCGTAGGGACAACAACCCGGAGCTATTGTAGTGAAGGAATCGGTCATCAAAGGTTGTTGCCTCCTTCACTTAGTGTTAAAGTTTATATATATCATGCTAAAACCTTAATAATCTAGTTAGATCTTTGGATAGTGTGACTTAGCACCAAAATTTTATGAAAATTGCATGCTTGATGCCGGTTTTAACCTTGTGGTGGTGCTTGGACACACTTTCATTCATATATAGTGTTATGAAATAAACAAGATATTAAATACAAGTATATGAATTATTCATTGTTTCGATATCATTAACAACCTATATATACATGATATGTGAAAACGAAGATATAGAGCACACACATATATAAATTCATATTGTAAATCATCGAAACAACGAATATGAGTAATATTTCAATATCAAGATATATAACACAAATAAAGTTTGCCGATATTGATATATTACTCGATATACACAGGATATAGGATATGCAAGCTAAACATCAAGTTTATACAACTTTAGTTTCGATAGAATAAGCAAGATAAAGCATGCGACACTAAATAAACTATTCATGTTTAAGCTATCATCAAAACTAAATAAAATGATCATCAAAATTCATAAGCTATCATTCGATACAAAATGAAAGTAGTTGACTCATGGAAAAGGAGTGTGCAAGAATAAAGCATGTTTAAGCACTAACACGCCTTAAACAAGGCACAAATAATGATACTAAAAGAAAATATGGTTCCCTTTCTTTCATTTGTACCCATGGATCGTATACAAGAGTAAATATGGACATACATGCAGGGCAGAGGATATTTTATTTTATTTTATTTTTTATTGCCGCGATACTCTATCTTTTCAGCTTTTCATATCGCGAAAGTCGCGATTGCTGAATCATTTCGGCTTTTATCCACGGTGCCGAATCATTTCATTTATTTTTTTTATATTTTTACTCGCTGCTTTTTATTGCGAGTTGCCTAAACGTTTCGGCTGTTTTTATATGCATATTTTTTCTTACAGATTTTTATTACAAGTTGCCCCATCATTTCGGCTATTTCATATGCATTTTTTTTGCTACTCGCTGCTATTTTTATTGCGAGTATGGAATCTAATACCAACTTTGGCATCGGCATCCCTACGACCGGAATATTTCCTGGAGCGAATCATCATTTACCATGAAAGGACTTGGAGTTTGATACCTTTTTAGGCATCAGCATCGCTACGAATAGAATATTGCCAGGAGCGACTCATCATTTGTCTTTGCTGATTTGAACAAAGCAGGCTTAGCAAAAAGGGTTAGGATCCTGTCGACTAAGGCTTTTTGACTTTATGAGCCGTAAGGGTCTCATAAAAGTATTTCTCCCAACGAGTCGTGAGGATCTCATAGGTGTATTTTCCCCTTAGGTATCATGGGGATTCCAAAGTGTTTTGCTCCTTTGTGAGTCGTAAGGATCTCACTGTAACTTTTTTGAAAATTATAAATATTAATTTATAATTTTAAATATGAATTTAAATAAATTTTGCAAAGTGATATCACATACGACTTTTGGTATCAGAATTATATCCGTAAAATTTTATTTATTTTGGGAAATATGAAGAAAAGATGTGATATCATAAATATGATATTTTTAATTAGTTTAACATGATATTGTATTTTACATTATGCTATTGATAATTAAGTGTTAAAATAAGTATTTCATTATTTTTGCATTTGAACTTAGATTTTTCATAAAAGGTTTTTAATTATTGTATGGTTGGTTATATCTTAACCTAAGTTTAAACCCTCACTCTCAACACATCATCACCCTTGCTTAACTCCCTCCACCTCCTCCTTCCTCCATGCCACCTCCACCCCTCAACCTCCACCTCATGTTTTCTCTACATAACATAAAACCTAGGGAATCCCTTAGTTTTCTCAACTGAACAGAATATATTCCTCAGCTCCCAACTAAAATTCCTAAATGTTCATCAATCCAAATGAAGAAGACCTTAACCCCTTCATTAGTTTATGCATACTATCAACCTAGAAGCCACTACAAACCCCTAGATGATTCCACAATCCCTTCATGAGTTGGTGCTCCATTGTACACAATCTCCATAGGTATATCTTCATCTCTCTTCACTTAATCATTTCTATTCAATATCAGTTTTTGTGTGCAGTATTACAAAAACATTTTGTTTTGTGATATTTAGCAACTGTAATTGAATATGGAACCACTAGAAATACTAGCAATACCATAAGTATCAAAAGACCACTAGAAGAATACTATTAAAACCCGAGCCTCAAACTCCCTACCAAGTCCGTCGACATTCATTAGTTTTCCAAGCTCGCCGGCCCCCCAGGCTTTTGGTGTTGGTTTTTCTTTTGTATCTTTGTTTTGGTATTTTATAAGCTATGGTATTGTTTGATGTGTTCTAGTATTCTTACAGAGAAATCTGGGAGTGATTAGTTATGGTATCAAGTTTTCCGATATTCCGATATGGATTTTCCGTATTTTGTCCTGCGACTAAAACACCGACGTATGTACGTTGATTTCAGTGGCAATTGTGGTTATTTTGGGTTAAGTATACTGTAGGTTCTAACCTATGGATGCTTAACTCGTTGTTTTGATTTTGATATGATATTTCTGCCAATATTTCATAAATATGATTATAGGTACGATCGCGAAGGTTTTCGGGACGGAGATTGGCGGACATAGCAGCGTAGATTTCAGCGAGCTTAACGAGTTGGTGAGTAGATTTACATCTATGGGGGAAGTCGGGTGGATGGCGCATAGCACGCCCGCAACCTTATACATATGTTACTATGATATATAGTTAGTTCTTTGGTGTTTATTTAGGTTAATGATATTGAAGTCATGTTGCATTTAGTGTATATTCATGTGCATAAAGTGTTATTGATGGTTTTGTGGATTGGTACGGGGAATCATACCGTACTTGTAGAGTCACGTTTTATTTCGTTTTAGAACGTATTACTTGTGTGAGCTATACTCTCTAAAAAACTATCGATTCGTTCCCCTTTTTAATGATAAATGACAAGGATGCGATGCCAATTTCCAAAACAAATATCCATTTTCAATCCGAGGCAGCTTCCTAATTTCAAAACTAATGTTTCGTTCATTTTCAAAGATAATGGTATAACTCATAACAAGTATTTACATTTAATAGTTACGCTTAGATTTACTTTACATGTTCGCGTTATAATTATCAATGTTATACGTTTCCGTAATACGTACACTCAGATAGAACACTGCACAACTACCAATGAGTATTATGTTGCACGAGCACATATGCATATGTTACACTACACCTCATTGGTACTGTCATGTCACTATAGAACTGTTATACTACGTAATGCGTATGTATATGTCGATACGAGTAGTCTTTATACACTTACAGAACACTTACACAAATACTAATGATTACCATGTTGCACGAGCACAGACGAGTATGCTACACTACACATCATTAGTATTCCCATGACACAATAGAATTGATATGTTTATTGCTTGTATGACTTTAATTATGTACTTTACCTTATTATCTGAAAAGCACTGCGAATACCAGTTCCATGGGTATTCATATTTGATTCTTATGACTTTTCTGGATGTTTTACTCTTGAAGATATATATCAGTGGTATGGGACGCTGTTATATATATATATATATAATATATCATCAGAATGCTCCATGCAAGTATTCTTATTCTTTACTTTATGTTTCTGGATATGATGAGTTGGCATCCACCATGGGTTTAGTGTTTTCTGATTGTTTTATTCCGGACCGAGTGAGGGAGCTATACGGTCGCGGATTTTTATGCTATCCGGACTGAGTGGGGGAGCTATACAGTCGGATACATGGTGGAATCGGTCGAGAACGAGGGGCAGGATTGACGCATTGTGGCGGGGAGCCTAGCGAGGATACTCGATACCGAAGATAGAGATGAGCACGGTAAACATCTCGGGGTTACTGATCGGGGTTCGATTGGACACGGCTGATATCCAGGGAATAATGACCGAGGCCAGGGATATCGGTTGGCGATCATCTGTTAAGATGGTGTCGACGGTATATGCATTTGCGTGTCGGTGATGGACACGAAAGATTTGAGGATTTGCGTGTCGGTGATGGACACGAGGGACTTGTGATTTTGGGTGTCGATCGTAGACATCCATATACATTGATATGTTGTTATCATAAGGTACAGAGTTATGTTATGAGTTATTGTAGCTGACCAGGACTGATCCGGGGGACAGTATCTGCATACCTTTTTATGAGTAGTTGCATATAAAAAGAAATTCAAAATCGAGCTATGGCCTCATTATTTTGACGTGTCTGATATGACATTGAAATCTTTTTTCACGCCCCGCTTCCCATTGTACGGCGAAGTGGACGCGACGAGGCCCGCTACGTATATACTCAGAAGTACATACACTAAGCGTAACTAAGCAATATAAAGTAAATCACAAGAGACAAATGATGTAGAAATAACAGCAACTTTTATTAATAACATTCTTTGTACAATGCATAAAAAGAAAATACAACTGAAATGAAAAGCGATGCCTAAACAGTGGCATAACAATAAATGGAAATACTGGAAAGAACAAGGTACAATATCTAGAGCTCTGGGTCTTCGTGGAACTGTTCCAAATCTTCACCGGTGGGCTCAATCTCAGCCTGATCCAATGCACCTGACGACATTCAAAGAAGAAGGAAATAGAATGTCGTCAGCGAACAGATCGCTCGGTAAGTCCCAAAGAATAAGAAGAATGAGAATGACAGAGTAACAGTATTTTCTAAAGTATTATATTGTTGAATATTATGGAACATTGTTGAACACTGTTGTTTGTAGCTTGGTACAGAAGGATGCCAGTGTATACGAGGGGGATCTCTATATGCTAGAGATCGGGGCAAAAGGAAAGTACAAGGAACCGTTATGCCACAGTACAACAGCAATAGGATTCAGGTTAGGTGTCTTAATCTGACCACCTCGTGCCACCTTTAACACCTTCCATACCAATCTACCCCTTAAACCCCGTTGTGTTTTAACAGTATTGTTGTATTGGAATATGTAAATTGAGTGACTGACCAAAACCATGAGATCAGTAAATATGTTGTAACTGTATAATCAGGTAAATGGAATATCAGAATAATGGATGAATATCCATGGTTTGATTCAGTCAAAATGAATATATTGTTAACTGGATTCAGGGATTCATGTATTCAAATTGTGTTGAAATATAAAAGAATATAGATTGACTTGAATCATATTCGAGTCAGAAATAGTCAGACTCTAACCCGAGTCAGACTAAAAGAAAGATAATTTGAAGTTCAAAATTTGTTAGGGGCCTTATTGTAATTTGTAAAACTTGAGGGGTTTTATGTAAAAAGTACTTTTGTATAGTTTTCAAAATACACCTCAAGTATTTAATAATCGTCTTTATTGTTATAATGAATGTGAATTTTATTTGTGTTATTCTAATGAATATATCCTAATAAAAGTATTAATTGTTTTATCTGAAATTCATGGTATTTTAATATAACTTTTAATCTTGTAATTTTAGGAAAAAGTGGAAACTTTATATTATAATAAAATAGATGTTTTAATGATAATTATATATATATTAACAAAAGCATAATTTTAAATAAATATTTTAATCTCCAAAATCTCATTTTTTCTCAAATGTCGTATTTTAAACCTTTCGAGACCGAATGCTCCTTGCGGAGGTCTGAATCTCGCATTACTAGCCCGCGGGTGCACGATGAACCGTACTATCCCTAACGGGTTCCCCAAAAGTGGGTTGTAGTCGCACTTTGCTTAGGTTTTATAAATACTATTCATTTAGGAAAATGGTTTTATAAATATAGGGTATTTATTTCCAAAGGAGTATAGTTTTCTGTATTTTAGTTGTTAGGGTTTTCTAAGCCAACTATCCTATTTCTAAGGTCTAAACGATGAGTCATTAGAATCCTCAAATCGCCTCTTCACCGCCAATTGTGGCCAGGTAAGTACAAGTGAGGAGGGAGGGATCCGCTCACGAATCGTGAGACGGGCCTTTTAAAGTTACCAAAGCTCACTTGCTTAGCCTAGACACCACAAAGTCTGTTTAGATAAACGATCGATGTCCATGACCAATCGTGCTTTCATTTTATAAAAGATTTTATTTAGAAATGTTTACAACTTAAAACTTTCAATAAAGATTATAAAGATTATGGTATTTTAGTGAAAAGTCCTGTAATTTCGTATTCTATATTTTGACATATATCAATTAGGGTTATATTTGTGTGTGTGTAGAGGTAGGTCATTATCTCGTGACTTATTTTAAGTTTTGATGAAGTTTAGAGGTTAAACAAGATATATTAAACTTAAAGGTATTAAAGCGCAATAATACGGTATTCGAAAACGTTATCATTTCATGTGTGAAAATTCATTCAAATTGGTTTCAACAAGTTTAGTGATCAAGATAAACCTATTTAGGAGTGAGGGAATTAATTAAACTAAGAAAAATGAACTTCATGGTATTTTTATGAAAAGAATACGGTTTTGCAAAGAAGCTATCATTTCATGTGAGAAAGTTTGTTTAAATTGGTTTATGGATGATTAATAGTCAACATGAATATAGATAGGTGTTATGTATTAGGTGACAAGTGGAAATTTATAGAAAAACCGAATCGGAAATCGGTTTGTCCGATTTCCGTCGGGTTCCAAAAATTCGTATTTTTACATTAAAGAAAAGAGAGATAGAAGAGATGGGACTTACGGGTTTGGACAAGCTAAGGGGGCTAAAAAAGGTGGTGATTGTCGATGCGTCGAAAACGTCGCGAAGTTTCTGATCCGGTCGCCGGAATCCGTCGTCGGTTTCGGCAGCGCTTCACTTCTCGCTCTTCGTACCGAGTTCTCGAGAATTTGGGAGAGTGGACTTAGAGTGGTGAGGTGAAAAGGTAGAGGATAGGGGTCTTTATATAAGGCTAGGCTAGGGTTAGGGTTTGGATTAAAAAAATATTTAAAAAATATAAAATTCATTAAAAATTCATTAATTTTGGACTTAAAAGAGATTTAATGAAAATTGTGTAACAGTACAGAGAAAATAGACTATAAAGGGGGTTTGACCAGGTCAACACAAAAAATTTTCGTATTGACGACTAGGCCGACCGGCCGAGTCCGGCCGGCGGCGCAGGCCGATTCGGCCGAGTCGCCGGCCGATTCGGCCGAGTCAGGGCCGAGTCGGGTGTCGATGGGTGGGGTTTGGTCTGGGGGAGATTTTGGTATAGTTTATTTTTTTATAAATTGTAATAAATTGTGAGTTATGGCTGTTTGACCTTTTGACTTCACAAAAAAATTAAAACAAAATGATATAAAAATTATGTGGGGCATGGGATTCGAACTCTGGTGGCTTGGTTCAGCAGTGCAAGATATTACCAATGAGCTACAAGCTCCTTCTTGTAATTATTGTAAGGAATTAGATACTTAAATTGTTTCCAGCAACATCAATACTCCAAGTATACACTATATTTAAAGCAAATTTTTGGTATACAAAATTGGATTTGTTACAATCTACCCTCCTTACAAAAAATTTCGTCCTCGAAATTTACAACTTTTATTTAAGGACTAGTTTACAAAAAGGTGCGGATATCTTGCACGCATCTCATCCTCCCTTTCCCACGTGGATTCTCCTGGAGTGTCTTTTCTCCACATTACCCGCACCAAATTAACTTCTTTGTTCCGAAATGTCTCCACTTTCCTGTCCAGGATCTCCACAGGTTGTTGCTCACAAGACAAATCGGGCTGTATCGTGAGCTCGGAATGATCAAGTACATGGCTGGGGTCACTCACATATCTTCTGAGTTGGGATATGTGGAACACGTTATGCACTCCTTCCAATGAGGGTGGAAGCGCTAAACGATATGCCACTTCACCGACTCGTTCGAGTATGTCGAACGGTCCAATGTATCTCGGACTCAACTTTCCCCGTCTTCCAAATCTGATTACTCCGCGGTTCGGAGAGATTTTCAAGAATACATGATCTCCTGGCTGGAACTCCAAATGTCGCCTCTTCGCATCAGCCCAATGTTTCTGTCTATCTAGGGCTATGCGCATTCTTTCCCTGATAGTACGAACCACATCAACGGTTGCTACTATCATCTCTGATCCAAGGAGTTCTCTATCTCCGATGTCGTCCCAACTTAATGGCGATCGACACTTCCTTCCATACAATACTGTGAAAGGTGCCATTCCTATACTTGCTTGGTAGCTGTTGTTGTACGCAAACTCCACAAGATGCAGGTGATCTTCCCACGATCCTTTGAAGTCGAGCATACATGCTCTGAGCATATCCTCCAAGATCTGAATTGTTCTTTCCGACTGACCATCTGTTTGTGGATGATAAGCCGTGCTGAAGTTCAGACTTGTTCCCAAGCTAGCTTGCAGACTCTGCCAAAATTGCGATCGGAACCTGGTGTCACGATCGGAGACAATGCAGACCGGTACTCCATGAAGTCTCACAATTTCCTGTATGAGTTCATAGGTATCAGGAATAGTATATTATGAAGAGTTTTTAAATCTAAATTAGATTATTACCTCCATGTACTTCTTCGCTAATGTCTCAGTTGATTGACCAACTTGAAATGGGATGAAGTGAGCCGACTTTGTGAGTCGATCCACAATGACCCAAATCGCATCGTTACCCTTTGTGCTGCGAGGAAGAACAGTTACAAAGTCCATCGTGATGTGCTGCCACTTCCATTCGGGGATTGGTAACGGTTGAAGTAGTCCAGCTGTCCTGTGATGTTCAGCCTTTACCTGCTGACACACCAAACATTTTGCGACACTTCTGGCTACTTCACGCTTCATTCCATGCCACCAATAATTCTGATGTAGATCCTTGTACATTTTGGTACCTCCAGGATGTACTGAATAGGGAGAGCTGTGAGCTTCTTTCATTAACTCTTCCCGAACAGGACCCTTTGGTACACACAATCTGCTGCCGTATCTCAAAGATCCGTCTTCATGGATGATGAAATCTGTTCGGGGTCCATTTTCCACTTGTTCTCTGATCTTTTGCAACTTATCATCACTGGCTTGAGCTGCCTTGATCTGATTAACAATAGTTGATTGAACTTGTAGATTCATCAAACTTGAAACATCACCTGGCATGACTAGTTCGATTTACATCTGATGTAAGTCTTGCTGCAGCTTCCACTGGGCGGTGAGATTCATTGCTAATGGTTGGCGACTAAGAGAATCAGGTACTACGTTCACCTTTCCTGGATGATATTGCAAATTGATGTCAAAGTCCGCCATAAGTTCTAACCATCTTCTCTGCCGCATATTCAACTCCTTCTGAGTAAACACATACTTCAGACTTTTATGATCTGTGTAGATGTTCACTCGTTCACCAAGTAAGTAATGGCGCCAAATCTTGAGGGCAAAAATGACGGCTGCCAACTCTAGATCATACGTCGGATAATTGCGCTCATGAGTCTCCAGTTGTCTTGAAGCATAATCCACAACCTTACCGTGCTGATGTAGAACACATCCTAATCCCTTACCGGATGCATCGCAATGCACTTCGAATCCTCCAGATTGATCCGGTATGACGAGAATAGGTGCAGATGTCAGTCTTGACTTGAGTTCTACGAAAGATTGCTCGCATGCTTCTGACCACACAAATTCTTCATCTTTTCGTGTGAGCTTGGTCAGGGGTGTTGCTATCTTCGAAAAGCCTTCAATGAATCTTCTGTAAAATCCAGCTAAACCCAAGAAACTCCGAATATCCTTCACTGACTTTGGTGTAGGCCATTCGCTGACTGCTGAGACTTTTGCTGGATCCACAGAAATCCCTTCTCCTGATACGATGTGTCCAAGGAAACCAACCTGTTTTAGCCAAAACTCGCACTTGCTGTATTTGGCATAAAGCTTATGTTGTCGAAGAGTTTCCAGGTCAATTCGTAAGTGCTCCGCATGCTCTTTCCGATTCTTAGAATATACCAGAATGTCGTCGATGAAGATGACAACGAACCTGTCTAAATATTCCCGGAAAACTTGGTTCATAAGATTCATGAAGATTGCTGGTGCATTGGTCACTCCAAATGGCATTACCAGAAATTCGTAATGTCCATAGCGAGTTCTGAAAGCTGTTTTGTGAATATCAGCTTCCTTGACCTTCACTTGATGATAACCTGAACGAAGATCTAGTTTAGAGAAAACGGAAGATCCACTTAGCTGATCGAATAAATCGTCGATGCGCGGGAGTGGATACTTGTTATTTATAGTAACTTCGTTCAAGGCCCTATAATCGATGCACATTCTGTATGAACCTTCCTTCTTCTTCACCAATAGTACAAGTGCTCCCCAACTTGAAGTGCGGGGACGAATCCATCCCTTCGCCAGTAATTCGTCCAACTGTGTTCGAACTTCCTTCAAACCTTCTGGACTTAGTCTATACGGTGCTTTGATCACCGGTTGTGCCCCTGGTACTAAGTCAATACTGGATTCAAGAGCTCGATCGGGAGGCAAACCTGATATATCGTCAGGGAATACATTGTCGAACTCTCGAACTACATCCGGTCTTGATTCTTCCTCTGCCTGAGCTGCTGCAACTACTGCTTCCCTTGGCTTTGCATTGTAAGTACTTGGCTCCAGTGTACGATCTCCACTCTTGAAATAGAAGACCGGATGATCTGGAATCTCAAATACTACCCTCCTTTGAGGACAGTCGATGGTAGCATAAAAGGTTCCAAGCCAGTCCATTCCTAGAACCACATCGAAGTTTGGTATATCCAGTACCTTGAAGTCAGCATAAAATTCTCAAATGCAGACGACGACTGGACACATGCCATATCCCATAGTTGCCTTTAGAACACCATTTCCAGAACTGACGTTCCAGCTGGATACAAGCGGTGAGACTGGAATCGCATGGGTTCGGACAAACCGTTGCGACATAAAGCAGTGGGATGCTCCAGTATCAAACAGTGCAAGTGCAGGTAATGAAGCTACTAGGATTGTACCTAAGGTATTAGGGATAGGTTTTAGGTATAGGAAAAGTGTGCAGATAAAAAAGTCTAAAAGATAAGTTTGAGAAAGAAAGTTTACCAGTAATGACTTGGCCAGTGGCCTCAGCTTCTTCCACAGACATCATGAAAGCCTGGCGCTTCGGCACATTCCTCCTGGCCTGAGGAGCATTCCTCTGAACGTTCCTTTGAGCTTGATGGAACTGTCGAGGAGGTGGTGCAGCTTGTGGTCCCCTAGGTGGTGCAGGCAGTGCAAGTCTGGTAGCAGGTGCCTGAAGAGCTGGTCGTTGCTGATAAGTATTTGCTGGCTTGGGTGCAGCAACTGAGTTCTGCCTTTGAGGACAAGATCCAATATCGTGAGTGGCTGAACCGCAGACTAAGCATAGGCGGTTGGCTCGATGGCAGTCCTTCATCATATGTCCAGTTCTCTTGCAGTAAGTGCAAAAGGCTGGGCTAGGACGATGAGTTGATACTCCGGGTCGCCTCGGCACGAAAGGTGGTCTGGATGTGGCTCCACCTGCCATCTGGTTGGCAGGGCGCTTGACTCCAGCAGACTGAGGTCTGCCCCTCTCTTTTATCACTGCCTCATAACTGCGGGCAGCTTCTAAAGCTTCTTCATGAGTCAAAAACTTTCCTGTGGCTAGAGCAGCCTTAATCTCCGTGTCCAAACCTTGCTGAAAGCGACGGGCTCTGATCTCGTCCGTCGGTATCAGATGTGCCGCGAATCTGTTTAAAGATTGTGTTAGCTGTGTAATATGTGATATTTAAAAATTGAACTATTGTGACATATCTTACCGGCTCAACATAGTGAACTCAATATCGTATTCATCTACCGATTTCTCCCACATTGATCCTTGCTGTAAATGAATAAACTGCTGCTCCATAGCGAACCTGGCAGTCATAGGGAAATATTTCGCGTCAAACTTCCCGCGAAATGTCTTCCATTCAATCGGCTGCTCTAGACAACTTTCTTCCGCCTTCCACCAATTGCGAGCATTATCCGTGAGCTGTGGTTTCGCTACACGGACCCAAGCGTGGTCTGGCACCTGAGCTGCCGCCAGATCGTCTTCGATGCTTTGTGCCCATTCTTCCGCTTCAAGAGGGCTTCCTTACCAGAGAACTGCTTTGGGTGCAAAGCCCTGAATTGCTTTACACCCGGTGCATCGTTATCAGGACGGTTCAAAAGTTGTTGTTGTCCATCGAGAAGGCTGCGGATCGCCTCGAATAGCATCGTTTGCTCAGTGGGTGGTGCAGGAACAACTGGTGTGAGAGGTAGTACTGGAGGGGTGTTGTTGACGTTGGTGTTGGTGTTGTTCGGGGAATCCATAACCCTGAAGAAAAATTTGGATTAGGACAGATTCAAATACATGCAATGATAAGATTCAAGGAATAGAGATTTGCAAGTTTCAAAGAACATGAATTATAAAGAATGTCTTAGTTGCTGCGTCTTGTGTTATATTGCTTAGGTTGTTCACGCAGACCAGAACTACATGACATGGATTCATACAGCTCTGACCTGCATGGGCCACCAACAAAACCTGTCACACCCCGCTTCCCATTGTACGGCGAAGTGGACGCGACGAGGCCCGCTACGTATATACTCAGAAGTACATACACTAAGCGTAACTAAGCAATATAAAGTAAATCACAAGAGACAAATGATGTAGAAATAACAGCAACTTTTATTAATAACAATCTTTGTACAATGCATGAAAAGAAAATACAACTGAAATGAAAAGCGATGCCTAAACAGTGGCATAACAATAAATGGAAATACTGGAAAGAAAAAGGTACAATATCTAGAGCTCTAGGTCTTCGTGGAACTGTTCCAAATCTTCACCGGTAGGCTCAATCTCAGCTTGGTCCAACGCACCTGACGAAATTCAAAGAAGAAGGAAATAGAATGTCGTCAACGAACAGATCGCTCGGTAAGTCCCAAAGAATAAGAAGAATGAGAATGACAGAGTAACAGTATTTTCTAAAGTATTATATTGTTGAATATTATGGAACATTGTTTAACGCTGTTGTTTGTAGCTTGGTACAGAAGGATGCCAGTGTATACGAGGGGGACCTCTATATGCTAGAGATCAGGGCAAAAGGAAAGTACAAGGAACCGCTATGCTACGGTACAACAGCAATAGGATTCAGGTTAGGTATCTTAATCTAACCACCTCGTGCCACCTTTAACACCTTCCGTACCAATCTACCCCTTAAACCCCGTTGTGTTTTAACAGCATTGTTGTATTGGAATATGTAAATTGAGTGACTGACCAAAACCATGAGATCAGTAAACATGTTGTAACTGTATAATCAAGTAAATGGAATATCAGGATAATGGATGAATATCCATGGTTTGATTCAGTCAAAATGAATATATTGTTAACTGGATTCAGGGATTCATGTATTCAAATTGTGTTGAAATATAAAAGAATATAGATTGACTTGAATCATATTCAAGTCAGAAATAGTCAGACTCTAACCCGAGTCAGACTAAAAGAAAGATAATTTGAAGTTCAAAATTAGTTAGGGGCCTTATTGTAATTTATAAAACTTGAGGGGTTTTATGTAAAAAGTACTTTTGTATAGTTTTCAAAATACACCTCAAGTATTTAATAATCGTCTTTATTGTTATAATGAATGTGAATTTTATTTGTGTTATTCTAATGAATATATCCTAATAAAAGTATTAATTGTTTTATCTGAAATTCATGGTATTTTAATGTAACTTTTAATCTTGTAATTTTAGGAAAAAGTGTAAACTTTGTATTATAATAAAATTGATGTTTTAATGATAATTATATATATATTAACGCAAGAATAATTTTAAATAAATATTTTAATCTCCAAAATCTCATTTTTTTCTCAAATGTCGTATTTTAAACCTTTCGAGACCGAATGCTCCTTGCGGAGGTCTGAATCTCGCACTACTAGCCCGTGGGTGCACGATGAACCGTACTATCCCTAACGGGTTCCCCAAAAGTGGGTTGTAGCGGCACTTTGCTTAGGTTTTATAAATACTATTCATTTATGAAAACGGTTTTATAAATATAGGGTATTTATTTGCAAAAGAGTATAGTTTTCCGTAGTTTAGTTGTTAGGGTTTCCTAAGCCAACTACCCTATTTCTAAGGTCTAAACGATGAGTCATTAGAAGCCTCAAATCGACTCTTCACCGCCAATTGTGGCCAGGCAAGTACAAGTGAGGAGGGAGGGATCCGCTCACGAATCGTGAGACGGGCCTTTTAAAGTTACCCAAGCTCACTTGCCTAGCCTAGACACCACAAAGTCAGTTTAGATAAACGATCGATGTCCATGACCAATCGTGCTTTCATTTTATAAATGATTTTATTTAGAAATGTTTACAACTTAAAACTTTCAATAAAGATTATAAAGATTATGGTATTTTAGTGAAAAGTCCTGTAATTTCGTATTCTATGTTTTGACATATATCAATAAGGGTTATATTTGTGTGTGTGTAGAGGTAGGTCATTATCTCGTGACTTATTTTAAGTTTTGTTGAAGTTTAGAGGTTAAACAAGATATATTAAACTTAAAGGTATTAAAGCGCAAGAATACGGTATTCGAAAACGTTATCATTTCATGTATGAAAATTCATTCAAATTGGTTTCAACAAGTTTAGTGATCAAGATAAACCTATTTAGGAGTGAGGGAATTAATTAAACTAAGAAAAATGAACTTCATGGTATTTTTATGAAAAGAATACGGTTTTGCAAAGAAGCTATCATTTCATGTAAGAAAGTTTGTTTAAATTGGTTTATGGGTGATTAATAGTCAACATGAATATAGATAGGTGTTATGTATTAGGTGACAAGTGGAAATTTATTGAAAAACCGAATCGGAAATCAGTTTTTCCGAATTCCGTCGGGTTTCAAAAATTCGTATTTTTACATTAAAGAAAAGAGAGATAGAAGAGATGGGACTTACGGGTTTGGACAAGCTAAGGGGGCTAAAGAAGGTGGTGATTGTCGATGCGTCGAAAACGTCGCGAAGGTTCTGATCCGGTCGCTGGAATCCGTCGTCGGTTTCGGCAGCGCTTCGCTTCTCGCTCTTCGTACCGAGTTCTCGAGAATTTGGGAGAGTGGACTTAGAGTGGTGAGGTGAAAAGGTAGAGGATAGGGGTCTTTATATAGGGCTAGGCTAGGGTTAGGGTTTGGATTAAAAAAATATTTTAAAAAATGTAAAATTCATTAAAAATTCATTAATTTTGGAGTTAAAAGAGATTTAATGAAAATTGTGTAAAAGTACAGAGAAAATAGACTATACAGGGGGTTTGACCAGGTCAACACAAAAAAATTTCGTGTTGACGACTCGGCCGACCGGCCGAGTCCGGCCGGCGGCGCCGGCCGATTCGGCCGAGTCAGGGCCAAGTCGGGTGTCGATGGGTGGGGTTTGGTCTGGGGGAGATTTTGGTATAGTTTATTTTTTTATAAATTGTAATAAATTGTGAGTTATGGCTGTTTGACCGTTTGACTTCACAAAAAAATTAAAACAAAATGATATAAAAATTATGTGGGGCATGGGATTCGAACTCTGGTGGCTTGGTTCAGCAGTGCAAGGTATTACCAATGAGCTACAAGCTCCTTCTTGTAATTATTGTAAGAAATTAGATACTTAAATTGTTTCCAGCAACATCAATACTCCAAGTATACACTATATTTAAAGCAAATTTTTGGTATACAAAATTGGAGTTGTTACATCTTTTAAATTGTAAACCTCTTAACACTATTCATTAAAATAGCAGGACGTGTATCTTAAATAAGATATCTACTATATTTCATACTATCACGTCTGTTTTTATACCGAGACATATGTATTCAGCGGCTATTTTAAAGAAGAGGTTTATATACATATATTTTCGGCTACTTATGGACGTATACCTAAATACAGGTCATTTTCATTTGATATATTTTATATTGGGATCATATGATAGATAGACTTGCATTTATGATACATATGCATTTCATATATTATATTAGTATAGGATATGATAGTATTATACTTATGACCTAGGTATCATTGTGCATTTCGATTTCTACCTTGTGATGTGCTTTTACTCATCCTCGTTGTGCCACAGTTTCTTGCAGGTGTTACCATTTGGGTTATCAGCAGATTGGGGAAAACATTCCTTTCGGTGATTGCTTTAGTAGGTGAGTTACTGTTGTATCATACTCACACTTGTATATTCATGTCTTCTTGTATCTAGTAAAACTCCATCAACTTAGAAATGGTATATTGTGTACTTAGAAATGAGACTTAGCAATTGTGTGTTGTGATGTCGCGCTCATTAGAGTCGACTTTTATATCGTGTACTTGGTTGCTCCGCCGTTTGGGCGTGGAAGCTAGCTTCCGTTGGGATGCTATTTTGTTATTATAATTGTATCGGGTTTTATGCAAAATATACAAAGGTGGTGCTGTCGAATTTCAAATTGTCATAGATGCTCTTTAAACATTCTTAGTTAATGTTAAATGGTTATTTTAAAATGATTCCATCTGATGATTATTAAAACTTCACCTCCAATGTTTTCAAAAGAAAAAGGTTTAGATTCCGGGTTTCGTCTTACTTGGACCGCGTCGGCATCTTTATATGTCACATGATTTAAGTGCCGGTCACGTGCCACATTTGGGTCGTGATACTCACGCGGGTTTTTTTTACAAGGTCGAGAGGACTTTGCAAGTGCACATGAATTTATTTTGTATTATGAGTTTGCGCCCTTTTCGGGTTTTCACAAACTCGCCGGCAGTCCTGCTGTTTTTTTACTCACGGCGTCCTTTCGGGTTTTCATTCGTACCCATTTTCCTTATGGACATACTATTTTTTAATGTGATTGCGTCCTTTCAGGTTTTCACAAACTCGCCGGTAGTCTTATTGGTTTTACTCAAAGCGCCCTTACGGGTTTTCATCCGTGCCCATTTTGCTTTTGGACATACCATTTTTTTATTTTTTTAATAGCGAAACTCTTGAAAGTAGTTTCTTCGCAGGTGACCCATCTATTTACTGGTGGGACTTAGGGGTGGTTTCACCACTGGAGTAGCTATGTAGCCGGTAGACTTGAGTTGCAACTTTCACCATAGGGACTTCCATTGCAATATAGATCTCAAGAAAGCATATCGCCGTATTTAAGGCGATGCGCTAGTTTAGGGACGTTCTAGTCCATTATCGACATGTTTGAATTGAATTTTTAGTTTAAGGACTTTTCCGTCCAGCATTCCCATTTTGGGGACGAATATTAGTTTAAGGACGTTTAGGTCTAACATTCTTATATTTAGGACGAATATTAGTTTAAGAACGTTTCGGTCCGTCGTTAGTTTAAGGACGTTTCGGTCCAACTTTCCTGTTTTTTGGTGGAACGCATTAGTTTAGAGACGTTTCGGTCCAACATCGCCATTTTTGAGGACGAATGTTAGTTTAAGGACATTTCGGTACAACATTCCCATTTTGGGAACGAATTTTTGTTTAAGGACATTTCGGTCCATTTTTAGTTTAAGGACATCTTGGTCCGTTATCGCCATGTTTAAAGCAGATTGTTAGTTTATAGACATCACGGTCCATTATCGCCGTTTTTGGGGCGACGCGCCGTGTTTGAGGCGATACACTAGTTTAGGGACGTTTCGGTCAATCATTCCCATGTTCGGGACGAAATGCTAGTTTAGGGACATCTCGGTCTAACATCGCCGTGTTTGTGGCGACGCACTAGTTTAGAGACTTCTCGGTCCATTATTGCCGTTTGGTAAGGGAGTTACATAACTCATTCCTTCCAACGTTTTCTTGCCGAGGCACTGCTGCATATCTTTTGTATGCATGGACACTTCATGCCTTAGGCTGTCTTCACCCTCTTGGACTGCTTATTTTACTATCGCAGCAATCGGGTTGTTTTGATGGAAATACCGGGTATTTTAAACGGCATCTCCCCCTTGCTCATCAATGTCGCTTTGCGATACTGATGGAGTATCTTCTTCATATATGAAGGAATGAGATATCACGTCATTCCTTCTGCTAAGTCTTCCTTTTCCTTGGAAGAATGGATTTGAATTGGAGGTTTTTCCCCTTATCGTCTGATTCGGAGTGGGACAAGGATTTCACATCTCTCCCTTGGTCTTTGTGTTCAAGTGGGATATTCCACTTGATTACAGGACCTTCTTCTAGGTCCCTTGATATGCTTTCTATTTTTTTTAGAAGAAAGGACCATCCCACGTAGAGATTCTTCCTCCAGCGAGAAATATGGCCCCTGTGTATATCTCGGGGGGGAACGAGTACCCACTCGTCACAATTTTGGCGGCAGGTTGCTTCAGAGCCTCTCATTTTTTGTTGAGCATTGGCGACAAACACCACCTTGCCTCCGCTTTTCATTCATCTTCATTGGATGATGAAGGGTCTTGACCCATCTGATCCAATCGAGTCATTTTATCCATGAGCTCTTGGAAGGTCATCGGCTTGAAGAAGGACATAAATGGGAACACTTTAGAATTTGGGTTAAGGGTGGCTATGAACATTCCCACGGCTGCAGCTTCGTTGATGCATTGCTCTCATTTTGACCATAGATTTTGCCATCGGGTAACATATTGAACCCAGCGCTCATTCGGTCCAACCCTTTCATTAACCAACGCCGCCACGGTAGTGCGTTTATCTGCACTAGCAAATCTTTGACAGATAAGCTTATCCATCTCGTCTAAGGTCTTAACAGAATCATTTGGTAGTTCCGCATACCATTCGAACACGATGCCCGACGGACTGCTGACGAACTGTCGGAGGAGCAGTATATCCCATCCTCCAGTGTTGCCGCACATGAATTTAAAACACGCAATGTGCTGGTATGGGTTGCCTGTCCCCTTGTATACGTGGAACTTAGGGATCGTATATCCCGGTGGGTATTTAATTTGGTTATACCAGCCTGAATATGGTCGCCCAGTTCTGACGATTTAGCATGCGGCTTCATTATCTTGATGAGATCGTATTTTTTGAGCGATATAATCATCAAGAGCAGCCTTGGAGATCGTTTCCTCCTTGGCTGCCGATAAGGCCGGAAGAGGGTTTGATGTTTTTCCTCTGTCTTCCTCGATGATTATCGGCGGATCATAGGCTGGGGGTTCTGGCTGGATTATCATTCCAACCATTTCCTGGAACAAGTGAGCCATCTGCTTTATGTTAGCAGCCTGCTCAGTAGCTTCCTTATCCTTTCTTTCAAGCACCCTTCGCAGGAACTCTGTATTGGTCTCCTGCTCCTAGAGCTGTTCGGCTGTTGTGTCCAGGCTTTCTTTCTGCACGGTAAGTGCTGCCATTTTGGTCAGCATCTTCTGGAGCTTTTGCTATTGCTCCTGAGCTTTTGTCAGCGACCGAGTTTGCGGCCGGTGACCTACGGAAGCACGGCTTTCTTCTTTCCCAGAAGCCATGTAGACCGTATATATGATAATGCTCCAAGACTTGGGGTCTTTGGGTCTATCGCCTTTGGAATTTGCCGCCGGCGGTGGGATTTTCTATGGCCTCATCCTTTTGTGCGAGGATGGAGTTGAAGGACCCGTTGTAACAGGCACCTGTGTAGAAGAAGTCCCTCGTTGTATGATGGAGGGACAGTCTTTCTCTTGCCGAGCCTTCGATTTCTTCGGTCGACGAGAGTGGTTTTTGTCAAGAACCGAGCCTTAGACTTTCTGCCAGACTCTATGAATTTGTGAAGAGAGCCGCTGATAAGGCTACACCGGAATTGCCTGTTTGACCCTTGAAAAATATTTAACATGTGAGGCCTGTTTGACCCTTGGATCAAAGAGCATATGAGCGCTCACGTGATTAACATGTGTGGCATGTTTAGCCTTTAGTTATTATCTGCTTCCAGCGCTTATATGATTTGCATATAAGTGCTCACGTGTTTAACACGTGAGGCCTGTTTGGCCTTTGGTTATTTATATTCAGCGTTAATGAGCGCATTCGTGTTTAATACGTGAGGCTAGTTTGGCCTTTGGGTTTATTTTATTCAGCGCTCATATTCTTTGCATATAAGCGCTCACGTGTTTAATATGTGAGGCCATTTTAGCCCTTAGTTATTTGTTTTCAGCGCTTATATGCAACGTTTTTAATACGTGATGCCAAACTGTGAGGATTCTTTTTCTCTTTCTTCTCTCCCTTTTCTTATAAGGGAACAAGTAACTCTTAGCCAAAAAATTTGGCGGGAACAAATTCCCCCCACTACTTTGCCGACGTAAGTATGTACGCGGGCGAAGTAGTGCAAAGTTATGTGTGGCCATAGAATTGATGCCTTACAAAACATGTTTAGGGTCCTTGTAGCCTAAGGCTTTTTTTCATCTTCATGAGCCGTAAGGGCCTCAAGAAGGAGTTTTTTCCAATGAGTCGTGAGGATCTCATAAGTGCATATTCTCCATAGAAATCATAAGGATGCCTACGTGTTCATCGCCCCCGTAAGTCATAAGGATCTCACTCGGTTTTTTTCTTATGAGTCGTAAGGACCTGTAAGTAGCTTCTTCATTTCATTGCATGTAACTTCGGTGAATGTGGCCCATGGATAGTATACAAAAGTCAGTTTGGACCTACTTGTAAGGCCACGATGGCTTAAGAAACAGGTTTATATCTGTCGCCTATGGCTTTTCAACTTTATAAGCCGTGAGGGTCTCATAAAGACTTTTCTCCCTATGCATCGAGAGGATTCCGTAGGTGTATTTTTCTCCATAGAAGTCATGACGACTCCAAAGTGTGTATTCTCTTGAGAGTCGTAAGGATCTCATAAGAGTATTTCCCCCTTACAAGCTGAGAGGACTCGCAAGTGGTTTTTCCTCTTCATCGGATGCGACTTTGGAGAATGTGGCCTATGGATAGTAAACAAGGGTCAGTTTGGACCTACTTGTAGGGCCATAGTGCTTAGGAAAAAGGTTGATATCCCCGTCGCCTAAGGCTTTTCACCTTCATGAGCCGTGAGGGATTCATAAAGATGTTTTTCCCTACGAATCGAGATATGTCGAGATGATCTCGCAGGTGTATCCTAACGTGAAATATAGATAAACCTTATTATTTACGACAGGGGTCCGTTAGGTTTGTGTTACTATGGTTTTAGTCCGTGGTACCGTTGCATTGACTGATGTTTTCCTCGATATGCATTCTTTAAGATGTTGTTTGAGTAGTCCCGCGACTATCGTATCTCTGATCCCTTTAGGGGTTGGATAAGACGTTTTCAAGTAATCTCTTTAGGTTATATTACCGTCGGAAGAGCAAACGTTAGGAATTTGCCAGGACGCTTTTTACTTGATGTTAGGCTCAATTTGGAGCCCTGATGAGTCATAATCACTCCGCTATGGTGTGGGATGATCTCCGATAGTCTGTTAGGCTTTATATGAGTTTCCGTCGAGACCCAAAGCTGGGAATATGCCGTCACTTCATTTTTTTTATGATGTCGTGCCATTTCTTTGCTGAACTAGGGTAGACATCTGGACCTCTATGCTATATGTATTGCAATTGAAGTCCTGAGTTAGGAATATGCCATTGCTCCAATATCATTTGATAGTTGCATCCGCATCCTGCTGAAATGAGGGGGAACGTCAAGATATTCTCTGGGTTTTATATGAACCGTCAAGACTTGGAGCTAAGATTTTGCCTTGACTCCATTTTTGCTTTGACCCTTGGGTCTTTTGTTGACGTTGCATCTGCATCCTGCTGGCATGAGAAGCACGTCGAGATGGAGTTAGGATTTTACCGTCACTACTTTTTGATTTGGCTCCTTGGAGCCTTTGTTGACGTCATATCTGCACCGAGAAGAAACGTCGAGCTGGAGCTGGGATTTTTCCATTACTCCTTTTTTGTTTGACCTTTGGGTCTTTTATGACGTTGCGTCTATATCCTGCTGGTATAAGAAGCATGTCGAGCTGGAGTTAGAATTTTTCCGTCACTCATTTTTGGTTTGTCTCCTTAGAGCCTTGGTTGACGTTGCGTCTGCATCCTACTGGAATAAGAAGCACGTCGAGTTGGAGTTAGGATTTTGTCGTCACACCTTTTTTGTTTGGCTCCTTGGAGCCTTTGTTGATGTCGCATCTGCATTGAGAAGGAACGTCGAGCTGGAGCTGAGATTTTGCCATTACACCTTTTTTCTGACCCTTGCGTCATTGATGACGCTGCGTCTACATCCTGCTGGCATGAAAAGCACGTCGAGCTAGAGTTAGGATTTTTCTGCCACTGCTTTTTAATTTGGCTCCTTGTAGCCTTGGTTGACGTTGTGTCTGCATCCTGCTAGCATGAGAAGCACGTCAGGATGGAGTTAGGATTTTTCCATCGCTCGTTTTTTGTTTGTCCTTTGGGTCTTTGATGATGTTGCGTCTACATCATGCTTGCATGAGAAGCATGTCGAGCTGGAGTTAGGATTTTTCCGTCACTCCTTTTTTGTTCGACCCTTGGGTCTTTGTTGACGTCGCGTCTGAACTGATAAGGAACGTCAGGCTGATCTCTAGGCTGTAGATGTTGCCATCGAGATCTGGAGCTAGGGATATGCTGTTGCTTCATTTTTTTTGAGACAATGTCGTGACGTTTCTTTGCTGAAGTAGGGTAGACATCAATAGGACCTTTATATTGTATGTATTACAATTGAAGTCCGGAGCTAGGAATATGCCATCGCCCCATGACTATCGTGTCTCTGATCCCTTCACAGGCTGGACAAAACGTTTTCAGGTAATCTCCTTAGGTTATATTACCGTTAGAAGAGCAATTGTTAGGAATTTTCCATTACACTTTTTACTTGAGGATAGGCTCAATTTAGAACCCCGATGAGTCATAACTGCACCCTTCTGGTGTGGGATGATCTCCAATGGTCTTTCGGGTTTTATATGAGTTGCCGTCAAGAACCGAAGCTAGGAATATGTCGTCATTTCGTTTTTTCTTTGACGATAGCGCGCCGATTCTTTGTTGAAGTAAGGTAGACATCTGGACCTCTATACTGTATGTATTACACTCGAGATCTAGAGCTAGGGATATCCCATTGCTCCAATTTTATTTGATAGTTGCGTCCGCATCCTGCTGAAATGAGGAGATCGTCGAGCTGGAGCTAGGATATTTTCCATCACTCCACTTTTGTTTATTGACGTTGCGTCTTTACCGAGAAGGAATGCCGAGTTGGAGCTAGGATTTTGCCATTACTCCTTTTTTATTTGGCTCCTTAGATCTTTGTTGACGTCACGTCTACACCCTGTTGGAATGAGAAGAACGTCAAGCTGATCTTTAGGCTGTAGCTGTCACCATTGAGATACGGAGCTAGGATTTTGCCATGGCTCCACTTTTATTTGACCCCTTGGATCCTTGTTGACGTTGCATTTGCACGGAGAAGGAACATCGAGCTGATCTCTAGGATGTAGATGTTTCCATCGAGATCTGGAGCTATGAATATGGCATTTCTCCAATTTCATTTGACAGTTACGTCTGCAACCTGCTAAAATGTGGAGAACGTGAAGCTGGAGCTAGGATTTTTTCCATCACTCCACTTTTGTTTATTGACGTTACATTTGCAACGAGAAGGAACGTCGAGTTAGACATGGGATTTTTCCATTGCTCCTTCTCGATTTGACTCCTTGGAGTTTTGTTGACGTCACGTCTGCAGCCATTGGAATGAGAAGAACGTCGAGTTGGTCTCTAGATTGTATATGAACCGTCGAGATCTAGCTCTTCTTTTGATGGAGCCTGGTGGGAAAATATGGTTCCCTTTCTTTCATTTGTTCCCATGGATCGTATACAAGAGTCAAAATGGACATACTTGCATGACAGAGAAAATTTTATTTTATAATATTTTTATTGTCGTGATGCTCAATCTTTTCAGCTTTTCATATCCCAAAAGTCGCGATTGCCCAATCATTTCGGCATTTTATCCACGGTGCCCAATCATTTTGGCTATTTTTTTATATTTTTACTCGCTGCTTTTTATTGCGAGTTGACCAAACATTTCTGCTATTTTTATATGAATATTTTTGCTTGTTGATTTTTATTGCAAATTTCCCCATCATTTCGGCTATTTCATATGCATTTTTTTGCTACTCGCTGCTGTTTTTATTGCGAGTTTGGAATCTGATACCAATCTTGGCATCAGCATCGCTACTACTGGAATATTTCCAGGAGCGAATCATCATTTGCTGTGAAAGAACTGTTAGTTGTATGTATGCCCTAGAGGCCAGTATTGTACTGATGATGTATATTATATTAGATGCTTGGACATATATAGAGATGACTTTCTTGCTCGATATGATAGTATGCTATCTGGTTACTCTTTATCTTAACATGTACACATGTCTCTTTATACTGTCTTATAGTTACATGTTGGTAAAGCCCTTAGGATGTGTACTTGACTACCTGGACTATGATGCAGATCATACTAGTGGGGACATGGTAGTCCATAAGTACATCCTTCAAGGTCCCTAGTCGTGGGTGTATCGAGACGGGGCATCGATATACCAATGTAGACTAGCGTATACGCTTCTCGACCCATGTGATGGGCGATGGATGATCCCATATCCATTGGTGTTTGACATCAGAGATGGTATATAGGTGCTCAATAGAGACTGGGTACACTGGACGGACTCGCCGAGAACTCCCAGATGGTATTATACCTCACGTCAGATGGCAGTTCTCAGGTGACACTTGTACAGGTTAGTCTGTAGACCCGAGATCGTCATAGAGTCTTGTGTGATTCCCACTGTGCTTTGATCTCCAGCTTACCACGTCCATGAGGGCGTGCAAAACGGTGGTCTTTGGGTACAGTCCCGAGTCACATGGAGGCAATGAGCGATAGGAGGGGTTTCGTCTCTCCCGGTATTGGGGGTGGATGTTGCGCTGTGCTCGATTGGCCGTAACAGGGAAGTCCCTGGCCAGGGGTGATCAGAGATTTGCTGGTAAGTGTTACCAGTAGTTTCTCGACCCGTTATGAGCCTCACATCGGCATGACTTATCGGTTATTGGGGTCTGACGTTTACCACCCCTAGACTTGATATGCGACATATCAGACGAACAGACCGGACTGTACGGTAAGTGTTACTGGTTGGATTCACAGAAATGTGAGCGGGCTAGCTCGTCGTTCTTCTGATCGCTCAATACCCGGATGGCCGTTACGTTTAGCAGACCGCTTGCGGCTTGTGGGTGCTTGATATGATCATCATCTGCTACCGGCGTATTGACGAGTCTGTAGAGTCCTACACAGAGGTTTCCTGGCTCAAGCGAAACGAAATAGGAGCGCATATGAGATATGTATGGGACCGAGAATAATGCATGTATGTGATACCGTATTTCATTCTCGCGATGAATGTTTCGATTGGTTATATTCGATATGACCTAGTTATCGAATCATTGATTCGATAAATCGATACATTAGATACTAGTCGGTTATGTGCGACATGAACGGATCATTAATCAAATGTTGATTTAATGATTTAATGTATAATTATATATTTGATATATTACTTTGCATTAACTAGTATTGGTTCATTTTAAAAGGATTTTCTCACTTGATGCACATTGTATATGTGATATATTTTTTGTGCACTTGATTGTATCATGTTTGATGATACTTGCTCACTTAGGTTTGTGTAAAGATTAAACCATGGTTATATGAATGGTTAGGGTTTTGATTATTTATTTAGTTATTTATTTATTTATTCATTTTGGAAATAGTTAAGTATGGTGGCTTATTTTGTTTTATGTTGAAACTTCAAGAAGCTTTGAAAAAGTCCACCATTCTTATCTCTTCCTTAACCTTAACCATTCCAACTAACCTTAGTTTAATCTCTACACTTGACCATGGTAAAGATTATGATAAGTATTCATTTTCTTTTCATTTTAAATAACTTATCATAATATTTCCTTCTTGATCATCTTCTTCTTCAAGAAAGAAACCTTCATGCCATCAATGGCAACTTGAGATCTAAAGTGAGAAATCCAATTCCAAAGTGAACCCACCTCCTATTTCTTCACCCTCTACCTCTTGCCAAGTTGTTTTGGGTGTTTTCTTCACAAGTTTCACAACTTGGTGAAGTCGGAGCTTGAACTTGCGATGCCTCGACGTAGATCATCTTCGGCACGAAGCCGACGACCTATTCCGCTCGTTTTTCCGATGAAGCCGACGAATGAGTCTAGGATTCGAGATGGACAGCGAGAGGATGCCTACGTGGAGCCGAGGAAGAGGATAACCGGATCTACAAAGGTTGTAGCCTCTCTCCTTTAGTTAATATGTTAACTAATTTAGTATTTCGCCTAGAATTTTAGTCTAAGATCCGTGTTAAGGTTTCTCGGCACCATAATTTTTGTAAATTGGCATGGTTGATGCCTTGTGAGACCTCTATAGGGTGCCTAGGAACCTTTGACTGGTATCAGAGCCTAGCTAGAGCCTTAGGCGAAGTCTAGACGATGTTTGAAACCCGATCGAACCCGAAAACCTAATTTTTTGATGCTCTCTGGACTTTTTCTAAAAACTGGGATTTTTCCAGATTAAAAATATGCAGAAAAACCATCAGGAAAATATAAGTGTTTGTGTGAAATTCGACAGTCTAATTCCACTAAGTAGCCGCGGCTCCGCGGCATGAGCATGGCTCATGCGGCGGTTCCGCGGCCGTACGGCCTCAATATATAAAGAATTTTACACAGTAATTCTTTGTTTCCAGTGGTGATTTTCCTGGGTATTTTTAATAATTATTCAAGAGTTGAATTTTCTGGGGTTGCTTTGGGGATTCGGTATTTCGATCGGGGTATCAAATTTCGTCTTTGTGTATTTCCGGATAATTTTTTAGAATATGTTAAAAAGCTCGACCGGATATAAATACCCAATTTTTCCCCTGTCGGGAAATTTCCAAGTGTTGGATTTTTCCGTAGTTTAACGACGTTCTAAGTAGTGCAAGTAACGCGATGGACCCTCTAGAAGACAACAAACCTTAACTCGATTATGTGACCGTCTTGAACTGCCCTTTGAACCTTCGGGTTTGGGGCAGTACGTCGTGCCACATGTGAGGCGTTGGCTTGACCCTTTTACGGCTGGACCGTTGGTACTGAGGCACAAACTGAATGTTGTTAGACTTATTTCATGTGTTGAGCTGTATCGGGAAAACTTGGGTATTCGACTGTTCGATCGGAAAGTTTAACATTTTCTGTTTATCTGGAATGTGATACAATAATTGGAATTCACAAGCAGTTATGAGATAACTGAATGAATGTTATAAATCTAGCAGTTTAGTCCCACATGATATTGAAAAGTGTTTTCGATAATGAGACTAAAATGCGGGATTTATATCTATTAGGCATGTGATGTCTAAGTATTTCATTTGATTAGGCATGCGATGTCTAAAGAGGTTGCGGATTCCAACTGTTGTAGTTTTACACTTTCTTTTCTGTGACCGTAAGTGTAGTGTGTTCATATCGCCGGTTTCGTTGCTATACGTCAACGACAATTAGGGTATGCATACTTACTTACGTTGATGACATGTGATGTTATGTGTTGCTGGATATGTTATATTGGATCGTCGTGTTCGAATAGCCGGGGGTTTTTATGTGAGATAAGTGTTTTTCATTTTCATTCATGTAAAAACTTGTATGTAATATTCTTTTATTTGGGGCACTTCCAGGTAGCGGAAGTTGTCACCTTTTGTATATTATTTACTTTTCCGCATTAGGATAGACCCAAGAAGGGGAGCACAAGTAACCGGGTTCTGGGGTCCAGTGGGAGACCAACTCGAGGAGTCGAGTCCGGGTCTCCTAACCCTAGAATTGGTAGGGTTGCTTGCCGCTCTCGTAGGGGTCTAGGGGTGTGGGATTGGCTATTCATCACAACCGTGGAATCCGTGTTTTATACTGGCTCGTATTGAAAACACGGACGTCCTAGTATATCCAACGTTTCATATGTTTCTTCTGCTGCGATATCTGTGATGTGATCATGTGATGTTCTGTGATGGATACTTTATATAGTATATATGATATATGATATAGACGTTACTTATGTTTTGCACCCGCACTAGCCCTGCCCTGCTCTGTCGTTAGTTACCTAACCTAACGGTGCACGAGGGGACATCGAGGCGAATGCGGATGGCATAAGTGTACGTCGTATTTATCTGTGATGTTTAGGTACTTAAATGATGGGACTTCATTAATGTGATTAATGAAAGAAAAGAAACCAAATGATGTTGTAGAATCAAATTTTAAACAAAACAGGTAGCTACAGTTCTTGCTTTGCATAGCGGTATATATGATATGCCCTGCACCTTATTCGATGAGGAAAGGACCGAGATCCCTTCACCGGGAGTGACTCCTTTAGCAATAACTGGCAGATGCTACACACTCGGTTTGCTTTTAATTGCTTTTGAGTTTTGCTTTGCACAGTGATATATATGATATATCCCGCACCTCATTCGACGAGGAAAGGGCCGACGATCCCTTCACCGGGAGTGACCCCTTTAGCAAAACTGGAAAAGCCTCAAAATCACTCCATTTCAAAACTTCATTTGATTCTACAATGATATCGAGTTAATTACGCAATAGGTTTTCAGAAAAACCTGACGTAGCCCTCCGTCATTTCAGATAAAGACTATTTAGTATTCGTGCTGCGTTTGTTGACCTCTGTCAAGGCGTAGTGTGCGGTAGCTAACTAGTAATTATCTGCAAAGCATGTGATGTGATTGGATTAGGGTAGTCGTACGACCTTGTTGACCTCTGTCAAGGGTCGTGCGGGTGGGTTTGATTCAATCAAGAAATGACGGGTTGAACTTGACTAGTGCACTATGATTTGTTGACCTCTGTCATGGTCATGGCACACTAGGGGCAAAATATTATCGGGAATTTCAAGTGTTGAAATTTGCAATGAGATTGCATACCTTCTATGAGATAGTTGGATCCCGATACCCACTGCGAGTAAGAGTTACTCCTGGGAGAGTTTTGCACATTGCAATTAGCCGATCAAGTAGGTGTCTAGAAAGGTGTCAACGAGGTTACGCCTCTGGGAAAACGAGGTTTACATTAATTAGGTTCGTGCGAAAGCACGGGGGACCTCCCTCAAAGTACCGACACTGGCCTGGCTGAAAGATTGGCGAACCTGTAGTGTGTAATTAATGCCGGCTAGTCTTTCCTTTTAGGGTTTGAAGGAAGATTTGATAAAAAGCAGTGAGAGCCATCCTGATTAGATAAGATAATAACCAATCTGATCTTGCACGAGCATACGCTAAAGTTTTTTCTTCTCTCTCTCTCCAGGTAGCGACCATTTCATGCCCTAATAAAGATAATAATATGGATGTATTGACCGAACCCGCATGTTATACCGTGCTGGGGAACGTTGGTTCCGTTCTTTCTTATAAGAGTTATAGGAATGAACAGGATATAGGGGAATACCAGGATTCCCATGCCACCCGAATGAAGAAAGTACATGATGATGCATTTTCTTCGGGTGTGTTCGTTACTGAGAACTGTTTCTCTATTTGCTCTACGTCCTGGGTATTAGATACCGGGTCAGGATCCCATATATGTAATCAGTTACATGGGCTAAGGAAAGGTAGAGAACTTGGAGAAGGTGATAAAGAAATTAGAGTTGGAAATGGTGCAATTGTTGCAGCTAAAACTGTCGGAGAATATCACCTTGTATTACCAACTCGTAATACATTAGTTCTGAACGAATGCTATTACATGCCGAACCTGATATGCAACATTATATCAGTTTCTTTATTAAGTAAAGAGGGATATAATTTTGTATTACAGGACAATGTTATGAACATTTTCCCTAACCAAAAGTTGGTTGGATCAGGCACGTTGTGCAATGGCATTTATGTTCTAAATCAATCAACAGTTCTGAGTATAACAAACACACACAAGAGGAAGAGTTCTGAACTGAATGAATCCTTCTTATGGCATTGTAGACTGGGTCACATCAATGTGATACGACTGGCTAAGTTGCATAAGGATGGGTATTTGAAACCATTCGAATTTTCATCTTATGACACTTGCCAGTCACGTCTCAAAGGCAAGATGACCAAAACTCCGTTTACGGGACACGGAGAAAGAGTTACCGAACTCTTGGGACTAATACATAGTGATGTATGCGGTCCCATGTCTACACATGCCAGGGATGGTTCTTCGTACTTCATTACATTCACTGACGATCTCTCAAGATACGGACATGTGTACTTGATAAGACACAAGTCTGAAGCTTTTGAGAAATTTAGAGAATATAAACAAGAAGTCGAAAAACAAACCGGAAAAAGTATTAAAATCCTACGATCTGATCGAGGAGGTGAATACTTGAGCAATGAATTCCTGGACTTCCCAAAAGAGAATGGGATTCTCTCTCAGCTTACTCCTCCGTATACACCACAGCACAACGGTGTATCGGAGCGGAGGAATCGCACCCTATTAGATATGGTGCGCTCTATGATGAGTACAGCTGAGTTACCTATTTCCTTCTGGGGGTATGCGCTTGAGACAGCGGCATACCTATTGAATCAAGTTCCAACTAAATCTGTACCTACCACACCATATGAGATATGGAGTGGGAAAAGACCATGTCTTAAACGAGTTAAGATATGGGGTTGTCTGGCCTATGTCAAAAGGCAAAATCTAGACAAACTCGTGGCACGGTCAGTTCTATGTAAGTTTGTGGGATATCCTAAACATTCAAATGGATATTTTTTCTACCACAGTGAACAACAAAAAGTGTTTATTGCTCAACATGCCACCTTTTTAGAAAAGGAATTTCTTGCAAAAGAGATTAGTGGCTCTGAGGTAGAACTGGAAGAAGTTCCAGCAACACAAACTATAACTGAAGATTTAGTGGAACCAGAAGATTCGGTAGTACCCGACGAACCTCAGCCTCTCCGCCGATCTAGTAGGGTTTCTCGTCCACCTGAGAGATACTACGGTTTTCTCATTGATGGTGGAAGCGAGGATTGCATCATGGAGGATGATGACCCAACTAGCTTCGAGCAGGCCATCACGAGTGGGGACTCAGTGAAATGGCTGGATGGTATGCGGTCCAAGATGGAATCCATGTACACCAACAAAGTATGGACTTTGGAAGTTGCTCCTGAAGGGGTAAAACCCATTGGGAGCAAGTGGAACTTCAAGAAGAAACTTGGTGTAGATGGGAAAGTGGAGACTTTCAAAGCTAGACTTGTTGCAAAGGGTTTTCGTCAAAGACCAGGTGTGGACTATGACGAAACCTTTTCTCCAGTGGCTATGCTTAAATCCATCCGGATCATGCTTGCCATCGCTGCATATCATGATTACGAAATCTGGCAAATGGTTGTTAAGACCGCCTTTCTAAATGGTGATTTAGAAGAGTGCGTGTACATGACTCAGCCAGAGGGCTTCGTAGATAGTGGGAGCAGCGGGAAGGTGTGTAAGCTGGTTAAATCCATTTATGGATTAAAGCAAGCATCGCGGAGTTAGAACATCTGCTTTGACGTCGTTATCAAAGAGTTTGATTTCGTCAAAAATCCAGATGAACCTTGTATTTACAAGAAAGTAGCAGAGAGTAAGGTTGTTTTCCTCGTATTGTACGTGGACGACATACTCTTGATAGGAAATGACATTCCTATGCTGCAATCGGTCAAGCTCTTCTTATCACAAAGATTCTCAATGAAAGATCTTGGTGATGCCTCCTGCATATTGGGAATTAGGATCTATAGAGATAGATCCAAACGGATATTGGGATTGTCCCAATCCAGGTACATTGACACCATACTAAAAAGGTTTAGTATGGAAGATTCCAAGCGTGGGAACTTACCCACGATCTCTGGAGTCACTCTCTCCAAAGAGATGTCTCCCAAGACTGATTTGGAGAGAGCTCGCATGCAAGGGATACCCTATGCTTCGGCTGTAAGCTCTATCATGTATGCGATGCTATGTACCAGACCCGATGTAGCATACTCACTAAGTGTAGTGAGTAGGTATCAAGCTGATCCTGGAGAGAGTCACTGGACAGCTGTGAAGAGCATTCTCAAGTACTTGCGAAGGACTAGAGATATGTTCTTGGTGTATGGTAACGGAGAGCTCTAAGTGGAGTCCTTTACCGATTCGAGCTTCCAGAGTGATAAGGACGACTCTAAGTCGCAGTCGGGCTTTGTCTTTACCCTTTACGGAGGGGCGGTTAGCTGGAAGAGTTCCAATCAGGAAACCGTGGCAGACTCGACGATGGAGGCTGAATACATCGCTGCTAACGATGCTGCCAAAGAGGCTGTCTGGATCAAGAAGTTCATTGCTGAACTTGGAGTGGTTCCATCTATTGAGCATCCAATACCTTTGTATTGCGATAACAATGGAGCGGTGGCTTTGTCCAAGGAACCCAGGTCCCATCAGCGATCCAGGCATATTCTGAGGCGGTATCACCTGATCCGGGAGATAGTTGATCGCCGGGAGATCGAGGTCAGGAGGGTTGACATGAAGAACAACACGGCGGATCCACTCACGAAGGCCATTCCCCACATACAGTTTGAGAGACTCTTCGGGATGCTCGGTATGCGATACTACAGCAGCTGGCCCTAGTGCAAGTGGGAGATTGTTAGTTGTATGTATGCCCTAGAGGCCAGTATTGTACAGATGATGTATATTATATTGGATGCTTGGACATATATAGATATGACTTTCTTGCTCGATATGATAGTATGCTATCTGGTTACTCTTTATCTTAACATGTACACTTGTCTCTTTATACTGTCTTATAGTTACATGTTGGTAAAGCCCTTAGGATGTGTACTTGACTACCTGGACTATGATGCAGATCATACTAGTGGGGACATGGTAGTCCATAAGTACATCCTTCAAGGTCCCTAGTCGTGGGTGTATCGAGACGGGGCATCGATATACCAGTGTAGACTAGCGTATACGCTTCTCGACCCATGTGATGGGCGATGGATGATCCCATATCCATTGGTGTTTGACATCAGAGATGGTATATGGGTGCTCAGTGGAGACTGGGTACACTGGACGGACTCGCCGAGAACTCCCAGATGGTATTATACCTCACGTCAGATGGCAGTTCTCAGGTGACACTTGTACAGGTTAGTCTGTAGACCCGAGATCGTCATAGAGTCTTGTGCGATTCCCACTGTGCTTTGATCTCCACCTTACCACGTCCATGAGGGCGTGCAAAACGGTGGTCTTTGGGTACAGTCCCGAGTCACATGGAGGCAATGAGCGATAGGAGGGGTTTCGTCTCTCCCGGTATTGGGGGTGGATGTTGCGCTGTGCTCGATTGGCCGTAACAGGGAAGTCCCTGGCCAGGGCTGATCAGAGATTTGCTGGTAAGTGTTACCAGTAGTTTCTCTACCCGTTATGAGCCTCACATCGGCACGACTTATCGGTTATTGGGGTCTGACATTTACCACCCCTAGACTTGATATGCGACATATCAGACGAACAGACCGGACTGTACGGTAAGTGTTACTGGTTGGATTCACAGGAGTGTGAGCGGGCTAGCTTGTCGTTCTTCTGATCTCTCAATACCCGGAAGGACGTTACGTTTAGCAGACTGCTTGCGGCTTGTGGGTGCTTGATTTGATCATCATCTGCTACCGGCGTATTGACGAGTCTTTAGAGTCCTACACAGAGGTTTCCTGGCTCAAGCGAAACGAAATAGGAGCGCATATGAGATATGTGCGGGACCGAGAATAATGCGTGTATGTGATACCGTATTTCATTCTCGCGATGAATGTTTCGATTAGTTATATTCGATATGACCTAGTTATCGAATCATTGATTCGATAAATCGATACATTGGATACTAGTCGGTTATGTGCGACATGACCGGATCATTAATCAAATGTTGATTTAATGATTTAATGTATAATTATATATTTGATATATTACTTTGCATTAACTAGTATTGGTTCATTTTAAAAGGATTTTCTCACTTGATTCACATTGTATATGTGATATATTTTTTGTGCACTTGATTGTATCATGTTTGATGATACTTGCTCACTTGGGTTTGTGTAAAGATTAAACCATGGTTATATGAATGGTTAGGGTTTTGATTATTTATTTAGTTATTTATTTATTTATTCATTTTGGAAATAGTTAAGTATGGTGGCTTATTTTGTTTTATGTTGAAACTTCAAGAAGCTTTGAAAAAGTCCACCATTCTTATCTCTTCCTTAACCTTAACCATTCCAACTAACCTTAGTTTAATCTCTACACTTGACCATGGTAAAGATTATGATAAGTATTCATTTTCTTTTCATTTTAAATAACTTATCATAATATTTCCTTCTTGATCATCTTCTTCTTCAAGAAAGAAACCTTCATGCCATCAATGGCAACTTGAGATCTAAAGTGAGAAATCCAATTCCAAAGTGAACCCACCTCCTATTTCTTCACCCTCTACCTCTTGCCAAGTTGTTTTGGGTGTTTTCTTCACAAGTTTCACAACTTGGTGAAGTCGAAGCTTGAACTTGCGATGCCTCGACGTAGATCATCTTCGGCACGAAGCCGACGACCTATTCCGCTCGTTTTTCCGATGAAGCCGACGAATGAGTCTAGGATTCGAGATGGACAGCGAGAGGACGCCTACGTGGAGCCGAGGAAGAGGATAACCGGATCTACAAAGGTTGTAGCCTCTCTCCTTTAGTTAATATGTTAACTAATTTAGTATTTCGCCTAGAATTCTAGTCTAAGATCCGTGTTAGGGTTTCTCGGCACCATAATTTTTGTAAATTGGCATGGTTGATGCCTTGTGAGACCTCTATAGGGTGCCTAGGAACCTTTCAAGAACTTGGAGTTTGATACCTTTTCAGGCATCAGTATCGCTACGACTGGAATATTGTCAGGAGCGACTCATCATTTGCTTTTGCTGACTTGAATAATGCTGGCTTAGCAAACAGGGTTAGGATACTGTCGACTAAGGCTTTTGACTTTATGAGCCCTAAGGGTCTCATAAAGGTATTTCTCCCTATGAGTCGTGAGGATCTCGTAGGTGTATTTTCCACGTAGGAATCGTGGGGATTCCTAAGTGTGTTGCTCCTTTATGAGTCGTAAGGATCTCATGAGGGTTTTTTTACAAGGTCGAGAGGACTTTGCAAGTGCACATGAATTTTTTTTATTTTGTGAGTTTGCACCCTTTTCGGGTTTTCACAAACTCGCCGGCAGTCCTGCTATCTTTTTTCACTCACGGCGCCCTTTCGGGTTTTCATCCGTGCCTATTTTCTTTGTGGACATACCATTTTTTTAAAGAGATTGCGCATTTTTGGGATTTCACAAACTTGCTGGCAATCCTGCTGTTTTTATTCAAAGCGCCCATTTGGTTTCTCATCCGTACCCATTTAACTTTTGGACATACCGTTTTTTTTGTTTTTTTTAATGGCGAAACTATCGAAAGTAATTTCATCGCAGGTGGCCCATCTATTTACTGGTAGGACTTATGGGTGGTTTCACCGCTGGAGCAGCTATGTAGCCGGTAGGACTTGAGTTGCAACTTTCGCTGTTGGGACTTCGATTGCAATATAGATCTCAAGAGAGCATATCGCCGTATTTGAGGTGATGCGCTAGTTTAGGGACGTTCCGGTCCATTTTTAGTTTAAGGTCTATTCGGTCTAGCATTCCCATTTTGGGGACGAATATTAGTTTAAGGACGTTTCGGTCCAACATTCCCATATTTAGGACGAATATTAGTTTAAGGACGTTTCGGTCCGTTGTTAGTTTAAGGACGTTTCGGTCCAACATTCCCGTTTTTGGGGGAACGCGTTAGTTTAGGGACGTTTCGCTCCAACATCGCCGTTTTTGAGGAAGAATGTTAGTTTAAGATCGTTTCGGTCTAACATTCCCATTTTAAGGACAGATGTCGGGTTTCATGATGTTTCGAGTGTCGATGTTGGACACTCAGGTTCTATGATTTGATGTGTCATTGATGGACACACATTCTTTGACATGCTCATATATTTACATGCATATGCTTTATGATATTTACATGCATGATATTGTGGATGATATCTACATGTATATAGGCATTGATTATATTGTTGGATGATATCCACCTGCATACATGCATTGATTATATTGTTGGACGAGATCCACCTGCATACGTTCAATGATTATATTGTTGAACGAGATCCACCTGCATACGTGCATTGATTATATTGTTGGACGAGATCCAACTGCATACATGCATTAATTATATTGTTGGATGAGATCCACATGCATACAGGCATTGATTATTATTGGAATATATGTAGATACGGTCACCCTAAATATCATAGTATTACCTTTATGATATAGTTGACCTAGGAAATCGTTGTTTTATTCGATTTCTACCTGCTGATGTTTTCTACACACGAGTTGGCAACTCACCCCCGTTGTGCCACAGTTCTTACAGGTTGACCACATGGATCAGTAGCGCCATTGCTGGCACACAGCTTGCATTCGGGTGATTTGCTTTGGTAAGTGGTACATGTTAGATCGGGCTCCTCTTGTATTATTATTCTTATTGTATCTAGTCAACTCCATCAATCAGAAACTAGTATTTGTATAAGCAGTAAGACTTAGCAAGACTTATAGTTGCGAGACTTGAGTGATGGGTTATATGTTCGCTTAGTGGGTTTGGTGTCTTGCTTTAGTTTTCCTTGTGGTTACCTTCGCCGTTGGGCGTCGTATACATATATATGCTTATGGTGGTCGTTTCCGCCGTTGGGCGTGATTTGCTCCCGTTTGGGGATGCTTTCTTTATATTCTATGTTGTACCCGTTTCGGAGCTAGTTTTTATAAAGGAGGTGCTGCCGAAATTTTTAAGAAAACAAAAGAAAAGAAAGAAAAAAAAGTTTAAGGATTTTTCCTTAAGGTTTCCAAATGTTCTATCATTGTTTTCATTACTTATTTCTTTTGAAAGGTTTAGATTTATGGGTTTCGGCTTACTTAAGGTACGTTATGCCTGTAGACATCGCGTGATCTATGTTCCTGTCACGAGCTAATATTTCGGATCGTGACAAAGTTCATATGAAAGCGCTAGGTTTAACCTTTGTTCGAGTCTATGTTTGACTATGTGGAGTCTGGGGCGTAAATTACTTCAGGACCTAGGCTTGACCTTACGGAACTTAGACTTGAACAGTGGGGATTTGACTCAAACTTTCGTTATATAGGCTAACTCTGATTGATGGAGTAGGTAGCTTGAGTAGAGTGACGTACCGTACGTATGTTCCGCGGCATATTTACGATACGATACTCAACTTAAGAAACCTTAGGATGCACTTATTTTGAGATCTGTGATTCTCTTCGTACCCATGATTATACATCCATTTTAGATCCTTGATTCTATTCGTTTCTATGATCATACTCTCATTGATTTGTGTTAGTTATATGTATACCCTAGAGGCCATTACTATACATAGGATGTATATTGTAGTGGATGCTTGGACATATATAGGGATGACTTTCTTTCTCGATATGATAGTATGCTATCTGGTTACTCTTTACCTTAACGTATACACTGATTGTCTCTCTGTTACATGTTGGTAAAGCCCTTAGGATGTGTACTTGACTACCTAGACTATGATGCGGATCATAATAGTGGGGACATGGTAGTCTATAAGTACATCCTTTAAAGTCCCTAGTCGTGGGTGTATCGAGACGGGGCATCGATATACCAGAGTAGACTAGCGTATACCTTCTCGACCCATACAGATGGGCGATGGATGATCCCATATCCATTGGTGTTTGACATCAGAGATGATATACGGGTGCTCAGTAGAGATTTGGTACACTGGACGGACTCGCCGAGAACTCCCGGATGGTATTATACCTTACGTCAGATGGCAGTTCTCTGGTGACACTAGTACAGGTTAGTCTGTAGACCCGAGATCGTCATAGAGTCTTGTGTAATTCCTACTGTGCTTTGATTTCCATCATACCACGTCCAAGAGGGCGTGCAAAAAGGTGGTTTTTGGGTACACTCCCGAATCATATGGAGGCAATGAGCGATAGGAGGGGTTTCGTCTCTCCTCGTATAGGGAGTTGATGTTGCGCAGTGCACGATTGGCTATAACAGGAAGTCCTTGGCCAAGGCTGTTTTAGGGATTTACTGGTAAGTGTTACCAATAGTTTCTCGACCCGTTATGAGCCTCATATCGACACGACATATCGAGTTATTGTGGTCTGACGTTTACCACCCGTAGACGAGATATGCGACATATCAGACGAACAGACCGGACTGTACGGTAGTGTTACTCGTTGGATTCACGGGAGTGTGAGCGGGATTGCTCGTTGATCATCTGATCGCTCAATACCCGGGTGGCCGTTACGTTTAGCAGACCGCTTACGGCTTGTGGGTGTTGGATATGATCATCACCTGTTGCCGGCGTATTGACGAGTCTTTAGAGTCCTACACAAGGGTTTCCTGGCTCAAGCGAAACGAAATAGGAGCGCATATGAGATATGTGCGGGACCAAGAATAATACCAGTATGTGATACTGTATTCTATTCTCGCGATTTGTATCATCGATCGGTTATATGAGATATAGCCGGGTTACCGAATCAAGTGTTGATTCGATACATTGATACACTTGATATTAGTCGGTTATATGCGATATGACCGGATCGTTAAATCAAGTGTTGATTTAATGATTTAATGTATAATTATATATTTGATATATTACTTTACATTAACTAGTATTGGTTCACTTAAGATTGATTTTCTCACTTGAATGTGCACATTGTTTATATGTGATATATACAAGTGTACATGTTTGTATCATGCTTGATGATACAAACAAGTAGTGTGTATGAGACTTGAACCATATCAAGGTTAGATTAGGGTTTGCTATTTTCCTAAACAAATAACAAAAGAGTGTGATTTTGGTCAAAGTTATCAAGCTTCATGAAGCTTGATAAATATTGACAAAGTCAACTCTCTTTGTCATTTGTTCAAGATATTAGCTAACCCAACCCTTAACCTTATGCTATGGTTAATTCTCTACATGAGTTAAGCATGAGGGCTTAACTCAACCATGGTGCCATGATTAAAAGGATAAGTGTTCATATTATTCTTTTAATGGAAATGATTCTTTCTTCATCTTCATCTTCATCAAGCTTACAAAATCTTGAGAGCTCCAATGGTGCCATGGTAAAAAGAGTGAGAAATCCAATTCTAAAGTGAACCCACTTCCTATTTCTTCATCCTCTACTACTTGGTATGTACTATCGGATGTTCTCTTCACAAAGTTTTCGACCAAGTGAAGGAATAGCTTGAGTTTGAGTCTCCGCGACGTAGATCATCTTCGGCCTCGAAGTCAATGACCTAACCCGATCATTTCTCCAACAAAACCATCACAAGAGTCCGGGATCCGATGATCGCAGCGGAAGGACGTCAACACGGAGCTAAAGAAGTGGTGGACCGGATCTACAAAGGTTGTAATCCCTTTCACTTAGTAGCAAAGTCGTTTGCTAGCTCTACTTTTCGTTTAATCTCTAGTTAACGATCTAGTTTAGGGTTTCTCGGCACTGGAAAATTTTTGTTTGGCATGGTTGATGCCTTGTGGAACCTCTTGAGTGTGCCTAGGAACCCTATAGTGGTATCAGAGCCTAGCTAGAGCCTTAGGCGATGCGTAGACGGAGCTAGAAACCCGATCGAACCCGAAACCCTAATCCGAGACCATTCTCTGTACATTTTCTGAAAATGTGGATTTTTCCAAATTAAAAATAAAAAAAAATTCAGCAGGGTTTTGTGGGAATTACTGTGAAATTCGTGGGCCCAATTGGATTAAACCGCCGCGGAACCGCGGCCGTACCCGACCTTGGGCGGCAGTTCCGCGGCAATATAGTGGCTTTTTCCCATTTTGTTTGCACAGTAATCTCTATTTATAGTTGCTGTATTTTATGGGAATTTTTAATCTATATTCCACAGTTGAGTTTTCTGGGATGTATTGGGGACTCGATGATTCGATCGGATCATTTAACTTTGTCAATGTGTTTTTCCGGATAATTTTTGATTATGTTAAAAAGTTCGACCGGATATAAATACCCAATTTTTCCCCTGCTGGAAAATTTCCAAGTGTTGGATCTTTCCGTAGTTTGAAAACGTTCTAAGTAGTGCAAGTAACGCGATGGTCCCTCTAGAAGACAACAAACCTTAACTCGATTATGTGACCGTCTTGAACTGCCCTTTGAACCTTAGGGTTTGGGGCAGTACGGCGTGCCACATGTGAGGCGTTGGCTTGACCCTTCTACGGCTGGACCGTTGGTACTGTGGCACGATGTGAATGTTCTTAAACTTATTTCATGTGTTGAGCTGTTTCGGGAAAACTTGGGTGTTTGACTGTTCGATCGGAAAGTTTAACATTTTCTGTTTATCTGGAATGTGATACAATATTTGGAATCCACAAGTAGTTATGAGATAACTGATTTTGATGTTATAAACATAGCACTTTAGTCTCACTTGATCGGTTGCCACAGAATTTTGATGTGATCAAAAGTCCGTCGCAATCACGTAGCGTACGCGGATACTCGCCGGTTAAACTTAATAGACAGCCACACCCCATAGCCCCGACCAAGTGACTGTAGGAGAACCCCGTAGCCAAAAGTATCCGTTTGGGTGCTCGCAGCAGCGGAGTTCCGCTTTGGTGCACTTCGTCGACGGCATCGGGGGTGCGGCTGCCTACTAAAGTTTGCGACGAGCATTCGATCAGGATGTCGAGAATCTTGTTGAATTGACCGACTTGATATTGAAAAGTGTTTTCGATAATGAGACTAAAATGCGGGGTTTATAATTGTTAGGCATGTGATGTCTAAGGAATTCAGATGGTTAGGCATGCGATGTCTAAAGAGTTTGCGGATTCCAACTGTTGTAGTTTTACACTTTCTTTTCTGCGACCGTAAGTGTAATATGTGATATCGCCGGTTTCGTTGCTATATGTCAACGACAATTGGGATGCGCATATTTACTTACGTTGATGACATGTGATGTTATGTGTTGCAGGATATATTATATTGGATCGTCGTGTTTGAATAGCCGGGTTTTTTTTATGTGAGATGAGTGTTTTTCATTTTCATTCATGTAAAAACTTGTATGTAATATTCTTTTATTGGGGCACTTCCAGGTTGCGGAAGATGTCACCCATTGTATATTATTTACTTTTCCGCACTAGGATAGACCCAAGGAGGAGGGCACAAGTAACCAGGTTCTGGAGTCCAGTGGGAGACCAACTCGAGGAGTCGAGTCCGGGTCTCCTAACTCTAGAATTGGTAGGGTTGCTTGCCGCTCTCGTAGGGGTCTAGGGGTGTGGGTTTGGCTATTCATCGCGACCGTGGAATCCGTGTTTTATACTGGCTCGTATTGAAAACACGGACGTCCTAGTATATCCAATGTTTCATATGATTCTTCTGCTGCGATATCTGTGATGTGATCATGTGATGTTCTGTAATAAATACTGTATATAGTATATATGATATATTATATAGACGTTACTTATATTTTACACCCGTGCTAGCCCTGCCCCGCTCTGCCGTTAGTTACCTAACCTAACAGTGCACGAGGGGACATCGAGGCGAATGCGGATGGCATAAGTGTACGTCGTATTTATCTGTGACGTTTAGGTGATTTTAATGATGGGACTTCATTAATGTGATTAATGAAAGAAAATAAACCTAAGATGTTGTGGAATCGAATTTTCAAAAACAGGTAGCTACAGTTCTTGCTTTGCTTTGCGGTGTTCCTTGTAGAACATCCTGCACCTTATTCTATAAGGAAAGGACCGAGATCCCTTCACTGGGAGTGTCTCCTTTAGCAATAACTGGCATATGCTACACACTCGGTTTGACTTTTGATAGCTTCTATAGTTTCTGCTTTGCACAGTGATATATATGATATATCTCGCACCTCATTCGACGAGGAAAGGGACGACGATCCCTTCACCGGGAGTGACCCCTTTAGCAAAACTAGAAAAGCCTAAAAAACACTCCATTTTAAAATCATTTGACTCTACAACGATATAAAGTTCATTACGCAAAAGGTTTTCTTAAAAACCTGTCGTAGCCCTCCATCATTTCAGATAAGTAATAATTAGTATTCGTGCTGCGTTTGTTGACTCAGTCAAGGCGTAGTGTGCGGTAGCTGATTAATGCTTATCTGCAAAGCATATGATGCGATTGGATTAGGGTTGTCGTGCGGCCCTTTTGACTTAGTCAAGGGTCGTGCGGGTGGGTTTAATTCAATCGAGAAATGACGGGTTGAACTTTACTTGTGGTCTATGATTTGTTGACTCAGTCAAGGTCATAGATCGCTTGGGGCAAAATATTATCGGGAATTTCAAGTGTTGAAATTTGCAATGAGATTGCATACCTTCTATGAGATAGTGGGAGAGTTTTACACATTATAATTAGCCGATCAAGTAGGTGTCTAGAAAGGTGTTAATGGGGTTACGCCTATGGGAAAACGAGGTTTACATTAATTAGGTTCATGCGAAAGCACGGGGCACCTCCCTCAAGGTACCGACACAGGCCTGGCTGAAAGATTGGCGAACTTATAGCGTGTAATTAATCCCGGCTAGTCTTTCCTTTTAGGGTTTGAAGGAAGATTTGATAAAAACAGTGGGAGCCATCCTGATTAGATAAAAAATAACCAATCTGATCTTGCAGAGCGCACGCAGAGTGTTTTCTTCTCTCTCTCTCCAGGTAGCGACCATATCACGCCTTAATCAAGATAATAAAACGGATATATTGACCGAACCCGCTTGTTATACTGAGCTGGGGAACGTTGGTCCCGCTGCAACTTATAAATGTTATAAGACAGAGCAGGAATTAGGGGATTACCAGAATTCCTATGCCGCCCAAACAAAGAAAGTGCATATGATGCATCATCTTCGGGTTTGTTCATTGCAGAGAACTATTTCTCAGTATCCTTTACGTCCTGGGTATGTGATACCAGATCAGGATCCCGTATATGTAATTTGTTACATGGGCTACAGAAAGGTAGAGAACTGAGAACGGGTGATAAGTTTCATGAGGCAGAAAACGGTGCAAGTGTTGCAGCCAGGTCTGTTGGTCATTGTCACCCTGTATTACTTGAATACATTGATTCTGAACAAATGTTATTAGATACCGAACCTGATATACAAAATCATATCAGTCTCTTTATTAGTAAAGAAGGATATAATTTTGTATTGGTTGGATAATGTTTTAAACATTTCCTATATGAAGTGTTGATCGGTTCAGGCACGTTATCTAAAAGCATTGGCGTTCTAAATCAAACTACAGTTCTTAGTATACAGAACACACACAAGAGGAAGAGTTCAGAAATGAACGAATCCTTTTTGAGGTATTGTAGACTAGGTCATATCAATGCGACCCGACTAGCTGAAGTTACAAATAGATGCATATTTAAATCTGTTTGAATTTACATCTTATGAAACTTGCCAGTCATGTTACAAAGATTAAATGACCATAGCTCTGTTTATTGGAAACATAGAAAGGGTTAGTGAACTCTTGGGATTGATACATGCTGATGTATGAAGGTCCCCTGTCTACACATGCCAAGACCGGTTCTTTGTACTTCATTACATTCTCTGATAATCTCTTAAGATTCAGACATATGTTCCTGTTGATACACAAGTCCGAACCTTTTGAGATATTCATAGAATATAAGTTAGAAGTAGAGAACCAAAATACGGGTAAAAGTATTATGTCCTTTGATGTGATCAAGAAGGAGAATACTTGAGCACGGAATTCTTGGATTATTCTAAAGGAGAATGAGATTCTCTCTCAGCATTACTCCTCCGTATACACCATAGCACGATGGTATATCGGGGCGGAGCAATAGCACCCTATGTGATATGGTGTGCTCTATGATGAGTACTACTGAGTTTCCTATTTCCTTTTAGGGAGTTATGCACTTATGAAGTTGCATACCTATTGAATTGGGTTCCGATCAAATCAGTTGCCTACCATTTCATATGAGATATGGAAAGGGATGAGCCCATCTCTTAAGTCAGTTAAGATTTGGGGTAGTCCGGCCTATGTCTAAAGGCAAAATCCGGACAAGCTCGAGGCAAAGTCAGATCTGTGGAAGTTTGTTTGATATCCCAAGCATTCGCAAGGGAATATCTTCTACCTAACCGAGGAACAAAAATGTTTTGTTTCTCAGCATGCCACCTTTGTGAAAGGGAATTTCTTGTGAAGAAATTATTGGTTATGAGGTAGAACTGGAAACAGTTCCAGCTATACAAACTGCAGCTGATGATTTGGTAGAACCAAAGGATTCAATAGCAACCAACGAATCTCAGCCTCTCCGCCGATCTAGTAGGGTTCCTCACCCACCTGAGAGATACTTCGGTTTCTATATGACAGTGGGAGCGAGGATTGCATCATGAGATGATAACCCAACTAGTTTTGGGCTGGCCATCGGGAGTAGGACTCTGTAAGAATGGCTGGATGCTTAACAATCTGAGATGGAATCCTTATACACCAACAAAGTATGGACTTTGGTTGCTTTATCTGAAGGGTTAAATCCCCATCAGGAGCAAGTATATCTTGAGAAGATTACTTGGTGTACATGGAAAAATTGAGACTTTCAAAGCTAGACTTGTTAAAAGTTTACATCATTGACCAGGTATGGATTATAATGAAACCTTTTCTAAGTAGCTATGCTTAAGTCCATCCAGATCCTACTTTCCACGGCTACATACCATGACTACGATATCTAGCGGTTGGGTGTCATGACTGCTTTTCTAAATAATGATTTAGAAGACAGAGTCTATAAGTACACAGTCAGAGGACTTCGTAGACAGTGGGAGCAGCGGAAACGTGTGCAAGATGTTCTTTGTGATAAAGCAGGCATCGCGGAGTTGGAACGTCTATTTTGATGTAGTAGTCAAAGAGTTTGACTTCATCAAAATGGTAGATGAACCTTGTATATACAAAAAGGTAGTAGGGAGCATAGTGGTGATCCCCATAGAGTACGTGGATGACATACTCTTGATAGGGAAGGAGTTTCCTATGCTACGCTCGGTCAATCTCCGCTTATCACAAGGATTCTCCATATAGGATCAAAGTGATACCTACTAAATCCTAGGTTTTGGATCTATGAGATAAATCTAATTGGATGTTAGGATACTCACTAGATGTAGTGAGAAGGTGTCAATTGATCCTGGGGAGAATCACTAGAAAGGTTCCAGGGTGATAAGGACGACTGAATGTCAGTCGCAGGCATTGTCTTTACCCTCAGTAAAGGGACGGTATGTTGGAAGAGTTCCAAGCTAGATACCGTGGCATACTAGACGATAAAGGCTGGATATATCGCTACCATAGATGCTACCAAAGAGGCAGTCTGGGTGTATATTAGTTCATGAGATGAACTTCGTTCCTCCCATTGTGTGACAATGGAGTTGTGGCTTATGCCAAGGAACGCCCGTCCCATCACTGATCCAGACATATTCTAAGGCAGTGTCACCTGATCGTGGAGATGGTTGATCTCCAGGGAATCGAGGTTAGGAGAGTAGACTCAGAGGACAACACGGCGAATCCACTCACAAAGGCCTTTTCCCAGAGAGAGACTTTTATGGCATGGTTGAGTATGAGATACTACAACCACTGCTATCAGATGGCCCTAGTGCAAGTGGGAGATTGTTAGTTATATGTATGCCCTAGAGGCCATTACTATACATAGGATGTATATTGTAGTAGATGCTTGGACATATATAGGGATGACTTTCTTGCTCGATATGATAGTATGCTATCTGGTTACTCTTTACCTTAACGTGTACACTGATTGTCTCTCTGTTACATGTTGGTAAAGCCCTTAGGATGTGTACTTGACTACCTGGGCTATGATGCGGATCATACTAGTGGGGACATGGTAGTCCATTAGTACATCCTTCGAAGTCCCTAGTCGTTGGTTTATCGAGACGGGGCATCGATATACCAGAGTAGACTAGCGTATACCTTCTCCACCCATACAGATGGGCGATGTATGATCCCATATCCATTGGTGTTTGACATCAGAGATGATATACGGGTGCTCAGTGGAGATTGGGTACACTGGACGTGTTAGTTATATGTATGCCCTAGAGGCCACTACTATACATAGGATGTATATTGTAGTGGATGCTTGGACATATATAGGGATGACTTTCTTGCTCGATATGATATTATGCTATCTGGTTACTCTTTACCTTAACGTGTACACTGATTGTCTCTCTGTTACATGTTGGTAAAGACCTTAGGATGTGTACTTGACTACCTAGACTATGATGCGGATCATACTAGTGGGGACGTGGTAGTTCATAAGTACATCCTTCAAAGTCCCTAGTCGTGGGTGTATCGAGACGGGGCATCGATATACCAGAGTAGACTAGCGTATTCTTTCTCGACCCATACAGATGGGCGATGGATGATCCCATATCCAATGGTGTTTGACAACAGAGATGATATATGGGTGCTAAGTGGTGACTGGGTACACTTGACGGACGCGCCGAGAACTCCCAGATCGTATTATACCTTACGTCATATGGCAGTTCTCTGGTGATACTGGTGCAGGTTAGTCTGTAGACCCGAGATCGTCATAGAGTCTTGTGTGATTCCTACTGTGCTTTTATTTCCATCATACCACGTCCATGAGGGCGTGCAAAAAGGTGGCTTTTGGGTACAGTCCCGAATCACATGGAGGCAATGAGCGATAGGAGGGGTTTCGTCTCTCCCGGTATAGGGAGTTGATGTTGCGCAGTGCTCGATTGGCTATAACAGGATGTCTTTGGCCAAGGCTGTTTTAGGGATTTACTGGTAAGTGTTACCAGTAGTTTCTCGACCCGTTATGAGCCTCATATCGACACGACTTATCGAGTTATTAGGGTCTGACGTTTACCACCCCTAGACGAGATATGCGACATATCAGACGAACAGACCGGACTGTACGGTAGTGTTACTCGTTGGATTCACTGGAGTGTGAGAGGGCTTGTTCGTTGATCTTCTGATCGCTCAATACCCGGGTGGCCGTTACGTTTAGCAGACCGCTTGCGGCTTGTGGGTGTTTGATATGATCATCACCTGCTGCCGGCGTATTGACGAGTCTTTAGAGTCCTACACAAGGGTTTCCTGGCTCAAGCGAAATGAAATAGAAGCGCATATGAGATATGTGCGGGACCGAGGATAATACCAGTATGTGATACTGTATTCTATTCTCACGATTTGTGACATTGATCGGTTGTATGCGATATAGCCGGGTTATCGGATCAAGTGTTGATTCGATAAGTTGTTACTATTGATATTAGTCGGTTATATGCGATATGACCGGATCGTTAAATCAAGTGTTGATTTAATGATTTAATGTATAATTATATATTTGATATATTACTTTACATTAACTAGTATTGGTTCACTTAAGATTGATTTTTTCACTTGAAAGTGTACATTGTTTATATGTGATATATGCAAGTGTACATGTTTGTATCATGCTTGATGATACAAACAAGTTGTGTGTATGAGACTTGAACCAACTCAAGGTTAAATTAGGGTTTACTATTTTCCTAGCAAATAACAAAAGAAATGAGACTCTGGTCAAAGTTATCAAGCTTCATGAAGCTTGATAAGCATTGACAAAGTCAACCTTTTTGTCATTAGTGTAGGATATTAGTTAACCCAACCCTTAACCTAATGGTTTGGTTAACTCTCTACATGAGTTAAGCATGAGGGCTTAACTCAACCATGGTGCCATTATTTGTTCGATAAGTTTTCATTTGGAGATAATTCCTTTTTCTTCTTCTTCAACTTAATCAAGCTCACAAAAGCTTGAGAGCTCCAATGGTGCCATGGTTAAAGGAGTGAGAAATCCAATTCTAAAGTGAACCCACTTCCTATTTCTTCATCCTCTACTACTTGCCATGTAGTATAGGGTGTTCTCTTCACAAAGTTTTCGACCAAGTGAAGGAATAGCTTGAGTTTGAATCTCCCCGATGTCGATCATCTTCGGCCTCGAAGTCAATGACCTAGCCCAATCATTTCTCCGACGAAACCATCGCAAGATTCCAGGATCCGATGATCGCAGTGGAGGGACGTCAACACGGAGCTAAAGAAGTGGTGGACCGGATCTACAAAGGTTGTAATCCCTTTCACTTAGTAGCAAAGTCGTTTGCTAGCTTTACTTTTCGCCTAATCTCTAGTTAACGATCTAGTTTAGGGTTTCTCGGCACCGGAAAATTTTTGTTTGGCATGTTTGTGTTAGTTATATGTATGCCCTAGAGGCCATTACTGTACATTGGATGTATATTGTAGTAGATGCTGGAACATATATAGGGAGGACTTTCTTGCTCGACATGATAGTATGCTATCTGGTTACTCTTTGCCATAACGTGTACATTGATTGTCTCTCTGTTACATGTTAGTAAAGCCCTTAGGATGTGCACTTGACTACCTGGACTATGATGTGGATCATACTAGTGGGGACATGGTAGTCCATAAGTACATCCTTCAAGGTCCCTAGTCGTGGGTGTATTGAGACGGGGCATCGATATACCAGAGTAGACTAGCGTATACCTTCTCGACCCATACAGATGGGCGATGGATGATCCCATATCCATTGGTGTTTGACATCAGAGATGATATACGGGTGCTCAGTGGAGACTGGGTACACTGGACGGACTCGCCGAGAACTCCCAGATGGTATTATACCTTACGTCAGATGGCAGTTCTCTGGTGACACTGGTACAGATTAGTCTGTTGACCCGAGATCGTCATAGAGTCTTGTATGGTTCCCACTGTGCTTTGATTTCCACCTTACCACGTCCAAGAGAGCGTGCAAAATGGTGGCTTTTGGGTACAGTCCCGAATCACATGGAAGCAATGAGCGATAGGAGGGGATTCGTCTCTTCCGGTATAGGGAGTTGATGTTGCGCTGTGTTCGATTGGCTATAACCGGAAATCCCTGGCCAGGGTTGCTGAGATTTACTGGTAAGTGTTACCAGTAGTTTCTCGAACTGTTATAGACCTCATATCGACACGACTTATCGAGCTGTTGGGGTCTGACGTTTACCACCCCTAGGCGAGATATGCGACATATCAGACGAACAGACCAAACTGTACGGTAAGTGTTACTGGTTGGATTCACAGGAGTGTGAGCGGGCTTGCTCGTCGATCTTCTGATCGCTCAATACCCGGGTGGCCGTTACGTTTAGCAGACCGCTTGCGGCTTGTGGGTGTTTGATATGATCATCACCTGCTGCCGGCGTATTGACGAGTCTTTAGAGTCCTACACAGAGGTTTCCTGGCTCAAGCGAAACGAAATAGGAGCGCATATAAGATATGTGCTGGACCGAGAATGATACCAGTATGTGATACTGTATTCGATTCTCGCGATTTGTGACATTGATCGGTTATATGCGATATAGCCGGGTTATCGGATCAAGTGTTGATTCGATAAGTTGTTACTGTTGATATTAGTCGGCTATATGCGATATGACCGGATCATTAAATCAAGTGTTGATTTAATGATTTAATGCATAATTATATATTTGATATATTACTTTGCATTAACTAGTATCGTTTCACTAAAGATGGATTTTCTCACTCGGTTGTTCACAAGTTGTATATGTGATATATTTTCATGCACTTGTTTGTATCATGTTTGATGATATATGCAAACTTGGGTTTGTGTAAAGAATTAAACCATGGTTATTTAAATGGTTAGGGTTTTGATTTTCTTATCTATTTATTTATTTATTTATTCTTTTTGGAAGGATAAATAAAATGGTGACTTATTTTGTTTCTTTCTTGAAACATCTTGAAGTGTTGAAAGTCAAAGCCATTTTGTTTCTTTCCTAAACCCTAACCCTTTAACTTAACCCTAGTTCATTCTCTACACTTGACCATGGTTGGATTATGATAAGTATTCATTTATTTTCTATTTGGAAAATACTTATCATAAGATTTTTCTTCTTCTTCTCCTTCTTTTTCAAGATGAAGAAGCTTGCTACCAACAATGGCATCTTAAGAAAAAGAGTGAGAAATCCAATTCTAAAGTGAACCCACTTCCTATTTCTTCATCCTCTACCTCTTGCCAAGTAGTATAGGGTGTTTTCTTCACAAGTTTCATGACTTGGTGAAGTGGGAGCTTGATCTTGTGATGCCTCGACGTAGATCTTCTTCGGCATCATAGTCGATGACCTAGCCCGCCCATTTCTCCGATGAAGCCGACGCTAGAGCCCGAGATCCGATGATCGCAGCGAGGTGACTTCATCACGGAGCTATGGAGGTGGAGGACCGGATCTACAAAGGTTGTATTTCCGTTCAACTCTTAGTTAAGTTGTTAACTAGCTTCTAGTTTCACCTAAACTCTAGTTAACGATCCGTATTAGGGTTTCTCGGCACTTGTAAAATTTAAAATTGGCATGGTTGATGCCTTGTGAGACCTCATTAGTGTGCCTAGGAACTCTACAGTTTGATGCCTTGTGGAAACTCTTGAGTGTGCCTAGGAACCAGTGGTACCAGAGCATAGCTAGAGGATTAGGCGATGTGTTTACGATTTTAGAACTCCGATCGAACCCTGACGTGTCAAAGTTAACCCCTTCTCTGTAAATTTTTCCCAAATCGGGATTTTTCTAAATTAAAAATAGCCAAAAAATTCAGCAGGGTTTTCTAAGAATTGTAGTGAAAAACGAGACGGTGAACAGTACAAACCACCGCGGAACCGCGGCCGTACGGCGCTTGGGCCGCGGATCCACGGCAGTAAAGTGGATTCATGCGCTCTGTTTTGCACAGTAATTCTCATATCTGCTTATATATTTTCTGTGTATTTTTTTTATTCTAACTCAAGAGTTGAGTATTTTGGTGTTTATTTTGTAGTCGTTGTTTCGATCGGAATATTTAATTTCGTAATGTTTTTCCGGATATTTTTGAATATGTTAAAAAGTTCGATCGGATATAAATACCCACTTTTTCCCCTGTCGGGAAATTTCCAAGTGTTGGATTTTTCCGTAGTTTGAAAACGTTCTAAGTAGTGCAAGTAACGCGATGGACCCTCTAGAAGACAACAAACCTTAACTCGATTATGTGACCGTCTTGAACTGCCCTTTGAACCTTCGGGTTTGGGGCAGTACGGCGTGCCAAATGTGAGGCGTTGGCTTGACCCTTCTACGGCTGGACCGTTGGTACTGAGGCATGAACTGGATGTTTTTGAACTTATTTCAAGAGTTGAGCTGTTTCGGGAAAACTTGGATGTTTGATAATTCGATCGGAAAGTTTAACATTTTCTATTTATCTGGAATGTGATACAATATTTGGAATCCACAAGTAGTTATGAGATAACTGGATGTTATAAATATAGCACTTTAGTCTCACTTGATCGGTTGACACGGAATTTTGATGTGATCAAAAGTCCGTCGCAATCACGTAGCGTACGCGGATACTCCCCGGTAAACTTAATAGTCAGCCATGGCCCATAGCCCCGACCAAGTGACTGTAGGAGAACCCCGTCGCCGAAAGCATCCGTTCGGGTGCTCGCGGTAGCGGTGTTCTGCCTTAGTGCACTTCATCGACGACATCTGGGGGTGCGGCCGTCTACTAAAGTTTGCGACGAGCATTCGATCAAAATGCCGGGAATCTTGTTGGATTGCCCGACTTGATATTGAAAAGTGTTTTCGATATAGAGACTAAAATGCGGGGTTTATAATTGTTAGGCATGTGATGTCCAAGAAATTCATTTGGTCAGGCATGCGATGTCTGAGGAGATTGCGGATTCCAACTGTTGTAGTTTTACACTTTCTTTTCTGCGACCGTAAATGTAATATGTGATATCGCCGGTTTCGTTGCTATATGTCAACGATAATTGGGATGCGCACATTTACTTAAGTTGATGACATGTGATGTTATGTGTTGCTGGATATGTTATATTGGATCGTCGCGTTTTGAATAGCCGGGGGTTTTATGTGAGATCAGAGTTTTTATTTTCATTCATGTAAAAACTTGTATGTAATATTCTTTTATTGGGGCACTTCCAGGTAGCGGAAGATGTCACCCATTGTATATTATTTACTTTTCCGCACTAGGATAGACCCAAGGAGGAGAGCACAAGTAACCGGGTTCTGAAGTCCAGTGGGAGACCAACTCGAGGAGTCGAGTCCGGGTCTCCTAACTCTAGAATTGGTAGGGTTGCTTGCCGCTCTCGTAGGGGTCTAGGGGTGTGGGTTTGGCTATTCATCGCGACCGTGGAATCCGTGTTTTATACTGGCTCATATTGAAAACACGGACGTCCTAGTATATCCAATATTTCATATGATTCTTCTGCTGCGATATCTGTGATGTGATCATTTGATGTTCTGTGATAAATACTGTATATAGTATATATGATATGTTATATGGACGTTACTTATGTTTTGCACTCGCGCTAGCCCTGCCCCGCTCTGTCGTTAGTTACCTAATCTAACGGTGCACGAGGGGACATCGAGGCGAATGCGGATGGCATAAGTGTACGTCGTATTTATCTGTGATGTTTAGGTGATTTAAATGATGGGACTTCATTAATGTGATTAATGAAAGAAAATAAACCTAAAGAAGTTGTGGAATCGAATTTTCAAAAAAAGGTAGCTACAGTTCTTGCTTTGCATCGCGGTGTTCCTTGTAGAACATCCTGCACCTTATTCGATAAGGAAAGGACCGAGATCCCTTCACCGGGAGTGACTCCTTTAGCAATAACTGGCAGATGTTACAACCCTCGGTTTGTCTTTTGATTGCTTCTCTAGTTCTTGCTTTGCACAGTGATGTATATGATATATCCTGCACCTCATTCGACGAGGAAAGGGCCGACGATCCCTTCACCGGGAGTGACCCCTTTAGCAAAACTAGAAAAGCCTAAAAAACACTCCATTTTAAAATCATTTGATTCTACAACGATATCAAGTTCATTACGCAAAAGGTTTTCTTAAAAACCTGTCGTAGCCCTCCGTCATTTCAGATAAGTACTGGTTAGTATTCGTGCTGCGTTTGTTGAACTCTGTCAAGGCGTAGTGTGCGGTAGCTGATTAGTGCTTATCTGTATAAGCATATGATGTGATTGATTTAGGGTAGTCGTGCGACCTTGTTGACCTCTGTCAAGGGTCGTGCGGGTGTGTTTACTTCAATCAGGAAATGACGGGTTGAACTTGACTAGTAGCCTATGGTTTGTTGACCTCTGTCAAGGTCATAGGACGCTAGGGGCAAAATATTATAGGGAATTTCAAGTGTTGAAATTTGCAATGAGATTGCATACCTTCTTTGAGATAGTTGGATCCCGATACCCGCTGTGAGTAATTGTTACTCCTGGAAGAGTTTTACACATTACAATTAGCCGATCAAGTAGGTGTCTAGAAAGGTGTTAACGGGGTTACGCCTCTGGGAAAACGAGGTTTACATTAATTAGGTTCGTGTGAAAGCACGGGGGACCTCCCTCAAAGTACCGACACTGGCCTGGCTGAAAGATTGGCGAACTTGTAGCGTGTAATTAATCACGGCTAGCCTTTCCTTTTAGGGTTTGAAGGAAGATTTGATAAAAACAGTGGGAGCCATCCTGATTAGATAAAATAATAACCAATCTGATCTTGCATGAGCGCACGCAGAGTGTTTTCTTCTCTCTCTCTCAAGGTAGCGACCATATCATGCCTTAATCAAGATAATAAAACAGATATATTAACTGAACCCACTTGTTATACTGAGCTGGGGAACGTTGGTCCCGCTCCTACTAATAATTGTTATAAGACAGAGCAGGAAATTGGGGAATACCAGATTTCCCGTGCCGCCCAAACGAAGAAAGTGCATGTTGATGCATCATCTTCGGGTGTGTTCATTGCAGAGAACTGTTTCTCAGTATCCTTTACGTCCTGGGTATATGATACCGGATCAGGATCCCGCATATGTAATCTGTTACATGGGCTATAGATAGGTAGAGAACTGAGAACGGGTGATAAGTTTCATGAGACAGAAAACGGTGCAAGTGTTGCAGCCAGATCTGTTGGTCACTGTCACCCTGTATTACCAGAATACATTGATTCTGAACAAATGTTATTAGATACTGAACCTGATATACAAAATCATATCAGTCACTTTATTTAGATAAAGAAGAATATAATTTTGTATTGTTGGATAATGTTTTGAACATTTCCTATATCAAGAGTTGATCGGTTCAGGCACGTTATCTAAAAGCATTGACGTTCTAAATCAAACCACAGTTCTTAGTATACAGAACACACACAAGTGGAAGAGTTCAGAAATGAACGAATCCTTCTTGAGGTATTGTAGACTAGGTCATATCAATGCGACCCGACTGGCTGAAGTTACATTTAGATGCATATTTATATCAGTTTGAATTTACATCTTATGAAATATGCCAGTCATGTCACAGAGATAAGATGACCATAGCTCTGTTTATTGGAAACAGAGAAAGAGTTAGTGAACTCTTGGGATTGATACATGCTGATTTATGAAGGTCCCCTGTCTACACATGCCAAGACCGGTTCTTTGTACTTCATTACATTCTCTGATAATCTCTCAAGATTCAGACATATGTTCTTGTTGATACACAAGTCCGAAATTTTTGAGATATTCATAGAATATAAGTTAGAAGTAGAGAACCAAAATACGGGTAAAAGTATTATGTCCATTGATGTGATCAAGGAGGAGAATACTTGAGCACGGGATTCCTGGACTATTCTAAAGGAGAATGCGATTCTCTCTCAGCATTACTCCTCCGTATACACCATAGCACGATGGTATATCGGGGCGGAGCAATAACACCCTATGTGATATGGTGTGCTCTATGATGAGTACTACTGAGTTTCCTATTTCCTTTTGGGGGTTATGCACTTGAGAAGTTGCATATCTATTGAATAGGGTTCCGATCAAATCAGATGCCTACTATTTCATATGAGATATGGAAAGTGAAGAGCCCATCTCTTAAGTCAGTTAAGATTTGGGGTTGTCCGGAATATGTCTAAAAGCAAAATCCGGAAAAGCTCGAGGCAAGGTCTGTTATGTAGATCTGGAAAGGTTCCAGCTATACAAACTGAAGCAGATGATTTGGTAGAACCAAAGGATTCAATAGCAACCAACGAACCTCAGCCTCTCCGCCGATCTAGTAGGGTTCCTCACCCACCTGAGAGATACTTCGGTTTCTCTATGACAGTGGGGGCGAGGATTGCATCATGAGATGATGACCCAACTAGTTTCGGGCTGGCCATCAGGAGTAGGACTCTATAAGAATGGCTTGATGCTTAGCGATCTGAGATGGAATCCTTATACACCAACAAAGTATGGACTTTGGTTGCTTTATCTGAAGGGTTAAATCCCCATCAGGAGCAAGTATATCTTGAGAAGATTACTTGGTGTACATGGAAAAGTTGAGACTTTCAAAGCTAGACTCGTTAAAGGTTTGCATCATAGACTAGTTGTAGCTAATGATGAAACCTTTTCTGGGGCATATGCTTAAGTCTATCCAGATCCTACTTGCCACGGCTATATACCAGGATTATAATATCTGGCGGTTGGGTGTCATGACTGCTTTTCTAAATAATGATTTAGAAGACAGAGTCCATAAGTACACAGTCAGAGGGCTTCGTAGACAGTGGGAGCAGCGGAAACGTGTGTAAGATGTTTTATGTGATAAAGCAGGCATCGCGGAGTTGGAATATCTGTTTTGATGTGGTAGTCAAAGATTTTGACATCATAAAAATGGTAGATGAACCTTGTATATACAAAAAGGTAGTAGGGAGTATACTGGTGATCCTCGTAGAGTACGTAGATGACATACTCTTGATAGGGAAGGAGTTTCCTATGCTACGCTCGGTCAATCTCCGCTTATCACAAGGATTCACCATATAGGATCATAATGATACCTCCTGAATCCTGGATTTTGGATCTATGAGATAGATCTAATTGGATGTTAGGATACTCACTAGTTGTAGTGAGAAGGTATCAATGGATCCTGGGGAGAATCACTGGAAAGGTTCAAGGGTGATAAGGACGACTGAATGTCAGTCGCAGGCATTGTCTTTACCCTCAGTAAAGGGACGGTATGTTGGAAGAGTTCTAAGCTAGATACCGTGGCATACTAGACGATAAAGGCAGAATACATCGCTACTTAAGATGCTACCAAAGAGGCAGTCTGGGTGTATATTAGTTCATGAGATGAACTTCGTACCTCCCATTGTATGACAATGGAGTTGTGGCTTATGCCTAGGAACGCCCGTCCCATCAGTGATCCAGACATATTCTTAAGCAGTATCACCTGATCGTGGAGATGGTTGATCACCAGGGGATCGAGGTTAGGAGAGTAGACTCAAAGGACAACACGGCGGATCGACTCACAAAGGCCTTTTCCCAGAGAGAGACTTTTATGGGATAGTTGAGTATGAGATACTACAACCACTGCTATCAGATGACCCTACTGCAAGTGGGAGATTGTTAGTTATATGTATGCCCTAGAGGCCATTACTCTACATAGGATGTATATTGTAGTGGATGCTTGGACATATATAGGGATGACTTTCTTGCTCGATATGATAGTATGCTATCTGGTTACTCTTTACCTTAACGTGTACACTGATTGTCTCTCTGTTACATGTTGGTAAAGCCCTTAGGATGTGTACTTGACTACCTGGACTATGATGCGGATCATACTAGTGGGGACGTGGTAGTCCATAAGTACATCCTTCAAAGTCCCTAGTCGTGGGTGTATCGAGACGGGGCATCGATATACCAGAGTAGACTAGCGTATACCTTCTCGACCCATACAGATGGGCGATGGATGATCCCATATCCATTGGTGTTTGACATCAGAGATGATATACGGGTGCTCAGTAGTGACTGGGTACACTGGACGGACTCGCCGAGAACTCCCAGATGGTATTATACCTTACGTCAGATGGCAGTTCTCTGGTGACACTGGTGCAGGTTAGTCAGTAGACCCGAGATCGTCATAGAGTCTTGTGTGATTCCCACTGTGCTTTGATTTCCATCATACCACGTCCAAGAGGGCGCGCAAAAAGGTGGCTTTTGGGTACAGTCCCGAATCACATGGAGGCAATGAGCGATAGGAGGGGTTTCGTCTCTCCTGGTATAGGGAGTTGATGTTGCGCAGTGCACGATTGGCTATAACAGGATGTCCTTGGCTAAGGCTGTTTTAGGGATTTACTGGTAAATGTTACCAGTAGTTTCTCGACCCGTTATGAGCCTCATATCGACATGACTTATCGAGTTATTGGAGTCTGACGTTTACCACCCCTAGACGAGATATGCGACATATCAGACGAACAGACCAGACGGTACGGTAGTGTTACTCGTTGGATTCACTGGGGTGTGAGCGGGCTTGCTCGTTGATCTTCTGATCGCTCAATACCCGGGTGGCCGTTACATTTAGCAGACCGCTTGCGGCTTGTGGGTGTTTGATATGATCATCACCTGCTGCCGGCGTATTGACGAGTCTTTAGAGTCCTACACAGGGGTTTCCTGGCTCAAGCGAAACGAAATAGGAGCGCATATGAGATATGTGCGGGACCGAGGATAATACCAGTATGTGATACTGTATTCTATTCTCGCGATTTGTGACATTGATCGGTTGTATGCGATATAGCCGGGTTATCGGATCAAGTGTTGATTCGATAAGTTGTTACTATTGATATTAGTCGGTTATATGCGATATGACCGGATCGTTAAATCAAGTGTTGATTTAATGATTTAATGTATAATTATATATTTGATATATTACTTTACATTAACTAGTATTGGTTCACTTAAGATTGATTTTCTCACTTGAAAGTGTACATTGTTTATATGTGATATATGCAAGTGTACATGTTTGTATCATGCTTGATGATACAAACAAGTTGTGTGTATGAGACTTGAACCAACTCAAGATTAAATTGGGGTTTACTATTTTCCTAGCAAATAACAAAAGAATTGAGACTTTGGTCAAAGTTATCAAGCTTCATGAAGCTTGATAAGCATTGACAAAGTCAACCCTTTTGTCATTTGTGTAGGATATTAGTTAACCCAACGCTTAATCTAATGGTTTGGTTAATTCTCTACATGAGTTAAGCATGAGGGCTTAACTCAACCATGGTGCCATTATTTGTTTGATAAGTTTTCATTTGGAGATAATTCCTTTTTCTTCTTCTTCATCTTAATCAAGCTCACAAAAGCTTGAGAGCTCCAATGGTGCCATGGTAAAATGAGTGAGAAATCCAATTCTAAAGTGAACCCATTTCCTATTTCTTCATCCTCTACTACTTGCCATGTAGTATAGGGTGTTCTCTTCACAATGTTTTCGACCAAGTGAAGGAATAGCTTGAGTTTGAGTCTCCCCGACGTAGATCATCTTCAGCTTCGAAGTCAATGACCTAGCCCGATCATTTCTCCGACGAAACCATCGCAAGAGTCCGAGATCCGATGATCGCAGCGGAGGGACGTCAACACGGAGCTAAAGAAGTGGTGGACCAGATCTACAAAGGTTGTAATCCCTTTCGCTTAGTAGCAAAGTCGTTTGCTAGCTTTACTTTTCGCTTAATCTCAAGTTAATGATATAGTTTAGGGTTTCTCGGCTCCGGAAAATTTTTGTTTGGCATGTTTGATGCCTTGTGGAACCTCTTGAGTGTGCCTAGGAACCATATAGGACGGACTCGCCGAGAACTCCCAGATGGTATTATACCTTACGTCAGATGGCAGTTCTCTGGTGACACTAGTACAGGTTAGTCTGTAGATCCGAGATCGTCATAGAGTCTTGTGTAATCCCCACTGTGCTTTGATTTCCATCATACCATGTCCAAGAGGGCGTGCAAAAAGGTGGTTTTTGGGTACAGTCCCGAATCACATGGAGGAAATGAGCGATAAGAGGGGTTTCGTCTATCCCGGTATAGGGAGTTGATGTTGCGAAGTGCTCGATTGGCTATAACAGGAAGTCCTTGGCCAAGGCTGTTTTAGGGATTTACTGGTAAGTGTTACCAGTAGTTTCTCGACCCGTTATGAGCCTCATATCAACACGACTTATCGACTTATTGGGGTCTGACGTTTACCACCCCTAGACGAGATATGCGACATATCAGACGAACAGACCGGACTGTACGGTAGTGTTACTCGTTGGATTCACGGGAGTGTGAGAGGGCTAGCTCGTTGATCTTCTGATTGCTCAATACCCGGGTGGCCGTTACGTTTAGCAGACCGCTTGCGGCTTGTGGGTGTTTGATATGATCATCACCTGCTGCCGGCGTATTGACGAGTCTTTAGAGTCCTACACAGGGGTTTCCTGGCTCAAGCGAAACGAAATAGGAGCGCATATGAGATATGTGCGGGACCGAGAATAATACCAGTATGTGATACTGTATTCTATTCTTGCGATTTGTATCATCGATCGGTTATATGAGATATAGCCGGGTTACCGAATCAAGTGTTGATTCGATACATTGATACACTTGATATTAGTCGGTTATATGCGATATGACCGGATCGTTAAATCAAGTGTTGATTTAATGATTTAATGTATAATTATATATTTGATATATTACTTTACATTAACTAGTATTGGTTCACTTAAGATTGATTTTCTCACTTGAATGTGCACATTGTTTATATGTTATATATGCAAGTGTACATGTTTGTATCATGCTTGATGATACAAACAAGTAGTGTGTATGAGACTTGAACCATATTAAGATTAGATTAGGATTTACTATTTTCCTAAACACATAACAAATGAGTGTGACTTTAGTCAAAGTTATCAAGCTTCATGAAGCTTGATAAACATTGACAAAGTCAACTCTCTTTGTCATTTGTTCAAGATATTAGCTAACCCAACCCTTAAGCTTATGCTATGGTTAATTCTCTACATGAGTTAAGCATGTGGGTTTAACTCAACCATGGTGCCATGATTAAAAGGATAAGTGTTCAAATTTTTCTTTTAATGGAAATGATTCTTTCTTTATGATCATCTTCATCAAGCTGACAAAAGCTTGAGAGCTCCAATGGTGCCATGGTAATAAGAGTGAGAAATCCAATTCTAAAGTGAACCCACTTCCTATTTCTTCATCCTCTACTACTTGCCATGTAGTATAGGGTGTTCTCTTCATAAAGTTTTTGACCAAGTGAATGAATAGCTTGAGTTTGAGTCTCCCCGACGTAGATCATCTTCGGCCTCGAAGTCAATGACCTAGCCCGATCATTTCTCCGACGAAACCATCGCAAGAGTCCGGGGTCCGATGATCGCAGCGGAGGGACGTCAACAGGGAGCTAAAGAAGTGGCGGACCGGATCTACAAAGGTTGTAATCCCTTTCATATAGTAGCAAAGTCGTTTGCTAGCTCTACTTTTCGTCTAATCTCTAGTTAACGATCTAGTTTAGGGTTTCTCGGCACCGGAAAATTTTTGTTTGGCATGGTTGATGCCTTGTGGAACCTTTTGAGTGTGCCTAGGAACCCTACAATTTGTTCCTTCTTATGATCATGTATCCATTTTGGGATCTGTTGATTCTTTTCATCCCTTTGATATATTTTCGTCGATATTTGATTGACGTTCCTGTCACCATGGTTTGAGCGCAGATTGAGCTGCTGCTAGTGATGCGATCAGGGCGAGCTCGTTGTGGACGAGGACTGACTATCGTGTTTTCTGGTGACATGAGAACGTATTGATTTAGTGGTTGTGTTGTGACCTCTCATTTGAGACGAGTGTACGGTTTGTACCGGATCATCTGGCCATTGTTAGAGCCTGCCAGTTTTTGAGAGGACTGTTGGTGTATAGCCTACCTCGGTGATTATGATGTCGTCTACCGTACAGACAGATGACCCAGCTGTTGCTGAGATTGACAAGATGCCGCTTTCAGAGCTTACGAGCTAAGATCCCTGGAGTTTTCTGGCAGAGAGGCGACAGGTGATAGCTAGTCTATCTTGAGTTGAGAGACGAAGGTGATTCGTTTGATTGATGCGCCGACGCAGGCCCAGTTGAGTTGAAGATTTCCAGTGTGGAGAATCTTACTCAGATCTAGAGTAGATTGATCCAGAGATGACGTTGTTCGTTGGATGATCCGATAGGAGATCAGTAAGATGACCAGTTACGGATAGAGGACCTCACCTAGATGCGTTGTGAATTGAGCATGAACGGGCGAATATAGAATGTTCCTTCGATGATTGGGACGAGTTCCCGAGGACGTGTTCGGATAGATATCTTCTGCAGAGTGATGAAGATACCCAGTTCGTAATTTCGAGTCCGTGTGAGAAACTCCGGATTAACTGTTGCGGAGAACGATTGCAGTTCGCAGATAGCAAGACATGACGTCGAGGTGGACGAAAATAAAGACGAGTGGAACAAGATGTTCGTGCGAGATGTTAACGAGATGTTGTTACTCTCCGTTGAGATTAGAGATCAGATTTGTATACTGTGGCATTGGGATACAGCCAGTTTCCGAGGAAATGTTGTGCTGAGAACGCAGATGTCCAGAAACGAGAGAAGATTATGTAAAAGTACCAGCCTCCGAAGAGACCTTGAGCAAGTGCTTTCCAGGACACTGCTGCGATAAGATTTGCACCGAGGATTAGTTGTGTCACGTGTATTCAGAGGGCCAGGGGCCGACGCCAGTGACGTGCTGTTTTACGAGTGATCATACTAATTTACCTAAGGAGTGCCCTAGCGGAATCGTTTCCGTTAGCATACTTGACCGGGACAATGAGCCGATGGATTGCGAGATTGCTAATCCATAAAGGAAATGAGGACCTAGAGACAGAGGATGCCAGACCGTGGGCAGGAGGTAAGCAGATGATCTTGCTCTGCCAGTTTTGGGCGCACCGAAATTTTTCGACATTGTAGGAGGTGTACTTTAATGTCATATTTTACGATTTGCTTTTGTGATCTGAGTATCATACTTATATCGCTTGGATTTGAGTTTTGATGATTGAGTTTCATGATATTGATGTCATGCTCCATGGCTGCACCTACTGGGTATTTATCTTTTGTGCATAGTTATTGCACTTGATATACATTTTACACCCTGTTGTATTGGTTTATGATTTGTGCATATCTATTTGCACTTGATATTGATTTTTGTGCCTTGGCTAAACATGTTTATGATTTCGTGGATTTCATACGGTTGATTTGATTTATGCATGCGGTACACACTCGATTTGATTTTACACTCGGTTTAGCTCATATGTGCTTGCAGTGCATCGATACGTGTTTTGTGCACACTGTTGCACACGTTTGTGATTTTTATAGACTTTGGTATACTCAGTGTAGTTTTCATACGCATTTGAGTTAGTGATGAGTTTCTATGGATTTGTTGCACTAGATTGGTATTCCGTGCACTGGATGCACCGGATTTGTATTTCGTGCACTGGATGCACCCGATTTGTATTTTGTGCATTTGTTGCACCAGATTCGTATTTCATGCCATTATAGCACTAGATTTGCATTTTCATGCATTTGTTGCACCGGATGAGTATTTCGTGCATTGGTTGAATTAGGTTTATACTCCGTGCATTGGTTGCACATGATTTATATCTCTAAGCATTCGTTTTATCAGATTTGTGTTTTCGTGCGCATGTGTACTTGAAGTTCATTTTTCATGCATGCTACTGCACTAGATGTTTTAAACGGACCTGACGCGCTTGGGTTGGATTTTGCGCATATTAGGCGCTTGGTATTGGATTCTGTGGGCATCGGATGCGCTTGATTGAGATTTTGTTCGTGCATGTTGGATGCACTTGACTTAGATTTTTATTCGTGCATGTTGGATGCACTTGATTTAGATTTCATTCATGCATGTTGGATGCACTTGATTTGGATTTTCGCGCACGTTGGGCGCATGATATGAGATGTGATTTGTCCACACTGGAGGCATACGATTGGGATTTTCGATCGTGCATGATAGTTGCACTGGATTGAGACTTTCATGCACAATAGATGCACTAGATGTTGTTGCCATGCACATCAGTTGCACTGGACATATGCTTTCATGCAGACTCGCTGCACTTAGTTGCTTTTGTGTATTTCATATCACTTACATTGGATTTGATTTCCGTGCGCGCCAGACGCACATGATTGTTGGATACGCCTCTTGAGGCTGGTTTTGCTCTTGAGCACATTATTTTCATGATGAGGCCATATACTTTGTAGTAGCCTTACAGGACTGATACGAGGACACTACCTGAATACTTTGCATGGATAAAAAGTTTAACAAGAGATTTTCAAAAAGGAGCCATAGTCTCACTATTTCCTATATGTCCGCGAGCGATACGAAATTTTTCAAGGAAAACCTTTTGGAATATTTTAAAACGGCGGAACGTATATTTGAGCATTCGTCACTTGTACCGTGAGCTACGCATAGCACGGCGATTTGAGAAATATTTGGCATGAATTATTCAATTTTTTAAATGGTTTTTCAAGGATGCGTACTATATATGTATTATAGTATTTGATTACTGCATATGGGATTTCAGTAGTGGATTTCGAGATCTGTATCTCTATTGTGACTCCGATGAAATGCGTGCAAGTCCGATGATTTGTGTGATGCTTGATGAAGTTCGGTTTTGAGTTTCATACTCATTTTCCGGCGCTCATGATGCGCTGTGGTATTTCTGTATCTTCCGTGATTTTGGAGCTCCGTTGATTTAAGCTGATTATTGAAATGTTTAGCACTTGGGGATTTAAATTTAAATTCGGGGACCGAATTTATTTAAGGGCGGAAAATTGTAACATTTCAGAAAATATAAAATATTATTTTTGGAATTTAATATTAAAATAATATATTTCGCGAAAACTTCCGATTTGCGAATTTGGGGTTGTCGTAAAATTGTATGAATATATACCAATATTTGTGAAATAATTTGGAGATTTAAAATGATTTATTCATTTAAAATATAATTAATGCGAAATGTGAGTTATAGGTTTTTGGTTTAATTTTTGGGCTTGGCTATATTTCGATATTGAAGTTGGTGTGCGGGCATTTTTTTTGGGAGATGAGTCATGCGTTTTCATTAATTCGGCAAGGGCTAAATTTCGTGAGCAGTGATTATTTAGTGGGCATTGCCTGGGGATGGCTTTATTGGGTGACTCATCACTTGGCTTTAATTGTTCTTTGTTTAAGTTCGGATATTTTGGTGAATGGAGTGGGGCTGTTGACTTTAGATGTGGATATTTTTTTTCCTTTGTTGATTAATAAATTAACACAAACTCACCACTATTAAAAATGGAATCCCCAGAGAACATTTGGCCAGCCCCCAATTTTCCTTTGCCTCAAAAGTTTTTCATGTGCTCACATTTCTATCCTTGGCAACTTCATTTACCTACACCAAAATCCTTGGATGCCCTGAGACAAAATATTCACACACTATCTCTATATCTAGGCAGGCAAACTGGATGTCCGAGTTGCCTCGGTTTTGAAACGAAACCCGTATAAAGAATCCTCGATGTGTGTCCTTTTTGATGAGCGTGACCAGAGAGCGATCTTCATCGAGGCAGCCGTAACATGCTAAGGACTGAGATTGAAGACCGAAGGACACAGATCGATCGTTACCCTCGCGTCGATTCCGAGACGGCGGAGCACATCGACTACGGCTAAATGAGGAGTTTAGCAGGTGAGTGGATTTATATCTACGGGGGAAGTCGGGTGGATGGCGTATAGCACCTCCGCAAACATTGATAAGGAAGATCGTTTGATTATTATATCCTGATAAATGATATGCGACGAACAAGATTGTAGGATTTTAAAACGATAATATGATAGAAGTTGACACTAATGAACATATTGAAATATAAGAATTTGAAATGAGAAGTGAATCATGATAGGTACGAATTGAAAGAGAAAAAGTGTGACGTTTATATAATGTGATGCGAGATATTAATGTGATGAACGAGTATACGATGTGATATGATGACTTAGTGTGAAATGTCGTTATATGGATGCGAGTCGATATGAGATTGTTGATACCTTTGTCGGTCCCCTGATACGAGATTGACACGGATGTGACCTGAGAGATAGGTATATATATATGGATAATGTTATGCATAATGAGTGATATACCGTACGAGACTTAGATCCATACCCCCGTTGTTGTATAGGTTGATAGAATCTCTAATTGTTTAATGCCGTCGTATGATGGATTACCGTACGCGATGAGTTTTACCTATTGATTTATCCATACCATTATTTAGAGGATGCCATACGATAGATTGTACCATACTTGATGTTGTGAGGCAGGATGCCGATTGATAGATTCGCCGACTCGGTCATGTTAGATACGTATACCTTATAGCATTTAGCTCACGATGTACTTTATGCTACTTTCATATTATTCTAATTGCATTTCATATACCTGTGCTAGTACACCTACACCATTATCGATGATACGTATGTTACATTTACATAGATTGCCGGCTCACGCACTTCATCATCGATAATTGCTATGTCACTTACTGAGTAGAATTGCTACATCATGCTATGATATACTTGCCATGTTCACATCACTATGCTAGATTGCATGATATACTGGTTATGCTCACATCATTATGATTTGTTGCATGATATACTTGCTACGCTCACACCATTATACTATGTTGCATGATTTACTTGCTACGATCATATTACGGTTCCATGTTGCATGATATACGGATATGCTTACATTCTGTTATATGTCGCATACATCATGCTTTATGATTATACGCATTGAGATATGCTGTTTTCATGATATTCTGGATTTTAGAACCGTGGTTATATTTCAAAGGAAAATATGTATTATTTTAAAAACCCGGTTTCTCTTGATATGATATTTCGAGACGTCCACCATGAGTTTTCTCGGTTCTGTGATTAGTATGTGAAACCCGATTCGAGGAGAGGTAGGCACCATCTGTGGGTATATGGTGGAAACAGTATGGTTCCCCTGGGCAAGAGGTGATTTTCATGGTATAGACAATGAGCCTGGCAGGAGGGCTAGTACCAACCGGTGATAGTATTTGGACTCAGCGGTTATCTGGGGGTTACCAACCGGAGTCGTGAGATGATACGGGCCGATCCAGACTGACGGAGCCCGTGGGCCGATTCGGACTGATGGAGCCCGAGGGCCTATCCGGACCGACGGAGCCCGAGATATGAGGATATACGTGTCGATGCTGGACACGGGCTTCTTAATATTTCGAGTGTCGATGTTGGACACTCAGGTTCCATCATTTGATGTGTCATTGATGGGCACACATTCTTTGATATCCACATATATTTACATGAATATGCTTTATGATATTTACATGCATGATATTGTGGATGATATCCACATGTATACTGGCATTGATTATATTGTTGGTTGATATCCACCTGCATACATGCATTGATTATATTGTTGGACGAGTCCACCTGCATACATGCATTGATTATTTTGTTGGACAAGATCCACCTGCATACATGCATTGATTATATTGTTGGACGAGATCCACATGCATACAGGCATTGATTATTATTAGCATATATGTAGATACGGTCACCCTAGATATCATAGTATTATCTTTATAATATAGCTGATCTAGAATATCGTTGTTTTATTCGATTTCTACCTGCTGATGTTTTCTACTCACGAGTTGGCAACTCACACCCTTTGTGCCACAGTTCTTACAGGTTGACCGCATGGATCATTAGCGGCATCGCTGGCATACAGCTTGCATTCGGGTGATTTGCTTTGGTAGGTGGTACATCTTGGATCGTGCTACTCTTGTATTATTATTCTTATTGTATCTAGTCAACTCCATCAATCAGAAACTAATATTTGTATAAGCAGTAAGACTTCGCAAGACTTGTAGTTGAGAGACTTGAGCGATGGGTTATATGTTCGCTTGGTGGATTTGGTGTCTTGCTTTACATTCCCTTGTGTCGATCTTCGCCATTGGGCGTCGTATACATATATATTCTTATAGTGTTCGTTTTCGCCGTTAAGTGTGATTTGCTCCCGTTTGGGGAAGCTTTCTTTATATTCAATGTTGTAGCCGTTTCGGGGCTAGTTTTTACAAAGGAGGTGCTGCCAAAATTATTAAGAAAACAAAAGAAAAGAAAGAATAAAAATTATGTTTAAGGATTTTTACTTAATGTTTCGAAATGTTCTATCATTGTTTTCATTACTTATTTCGTTTGGTTTAGATTTCTGGGTTTCGGGTTACATAAGTTACGTTACGCCTGTACATGTTGCGTGATCTAAGTGCCGCTCACGAGCTAATATTTCGGGTCGTGACACTTTCCTAGATGATGGTGGTCTAACGCTTTCCCATTGTAAAGTGTTTTCAGCGAAATTTTCTAGGAATTTTCAGGCTTCACCATCGCCTTTGGACTTGAAATTGCCTTGACACATGGTTTCAAGCGTCTACTTTGTGGAAGGTGTAATGCCCTTATATATGATTCGGCACAAATCCCATCTATGGATTCCATGATGAGAACATTGGACAAGCAGATCCTTGAACCGTTCGAAGTATTTCTAAAATGGTTCATTTGGAAACTGGGTAAACTGGTTAATTTCGCTACGGACACGGGCGGTCTTATGATTGGGATAGAATTTCTTAAGGAATGCTATGACGAATCCGTCCCAGTTTAAGATAGAGTATGCAGCTGAGTTATAAAGCCATTTTTCGGCTAAATCGCACAATGTGAACAGGAGAAGACGTAGACGCATAGCATCCAAAGAAAGCTGTGAAGTATCCATCATAGCGCATACGTTTTCAAATTTAGTAATAAAAACGTATGCGTCCTCAGACTCGAGACTGTGAAATTTCGGCAAGATTGATGTAGTGTGGTTTGATTTCAAAGTTATCCCCATTGGCTGGTAGAATGGAATGACAGGTAGGAAGAGGACCTCGAATAGGGTAGCATCTGTCTTGGAGGGAATGGATTCTGCGCACCTGCCGGCGGTGGCAGAGTGGTGTTGAAGTTTGATGGAAATCCGTCCATCGCGGGGGATATGGTAAGTGATGAAAAAGAAGATGTAGAATTATCGACTTCGGAGTCGATAGGAAGAACGCGGACAAGACGGGCACTAGAATCCCGTGTCCAGCCGAGCATGCACTAAATGGTTTAGCACAAGTGGCAGCGTTAATTAATTAGAGAAAAAGTTGGTTTGGTGTTTGTTTTGAAAAAGACGGATTTTGAAAAATCAAATCACAAAAAAATGCACAAGCAACAGTGGATCTAATGGCCACTTAGGTCAAGTCACTAGACCGCTCCTAGACTTTCAGAAGACAAATCGCAGAATAAAAATCCTCTACCGTCTCTTATCCCTTCTGTGGCCAGGTAAGTGCCAGGAATGTGGGAGGTTCTCCGCTATGTAAGTAGCGGGCATAATTAAGTAACCACTTGCCTTAGACACCACAAAAGAAATGCGGATAGGCAATAGATTACCCACGACCTTTTTCTATCCTAATTGAGAATGACAGTCCTAAGAGTCTTGTCTAGATATTTTTTAGTTAATGAAGGGTAATACGGATGCTCGTTTTGTGATTTATGGGGCTTAGGAAGGGTAATGAAATCCTCACCTATTCTGAATTTGGTCTTTTCCCCTTAATTTCCGTATTAAAAATATGAAAAACAACCAATATCGAAATATGTAACAGAATTTTATTTTAGCGGCGCTGTTTTTGCAAAGAATCCTGCAGAGAATGGTTATTGGACAAGAGCAGGGAGGAGATAAGAAAGTAAGAGATATACCTAAGAAAAACTGGAGCTCTAATTCAACTAAACCGCCGTGGTTCCGCGGCGAATCCTTGGTCATGGCCGCGGTTTCGCGGTCAGTTCACAAGATCTCTGCACTAAAATTTTCCTGGTGCTCCTGCTGCTCCACAGGCCTTCTTGAATGCTCCAGACTCTTGATCTCACTACTCCAATAATTCCAGATTGCTTTGCAAGAATTCACAACTAATCGTTAAGCGCTTGATGCGATTTTATTCAAATTTTTGATGGAATAATAAAATTTCAACTCAAATAACAAGAACGAACAAAATAGCTACCACATCCCCGGCAACGGCGCCATTTGATTGATCGTCTAAGTTGTGTTCTGAAAAGTAATCACAATCAAAGAATTTATAACTGCAATAACGGTGTCGATGTAGCTCGTTAATGAGAACGGATCTTCCACTGAGATGCAAGTATTTATTCGATCTTGTTTTAGATGAGCCGAAAGAAAATAGTAAAGAAAATTCAAGAAAATAAGATTTCAAGATTTAATTGAGTTTTCATCTCAAGAAAATCAAGAAAGAGTTTAAGATTTCATAATCAAGAAATTGTCCAAATTCAATTTTAATTATCAAGAAAATGTAGAGAAGCTTGTAGGATTCGATAGGAATTAGTAGTAATGATGAATACTAATAATGAGTCAACTTATCTATTGATGAATTATATTTTGAACGATGGCGATGAATGAAATTTGGGATCTATTGAAAAAACTAGGGTTTCTCCTTCACTATGCCTTGTCTTCTCATTGGTCATCATTCAAATCTAGCCTCCAGTAAAGAGAATCATCAATCATTTAATCCCTAATTTGCAACGAAATTATCAAGAATAGTGATCTCGCTCCAAATTAGGTCATTGATGATTCTTTTTCCTAAAGTTCACAATTCTCATATGACTAAAGATTTGTTTAGGATTTTATCACCATTTGATCCACCGAGTTCCATCAAATCCTAAACAAGCGGAGATATCACTCACGTATCATGAAAATAGAATAATAAAGAATTAGAAATTTCATAATGCAAGAATCTAAAGAAAGCAAGACTAAGAGTAATGATCACATTTATTAAATCTTCTTCAAGTTTACACAATTCCTCAATTCGAGGTACAAGACCAAGCTCTCGATCACTCCTTTGAAGAGGTGAATTTGTCGTCGATCTTTGCGTGGCTCGATCGCCGTGAGGCGTGGATCGGTCGCGGATCTCTTGCTCTTGATGACGATCGGCGTTGCGATAAAAGATCTTCGAATGTCTTTGCTTGATGAACTCTCAATGATTCTTGATCTTGATTTGAAATTGGATTTGAATTTATTTTTTGTGCTAGAATTTTACCACCATCAACAACCTTTACAATGTAGCGTAGATCTCTTTTTATAGATCTCAAAGCAAGCTTCTATAAGAAGCTTGGTAATTATGCAGAGCCTTCCAGAAGAAGGCAGGTGGTTATGAAGCATCTTGAGGAAGTTAGGAGGTTACGAGGAAGCCTCTGGAAAAGTATCGATCGCCGACGACCTAAATCGGCCGCGGATCCACGGCGGATCGGGCTGAATCGGCCGCGGATCCGCGGCCGTTTGAAGAGATCTCTGTATGATTTCTTCTATGTTGTTTTATGTAGGCCAATGGGTCTTCAGGTGATATCCGGAATATTTTTATCTCTTCTGAATCTCTGCCAGATTTGGACGCATTGATTTGCTGTATTTTATCGGCAAATTTGTTATTCCGATACCTGTCTTGATATAACTTTCTGCACAAAATCTCACTGAAGAGTGTTGATTGATATAGAATATTATGCATGACATACTAAACATACTATTTCATTAAAAAAATGTTGATTATATATATAACACGCGGTATTTGATAATTTGCAGCCGAACTGGTAATATGTGTTATAAATATATCAACTATCCTTAAATAATTAGAATAGTGAGGAAATTGATTTGTTCAAGATTGCAATATTTTCGACTGAACAGTGATCATATACGTGGGAGCTGGGTGGTATATAAGCAAATCCTTAAATGTCCCTAGTCGTGGGAGTATTGAGACTGGGCATCGATACTACGGAGTCGAATAGTGTATACTTATCGAGACCCCGATAAAGGGGTTGTGGCCGGTCTCACAAGCCATTGGTGTCAGTTAGCCACCTATGATAGTATACAGGTGCTCATTGGGTTAAGAGTACACTGGGCGGACTCGCCGAGAACATGCTAGTTGGTATTATACCTATTGTCAGATAGCGGTTCCCAGATGACATGAGTACAGGTTAGTCTGTCGACCTGAGATCGTCATTTGTCTCGTGTAAGTTCCCACTGTGCTTTGATTACTACCCTACCACGTATAAAAGGAGTCGTGCAAACAGGTTTTAGTTGGGTACAGTCTCGAGCCACATGGATGTAGTGAGCGGATCGTCGGGGATTCGTCTTTCCCTGTATTGGAGGTTGATGTCACGTTGTGCATGGGTGGACATCACCAGAAATCCGAGGTCTCGGTGGACGAGAATTACTGATTTGGATCAGTAGTTTCTCAGTGGATGATAGGCTTCCTACCGACACGAAATATCGCGTTATTAGGGGTCTGACTTTATCCACCCTCTAGACCCGATATGCGATACTTTTAGAAGAATAGACCGGACTGTATGGAGATTGTCACGGATTGGCCAAGTAGGGGTTTGGATGAGCTTGCTCGTCGGCTTTCCTTTCGCTCAATACCTGGGTAGCCGTTACGTACAGCTAGTGCCGCTGACGTGCTTTTGGTTAAACCCACTGCCAGTGTATTGAAGAGTCTTTAGTGTCCCCACAGAGGATTTCCCTGGTTCTGGCGAAATGATGTAGTAGCCGTATTGGATACATGCACGGTTCCGATCGATCGATTGTACTTTGTACCCGGACTTTCGATTGGACAGTTGATGATACTAGCCGGCTTGGGTTTGAGCCGAATTGTTAAATCAGGTATTCATTCAATAATTTACTTTTATATATATATATATATATATCGATATGTATATTCTAGTATTATGTTCTTTGTGTTATTCTATCTCTTTGGGTATTTGTATTTCGGTACGAATACATGTATGTATATACAGTAGAATGTAATCCATATTTATCCGGAAAACATTTTAGAATGTGGACACCTCATTTTGGATTTACTCATTTGTTAAAAATGAGATAATCATGTGGAAATTGAGAATGGGGAGTATGATGAGAACCATGCTTGCATACTGTGCACAAATGAATTATTAACTGATTTGTGCAATACTATTCAAGTATGGCTTGATTTTTAAAATGAAAGAAAAGGTTTTACAAAACCAAGCCATGATATTTTCTCACTCTTGGAGACTTCATTATTTTGAGATGGTTTATTTCTTTAGCTCTCTTCTCCTTACCATTATCTTCACTCCCTAGCTCTCTTGAGTTTCCTCCACCTTCATCTTCCACCTCCTCTCAATCCTTTCATGTGTTGATAATCATGAGAGGAGATGAGATGAGATAGATAAACACTCAGACCACTACATCCTAGACATTCTAGACTAGCATCCTAGAATCCCTAGTGTCTTCACTTGCTTTCGATGTGGAGCTAGAGCCATGACTACATCCCTTGGGTGGACCATCTTCGACGAAGGAAGACCGGCGACCAAGCTTGTTCAAACACGCCTCAAGGAGCTAAATAAGTTGATGGAAGACCTAAAGACTTGATTTATTCGGTATAACATCTCTAACTCATTAGTTTAGCTCTTTGTTTTTCGCTAGTATAGGTTTATGGTTCAATCTTGAGAGGGTTTTGTTTGCGCCAAAATTTTTAAACGCCAGTTTTTTTTCCCGCATCGGTCACAGTAGATGGCCAGGGCGCAGGCGAAAACCCAGCATGGCATCAGAACCACCCATAAACCAATAGTAGCTAGTTTGCACAAAGATAGAATATCGATCGAACAAATTTTCCGAATCAAAATTTCGTTTTCCCATGCTTGCTATTAATTTTGAAAAGTATTCAAAAAATCTTTCAGTGTATCTTGAAAATACATACAGGCATTTGTAGATGAGCACAAGAAATTTGAACACTTGATCCATCAACATGGCCACGAAACTGAAGAAATATATGGCTATTGGCGGCGGTTCCGCGGTTGTCTTGTGGTAACATTGCACCAAATTTCTTCGGGCACTCTATTAAATGGAATTTTGATTTTTTGGATATTTAGTTTTGGCCCAGATTTGTTTAAAGTGCTGGTTTGCATTTGGGGACAATTTGGAAAAGTTTAGTCAATCGAAATTTTAACTGTATGTTTATCAGTACATGTGATCATATCTGCGACCGTGAATATTATTGAGCGGTACAACCCGACTAGTTGCTATATGTTCAACTAGACGGGTTTGCGAACATAATATTCACGTTGATGTTCTGTGTTGTGCTGATATTTTGGTTGGATTGTCGTGGTGGATAGCCTGTAGTGCAATGGTAGTAGTACAGTTCATATTCAGTTGTATATTTACTATTGCCGGGCGAGCGTCTGACATGTGGACAACAGTCTCTGCCAGATTGTATATTCTTTTATTAGGGCACGACCGGGTAAAGGTCGATGTCGTCATTGTAAATATTTTTCTTTTCTGTACTAGGATTACAACGCGGTGGAGTGAACAAATAGCCGGGTTCTAGAGGGCAACGGGTCCACAACTCATGGCGTTAAGATGGAGGGGACCTTACTCTAGAATTGGCGGGATATTCGTCACACTCGTAGGGGGTATAGGATGGCCCACGGAGGGGTGCACAAGTTACCGGATTCCGTCAAGTGCTGGGTGGCCCATTCACTTTGTTGATTGGGGTTGCCTCACTTCTGGGATTGGTGAGTAACTTTCCGCACTCGTAGGGATCCAGGGTTTCATTGCACAGGCTATCCACACGACTGGGGAACGTCGGGTTTCATTTGCAGCTCAAAGGAAACCCGGGGCTCCAAGATTATCCACTATTCTGTGTTGCTAGCTGAGATTCTGTTATATTGCTTTTATCATGCCTGGGACGAATGTTATATATATATTTATACATACTAATAGATGTTGTATATGTTTTGCATCCGCGCTAGTCCAGCCCCTCGCTCTGTCGTTAGTTAAGTAACCTGACGGGTGATGACAGGGCCCAGTGGAGAATGCGGATAGCATATATGTACATTTTATTTTCTTTCCTTTTCTGTGGTGTGATATGGATTAATTGATGGGACTGTGTTGATTCTGATCAATGAAAGGAAAGATAAACCCAAATGATATTGTTGGAACCAAATTTTCAAAAACTGTTATTACAAGACGTTTCCTTTTGCTTTGCACTGCGGTAGCACCTCATTCGACGAGACAAGAGCTGAGATCCCTTCATCGGGAGTTACCTCTTAGTCAAAATTTTGCGTAATCGTAATAATATGAATATAATCGGCTCTTTTGCTTTGCATTGTTGTATTCTGCTTGGAATATCCTGCACCTCATTCGATGAGGAAAGAGTTGAGATCCCTTCACAGGAAGTGACCTCTTTAGCAAAAGTTATCGCCACTATATATTTGTAAAACCACTCGAGTTTCTTCAATGATATCAAGTTCATTACGTTAAAGTTTTTTCGTCAAAAACCAGCCGTAGCACTTTGTCATTTCGGATGAGTAGTACCTAGTATTCGTGCTGCGTTTGTTGGCCTTTGTCAAGGCGTAATGTACGGTAGCTAGATATTGCTTGTCTTTTGCATAGTGTTGCAATTATCTAGGACAGTCATATAGCCTTGTTGGCCTTTATTAAGGGTTTGTACGGGTGGGTCTAGATTAATCCTGGATAATCACGGGTTGAACTTGACTATCGGTTTATGATTTGTTGCCCTTCGTCAAGGTCATAAACCGCTTGGGGCAAAAAACACACCGGGAGTTTCAAACAAACAGGAAACTTGCCAGGCATGCGCATACCTTCTGGAGTGTGGTGGCTTGAGTGGCTTTCATCAAGTTATCATGCGATAATAGTTGGATCCCGATTCCCACTGATGAGTATGTGTTACTCTTCGGGTGATTTTAGATAACCCCGACTAATTCTCCTTTTAGGGTTTGAAGGAGAATTCGAGGAAACCGTGAGAGACATCCTGATTAGATAAATTGTTTAACCAATCTAATGTAGGTTAGAGTGCACGCTGAGTGTTTCTTTTCTCTCTCTCTCTCTTTGGCAGCGACCATGACCCGGCCTAAACTAAAACTCATGAACCAAGATAACCGAACCTTCTTAAAACAATGTGGCTTTTGGATTGTCAGAGTCGCATAACTCATTCCACTCCTACTTTTCCTTAACATTTCTCCTGAACATTCCGTATCACTACGAAGATCCAGATTTATTGGATACGCCATCATATAGTTACATACGAACTCGAATGAACTTGTTCCAGTTCGAGGACGGTTTCCGGTTCAGGAGAAATCGAATAGGATTATTCTGGTTGTCTTTTATCTTTACCTTCTCTCAGGTTGCGAGAGCTCCTAGGATTAGGAGGGTTCACCTATTACGCCTATTGGACAGTCTTCTTCAAAGCCATAGGCTGATGCCGAAAGGTAGGGAAGGAAGAAAACCATTAAACCTAAGGGAGGTGTACAGAAGGTAATAAGTAAAGACAAATAAAAGGATTAGAATTAGGGCAAAGGAAATTGCGACTGCTATCATTTACGACGAAGCCGCGTATATCTCTTCCACTCCTACCTCGCCATTGCATTTCTCCGGAACACTCCGTATCACCATGAAGATCCACATTTATTGGATATGCCATCGTATAGTTACATAAGAACTCGAATGAACTTGTTTCAGTTCGAAGATGGTTTCCAATTCTGGAGAAATTGAATATGATTATTCAGTTTCCTTTTCACTTTACCTTCTCTCAGGTTGCGAGAGCTCCTAGTATTAGGAGAATATACCTATTATGCTTATTGGATAGTCTTCTTCCAAACCATAGGCAGGAGACGAAAGGTAGGGAAGGAAGAAAACCATTTAGGCTAAGTAAGGTGTACAAAAGGTAATAAGTAAAGACATATGAAGGGATTTGAGTGAGGGCAAGAAAATATATAGTTACTGTCATGAATCTGGATAGTGGAAGAGGCATTACTTAGGATACCCGGCTACCCCTTTGAAACATTTTTCATGTTTTCAGTTTTACTGTGCGATATTAATTGAAAACTGTTTTCCCAATTAGATTCTGACTCCAGGGTATGTATTTACTATATTTGGTTCTCACATCTGTATAACGTTATGGATTTTATGTAGGAGTAAGATATTGGGAATTGGGTGATTGTATCCTCATAATATCCGAATTCTTTCTAAATGGTGATAATTGAGGAATCACCTGGGTTTTTCCTGACGATAAATATTTGGTTTTGAATATCCGTTATTATACTCCAATTTCAAACTGATATAGCTGTACGTTTATTTATAAGTGAGATATAACCTTCTGAAATTATGTCTATAACATTTACCTATATCAGTTGATGATTAGGTAAGGAGCATTCAACAGCGGTGTAATTCTTCTTAACCAAAGCATAGTTTTCAACCTACGACGCACAGAGTTTGAGTTATTAAACTCAGTGGACATATACAGAGGATTGTAAGTTGTCCGGTGTCCATTAAGACAAAGGGGTTGGTACTCGTGCTATATTCTGTTTACTCATGACTTCTCTAGTTTTAGACAAGTATTTCGTTGAAATAAAAGTTCCAAATTTTTAAAAGTTATAGGTATGAGAATAAAGTAGTGAACCATATGTTGCAAAGTATCAGGATTCTTCAAGGTGATCGAAGATATAGATACTTATGCTAAGTATTCCGTTGTAAGTAATGGTTTTTGAGAACTTGCTTCTCTTTCAGGGTACTCATATGTGGATGCATTCCTGGATGTGTAATGCTCATTGGCCTCCTTCCATTTTGTTGATATGCATTGGAAACGGCTGCATCTATTTTGAATCTGGTTCCAATTAAATTAGTGCATTTGTTTCTATAGTGGATATAAAATGGATTAATATCTTAACGATGTTAAGGTATACAGAGTTGCCTGGCTTATGCTTAAAACCAGAATCTGGATAAACTCAAAGCACGTTTTAGTAATGGCAGATTATGGGTTATCCCGGGCATTGACGAGGGTTAACATTCTACTATCTGGAAGATCAATAATTATATTGTTCTTGACTCGCCACCAGTTTTAGTAAAATGGATTTTTTTCAGAAAACATTAGTGGGATAGAACTAGAAGTTATTCCTGAACCATAAACGATTACTGAAAATTTAGTAGAACCTAAAAATTCAATTAGATTCGACAATCCATTAGTCACTCCGCAGATTTGGTAGGTGACCTCAGCCACCCAAGAGGTACTTCGGTCTCCTCAAAGACGGTGACATGGAGTTTTTTGTTTACCCAAATTTGTCACTACTGCTGTTCTAGACTACGAGATCTGGCAGGAGGATGAGTATAACGTCGTTCTAAATTAGCTTTAGAAGTGCACATATATATGACTCTGCCAGATGGTTGTTGTAGTCAGTGGGAGTAGCGGAAGCAAAGTGGGCAAGTAGCTTATATCTATTTATAGACTAAAGCAGGAATAGAGGACATAGATCATCTACTTTTGATATGACAGTCATAGAGTTTGACTTTGTTAGAATAATAGATGGATCTGGTAAGAAGGTAGCAGGGAGTGATGTCCTGGTATTTGGATGACATGCCCTCAATAGGAAGTAATCATCCTATACTACGATCGGTTACACTGTGGTTGTCACACGGTATTTATCCACATAGGATCTGGATAATATATCACGGATTCTGGTAATAGATCTATGGTTTTAGATCTAGATTTGGGAAGTGTCCCAATTTGGGTTTTTGACAGTATTCTAAAGTGTTTTAGAATGGATAACTCCTGACGTGGTGGTGTACCTGCAGGTGACGGAGTCACCCTCTCTAAAGAGATTTCTTCTAGACTGATGAGGAGAGAGATTTGCATGATTGACATATCTCTTGCTCAGGCAATTGAGTTAATCATGAAATGTCAAGTACCACACCAGATTTTGCTTTTGCACTGGCTGCAATAAGAATATATAATCCAATCCTGAAGAAACATTGGGAAGCAGTTATGAACATAAGTGGATGTTCTTAGTATATGGTAACAATAGCCTCCTTCGGGAGGCGGCTATCAGGCTTCTAAGGTGACCTAGATGACAGATTGGCTGTCAGAATTATAGTTTTCCCTCTTGGTGAGGGGCACTATGTTGGACAGGTGGTCCAAGCGGATACTGAGGAAGGCATGGCGAAGGATACTCATTAAATTTAATGGATGATACAATCTAAGAAGTTTGAGGGATTTGGCGTCCATTTATGAACCGGGTCTTATCAGATATCCAGACAAATTCTAAGGCAGGTATCGCTCATTTCAAGAGATAGTATTTCTCCACGAAGTTGAGATATAGAGAGATACGGAAAGAAACACTGGAGCGGATCCACTTACTGAGGCTGTTTCTAGAACGCAATAGTTTCACAAATGGGATTTGCGAAACTAATTAGTAGAGAAGTTGGGTGTTCGGTATCACATGAGCTATGTGTATGTGACACCGCAATAATTAGCCTAAAGTTAAAGTGGGAGATTGTTGGATATAGTGCTCTCAAGTCAATTATTGAATTGCAAGCACGCGATTGTGATGATTGAGGGAGGACCTATACAGGGAGAACAGTTTTACTCGAGATGACAGTATGCTATCTGGTTTGTCTTTATCACTATGTACAACATTAAGTGGTATTACAGATAACTATTACATGTTGATAGAGCCCATAGGATTCTTGCTTGACTACCAGCATTATGATGGCGATGATATATGATCAGTCGAAAATATTTCATTTTTAACACATCAATTTCCCAACTCTTTGTAATCATCTAAAGGTGTTTGGTATAAATATAGCACATATTAGCAATTCGTCTGCAAAATATCAAATAACATGTGTTATACATTATAACCGGCTTTATGAGGGAAATTGAGTGTTTATTACTACACGCATGATTTTTGTCTATCTCAACACTTTCATCAAGATTGTGTGCAGGAAATCCTTCAGGATAAAGGGCTGGAATCACAAAAGTGTCGATAAAATGCAGCAAGTCAAATACTTGAGATCTGGCAGCAACCAAGAAATAAATAGAAGATTCCAGGCATCAGAAAAGTATCCAAAAGCCAACACAAAACACCCCAGAAGAATTGAGCCAACAAGCCCACTATATGGACGATGATCCGCGGACGAGGAAGACCGAGTCACCGCGGTTCCGCGGCCGAGTTGACTCATCGGAGCTCGAGACATTTCCACAGCCTTCCTCGTAACGGCCTAGTTTCCTCACGACGATCCATTTCCACGTGGCATCTTCTGGAAGGCTCTGCATAACAACCAAGCTTATGAGAGAAGATTAAATGAGTGGTTATAAAAAGGGATATAGATCTAGAATGTGGGGCTGTTGAATAATTTGTTATTTAATGGGGAGTTAGTTACACTTTTGGAGCCAAAATTCAAATTTAAGTTGAGTGACACAACTTGATACCCAAACCCTAGCCAAATCCAATTCCAAAACCAAATCAAGATCATTTTGAGAAGCAAATCATGCAAGCAACCATTGATCCTTTATCCACGAAGCCAATCTTCATCCGAGCAAGTGATCTACGATGATCCACGACTCACGGAGATCGAGCGGAGCGAAATTCGACGGGTTTAGTTATCTCTTCAAAAGGAGCGATCGAAAGCAATATCTTGTAACCTCGAATTGAGGGAATGTGTAATTAGTCGTCGATTTAATAATGGTGATAATTGAAATTCTTGTTTTCTTTACATTCTTGCATTGTGAAACTTCTTGATTTTTGATTCATTTATTTTCATGATGCATGAGTAAATTCTCCGCTTGTGGAGGATTCGAGAGAATTGATAGATCTAATGATAATCAAATCTTAATACCAGTCTTAATTCTTATGAGATTTGTGAACCTTAGCAAAAAGAATCGTTGATGACCTAATTTGGAGCGAAATGACTTCTTGATTATTTCATTGCAAATTAGGGATCAAACGATTGATGATTTTCTTTGCTAAAGGCTAGATCCGAATGATCATGATTGAAAAGAAAATGGATAGAAAGAGAAACCCTAGTTTCTTCAATAGATCCCTAATTTTCATCATAATCATCAATCTAGCTATAAATTATCAATAGATAAGATTAGGAATTATTAGATTCATCATTAACTATTAACTCAATTGAATCCTACAAGCTATTCTTCATTATCTTGATAAATCAAAGTGATTGGGACATTTCTTGATTCTTGATTCTAGATCTTTAGTTTCTTTATTTTTCTTGAAATTAAAACTCACAAATTTTGATTCAATTTTCTTGCATTTTCTTTTATCTTTTCATTTCGACTCATCTAAAACAAGATCGATCAAAACACACATCTCAGTGGACGATCCGTATTTAGTAACACGCTAAATCAACACCGTTAATTGATTGCGGAATAAATTTCTTTGGTTGTGATTAAAACATTTCCAAATACACACGAAGAAGAACCAATCAAATGGCGTCGTTGCCGGGGATGTGTGCTATTTTGTTCATTTTTGTTATTTGAGTTGAAAATTTATTATTCCATCAGAATTTTTAGATCAAAATCGCATCAAGCACTTAACGATTTATTGTGAATTTTGCGAGGGAATCTGGAATTATTTTACTGCGGAAATCAAGATTTAGAGAAGATCTACAGAATCCAGAGAAGCACATGAAGTTGCAGAAAAATTTTGAAACCCTAATTCCATCATCAGACCGCGGATCCACGTCGAATAGTGCATTTTTACGGCGGTTCCGCCGCCGTTTAGGCGTTTCAGAGATTCAAGTTTCTGTGGTATACTCTCTGTTCTTTCTTCTTCTCTCTGATCTTATCCAATAACCATTCTCTGCTGGATTCTTTGCAAAATTCGCAGCGCCGCTAAAAGAAAAATTTATTGCGTGATTTGATCATTGGTTTTGTGCATATTTTAATATGGAAATTAAGGGGGAAAGACCAAATTCAGATTAGGTGGGGATTTCATTACCCTTCCTATGCCCCAAAAATCACAAACATGCATCCACATCACCCTCATTAACTAACAATTATCTAGTTAAGACTCTAAGGACCGTCGCGTTCATTTAGGACAGAAAGAGGTCACGGGTAATCTATTGCTTATTCACGTTTCTTTTGTGGTGTCTAGGCAAGTGTGTCTAAGGCAAGTGGTTATTTAATTAAGCCCGCTACTTACATAGCGGAGAACCTCCCACTTACCTGGCACTTACCTGACCACAGAAGGGATAAAGAGGCAGTAGAGGATTTATCCTGCGATTTGTCTTCTAGAAGTCTAGGTGCGGTCTAGAGATTTGACCTAGGTAACCATTAGATTTAGGGTTGTTGTGCATTTTTGTGTGATTTTTTTTAAAAATCCGTTTCTTTTTCAAAACAAACCAATTATTCCCCCCCCCCCCCCATTTACCCTTTTTCCCCCTCTTCTCTTCTTATAATGGGTGACCCAAACAGAAGAACTCTTGCCGAGCTTTGTTTTCCACAACCAGATATTTCTTGTTTTCGTTATCGCTTCGGTATAGCGTCTGACTCTCCCATATCCTTACGAGATCGGATAGAACAAGCGGGTAAAACAGTTGGCCACCTCAGTCCAGGTCTTATCAACCGTATCCTAATTCCACATCCGTTTCAGTTGATACTCCGAGTGAAGATGTCCCTAGACGCATGTCCACTGCTGAGCATATAGGTAGGGCTAAAGGCCAAAGTTTCAATCCGAACCAATATCAACCATCTCCTCCACTTTCTAAAGAAGAATTTCATAATCGGTTTGTGGCACGTATGATATCCAATCGCCAACCGACCAACCAATATCAGTATTCTTCTTATCACAATGTTGACCCTACTCCTGCCAATTTTCGCAACCATTTCCTGTCAATCCAATCCGACTTTTCCACCTTCTGTAGACAGTCCTTCTAATTAGTCATTTGGGAATTTTAATTGTCCATAAGAATTTCAATCTTATACGGAAACCCCTTATCGATCCAAGTCTAGTTTTGAGCAGACATTAGAAAAATATCTGGAATTGTCGAACCAAATTATGAAGGAAATGACAGAGTGGGGGCAAGCAAAAAATTTCAAACCAGCACAAATTTTTTCATTATATAATTCGGGCATAGGACAAAGTGAGAATTTGGGTAGTGAGAGAGAACTATACACTTTTCCTAATCAAACCTTCCCTTTCCAAACTGAAATCCACAACTCTAGTTTCACAGATTCATCGAGTACACCAATTGACGATAGAATGTATGAGAAGTTGTGTAATAATGCAGTGTTTGATTTACCCAATTGTGAAGGGTCCATTTTGAGTGAAACTATACCAAATCCTTGTGATCTCTACACCTCCACTCTTGAACCAAAATTGATTGAAAACCATACATTTGATGAGGTGTTTAAAAATTTTAACCTTCACTTGAATGAGGTGATTGACGTTGGGGATATATTGATTGATGAACCCAAAATTTTGGATGAGTTTGTTGTTAGGTTTACGTTGCACCTCATGAAGGGTTTGGAAGCATCACATGTCACGAAATCAAATTTTTTATGGTGCTAAGTGAACATACAAAGAATTATCACTAGAATTTTAGGGTTTCAAAAACTTGACAACATCACAAGTAGGAAAAACTAGGGTTTTGAGAGTACAACCTTTGTAGCTCCCTACGCTAGACTCCTTGGCCACTTGAGGGTTGGTAAAATGTTCGCTTGAGGTCTTCTAATGTCCACGACGATCCACCCGAAGCTCCTTTGCCCAAAGCTCCTTGCTTTACTTGATATGTGAAAGAAGTAAAGAAAACACCCAACACAAACCAGCTAGATGTGTGTAGTATGATGATATGGTTGTTTTTCTATAATCAAAACTCTTTCTTTTATCAACCTCACTTAAAGAAAATTATCAAGAGAGGAAGAAGAAGATGGTGGCTTTTGCTTTCTCACAAAAGGAAAAAGATAAGAATGAATAAATGAAATGAGAAAGAATAATGTATATAAATTCTTCTCACTTCAACCATGGTTAGAATTATCTAGATCTTTTCCAAAGTGAGTTAAAAGGTTAAAGGATAATTAACTCAAGGTTAATAAGTGGTTGAAGCATGGTCAAAGATGATAAACTTGAACCTCTTGTGAATTATCCTTTCCTTTTAACAAAATGAAAAATAAATAGATAATTCTATCATGTAAGTCTTGCATTGCCACCAAACTTGTATCAACAACCATGATACTATGTATGCATGTATGTATCCATGCTCATCATCATGTGCATACATGTATGCATACAAAATAGAAAAAAAAAGTTTGATTAAAGAATTAATCTAAAAGTCATTTGTAAAATCAACACTTGATTTTTCAAACCGGTCATATCACATACGACCCGACCAATAGAAAATGCCCGATTAATATAAGGTATCACATATCTGTATTTAATCGGGTCCCGCGCATATCTCATATGCACACCACATCTTTTCGCCTGAGCCAGGAAACTTCATTATGGGACTCTAAGACTCGTCAATACGCCGGCAGTAGGTAATGATCATATCAAATACCTACAAGCCGCAAGCGGTCAGCTAAACGTAACGGCCACCCGGGTATTGAGCGATCAGAAGAAAACAAGCGAACCTGTAACAACTGTAAGTGCACGGCGGCGCCCCGGTCGTCAATCCGACTGCCAAATGCGGAAACGGTGATAAACTTTAATTTTGCGAACTTAGCAAACCGGCACCACCGCGCACTAAACCCCGGATCGGGCCATTAAACTAGATCTAGCTAACTACAAGATGGGAAGAGATATACCGAGTGATCCGAGTCCTCCGGTCTTCTCGTCGTCGTCCCGATCTCCTGCGGAAACTCCGGTCGTCGCCTCCTCGCCGGAAGGGCACCACATCGCCTGCATCTTTTACGGGCTCCCACCTCAATACCGAGGAAACTCGGGCGCGAAGTTGCCTAGCCGACGCGTCCAAGACTTGCTATAGAATAGTGTAGAATAGTTGTCTCTTTGGGGTTTAGTATAGTTGCCATGATGGAGGAATTTTGCACAAGGATTTTCATAGATGCTTGAGGGAATAATGGAGCATACAAGGAAAAAGGCTCGGCCAAGCAATAGAGCTCACTGGAAAAGTGAATGAAAACATCTCTCACTCTTTTTCTAAAGAATGCAACCAAATGTATATATATATTAATTTATCAAACCATCAAAAACAATTCCAGCACACTCAATTAAAATCCATTCCTTACTAAGGAAATTAATCCACTATACAAAATTAAACCTCACTCCATTCCCCAACAGTGGCCGGCCCATTTCCAATTTCCAACACAATATCACATCAAAAACCCATACCCTCTCTTAACACAATAAATGCATGAATAGCAAAGAAGATTTCATAATCAATCCTTTTGCAATAAACCCCTCTACAATGTGTTATTTGCAAACTTGCAAATAACCCCTCTCCAACGTAAAGTCCGGCCGTGAAGGAACAATGAAAAACCGGCCGGAACGGAATGCAAACTGGCAACCCCAGAAAACTGGTCCCATAATAAATTATAGGAAAACCCCGATACTGTGCATACACATACGCATTTGTATTCCGACCGAAATACAAATGTAAAGAGACAAAAATACACTATCAAATACTAGGATCCGGCTTAAGCCAAAGCCGGCTAGTAAAAACCGTTCGATCACGATCCGTGCAATACCGCACGTATCTGATCGAACCCTGCCATATCTCCATACGGCCTCTATAGCGTTTCGCCCGAAAGCTGAGTAACTGAAAGTGTGGTGGACTCTAAAGACTCGTCAATACTATGGCTGTGGATTTAACCACTAGCACGTCAGAGGTATAAGCCAATACGTGACGGGCCACCAGTTATTGACTAAAAAGGGACGTCGATAAGCGAACTCATCCTGACACCCTACTGAACCTGTCAGTGACAATATCCGTACAGTCCGGTCCGTTCGTCTATGAGCATCGCATGTCGGGCCTAGGGGGTTGGTAAAAGTCAGACCTCCAAAAGCGGTACAAGTCGTGTCGGAGTGTAGCCCAGAACACCCTGAGATACTACTGGAATACCTACCAGTAAATCTCCTGCCTTGGCCAAGGACTTCGTGTAATGGCTCTCCTAGACACTGCGCGACCTCACCCCCAATACCGGGAGAGACGAACCCCTGAAGATCCGCTCACTGCCTCCATATGGCTCGGGACTGTACCAAACTAAAACCTGTTTGCACGACTCCTTTGAGCCGTGGTAGGGTAGTAATCAAAGCACAGTGGGAACTCACACGAGACAAATGACGATCCCCAGGTCGATGAACTAACCTGTACACATGTCACCAGGGAACTGCTATCTGACGTCAGGTATAAGACCAACTAGCATGTTCCCGGCGAGTCCTGTCCGGTGTACTCATAACCCAATGAGCACCTGTATACATCTTAGGTGAACCAACTGACACCAGTGGCTTGTGAGACCGGCCACCGCCCCTCGTCGGGGTCTCGACTGTATACACTAGTCTACTCTGGAGAATCGATGCCCTGTCTCGAATCTCCCACGACTAGGGACCATTTAAGGATGTGCTTATAGACTCCAGCTCTCACATATATGATCGCCCTCATACTGCTGGCAGTCAAGCAAGAATCCTAGGGGGCTCTATCAACGTGCAATAGCGACCAGTCAGGTCACCTAAAGCAGTACACGATGATAAAGGTAAACCAGATAGCATACTATCATCTCGAGTAAGACTGTTCTAGAGGGATATGTCCTCCCTCAATCATTGCAATCACGTGCATGTGATCCAATAATTGACTCTGAGGGCACTATCTCCAACAACAACTCCCGTCGAGCAAACCGACAACACTTCCGTACAGTCCGGTCTCTTCGTCAGATATGCTGCATATCGAGTCTAGGGATGGTAACGTCGACCCCAATAACTCAATAAGTCATGCCGATGAATGGTCTATAACAGATCGAGAAACTACTGATAACACTTATCAGCAAATCCCAACAGCCCTGGCTAGGGACTTACTGATATAGCCAGTCGAGCACAACACAGCATCAACTCCCAATACCGAGAGAGACGAAACCCCTCCTATCGCTCATCGCCTTCATGTGTCTCGGGACTGTACCCAACGGCCACCTGTTTGCATGACTCGGTAGAGCCGTTGTAGGGTGGTAATCAAAGTACAGTAGGAGAACACACAAGACTCTATGACGATCTCGGGTCTACAGACTAACCTGCACCAGTGTCACCTGAGAACTGCTATCTGATGATAGATATAATTCCATATAGGTGTTCTCGGCGAGTCCGTCCAGTGTACCCAGTCACCACTGAGCACCCGTATACGATATCGATGTCAAACATCGATGAATGTGGGAACATCCATCGCCCATCATATGGGTCTAGTATCATATACGCTAGTCTACACTGGTATATCGATGCCCCGTCTCGATACACCTACGACTAGGGACATTCCAGGATATGCTTATAAACTACCGATGTCCCACTAGTATGATCTCTATCATAATCACAGTAGTAAAGTCTATATCCTCAGGGCTTTATCAACATGTATGAATGAATAAAAGCATGATCAAATCAACATGTCAGATAAAGAAGAACCAGATAGCATACTATCATGTCGAGCAAGAATGTACACTGAATATATATATACATGTATAAATACATCCACCATCACATAATGGCCTCTAGGGCATACATATATCCAACAATCTCCCACTTGCACTAAGGCCAGTATTGGCGTATCTCATACCCAACATCTCAAAAAGTCGCTCATGCTGCGGCTGAGGGAGGGCCTTGGTGAGTGGATCCGCGGCGTCATTCTTTGTGTCTACTCTCTTAATCTCGATCTTGCGGCGATCTACAATCTTCCGGATCAAATGAAAGTGCCTCAGAATGTGTATGGATCGCTGATAGGACCTGGGCTCCTTAGCTAACGCCATAGCCCCATTATTATCACAATACAACGGTATTGGATCAATAATGGTTGGAACTACTCCTAGCTCCGAGATGAACTTTCTCATCCAGACGGCTTCCTTGGCGGCATCATTCGCAGCAATATACTCAGCTTCCATCATAGAGTTTGCAACGGTATCCTGTTTGGAACTCTACCAACTTACCGCCCCTCCATTGAGAGTAAATACAAACCCAGAGATAGATTTGCTGTCGTCCTTATCGCTCTGGAAGCTCGAATCGGTAAAAGCCTCCATTTGGAGATCTCCATTACCATACACCAAGAACAATTCTTTAGTCCTTCGCAAGTACTTAAGAATGTTCTTCACAGCTATCCAGTGATTCTCCCCTGGGTTGGATTGATACCTGCTTATTATACTAAGTGCATAAGCTACATCTGGGCGTGTACATAACATCGCATACATTATAGATCCTACTGCCGAAGCATAGGGTATAATGCTCATGCGAGCTCTCTCTTCATTGGTCTTTGGGAAAGAATCCTTGGAGAGAGTGACACCATGGCAAGCGGGTAAGGCACCCCGCTTGGAGTCTTCCATACTAAACCTTTTTAAGATGGTGTTAATGTACCTGGTTTGGGACAATCCCAACAACCTCTTGGATCTATCCCTATAGATCCTAATACCCAGAATGTATGTAGCATCACCCAGGTCCTTCATGGAGAACCTTAGTGATAAGAAAGATTTGACCGACTGTAGTATAGGAATATCATTTCCTATCAGAAGAATGTCATCCACGTACAATACGAGGAATGTGACAGCTCTCCCGACAGCCTTCTTATAAACACAAGGTTCATCTGGATTTTTGATGAAATCAAACTCTTTAATAACATCATCAAAACAGATGTTCCAACTCCGTGATGCCTGCTTTAACCCATATATGGATTTAAGCAATCTACATGCTTTCCCGCTGCTCCTACTGTCAATGAAGCCTTCCGGCTGATCCATATAAACGCATTCTTCTAAATCCCCATTTAGAAATGTCGTTTTAACGTCCATCTGCCAGATTTCATAGTCATAGTGAGAAGCAATAGCAAGTAGGATCCGAATGGATTTAAGCATGGCTACGGGCGAAAAAGTCTCGTCATAGTCCAGACCTGGTCTTTGGCGAAAACCCTTCGCCACAAGTCTTGCCTTATAGCTCTCTACCTGCTCATCTACACCAATCTTTCTTTTAAAGATCTATTTGCATCCCACAGGTTTTACCCCAGGGGGTGCAACGTCCAAAGTCCAAACTTTGTTGGTGTACATAGACTCCATTTCGGATCTCATGGCATCCAGCCACTTCACAGAGTCTCCACTCGTGATAGCTTGCTGAAAACTGGTAGGATCATCATCCTACATGATGCAGTCTTCTCTGTCACCATCAATGAGGAAACCGTAGTACCTCTCAGGTGGGCGAGAATTCCTACCAGACCTACGGAGTGGCTGAGGTTCCTCAGTTTCTATTGCAACAGTCGGTTCAACCAAGTCGTCATTTGTAGTTTGTGTCTCTAGAACCTCTTCTAGATCCACCACCTTGCCATCATCTTTATATATGAAAAACTCTTTTTCTAAGAATATGGCATACTGAGAAACAAACACCTTTTGTTCCTCCTTGTGGTAGAATAGATATCCATAAGAGTTCCTTGGATATCCCACAAAGTTACACATGACCGACCGTGTCTCGAGTTTGTCCGGATTCTGCTTTTTAACATAAGCCGGTCAACCCCAAATCTTAATTCTCTTAAGAGATGGTCTCTTCCCATGCCATATCTCATATGGCGTGGTAGACACGATTTTGGTTGGAACCCTGTTTGAAAGAAACGCTGCAGTCTCCAATGCATGCCCCCAAAATGAGACAGGCAACTCAGCATCACTCATCATGGATTGGTCCATATCTAATAGGGTCATATTCCGTCGTTCAGACACACCGTTGTGCTGTGGTGTGTAAGGAGGAGTGAGCTGAGAGAGAATCCCATTCTCTTTTAGGAAGTTTGCAAATTCTGTACTGAGGTACTCCCCACATCGATCTGATCGAAGCATCTTGATACTCAAGCCGGTTTATTTTTCTACTTCTTGTTTATATTCAGTGAATTTCTCGAAAGCTTCGGATTTGTGCTTTAATAAAAATACATGACCGAATCTTGAGAAATCATCAGTGAAAGTAATGAAGTAAGAAAAACCTCCTCTAGCCTGTGTAGACATTGGCCCACATACATCACTATGTATGAGTCCTAGGAGCTCGGTAGCTCTTTCTCCGTGTCCGGTAAACGGAGTTTTGGTCATTTTACCCTTGATACAAGACTGGCAAGTCGCATAAGATTTATATTCAAAAGGCTTTAAATATCCATCTTTGTGTAACTTGTTTAGTCTTGTTTCGTTAATATGACCAAGTCTACAGTGCCAAAGAAAAGCTTCATTTATTTCTGAAAGTTTTCTTTTATTAGTGTGTTGTATGCTGAAAACTTTGTGTTGATTTAGGACGCATATCCCGTTATTAAGTGTACCATACCCAACCAACATTTGATTCAGGTGAATGTTCATAACATTGTTCTGCAATATAAAGTTATATCCTTCATTGTCTAACAAAGAAACAGATATTATATTACATAGCATACTTGGTACAAAATAACATGGGTTCAAAACCAATATACACCTAGATGGCAACCCCAAGTGATACTCTCCCACTGCGACTGTATGTATATTGGAACCATTTCCAACGCGGAGAGTATGGTCACCTGTCTTCAAAACCTTGCTATTTCTCAACCCCTGCATAGAATTGCAAATGTGAGAACCTGAACCGGTATCTAATATCCAGGAAGCAGACTTTATTGAAAAATAGTTTTCTGTCACAAACACACCTGAAGCGAAAGCATCCCCATGCTTCTTCTTGAGATTCAAGTACTCGGTGCAGTTCGGCTTCCAATGTCTTGTCTTGTGGCAATGAAAACATTCCCCTTTCCCCGATTCTCCAGCTTTGGACTTTTCCTTCTCCTTAACCTTTTTAACTCCACCCTTAGTATTGGTGGGCTTCTTCTTTTTCTTTCCCTTGGCCTTAGCTTTTGGGCGAGAAGAGGAAGATTGTCCAACAGTCATAACGGGAGTTTTCACTGATTTCAGTATGCTCTCTGCACTCCTTAACATATTAAGGAGTTCAGGTAGTTCCCTCTCCATGTTGTGCATGTTGAAGTTAACTATGAATTGAGCAAAGGTGGAGGGGAGGGACAGCAGAATAATATCCGTATATTGTTCATTGTCCATCGTCCATCCAAGGTCCTCAAGCTCTTCTATGAGAGATATCATCTTCAGAACATGGTCTCCTACTGATGTGCCAGGGGCCATTCGCATCTGAAACAATTTCTTTGATGCTTCGTATCGTAATACGCGGGATTGCTCTCCATACAACTCCTTTGTATGGAGAAATATGGCTTGAATGTCTATATTCTCGTGCTGCTTTTGACGTGTGTTGTCCATCGATGCAAGCGCGAGGTATTTGGCCATGGCACAGTCAGCTTCCCATGTCTTGTGGACTTCTTTGTCCGCAACTGAGGATTTTGGACCTGGGACGGGCGGGGCTGAAGCCGTGAGGACATATGATACTTTATCATAAGTCAGGGCTATTTTCAGATTCCTCAGCCAGTCTTTATAATTGGTCCCATTCAGTTTATTTTTATCTAGTAGAAGCTTGAATCCAGTCATTGGTATCTGCCATTAAGAGAGAGAAAAGAATACACTCAGCGAAAGCTCTTGCAAAGGTCAGATTGGTTATTATCTTGTCTAATCGATGTCTCCCACTGCTTTAATCAAGTTTTTCTTTCAAACCTTAAAAAGAAAACTAGCCAGGATTAATTACAGTCTACAACTTCGCTAACCGTTCAGCCAGGCCAGTGTCGGTAGTTGAAGGAGGTTCCCCGTGCTTTCGCACGGACCAAATTAAAGTAAACCTCGTTTTCCCATAGTCATAGCCCCGTTAACACCTTTCTAGACACCTAATGAGTTAGCTAATTATAAAATGTAAAACTCTCCTGTGAGCAACTATTGCCCACAGTGGGATCGGGATCCAGCCATCATATGGAAGGTATGCAATCTCATTGCAAATCTCAACACTTGTGTTAGTTATATGTATGCCCTAGAGGCCATTACTGTACATAGGATGTATATTGTAGTGGATGCTGGGACATATATAGGGAGGATTTTCTTGCTGGACATGATAGTATGCTATCTGGTTACTCTTTACCTTAACGTGTATACTGATTGCCTCTCTGTTACATGTTGGTAAAGCCCTTAGGATGTGTACTTGACTGCGTGGACTATGATGCGGATCATACTAGTGGGGATATGGTAGTCCATAAGTACATCCTTCAAGGTCCCTAGTCGTGGGTGTATCGAGACGGGGCATCGATATACCAGTGTAGACTAGCGTATACCTTCTCGACCCATACAGATGGGCGATGGATGATCCCATATTCATTGGTATTTGATATCAGAGATGATATACGGGTGCTCAGTGGAGACTGGGTACACTGGACGGACTCGCCGAGAACTCCCAAATGGTATTATACCTTACGTCAGATGGCAGTTCTCTGGTGATACTGGTACAGAGTAGTCTGTTGACCCGAGATCGTCATAGAGTCTTGTGTGATTCCCACTGTGCTTTGATTTCCACCTTACCACGTCCAAGAGGTCGTGCAAAACGGTGGTTTTTGGTTACAGTCCCGAATCACATGGAGGCAATGAGCGATAGGAGGGGATTCGTCTCTCCCGGTATAGGGAGTTGATGTTGCGCTGTGTTCGATTGGCTATAACCGGAAATCCCTGGCCAGGGTTGCTGAGATTTACTGGTAAGTGCTATCAGTAGTTTCTCGAACTGTTATAGACCTCATATCGACACGACTTATCGAGCTATTGGGGTCTGACGTTTACCACCCCTAGGCGAGATATGCGACATATCAGACGACGAGACCGGACTGTACGGTAAGTGTTACTGGTTGGATTCACAGGAGCATGAGCGGGCTTGCTCGTCGATCTTCTGATCGCTCAATACCCGGGTGGCCGTTACGTTTAGTAGACCGCTTGCGGCTTGTGGGTTTTTGATATGATCATCATCTGCTGCCGGCGTATTGACGAGTCTTTAGAGTCTTACACAGAGGTTTCCTAGCTCAAGCGAAACGAAATAGGAGCGCATATGAGATATGTGCGGGACCGAGAATAATGCGTGTATGTGATACCGTATTTTATTCTCGCGATAAAAGTATCGATTGGTTGTATGCGATATAACCTAATTATCGAATCGAGGTTTGATTCGATAAGCCGATACACTGGATATTAGTCTGTCATATGCGATATGACCGGATCGTTAAATCAAGTGTTGATTTAATGATTTAATGTATAATTATATATTTGATATATTACTTTGCATTAACTAGTATAGGTTCACTTTAAAAGGATTTTCTCACTTGATGTGCACATTGTATATGTGATATATTTTTGTGTGCACTTGATTGTATCATGTTTGATGATACATGCTTACTTGAGTTTGTGTAAAGATTAAACCATGGTTATTTAAATGGTTAGGCTTTTGATTTTCATATCTATTTACTTATTTATTTATTATGGAAAAGATAAAGAGAAAATGGTGGCTTTCTTTGTTTGATATTGAAGCTTCATGAAGCTTTGACTAAGTCACCATTTTTGTCTTCATGCTTAACCCTAACCATTCACCTAATCCTAGTTTACTCTCTACACTTGACCATGGTTGGAGTATGATAAGTATTCCAATTATTTTCTTTTTTTTAATTAACTTATGATATTCTATCATTTTCTTCTTCTTCTTCCTCAAAGAAGAAAACCTTGCTTCCATCAATGGTGATTTGATGAAAAGAGTGAGAAATCCAATTCTAAAGTGAACCCACTTCCTATTTCTTCATCCTCTACCTCTTGCCAAGTAGTATAGGGTGTTTTCTTCTCAAGTTTCATGACTTGGTGAAGTGGGAGCTTGATCTTGTGATGCCTCGACGTAGATCATCTTCGGCATCGTAGTCGATGACCTAGCCCGCCCATTTCTCCGATGAAGCCGACACTAGAGTCCAAGATCCGATATGGACAGCGAGGGGACTTCATCATGGGGCCATGGAGGTGGAGAACCGGATCTACAAAGGTTGTAGCCTCTTTCTTTTATTTAAGTTGTTAACTAGTTTCCTTTTTTCGCCTAAAATTCTAGTTAACGATCCGTATTAGGGTTTCCCGGCACTTGTAAGATTTGAAATTGGCTTGGTTAATGCCTTGTGAGTCCCTATTAGTGTGCCAAGGAACCCTACAGTGGTATCAGAGCCTAGTTAGAGCCTTAGGCGAAGTCTAGACGACGTTTGAAATCCGAACGAACCCGAAACCCTAACTCTAAAATACTCTCTGGAAATTTTCTGAAAATTTGGATTTTTGTGAATTAAAAATTGCTAAAAAATTCAGCAGGGTCTTATTTGAATTACTGAGAAATTCGTGGGGCCAATTCATCTAAAGCGCAGTGGAACCGCGGCACAAGCATGGCTTGTGCGGCGGTTACGCGGCCATTTTGTCACATTATTTTATGAATTTTGCACAGTAATTCATGTTTTTAGGTGCTGAGTTTTCTGGGAATTTTTAATTTGAACTCAAGAGTTGAGTTTTCTGGGGTGTTTTGGAGCTTAGATGATTCGATCGGATTATCAGACTTTGTCTTTGTGGCTTTCCGGATATTTTAGAATATGTTAAAAAGTTCGACCGGATATAAATACCCACCTTTTCCCCTGTCGGAAAAATTCCAAGTGTTGGATTTTTCTGTGGTTTAAGGACGTTCTAAGCAGTGCAAGTAACACGGTGATCCCTCTAGAAGACAACAAACCTTAACTCGATTATGTGACCGTCTTGAACTGCCCTTTGAACCTTAGGGTTTGGGGCAGTACGGCGTGCCACATGTGAGGCGTTGGCTTGACCCTTCTACGGCTGGACCGTTGGTACTGAGGCGCGAAGTGAATGTTTTTAAACTTGTTTCATGTGTTGATCTGTTTCGGGAAAACTTGGGTGTTTAAAGGTTCGATCGGAAAGTTTAACATTTTCTATTTATCTGGAATGTGATACAATAATTGGAATTCACAAGTTGTTATGAGATAACTGAATGAATGTTATAAATCTAGCGGTTTAGTCTCACTTGATCGGTTGCCACGGAATTTTGATGTGATCAAAAGTCCGTCGCAATCACGTAGCGTACGCGGATACTCGCCGGATAAACTTAATAGACAGCTACACCCCTTAGCCCCGACCAAGTGACTATAGGAGAACCCCGTCGCCGAAAGCATCCGTCCGGGTGCTCACGGTAGCGGTGTTCCGCCTTGGTGAACTTCGTCGACGGTATCGGGGGTGCGGCCGTCTACTGAAGTTTGCGACGAGCATTCGATCAGTATGTCGGGAATCTTGTTAAATTGCCCGACTTGATATTGAAAAGAGTTTTCGATAATGAGACTAAAATGCGGGGTTTATAATTGTTAGGCATGCGATGTCTAAGGAATTCATTTGATTAGGCATGCGATATCTATGGAGGTTGCGGATTCCAACTATTGTAGTTTTACACTTTCTTTTCTGCGACCGTAAGTGTAATATGTGATATCTCCGGTTTCATTGCTATATGTCAACGACAATTGAGATGGACATATTTACTTACGTTGATGACATGTGATGTTATGTGTTGCTGGATATGTTATATTGGATCGTCGTGTTCGAATAGCCGGGTTTTTTTTATGTGAGATGAGTGTTTTTCATTTTCATTCATGTAAAAACTTGTATGTAATATTCTTTTATTGGGGCACTTCCAGGTTGCGGAAGATGTCACCCTTTGTATATTATTTACTTTTCCGCATTAGGATAGACCAAAGGAGGGGAGCACAAGTAACCGGGTTCTGGAGTCCAGTGGGAGACCAACTCGAGGAGTCGAGTACGGGTCACCTAACTCTAGAATTGGTAGGGTTGCTTGCCGCTCTCGTAGGGGTCTAGGGGTGTGGGTTTGGCTATTCATCGCGACCGTGGAATCCGTGTTTTATACTGGCTCGTATTGAAAACACGGACGTCCTAGTATATCCAATATTTCATATGATTCTTCTGCTGCGATATCTGTGATGTGATCATGTGATATGTTCTGTGATGGATACTGTATATAGTATATATGATATATTATATAGGCGTTACTTATGTTTTACACCCGCGCAAGCCCTTCCCCGCTCTGCCGTTAGTTACCTAACCTAACGGTGCACGAGGGGACATCGAGGAGAATGCGGATGGCATAAGTGTACGTCGTATTTATCTGTGATGTTTAGGTACTTAAATGATGGGACTTCATTAATGTGATTAATGAAAGTAAAAGAAACCTAAAGATGTTGTAGAATCGAATTTCAAAATAAAAAAGGTAGCTACAGTTCTTGCTTTGCACAGAGGTATATGTGATATATCCTGCACCTTATTCGATGAGGAAAGGACCGAGATCCCTTCACCGGGAGTGACTCCTTTAGCAATAACTGGCAGATGCTACACACTCGGTTTGTCTTTTGATTGCTTTTAAGAGTTTTTGCTTTGCACAGTGATATATATGATATATCCCGCACCTCATTCAACGAGGAAAGGACCGACGATCCCTTCATCGGGAGTGACTCCTTTAGCAAAACTAGAAAAGCCTAAAAAACACTCCATTTTAAAATCATTTGATTCTACAACGATATCAAGTTCATTACGCAATAGGTTTTCAGAAAAACCTGTCGTAGCCCTCCGTCATTTCAGATAAGTAGTAGTTAGTATTCGTGCTGCGTTTGTTGGCCTTTGTCAAGGCGCAGTGTGCGGTAGCTAACTGGTGCTTATCTGCTTATGCATATGATGCAGATTGGGTTAGGGTAGTCGTGCGACCTTGTTGGCCTTTGTCAAGGGTCGTGCGGGTGGGTTTAATTCAATCAGGAAATGACGGGTTGAACTTGACTGGCATCCTATGGTTTGTTGGCCTTTGTCAAGGTCATAGGAGGTTAGGGGCAAAATTATCGGGAATTTCAAGTGTTAAAATTTGCAATGAGATTGTATACCTTCTATGAGATAGTTGGATCCCGATACCCACTGCGAGTAAGAGTTACTCCTGCGAGGGTTTTACACATTACAATTAGCCGATCAAGTAGGTGTCTAGAAAGGTGTCAACGGGGTTACGCCTCTGGGAAAACGAGGTTTACTTTAATTAGGTCCGTGTGAAAGCACGGGGAACCTCCCTCAAAGTACCGACACTGGCCTGGCTGAAAGATTGGCGAAGTTGTAGGGTGTAATTAATCCCGGTTAGTCTTTCCTTTTAAGGTTTGAAGGAAGATTTGATAAAAACAGTGGGAGCCATCCTGATTAGATAAAATAATAAGCAATCTGATCCTGCAAGAGCATACGCTGAGTGTTTTCTTCTCTCTCTCTCCAGGTAGCGACCATATCACGCCTTAATCAAGATAATAATACGGATTATTGACCGAACCCGCTTCTTATACTGAGCTGGGGAACGTTGGTCCCGCTCCAACTTATAATTGTTATAAGACAGAGCAGAAAATAGGGGATTACCAGAATTCCCGTGCCACCCAAACGAAGAGAGTGCATGCTGATACATCATCTTCGGGTGTGTTCTTTATACAGAACTGTTTGTCTATTCTCTACGTTCTGGGTATTTGATACCGGATCAGGATTCCAGATATGTAATATGTTACATAGGGCTACAGAAAGGTAGAGAACTGAGAACGGGTGATAAGTTTCATGAGGCAGAAAACGGGGCAAGTGTTGCAGCCAAGTCTGTTGGTCACTGTCACCCTGTATTACCAATACATTGATTCTGAACGAATGTTATTAGATACCGAACCTGATATACAAAATCATATCAGTCTCTTTATCAGCAAAGAAATGATAAAATTTTGTATTGTTGGATAATGTTTTGAACATTTCCTATATCAAAAGTTGATCGGTTCAGGCACGTTATCTAAAAGCGTTGATGTTCTAAATCAAACTACAGTTATTTAGTATACGGAACACACACAAGAGGAAGAGTTCAGAAATGAACGAATCCTTCTTGAGGCATTGTAGACTAGGTCATATCAATGTGATTCGACTGGCTGAAGTTACATTTTAGATGCATATTTAAATCAGTTTGAATTTACATCTTATGAAACTTGCCAGTCATGTCACAAAGATTAGATGTCCATAGCCCTGTTTATTGGAAACAGAGAAAGAGAGTTAGTAAACTCTTGGGATAATACATGTTGATGTATGTAAGGTCCTCTGTCTACATATTTCAGGACTGGTTCTTTGTACTTTGTTACATTCTCTGATAATCTCTCAAGATTCAGACATATGTTCCTGTTGAAACACAAGTCCGAACCTTTTGAGATATTCACAGAATATGATTTAGAAGTAGAAAACTAAAACACGGGTATAAGTATTATGTCCTTTGATGAGATCGAGGAGGAGAATACTTAAGCACGGAAATCCTAGATTATTCTAAAGGAGAATGAGATTCTCTCTCAGCATTACTCCTCCGTATACACCATAGCACGATGGTATATCGGGGCGGAGCTATAGCACCCTATGTGATATGGTGTGCTCTATGATGAGTACTACTGTGTTTCCTATTTCCTTTTGGGAGTTATGCACTTGAGAAGCTGCATACCAATTGAATTAGGTTCCAATCAAATCAGTTGCCTACCGCTTCATATGTGATATGGAAAGGGAAGCGCCCATATCTTAAGTTGGTTAAGATTTAGGGTTGTCCGGGCTATGTCTAAAAGCATAATCCGGACAAGCTCGAGGCAAGGTCTGTTATGTACAACTGGAAAGGTTCCAGCTATACAAACAACATCAGATGATTTGGTAGAACCAAAGGATTCAGTAGATTCCAACGAACCTCAGCCTCTCCGCCGATCTAGTAGGGTTCCTCACCCACCTGAGAGATATTTCGGTTTCTCTATGACAGTAGGATCGAGGATTGTATCATGAGATGATGACCCAACTAGTTTCGAGCTGGCCATCAGGAGTGGGACTCTGTAAGAATGGCTGGATGCTTAGTGATCTGAGATGGAATCCTTATACACCAACAAAGTATGGACTTTAGTTGCTTTATCTGAAGGGTTAAATCCCCATCAGGAGCAAGTAAATCATGAGAAGATTACTTGGTGTACATGGAAAAGTTGAGACTTTCAAACCTAGACTTGTTAAAGGTTTGCATCATTAACCAGGTATGGATCTTGATGAAACCTTTTCTATGGAGCTATGCTTAAGTCCATCCAGATCCTACTTGCCACGGCTACAGACCATGACTACGATATCTGGTGGTTGGGTGTCATGACTGCTTTTCTAAATGATGTTTTAGAAGAGAGCGTCTATAAGTACACAGCCAGAGGGCTTCGTAGACAGTGGGCGCAGCGGAATCGTGTGCAAGATGCTTTATAGGATAAAGCAGACATCGCGGAGTTGGAACATCTGTTTTGATGACATAGTCAAACAGTTTGACATCATCAAAATGGTAGATGAACCTTATATATACGAAAGGGTAGTAGGGAGTATGGTAATGATCCTCGTAGAGTACGTGGATGACATGCTCTTGATAGGGAAGGAGTTTCCTATGCTACGCTCGGTCAATCTCCGGTTATCACAATGATTCTCCATATAAGATCAAAGTGATACCTCCTAAATCCTGGATTTTGGATCTATGAGATAGATCTAAATGGATGTTAGGATTCTCACTAGTTGTAGTGAGATGGTATCAATTGATTCTGGGGAGAATCACTGGAAAGGTTCCAGAGTGATAAGAACGACTGAATGTCAGTCACAGGCCTTGTCTTTACCCTCAGTAAAGGGACGGTATGTTGGAAGAGTTCCAAGCTAGATACCGTGGCTAACTAGACGATAAAGGCACGATACATCGCTACTTAAGATGCTACCAAAGAGTATGTTTGGGCGTATATTGGTTCATGAGATGAACTACGTTCCAACCATTGTGAGACAATGGAGTTGTGGCTTATGCCAAGGTACGCTGGTCCCATCAGTGATCCAGACATATTCTAAGGCAGTGTCACCTGAACATGGAGATAGTTGATCTCCAGGGTGATCGAGGTTAGGAGAGCAGACTCAGAGGATAACACGGCGGATCCACTCACGAAGGCCTATTCCCAGAGAGAGACTTTTAAAGGATGGTTGAGTATGAGATACTACAACCACTGCTATCAGATGGCCCTAGTGCAAGTGGGAGTAGTTTTATGTATGCCCTAGAGGCCATTACTGTACATAGGATGTATATTGTAGTGGATGCTGGGACATATATAGGGAGGACTTTCTTGCTCGACATGATAGTATGCTATCTGGTTACTCTTTACCTTAACGTGTATACTGATTGTCTCTCTGTTACATATTGGTAAAGCCCTTAGGATGTGTACTTGACTGCCTAGACTATGATGCGGATCATATTAGTGGGGACATGTAGTCCATAAGTACATCCTTCAAGGTCCCTAGTCGTGGGTGTATCGAGACGGGGCATCGATATACCAGTGTAGACTAGCGTATACCTTCTCGACCCATACAGATGGGCGATGGATGATCCCATATCCATTGGTGTTTGACATCAGAGATGATATACGGGTGCTCAGTGGAGACTGGGTACACTGGACGGACTCGTCGAGAACTCCCAGATGGTATTATACCTTACGTCAGATGGCAGTTCTCTGGTGACACTGGTACAGAGTAGTCTGTTGACCCGAGATTGTCATAGAGTCTTGTGTGATTCCCACTGTGCTTTAATTTCCACCTTACCACGTCCAAGAGGGCGTGCAAAACGGTGGTTTTTGGGTACAGTCCCGAATCATATGGAGGCAATGAGCGATAGGAGGGGATTCGTCTCACCCGGTATAGGGAGTTTATGTTGCACTGTGTTCGATTGGCTATAACCGGAAATCCCTGGCCAGGGTTGCTGAGATTTACTGGTAAGTGTTATCAGTAGTTTCTTGAACTGTTATAGACCTCATATCGACACGACTTATCGAGCTATTGGGGTCTGACGTTTATCACCCCTAGCCGAGATATGCGACATATCAGACGACGAGACCGGACTGTACGGTAAGTGTTACTGGTTGGATTCACAGGAGTATGAGCGGGCTTGCTCGTCGATCTTCTGATCGCTCAATACCCGGGTGGCCGTTACGTTTAGCAGACCGCTTGCGGCTTGTGGGTGTTTGATATGATCATCATCTGCTGCCGGCGTATTGACGAGTCTTTAGAGTCCTACACAGAGGTTTACTAGCTCAAGCGAAACGAAATAGGAGCGCATATGAGATATGTGCGGGACCGAGAATAATGCGTGTATGTGATACCGTATTTTATTCTCGCGATAAAAGTATCGAATCGAGGATTGATTCGATAAGCCGATACATTGTATATTAGTCGGTCATATGCGATCTGACCGGATCGTTAAATCAAGTGTTGATTTAATGATTTAATGTATAATTATATATTTGATATATTACTTTGCATTAACTAGTATAGGTTCACTTTAAAAGGATTTTCTCACTTGATGTGCACATTGTATATGTGATATATTTTTGTGTGCACTTGATTGTATCATGTTTGATGATACATGCTTACTTGAGTTTGTGTAAAGATTAAACCATGGTTATTTAAATGGTTAGGGTTTTGATTTTCATATCTATCTATTTATTTATTTATTATGGAAAAGATAAAGAGAAAATGGTGGCTTTCTTTGTTTGATATTGAAGCTTCATGAAATTTTGACTAAGTGACCATTTTTGTCTTCATGCTTAACCCTAACCATTCACCTAACCCTACTTTACTCTCTACACTTGACCATGGTTGGAGTATGATAAGTATTCCAATTATTTTCTTTTTTTTAAATAACTTATGATATTTTATCATCTTCTTCTTCTTCTTCCTCAAAGAAGAAAACCTTGCTTCCATCAATGGTGATTTGATGAAAAGAGTGAGAAATCCAATTCTAAAGTGAACCCACTTCCTATTTCTTCATCCTCTACCTCTTGCCAAGTAGTAAAGGGTGTTTTCTTCACAAGTTTCATGACTTGGTGAAGTGGGAGCTTGATCTTGTGATGCCTCGACGTAGATCATCTTCGGCATTGTAGTCGACGACCTAGCCTGCCCATTTCTCCGATGAAGCCGACACTAGAGTCCAAGATCCGATATGGACAGCGAGGGGACTTCATCACGGGGCCATAGAGGTGGAGAACCGGATCTACAAAGGTTGTAGCCTCTTTCTTTTAGTTAAGTTGTTAACTAGTTTACTTTTTTCGCCTAAAATTTTAGTTAACGATCTGTATTAGGGTTTCCCGGCACTTGTAAGATTTGAAATTGGCATGGTTGATGACTTGTGAGACCCCATTAGTGTGCCAAGGAACCCTACAACTTGAAATTCCCGATATGATTTTTAGCCCTGGTACTTATGACCTTAACTATGGTCAACAAATCATAAGTACCAGTCAAGTTCTACCCGTCATTTCTTGATCAATTAGACCCACCCATATGACCCTTAACTATGGTCAACAAAGTCGCATGAATGTCCTAATTAATCTGCATCATATGCAGTGTAGGAAGACATCACTTCGCTACCGTACACTACGCCTTAACTAAAGTCAACAAACGTAGAACGAATACTAAGTACTCTACTTCCTAAAATGACGAAGGGTTGCGGATGATTTTTAAGAAAATCTTTAACGCTTTGAACTTGATATAGTCGTAGAATCAAATAGTTTTCAAAAGGAGTGGCTTGTTCTCCGCAGTTTTGAAAAGTAGCTTTTTCATAAAGAGCCGAGTGGTTTTCAAATCTGATTCTACAACATCTTTTTAGGTTTATTTTCTTTACAATAATCATATTAATGCAGTCCCATCATTTAAGTCCTTAAGCCAATCACAGAAAAGAAACGAAAATACAACGTACGCTTATGCCATTCGCATTCGCCGCAATGTTCCGTTATGCACCGTTAGGTTACTTAACGGCATACCGGGACGGGACTAACGCGGGTGTAAAACATAAGTAACGTCTACTATATATCTTATATATAATATATCATTCGTCTCAGATATCACAGAACAAAGGCAGCAGAAACATATATATAATGTGGGATATACTAGGACGTCCGTATTTAGTATTTAGCCAACAATAGAAAATACGGATTCCACAGTGGCGATGAATAGCCAAGCCCACACCCCTAGACCCCTACGAAAGCGGCAAGCGACCCTACCAATCCTGGAGTTTAGGTGATCCGGTCTCGACTCCTCGAGATGGCCTCCCACTGAACCCCAGAACCCTGTCACTTGTGCTCCCCTCCTTGGGTCTATCCTAATGCGAAAAACTAAATAATATACAACACTGGTGACATCAACCTCAACCCGGAAGTGCCCCAAATAAAAGAATATTACATTACATTTGAATTTTACATGAAAAATAAAACTCTCATCTCACATAAAACCCCCGGCTATTCAATCGCGACAATCCTGCACATCATATCTCAGCAACACATAATATCATATATCATCAACGTAAGTAAGTATGCATATCCCGATTATCGTTGATGTATAGCAACGAAACCGGCGATATCGACATACTACACTTACGGTCACAGAAAAGAAAGTGTAAAACTACAATATTTGGAATCCACATTCTCTTTAGACATCGTAAATCCGAGATATCACTACCTCGCATTTCATGCCTAACCATATGAATTCCACATATTGTATCACATTCCAGATAAATAGACAGTATTAAACATTTCGATCGAATAATCAAATACCCAAAATTTCCTAAAGCTCAACACTTGAGCGGAGTTCAAAAAACCTGGAAGTTTTCACAGTAGTAGCGGTCCAGCCGTATAAAGGTCAAGCCAACGCCTCACATATGGCACGCCATACTATCTCAAACCCTAAGGTTCAAAAGGCAGTTCAAGACGGTCACATAATCGAGTTAAGGTTTGTTGCCTTCTAGATGGTCCACCACAAAACTTGCACGTATTTCCGAAAGATTTAAACCCCGTGAAAAAGTGAGTAAATGATACTCGTTCGAACAATTCAATACTTTCTAAATTACCCGGAAAAAAGCACGAAATTAAAATTCCGATCGAATCACCGAGTCCAAAACCATCCCCAAAATATTCAACACATGAATCAGATTAAACATACCTAAAACAATATACAAGCAGGTATAGGCATTACTGTGTAAATAAGAAGCTATGAAGCCTCTGTACGGCCGCGGCGCCACGGCCCAAGCAAGGTATGGCCGCGGTTCCGCGGCGGCTTGTACGGCTCATGGCTTCATATTTCATAGTGTTTCTTATATTTTCCTGCTGTATTTTTTATGTATTTTTAATTCTGGAAAAACCACAGTTTCAAAAATTGTCCAGAGAGGGTTATAAAAATCCGTATTTTGGTTCGATCGGAGTTTTAACTTCGTTAAAATATCGCCTAAAGTGCTAGGTCGGCTCTGATACCAATGTTAGGTTTACCTAGCAACTCATGAAGGGTTTGGAAGTATCACATGTCACAAAATCAAAATTTTTATGGTGCTAAGTGAACATACAAAGAATCATCACTAGAATTTTAGGGTTTCAAAAACTTGACAACATCACAAGTAGGAAAAATTAGGGTTTTGAGAGTACAACCTTTGTAGCTCCCTACGCTAGACTCCTTGGCCACTTGAGGGTTGGAAAAAGGTTCGCTTGAGGTCTTCTAATGTCCACGACGATCCACCCGAAGCTCCTTTGCCCAAAGCTCCTTGCATTACCCGATATGTGAAAGAAGTAAAGCAAACACCCAACACAAACCAGCTAGATGTGTGTAGTATGATGATGTGGTTGTTTTTCTTTAATCAAAACTCTTTCTTTTATCAACCTCACTTAAAGAAAATTATCAAGAGTGGAAGAAGAAGATGGTGGCTTTTGCTTTCTCACAAAAGGAAAAAGATAAGAATTAATAAATGAAATGAGAAAGAATAATATATCTAAATTCCTTCTCACTTCAACCATGGTTAGAATTATCTAGATCTTTTCCAAAGTGAGTTAAAAGGTTAAAGGATAATTAACTCAAGGTTAATAAGTGGTTGAAGCATGGTCAAAGATGATAAACATGAACCTCTTGTGAATTATCCTTTCCTTTTAACAAAATGAAAAATAAATAGATAATTCTATCATGTAAGTCTTGCATTGCCACCAAACTTGTATCAACAACCATGATACTATGTATGCATGTATGTATACATGCACATCATCATGTGCATACATGTATGCATACAAAATAGAAAAAAAAAGTTTGATTAAAGAATTAATCTAAAAGTCATTTGTAAAATCAACACTTGATTTTGCAAACCGGTCATATCACATACGACCCGACCAATAGAAAATGCCCGATTAATATACGGTATCACATATCCGTATTTAATCCGGTCCCCGCGCATATCTCATACGCAAACCACATCTTTTCGCCTGAGCCAGGAAACTTCATTGTGGGACTCTAAGACTCGTCAATACGCCGGCAGTAGGTAATGATCATATCAAATACCTACAAGCCGCAAGCGGTCAGCTAAACGTAACGGCCACCCGGGTATTGAGCTATCAGAAGAAAACAAGCGAACCTATTACAACTCCCGTCGAGCCAACCGGCAACATTACCGTACAGTCCGGTCTATTCGTCAGATATGCTGCATATCGAGTCTAGGGATGGTAACGTCGACCCCAATAACTCAATAAGTCATGCCGATGAATGGTCTATAACAGATCGAGAAACTACTGATAACACTTATCAGCAAATCCCGACAGCCCTGTCCTGGGACTTACTGATATAGCCAGTCGAGCACAGCACAGCATCAACTCCCAATACCGGGAGAGACGAAACCCCTCCTATCGCTCATCGCCTTCGTGTGTCTCGGGACTGTACCCAACGGCCACCTGTTTGCACGACTCAGTAGAGCCATGGTTGGGTGGTAATCAAAGTACAGTGGGAGAACACACAAGACTCTATGACGATGTTGGGTCTATAGACTACCTGCGCCAGTGTCACCTGAGAACTGCTATCCGAAGATAGATATAATTCCATATAGGAGTTCTCGGCAAGTCCGTCCAGTATACCCAGTCGCCACTGAGCACCCGTATACGATTTCGATGTCAAACATCGATGAATGTGGGAACATCCATCGCCCATCATATGGGTCTAGTATCATATACGCTAGTCTACACTGGTATATCGATGCCCCGTCTCGATACACCTACGACTAGGGACATTCCAGGATATGCTTATAAACTACTGATGTCCAACTAGTATGATCTCTATCATAATCACAGTAGTCAAGTCTATATCCTCAGGGCTTTATCAACATGTATGAATGAATAAAAGCATGATCAAATCAACATGTCAGATAAAGAAGAACCAGATAGCATACTATCATGTCGAGCAAGAATGTACACTGAATATATATATACATGTATAAATACATCCACCATCACATAATGGCCTCTAGGGCATACATATATCCAACATTTGTCCCATCAATTCATCGGGTCCTTTCACTTCCTTGTGGTCATCATCTCGAGACTTTGATAATTCTTCACGAACCCCAAATGCTTCTCCAAGTTGTTAATAATGGTATAACCGAACAGCAGACCGAAATTCAGCCTACATCTTCCACATCTGGTTTTGCGATCCTCGACACACCAATTTGTTTACCCATTTCACCTCCTACTTTCTCCGGTTCTTTTTCTATTCTTCCTATAATTTCAGTGGGTTTTGATCAATCACAATCCGATAGTTTAAGTTCGACAATCCCAGAAAGCCAACTTGATTTGGATATTTTTGAAAATGAGGTAGATGGGTTTTTGAGTCTTCTACCTCCATGTATTTTGACAAATCAAGTATGGTAAAATCTGACACAAAATTTATTGACAGTAAAATGTTTGATCACACCATTGATAAAAGTTTGAAGAACTTTTTGCTGAAGAACTTGCATTCCTAAACAACACGGATTTTGTGATTGATCAACGTCAACCTATAGAAGTTGAACTGCCACCACTCTTTCTTCCTAATCATTCACATTCATTCTCATTCTTTCATTTCTCTAATTTAAAACTCAAACCTTTTCCAGACCATCACTTATCCCTTCCTCATTTCTTCCTGACTCTATACAACATGTTCTTCCACCGACCTATACGCTACACTGATAAAATCTTTGAATGGTTGGTATTAATTTTTGGTCTTTGTAAAGTCTTATTTTGACCAAATGACTTACCCCCTCTTAAAATGCTTAATATTGTCTAACTCATGTTTGAGGGGGGGTTTTATATTTTTGGCTCTTGAAAATAATAGTTGTCCTCAAAATTGTGAGCCAAAAATAAGTTTGGGGGAGGATTTTCACTTTCACTTATTCTTGCCCCATTAATAATGTCCTCCTAAGCCTACAGGTTTTTTGAGGTTTAGCGGAAGACAACAGTGAGGACACTGTTGAAAACAGGTTTGGGGGAGTTTTGTGCTTATTTACGCATCACTTCACATACCTTGCATAAGCACAAAATATATAAAAAATAAAAAAATTTGTACATAAATAAGATAATAAAAGATTAGTTAGTGAAAAATTACATCCAAAAGATTAGAAAAATTTAAGAAAACCAAGAAAGTTAGAAGTTTTCTTAAAAAAACTAGTAATAAGTTGTTATGAACCGTTGTCCCAAGGGTTTGTAAGATGAAGGAAGTCACTAATCTGAGGATAAAAATAATTCTGAAAAATAGTTCCTATTCTGGAAGCTAAACATTTGAATGTTGACACCCTACTGTATGCAGGTACACACGTCTTGAAACTCGGGATCGTAGAGGATTCCTTGAAATGCTCTTGTCTAAAAGCCAAAGTATGAAGGAAATTATAAATGAATAAAATATAAAATGGTGAAGAAAAATGAACACTGGTTTTGTTATCACCAAGGCAGCAATAAAAAATATAGTGAGGGTGCTTCATCATTTAGTGCCTTAGACCAACTGGTTTGGGAGTCACTGCTAAGCCTTAACTGTTGCAAGACGAGGAAAATACTAATACGCTTAATCAGTAAGCACATGAGTAATCGGTCGGTTAGTACCTCAAGAAGTATTAACGATCACATGAAAAATGTGTGAGCAAATCCATCTAAATATTCATTGATTAAAAAGTACTGAGGAGATGGACAAGAGTATGATACCTTGAATTGAATTCTCCGAGTGTAGGGATGTCTTTTACACACACGAAGGGGTATATGATCGATGTTTGGATGGAAGGTAGGAATGAAGAATAAAGACGATGTTTTATTGAGGTTTGATGTGATTTCTAACATCTTTTCATGACTAGTAAGATAGGGCTCATGACAACTGAAAAGCTAGTGTAGTTGGAAACACTAATTTTTCAAAGTCATTCTTTTACAATTAATATCTTTATATGTAATTTTCACGGTCCTCCTTTTATTATGGGATTTTGTAGGTGCAATCCGCTGAAAACCCTCAGGAGACAACACTCCTCCTACTAGGGACACCTAGAGGTTTAAAGGCTTGTTGCACGTGCTCAGTGCAATCGTGTTTCCTACGAAAGTGTGCTAGTTTGTTTTTCTTTTTCTTATATTTTCTCCTTCACCTTAATAAAACAAGTTTGCTCGAGATGACCAAAATTATGATTGGGGGAATTTGATCAGTCGAAAATATTGCATTTTTAACACATCAATTTCTCTACTCTTTGTAATCATCTAAAGGTGTTTGGTATAAATATAGCACATATTAGCAAGTCGTCTGCAAAATATCAAATAACATGTGTTATACATTATAACCGGCATTATGAAGGAAATTGAGTGTTTATTATTACACGCATTATTTTGTCTATCTCAACACTTTCATCAAGATTGTGTGCAGGAAATCCTTCAGGATAAAGGGCTGGAATCACAAAAGTACCGATAAAATGCAACAAGTCAAATACTTGAGATCTGGCAGCAACCAAGAAATAATTAGAAGATTCCAGGCATCAGAAAAGTATCCAAAAGCCAACACAAAACACCCGAGAAGAATTGAGCCAGCAAGCCCACTATATGGCCGCGGATCCACGGCCGATCCAAGCCGAGTCGCCATGGATCCGCAGCCGAGTTGACTAATCGGAGCTCGAGACTTTTGCAGAGCCTTCCTTGTAACAGCCTAGCTTCCTTAGGATGCTCCATTCCCACGTGGCATCTTCTGGAAGGCTCTGCATAACAACCAAGCTTATGAGAGAAGATTAAATGAGTGGTTATAAAAAGGGATCTAGATCTAGAATTTGGGGGTATTGAATAGTTTGTTAATTAGTGGGGAGTTAGTTACACTTTTGGAGCCAAAATTCAAATTCAAGTTGAGTGACACAACTTGATACCAAAACCCTAGCCCAAATCAAATTCTGAAGCCAAATCAAGATCATTTTGAGAAGCAAATCAAGCAAGCAACCATCGATTCTTTATCCGCGAAGCCAATCGTCATCCGAGCAAGAGATCCACGACGGTCCGCGACTCACGGAGATCGAGCGGAGCGAAATTCGACGGATCTAGTTACCTCTTCAAAAGGAGCGATCAAGAACAACATCTTGTAACCTCGAATTGAAGGAATGTGTAATTAGTTGTCGATTCAGTAAAGGTGATAATTGAAATTCTTGTTTTCTTTACATTCTTGCGTTGTGAAACTTCTTGATCTTTGATTCATTTATTTTCATGATGCTTGAGTAAATTCTCCGCTTGTGGAGGATTCATGAGAATTGATAGATCTAATGATGATCAAATCTTAATACTAGTCTTAAGTCTTATGAGATTTGTGAGCCTTAGCAAAAAGAATCGTTGATGACCTAATTTGGAGCGAAATGACTTCTTGATTATTTTATTGCAAATTAGGGATCAAACGATTGATGATTTTCTTTGCTAAAGGTTAGATCCGAATGATCATGATTGAAAAGACAAGGGATAGAAGGAGAAACCCTAGTTTCTTCAATAGATCCCTAATCTTCATCATAATCATCAATCTAGCTACAAATTATCAATAAATAAGAATAGGAATTATTAGATTCATCATTAACTATTAACTCAATCGAATCCTACAAGCTATTCTTCATTATCTTGATAAATCAAAGTGATTGGGACATTTCTTGATTTTTGATTCTAGATATTTAGTTTCTTTATGTTTCTTGAAATTAAAACTCACAAATCTTGAATCAATTTTCTTGCATTTTCTTGTATCTTTTCATTTCGACTCATCTAAAACAATATAGATCAAAACACACATCTCAGTGGACGATCCGTATTCATTAACGTGCTACATCGATACCGTTAATTGATTGCGGTATAAATTTCTTTGGTTGTGATTAGAACTTTTCCAAATACACACGAAGACGAACCAATCAATATACGTGGGAGATGGGTAGTCTATAAGCACATCCTTAAATGTCCCTAGTCGTGGGAGTATCGAGACTGGGCATCGATACTCCGGAGTAGACTAGTGTATACTTATCAAGACCCCAACGAGGGGCGGTGGCCGGTCTCATAAGCCATTGGTGTCAGTTAGTCACCTAAGATAGTATACAGGTGCTCATTGGGTTATGAGTACACTAGACGGACTCACCGCGAACACGCTAGTTGGTATTATACCTATTGTCAGATAGAAGTTCCCAGCTGACATGAGTACAGGTTAGTCTGTCGACCTGAGATCGTCATTAATCTCGTGTGAGTTCCCAATGTGCTTTGATACTATCCTACCATGGCTCAAAGGAGTCGTGCAAACAGGTTTTAATTAGGTACAGTCCCGAGCCACATGGAAGCAATGAAAGGATCGTCGGGGATTCGTCTCTCCCGGTATTAGAGGTTGTTGTCGCGTTGTGCACGGATGGCCATCACCAGAAATCTGTGGTCATGGAGGACGAGAATTACTGATTTGGATCAGTAGTTTCTTAGTGGGCGATAGGATTCATACTGACATGAAATATCGCGTTATTAGGGGTCTGACTTTATCCACCTCCCTAAACCCGATATGCGATACTCTTAGACGAACAGACCGGACTGTATAGAGATTGTCACGGATAGGCTCAGTAGGGGTTTGGATGAGCTTGCTCGTCGGCCTTCCTTTCACTCTATACCTGGGTATCCGTTACGTACATCTAGTGCCACTGACATGCTTGTGGTCAAACCCACTGCTAGCGTATTAACAAGTCTTTAGAGTCCCACATAGAGGGTTTTCCTGGTTCTGTCGAAATGATGTAGTAGCCGTATTGGAAATGTGCAGGGTTCCGATCGATCGATTGTACTTTGTACCCGGACTTTCGATCAGACAGATGATGATACTAGCCGGCTTGGGTTTGAGCCGAATTATTAAATCTGGTATTGATTTAATAATTTACATATATATTTCGATATGTATATTCTAGTTTTATGTTCTTTGTGTTATTCTATCTCTTTTGGTATTCGTGTTTTGGTACGAATACAGGTATGTATATACAGTAGAATGTAATCTGTATTTATCCGGAAAACATTCTAGAAGGTGGACACCTCATTTTGGATTTACTGATTTGTTAAAAATGAGATAATGAGGTAGAAATTGAAAATGGGCAGTATGGTGAGAACCCTGCTTGCATAATGTTCACAAATGAATTATTAATTCATTTGTGCATACTATTCAAGTATGGCTTGATTTTTAAAATGAAAGAAAATGTTTTATAAAACCAAGCCATGAGATTTTCTCTCTCTTGGAGACATCATTATTTTGAGATGGTCCATTTCTTGAGCTCTCTTCTCATCACCATTAGTGTCACTCCCTATCTCTCTTGAGTTTCCTTCACCTTCATCTTCCACCTCCTCTCAACCCTCTCATGTGTTAAGAATCATGAGAGGAGGTGAGATGAGATAAATAAACAATTAGACCACTACATCCTAGGAATTCTAGACTAACATCCTAGAATCCCCAGTTGCTTCACTTGCTTTCGATGTGGAGCTACAGCGATGACTACATCCCTCGGGTGGATCATCTTCGACGGAGGAAGACCGATGACCAAGCTTGTTCAAGTATGCCTTAAGGAGCTAAGGAAGTTGATGGAAGACCGAAGGACTTGATTCATTCGATATAACACCTCTAACCCTTTAGTTTAGGACTTTGTTTTTTGCTAGTTTAGGTTTATGGTTCGATCTTGAGAGAGTTTTGTTTGCGCAAAAATTTTTAAACGCCGATTCTTGTTCCGCATCCATCGCGGTAGATGGTCAGGGCGCAGGCGAAAATCGAAACCTTTTCTCCAGTGGCTTTGTTCAAATCCATTCGGATCATACTTGCCATTGCTGCCTTCCATGACTATGAGATATGTCAGTTGGACTTAAAAATGGCTTTTCTGAACGGGTGTTTTGAAGAGTGCGTTTATATAGATAGCCGGAAGGTTTCGTAGACAGTGGGAGAAGTGGGAAGGTATGGAAGGTTTTTAAATCCATTTATGGATTAAAGCAGGAATCGCGGTGCTGGAACATCTGTTTTGATAAAACAGTCAAGGGATTTGACTTCATCAAGAACGAGGATGAGCCTTGTATATATAAGAAGATTGTAGGCCGAACTGTCGTATTCCTAGTCTTGTACGTAGACGACATTCTTTTTATTGGAAATGATATTTCTATGCTACAATCGGTCAAATTGTTGTTTTCCTAAAGGTTCTCCATGAAGGACCTGGGTGATGCTTCGTACATTCTGGGGATTAAGATCTATAAAGATAGATCCAAGAGATTACTAGGACTTTCACAGTCCAGGTACATAGAGACCGCACTAAAGAGATTTAGTATGGAAGATTCCATGCATGGTAATATACCCGCATTGCACGGAATCACCATATCCAAAGAGATGTCTCCCAAGACTGATGAGGAGAGGACTCGCATGAGCATTATACCCTACGCTTCGGCGGTAGGATCCGTAATGTATACGATACTACGTACCCGACCAAATGTAGCTTACATGCTTAGCGTGGTGAGTCGGTGTCAGTCTAACCCAGGTGAGAAATGTAGGGTTCCTAGGCACGCTAATGAGGTCTCACAAGGTATCAACCATGCCAATTTCAAATTTTTCTTGTGCCTACAAACCCTAATACGGATCGTTGACTAGAGAATAGGCGAAACAAGCAACTAGTTAACAACATAACTAATAAGTGAACGGAAATACAACCTTTGTAGATCTTGTCCTCTACCTCCATATATCCGTTATGGAGTCCCTCTGCTGTACCTAACGGATCCCGGACTCTCGCGGTGGTTTCATCGAAGAAATGATCGGGCTAGGTCGTCGACTTCGATGCCGAAGATGATCTACGTCGAGGCAACACAAGATCAAGCTCCAACTTCACCAAGTCAAGAAACTTGTGAAGAAAACACCCTATACTACTTGGCAAGTGGTAGAGGATGAAGAAATAGGAAGTGGGTTCACTTTAGAATTGGATTTCTCACTCTTTTTCTCAAGTTGCCATTAATGGTAGCAAGCTTTTCTTCATTGTTGAAGAAGAAGAAGAAGAAGAAAACCATTATAATAAGAATAAAAAGAATTATCTTATCATATAGCAACCATAGTTAGGTGTAGAGAATAAACTAAGGTTAGGTTTAAGGGTTAGGTTAAGGCTAAGAGACAAAATGGTCAAAGCTTCAAAGCTTCATGAAGTTTCATGAAAGAAACAAAAACTAGCCACCATTTTATTCTTGCCTTAAAAGGAATTAATAAAAATAAATATATAATTAAATCCAAACCATAACCATTAAGATAACCATGGTTTAATCATACACACTCAAGTTTACATGTATCATCAAACATGATACAAACTAGTGCACAAAACTATATCATATATACAATGTGCACATCAAGTGAGAAAATCTATCTTAAGTGAACCAATACTAGTTAATGTAAAGTAATATATCAAATATATAATTATACATTAAATCACTAAATCAACACTTGAGTTAACGATCCGGTCATATCGTATATGACCGACTAATATCCAATGTATCGACTTATCTAATCAATCCTCGATTCGATAACTAGGTTATATCGCATACAACCATTCGATACATTCATCAAGAGAATAGAATACGGTATCACATACACGCATTATTCTCGGTCCCGCACATATCTCATATGCGCTCCTATTTCGTTTCGCTTGAGCCAGGAAACCTCTGTGTAGGACTCTAAAGACTCGTCAATACGCCGGCAGCAGGTAATGATCATATCAAACACCTACAAGCCGCAAGCGGTCTGCTAAACGTAACGGCCACCCGGGTATTGAGCGATCAGAAGATCGACGAGCAAGCCCGATCACACTCCTGTGAATCCAACCAGTAACACTTACCGCACAGTCCAATCTGATCGTCTGATATGTCGCATATCTCGCCTAGGGGTGGTAAACGTCAGACCCCAATAGCTTGATAAGTCGTGTCGATATGAGGTCTATAACAGTTCGAGAAACTACTGGTAACACTTACCAGTAAATCTCAGCAACCTTGGCCAGGGATTTCCGGTTATAACCAATCGAACACAGCGCAACATCAACTCCCTGTACCGGGAGAGACGAATCCCCTCCTATCGCTCATTGCCTCCATGTGATTCGGGATTGTACCCAAAAACCACCGTTTTGCACGCCCTCTTGGACGTGGTAAGGTGGAAATCGAAGCACAGTGGGAATCACACAAGACTCTATGACGATCTCGGGTCAACAGACTACTCTGTACCAGTGTCACCAGAGAACTGCCATCTGACGTAAGGTATAATACCATCTGGGAGTTCTCGGCGAGTCCGTCCAGTGTACCCAGTCTCCACTGAGCACCCGTATATCATCTCTGATCTCTGATGTCAAACACCAATGGATATGGGATCATCCATCGCCCATTTGTATGGGTCGAGAAGGTATACGCTAGTCTACTCTGGTATATCGATGCCCCGTCTCGATACACCCATGACTAGGGATCTTGAAGGATGTACTTATGGACTACCATGTCCCCACTAGTATGATCCGCATCATAGTCCAGTTATTCAAGTACACATCCTAAGGGCTTTACCAACATGTAACAGAGAGACAATCAGTGTACACGTTAAGGTAAAGAGCAACCAGATAGCATACTATCATGTCGAGCAAGAAAGTCCTCCCTATATATGTCCAAGCATCCACTACAATATACATCCTATGTAAAGTAATGGCCTCTAGGTCATACATATAACTAACAATCTCCCACTTGCACTAGGGCCATCTGATAGCAGTGGTTGTAGTATCTCATACTCAACAATCCCATAAAAAGTCTCCCTCTGGGAAAAGGCCTTTGTGAGTGGATCCGCCGTGTTGTCCTCTGAGTCTTCTCGCCTTACCTCGATCACCTTGGAGATCAGCCATTTCCATGATCAGGTGATACTGCCTTAGAATATATCTGGATCACTGATGGGACGGGCGTTCCTAGGCATAAGCCACAACTCCATTTTCACACAATGGGAGGAACTAAGTTCATCTCATGAACCAATATACATCCAGGCTGCCTCTTTGGTAGTATTTTAAGTAGCGATGTATCTAGCCTTTATCGTCTAGTAAGCCACGATATTTAGCTTGGAACTCTTCCAACATACCGTCCCTCCACTGAGGGTAAAAACAATGCCCGTGACTGACATTCAGTCGTCCTTATCACCGTGGAACACTTCCAGTGATTCTCCCCAGGATCAATTGATACCATCTCATTTCAACTAGTGAGAATCCTAACATCCATTTAGATCTATCTCATAGATCCAAAACCCAAGATTTAGTAGGTATCACTTTGATCCTATGTGGAGAATCATTGTGATAAGTGGAGATTGACCGAGCGTAGCATAGGAAACTCCTTCCCCATCAAGAGTATGTTATCCTTGTACTCTACGAGTATCACCACCATACTCCCTACTACCTTTTTGTATATACAAGGTTCATCTACCATTTTGATGAAGTCAAACTCTTTGACTACTCCATCAAAACAGACATTCCAACTCCGCGATGCCTGCTTTATCCTATAAAGCATCTTGCACACGTTTCCACTGCTCCCACTGTCTATGAAGCCTTCTGGCTGTGTACTTATAGACTCTCTTTTCTAAAACATCATTTTAGAAAAGCAGTCATGACACTCAACCACCAGATATCGTAGTCATGGTATGTAGCCGTGGCAAGTAGGATCTGGATGGACTTAAGCATAGCTACTTAGAAAAGGTTTCAACAAAATCCATACCTGCTCAATGATGCAAACCTTTAACAAGTCTAGCTTTGAAAGTATCAACTTTTACAACTACACCAAGTAATCTTCTCAAGATATACTTGCTCATGATGGGGATTTAACCCTTCAGATATAGCAACCAAAGTCCATACTTTGTTGGTGTATAAGGATTCCATCTCAGATCGCTAAGCATCCAGCCATTCTTACAGAGTCCCACTCCTGATGGCCGGCTCGAAACTAGTTGGGTCATCATCTCATGATGCAATTCTCGCTCCCACTGTCATTGAGAAACCAAAGTATCTCTCAAGTGGGTGAGGAACCCTACTAGATCGGCGGAGAGGCTGAAGTCCGTCGGGGACTATTGAATCCTTTGGTTCTGTCAAATTATCAGCTGCAGTTTTGTATAGCTGGATCTTTTCCAGTTCTACAGAACTGACCTTGCCTCGATGTTGTCCGGATTTTGCTTTTAGACATAGGCCGGACAACCCCAAATCTTAACAAACTTAAGATATGGGCTCTTCCCTTTCCATATCACATATGAAGTGGTAGGCAACTGATTTGATCGGAACCCTATTCAATAGGTATGCAACTTCTCAAGTGCATAACTCCCAAAAGAAAATAGGAAACTCAGTAGTACTCATCATAGAGCACACCATATTATATAGGGTGCTATTGCTCTGTCCCGATATACCATCGTGCTATGGTGTATACGGAGGAGTAATGCTGAGAGAGAATCTCATTCTCCTTTAGAAAAGTCCACGAATTCCGTGCTCAAGTATTCTCCTCCTTGATCTCATCAAAGGACATAATACTTATACCCATATTGGTTCTCTACTTCTAACTTATATTCTGTGAATACCTCAAAAGGTTCTGACTTATGTTTCAACAGGAACTTATGTCTGAATCTTGAGAGATCATCAGAGAATGTAATGAAGTACAAAGAACTGGTCTTGGCATGTGTAGACATGGGACCTTTATACATCAACATGTATCATCCCAAGAGTTCACTAACTCTTTCTTTGTTTCCAATAAACAGAGCTGGTGTCATTATATCTTAGTCACATGACTGGCAAGTTTCACAAGATGTAAATTCAAACTGATTTAAATATGCATCTACATGTAAGTTCAGCTAGTCGGGTCGCATTGATATGACCTAGTCTACAATGCCTCAAGAAGGATTCGTTCATTTCTGAACTCTTCCTCTTGTGTGTGTTCTGCATACTTAAAACTGTAGTTTGATTTAGAACATCAATGCTTTTAGATAACGTGCCTGAACCGATCAACTTTTGATACAGGAAATGTTCAAAACATTATCCAACAATACAAAATTTTATCGTTTCTTTACTAATAAAGAGACAGATATGATTTTGTATATCAGGTTCGGTATCTAATAGCATTTGTTCAGAATCAATGTACTCAGGTAATACAGGGTGACAGTGACCAACAGACCTGGCTGCAACACTTGCACCTTTTTCTGCCTCATGAAACTTATCACCCATTCTCAGTTCTCTACCTTTCTGTAGCCCTATGTAATAGATTACATATCTGGGATCCTGATTCGGTATCAAATACCCAGGACGTAGAGGATACTGAGAAACAGTTCTATGTAATGAACACACCCGAAGAAGATGCATCGGCATGCATTTTCTTCGTTTGGGTGGCATGGGAATCCTGGTATTCCTCTATTTCCTGCTCTGTCTTATAACAATTATAACTTGGAGCGGGACCAATGTTCCCCAGCTCAGTATAACAAGCGGGTTCGGTCAACATTCCGTATTATTATCTTGATTAAGGCGTGATATGGTCGCTACCTGGAAAGAGAAAGAAGAAAATACTCAGCGTTCGCTCTTGCTAGAATAGATTGGTTATTATTTTATCTAATCAGGATGGCTCCACTGTTTTTATTAAATCTTCCTTCAAACCCTAAAAGGAAAGACTAGCCGGGATTAATTACACGCTACAAGTTCTCCAATCTTTCAGCCAGGCCAGTGTTGGTACTTTGAGGGAGGTCCCCCGTGCTTTCGCACGAACCTAATTAATGTAAACCTCGTTTTCCCAGAGGCGTAACCTCGTTAACACCTTTCTAGACACCTACTTGATCGGCTAATTGTAATATGTAAAACTCTCCCAGGAGTAACTCTTACTCGCAGTGGGTATCGGGATCCAACTATCTCATAGAAGGTATGCAATCTCATTGCAAATTTCAAGACTTGAAATTCCCGATAATTTTGCCCCTAGCGTCCTATGACCTTGACGTAGGCCAACAAACCATAGTGCGTTAGTCAAGTTCACCCCATCATTTCCTGATTGAATTAAACCCACCCGTACGACCCTTGACGCAGGCCAACAAAGTCGCACGACTACCCTAATCTAATCTGCATCATATGCATAAGCAGATAAATACTAGTTAGCTACCGCATACTACGCCTTGACGCAGGCCAACAAACGTAGCATGAATACTAACTACCATTTATCTGAAATGACGGAAGGCTACGACAGGTTTTTCTGAAAACCTATTGCGTAATAAACTTGATATCGTTGTAGAATCAAATGATTTTAAAATGGAGTGCTTTTGAGGCTTTTCTAGTTTTGCTAAAGGGGTCACTCCCAGTGAAGGGATCGTCGGCCCTTTCCTCGTCGAATGAGGTGCAGGATATATCATATATACCTCTGTGCAAAGCAAAAACTATAGAAGCAATCAAAAGACAAACCGAGGGGTGTAGCATCTGCCAGTTATTGCTAAAGGAGTCATTCCCGGTGAAGGGATCTCGTTCCTTTCCTTATCGAATAAGGTGCAGGATGTTCTACAAGGAACACCGCGATGCAAAGCAAGAACTGTAGCTACCTGTTTTATTTTTGAAATTCGATTCTACAACATCTTTAGGTTTCTTTTACTTTCATTAATCACATTAATGAAGTCCCATCATTTAAGTACCTAACCATCACAGATAAATACGACGTACACTTATGCCATTCGTGTTCGCCTCGATGTCCCCTCGTGCACCGTTAGGTTAGGTAACTAACGGCAGAGCAGGGCAGGGCTAGCGCGGGTGTAAAACATAAGTAACGTCTATATAATATATCATATATACTATATACTGTATCTATCACAGAACATCAAATGATCACATCACAGATATCGCAGCAGAAGAAACATATGAAACACTGGATATACTAGGACGTCCGTGTTTTCAATACGAGCCAGTATAAAACACGGATTCCACGGTCGCGATGAATAGCCAAACCTACACCCCTAGACCCCTACGAGAGCGGCAACCAATCCTACCAATTCTAGAGTTAGGAGACCTGGACTCGACTCCTCAAGTTGGTCTCCCACTGGACTCCAGAACCCGGTTACTTGTGCCCTCCTCCTTGGGTCTATCCTAGTGCGGAAAAGTAAATAATATACAAAAGGTGACATCTTCCGCAACTTGGAAGTGCCCCAATAAAAGAATATTACATACAAGTTTTTACATGAATGAAAATGAAAAACACTCATCTCACATAAAAAAAACCCCGGCTATTCAAACACGACGATCCAATATAACATATCCAGCAACACATAACATCACATGTCATCAACGTAAGTAAATAAACCTATCCCAATTGTCGTTGACATATAGCAACGAAATTGGCGATATCACATATTACACTTACGGTCACAAGAAAAGAAAGTGTAAAACTACAACAGTTGGAATCCGCAACCTCTTTAGACATCACATGCCTAATCAAATGAAATACTTAGACATCGCATGCCTAACAATTATAAACCCCGCATTTTAGTCTCATTATCGAAAACGCTTTTCAATATGAAGTCGGGCAATTCAACAAGATTCCCGGCATCCTGATCGAATGCTCGTCGCAAACTTTAGTAGGCGGCTGCACCCCCGACGCCGTCGACGAAGTGCACCAAGGCGGAACACCGCTTCCGCGAGCACCCGAACGGATGCTTTCGGTGACGGGGTTCTTCTACAGTCACTTGGTTGGGGCTATGGGGTGAGGCTGTCTATTAAGTTTATCCGGCGAGTATCCGCGTACGCTACGTGACTGCGACGGACTTTTGATCACATCAAAATTCCATGGCAACCAATCAAGTAAGACTAAACTGCTATGTTTATAACATTCATATTAGTTATCTCATAACTACTTGTGAATTCCAATTATTGTATCACATTCCGGATAAGATAGAAAATGTTAAACTTTCCGATCGAACATTCAAACACCCAAGTTTTCCAGAAACAAATCAACACATGAAATAGGTTTAAAAAACATCCAGTTCATGCCTCAGTACCAACGGTCCATCCGTAGAAGGGTCAAGCCAACGCCTCACATGTGGCACGCCGTACTGCCCCAAACCCGAAGGTTCAAAGGGCAGTTCAAGAAGGTCACATAATCGAGTTAAGGTTTTTTGTCTTCTAGAGGGTCCATCGCGTTACTTGCACTACTTAGAACGTTATTAAACCACGGAAAGATCCAACACTTGGAAATTTCCCGACAGGGGAAAAAGTGGGTATTTATATCCGGTCGAACTTTTTAACATATTCAAAAATTATCCGGAAAACACATAGACAAAATTAGACAATCCGATCGAATAATCGAATCCCCGAAACAACCCCAGAAAAACTCAACTGTGGAGTAAAATATAAAAATTCCTAGAAGACTCAGCACTTCCAGACAAGAATTACTGTGCAAGCCACGTGGCCTAATTCACCAATATGGCCGCGGAACCGCCGTGAAAACCAGGGTGGGGCCGTGGTTCCGCGGCGCTTTGGTCGAGTTAGCGTCACGTGCTTCACAGTAACTCCTACAATTCCCTGCTGAATTTTTTGGCAATTTTTAATTCACAAAAATCCAAATTTTCAGAAAATTTCCAGAAAGTGGTTTGATTTAGGGTTTCGGGGTTCGTTCGGATTTCTAACGTCGTCTACACTTCGCCTAAGGCTCTAACTAGGCTCTGATACCACTGTAGGGTTCCTAGGCACGCTAATGTGGTCTCACAAGGTATCAACCATGCCAATTTCAAATTTTTCATGTGCCTACAAACCCTAATACGGATCGTTGACTAGAGAATAGGCGAAACAAGCAACTAGTTAACAACTTAACTAATAAGTGAACGGAAATACAACCTTTGTAGATTTAGTCCTCCACCTCCATAGCTCCGTGAAGAAGTCTCTCCGCTGTACCCATCGGATCTCGGACTCTCGCGGTGGTTTCATCGAAGAAATGATCGGGCTAGGTCGTCGACTTCGATGCCGAAGATGATCTACGTCGAGGCAACACAAGATCAAGCTCCAACTTCACCAAGTCAAGAAACTTGTGAAGAAAACACCCTATACTACTTGGCAAGTGGTAGAGGATGAAGAAATAGGAAGTGGGTTCACTTTAGAATTGGATTTCTCACTCTTTTTCTCAAGTTGCCATTAATGGTAGCAAGCTTTTCTTCATTGTTGAAGAAGAAGAAGAAGAAGAAAAACATTATGAAAAGAATAAAAAGAATTATCTTATCATATAGCAACCATAGTTAGGTGTAGAGAATAAACTAAGGTTAGGTTTAATGGTTAGGTTAAGGCTAAGAGACAAAATGGTCAAAGCTTCAAAGCTTCATGAAGTTTCATGAAAGAAACAAAAACTAGCCACCATTTTATTCTTGCCTTAAAATGAATTAATAAAAATAAATATATAAGTAAATCCAAACCCTAACCATTAAGATAACCATGGTTTAATCATACACACTCAAGTTTACATGTATCATAAAACATGATACAAACTAGTGCACAAAACTATATCATATATACAATGTGCACATCAAGTGAGAAAATCTATCTTAAGTGAACCAATACTAGTTAATGTAAAGTAATATATCAAATATATAATTATACATTAAATCATTAAATCAACACTTGATTTAACGATCCGGTCATATAGTATATGACCGACTAATATCCAATGTATCGACTTATCGAATCAATCCTCGATTCGATAACTAGGTTATATCGCATACAACCATTCGATACATTCATCACGAGAATATAATACGGTATCACATAGACGCATTATTCTCGGTCCCGCACATATCTCATATGCGCTCCTATTTCGTTTCGCTTGAGCCAGGAAACGTTTGTGTAGGACTCTAAAGACTCGTCAATACACCTGCAGCAAGTGATGATCATATCAAACACCCACAAGCCGCAAGCGGTCTGCTAAACGTAACGGCCACCCGGGTATTGAGCGATCAGAAGATCGACAAGCAAGCCCGATCACACTCCTATGAATCCAACCAGTAACACTTACCGCACAGTCCGGTCTGATCGTCTGATATGTCGCATATCTCGCCTAGGGGTGGTAAACGTCAGACCCCAATAGCTCGATAAGTCGTGTCGATATGAGGTCTATAACAGTTCGAGAAACTACTGGTAACACTTACCAGTAAATCTCAGCAACCCTGGCCAGGGATTTCCGGTTATAGCCAATCGAACACAGCGCAACATCAACTTCCTATACCGGGAGAGACGAATCCCCTCCTATCGCTCATTGCCTCCTTGTGATTCGGGGTTGTACCCAAAAACCACCGTTTCGCACGCCCTCTTGGACGTGGTAAGGTGGAAATCAAAGCACAGTAGGAATCACACAAGACTCTATGACGATCTCGGATCAACAGACTACTCTGTACCAGTGTCACCAGAGAACTGCCATCTGACGGAAGGTACAATACAATCTGGGAGTTCTCGGCTAGTCCGTCCAGTGTACCCAGTCTCCACTGAGCACCCGTATATCATCTCTGATGTCAAACACCAATGGATATGGGATCATCCATCGCCCATCTGTATGGGTCGAGAAGGTATACGCTAGTCTACTCTGGTATATCGATGCCCCGTCTCGATACACCCACGACTAGGGACCTTGAAGGATGTACTTATGGACTACCATGTCCCCACTAGTATGATCCGCATCATAGTCCAGGTAGTCAAGTACACATCCTAAGGGCTTTACCAACATGTAACAGAGAGACAATGAGTGTACACGTTAAGGTAAAGAGCAACCAGATAGTATACTATCATGTCGAGCAAGAAAGTCCTCCCTATATATGTCCAAGCATCCACTACAATATACATCCTATGTACAGTAATGGCCTCTAGGGCATACATATAACTAACAAGAACCACTAGACTGCTGTTAAGAACATTCTTAATTATCTGAGGAGGACTAAAGAATTGTTCCTGGTATTCGGTAATGGGGACCTCTAATTTGAGTCTTTTACCAATTCAAGATTCCAGAGTGATAGGGATGACATCAAGTCTTTCTTAGGTTTTGTGTTTACCCTCAATGGAGGGGCGGTCTGTTGGAAGAGTTCCAAATAGGACACCGTCGTAGACTCTACGATAGAGGTTGAATACATTGCTGCTAACGATGCCGCAAAAGAATCCGTCTGGATTAAGAAGTTCATTAGTGAACTTCAGGTGGTTCCATCCATTTTTAACCCAATACATGTGTATTGCGACAATAATAGAGTTATGGCTTTAGCAAGGGAACCACGGTCCCATCAGAAATCCAGGCACATCTTGAGGCGGTATCACCTGATCAGGAAGATCATTGATCGCCGGGAGATCGAGTTGCGGAGAGTGGACACAAAAGACAACACTGCGGATCCATTCACCAAGGCCCTTCCTCAAAGCACAGTTCGAGAGACTTTTTGAGATGTTGGGTATGCGGTACGCCAACAGCTAGCTTTAGAGCAGAAGTTGGGTATTCGGTACGCTAATATATATAGCCTTAGTGCAAGTGGGAGATTGTTGGATATGCATGCCTTAGAGGCCATTATTTTATATGTATACATGTGGATGCTTGGACATATATATATACAGGACAGTCTTGCTCGATATGATCGTATGTTATATGGTTTGTCTTTATCTTAATATATGCGTATGTTTTACTTGCTATTACATATCATTTATACATGTTGATAAAGCCTGTAGGATCATTGCTAGACTACCTGCGTTGTCATGGAGATCATACTTGTGGGAGTTGGGTAATCGGTACACACATCCTTAAATTGTCCCTAGTCGTGTGAGTATCGAGACTGGGCATCGATATTCCGGAGTAGACTAGTGTATACATTTCTAGACCCCAAGGAGGGACGATGGTACGGTCGTGCAACCATTGCTCTTTTGCACCTAAGATCGTATATAGGTGCTCACTTGGGTTGAGTACACTGGACGGACTCGCCGATAACTTCCAGATGGTACTATACCTATCGTCAGGTGGAAGTTCTCAGGTGATATGAGTACAGGTTAGTATTTAGACCTGAGATCGTCATTTGTCTCGTGTGAGTTCCCATTGTGCTTTGATCCCTACCCTACCATGGCTATACTGAGTCGTGCAAACAGGTTTAGGTTGGGTACAGTCCTGAGCCACATGGAGGCAGTGAGCGATTTTCGGGGATTCGTCTCTCCCGGTATTGGGAGTCGATATTGCACTATGTTCGATTTGTCAGGACCATAAGACCTTGGCCAAGGGAGTTAGGATTTACTGATAGGATGATCAGTAGTTTCCCGGATTGATCTTGAGCCGCATCAGCATGAATTATCAGGTTATTAGGGTCTGACATTTACCACCCCCCAGACCCGGTATGCGATACTCTCAGAAGAAGAGACTGGACTATATGGAGATTGTCATGGATAGGCTCAGTAGGGATCCGAATGAGTTTGCTCGTCGGCCTTCCTTTTCTACAGGTACCCGGGTAGACGTTATGTATAGCTAGTGCCACTGACGTGCTTGTGGTTATGGATTTATCCAGTAACTCACTGCCGGCGTACTGTCGAGTCTTTAGAGTCCAACATAGAAGGTTTCTCTGGTTTAGGCGAAATGATGTAGTAGCCGTATTTGATACGTGCAGGGTTCCGATCGATTGATGTACTTTGTACCCAGACGTTCGATCAGACAGTTTGTAATACTATCCGGCTTGGGTTTAAGCCGGATTATTAAATCTCGTATTGATTTGATAATTTACATATATGTATTTCGATATGTATATTCTAATATTACGTTCTTCGTGTTATTCTATCTCTTTGGGCATTCATGTTTTTATCCGAATGCAGGTATGTATATACTATAAACTGTAATCCGTATTTTAATACAGATAACATTCTAGATGGTGGACACCTCATTAGCTTTTTCTATTTATTTGATAAATGGAAATGAGGTGTAAAGTGATGGTGAGGGTGGCGTGGTGAGAGCCATGGCTTCAATGGTTGGCAAATGAATTATTAATTCATTTGTGGCAACTATTGAAGCATGGTTGCCATTTTATATTAATGGATATTGTTTTACAAAACCATTCTCATCTATTTTCTCTCACATGCTTGCTCATTATTTTTCATCTCACCATTTTTGCATCACCTCCTTCTCCTCCTCTTGAGTTCCTATACCTTCATCATCTTCCTCCTCTCTACACTCTCATGTGTTGAGAAACAAGAGAGAAGCCAAGATAGAGATAGTAGAACACCTAGAACCCCATACTACATCCTAGACTTCTTGGATTAGGAACCCATGTTCTCTAGTTGCTCCACTTGACATTTAGTGTGGAGCTAGCGCCATGGATCATATCTCTCAGGTGGATCGTCTACGACAAAGGAGGACCGGAGAGCAAGATCAATCACAGAGAACCGAAGGAGCCATCAAAGAAGGTCAAGCGCGATCATGGTGACCACTCGGAGCAAACGATGAGGAAAGATGACCGAAGGACTTGGATCGTTTGGTGAGGCTTCTTTCATAGTAGTTAGCTCTCTTTGTTTAGCAAGATAGGTTTATGGTTAGATCCGGTTGAATGGGTTATTATAGCGCCTTTTTTACTTTAGTTAGAAAATTTTTGTTCCGCAAATCACCAAAGATGATGGCTAGGGCTTTAGGGTAACCCAACAAGGTATCAACATGGTATCAGAGCCACCCCATAAAACCTATTCTAGATAGTTTTGACATGTTTAGAATATCGATCGACCGAAGTTTTCTAAATCCACAAATCCATATCAAGGTTTCTGTCGAATTTTTTAAATGGTCAAAAAATCATTTTCAGTGTATCAAAAATTCGTGCAGGGTAATTTAGAAACACAGAAGAAATTTGGGCACAAGAACCTTTAATTCTGCCGCGAAATGTGTTCATTGGCTGCGGTTCCGCTGTGGGAATTAGGCCACTGTGCTAAAAAATTCTTCTGGTTTTCTATAGTATGGAATTATGGTTTCTGGAATTTATATTTTTAGCCCAGATTTGTCTTAGTACTGGATTAGCATTTGGGGCCAATTTGGAAATGTTTAGTCAATCGAAATTTTAAAATACGTGTGATTATCAGTACTTAGATTAGCATCTACGACTGTGAATGTCACTTGATCCGTACAACCCTTCTAACTGCTATATGTTCTTTTAGATGAGTTTGCGAACGTTACATTCACGTTGATGTTCTGTAATAGTGCTGATATTGGGGTTGGATTGCCGTGGTGGATAGCCGGTGGTGCAATGGTTTAGTGCAATTTATATTCATTTATACATTTGTTATTGTGGGGCGAGTGTCCGACATGTGGATAGCCGTTTCTGCAAAATTGTGAAAGGCAATATCGATGGGCTAAAAAGTCATGATCATTATATTATTATGGAACACCTTCTCCTATTAGCCCTCACGACTTATCTTCCCGAATCGGTAGGTCTAGTAATCATTGACCTTTGTTGCTTTTTTAGAGAATTGTGCGCTAAAACCTTAGATGTTGTGGCGCTTGAGAATCTAGAAAAATCTATTTCATTGATACTTTGCAAGCTTGAGCGTATTTTCCCACTGTCGTTCTTCGATATCATAATACACCTGATGGTTTATTTTGCAACCGAGGCTAAATTTTCTAGACCGGTACAATATCGATGGATGTATCCCGTCGAAAGGTACGTGGAATTTTTTGTTTCATGCATTTTTAAAAATTATTGTTGTCCTATATGCCCGTATTTATTTATTTAACATATTTTTCTTTAGGTATCTCTACACTCTAAAAAGGTATATACGCAATAGAAATCGACCAAAGAGTTCTATCATGCAAGGTTATCTTCTAGATGAAGTAACCACATTTTGTTCCCGTTATCTGGACGAAAACATTGAAACGAAGCTTAAATGGCCTCGGAGAATTTAGGACGGGCCATATGGTAATGCAAATTATAAGAGAGTAGCACTATGTTTATCAAGAAGGTATATTGGTTTATCCTCCTCAATAGCGTATGTTTTGAAGAAATTAGAGAGTAAGTTTTTTTGGATTAATTGTTATATTTGTGTTTGTGTGTATGAAATGATATAATATTAATGTCATAATTTACTGTTGAGAAAAGAATTCATATTGATGAGGTATGTGAGGGGCATCCTGATTTGAATGATGAACGATTGGAAAAATATCATCAGGATGATTTTTGCGATTGGATTGCAGATCATATAAGTTATTCAAATAACATGTTATGGCTACCGGTCTTAATCTAAATTTATATCGTTATGTATTTGCCGTAAAATTTATTTTGTCAGATCCATAATCCGAACTTGTTTTCATCATTAGAAAGAGATTCAAGATATTTAGCTCAGTTTCTTAGCATGGAGGTTGCATATTATAAAGGATTCGGTATCCTTGGATACAAATTTGAAATTAAGGACATAGAAATATCTCGACCCACTCAGAATAAGGGGATTGCGACGGTAAGATCGGATGTTATGATTTATTATGGATACTTAAATTGCATACTTGGCATCTAATATCCCGGACGATCAGAACCGTTTTATATATTTCAGTGTATTTGGTATGATACACGAACCGATACGGATAAGTGGAGAAACAATATCTGGACTAGGAAAGATGAATATAGATTGACTAGTGTGAACACATTTCGATTTTACGGTCAGGACGATCCATTTATCTTTCCGAACTAAGCGTTCCAAGTATATTACTCACAGTGCTTGATGCATCCGGGATGGAGTGTCGTACGCCGTTGGAAACCCAGGGATGTTTACGATGTCCCAGAAATTCGAGGATCGTATGGAGGATAGTGATGAGGATGAAGAAGAGAGAAGACTTAGATTGCTCTGATTGTCTGTTTCAAAAGACGGGTTGTCTTTGGATGATCGTGAAATTACGTGGGTTAGAAATGATATTGATCATGAAATCCAAGTATGTATGTCTAATGCATCTACGAAACGAAAAAAGTTATCAATAATGTTATTTTATTACTTCACATTTCTACGACCTATACATATACTGCATACAAATGTAATGATTGTACTCTTATCTAGGTCTGATGATGACACCCGGAGCAGTGAGGGGCGGCAGGAGCACCTGCTGCGACAGAGGCAGAGACAGAGACAGAGCGGTTCTGCCGGCCGGGGAGCTGCGTAAGGAGCTTCAATGGGCTGGTCTTGCACCCCGATCGGTATCCTTTTCGGATGACTCCTTCCATGTAGACTTTACCACACCTCCAGGTATATTGCACGCATATTCATTTTGAATATAATATTATAGATATACACGCATATTTATTTTTAAATTACTTATATAGTCAATATTTAATTGTCTAGCTGTAGGTGGTGTTGTTAATCATGAAAAACTGCATTTCAATACCGCTCATTCATTATCAATTTTGTGATATATTGGTACTATTAACCCGTGTATGCTCAATAAATACAGATTACCGGTATTCATGACAAAACACTGGAAGCACACTCAAATACACGGATACGACATTTGTGAGCCGACATTGCAACCGGAACAGAAAACCGATCAGTATTCAAAAAGTTTCTTTTTGCGACAAATAAGTGTACACATTTTATACAAAATGGTCAAACACAAGCTCTTTTGATAGATGAACCTTGGTGGGGCTGCCTAGCAAAAATTGTTGGGTTCCTTAGCACGACTACTAGGTTTCAGAAGGCATCAAGCATGTAATTTTATAAAAATCTAGTGTGCTAACAAACCCGAACCAAGGATCTAACTAAAGAATTAGGGTTTAACTAAGAAAGTAAACAACTTAACTCTAAGTGAACAAAGAATACAACCTTTGCAGACTGGTCCTTTACTTCTAAAACTCCTTGTAGTATTCTCTTTGCTCCAAGTAGTGGTGTCCCCGACTCTCCTTTGGCTTCAATATGTGAAAGGAATGAGCTTGCTCAAGGATCTTCGAGGCCTAAGATGATCTACGTCGAAGAATCTCTAACTTAAACCAGCTCTTCACTAATTGATGACCTAGTGAAGAAACAACCTATACTAAATGGCTAGTTTGGTATAGATTGGTGAAGTAGGAATTTTGCTCACTTTAGAATAATTTTTCTCTCTTTCTTTTCTTTACTCACTCAAAACTAGAGAGCAAGGAAAGTGATGAAGAAAATGATCTCAAGTGATCAAGTATGAACCATGGGTGATAAAATATCTCATATAACTCATATAAAGACTTGACCATGACTAAAAATTAGAGTTGGGTTAATAAATATTTAGAGTAAAACAAAATTAGTGGACTAAGTCATGGTTTCCACAAGCTTCTACAAGCATCTTCAACCATGATAATTTCCACTTAATTTTGTTTTTCCCTTAATAATTAAATCCCCACATTATCTTAAGTTTGGTATAAGTCTCATAAACCCAAGTCCAATGTATCATCTAGCATAACACATAAACAAATACATTAATATATATCACATATATATTTGTATGTATTTTGATAAAACGTTTTCTTAAGTGAGCTAATATTAGTTAATATATATTAATATATCAAATATGTAATTATATATTAAATTATTAAATCAACACTTGATTTAATAACCCGGCTGTATCGCATACAACCGACTAATATCATTTATATGCATATCACATATACATATAACATATTATTGAATCAACACTTGATTCAACAATCCGGTTATATCATATATAACCTGTATCACGAGATTGGAATACGGTATCACATACACGTATTAATCTCGGTCTCGCACATATTACAAATATGCCCTACTTCATTTTGTATGAGCTAGGAAACCTCTTTGTAGGACTTTAATAACTCGTCAATACGCCGGCAGTAGGTGATGATCATATCAGTCACCCACAAGCCATCAGCGGTACTAGATGGACATAACGGCTACCCGGTTATTGAGCGATCAGAAGATCAATAAGCAAGCTTCTCCATACTCCTGTGAATCCAACAGCAACATTACCGTACAGTCCGGTCTCTTTTTCTGATATGTCGCATATCGAGTCGAGGTAAAGGTCAGACCCCAGTAACTTGATAAGTCATGCCGATACGAGACTCATAACGGGTTGAGAAACTACTGATAACACTTACCAGTAAATCTCTTCATCAGCCCTGGCCAGGGACTTCCTATTATGGCCAATCGAGCACAGCGCAATATCAACCCCCAATACCGGGAGAGATGAATCCCCTACTATCGCTCATTGCCTCCATGTGACTCGGGACTGTACCCAAAAACCACTAATTTGCACGCTCTCTTGAACATGGTAGGGTAGAAATCAAAGAACTGTGGGAATCACACAAGAATCTATGACGATATCGGGTCCAGACTAACCTGTACCAGTGTCACCAGAGAACTGCTATCTGACTATAGATATAATACCATCTAGGAGTTCTCGGCGAGTCCTGTTCAGTGTACCCAATCTCTACTGAGCACCCGTATACCATCTTTGATGTCAAACACCAATGGATATGGGATCATCCATCGCCCATCAAATGGGTCAAGAAGCGTATACGCAAGTCTACTCTGGAATATCGATGCCCCGTCTCGATACACCTTCGACTAGGAACAATTAAAGGATGAACTTGTGGACTACCTTGCTCTACTAGTATGATCTGCATCATAATCCTGGTAGTCAAGTATACATCCTAAGGGCTTTACCAACATGTGAGAGCAAGATAGCATCACAATACTAGTCTACATGTTAAGATAAAGAACAAGCAGATAGCATACCAGCATGTCGAGCAACAAAGTCCTCTCTATATATATCTAAGCATCCATTATAATATACAATCATGTACAACAATGTCCTCTTGGACATACATACAACTAACAATCTTCCACTTGCACTAAGGCCTGTTGTTGTAGTATCTCATACCCAACATCCCGAAGAGTCTTTCAAATTGTATATGGGGAATGGCCTTCGTGAGTGGATCCGCCATGTTATTCTTCGTGTCAACACTCCTGACCTCGATCTCCCTGCGATCAACTATCTCCCGGATCAGGTGATATCGCCTCAAAATATACCAGGATCGCTGATGGGACCTGGGTTCCTTGGCCAAAACCACAGCTCCATTGTTATCATAATACAAAGGTATTGGATGCTTGATGGATGGAACCACTCCAAGTTCAGTTATGAACTTCTTCATCCAGACAGCTTCTTTGGCGGCATCGTTTGCAGCGATGTATTCAGCCTCCATCGTCGAGTCTGCCATGGTATCTTGCTTGGAACACTTCCAACATACCGCTCCTCCATTGACGGTGAAGACAAAACCCGAGACCGACCTAGAGTCGTCCTTATCAGTCTGGAAGCTCAAATCGGTAAAGGACTCTATTTGGAGTTCACCGTTACCATACACCAAGAACATATCTTTAGTCCTTCTCAAGTCCTTATGAATGTTCTTCACAGCTATCCAGTGGTTATCCCCAGGATCCGATTGATACCTGCTTACAACACTAAGTGCGTATGCTACATCCGGTCGGGTACATAACATTGCATACATGATAGACCCGACTGCCGAAGCATAAGGTATCCCTTGCATGTCAGCCCTCTCCAAATCATTCTTGGGGGACATCTCTTTGGAGAGAGTGATTCCTGAAATCGTGGGTAAATTCCCATGCTTGGAATCTTTTATACTAAACCTCTTTAGTATGGTGTCAATGTACCTGGATTAGGACAATCCCAACATCCGTTTAGATCTATCTCCACAGATCTTAATCCTCAGGATGTTGGAGGTATCACCCAAATTCTTCATGGAGAATCTTTGTGATAAGAAGAGCTTGACTGAGTGCAACATAGGAACATCATTTCCTATCAAGAGTATGTCATCCACGTACAAAACGAGGAAGACTACCTTACTCTCTGCAACCTTCTTGTACACACAACATTCATCTACGTTTTTTATGAAGTCAAACTCTTTGACTGCCACATCAAAACCGATGTTCCAACTCCGCGATGCCTGCTTTAACCCGTAGATTGATTTAAGCAGCTTGCACACCTTTCCGCTACTCCCACTATCCACGAAGCCCTCTGGCTGAGTCGTGTACACGCTCTCTTCTAAATCACCATTTACAAAAGCGGTCTTGACGTTCATCTGCCAGATTTCGACTTCATGGTATGCAGCGATGGCAAGTACGATCCGGATGGACTTAGGCATTACCACTGGAGAAAAGGTTTCCTCATAATCGATACCGGGTCATTGACGAAAACCTTTTGCAAAAAGTCTAGCTTGGAAAGTCTCATCTTTTCCATCTACACCCAGTTTCTACTTAAAGATCCACCTGCTCCCAGTTGGTTTTACCCCTTCAGGAGCAACTTCTAAAGTCTATACTTTGTTGGTGTACATGGATTCCATCTCAGATCGCATTGCATCAAGCCATTTTACAGAGTCCCCACTCGTGATGGACTGCTCGAAACTAGTTGTGTCATCATCTTCTATGATGCAATTCTCGCTCCCATCATCAATGAGAAAGCCGTAGTATCTCTCAGGTGGATGAGGAACCCTACTAGATCTGCATAGAGGCTGAGATTCGTCGGGAACTATCAAATCCTCCAGTTCTACCAAATCATCAGTTACAGCTTGTGTAGCTGGAACTTCTTCCAGTTCTACCTCTTTACCATTAATTTCTTTTACAAGAAATTCATTTTCTAAAATGGTGGCATGTTGAGCAACAAAAATCTTTTGTTCCTCACTGTAGTAGAAAAGATATCCATATGAGTTTTTTGGATATCCCACAAACTTGCAAAGAACTGATCTTGCCTCGAGTTTGTCCGGATTTTGCTTTTTGACATAGGCCGGACAACCCTATATCTTAACCCGTTTAAGATATGGTCTCTTTCCACCCCATATCTCATATGGTATTTTAGGCACCGATTTAGATGGAACTTTATTCAATAGGTATGCTGTTTTCTCAAGCGCATTACCCCAAAAGGAAATAGGTAACTCAGCCGTACTCATCATAGAGCGTACCATATCTAATATAGTGCGATTTCTCTGCTTCGACACACCGTTGTGCTGTGGTGTATATGGAGGAGTAAGCTGAGAGAGAATCCAATTCTCTTTTAGATACTGCAGGAACTCCGTGCTTAAGTATTCTCCTTCCCGATCAGATCGAAGGATTTTAATACTTTTTCCCGTTTGGTTCTCTACTTCGCATTTATATTCCTTGAATTTCTCAAAAGCATCAGACTTGTGTTTCAATAGAAACACATGTTCGAATCTTAAGAGATCATTGGTGAATGAAATGAAGTATGAGAAACCATTCCTGGCATGTGTAGACATGGGACCGCATACATCATAATGTACAGTCCCAAGAGTTCAATAGCTCTTTCTCCGTGTCCAGTAAACAGAGTTTTGGTCATTTTACCTTTGAGACATGACTAGCAAGTGTCATATGATGTAAATTCTAACTGATTTAAATATCCATCTTTATGTAACTTAGCTAGTCGTGTCATATTGATATGACCTAGTCTACAATGTCATAAGAAGGATTCGTTCATTTCTGAACTCTTCTTCTTGTGTGTGTTCTGAACGTTGAGAACTGAGTTTTGTTCAGAACGTATAAATTCGTTCAGTTCAACACTTTATTTAGGTAAATGTTCATAACATTATTCTCTACTACAAAATTATAACCTTCTTTATATAATAAAGAAATTGATATTAAATTGCATATCATAGAGGGTACATAATAACAGTTATTCAAGATCAATGTATTCCCATTTTATAATACATGGTGATATTCACGAACTGCTTTGGCTACAACATATGCACCATTCCCTACCTTTAGAGAAGGATCACCTTTTCCCAGTTCTCTATCTTTCTTTAGCCTATGTAACATATTACATATATGTGATCCCGATCCGGTATCTAATACCCAGGACGTAGAGTGTACTGAGGAATAGTTCTCGATAACAAACACACCCGAAGAAGATGTATCAACAAGCTCATTCCTCATTTGGGTTGCGAGGGAATCCTGGTATTCCCCTATTTCCTACTCAGACTTATAAAAATTATAAGATAGAGTGGAACCAACGTTCCTCAGCCCAGATAACAAGTGAGTTCGGTCAATACATCAATATTATTATCTTGATTAAGCCGTGACATGGTCGCTACCTGGAGAGAGAGAGAAGAAAACACTTTAGCGTATGCTCTTGCAAGATTATATTGATTATTATCTTATCTAATCAGGATGGCTCCCACTGTTTTTATCAAATCTTCCTTCAGACCCTAAAAGGTAAGACTAGCCAGGATTAATTACACCCTACAAGTTCGCCAATCTTTCAGCCAAGCCAGTATCTGTACTTTGAGGGAAGTTCCCCGTGCTATCGCACGAACTTAATTAAAATAAATCTCGTTTTTCCAGGGGCGTAACCCCATTAACACCTTTCTAGACACCTACATGATCGGCTAATTGTAATGTGAAAAACACTTTCAGGAGTAACTCTTACTCGCAGTGGGTATCGGGATCCAACTATCTGATAGAAGGTATGCAATCTCATTACAAATTTCAATACTTGAAATTCCTAATAATATTTTGCCCCAAGCGATTTATGACGATTGACAAGGTCAACAAACCATAAACCGCAAGTCAAGTTCAACCCATTCATTTCGTGATTGAATTAAACCTACCCGCACGACCCTTGACAGGGTCAACAAGGCCGTACAACTACCCTAATACAATCATATTATATGTGTTGCAGATAAGCACTAATTAGCTACCGCACAGTACGCTTTGACAAGGTCAACAAACGCAGCACGAATACTAAATAGTCCTTATCTGAAATGACGGAAGGCTACGACAGGTTTTAAGAAAACCTTTTGCGTAATGAACTTGATATCGTTATAGAATCGAGTGATTTTGAAATGGAGTGGTTTAAGCTCTGCCTTTTAAAATCGAGTTTTTCAAAATAAAACCGAGTGGGTGTATCATCTGCTAACTTTTGTTAAAGAGGTCATTCCCGGTGATGGGATCTCGGCTCTTTTCTCATCAAATGAGGTGCAGGATATTCATCAAGGAATATCACTATGCAAAGTAAGAACTAGAGCTACCTTTTTTAAAATTTGTTTCCACAACATCTTTAGGTTTCTTTCCTTTTCATTAATCTTATTAATGAAGTCCCATCATTTATGCTTCCTAAGCATCACATATAAAAAACGAAAATACTTATATAACGTACGCTTATGCCATCCGCATTCGTCACGGGGTCCCGTCATGCACCCTTAGGTTAGATAACTAACGGAAGAGCGGGGACAGGACTAACGCGGATGCAAAACATAAGCAACGTTTATTATATATCATATAAATAATATTAAGCTTTCGTCTAAGGCAGTTATATGATCTCATCACAGAACATTACAGCAGAAGTCAACATATGAAATATTGGACATATTAGGAGGTCCGTGTTTTAAATTAAGCCAGTAAAAAACACTGATTCCACAGTCGTGATGAATAGCCAAACCCACATCCAAAGACTCCTACGAGAGCGGCAAGCAACCCTACCAATTCTAGAGTTAGGAGACCCGGTCTCGACTCCTCGAGATGGTCTCCCACTAGACTCTAGAACCCGGTTACTTGTACTCCCCGCCTTAGGTATAACCTAATGCGGAAAAATAAATAATATACATCAATGGTGACATCATCCTCTACCCAGAAGTGTCCCAATAAAGGAATATTAGATACTAGTTTTTACATGAGTGAAAATGAAAAACTCTTATCTCACGCAAAAACCTCCGGCTATTCAAACACGACGATCCAATATAATATATCACAGCAACACATAACACCATATGTCATCAACGTAAGTAAATATATGTATCCTAATTGTCGTTGACATATAGCAACGAAACCGGCAATACACCACATATTACACTTACGGTCCCAGAAAAAAAGTGGAAACTGCAACAATTGGAATCTGCAACACATTAGACATCATAAACCCGAAATATCACATATTTTGGATTTCATGCCTAACCGTATAAATTCCTTGGATATCATAAACCCGGAATATCTCATATTCCCAATTTCATGCCTATCATTATAAACCCGGCATTCTAGTCTCAAATTGAAAAAACTTTTCAATATCCAGTCGGGCAATTCAATAAGATTCTCAATAAATGATCAAATGCTCGTCGGAAATGTTAGTAGACGGCCGCACCCATGATGTCGTCGACGAAATGCACTTAGGCGGAACACCACGGCCACGAGCATCCGAACGGATGCTTTTGGCTACGGGGTTCTCTTACAGTCACTTAGTCGGGGTGATGGGGCATGGCTGTCTATTAATGTTACGCAGCGAGCATTCCCGTACTATACGAGATTGAGACGGAGTTTTGATCCGAATCAAAAACCCGCGGCTACCGATCAAGTGAGACTTAATTACCAGATTTACAAAACACTAACTAGTTTTCACAAAACCAATTATTGTGGATTCCAAATATTGTATCACATATCAATATGAAACCCGAAACGATGTTAAAATATGACTAAGAAACACTTCGTATTGCCACTACATAAAGATAACATCACATGCAATCTTGGCAAAAAAAAACATAACCTAAAAACCTAAAACTATGAGATCAGAACACCACAAAAATTTCAAGATTTTTTGCCACAGGAAAAAAGGTGAGGCAGGTTTTTTGGACAATGTGGTCGGCCAAAATTTTGATGTTTTGCCTCAAATTTTTCGGGTGTTCTAGATACATCATAACTAGCTTTCTGCACATGTTGAAAAATGTTTTAGAGGGCTTTAAAAAAATTCGACAGAAACTATGGTTTCGGATTCTAGATTTCGGAGTTGTTTCGGTTTCGTAATTCTAACACATCGTATAATTCTCTAACTTGGCTCTGATACCACTATTGGGTTCCTTAGCATGACTACTAGGTTTCAGAAGGCATCAAGCATGCAATTTTATAAAAATCTAGTGTGCTAACAAACCCGAACCAAGGATCTAACTAGAGAATTAGGGTTTAACTAAGCAAGTAAACAACTTTACTCTAAGTGAACAAGGAATACAACCTTTGTAGACCGGTCCTTCACTTCTGAAGCTCCTTTTAGTAGTCCCTTTGCTCCAAGTAGTAGTGTCCTGGACTCTCCTTTGGCTCCAGTAGGTGGAAAGAACGAGCTTGCTCAAGGATATTCGAGGTCCAAGATGATTTACGTCGAAGAATCTCTAACTCAAGCTAGCTCTACACTAATTGATGAACTAGTAAAGAAACTGTTAGTGATATATGCCCTAGAGGCCCTTATTGTATCATACTGGTTTGTATATTACTTAATGGAAGCTTGGGATATAAACGGATATAGTAACAGTCTTGCTTAAAATGGTAGTATGCCACCTGGTTTGTTTCTACCTTAATATGTGCATATGTTTTCTTAGCATATCACTTATACATATTGGTAGAGCCCTTAGGATCTTTGCTTGATTACCAGCGTTGTGATGGCATTCACACTAGTAGGGGTTGGGTAGTCTATAAGCACATCCTATACAGATCCCTAGTAGTAGGATTATCGAGACAGAGTATCGATACTCCACAGTGGACTAGTGTATACGCTTCTCATCCCAGCAGGGGAGATGGTCTATCCCACAGCCATCAGTACATCATACTGGAGATAGTATGCAGGTGCTCAATAGGATATGAGTACACTGAACATGACTTATAGGGAACTGTTGGTGGTTATTATACCTGTCGTCGGGTAGCAGTTCCCAGGTGACATAAGTGCAGCTTAGTCCGTCGACTTGACACTGCTATTTCGCCTCGAGTGTGTTCCTACTGTACTTTGATTACTACCCTACCCCGGCTCAAAGGAGTCATGCAAACATGTAGTAATTGGGTGCAGTCCCGAAGCACTTGGAGGAAGTGGCGGTTAGATAGGATTCGTCTCTCCCGGTATTGGAGGTTGATATCGCGCTGTGTTCGGAAGGCCATTACACAAAGTTCTTCGCCAAGGCAAGCGAGATTTACTGGTAGGTATTCCAGTAGTTTCTCACGGTGTATTGGGCTACTCTCCGACATGACTTATTGCGTTATTAGTGGTCTGACGATTACCACCCCTCTAGGCCCAATATGTGATACTCTTAGACGAATTTACCGGACTGTACAGAGATTTTCACATTCAGTCTAAGTAGGAGTTCGCATGGGTTTCCTCATCGGCCTTCGTATCGACATCTACCTGGGGACCATTACGTGCAGCTAGTACCGGTTGCGGCCTGTGGTTAAACCCACTGCTAGCGTAGTGTTGAGTCTTTAGAGTCCCACATAGAGAGTTTCCCTGCATCGGCCGAAAGTTGTAGAGGCCATATGGTTTTACGGCAGGGCTTCGATCACGTACGTGCACTTGTGCGTATATGATGTTCGGGCAGATAATACTAGTGGGCTTTTGTTTAAGCCGGATCCCATTATTATATTGATGGGTCAGTTTCGTCTCTTTGTATTCATGTTTCTCAGAACACGAGTTTGGGTATGTATATATGGATGAGAGGGGCATAGAAGGAGACACCTCATTAGGGGTTTGACCATTGACTTGATTATAACAATTATGAGGTGGAGGAAAGTATTTGTTATTTTTGTAAATGATAATCGAGGCATGGCTACTTATTTTGACTACTTGACTTGGTTTGACCATTTGACTTGGTTTGACCACTTGACTTGGTTTAACTCTTTGACTAGATATTTCTTGTGAGATATTTTGTGGCACTAGATATTTTGGATGAGATATATTCATGCCATGCTTGTAGTCAAGTGAAAGTAGTCATTTTATCATTATCATTATCAAAATTCATTTTCTCTCTCCTCATGTTAGCTCTCTTATTCTTCCTCAAATGAAAAACCCTTAAGGTCTTATGAGTTGAGTAAACTAGGGTTTCAAGAGACAAATAAATCCATCTTCATTCTCTACATCACCTAGGCCATCTAGTTTGGCAAGCAAGTAGCCCTAGTTACCTCGGATTTGAGGTTGGAGCTCAGACTATAGAGTCTCGGGTGGATCGTCTTTGACTCGAGAAAGCCGATGAGGAAGCTAAAATCCGGATCGATCCTTAGAGCCTACGATGACGAGGAGGACAACAGAGAAGACCCAAAGGACTTGTATCATTAGGTATAATATTCTTTCCGAGTTGTTAAATCTTATGTTGTTTGCTAGCTAGGGTTTATGTTCGATCCTTGGTTCTAGTCGGTGTTGCGAAGCCCGTAAAAATCATTTTTTACAATTTCCGCATCCCCGCGAACACGTAGACATCGACTTTCACTGGTATCAAAGCCTCTTATAAACCTCAGATAGTTTGTAGTGATGTTAGAATTCTGCCGTTTTTGTCGCGCAAAAACTGCCGACAGAAACAGTTTTCAAAAGTGAAGTTTTGAGTTGTTTGCACACACCGCGGGCTCACGGTTTGAACCGAGAAGCCACGGGGTGGAGCGTGCACACCCCTAGGACACTCCGAAGAGGACCGAAGGGCTGTGCCCACTGCCCAAGATGACCACAAGGTGGTCTTGGCGGTAGGGCCCCGAAACTGCTCTACCATAAGCAGTATCGGGTCTGCCTCACCTCCTGGCAACCTTGTGGTGGCCTAAGGGTGGGGTACCCCGTCTAGGCCCCCAACTCGAAGTTAATTTCATGCTCTAACTCTCCATGAAGATCTGGGCTGGTTTCGAGTTCGTTTAGACTCCCGGATTGTCTCAAAACGATCGGTTTTGGAACATTAGTTCACTGGATTTTCATGTCTTGGAAAATTGGTTAAGTTTGATAATTGCGTGCGGAATTCTAATGTCGTAATTACTTTACAAGCTTTGTTTTGTATATATGTTTTTGGAAACGTCGACTAATTTCTATACGTCGATTAGTCGGGGTTGTACATATCTGTGATTTTTTTGTGATGGTTTGTGTATATGAACTTGTTAGATCATCGTGGATGGATAGCCGGGGAAGTGACATGAGGTTTTCATTCTTTCATTGGATGTAAAATTTGTAAAGTGATGTAATATTATTGTGCGGGGCACATCCAGGTTGAGGTTGTAGCCATCGTTGTATTATTTCTTTTACTGTTTTTGCTCCGAGGATAGACCCAAGATGGGGTGCACAAACTACTGGGTACTTTGAAGTGCCGAGTGACCTACTCATTTTGTTGAGGGAGGTTTCTTCACTTCAGGTATTTGGCGGGTAGTTTGCCGCACCTGTAGGGGTATAGGGTGGGGCATGGCTATTCATCAAGACCGTGAAATCTATCTTTCGTTACAGGCTTAAACGAAATGCGGAATTGCTAGTATATCCAATGTGTTCATCTATGATCTGGAATGCCTATCATTGAATTTGATGAATGGATATTATTATATATGTATTATATAATAGACGTTGTATATGTTTTGCACCCGCGCTATCCAGCCCCCGTTCTGTCGTTAGTTAAGTAACCTAACGGGTGATGACGAGGACCCGTGGAGAATGCGGATAGCATAAGCGTACGTTGTATTTTTGTTGTTTTCTGCAATGGTAGGTTAATTGATGGGATTGCATTCCATTAATGCAAAGCAAACAAACAAAAACTGAATCGTTGGAACAAATTTTAAAACCACTCGGTTATTTTAAAACAACAGACTTTTAAAGGCGGAGCTTAAACCACTCCTTTTAAAAGCTATCAGGTTCCTTCGTTTATATCAAGTTCACTACGTTCACGGTTTCGCCAAAACCATTCGTAGCCCTCCGTCATTTCATATGAGTAGTCAATAGTATTCATGCTATTCTTGGTGGCCTTCGTCAAGGTATAGTGATTGGTAGCTGCCGGGTGTTTATATGTAGCATAGATAGATGCATTGGTTCGGGACATTCGTATTACTTTGTTGGCCTTCATCAAGGGTATATACGAGTGGGTTCAAATTATCCTGAACAATGATGGGTAGAACTTGACATGTGACTTATAATTTGTTGGCCTTCGTCAAGGTCATAATAGCATAAGGCAAAAATCCATATCGGGAGTTTCTAAAGAAACTGAAACTTGCTAGTGCTGCATACCATTTGGAATGTGATAATGTTGGTAGGATTCCTTCAGGATTATCACACAATGATATTTGGGTCCTGATCCTACCGTGAGTATCCGCTACTCCTCGAGTGATTCTTCACTTAACGATCAATGCTATAAACCAAGTAGGTTTCTAGAACAGTGTTAGAGGGGCTACACCTCAAGGAAAAAGAGGTTATTTAATTAAGGAACTTCGCGAAACCGTCGTATAACCTCCCTTGAAGTACCGACACTAGCCTGGCTGAACGGTTAAGCAAGTATTGTACGGTGAGATTAATCCTGACTAATTCTTCTTTTATGGTCTGAGGAAGGATTCAAGAAACAGTAGGACCAATCCTGTTTAGATAAATTAAAAACCAATATAATCTCGCAAGAGCATCATGCTGAGTGCATTCTTCTCTCTCTCCTAATTGCAGCGACCAGGTGACCAGATTAGGTCACAGATAGATAATAAAATGACTGAGTTATACTATAATGACTGGCAATGATTTGTCCAGATGTCCATTACCTATGACTATTAGTTATATGTATGCCCTAGAGGCCATTACTGTACATTGGATGTATATTGTAATGGTTGCTGGGACATATATAGGTAGGACTTTCTTGCTCGACATGATAGTACGCTATCCGGTTGCTCTTTATCTTAACATGTAAACTTTCTGTCTCTCTGTTACATGTTGATAAAGCCCTTAGGATGTGTACTCGACTTCCAGGACTATGATGCAGATCATACTAGTGGGGCCTGGATAGTCCATGAGTACATCCTTCAATGTTCCTCGTCGTGGAAATATGGAGATGGGGCATCGATATTCCAGAGTAGACTAGCGTATGTCTTCTCGACCCATGTGATGGGCAATGGATGATCCCATATCCATTGGTGTTTGACATCAGAGATGGTATCCGGGTGCTCAGTGGAGACTGGGTACACTGAACGGACTCGCCGAGAACACCCAGATGGTATCATACCTCACGTCAGATTGCAGTTCTCTGGTGACACTGGTACAGCTTAGTCTGTTGACCCGAGATCGTCATAGAGTCTTGTGTGTCTCCCACTGTGCTTTGATTTCCACCCTACCACGGCTCTACTGAGTCGTGCAAACAGGTGGTTTTTGGGTACAGTCCCGATTCACATGGAGGCAAAGAGCGATAGGAGGGGATTCGTCTCTCCCGGTATTGGGGGTTGATGTTGCGCTATGCTCGACTGGCCATAAGAGGAAATCCCTGGCCAGGGTTGCAGTGATATACTGGTAAGAGTTATCAGTAGTTTCACGAATGTTATGGACCCTACGTCGGCATGACTTATCGAGCTACTGGGGTCTGACGTTTACCACCCCTAGGCGAGATATGCGACATATCATACGAACAGACCGGACTGTACGGTAAGTGTTACTGGTTGGATCCACAGGAGTGTGAGCGGGCTTGCTCGTCGATCTTCTGATCGCTCAATACCCGGGTGGCCGTTACGTTTAGCAGACCGCTTGCGGCTTGTGGGTGCTTGATATGATCATCATCTGCTGCCGGCGTATTGACGAGTCTTTAGAGTCCTACACAGAGGTTTCCTGGCTCAAGCGAAACGAAATGGGAGCGCATATGAGATATGTGCGGGACCGAGAATAATGCGTGTACGTGATACCGTATTCCATTCTCGCGATGAATGTGTCGAATGGTTGTATGCTATATAACCTAGTTATCGAATCGAGGATTGATTCGATAAGCCGATACATTGGATACTAGTCGGTTATATGCGACATGACCGGATCATTGAATCAAGTGTTGATTTAATGATTTGATGTATAATTATATATTTGATATATTACTTTGCATTAACTAGTATTGGTTCACATTAAATGGATTTTCTCACTTGAAGTTCACTTGAAATGCACATTGTATATGTGATATATTTTTGTGCACAAGATTGTATCATGTTTGATGATACATGCTAGCTTGGGTTTGTGTAAAGAATTAAACCATGGTTAGTTAGTGGTTAGGGTTTCATTTGATTTACTTATTCATTTATCTATTTATTTATTTATTATGGAAATGATAAAGAGAAAATGGTGGCTTTCTTTGTTTGTTGTTGAAGCTTCATGAAGCTTTGACTAAGTGACCATTTTGTCTTCATGCTTAACCCTAACCATCCAAACTAACCATAGTTCTTTCTCTACACTTGACCATGGTTGAAATATGATAAGTATTCATTTTATTTTCTTTTTGAAAACAACTTATCATATTATCTTCATCTTCTTCTCCTTCTTCAACATGAAGAAAGCTTGCCTCCATCAATGGAACTAGTGAAAAAGAGTGAGAAATCCAATTCTAAGGTGAACCCACTTCCTATTTCTTCATCCTCTACCTCTTGCCAAGTAGTATAGGGTGTTTTCTTCACAAGTTTTGATGACTTGGTGAAGTGGGAGCTTGATCTTGTGATGCCTCGACGTAGATCATCTTCGGCATTGAAGCCGACGACCTAGTCCGCCCTTTTCTCCGATGAACCCGATGCTAGAGTCATGGATTCAATTTGGACAGCGGAGGGACGTCATCACGGAGCCTTGGAGGTGGAGGACCGGATCTACAAAGGTTGTAGCCCCTTTCCTTTTAAGTTAAAGTTGTTTACTTGCATCGCATCACCTATACATCTAGTTAACGATCCGTATTAGGGTTTCTCGGCACTTGTAAAATTTGAATTGGCCATGTTTGATGCCTTGTGAGACTTCATTAGTGTGCCTAGGAACCCTACAGTGGTATCAGAGCCTAGCTAGAGCCTTAGGCGATGCGTAGACGGAGTTAGAAGTCCGATCGAACCGAAACCCTAACTCAAAAATTGCTCTCTGTATATTTTGGAATTTTGTGGATTTTTGAGAATTAAAAATATGCAGAAAAATCAGCAGGAATATCTAAGAGTTACTGTGAAATTCGATTCCCTAATTCCATCAAACCGCCGCGGTTCCGCGGCACGAGCATGGCTCGTGCGGCGGATCCGCGGCCGTTTTGTCTTATCATGCATTGAATTTTGTACAGTAATTCTTATTTTGAAGTACTGGTTTTCCTGGGAATTTTTAATATTTATTCAAGAGTTGAATTTTCTGGGTTGTATTGGGGACTCGGTGTTTCGATCGGATTGTCTAATTTTGTCTGTGTGTTTTTCCGGATAATTTTAGAATATGTTAAAAAGTTCGGCCGGATATAAATACCAATCTTTTCCTCTACCGGGAAATTTCCAATTGTTGGACTTTTCCGTAGTTTAATAACGTTCTAAGTAGTGCAAGTAACGCGATGGTCCCTCTAGAAGACAACAAACCTTAACTTGATTATGTGACCGTCTTGAACTGCCCTTTGAACCTTAAGGTTTGGGGCAGTACGGCGTGCCACATGTAAGGCGTTGGCTTGACCCTTCTACTGCTGGACCGTTGGTACTGAGGCACGAAGTGAATGTTTTAAAACTTATTTCATGTGTTGAGCTGTATCGGGAAAACTTGGGTGTTCGAATGTTCGATCGGAAACTTTAACATTTTCTATTTATCCGGAATGTGATACAATAATTGGAATTCACAAGTAGTTATGAGATAACTGAATGAATGTTATAAACATAGCAGTTTAGTCTCACTTGATCGGTTGCCACGGAATTTTGATGCGATCAAAAGTCCGTCGCAATCACGTAGTGTACGCGGATACTCGCCAGGTAAACTTAATAGACTGCTGCATCCCTTAGCCCCGACCAAGTTACTGTAGGAGAACCCCATCGCCGAAAGGATCCGTTCGGGTGCTCGCGGTAGCGGTGTTCCGCCTTGGTTCACTTCGTCGACGGTATCGGGGGTGCGGCCGTCTACTAAAGTTTGCGACGAGTATTCGATCAGGATGTCAGGAATCTTGTTGAATTGCCCGACTTGATATTGAAAAGTGTTTTCGATAATGGGACTGAAATGCGGGGTTTATAATTGTTAGGCATGTGATGTCTAAGGAATTCATTGGTTTAGGCATGCGATGTCTAAAGAGGTTACGGATTCCAACTGTTGTAGTTTTACACTTTCTTTTCTGTGACCGTAAGTGTAATATGTGATATCGCCGGTTTCGTTGCTATATGTTAACGACAATTGGGATGCGCATATTTACTTACATTGATGACATGTGATGGTATGTGTTGCTGGATATGTTATATTGGATCGTCGTGTTTGAATAGCCGGGGGTTTTTATGTGAGATGAGTGTTTTTTCTTTTCATTCATTTAAAAACTTGTATGTAATATTCTTTTATTGGGGCACTTCCAGGTTGCGGATGATGTCACCATTTGTATATTATTTACTTTTCTGCACTAGGATAGACCCAAGGAGGAGGGCACAGGTAATCGGGTTCTAGGGTCCAGTGGGAGACCAACTCGAGGAGTCGAGTCCGGGTCTCCTAACCCTAGAATTGGTAGGGTTGCTTGCCGCTCTCGTAGGGGTCTAGGGGTGTGGGATTAGCTATTCATCACGACCTTGGAATCCGTGTTTTATACTGGCTCGTATTGAAAACACGGACGTCCTAGTATATCCAATATTTCATATGATATTTTCTGCTGCGTTATATGTGATGTGATCATGTGGTTTGTTCAGACAGATATAGTATATAGTATATATGATATATTATATAGAAGTTGCTTATGTTTTACACCCGCGCTAGCCCTGCCTCGCTCTGGCGTTAGTTACCTAACCTAACGGTGCAGATGGGACATCGAGGCGAATGCGGATGGCATAAGCGTACGTTATATTTATCTGTGATGTTTAGGTGGACTTAAATGATGGGACATTCATTAATGAGATTAATGAAAGAAAATAAACCTAATTGATGTTGTGGAATCGAATTTCAAAATAAAACTGGTAGCTACAGTTCTTACTTTGCATCGCGGTGTTCATTATAGAACATCCTGCACCTTATTCGATGAGGAAAGGACCGAGATCCCTTCACCGGGAGTGACTCCTTTAGCAATAACTGGCAGATGCTACAACCCTCGGTTTGTCTTGCGATAGCTTCTATAGTTTCTGCTTTGCACAGTGATATATATGATATATCCCGCACCTCATTCGATGAGGCAAAGGCCGACAATCCCTTCACCGGGAGTGACCCCTTTAGCAAAACTAGAAAAGCCTCAAAAACATTCCATTTAAAAACCATTTGATTCCGCAACGAGATCAAGTTCAAATGGTTAAAGGTTTTCTTAAAAACCAGCCACAACCCTCCGTCATTTTAGGAAGTAGAGTACTTAGTATTCGTGCTGTGTTTGTTGACCTTAGTTAAGGCACAGTGTACGGTAGCTAAGTGATGTCTTCCTACACCGCATATGATGCGATTAGTTAGGACAGTCGCGTGACTTTGTTGACCTTAGTTAAGGGTCATGTGGGTGGGTCTAATTAATCATGAAATGACGGGTAGAACTTGACTAGTGTTTATGATTTGTTGACCATAGTTAAGGTCATAAGTGCTAGGGGTAAAAACCTTTATCGGGAGTTTCAAGTGTTGAAATTTGCAATGAGATTGCATATCTTCTATGTGATAGTTGGATCCAGATACCCACTGCGAGTAATTGTTACTCCTGGGAGAGTTTTGCACTTTGCAATTAGCCGATCAAGTAGGTGTCTAGAAAGGTGTCAACGGGGTTACGCCTCTGGGAAAACGAGGTTTACTATAATTAGGTCCGTGCGAAAGCACGGGGAACCTCCCTCAAAGTACCGACACTGGCCTGGCTGAAAGATTGGCGAACTTGTAGAGTGTAATTAATCCCGGCTAGTCTTTCCTTTTAAGGTTTGAAGGAAGATTTGATAAAAAAAGTGGAAGCCATCCTGATTAGATAAAATATATAACCAATCTAATCTTGCAAGAGCGCACGCAGAGTGTTTTCTTCTCTCTCTCTCCTGGTAGCGACCATATCACGCCTTAATCAAAATAATAATACGGATATTGACCGAACCCGCCTGTTATACTGAGCTGGGGAACGTTGGTCCCGCTCCAACTTATAATTGTTATAGGACAGAGCAGGAAATAGGGAATACCAGAATTCCTATGCCACCAAAACGATGAAAGTGCATATGATGCATCTCCTTCGGGTGTGTTCATTATAAAGAACTGTTTCTCAGTATCCTCTGAATCCTGGGTATTTGATACCGGATCAAAATCCCAGATATGTAATATGTTACATAAGGCTACAAAAAGGTAGAAAAACTGAGAACGGGTGATAAGTTTCATGAGACAGAAAACGGGGCAAGTGTTGCAGCCAAGTCTGTTGGTCACTGTTACCCTGTATTATCAATACATTGATTCTGAACAAATGCTATTAGATACCGAACCTGATATACAAACTCATATCAGTCTCTTTATTAGTAAAGAAATGATAAAAATTTTGTATTCATGGATAATGTTTTGAATATTTCCTATATCAAAAGTTGATCGGTTCAGGCACGTTATCTAAAAGCATTAACGTTCTAAATCAAACTACAGTTCCTAGTATACAGAACACACACAAGAGAAAGAGTTCAGAAATGAACGAATCCTTCTTGAGGCATTGTAGACTAGGTCATATCAATGCGACCCGACTGGCTGAAGTTACATTTAGATGTATATTTAATCAGTTTGAATTTACATCTTATTAAAACTTGCCGGTCATGTCACAAAGATTAGATGGCCATTGCTCTGTTTATTGGAAACAGAGAAAGAGTTAGTAAACTCTTGGGACTGATACATGATGATGTATATAAGGTCTCCTATCTACACATGCCAGGACCGGTTCTTTGTACTTCATTATATTCTCTGATAATCTCTCAAGATTCAGACATATGTTCCTGTTGAAACACAAGTCTGAACCTTTTGAGATATTCACAGAACACAAGTTAGAAGTAGAGAACCAAAATACGGGTATAAGTATTATGTCCTATGATAAGATCAGGGAGGAGAATACTTGTGCATGGAATTCCTGGACTATTCTAAAGGAGAATGAGATTCTCTCTCAGCATTACTCCTCCGTATACACCATAGCACGATGGTATATCGGGGCGGAGCAATCACACCCTATATGATATGGTGCGCTCTATGATAAGTACTACTGAGTTTCCTATTTTCTTTTAGGGAGTTATGCACTTATGAAGTTGCATACCTATTGAATAGGGTTCGATTCAAATCAATGCCTACCACTCCATATAAGATATTGTATAGGAAGAGCCTATCTCTTTAGTAAGTTAAGATTTGGGATTGTCCGGCCTATGTCAAAAGCAAAATCCGGACAAGATCAAGGCAAGGTCAGTTCTGTAGAATTGGAAAGGTTCCAGCTATACAAAACTGCAGCTGATTTGACAGCACCAAAGGATTCAATAGTTCCCAATGAACCTCAGCCACTCCGCCGATCTGGTAGGGTTCCTCATCCACTTAAGAGATACCTCAGTTTCTCGTAGACAGTGGGAGCGAGGAATGCATCATGAGATGATGACCCAACTATTTTCGAGCAGGCCATCTAGAGTAAAGACTCTGTAAGAATGGCTGGATGCTTTAGCGATCTGAGATGGAATCCATGTACACCAACAAAGTATGGACTTTGGGTGCTATATCTAAAGGGTTAAATCCCCATCAGGAGCAAGTATATCTTGAGAAGATTACTTGGTGTAGATGGAAAAGTTAAGACTTTCAAAGCTAGACTTGTTAAAGGTTTTAGTCATCAACCAGGCGTAGATAATGATGATACCTTTTCCAGTGGCTATGCTTAAAGTCCATCCGGATCCTACTTGCCACGGCTACATACCATGACTACGATATCTGGTGGTTGGGTGCCATGACTACTTTTCTAAATAATGATTTAGAAGTGAACGTCTATAAGAACACAGCCAGAGGGCTTCGTAAACAGTGAGAGCAGCGGAAACGTGTGTAAGATTGCTTTACAGAGTAAAGCAGGCATCGCGGAGTTGGAACGTCTGTTTTGATGTAATAGTCAAAGTGTTTGACTTCATCAAAATAGTAGACGAACCTTGTATATACAAAAAGGTAGTAGAGAGTAAGATGGTCATCCTCGTATTGTACGTAGACAACATACTCTTGATAGGAAAAGAGTTTCCTATGCTACGCTAGGTCAATCTCCTCTTATCACATAAATTCTCCATATAGGATCAAAGTGATACCTCCTAAATCCTGGGTTTTGGATCTATGAGATAGATCTAGATGGATGTTAGGATTCTCACTAGTTGTAGTGAGATGGTATCAATCGATCCTGGGGAGAATCACTGGAATTGTTCCAGGATGATAAGGACGACTGAATGTCAGTCACAGGCATTGTCTTCACCCTCAATGGAGGGACGGTATGTTGGAAGAGTTCCAAGCATGATACCGTGGCAAACTAGACGATAAAGGCTGGTAACATCGCTATTAAAGATACTACCAAAGAGGCAGTTTGGGTGTATATTGGTTCATAAGATGAACTAGGTTACTACCATTGTGTGACAATGGAAGTGTGGCTTTGGCCCGTGAACCCTGGTCCCATCAGTGACCCAGACATATTCTGGGGCAGCATCACCTGATCATGGAGATAGTTGATCCCCAGGGTGATCGAGGTTAGGAGAGAAGACTCAGAGGACAACACGGCGGATCCACTCACGAAGGCTTTTTCCCAGAGAGAGACTATTATGGGATGGTTGAGTATGTGATACTGCAACCACTGCTACAGATGGCCGTAGTGCAAGTGGGAGATTGTTAGTTATATGTATGCCCTAGAGGCCATTACTGTACATTGGATGTATATTGTAATGGATGCTGGGACATATATAGGTAGGACTTTCTTGCTCGACATGATAGTACGCTATCTGGTTGCTCTTTATCTTAACATGTATACTTTCTGTCTCTCTGTTACATGTTGATAAAGCCCTTAGGATGTGTACTCGACTTCCAGGACTATGATGCAGATTATACTAGTGGGGCCTGGATAGTCTATGAGTACATCCTTCAATGTTCCAAGTCGTGGGAATATCGAGATGGGGCATCGATATTCCAGAGTAGACTAGCGTATGTCTTCTCGACCCATGCGATGGGCAATGGATGATCCCATATCCATTGGTGTTTGACATCAGAGATGGTATACGGGTGCTCAGTGGATACTGGGTACACTGAACGGACTCGCCAAGAACTCCCAGATGGTATTATACCTCACGTCAGATGGCAGTTCTCTGGTGACACTGGTACAGCTTAGTCTGTTGACCCGACATCATCATAGAGTCTTGTGTGTCTCCCACTTTGCTTTGATTTCCACCCTAACACGGCTCTACTGAGTCATGCAAACAGGTGGTTTTTAGGTACACTCCCGATTCACATGGAGGCAATGAGCGATAGGAGGGGATTCGTCTCTCCCGATATTGGGGGTTGATGTTGCGCTATGCTTGACTGGCCATAACAGGAAATCCCTGGCCAGGGTTGCAGTGATATACTGGTAAGAGTTATCAGTAGTTTCATAAATGTTATGGACCCTACGTCGGCATGACTTATCGAGCTACTGGGGTCTGACGTTTACCACCCCTGGGCGAGATATGCGACATATCAGACGAACAGACCGGACTATACGGTAAGTGTTACTGGTTGGATCCACAGGAGTGTGAGCGGGCTTGCTCGTCGATCTTCTGATCGCTCAATACCCGGGTGGCCGTTACGTTTAGCAGACCGCTTGTGGCTTGTGGGTTCTTGATATGATCATCATCTGCTGCCGGCGTATTGACGAGTCATTAGAGTCCTACACAGAGGTTTCCTGGCTCAAGCGAAACGAAATGGGAGCGCATATGAGATATGTGCGGGACCGAGAATAATGCGTGTATGTGATACCGTATTCCATTCTCGCGATGAATGTGTCGAATGGTTGTATGCGATATAACCTAGTTATCGAATCGAGGATTGATTCGATAAGCCGATACATTGGATACTAGTCGGTTATATGCGACATGACCGGATCATTGAATCAAGTGTTGATTTAATGATTTGATGTATAATTATATATTTGATATATTACTTTGCATTAACTAGTATTGGTTCACTTTAAATGGATTTTCTCACTTGAAGTTCGCTTGAAATGCACATTGTATATGTGATATATTTTTGTGCACAAGATTGTATCATGTTTGATGATACATGCTAGCTTGGGTTTGTGTAAAGAATTAAACCATGGTTAGTTAGTGGTTAGGGTTTCATTTGATTTACATATTCATTTATCTATTTATTTATTTATTTATTATGGAAATGATAAAGAGAAAATGGTGGCTTTCTTTGTTTGTTGTTGAAGCTTCATGAAGCTTTGACTAAGTGACCATTTTGTCTTCATGCTTAACCCTAACCATCCAAACTAACCATAGTTCTTTCCCTACACTTGACCATGGTTGAAATATGATAAGTATTCATTTTATTTTCTTTTTGAAAACAACTTATCATATTATCTTCATCTTCTTCTCCTTCTTCAACATGAAGAAAGCTTGCCTCCATCAATGGCAACTAGTGAAAAAGAGTGAGAAATCCAATTCTAAAGTGAAGCCACTTCCTATTTCTTCATCCTCTACCTCTTGCCAAGTAGTATAGGGTGTTTTCTTCACAAGTTTTCATGACTTGGTGAAGTGGGAGCTTGATCTTGTGATGCCTCGATGTAGATCATCTTCGGCATTGAAGCCGACGACCAAGTCCACCCTTTTCTCCGATGAACCCGATGCTAGAGTCATGGATTCAATTTGGACGGCGGAGGGACGTCATCACGGAGCCTTGGAGGTGGAGGACCGGATCTACAAAGGTCGTAGCCCCTTTCCTTTTAAGTTAAAGTTGTTTACTTGCATCGCATCACCTATACATCTAGTTAACGATCCGTATTAGGGTTTCTCGGCACTTGTAAAATTTGAATTGGCCATGTTTGATGCCTTGTGAGACTTCATTAGTGTGCCTAGGAACCCTACAATGACAAGCTTGACTACCTTATTACTACTCATAAACCCCGCTGTCCCTAGTCCGGTTTCCGCCGTCGCGGATATTGATATCCGTAAGACATTCGAAAAACATTATGCGAATGACAAGTGCCTCATGTTGGCCTTAGTGGATGGTGTCAACCAGAGGCAGCATGAGAAGATGGACTTAGCCTCTATCTTCCTCCATAACAAAGATTTATATAGAGAGCAATCTCGTATCACAAGATATGAGACCTCGAAGGAATTGCTTCAAGCAAGGTTGGCTGTCCGGTCATCTGTAGGGGATAACGTCCTTACGATAATTAGCTATATTGATGAACTCACGGACCTGGAAACCACGTTGGGAAATGGGTCATATGCTGACATGTTTCTACAGTCCCTACCATTAAGTTTTGCCTAGGGGAAGAAAGTTATACATCCAGTTGAGGGCACCATGAAGGAAACCAGAGACACACCCACTCTGCTTATTGGGAATCTTACTTTTCTGGATCCAAGGCGAAAGCCAAGGGTGAGAAGAAGAAGACCTCCACAAAGACGATAGGCGGTGTCGGTAAGGTAGAAGAAAAGGGAAGGGCAAAAGTTTTAGAGTTAACAGTAGGGAAGGAGGGATGTTCCTATTGTTATGGGAAAGGGCATTGGCAGAAGAGATCCAGGGCTTGGAAAGTCGGAATTCAGGATCCGAAGCATGTTGTGGCTTCGACTTCGGGTGTGTTAGTGATTGAAAACAGTCTGTGAATTAACTTTCCTTCCTGGGTACAAGATACCAGATCAGGATATCATATCTTTAATTCGTTACATGCTTTGAGAAACCGTAGAGTTATCAGGGCAGATGATATGACTATCAGGGTTGCTAACGGAATGAGCGTTGATACAGTATCCATAGGGCATATCACCTAGGATTGACAATTGGGCAGATATTAACTCTACGTATTTGTTTGTGTGTACCAAGTATAGTTTGTAAGCGATGTGGTTCACATCCACCTAAATCAATGTCTGATTGGGTTAGGTACACTAGAGGACAATATATATTGAATCAAGCTCAGGTTTTCGAACGTCCAGAACAAACTTAAAAGAAAGTCTCCATGTCATGACTCGAAATTGGCACGTGACGGTCCTAATTCTACGCAACGTCTATAGGCATAACGTAGTAAAAGAAAGCCAAAACACAGAAATCTAAACCAATAAAAGACAAGATAAGATAAGAAAATTTTTTAAATGTCTTTGAAATCACAACCCAAATTCTTTAAAAGTCCAACTTTCTTTCTTTAAAATTTTGGCAGCACCTCCTTTGTAAAAACTAGCCCCCAAAATTGGTACAACATAAATATAAATAAAGCATCCCCAACGGGAGCAAATAAACGCCCAAAGGCGAAAAACAACAACCACAACAAATATACGACACCGTAGCAAAGAAATAAAAGACGATAAACAGAAACTGTATAAAAGACAACCAAGTCACAAAATAATATACAATATCGTCCTCACCAAGTCTCTAAGTCAACAAGAAAATATAGTAGATGGAGAGTACAAGGATACAACGATTATACAATACAACAATACGGATAACCACAAAACCCACCTAAGCAAAACTGCACACTATGAGCTGAAGCGGTATCCGCAGCAAAAGAAGATCAGATAGTTGAGTAGCCTGCCTCGACTACTCTGGGGAAACACCCTGCAAAACAACTGTACCACAACGGGGGTGAGTTGCCAACTCATGAATAGTAAATAATATATGCAGGTAATCGTAAGTATGCACATACAGCGCAAATCTACCATATGCAATTAATAGCAATAAAAGGTCATATGAATGCAATAATCATGAAAAGTACACTAGCAGGTACAACTAATACATGAAGCAATAATAATATAACAATCGGTATGCAATAATCATGCAATAATGATATGAAAGTGTATATATGCAACAATCATGAAAGGTACACTAACAGGTACAACTATACATGAAGTAATGCATATAAATAAAAGTATGTAAATGCAACAGTCATGAAAGGTACACTAACAGGTACTACTAATACATGAAGCAGTGCATAAATAATAAATGTGGAGTATGGAATGAAATATGTCATTTCCACGGAATCATGACATCGTGGTAGGATCACAATCCATCAAGACAAATCCAAATCGCAATTTTTCTCAGATCAGCCCCCAAATTGGCTCTCATATCATATAAGTCTCACAAATCCTTAATGTACAATATCGAATAAATCACCTAAATCCTGAATGTACAAAATCAAGTAAATATCATATGTCCTAAATCCAATATCAAGTAAATCTCTTATAACCTAGGTATATTTGCATGAATAAAAATGATGATGTATATGAATTGATATTAATACACTTATATTAGCGTCCCATTCCACTAATATATGTGTAAAGGCATATATAACAGCGTCCCATTCCAATGTTATATATATTTAGGAGTAAAAAGAAATATCATGAAACCAATGTGTCAAGCATCGACACAGAAATGCCGATCTATCAGGTGCTGTCACCAAGACTGGCACCCTGATAGGTACGTACTATACGCTATACCGAAAGCTCGAGTGCCTAGCTCTGACCTTCGTCTTTCGACGTATTTGTTAGTTATATGTATGCCCTAGAGGACATTACTGTACATATGTGTATATTGTAGTGGATGCTTGGACATATATAGGGAGGACTTTCTTGCTCGACATGATAGTATGCTATCTTGTTGCACTTTATCTTAACATGTACTCTGATTGTCTCTATGTTACATGTTGATAAAGACCTTAGGATATGTACTCGACTACTGGGACTATGATGAGATCATACTAGTGGGGCCACGGTAGTCGATGAGTACATCCTACAACAGTTCCTAGTCGGGGGTGTATCGAGACAGGGCATCGATACACCAGAGTAGACTAGCGTATACGCATCTTGACCCATATGATGGGCGATGGATGATCCCATATCCATCGGTGTTTGACATCAAGGATGGTGTACGGGTGCTCAGTAGAGACTGGGTACACTAGACAGACTCGCCGAGAACTCTCAGATGGTATTATACCTCACGTCAGATGGCAGTTCTCTGGTGACACTGGTACAGGTTAGTATATAGACCCGAGATCGACATAGAGTCTTGTGTGATTCCCACTGTGCTTTGATTTCCATCATACCACATCCAAGAGGGCATGGAAAAAGGTGGCTTTTAGGTACAGTCCTGAATCACATGGAGGCAATGAGCGATAAAAGGGATTCGTCTCTCCCGGTATAGGGAGTTGATGTTGCGCTGTGTTCGATTGGCTATAACTGGAAATCCCTGGCCAGGGTTGGTGAGATTTACTGGTAAGTGTTATCAGTAGTTTCTCAAACTGTTATGGACCTCATATCGACACGACTTATCAAGCTACTGGGGTCTGACGTTTTCCACCCCTAGGCGAGATATGCGACATATCAGATGAAGAGACCGGACTGTACGGGAGTGTTACTGATTGGATTCGCAGGAGAATGTATAGGCTTGCTTGTTGATCTTCTGATCGCTCAATACCTGGGTGGCTGTTATGTTTAGCTGACCGTTTGCAGTTTGTGGGTGTTTGATATGATCATCACCTACTGCCGGTGTATTGACGATTCTTTAGAGTCCTACACAGAGATTTCTTGACTCAGGCAAAACGGAGTAGGAGCACATATATGATATGTATGGGATCAAGAATAATACGAGTATGTGATACCGTATTAGATTCTCGCGATATGAGATATCGGCCGGGTATATGTGATATAGCCGGGTCATCGGATCAAGTGTTGATTCGATGAACTGATACAGATTATGTTAGTCGGTTATTTGTGAAATAGCCGGATCATCGGATTAAGTGTTGATTCGATAATTTAATGTATAATTATATATTTGATATATTAAATTACATTAACTACTATAAGCTCACTAAAAGATTCTTTTTCTCACTCGGGTAATACTTTGATATATATGCGAATTACGTTAATTGTATTGTTTTATTTTGTTACAATAAATATTGTATCTATGATATATAATATTGTGATATATAATATTGTAACATGTTAGGGTATTTAATGCAACATGATTAGTGGAGATTAAACATGATTAAGGTTTGATTTGGGTTAATTTTTCTAGAAGCTTCTAGTAGCCTTTTGTTTTGGTTTTGCAAAGATATTTTCTAAAGATATTTTGTTATGATATTTGTTAACCCAATCCAACCCTTCACCATGGTTCATTCTCTACATGGGTTAAGTTATCATACTTAACCCATGGTTGCATTTCTAACCTCACACAATTCATTATTCATCACAAAGTAAATTGATTCTTCTTCTTCTTCCTTGAAAGCTTTCTAGCTTTTTGCTTAGTGATGATTTTGAGTGAGAAATAGAAAACAAATGAGTGCTAAAATCCTACTTCATCATCTTAATCTATCCTACCCATTTAGATTAGGGTGTTCACTTCATTTATGAGTGAGAGCTTGTGTTAAAGAAACTTCAAGGTAGATCATCTTTTGTTATCGAAGATCGGAAGCAAGTTTGCATCATTCTCTTCGTGGAGCCTCTCTAGAGTCCGGGTATATGATGATCGCAGCGAAGGGACCTCAACACGGAGCTTATGAAGCGAAGGACCGGACTACAAAGGTTGTAATCCCGAACTCTTATATGTTAAAGTGTTTAACATGCTTTGTTTCACCTAATCTCTAGTTTAAAGATCTTGGTTAGGGTTGTTCGGCACGTCTAAATTTTAAATCGGGTATGGTTGATGCCTTGTAGACCCTTGTGATAATGCCTTGTAACCCTACAGTGGTATCAGAGCCAAGCTAGATCTTTAGGCGAAGTCTATACGAAGTTTAAATTCCGATCGAACTCCGAATACCCGTAAAACCCTAGTATCTGGAAATTTTTCAAAAAGTTGACATTTTTCATATTAAAATGCTCAGAAAATTCAGCAAGTGATTTGATGGATTACTGTGCAAAACGAACCCTAAATACCATTATTGCGCCCTGGAACCGCGGCAATACCCTTGCTTGTGCGGTGGTTCCACGGCAAAACAGTAACATTAGGGTTTGTATTTTACACAGTAATATCCGTACATATTTCCTGATTGTTCTGGGAATTTTTTATTTTACTCAAGTGTTGAATTTTCTGGGTTGTATTGGGAGCTTGTTGATTCGATCGGAAAGTTTAACTTCGTTTAATTTTTTCCGGGTAATTTTAGAACGTGTTAAAAAGTATGAACGGATATCAATAACTCACTTTTTCCCCTGCCGGAAAATTTCCAAGTTTTGGATTTTTCCGTAGTTTAAGAACGTTCTAAGTCGTGTAAGTAACGCGGTGGACCCTATAGAAGAACATAAACCTTAACTCGATTATGTGACCGTCTGAACTGCCTCTAAACCTTAGGGTTTGGGGCAGTACGGCATTGCCACATGTGAGGCGTTGGTTTGACCCTTCTACGGATGGACCATTGGTACTGTGGCATGTGATGGATACTTTTTGAACTCCGCTCAAGTGTTGAGTTATTTGGGAAATCTTGGGTGTTTGTTTATTCGATCGGAAAATTTAACATTGTCTATTTATTTGGAATGTGATACAATATTTGGAATCCACAAGCAGTTATGAGATAACTAATTTGAATGTTATAAATCTAGCAGTTTAGTCTAAGATGATCGGTTGCCACGAGATTTTGATGCGTTCAAAAGTCCGTCGCAATCACGTGCGTACGCGGATACTCGCTGGGTAAACTTAATAGACAGCCACGCCCCAAAGCCCCGACCAAGTGACTGTACGAGAACCCCGTCGCCAAAAGCATTCGTTCTGGTGCTTGCGGCAGCGGTGTTCCGCCTAGTGCACTTCGTCGACGGCATCCGGGGGTGCGGCCGTCTACTAAAGTTTGCGACGAGCATTCGATCAGGATGTCGAGAATCTTGTTGAATTGCCCGACCAGGTATCGAAAAGATTTTTCGATAAAGAGACTAAAATGCAGGGTTTATAATTGTTAAGCATGCAATGTCTAAGGAATTCATTTGGTTAGGCATGCGATGTCTAAAGATGTTGCAGATTCCAACTGTTGTAGTTTTACACTTTCTTTTCTGCGACCGTAAGTGCAGTATGTAGTTGTATCGCCGATTTTCGTTGCTATAAATCAATGACAATCGGTGTATGCATACTTACTTACGTTGATGATATGAGATATTATGTGTTGCTGTGATATGTTATATTGGATCGTCGTGTTTGAATAGCCGGGGGTTTTATGTGAGAAGAGAGATTTTTTTCATTCATGTAAAATTCAATTGTATGTAATATTCTTTTATTGGGGCACTTCCGGGCTGAGGATGATGTCACCATTGTATATTATTTACTTTTCCGGGTTAGGTAGACCCAAGGCGGGGAGTACAAGTAACCACGTTCTAGGGTCCAGTGGGAGACCATCTCGAGGAGTCAAGACCGGGTCTCCTAACCCCAGAATTGGCAGGCTTACTTGCCGCTCTCGTAGGGGTCTAGGGATATGGGTTTGGCTATTCATCGCGACCGTGGAATCCGTGTTTTATACAGGCTCGTATTAAAACACGGACGTCCTAGTATATCCAATATTTCATATATGTTCTTCTGCTGTAATGTTCTGTGATGAGATCATATTACTGCCTGAGACGAATATTTATATTATATATATGAGATATATGATTTCGTTTCATATCTGATGCTTGTGAAGCATAATAAAATGGAACTTCAATAATGAGATTAATGAAATAAAAGAAACCTAAAGAAGTTGTAGTAACTTGTCTCCAAAACAGGTAGCTCTTGTTCTTGCTTTGCATAGCGGTGTTCTTTGTAGAACATCCAACACCTTATTCGATAAGGAAAGAGCCGAGATCGCATCACCGAGAGTGACCTCTTTAGCAAAACTAGTAGTTGCTACAAACTCGGTTTGTCTTTTGATTGTTTTTATAGTTTTTGCTTTGCATAGTGATATTTATGAAATATCCTGCACCTTATTCGATGAGGAAAGTGCCGACGATCCCTTCACCTGGAGTGACCTCTTTAGCAAAACTAGAAAATGTTAGTTATATGTATGCCCTAGAGGCCATTACTATACATAGGATGTATATTGTAGTGGATGCTTGGACATATATAGGGAGGGCTTTCTTGCTCGACATGATAGTATGCTATCTGGTTACTCTTTACCTAAACGTGTATACTGATTGTCTCTCTGTTACATGTTGGTAAATCCCTTAAGATGTGTACTTGACTACCTGGACTATGATGCGGATCATACTAGTGAGGACATGGTAGTCTATAAGTACATCCTTCAAAGTCCCTAGTCGTGGGTGTATCGAGACGGGGCATCGATATACCAGAGTAGACTAGCGTATACCTTCTCGACCCATACAGATGGGCGATGAATGATCCCATATCCATTTGTGTTTGACATCAGAGATGATATACAGGTGCTCAGTGGAGACTGGGTACACTGGACGGACTCGCCGAGAACTCCCAGCTGGTATTATACCTTACGTCAGATGGCAGTTCTCTGGTGACACTGGTACAGAGTAGTCTGTTGACCCGAGATCGTCATAGAGTCTTGTGTGATTCCCACTGTGCTTTGATTTCCATCTTACCATGTCCAAGAGGGCGTGCAAAACGGTGGTTTTTGGGTACAGTCCCGAGTCACATGGAGGCAATGAGCGATAGGAGACGATTCGTCTCTCCCGGTATAGGGGGTTGATGTTGCGCTGTGTTCGATTGGCTATAACCGGAAATCCCTGGCCAGGGTTGCTGAGATTTACTGGTAAGTGTTACCGGTAGTTTCTCGAATTGTTATAGACCTCATATCGACACGACTTATCGAGCTATTGGGGTCTGACGTTTACCACCCCTAGGCAAGATATGCGACATATCAGACGATCAGACCAGACTGTACGGTAAGTGTTACTGGTTGGATTCACAGGAGTGTGAGCGGGCTTGCTCGTCGATCTTCTGATCGCTCAATACCCGGGTGGCCGTTACGTTTAGCAGACCGCTTGCGGCTTGTGGGTGTTTGATATGATCATCACCTGCTGCCGGCGTATTGACGAGTCTTTAGAGTCCTACACAGAGGTTTCCTGGCTCAAGCGAAACGAAATAGGAGCGCATATGAGATATGTGCGGGACCGAGAATGATACCAGTATGTGATACTGTATTCGATTCTCACGATTTGTGACATTGATCGGTTATATGCGATATAGCCGGGTTATCGGATCAAGTGTTGATTCGATAAGTTGTTACTGTTGATATTAGTCGGTTATATGCGATATGCCGGATCATTAAATCAAGTGTTGATTTAATGATTTAATGCATAATTATATATTTGATATATTACTTTGCATTAACTAGTATCGGTTCACTTTAAATGGATTTTCTCACTTGATGTGCACATTGTATATGTGATATATTTTTGTGCATTTGATTGTATCATGTTTGATGATACATGAAAGCTAGGGTTTGTGTAAAGAATTAAACCTTGGTTAGATAAATGGTTAGGGTTTATATTTATTCATTCATTTATCTTTTAATTTGTATTAAAAGGAAATGGGATAAAAGCAAAACAAAATGGTTTTGTTTCTTTCTTTCATGAAGCTTGTTGAAGCTTCATGAAGGTTTGACCAATGTAACCATTTTGTCTTCATCTTCTTAACCCTAACCATTCCTTTAACCTTGGTCAATTCTCTACACATAACTATAGTTAATATTATGATAAGTATTGATATTTCTATTCTATTCTAATTAACTTATCATAAGATTATCATCATCTTCTTCTTCTTCTTCAAAATGAAGAACCTTGATCCCATCAATGGTGATTGATGAAAATGAGTGAGAAATCCAATTCTAAAGTGAACCCACTTCCTATTTCTTCATCCTCTACCTCTTGCCAAGTAGTATAGGGTGTTTCCTTCACAAGTTTTCATGGCTTGGTGAAGGTGGAGCTTGATCTAGTGATGCCTCGACGTAGATCATCTTCGGCATCGTCGTCGATGACCAAGCCCGCTTTTTCTCCGTTGAAGCCGATGCTAGAGTCATGGTTCGATTTGGACAGCGGAGAGGACTTCATCATGGAGCTATGGAGGTGGAGAAACGGATCTACAAAGGTTGTATTTCCGTTCTCTTAGTAAAGTAGTTTACTTGTTTCTTTTTCGCCTAAAATTCTAGCCAACGATCCGTATCTAGGGTTTCTCGGCACCGTAAAATTTGAAATTGGCATGGTTGATGCCTTGTGAGACCTCTTGGGAGTGCCTAGGAACCCTACAGTGGTATCAGAGCCTAACTAGAGCCTTAGGGGATGCGTAGATGAAGTTTGAAGTCCGTACAAACTCGAAACCCTAATGCAATAGCCTTCTCTGTCCTTTTTTCAAAAACTGGGTTTTTTCCAGATTAAAAATATGCAGAAAAATCAGCAGGTGATTTTAAGAGTTACTGTAAAATTCGTGTGCCTAATTCCATCAATGCGCCGCGGTTCCGTGTCACGAGCATGGCTCGCGCGGCGGTTCCGCGGTCGTTTTGTCTTATGTGGCATCGAATTTTGCACAGTAATTCATAATTTGTAGTGCTGGTTTTCCTGGGAAGTTTTAATATTTTTTCAAGTGTTGAATTTTCTGGGTTGTTTTGGGGATTCGAATGTTCGATCGGATTATCAAATTTTGTCTGTGTGGCTTTCCGGATATATTTTTTTGAATATGTTAAAAAGTTCGACCGGATATAAATACCCAATATTTCCCCTGTCGGGAAATTTCTAAGTGTTGGATTTTTCCGTGGTTTAAAGACGTTCTAAGTACTGCAAGTAACACGATGGTCCCTCTAGAAGACAACAAACCTTAACTCGATTATGTGACCGTCTTGAACTGCCCTTTGAACCTTCGGGTTTGGGGCAGTACGGCGTGCCACATGTGAGGCGTTGGTTTGACCCTTCTACGGCTGGACCGTTGGTACTGAGGCACGAACTGAATGTTTTTAGACTTATTTCATGTGTTGAGCTGTATCGGGAAAACTTGGGTGTTTGAATGTTCGATCGGAAAGTTTAACATTTTCTAATTATCTGGAATGGGATACAATAATTGGAATTCACAAGTAGTTATGAGATAACTGAATGAATGTTATAAATCTAGTAGTTTAGTCTCACTTGATCGGTTGCCACGGAATTTTGATGTGATCAAAAGTCCGTCGCAATCACGTAGCGTACGCGGATACTCGCCGGGTAAACTTAATAGACAGCCTCACTCCATAGCCCCGACCAAGTGACTGTAGGAGAACCCCGTCGCCGAAAGCATCCGTTCGGGTTCTCGCGGCAGCGGTGTTCCGCCTTGGTGCACTTCGTCGACGGCGTCGGGGGTGCGGCCGTCTACTGAAGTTTGCGACGAGCATTCGATCAGGCTTTCGGGAATCCTGTTGAATTGTCCGACTTGGTATTGAAAAGAGTTTTCGATTTTGAGACTAAAATGCGGGGTTTATAATTGTTAGGCATGCGATGTCTAAAGAATTCATTTGGTCAGGCATGCGATGTCTGAGGTGGTTGCGGATTCCAACTGTTGTAGTTTTACACTTTCTTTTCTGTGACCGTAAGTGTAATATGTGATATCGCCGGTTTCGTTGCTATATGTCAACGACAATTGGGATGGACATATTTACTTACGTTGATGACATGTGATGTTATGTGTTGCTGGATATGTTATATTGGATCGTCGTGTTTGAATAGCCGGGGTTTTTTTATGTGAGATGAGTGTTTTTCATTTTCATTCATGTAAAAACTTGTATGTAATATTCTTTTATTGGGGCACTTCCAGGTTGCGGAAGATGTCACCGTTTGTATATTATTTACTTTTCCGCACTAGGATAGACCCAAGGAGGGGAGCACAAGTAACCGGGTTCCGGAGTGCAGTGGGAGACCAACTCGAGGAGTCGAGTCCGGGTCTCCTAACTCTAGAATTAGTAGGGTTACTTGCCGCTCTCGTAGGGGTCTAGGGGTGTGGGTTTGGCTATTCATCACGACCGTTGAATCCGTGTTTTATACTGGCTCGTATTGAAAACACGGACGTCCTAGTATATCCAATATTTCATATGATTCTTCTGCTGCGATATCTGTGATGTGATCATGTGATGTTCTGTGATAGATACTGTATATAGTATATATGATATATTATATAGGCGTTACTTATGTTTTACACCCGCGCTAACCCTGCCCCGCTCTGCCGTTAGTTACCTAACCTAACGGTGCACGAGGAGACATCGAGGCGAATGCAGATGGCATAAGTGTACGTCGTATTTATCTGTGATGTTTAGGTATTTAAATGATGGGACTTCATTAATATGATTAATGAAATAAAAGAAACCTAAGATGTTGTAGAATCGAATTTCAAAAATAAAACAGGTAGCTACAGTTCTTGCTTTGCATTGCGGTATATGAGATATATCCTGCACCTTATTCGATGAGGAAAGGACCGAGATCCCTTCACCGGGAGTGACTCCTTTAGCAATAACTGGCAGATGCTACACACTCGGTTTGTCTTTTTGATTGCTTTTAAGAGTTTTTGCTTTGCACAGTGATATATATGATATATCCCGCACCTCATTCGACGAGGAAAGGACCGACGATCCCTTCACCGGGAGTGACTCCTTTAGCAAAACTAGAAAAGCCTCAAAAACACTCCATTTCAAAATTCATTCGATCCTACAACGATATCAAGTTCATTACGCAATAGGTTTTCAGAAAAATCTGTCGTAGCCCTCCGTCATTTCAGATAAGTGGTAGTTAGTATTCGTGCTACGTTTGTTGGCCTGCGTCAAGGCATAGTGTGCGGTAGCTAACTAGTATTTATCTCCTTATGTATATGATGCAGATTGGATTAAGGTAGTCGTTGGACTTTGTTGGCCTGCGTCAAGGGTCGTGCGGGTGGGTTTAATTCAATCATGAAATGACGGGTTGAACTTGACTAGCGCACTATGGTTTGTTGGCCTGCGTCAAGGTCATAGGACGCTAGGGGCAAAATTATCGGGAATTTCAAGCGTTGAAATTTGCAATGAAATTGCATACCTTCTATGAGATAGTTGGATCCCGATACCCGCTGCGAGTAATTGTTACTCCTGGGAGAGTTTTACACATTATAATTAGTCGATCAAGTAGGTGTCTAGAAAGGTGTCAACGAGGTTACGCCTCTGGGAAAACGAGGTTTACATTAATTAGGTTCGTGCGAAAGCACGGGGGACCTCCCTCAAAGTACCGACACTGGCCTGGCTGAAAGATTGGCGAACTTGTAGTGTGTAATTAATCCCGGCCAGTCTTTCCTTTTAAGGTTTGAAGGAAGATTTGATAAAAAGCAGTGGGAGCCAGCCTGATTAGATAAAATAAAATCCAATCTATTCTTGAAAGAGCGCACGCTGAGTGTTTTCTTCTCTCTCTCTCCAGGTAGCGACCATATCACGCCTTAATCAAGATAATAATACGGATTATTGACCGAACCCGCTTGTTATACTGTGCTGGGGAACGTTGGTCCCGCTCTAACTTATAATTGTTATAAGACAGAGCAGGAAATTGGGGAATACCAGATTTCCCGTGCCGCCCAAACGAAGAGAGTGCATGCTGATGCATCATCTTCGGGTGTGTTCATTACAAAGAACTGTTTCTCAGTATCCTCTGCGTCCTGGGTATTTGATACCAGATCAGGATCCCAGATATGTAATCTGTTACATAGGGCTACAGAAAGGTAGAGAACTGAGAACGGGTGATAAGTTTCATGAGGCAGAAAATGGGGCAAGTGTTGCAGCCAAGTCTGTTGGTCACTGTCACCCTGTATTACCAATACATTGATTCTGAACGAATGTTATTAGATACCGAACCTGATATACAAAATCATATCAGTCTCTTTATCAGTAAAGAAATGATAAAATTTTGTATTGTTGGATAATGTTTTGAACATTTCTTATATCAAAAGTTGATCGGTTCAGGCACGTTATCTAAAAGCATTGATGTTCTAAATCATACTACAGTTCTTAGTATACAGAACACACACAAGAGGATGAGTTCAGAACTGAACGAATCCTTCTTAAGGTATTGTAGACTAGGTCAGATCAGTGTGACCCGACTAGCTCAAGTTACATGTAGATGCATATTTAAATAAGTTTGAATTTACATCTTATGAAACTTGTGAGTCATGTCACAAAGATAAAATGACCTCAGCTTTGTTTATTGGAAACAGGGAAAGAGTTAGTAAACTATTGGGACTGATACATGATGATGTATGGAAGGTCCCCTGTCTACACATGCCAAGACCGGTTCTTTGTACTTCATTACATTCTCTGATAATCTCTTTAGATTCAGTCATATGTTTCTGTTGAAACATGAGTCCGAACCTTTTGAGATATTCACAGAATATAAGATAGAAGTAGAGAACCAAAATACGGGTATAAGTATTATGTCCTATGATGTGATCAGGGAGGAGAATACTTGAGCACGGAATTTTTGGACTATTCAAAAGGAGAATGAGATTCTTTCTCAGCATTACTCATCCGCATACACCATAGCACAATGGTATATCGGGGCGGAGCAGATACACCCTATTTGATATGGTGTGCTCTATCATGAGTACTACTGAGATACCTGTTTCCTTTTAAGGGGTTATGCACTTGAGAAGCTGCATACCTATTGAATAGGTTCAAATCAAATCAGTTACCTACCGCTTCATATGTGATATGGAAAGGGAAGAGCCCATATCTTAAGTTAGTTAAGATTTGGGGTTGTCCGGCCTATGTTTAAAAGCAAAATCTGGACAAGCTCAAGGCAAACTCTGTAATGTAGAACTGGAAAGGTTCCAGCTATACAAACTACAGCAGATGATTTGATAGAACCAAAGGATTCAGTAGATTCCAACGAACCTCAGCCTCTCCGCCGATCTAGTAAGGTTCCTCACCCGCCTGAGAGATACTTCGGTTACTCTATGACAGTGGGAGCGAGAATTGCATCATGAGATGATGACCCAACTAGTTTCGAGCTGGCCATCAGGAGTAAGACTCTGTAAGAATGGCCGGTTGCTTAGCGATCTGAGATAGAATCCTTATACACCAACAAAGTATGGACTTTGGTTGCTATAACTGAAGGGTTAAATCCCCATCAGGAGCAAGTAAATCTTGAGAAGATTACTTGGTGTAGATGGAAAAGTTGAGACTTTCAAAGCTAGACTTGTTAAAGGTTTTCGTCATCAACCAGGCGTGGATAATGATGAAACCTTTTCAAGTATCTATGCTTAAGTCCATCCAGATCCTACTTACCACGGCTACATACCATGACTACGATATCTGGTGGTTGGGTGTCATGACTGCTTTTCTAAATAATATTTTGGAAGAGAGCGTCTATAAGTATACAGCCAGAGGGCTTCGTAGACAGTGGGAGCAGCGGAAACGTGTGCAAGATGCTTTATAGGATAAAGCAGGCATCGCGGAGTTGGAACATCTGTTTTGATGTGTTAGTCAAAGAGTTTGACATCATCAAAATGGTAGATGAACCTTGTATAAACAAAAAGGTAGTAGGGAGTATGGTGGCGATCCTCGTAGAGTACGTAGATGATATACACTTGATAGGGAAGGAGTTTCCTATACTACGCTCGGTCAATCTCCGCTTATCACAATGATTCTCCATAAAGGATCAAAGTGATACCTCCTAAATCTTGGGTTTGGATCTATGAGATAGATCTAATTGGATGTTAGGATTCTCACTAGTTGTAGCGAGATGGTATCAATCGATCCTGGGGAGAATCACTGGAAGGGTTCCAGGGTGATAAAGACGACTGAATATCAGTCGCAGGCATTGCCTTTACCCTCAGTAAAGGGACGGTATGTTGGAAGAGTTCCAAGCTAAATACCGTGGCTTACTAGACGATAAAGGCAGGATACATCTCTACTTAAGATGCTACCAAAGAGGCAGTCTGGGTGTATATTTGTTCATGAGATGAACTTAGTTCCTTCCATTGTGTGACAATGGAGTTGTGGCTTATACAAAGGAACGTCTGTCCCATCAGTGATCCAGACATATTCTAAGGCAGTGTCACCTGATCGTGGAGATGGTTGATCTCCAAGGGATCAAGGTTTGGAGAGTAGACTCAGAGGACAACATAGCGGATCCACTCACAAAGGCCTGTTCCCAGAGAGAGATTTTTATGGGATGGTTGAGTATGAGATACTGCAACCACTGCTATCAGATGGCCCTAGTGCAAGTGGGAGATTGTTAGTTATATGTATGCCCTAGAGGCCATTACTATACATAGGATGTATATTGTAGCGGATGCTTGGACATATATAGGGAGGACTTTCTTGCTCGACATGATAGTATGCTATCTGGTTACTCTTTACCTTAACGTGTATACTGATTGTCTCTTTGTTACATGTTCTTAAATCCCTTAGGATGTGTACTTGACTACCTGGACTATGATGCGGATCATACTAGTGGGGACATGGTAGTCCATAAGTACATCCTTCAAAGTCCCTAGTCGTGGGTGTATCGAGACGGGGCATCGATATACCAGAGTAGACTAGCGTAGACCATCTCGACCCATACAGATGGGCGATGGATGATCCTATATCCATTGGTGTTTGACATCAGAGATGATATACGGGTGCTCAGTGGAGACTGGGTACACTAGACGGACTCGCCGAGAACTCCCAGCTGGTATTATACCTTACGTCAGATGGCAGTTCTCTGGTGACACTGGTACAGAGTAGTCTGTTGACCCGAGATCGTCATAGAGTCATGTGTGATTCCCACAGTGCTTTGATTTCCATCTTACCACGTCTAAGAGGGCGTGCAAAACGGTGGTTTTTGGGTACAGTCCCGAGTCACATGGAGGCAACGAGCGATAGGAGGGGATTCGTCTCTCCCGGTATAGGGGGTTGATGTTGCGCTGTGTTCGATTGGCTATAACCGGAAATCCCTGGCCAGGGTTGCTGAGATTTACTGGTAAGTGTTACCAGTAGTTTCTCAAATTGTTATAGACCTCATATCGACACGACTTATCGAGCTATTGGGGTCTGACGTTTACCACCGATAGGCAAGATATGCGACATATCAGACGATCAAACCAGACTGTACGGTAAGTGTTACTGGTTGGATTCACAGGAGTGTGAGCGGGCTTGCTCGTCGATCTTCTGATCGCTCAATACCCGGGTGGCCGTTACGTTTAGCAGACCGCTTGCGGCTTGTGGGTGTTTGATATGATCATCACCTGCTGCCGGCGTATTGACGAGTCTTTAGAGTCGTACACAGAGGTTTCCTGGCTCAAGAGAAACGAAATAGGAGCGCATATGAGATATGTGTGGGACCGAGAATGATACCAGTATGTGATACTGTATTCGATTCTCGCGATTTGTGACATTGATCGGTTATATGCGATATAGCCGGGTTATCGGATCAAGTGTTGATTCGATAAGTTGTTACTGTTGATATTAGTCGGTTATATGCGATATGACCGGATCATTAAATCAAGTGTTGATTTAATGATTTAATGCATAATTATATATTTGATATATTACTTTGCATTAACTAGTATCGGTTTACTTTAAATGGATTTTCTCTCTTGATGTGTACATTGTATATGTGATATATTTTTGTGCATTTGATTGTATCATGTTTGATGATACATGAAAGCTAGGGTTTGTGTAAAGAATTAAACCTTGGTTAAATAAATGGTTAGGGTTTATATTTATTCATTCATTTATCTTTTAATTTGGATTAAAAGGAAATGGGATAAAAGAAAAACAAAATGGTTTTGTTTCTTTCTTTCATGAAGCTTGTTGAAGCTTCATGAAGCTTTGACCAATGTGACCATTTTGTCTTCATCTCCTTAACCCTAACCATTCCTTTAACCTTGGTCAATTCTCTACACATAACTATAGTTAATATTATGATAAGTATTGATTTTTCTATTCTATTCTAATTAACTTATCATAAGATTATCATCATCTTCTTCTTCTTCTTCAAGATGAAGAACCTTGATTCCATCAATGGTGATTGATGAAAATGAGTGAGAAATCCAATTCTAAAGTGAACCCACTTCCTATTTCTTCATCCTCTACCTCTTGCCAAGTAGTATAGGGTGTTTCCTTCACAAGTTTTCATGGCTTGGTGAAGGTGGAGCTTGATCTAGTGATGCCTCGACGTAGATCATCTTCGGCATCGTCGTCGATCACCTAGCCCGCTTTTTCTCCGTTGAAGCCGATGCTAGAGTCATGGTTCGATTTGGACAGCGGAGAGGACTTCATCATGGAGCAATGGAGGTGGAGAAACGGATCTACAAAGGTTGTATTTCCGTTCTCTTAGTAAAGTAGTTTACTTGTTTCTTTTTCGCCTAAAATTCTAGCCAACGATCCGTATCTATGGTTTCTCGGCACCGTAAAATTTGAAATTGGCATGGTTGATGCCTTGTGAGACCTCTTGGGAGTGCCTAGGAACCCTACAGAAAAGGCCTCAAAAACATTCCATTCAAATCACTCGATTCTACAACGATATCAAGTCATTACGCAAAAGGTTTTCTTAAAAACCTGTCGTAACCCTCCGTCATTTTAGGAAGTAGAGTACTTAGTATTCGTGCTGTGTTTGTTGACCTTAGTTAAGGCACAGTTTACGGTAGCTAAGTGATCTCTTCCTATATAGCATATGATGCGATTAGTTAGAACAGTCATGTGACTTTATTGACCTTAGTTAATGGTCATGTGGGTGGGTCTATTTAATTAAGAAATAACGGGTAGAACTTGACTAGTACTTATGATTTGTTGACCATAGTTAAGGTCATAAGTCACTAGGGGTAAAATATTATTGGAAATTTCAAGAGTTGAAATTTGCAATGAGATTGCATACCTTCTATGAGATAGTTGGATCCCGATACCCGCTGCGAGTAAGAGTTACTCCTGGGAGAGTTTTACACATTACAATTAGCCAATCAAGTAGGTATCTAGAAAAGTATCAACGGGGTTACATCCTGGGAAAATGAGGTTTACTTTAATTAGGTCCGTGCGAAAGCACGGGGAACCTCCCTCAAAGTACCGGCACTGGCCTGGCTGAAAGATTGGCGAACTTGTAGGGTGTAATTAATCCCGGCTAGTCTTTCCTTTTATGGTTTGAAGGAAGATTTGACTAAAACAGTGGGAGCCATCCTGATTAGATAAATTGATAACCAATCTAATTTTGTAAAAGCGCACGCTGAGTGTTTTCTTCTCTCTCTTTCCTGGTTGCGACTATGTCATGCCTTAATCAAGATAAATAATACGGATGTATTCACCGAACCCACTTGTTATACTGTGCTAGGGAACATTGGTCCTGCTCCAACTTATAAATGTTATAAGACCGAGCAGGAAATAGGGGATTACCAAAATTCCCGTGCCGCCTAAACGAAAAAAGTGTATGCTGATGCATCTTCTTCGGGTGTGTTCATTATAAAGAACTGTTTCTCAGTATCCTTTACGTCCTCGGTATGAGATACCGGATCAGGATCCCACATATGTAATCTGTTACATAGGCTACAGATAGGTAGAGAACTGAGAACGGATGATAAATTTCATGAGATAGAAATGGTGCAAGTGTTGCAGCCAAGTATGTTGGTAGTTATCACCCTAAATTACCTGAATACATTGATTCTGAATGAATGTTATTAGATACCAAACCTAATATACAATATCATATCAGTATCTTTATTATTAATGAAGGATATAATTTTGTATTATTGGATAATGTTTTGAACATTTCCTATATCAAGAGTTGATCGGATCAGGCACGTTATCTAAAAACATAAACGTTCTAAATCAAACTACAGTTCTTAGTATACAGAACACACACAAGAGGAAGAGTTCAGAAATGAACGAATCCTTCTTGAGGCATTATAGACTAGGTCATATCAATGCGACCCGACTAGCTGAAGTTACATAAATATGCATATTTCAATTAGTTTGGATTTACATCTTGTAAAAACTTGCCAGTCATGTCACAGAGATAAGATGACCACAGCTCCGTTTATTGGAAACAGAGAAAGAGTTAGTGAACTCTTGGGATTGATACATGTAATGTATCTAAGGTCCCCTGTCTACACATGGCAAGACCGGTTCATTGTACTTTATTATATTCACTGATGATCTCTCAAGATTCGCACATGTGTTCCTGCTGAAACATAAGCTCGAAGCTTTTGAGATATTCACAGAATATAAGTTAGAAGTAGAGAACCAAAAACGGGTATAAGTATTATGTCCTTTGATGAGATCAGGGAGGAGAATACTAGAGTACGGAATTCCTGGGCTATTCTAAAGCGGAATGAGATTCTCTCTCAGCATTACTCCTCCGTATACACCATAGCACGATGGTATATCGGGGCTGAGCAATAGCACCCTATGTGATATAGTGTGCTCTATGATGGATACTACTGAGTTTTCTATTTCCTTTTGGGAGTTATGCACTTAAGAAGTTACATACCTATTGAATAGGGTTCCAATCAAATCAGACGCCTACCATTCCATATGTGATATGGTATGGGAAGAGCCTATCTCTTAAAGATGTTAAGATTTGGGGTTGTCCGGCCTATGTCCAAAAGCAAAATCCAGACAAGCTCGAGGCAAAGTCAGTTCTGTAGAAGTTTGTTGAATAGCCCAAGCATTTGTAAGGGAATATCTTCTACCTAACCGAGGAACAAAAGATGTTTTGTTTCTCAACGTGCCACCTTTGTGAAAGGGAATTTCTTGTGAAGAAATAAGTGGTCATGAGGTGGAACTCGAAAGCGTTCTAGCTATACAAACTGCAACTTATGATTTGGTAGAACCAAAGGATTCAATAGTTTCCAATGAACCTCAGCCTCTCCGCCGATCTAGTAGGGTTCCTCACCCACCTGAGAGATACTTCAGTTTCTCTATGATAGTGGGAGCGAGGATTGCATCATGAGATGATGACCCAACCAGTTTCGAGCAGGCCATCAGGAGTGGGACTCTGTAAGAATGGCTGGATGCTTAGCGATCTGAGATGGAATCCTTATACACCAACAAAGTATGGACTTTGGTTGCTTTATCTGAAGGGTTAAATCCCCATCAGGAGCAAGTATATCTTGAGAAGATTACATGGTGTACATGGAAAAGTTGAGACTTTCAAAGCTATGCTTAAGTCCATCCAGATCCTACTTGCCACGGCTACATACCATGAATACGATATCTGGCGGTTGGGTATCATGACTGCTTTTCTAAATGATGATTTGGAAGAGAGCGTCTGTAAGTACACAGCCAGAGGGCTTCATAAACAGTGGGAGTAGCGGAAACGTGTGCAAGTTGTTTTATATGATAATTCAGGCATCACAGAGTTGGAACGTCTGTTTTGATGTGGTAGTCAAAGAGTTTGACTTCATCATAATAGTAGATGAACCTTGTATATACAAAAAGGTAGTAGGGAGTATGGTGGTGATCCTCGTAGAGTATGTGGATGACATACTCTTGATAGGGAAGGAGTTTCCTATGCTACGCTTGGTCAATCTCCACTTATCATAAGGATTCTCCATATAGGATCAAAATGATACCTCCAAAATCCTAGGTTTTATATCTATGAGATAGATCTAAATGGATGTTAGGATACTCACTAGTTGTAGTGAGATGGTATCAATCGATCCTGGGGAGAATCACTGGAAAGGTTTCAGGGTGATAAGGATGACTGAATGTCAGTCGCATGCATTGTCTTTACCCTCAGTGGAGGGACGGTATGTTGGAAGAGTTTCAAGCTAGATACCGTAACTTACTAGACGATTAAAGGCAAGATACAACGTTACCAAGGATGCTACCAAAGAGGCAGTCAGGATATATATGAGTTCATGAGATGAACTTCGTTCCTACCATTGTGTGACAATGGAGTTGTTGCTTATGCCAAGGAACCCCTGTCCCATCTGAAATCCAGATATAATTCTTAGGCAGTATCACCTTATCATGGAGATGGTTGATCTCCAGGAAGATCGAGGTTAGGAGAGTAGACACAGAGGACAACAGCGCGGATCCACTCACAAAGGCCTTTTTCCCAGTACACACTATTATGGGATGGTTGAGTATGAGATACTTCAATCATAGCTAATTGTTGGGTATGCGATACCACAACAGATGGCCCTAGTGCAAGTGGGAGATTGTTAGTTATATGTATGCCCTAGAGGCCATTACTGTACATATGTGTATATTGTAGTGGATGCTTGGACATATATAGGGAGGACTTTCTTGCTCGACATGATAATATGCTATCTGGTTGCACTTTATCTTAACATGTACTTTGATTGTCTCTATGTTACTTGTTGATAAAGCCCTTAGGATATGTACTCGACTACTGGGACTATGATGAGATCATACTAGTGGGGCCACGGTAGTCGATGAGTACATCCTACAACTGTTCCTAGTCGAGGGTGTATCGAGACAGGGCATCGATACACTAGAGTAGACTAGAGTATATGCATCTTGACCCATATGATGGGTGATGGATGATCCCATATCCATCGGTGTTTGACATCAAGGATGGTGTACGGGTTCTCAGTAGAGACTAGGTACACTGGACAGACTCGCCGAGAACTCCCAGATGGTATTATACCTCACGTCAGATGGCAGTTCTTTGGTGACACTGGTACAGGTTAGTCTGTAAACCCGAGATCGTCATAGAGTCTTAATCGATTCCCACTGTGCTTTGATTTCCATCATACCACGTCCAAGAGGGCGTGCAAAAAGGTGGCTTTTGGGTACAGTCCCGAATCACATGGAGGCAATGATCGATAGGAGGGGTTTCATCTCTCCCGGTATAGGGAGTTGATGTTGCGCTGTGTTCGATTGGCTATAACTGGAAATCCCTGGCCAGGGTTACTGAGATTTACCGGTAAGTGTTATCTATAGTTTCTCGAACTGTTATGGACCTCATATCGACATGACTTATCAAGCTACTGGGGTCTGACGTTTACCACCCCTCGGCGAGATATGCGACATATCAGACGAAGAGACCGGACTGTACGGGAGTGTTACTGATTGGATTTGCAGGAAAATGTACAGGCTTACTTGTTGATCTTCTGATCGCTCAATACCTGGGTAGCTGTTACGTTTAGCTGAGCGCTTGCAGCTTGTAGGTGTTTGATATGATCATCACCTACTGCTGGCGTATTGACGATTCTTTTGTAGGGTTCCTAGGCACATACTAGAGGTCTCACAAGGCATCAACCATGCCAATTTCAAATTTTAACGGTGCCGAGAAACCCTAATACGGATCGTTGGCTAGATGTCTAGGCGAAAATGAAACTAGTTTACATCTAAACTAAAAGAACGGAAATACAACCTTTGTAGATACGGTCCTCCACCTCCACAGCTCCGTGATGAAGTCCTCCCCGCTGTCCAAATCAAAATCCGGGCTCTAGCATCGGCTTCATCGGAGAAATGGCAAGCTAGGTCGTCGATGTGCATGCCGAAGATGATCTACGTCGAGGCATCGCTAGATCAAGCTCTACCTTCACCAAGCCATGAAAACTTGTGAAGGAAACACCCTATACTACTTGGCAAGAGGTAGAGGATGAAGAAATAGGAAGTGGGTTCTGTTAGGTCCACGTTACCTCTCCCGGTACTTTCGGGGTTGCGGAAACGGTAAATCAAAATTTTTCTTAAACTTTGTAACATGGACCGTAAAAGCCGGATCTTTGCTAAACTAAACTAGCATACTTGCAAAGAAGAATTAACTACTCGGCAAAGTGGTTATACCTCAACTTGAACTCCTTCACTTCTTGTTGTTGTTCTTCTTTGATGTTCTTCTCTTCTTGTTCTTCTTCTCATCGCTTGCTCAATGGTTGATCCGGACTTCGGTCACCTCCGCGGCCTCCTTGAGTCGAAGACGATCCACCCGAGAGATGTACACCGAGCTCCACCTCAAGCCGAGGTAACTAGGGCAAGGAGATTGCTAATCTAGAAGCCCTTGGTAGTGTAGAGAGGATGTATGAATGTGTTTGTCAAGTAGAATCCTTTTTCTCTCAACACATGAGATCAAAGGAGAAATCAAGAGGAGGAAGAAGAAGGAGATTTTCTAGCAACCATGGAGCTTCTCATTTCAAGAGAGAGAATGAGAATGAGCAAATGAAAAGCTTAACCAAGAGAAAAGCTAACCATGGTTGTAATAATGCACAAAACATTATCATTACAAATCCAATCAAGATAAAGGTGATGGCTACAAATGACATGACCATTATCATAACTTAATAAAAAGAAAACCAAAGAATACTTTAAATCTTCTAAGAAGGTCCAAGTCAACTTTGGTCAAAAAGTCAACAAAGTCAAGATGGTCAAATGGTCAATGTAATTAGCCATAACAAAATTATCAATGAAAGGATTAGTAAATAATGTCCCCGGCTCATTTATGGTTTTGACCAAACGAACTGTCGAAACCCTAATGAGTCCGCCTCAAAATGGTTTTGACCGAATCAACTGTCAAAACCCTAATGAGCCTGCCACATAGTGGTTTTGGCCGAACCAACTGCCAAAACCCTAATGAGGCACCTCCTCCTTCATCGCTCCAGAAAACTGTGCATACACACCTGCATCCGTATTCCGTAGAATGCGGATGCGCAGAAGACAAAACAGATCCATCCGTGCAATACTAGGATCTGGCTTAAACCAAAGCCCACTAGTACTGCCTGCCCGAACATCATACGCACACAAGTGTACGTAAGTGATCGCAGCCCTGCCGTAAAACCATACGGCCTCTACACGTTTCGCTCAGTGCAGGGAAACTCTCTGTGTGGGACTCTAAAGACTCGACTCTACGCTGGCAGTGGGTTTAACCACAGACCGCAAGCGGCACTAGCTGTACGTAACGGTCCCCAGGTAGATGTCGATAAGAAGGCCGATGAGGTAAACCCATCCGAACTCCTACTGAGTCTGTATGTGACAATCTCCGTACAGTCCGGTCTGTTCGTCTGATACATCGCATGTCGGGCCTAAGGGGGGCGGCAAGTGTCAGACCCCTAATAGCGGTACCAGTCGTGTCGGAGTGAAGCCCAGAACACCCTGAGATAACACTGGAACCTACCAGTATATCTCGCTTGCCCTGGCCAGGGACTACTTGTGTAATGGCTCTCCTAGACACAGCGCGATGTCAACCCCCAATACCGGGAGAGACGAATCCTGTCTAACCGTCACTGCCTCCAAGTGCTTCAGGACTGCTCCCAACTACTACCTGTTTGCACGACTCAGTAGAGCCGTGGTAGGGTAGTAATCAAAGAACAGTGGGAACACACTCGAGGCGAAGTGACAGTGTCAAGTCAGCGGACTAAGCTGTACTCATGTCACCTGGGAACTGATAACTGACGATAGGTATAATACCAACCATCAGTCCCCGACGAGTCCTGTCCAGTGTACTCGTAACCCAACGAGCACCCGCATACTATCTCAAGTACGACGTACCGACGGCTGTGGGACAGACCGTCTCCCATGCTGGGATGAGAAGCGCATACGCTAGTCTACTCCGGAGTATCGATGCCCTATCTCGGTACTCCCACGACTAGGGACGTGTATAAGGATGTGCTTGTAGATTACCCAGCCCCCACGAGTGTGATCGCCATCACAACGCCGGTAATCAAGCAAAGATCCTAAGGGCTCTACTAATGCGTATAGGTGATATAATAAATAAACACACATGTACACATTAAAGCAGAGGCAAACCAAGTAGCATACTACTATATTGAGCAAGATTGTCTGTACAACTGTGAATATCCCAAGCTTCCATCAAGTAATATACATACTAGTATGATACAGTAATGGCCTCTAGGGCATATACACTAACAATCTCCCACTTGCACTAAGGCCATGTACTGGCGTATCGAAGACCTATCATCTCGATCAGCCGCTCGAACTGAGTCTGGGGTAAGGCCTTCGTGAATGGGTCCGCAGTGTTGTCCTTTGTGTCCACTCTCCGCACCTCGATCTCCTGTCGATCAATGATCTCCCTGATCAGGTGATACCGCCTTAAGATGTGCCTGGATTTCTGATGGGACCTTGGTTCCTTCGCTAAAGCTATAGCCCCATTGTTATCGCAATACAAAGGTATTGGGTCAACAATGGACGAAACCACCTGAAGTTCACTAATGAACTTCTTAATCCAGACCGCCTCTTTTGCGGCATCGCTTGCAGCAATGTATTCAGCCTCCATCGTCGAGTCTGCGACGGTATCCTGCTTGGAACTCCTCCAACATACCGCCCCTCCGTTGAGGGTAAATACAAAACCCGAGACAGACTTGCTGTCATCTTTGTCACTCTGAAACCTTGAATCGGTAAAGGATTCGACCCTGAGGTCTCCATTACCGTAAACCAGGAACATCTCCTTAGTCCTTCTCAGGTACTTGAGAATGTTCTTCACTGCTGTCCAGTGGTCCTCCCCTGGGTCTGACTGATACCGGCTTACCGTGCTCAACGCGTAAGCTACATCTGGTCTTGTACATAGCATCGCATACATTATAGATCCTACCGCCGAAGCGTAGGGTATAGTGCTCATGCGAACCCTCTCCTCGTCAGTCTTAGGAGACATCTTCTTGGAGAGGGTAATTCCGTGCAATGCGGGTATGTTACCGCGCTTGGAACCCTCCATACTAAATCTCTTTAGTACGGTCTCTATGTACCTGGACTGCAAAAGTCCCAATAGTCTCTTGGATCTATCTCTATAGATCTTGATCCCCAGAATGTACGAGGCATCTCCCAGGTCCTTCATGGAGAACCTTTGTGACAAAAACAGCTTGACCGATTGTAGCATAGGAATGTCATTTCCTATCAAAAGAATGTCGTCCACGTACAAGACAAGGAATACGACAGTTCGTCCTACAATCTTCTTATATACACAGGGTTCATCTTCGTTATTGATGAAATCAAATTCCTTGATTGCCTCATCAAAACAGATGTTCCAGCTCCGCGATGCCTGCTTTAATCCATAAATGGATTTAAGCAACTTGCACACCCTTCCGCTGCTCCCACTGTCTACGAAACCTTCTGGTTGATCCATGTAAACGCACTCTTCCAAACAACCGTTTAGGAAAGCCGTTTTAACATCCATCTGCCAGATTTCATAGTCATGGAAGGCAGCAATGGCAAGTAGGATCCGAATGGATTTGAGCATAGCCACCGGAGAAAAAGTCTCGTCATAGTCCAAACCGGGTCTTTGACGAAAACCTTTTGCAACGAGTCTAGCTTTATAGGTTTCCACCTGCCCATCTACACCAAGTTTCCTTTTGTAGATCCATTTGCATCCAACGGGTTTTACCCCAGGTGGAGCAATATCCAAGGTCCACACTTTATTGGTGTACATGGACTCCATTTCGGATTGCATTGCTTCCTGCCACTTATCAGAGTCCCTACTGATAATGGCCTGCCTGAAACTGGTAGGGTCATCTTCTTCCAAGATGCAATCCTCTCGATCCCCGTCAATGAGAAAATCGTAGTATCTCTCGGGCGGATGAGAAATCCTACCAGATCTGCGGAGTGGCTGGGGTTCTTCTGGGGTTATTGAATTCTGAGGTTCTGTCAAATTTTCAGTTTCATTTTGTGGTCGCTGAATTTCTTCCAGTTCTACCGAACTCCCACTTGTTTCTTTTGCAAGAAATTGCCACTCTAAAAAGGTGGCGTGGCGAGATACAAACACCTTCTGTTCCTCGGTGTGGTAGAACAGATATCCTGCGGAGTTCTTAGGATATCCCATAAATTTACATAGAACTGAACGTGCCTGAAGTTTGTCCGGATTTTGTACTTTTACATAGGCCGGACAACCCCATATCTTAATGCCTTTAAGATACGGCTTCTTACCATTCCATATCTCGAACGGTGTCTTAGGCACAGATTTAGACGGAACATCGTTCAATAGGTACGCCGCTGTCTGAAGCGCATGTCCCCAAAATGAAAGAGGCAACTCAGCACTACTCATCATGGAGCGAACCATATCCAATAGGGTACGATTCCTCCGCTCTGAAACACCGTTGTGCTGTGGCGTATAAGGAGGAGTAAGCTGAGAGAGAATACCATTCTCTTTTAAGTAATCTAGGAATTCCGTGCTTAAGTACTCCCCTCCCCTGTCAGACCGGAGGATCTTGATACTTTTGCCAATCTGGTTCTCTACTTCCTTTCTGAATTCCTTGAATTTCTCAAAAGCATCAGATTTGTGTTTCATCAGATACACATATCCGAACCTAGAGAGATCGTCAGTGAATGTGATGAAGTATGAGAACCCACCCCTTGCATGTATAGACATCGGACCACACACATCACTGTGTATGAGTCCTAAGAGCTCTCTTGCTCTTTCTCCATGTCCGGTGAACGGAGATTTGGTCATCTTTCCTTTTAGACAAGACTGACAAGTTTCATAAGATGAAAACTCGAACGCATTCAAGAGTCCATCTTTATGCAACTTACTCAGTCTTTTCTCTCCAATATGACCAAGTCTACAATGCCACAAGTAGGATTCATTCGTATCTGAATTCTTCCTTTTGCGTGCGTTATGTATATTGAGAACTGTATTCTGATTTAGAACGTAGATACCATTAAACAGTGTACCCTCTGCAACCAGTACCTTATCAAGGTAAATGTTCATGATATTCTTTTCAAGAACAAACTTATATCTATCTTTATCGAGTAAAGAAACTGATATGATGTTGCAAACCATGGAGGGTACATAGTAGCAATCGTTCAAAATCATAGTCTTGCCATTTGGCAATACTAGGTGATATTCACCGACGGCTGCCGCATTAACTTGTGCTCCGTTCGCTACTCTGAGCGACATATCACCCGGTGCAACTTTCCTACTTTTTCTCAGTCCTTGCAATAAATTACAGATATGAGATCCTGATCCGGTATCAAGTACCCAGGAGGTAGGGCTGACCGTAAAACAGTTCTCAATTACGAGAACACCTGAAGTAGACGCAAAACCATGCTTCTTCTTCAACTGGGTATCCTGGAAATCCAAACTTTCCTCTTTCCCATTCTCATACTTATGACTGTTGTCATAAGTTAGAGCTGAACCAACTTTCCCCAGTCCCGAATAAGAATTCGGTTCGGTCAAGCGATACATTTTATTATCTTGATTAGGGCGTGAAAAGGTTGCTGCCTGGAGAGAGAGAAAAGAAACACTCAGCGTATGCTCTTGCAAGATTAGATTGGTTTATTAATTTATCTAACCAGGATGTCTCCCACTGTTTCCTCAAATTCTTCTTAAAACCCTTTTAAAAGAAGAACTAGCCGGGTTTTAATTCACGTCACAATACTTGCTTAACCTTTCAGCCAGGCTAGTGTCGGTACTTCGAGGGAGGTTTTCCAACGCTTTCGCGAAGTTCCTTAATTAAAGAACCTCTTTTCCCTGGGGGCGTAGCCCCGCTAACACCTTTCTAGACACCTACTAGGTTTATAGCATTGATCGTTAAGTGAAATAATCTCCCGAGAGTAAACCAACTCATCAGTGGGATCGGGATCCAACTGTCATTGTGTGATAACCTAGATGGAATCCACTCTAGTCACCACACTCCAGAAGGTATGCTAAATCTGCAAGTTTCAGTTCTTTTGAAACTCCCGATGTGCTTTTTTGCCCCTAGGATCCAAGTGACCTTGACTGAGCCAAAATGTCAAAAGATCCTAGTCAAGTTCAACCCGTCATTATCTTGACTGCATTAGACCCACCCGTACGAGTCCTTGACTGAGCCAAAATGACCGTACGACTGTCCTAACCAACCACTTTGTATCCTGCGGAAAAATATTACATAGCTACCGTTCACTACGCCTCGGCTGAGCACGAAATACGTAGCACGAATACTAAGCAATATTAATCCGAAACGACGGAGGGCTACGACTGGGTTTTGGCGAAAACCCGTTAACGTAATGAACTTGATTTCGTTGAAGGAACGTGATACACCTTTTTGAAAATTATAGTGGGGAAAACTTTTTGCTAAAGAGGTCACTCCCGGTGAAGGGATCTCGGCTCTTTCCTTGTCGAATGAGGTGCAGGATATTCCAAACTGAATACCTCGATGCAAAGCAAGAATGATCGACTATAGTAAAGTTATTACCCTGACGCAAATTTTTGTCTAAGGGGTCACTCCCGATGAAGGGATCTCGGCCCTTGCCTCGTCGACTGAGGTGCTGGGCATTCATAACCGAATACCTCGATGCAAAACAAAAATGAACGTCCTTACAATAACAGCTTTTTGAAAAAATTGTTCCAACAACGTCTTTTAGGTTTATTTTCTTGCATTAGTTCTTTTAATGCGTCCCATCATTTAATCCTACCATTGCAGAAAACAACCAAAATATGACGTACGCTTATGCCATTCGCATTCGCCACGGGGTCCCGTCATCACCCGTTAGGTTACTTAACTAACGACAGAGCGGGGGCTGGGCTAGCGCGGCTGTAAAACATAAGCAACGCCTAAATAGAAAGCAATGATAGACATTACAGATCACAGATGAACACTTTGGATATACTAGGAACCCGCGATTCGTTCGAGCCTGCAACGAAAAACGGATTACACGGTCGCGATGAATAGCCAAAACCCCACCCAAGACCCCTACGGGTGCGGCAAACTACCCGCCAAGTACCCGAAGCGAAGCAACCTCCCTCAATGCCATGAGTAGGCCACTCGGCACTTCGAGCTACCCGGTAGTTTGTGCACCCCCTCCATGGGTCTATCCTAGGAGCAAAAACAGTAAAAAGAATTATACAATGACGGCAACAACCCCGACCCGGTTGTGCGGCCAAACAAATAATATTACATCAATTTACAATTTTGTTACATGAATGAAAGAAAAAGAAACTCTCATCTCACATCCACCCCGGCTATTCATCCGCGACAATCCAACGAGTTCATATCCACAAACCATCAAGAACAATCACAGATCACAGATATGTATAACCCCAACTAATCGACATATAGCGATTAGCCGACGTTCAATACATAAGAACATCACAGATATAACCTTTATAGTCAAAGTATATTGAAGTTCGGAAAAATACGGAATTATAGGCCCCCAAAAACAAATTTCTATTCTGGAAAATCTGTGCACATATAATATATCTGAAAAATCCTAAAACCATGTCAGAAACACACTGCACCAAAATCGATGCAGTAACTCACCAAGTTGGCCGCGGTTCCGCGGCAGGAGCTTGCCCATGCCGCGGAAGCGCGGCGCTTTGGTTGAGTCGCTGCATCGTTTTTGGTGGTTTTCTTATAAAAACCCTGAGATGATTTTTGGGATATAACAAATTTTGTTTTGACCAGAAAAAGTTTTAACAGAAACTTAGATTTTTACAACTTGGTTTTTTTCGATTTTTCCGTTTCGAACTTCGATACACTTTACTACCAAGCTAGTTTATGTTTAGTTAGGCTCTGATACCAATGTTAGGTCCACGTTACCTCTCCCGGTACTTTCGGGGTTGCGGAAACGGTAAATCAAAATTTTTCTTAAACTTTGTAACATGGACCGTAAAAGCCGGATCTTTGCTAAACTAAACTAGCATACTTGCAAAGAAGAATTAACTACTCGGCAAAGTGGTTATACCTCAACTTGAACTCCTTCACTTCTTGTTGTTGTTCTTCTTTGATGTTCTTCTCTTCTTGTTCTTCTTCTCATCGCTTGCTCAATGGTTGATCCGGACTTCGGTCACCTCCGCGGCCTCCTTGAGTCGAAGACGATCCACCCGAGAGATGTACACCGAGCTCCACCTCAAGCCGAGGTAACTAGGGCAAGGAGATTGCTAATCTAGAAGCCCTTGGTAGTGTAGAGAGGATGTATGGATGTGTTTGTCAAGTAGAATCCTTTTTCTCTCAACACATGAGATCAAAGGAGAAATCAAGAGGAGGAAGAAGAAGGAGATTTTCTAGCAACCATGGAGCTTCTCATTTCAAGAGAGAGAATGAGAATGAGCAAATGAAAAGCTTAACCAAGAGAAAAGCTAACCATGGTTGCAATAATGCACAAAACATTATCATTACAAATCCAATCAAGATAAAGGTGATGGCTACAAATGACATGACCATTATCATAACTTAATAAAAAGAAAACCAAAGAATACTTTAGATCTTCTAAGAAGGTCCAAGTCAACTTTGGTCAAAAAGTCAACAAAGTCAAGATGGTCAAATGGTCAATGTAATTAGCCATAACAAAATTATCAATGAAAGGATTAGTAAATAATGTCCCCGGCTCATTTATGGTTTTGACCAAACGAACTGTCGAAACCCTAATGAGTCCGCCTCAAAATGGTTTTGACCGAATCAACTGTCAAAACCCTAATGAGCCTGCCACATAGTGGTTTTGGCCGAACCAACTGCCAAAACCCTAATGAGGCACCTCCTCCTTCATCGCTCCAGAAAACTGTGCATACACACCTGCATCCGTATTCCGTAGAATGCGGATGCGCAGAAGACAAAACAGATCCATCCGTGCAATACTAGGATCTGGCTTAAACCAAAGCCCACTAGTACTGCCTGCCCGAACATCATACGCACACAAGTGTACGTAAGTGATCGCAGCCCTGCCGTAAAACCATACGGCCTCTACACGTTTCGCTCAGTGCAGGGAAACTCTCTGTGTGGGACTCTAAAGACTCGACTCTACGCTGGCAGTGGGTTTAACCACAGACCGCAAGCGGCACTAGCTGTACGTAACGGTCCCCAGGTAGATGTCGATAAGAAGGCCGATGAGGTAAACCCATCCGAACTCCTACTGAGTCTGTATGTGACAATCTCCGTACAGTCCGGTCTGTTCGTCTGATACATCGCATGTCGGGCCTAGGGGGGGCGGCAAGTGTCAGACCCCTAATAGCGGTACAAGTCGTGTCGGAGTGAAGCCCAGAACACCCTGAGATAACACTGGAACCTACCAGTATATCTCGCTTGCCCTGGCCAGGGACTACTTGTGTAATGGCTCTCCTAGACACAGCGCGATGTCAACCCCCAATACCGGGAGAGACGAATCCTGTCTAACCGTCACTGCCTCCAAGTGCTTCGGGACTGCTCCCAACTACTACCTGTTTGCACGACTCAGTAGAGCCGTGGTAGGGTAGTAATCAAAGAACAGTGGGAACACACTCGAGGCGAAGTGACAGTGTCAAGTCAGCGGACTAAGCTGTACTCATGTCACCTGGGAACTGATAACTGACGATAGGTATAATACCAACCATCAGTCCCCGACGAGTCCTGTCCAGTGTACTCGTAACCCAACGAGCACCCGCATACTATCTCAAGTACGACGTACCGACGGCTGTGGGACAGACCGTCTCCCATGCTGGGATGAGAAGCGCATACGCTAGTCTACTCCGGAGTATCGATGCCCTATCTCGGTACTCCCACGACTAGGGACGTGTATAAGGATGTGCTTGTAGATTACCCAGCCCCCACGAGTGTGATCGCCATCACAACGCCGGTAATCAAGCAAAGATCCTAAGGGCTCTACTAATGCGTATAGGTGATATAATAAATAAACACATATGTACACATTAAAGCAGAGGCAAACCAAGTAGCATACTACTATATTGAGCAAGATTGTCTGTACAACTGTGAATATCCCAAGCTTCCATCAAGTAATATACATACTAGTATGATACAATAATGGCCTCTAGGGCATATACACTAACAGGTTCACTTTAGAATTGGATTTCTCACACTTTTCATCAATCCACCATTGATGAAGTGAAGCTTTCTTCAATGAAGAAGATGAAGAAGAAAAAGAAAGTGTTATGATAAGTTAATTTAAAATAGAAAATAAAATCAAAACTTATCATAATCCAACCATGGTTATGTGTAGAGACTAAACTCAAGTTAAGCGAATGGTTAGGTTAGGTATGAAGACAAAAATGGTGACTAAGTCAAAGCTTCATGAAGCTTCAACATATATCCAAATTAGCCACCATTTTCCTTTTGCCAAAAATGAATAAATAAACAAATAAATGAATAAGAAATAAAACCCTAACCATTTACTTAACCAAGGTTTAACTCTTTACACAAAACCTAGTAATCTTGCATCATCAAACATGATACAATCAAGTGCACAAAAAAATATATCGCATATACAATGCGCACATCCGAGTGAGAAAATCTATCTTAAGTGAACCGATACTAGTTAATGTAAAGTGATATATCAAATATATAATTATACATTAAATCATTAAATCAACACTTGATTTAACGATCCGGTCATATCGCATATAACCGACTAGTTTCAACAGTAACAACTTATCGAATCAACACTTGATCTGATAACCCGGCTATATCGCATATAACCGATCAATGTCACAAATCGCGAGAATCGTATACAGTATCACATACTGGTATCATTCTCGGTCCCGCACATATCTCATATGCGCTCCTATTTCGTTTCGCTTGAGCCAGGAAACCTCTGTGTAGGACTCTAAAGACTCGTCAATACGCCGGCAGCAGATGATGATCATATCAAACACCCACAAGCCGCAAGCGGTCTGCTAAACGTAACGGCCACCCGGGTATTGATCGATCAGAAGATCGACGAGCAAGCCCGCTCACACTCCAGTGAATCCAACCAGTAACACTACCGTACAGTCCGGTCTGATCGTCTGATATGTCGCATATCTCGCCTAGGGGTGGTAAACGTCAGACCCCAATAGCTCGATAAGTCTTGTCGATATGAGGTCTATAACATTTCGAGAAACTACTGGTAACACTTACCAATAAATCTCAGCAACCCTGGCCAGGGATTTCCGGTTATAGCCAATCGAATACAGCGCAACATCAACTCCCTATACCGGGAGAGACGAATCCCCTCCTATTGCTCATTGCCTCCATGTGACTCGGGACTGTACCCAAAAACCACCATTTTGCACGCCCTCTTGGACGTGGTAAGATGGAAATCAAAGCACAGTGGGAACCACACAAGACTCTATGACGATCTCGGGTCAACCGACTACTCTGTACAAGTGTCACCAGAGAACTGCCATCTGACGTAAGGTATATTACCATCTGGGAGTTCTCGGCGAGTCCGTCCAGTATACCCAGTCTCCACTGAGCACCCGTATATCATCTCTGATGTCAAACACCAACGGATATGGGATCATCCATCGCCCATCTGTATGGGTCGAGGAGGTATACGCTAGTCTACTCTGGTATATCGATGCCCCGTCTCGATACACCCACGACTAGGGACTTTGAAGGATGTACTTATGGACTACCATGTCCCCACTAGTATGATCCGCATCATAGTCCAGGTAGTCAAGTACACATCCTAAGGGCTTTACCAACATGTAACAGGGAGACAAACAGTATACACGTTAAGGTAAAGAGTAACCAGATAGCGTACTATCATGTCGAGCAAGAAAGTCCTCCCTATATATATCCCAGCATCCACTGCAATATACATCCTATGTATAGCAATGGCCTCTAGGGCATACATATAACTAACAATCTCCCACTTGCACTAGGGCCATCTGTAGCAGTGGTTGTAGTATCTCATACTCAACCATCCCATAAAAGTCTCTCTCTGGGAATAGGCCTTCGTGAGTGGATCCGCCGTGTTGTCCTCTGAGTCTACTCTCCTAACCTCGATCCCTTAGAGATCAACCATCTCCATGATCAAGTGATACTGCCTTAGAATATGTCTGGATCACTGATGGGACCTGCGTTCCTTGGCATAAGCCACAACTCCATTGTCACACAATGGGAGGAACATAGTTCATCTCATGAACTAATATACACCCAAACAGCCTCTTTGGTAGCATCTTAAGTAGCGATGTATCCTGCCTTTATCGTCTAGTATGTCACGGTATGTAGCTTGGAACTCTTCCAACATACCGTCCCTTCACTGAGGGTAAAGACAATGCCTGCGACTGACATTCAGTCGTCTTCATCACACTGGAACCCTTCCAGCGATTCACCCCAGGATCGATTGATACCATCTCACTACTACTAGTGAGATTCCTAACATCCAATTAGATCTATCTCATAGATCCAAAATCCAGGATTTAGGAGGTATCATTTTGATCCTATATGGAGAATCCATGTGATAAGCGGAGATCGACCGAGCGTATCATAGGAAACTCCTTCCCTATCAAGAGTATGTCATCCACGTACTCTACGAGGATCGTCACCATACTCCCTACTACCTTTTTGTTCATACAAGGTTCATCTACCATTATGATGATGTCAACTTCTTTGACTAATCCATCAAAACAGATGTTCCAACTCCGCGATGCCTGCTTTATCAAATAAAACATCTTGCACACGTTTCCGCTGCTCCCACTGTCTACGAGGCCCTCTGGCTGTGTACTTATAGACGCTCTCTTTTCATTTAGAAAAGCTGTCATGACACCCAACCACCAGATATCGTAGTCATGGTATGCAGCCGTGGCAAGTAGGATCTGGATGGACTTAAGCATAGCTACTTGAAAAGGTTTCATCATTATCCACTCCCAGTCGATAACGAAAAGCTTTAACAAGTCTAGCTTTGAAAGTCTCAACTTTTCCATCTACACCAAGTAATCTTCTCAAGATATACTTGCTCCTGATGGGGATTTAACCCTTCAGATATAGCAACCAAAGTCCATACTTTGTTGGTGTATATGGATTCCATCTCAGATCACTAAGCTTCCAGCCATTCTTATAGAGTCTTACTCCCAATGGCCAACTCGAAACTAGTTGGGTCATCATCACATGATGCAAACCTCGCTCCCACTGTCATAGAGAAACCGAAGTATCTCTCAGGTGGGTGAGAAACCCTACTAGATCGGCGGAGAGGCTGAGGTTCGTTGGTATCTACTGAATCCTTTGGTTGTACCAAATCATCTGCTGTATTTTGTATAGCTGGAACCTTTCCAGTTCTACATAACAGACTTTGCCTCGAGCTTGTCCAGATTTTGCTTTTAGACATAGGTCGGACAACCCCAAATCTTAACTTGCTTAAGACATGGGCTCTTCCCATACCATATCTCATATGGAGTGGTAGGCAACTGATTTGATTCGAAGCGTATTCAATAGGTATGCATCTTCTCAAGCGCATAACTCCCAAAAAGGAAATAGGTAACTCAGTAGTACTCATCATAGAGCACAACATATCAAATAGGGTGTATCTGCTCCGCCCCGATATACCATCGTGCTATGGTGTATACAGAGGAGTAATGCTGAGAGAGAATCTCATTCTCCTTTAGAATAGTCCAGGAATTCCATGCAGAAGTATTCTCCTCCCTGATCTCATCATAGGACATAATACTTATACCCGTATTGGTTCCTTACTTCTAACTTATATTCTGTGAATATCTCAAAAGGTTCGGACTTGTGTTTCAACAGGAACATATGTCTGAATCTAAAGAGATCATCAGAGAATGTAATGAAGTACGAAGAACCGGTCTTGGCATGTGTAGACAGGGGACCTACATACATCAACATGTATCATCCCAAGAGTTCACTAACTCTTTCTCTGTTTCCAGAAAAATGAGCTATGGTCATCTTATCTTTGTGACATGACTGGCAAGTTTCACAAGATGTAAATTCAAACTGATTTAAATATGCATCTACATGTAACTTCAGCTAGTCGGGTCGCATTGATATGACCTAGTCTACAATGCCTCAAGAAGTATTCGTTCATTTCTGAACTCTTCCTCTTGTATGTGTTCTGTATACTAAAGAACTGTAGTTTGATTTAGAACATCAATGCTTTTAGATAACGTGCCTGAACCGATCAACTTTTGATATAGGAAATGTTCAAAACATTATCCAACAATACAAAATTTTATCATTTCTTTACTGATAAAGAGACTGATATGATTTTGTATATCAGGTTCGGTATCTAATAACATTCGTTCAGAATCAATGTATCGGTAATACAGGGTGACAGTGACCAACAGACTTGGCTGCAACACTTGCCCCATTTTCTGTCTTATGAAACTTATCACCCGTTCTTAGTTCTCTACCTTTCTGTAGCCCAATGTAACAGATTACATATCTGGGATCTTGATCCGGTATCATATACCCAGGACGTAAAGGATACGGAGAAACAGTTCTTTGTAATGAACACACCCGAAGATGATGCATCAGCATGCACTCTCTTCGTTTGGGCGGCACGGGAAATCTGGTATTCCACAATTTCCTGCTCTGTCTTATAATAATTATAAGTTGGAGCGGGACCAACGTTCCCCAGCTCAGTATAACAAGCGGGTTCGGTCAAATATCCGTATTATTATCTTGATTAAGGCGTGATATGGTCGCTACCTGGAGAGAGAGAGAGAAGAAAACACTCAGCGTGCACTCTTGCAAGAATAGATTGGTTATTATTTTATCTAATCAGGATGGCTCCCACTGCTTTTTATCAAATCTTCCTTCAAACCCTAAAAGGAAAGACTAGCCGGGATTAATTACACACTACAAGTTCGCCAATCTTTCAGCCAGGCCAGTGTCGGTACTTTGAGGGAGGTCCCCCGTGCTTTCGCACGAACCTAATTAATGTAAACCTCGTTTTCGCAGAGGCGTAACCTCGTTAACACCTTTCTAGACACCTACTTTATCGGCTAATTGTAATGTGCAAAACTCTCCCAGGAGTAACTCTTACTCGCAGCGGGTATCGGGATCCAACTATCTCATAGAAGGTATGCAATCTCATTGCAAATTTCAACACTTGAAATTCCCGATAATATTTTGCCCCGAACGATCTATGACCTTGACAAGGTCAACAAACCATAGACCGCAAGTCAAGTTCAACCCGTCATTTCTTGATTGAATCAAACCCACCCGCACGACCCTTGACAAGGTCAACAAGGCCGCACGACTACCCTAACCCAATCTGCATCATATGCATAAGCAGATAAATACTGGTTAGCTACCGCACACTGCGCCTTGACAAGGTCAACAAACGCAGCACGAATACTAAACAGGATTTATCTGAAATGACGGAGGGCTACGATAGGTTTTTCTGAAAACCTATTGCGTAATGAACTTGATATCGTTGTAGAATCAAATGATTTTAAAAATGGAGTGTTTTTGAGGCTTTTCTAGTTTTGCTAAAGGAGTCACTCCCGGTGAAGGGATCGTCGGTCCTTTCCTCGTCGAATGAGGTGCGGGATATATCATATATATCGCTGTGCAAAGCAAAAACATTTAAAAGCAATCAAAAGACAAACCGAGGGTGTAGCATCTGCCAGTTATTGCTAAAGGAGTCACTCCCGGTGAAGGGATCTCGGTCCTTTCCTCATCGAATAAGGTGCAGGATATATCGTATATACCACTGTGCAAAGCAAGAACTGTAGCTACCTGTTTTATTTTTGAAATTCAATTCTACAACATCTTAGGTTTCTTTTATTTCATTAATCACATTAATGAAGTCCCATCATTTAAAGTACCTAAACATCACAGATAAATACGACGTACACTTATGCCATCCGCATTCGCCTCGATGTCCCCTCGTGCACCGTTAGGTTAGGTAATTAACGGCAGAGCGGGGCAGGGCTGGCGCGGGTGTAAAACATAAGTAACATCTATATAATATATCATATATACTATATACTGTATCTATCACAGAACATATCACATGATCACATCACAGATATCGCAGCAGAAGAATCATATGAAATATTGGATATACTAGGACGTCCGTGTTTTCAATACGAGCCAGTATAAAACACGGATTCCACGGTCGTGATGAATAGCCAAACCCACACCCCTAGACCCCTACGAGAGCGGCAAGCAACCTTGCCAATTCTAGAGTTAGGAGACCCGGACTTGACTCCTCGAGTTGGTCTCCCACTGGACTCCAGAACCCGGTTACTTGTGCCCTCCTCCTTGGGTCTATCCTAGTGCAGAAAAGTAAATAATATACAAAAGGTGACATCTTCCGCAACCTGGAAGTGCCCCAATAAAAGAATATTACATAAAAGTTTTTACATGAATGAAAATGAAAAACACTCATCTCACATAAAAACCCCTGGCTATTCAAACACGACGATCCAATATAACATATCCAGCAACACATAACATCACTTGTCATCAACGTAAGTAAATATGTCCATCCCAATTGTCGTTGACATATAGCAACGAAACCGGCGATATTGTTAGTTATATGTATGCCCTAGAGGCCATTACTATACATAGGATGTATATTGTAGTGGATGCTGGGACATATATAGGGAGGACTTTCTTGCTCGACATGATAGTATGCTATCTGGTTGATCTTTACCTTAACGTGTACACTGATTGTCTCTCTGTTACATGTTGGTAAAGCCATTAGGATGTGTACTTGACTACCTGGACTGTGATGCGGATCATACTAGTGGGGACATGGTAGTCCATAAGTACATCCTTCAAAGTCCCTAGTCATGGGTGTATCGAGACGGGGCATCGATATACCAGAGTAGACTAGCGTGTACCTTCTCGACCCATACAGATGGGCGATGGATGATCCCATATCCATCGGTGTTTGACATCAGAGGAGATATACGGGTGCTCAGTAGAGACTGGGTACACTGGACGGACTCGCCGAGAACTCCCAGATGGTATTATACCTCACGTCAGATGGCAGTTCTCTGGTGACACTGGTACAGAGTAGTCTGTTGACCCGAGATCGTCATAGAGTCTTGTGTGGTTCCCACTGTGCTTTGATTTCCATCTTACCACGTCCAAGAGAGCATGCAAAACGGTGGTTTTTGGGTACAGTCCCGAGTCACATGGAGGCAATGAGCGATAGGAGGGGATTCGTCTCTCCCGGTATAGGGGGTTGATGTTGCGCTGTGTTCGATTGGCTATAACAGGAAATCCCTGGCCAGGGTTGCTGAGATTTACTGGTAAGTGTTACCAGTAGTTTCTCGAAGTGTTATAGACCTCATATCGACACGACTTAACGAGCTATTGGGGTCTGACGTTTACCACCCCTAGGCAAGATATGCGACATATCAGACGATCAGACCGGACTGTACGGTAGTGTTACTGGTTGGATTCACTGGAGTGTGAGCGGGCTTGCTCGTCGATCTTCAGATCGCTCAATACCCGGGTGGCCGTTACGTTTAGCAGACCGCTTGCGGCTTGTGGGTGTTTGATATGATCATCACCTGCTGCCGGCGTATTGACGAGTCTTTAGAGTCCTACACAGAGGTTTCCTGGCTCAAGCAAAACGAAATAGGAGCGCATATGAGATATGTGCGGGACCGAGAATAATACGTGTATGTGATACCGTATTACATTCTCACGATGAATGTGTCGTATGGTTATATGCGATATAACCCAGTTATCGAATCGAGGGTTGATTCGATAAGACGATACATTGGATACTAGTCGGTTATATGCGATATGACCGGATCGTTAAATCAAGTGTTGATTTAATGATTTAATGCATAATTATATATTTGATATATTACTTTACGTTAACTGGTATTGGTTCACTTTAAATGGATTTTCTCACTCGGATTGTACACATTGTATATGTGATATACTTTTGTGCACTTCATTGTATCACGTTTGATGATACATGTTATGCTAGGGTTTTTGTGTAAAGATCAAACCATGGTTACATGATTATGGTTAGGGTTTTGTTTTATTCACTTATTTATTTATCCATTTCTTTTGGAAAATAAATGGAAAGGAGAAAAGAATGGTGGCTTAATTTGGAGTTTAGTTGAAGCTTCATGAAACTTTGATCAAGTCAACTATTCTTATCTCATCCTTAACCCTAACCATTCCCACTAACCATGATTCATTCTCTACACTTGACTAGAGTTAATATTATGATAAGTATTGTTATTCTTTTCTTTTTTGAATAATCTTATCACAATATTCTTCTTCTTCTTCATCTTCTTTCATGAAGAAAAAGCTTTCTTCATCAATGGTGATTGATGATAAAGAGTGAGAAATCCAATTCTAAATTGAACCCACTTCCTATTTCTTCATCCTATACCTCTTGCCAAGTAGTAGAGTGTGTTTTCTTCACAAGTTTCTTGACTTGATGAAGTCGGAGCTTGATTTAGCGATGCCTCGACGTAGATCATCTTCGGCACGTCGTCGATGACCTAGCCCGCTTCTTCTCCGATGAAGCCGACGCAAGAGCCCGAATTTTGGATTTGTACAGCGGAGATGACTTCTTCATGGAGCTATGTAGGTGGACAAACGGATCTACAAAGGTTGTATATCCGTATCCCTTAGTTAAGTGTTAACTAGTTAGCTTTTTCGCCTAGTTTTCTAGCAAACGATCCGTAGTCGGGTCTCTCGGCACCCGTAAAATTTTATAATGGCATGTTCGATGCCTTGTGAGACCTCATTAGGGTGCCTAGGAACCCTACAGTGGTATCAGAGCCTAGCTAGAGCCTTAGGCGAAGTCCAGACGAAGTTTGAAACCCGAACGAACCCGAAACCCCAACTCAAATGTGCTCTCTGTACTTTTTCTAAAAACAGGGATTTTTCAGTATTAAAAATATGTAGAAAGATCAGCAGGAAAATATAAGAGTAACTGTGCAATTCATAACCCTAATTCCATTAAATAGCCGCGCTTCCGCGGCACGAGCTTGGCTCGTGCGGCGGAACCGCGGCCTGTTTGTCGTTTTGTGGGGTGATGTTTGCACAGTAACTCCTATTTAACAGTGCTGGTTTTCCTGGGTATTTTTAATATTTATTCAAGTGTTGAATAATCTGGGATGTTTTGGAGCTTCGATGATTCGATCGGGTTTATCAAATTTTGTCTGTTTGGCTTTTCGGATAAATTTTAGAATATGTTAAAAAGTTCGACCGGATATAAATACCCAATTTTTCCCCTGTCGGGAAATTTTCAAGTGTTGGATTTTTCCGTAGTTTAACGACGTTCTAAGTAGTGCAAGTAACGCGATGGACCCTCTAGAAGACAACAAACCTTAACTCGATTATCTGACCGTCTTGAACTGCCCTTTGAACCTTAGGGTTTGGGGCAGTACGGCGTGCCACATGTGAGGCGTTGGCTTGACCCTTCTACGGCTGGACCGTTGGTACTGAGGCACGAACGGAATGTAGTTAGACTTATTTCATGTGTTGAGCTGTATCGGGAAAACTTGGGTGTTCGAATGTTCGATCGGAAAGTTTAACATTTTCTGTTTATCTGGAATGTGATACAATAATTGGAATTCACAAATAGTTATGAGATAACGGAATGAATATTATAAACATAGCAGTTTAGTCTCACTTGATCGGTTGCCACGGAATTTTGATGTGATCAAAAGTCCGTCGCAATCACGTAGTGTACGCGGATACTCGCCGGGTAAACTTAATAGACAGCCTCACTCCAAAGCCCCGACCAAGTGACTGTAGGAGAACCCCGTCGCCGAAAGCATCCGTTCGGGTGCTCGCGGTAGCGGTATTCCGCCTTGGTGCACTTCGTCGACGGTATCGGGGGTGCGGCCGTCTACTAAAGTTTGCGACGAGCATTCGACCAGGATGTCGGGAATCTTGTTGAATTGCCCGACTTGATATTGAAAAGAGTTTTCGATTTTGAGACTAAAATGCGGGGTTTATAATTGTTAGGCATGCGATGTCTAAGGAATTCATTTGGTCAGGCATGTGATGTCTGAGGTGGTTGCGGATTCCAACTGTTGTAGTTTTACACTTTCTTTTCTGTGACCGTAAGTGTAATATGTGATATCGCCGGTTTCGTTGCGATATGTCAACGACAATTGGGATGGACATATTTACTTACGTTGATGACATGTGATGTTATGTGTTGCTGGATATGTTATATTGGATCGTCGTGTTTGAATAGCCGGGGGTTTTTATGTGAGATGAGTGTTTTTCATTTTCATTCATGTAAAAACTTGTATGTAATATTCTTTTATTGGGGCGCTTCCAGGTTGCGGAAGTTGTCACCTTTTGTATATTATTTACTTTACTGCACTAGGATAGACCCAAGGAGGGGAGCACAAGTAATCGGGTTCTGGAGTACAGTGGGAGACCAACTCGAGGAGTCGGGTCCGGGTCTCCTAACTCCAGAATTGGTAGGGTTGCTTGCCGCTCTCGTAGGGGTCTAGGGGTGTGGGTTTGGCTATTCATCGCGACCGTGGAATCCGTGTTTTATACTGGCTCGTATTGAAAACACGGACGTCCTAGTATATCCAATATTTCATATGTTTCTTCTGCTGCGATATCTGTGATGTGATCATGTGATGTTCTGTGATAGATACAGTATATAGTATATATGATATATTATATAGACGTTACTTATGTTTTTCACCCGCGCTAGCCCTGCCCCGCTCTGCCGTTAGTTACCTAACCTAACGGTGCACGAGGGGACATCGAGGCGAATGCGGATGGCATAAGTGTACGTCGTATTTATCTGTGATGTTTAGGTACTTAAATGATGGGACTTCATTAATGTGATTAATGAAATAAAAGAAACCTAAGTTGTTGTAGAATCGAATTTCAAAATAAAACAGGTAGCTACAGTTCTTGCTTTGCACAGAGGTATATGTGATATATCCTGCACCTTATTCGATGAGGAAAGGACCGAGATCCCTTCACCGGGAGTGACTCCTTTAGCAATAACTGGCAGATGCTATACACTCGGTTTGTCTTTTGATTGCTTTTAAGTGTTTTTGCTTTGCACAGTGATATATATGATATATCCCGCACCTCATTCGACGAGGAAAGGACCGACGATCCCTTCACCGGGAGTGACTCCTTTAGCAAAACTAGAAAAGCCTCAAAAACACTCCATTTTAAAAATCATTTGATTCTACAACGATATCAAGTTCATTATGCAATAGGTTTTCAGAAAAACCTGTCGTAGCCCTCCGTCATTTCAGATATGTACTAGTTAGTATTCGCGCTGCGGTAGTTTGGCATTCGTCAAGGCGTAGTGTACGGTAGCTAACTAGTATTTATCTGCTTGAGCATATGATGCGATTGGATTAGGGTATTCGTACGGCGTTGTTTGGCATTCGTCAAGGGTCGTGCGGGTGGGTTTAATTCGATCAAGAAATGTACGGGTTGAACTTGACTAGTGGACTATGGGTTGTTTGGCATTCGTCAAGGTCATAGCGAGCTAGGGGCAAAACATTATCGGGAATTTCAAGTGTTGAAATTTGCAATGAGATTGCATACCTTCTATGAGATAGTTGGATCCCGATACCCGCTGCGAGTAAGAGTTACTCCTGGGAGAGTTTTATACATTACAATTAGCCGATCAAGTAGGTGTCTAGAAAGGTGTTAACGAGGTTACGCCTCTGGGAAAACGAGGTTTACATTAATTAGGTTCGTGCGAAAGCACGGGGGACCTCCCTCAAAGTACCGACACTGGCCTGGCTGAAAAATTGGCGAACTTGTAGTGTGTAATTAATCCCGGCTAGTCTTTCCTTTTAGGGTTGAAGGAAGATTTGATAAAAAGCAGTGGGAGCCATCCTGATTAGATAAAATAATAACCAATCTATTCTTGCAAGAGCGCACGCTGAGTGTTTTCTTCTCTCTCTCTCCAGGTAGCGACCATATCACGCCTTAATCAAGATAATAATACGGAATATTGACCGAACCCGCTTGTTATACAAAGCTGGGGAACGTTGGTCCCGCTCCAACTTATAATTGTTATAAGACAGAGCAGGAAATTGGGGAATACCAGATTTCCCGTGCCGCCCAAACGAAGAGAGTGCATGCTGATGCATCATCTTCGGGTGTGTTCGTTACAAAGAACTGTTTCTCTGTATCCTCTACATCCTGGGTATATGATACCGGATCAGGATCCCAGTTATGTAATCTGTTACATAGGGCTACAGATAGGTAGAGAACTGAGAACGGGTGATAAGTTTCTTGAGGCAGAAAACGGGGCAAGAGTTGCAGCCAAGTCTGTTGGTCACTGTCACCCAGTATTACAATACATTGATTCTGAACGAATGTTATTAGATACCGAACCTGATATACAAAATCATATCAGTCTCTTTATTAGTAAAGAAATGATAAAATTTTGTATTGTTGGATAATGTTTTGAACATTTCCTATATCAAAAGTTGATCGGTTCAGGCACGTTATCTAAAAGCATTAATGTTCTAAATCAAACCACAGTTCTTAGTATACGGAACACACACAAGAGGAAGAGTTCAGAAATGAACGAATCCTTCTTGAGGCATTGTAGACTAGGTCATATCAATGCGACCCGACTAGCTGAAGTTACATGTAGATGCATATTTAAATCAGTTTGAATTTACATCTTGTGAAACTCGCCAGTCATGTCACAAAGATAAGATGACCACAGCTCTGTTTACTGGAAGCAGAGAAAGAGATAGTGAACTCTTGGGATGATACATGTTGATGTATATAGGTCCCCTGTCTACACATGCCAACACCGGTTCTTTGTACTTCATTACATTCTCTGATAATCTTTCGAGATTCAGACCTATGTTCCTGTTGAAACACAAGTCTGAACCTTTTGAGATATTCATAGAATATAAGACAGAAGTAGAGAACCAGAATACGGGTATAAGTATTATACCCTATGATGAGATCAAGGAGGAGAATACTTGAGCACGGAATTCCTGGATTGTTCTAAAGGAGAATGAGATTCTCTCTCAGCATTACTCCTCCGTATACACCCCAGTACGTCGGTGTATCGGGGTGGAGCAGACACACCCTATATGATAAGGTGTGCTCTATGATGAGTACTACTGAGTTACCTTTTTCCTACTGGGAGTTATGCGCTTGAGAAGTTGCATACCTATTGAATACGGCTCGAATCAAATCAGTTGCCTACCACTCCATATGAGATATGGAATGGGAAGAGCCTATGTCTTAAGCCAGTTAAGATTTGGGGTTGTCCGGCCTATGTCCAAAAGCAAAATCCGGACAAGCTCGAGGCAAGGTCTGTAATGTAGAACTGGAAAGGTTCCAGCTATACGATCTACAGCAGATGATATGATGGAACCAAGGGATTCAGTAGATACCAACGAACCTCAGCCTCTCCGCCGATCTAGTAGGGTTCCACACCCACCTGAGAGATATTTCGGTTTCTCTATGACAGTGGGAGCGAGGATTGCATCATGAGATGATGACCCAACTAGTTTCGAGCTGGCCATCGAGAGTAAGACTCTGTAAGAATGGCTGGATGCTTAGTGATCTGAGATGGAATCCATATACACCAACAAAGTATGGACTTTGGTTGCTATATCTGAAGGGTTAAATCCCCATCAGGAGCAAGTATATCTTGAGAAGATTACTTGGTGTACATGGAAAAGTTGAGACTTTCAAAGCTAGACTTGTTAAAAGTTTGCATCATTGACCAGGTGTGGATAATGATGAAACCTTTTCAAGTAGCTATGCTTAAGTCCATCCAGATCCTACTTGCCACGGCTACATACCATGACTACGATATCTGGTGGTTGGGTGTCATGACTACTTTTCTAAATGATATTTTAGAAGAGTGCGTCTATAAGTACACAGCCAGAGGGCTTCGTAGACAGTGGGAGCAGCGGAAACGTGTGCAAGATGCTTTATAGGATAAAGCAGGCATCGCGGAGTTGGAACATCTGTTTTGATGAGATAGTCAAAGAAGTTGACATCATCAAAATGGTAGATGAACCTTGTATAAACAAAAAGGTAGTAGGGAGTATGGTGACGATCCTCGTAGAATACGTGGATGACATACTCTTGATAGGGAAGGAGTTTCTTATGCTACGCTCGATCAATCTCCGCTTATCACAAAGATTCTCCATATAGGATTAAAGTGATACCTACTAAATCCTGGATTTTGGATCTATGAGATAGATCTAAATGGATGTTAGGATACTCACTAGATATAGTTAGATGGTGTCAATCGATCCTGAGGAGAATCACTGGAAGGGTTCCAGGGTGATAATGACGACTGAATGTCAGTCACAGGCATTGTCTTTACCCTCAGTAAAGGGACGGTATGTTGGAAGAGTTCCAAGCTGGATACCGTGACATACTAGACGATAAAGGCACGATACATCGCTACTTAAGATGCTACCAAAGAGGCTGTTTGGGTGTATATTGGTTCATAAGATGAACTACGTTCCTGCCATTGTGTGACAATGGAGTTGTGGCTTATGCCAAGGAACGCCCGTCCCATCAGTGATCCAGACATATTCTAAGGCAGTATCACTTGATCATGGAGATGGTTGATCTCCAGGGAGATCGAGGTTAGGAGAGTAGACTCAGAGGACAACACAGCGGATCCACTCACAAAGGCCTGTTCCCAGAGAGAGACTTTTATGGGATGGTTGAGTATGAGATACTGCAACCACTGCTATCAGATGGCCCTAGTGCAAGTGGGAGATTGTTAGTTATATGTATGCCTTAGAAGCCATTACTATACATAGGATGTATATTGTAGTGGATGCTGGGACATATATAGGGAGGACTTTCTTGCTCGATATGATAGTATGCTATCTGGTTGATCTTTACCTTAACGTGTACACTGATTGTCTCTCTGTTACATGTTGGTAAAGCCATTAGGATGTGTACTTGACTACCTGGACTGTGATGCGGATCATACTAGTGGGGACATGGTAGTCCATAAGTACATCCTTCAAAGTCCCTAGTCGTGGGTGTATCGAGACGGGGCATCGATATACCAGAGTAGACTAGCGTGTACCTTCTCGACCCATACAGATGGGCGATGGATGATCCCATATCCATCGGTGTTTGACATCAGAGGAGATATACGGGTGCTCAGTAGAGACTGGGTACACTGGACGGACTCGCCGAGAACTCCCAGATGGTATTATACCTCACGTCAGATGGCAGTTCTCTGGTGACACTGGTACAGAGTAGTCTGTTGACCCGAGATCGTCATAGAGTCTTGTGTGGTTCCCACTGTGCTTTGATTTCCATCTTACCACGTCCAAGAGGGCGTGCAAAACGGTGGTTTTTGGATACAGTCCCGAGTCACATGGAGGCAATGAGCGATAGGAGGGGATTCGTCTCTCCCGGTATAGGGGGTTGATGTTGCGCTGTGTTCGATTGGCTATAACAGGAAATCCCTGGCCAGGGTTGCTGAGATTTACTGGTAAGTGTTACCAGTAGTATCTCGAAGTGTTATAGACCTCATATCGACACGACTTATCGAGCTATTGGGGTCTGACGTTTACCACCCCTAGGCAAGATATGCGACATATCAGACGATTAGACCGGACTGTACGGTAGTGTTACTGGTTGGATTCACTGGAGTGTGAGCGGGCTAGCTCGTCGATCTTCAGATCGCTCAATACCCGGGTGGCCGTTACGTTTAGCAGACCGCTTGCGGCTTGTGGGTGTTTGATATGATCATCACCTGCTGCCGGCGTATTGACGAGTCTTTAGAGTCCTACACAGAGGTTTCCTGGCTCAAGCGAAACGAAATAGGAGCGCATATGAGATATGTGCAGGACCGAGAATAATACGTGTATATGATACCGTATTACATTCTCGCGATGAATGTGTCGTATGGTTATATGCGATATAACCCAGTTATCGAATCGAGGGTTGATTCGATAAGACGATACATTGGATATTAGTCGGTTATATGCGATATGACCGGATCGTTAAATCAAGTGTTGATTTAATGATTTAATGCATAATTATATATTTGATATATTACTTTGCGTTAACTGGTATTGGTTCACTTTAAATGGATTTTCTCACTCGGATTGTACACATTGTATATGTGATATACTTTTGTGCACTTCATTGTATCATGTTTGATGATACATGTTATGCTAGGGTTTTTGTGTAAAGATCAAACCATGGTTACATGATTATGGTTAGGGTTTTGTTTTATTCACTTATTTATTTATCCATTTCTTTTGGAAAATAAATGGAAAGGAGAAAAGAATGGTGGCTTAATTTGGAGTTTAGTTGAAGCTTCATGAAACTTTGATCAAGTCAACCATTCTTATCTCATCCTTAACCCTAACCATTCCCACTAACCATGATTCATTCACTACACTTGAATAGAGTTAATATTATGATAAGTATTGTTATTCTTTTCTTTTTTGAATAATCTTATCACAATATTCATCTTCTTCTTCATCTTCTTTCATGAAGAAAAAGCTTTCTTCATCAATGGTGATTGATGATAAAGAGTGAGAAATCCAATTCTAAATTGAACCCACTTTCTATTTCTTCATCCTCTACCTCTTGCCAAGTAGTAGAGTGTGTTTTCTTCACAAGTTTCTTGACTTGATGAAGTCGGAGCTTGATTTAGCGATGCCTCGACGTAGATCATCTTCGGCACGTCGTCGATGACCTAGCCCGCTTCTTCTCCGATGAAGCCGACGCAAGAGCCCGAATTTCGGATTTGTACAGCGGAGATGACTTCCTCATGGAGCTATGGAGGTGGACAAACGGATCTACAAAGGTTGTATATCCGTATCCCTTAGTTAAGTGTTAACTAGTTAGCTTTTTCGCCTAGTTTTCTAGCAAACGATCCGTAGTCGGGTCTCTCGGCACCCGTAAAATTTTATAATGGCATGTTCGATGCCTTGTGAGACCTCATTAGGGTGCCTAGGAACCCTACAGATATCACATATTACACTTACGGTCACAGAAAAGAAAGTGTAAAACTACAACAGTTGGAATCCGCAACCTGCATAGACATCGCATGCCTAACCAAATGAATTTCTTAGACATCGCATGCCTAACAATTATAAACTCCGCATTTTAGTCTCATTATCGAAAACTCTTTTCAATATCAAGTCGGGCAATTCAGCAAGATTCCCGACATCCTGATCGAATGCTCGTCGCAAACTTCAGTAGACGGCCGCACCCCCGATACCGTCGACGAAGTGCACCAAGGCGGAACACCGCTGCCGCGAGCACCCGAATGGATGCTTTCGGCGACGGGGTTCTCCTACAGTCACTTGGTCGGGGCTATGGAGTGAGGCTGTCTATTAAGTTTATCCGGCGAGTATCCGCATACGCTACGTGATTGCGACGGACTTTTGATCACATCAAAATTCCGTGGCAACCGATCAAGTGAGACTAAACAGCTATGTTTATAACATTCATTCAGTTATCTCATAACTACTTGTGAATTCCAATTATTGTATCACATTCCAGATAATTAGAAAATGTTAAACTTTCCGATCGATCATTCGAACACCCAAGTTTTCCCGATACAGATCAACACATGAAACAAGTCTAAAAACATTCAGTTCGTACCTCAGTACCAACGGTCCAGCCGTAGAAGGGTCAAGCCAACGCCTCACATGTGGCACGCCGTACTGCCCCAAACCCGAAGGTTCAAAGGGCAGTTCAAGACGGTCACATAATCGAGTTAAGGTTTGTTGACTTCTAGAGGGTCCATCGCGTTACTTGCACTACTTAGAACGTCGTTAAACTACGGAAAATCCAACACTTCGAAATTTGCCGACAGGGGAAAAATTGGGTATTTATATCCGGTCGAACTTTTTAACATATTCTTAAATTTATCCGGAAAGCCACATAGACAAAATCTGATACCCCGATCGAAACACCGAATCCCCAAAACAACCCCAGAAAATTCAACTCTTGAATAAAAATTAAAAATTCCCAGAAAATCCAGCATAATAAAATAAGAGTTACTGTGCAAACATGGAATGATGATGTCACCATATGGCCGCGGAACCGCCGCAGAAGTCAAGCTTCTGCCGCGGTTCCGCCGCACTTTGTACTGTTCATGGGAAACTTTTTGCGCCGTAATTCTTAGATTTCCCTGCTGAATTTTTTAGCAATTTTTAATTTGGAAAAATCCACGTTTTTGAAAAAAGGACAGAGAGCTATTTTGGGTTCTAGTTTTCGGTTCGATCGGACTTCAAACTCCGTCTAGACTTCGCCTAAGGCTCTAGCTAGGCTCTGATACCACTGTAGGGTTCCTAGGCACACACTAGAGGTCTCACAAGGCATCAACCATGCCAATTTCAAATTTTAACGGTGCCGAGAAACCCTAATACGGATCGTTGGCTAGATGTCTAGGCGAAAATGAAACTAGTTTACATCTAAACTAAAAGAACGGAAATACAACCTTTGTAGATCCGGTCCTCCACCTCCACGGCTCCGTGATGAATTCCTCTCCGCTGTCCAAATCAAAATCCGGGCTGTAGCGTCGGCTTCATCGGAGAAATGGCGAGCTAGGTCGTCGATGTCCATGCCGAAGATGATCTACATCGAGGCATCGCTAGATCAAGCTCCACCTTCACCAAGCCATGAAAACTTGTGAAGGAAACACCCTATACTACTTGGCAAGAGGTAGAGGATGAAGAAATAGGAAGTGGGTTAACTTTAGAATTGGATTTCTCACACTTTTCATCAATCCACCATTGATGAAGTGAAGCTTTCTTCAATGAAGAAGATGAAGAAGAAAAAGAAAGTATTATGATAAGTTAATTTAAAATAGAAAATAAAATCAAAACTTATCATAATCCAACCATGGTTATGTGTAGAGACTAAACTCAAGTTAAGTGAATGGTTAGGTTAGGTATGAAGACAAAAATGGTGACTAAGTCAAAGCTTCATGAAGCTTCAACATATATCGAAATTAGCCACCATTTTCCTTTTGCCAAAAATGAATAAATAAACAAATAAATGAATAAGAAATAAAACCCTAACCATTTACTTAACCAAGGTTTAACTCTTTACACAAAACCTAGTAATCTTGCATCATCAAACATGATACAATCAAGTGCACAAAAAAATATATCGCATATACAATGCGCACATCCGAGTGAGAAAATCTATCTTAAGTGAACCGATACTAGTTAATGTAAAGTGATATATCAAATATATAATTATACATTAAATCATTAAATAAACACTTGATTTAACGATCCGGTCATATCGCATATAACCGACTAGTTTCAACAGTAACAACTTATCGAATCAACACTTGATCCGATAACCCGGCTATATCGCATATAACCGATCAATGTCACAAATCGCGAGAATCGTATACAGTATCACATATTGGTATCATTCTCGGTCCCGCACATATCTCATATGCGCTCCTATTTCGTTTCGCTTGAGCCAGGAAACCTCTGTGTAGGACTCTAAAGACTCGTCAATATGTCGGCAGCAGATGATGATCATATCAAACACCCACAAGCCGCAAGCGGTCTGCTAAACGTAACGGCCACCCGGGTATTGAGTGATCAGAAGATCGACGAGCAAGCCCGCTCACACTCCAGTGAATCCAACCAGTAACACTACCGTACAGTCCGGTCTGATCGTCTGATATGTCGCATATCTCGCCTAGGGGTGGTAAACGTCAGACCCCAATAGCTCGATAAGTCGTGTCGATATGAGGTCTATAACATTTCGAGAAACTACTGGTAACACTTACCAGTAAATCTCAGCAACCCTGGCCAGGGATTTCCGGTTATAGCCAATCGAACACAGCGCAACATCAACTCCCTATACAGGGAGAGACGAATCCCCTCCTATCGCTCATTGCCTCCATGTGACTCGGGACTGTACCCAAAAACCACCGTTTTGCACGCCCTCTTGGACGTGGTAAGATGGAAATCAAAGCACAGTGGGAACCACACAAGACTCTATGACGATCTCGGGTCAACAGACTACTCTGTACCAGTGTCACCAGAGAACTGCCATCTGACGTAAGGTATATTACCATCTGGGAGTTCTCGGCGAGTCCGTCCAGTGTACCCAGTCTCCACTGAGCACCCGTATATCATCTCTGATATCAAACACCAATGGATATGGGATCATCCATCGCCTATCTGTATGGGTCGAGAAGGTATACGCTAGTCTACTCTGGTATATCGATGCCCCGTCTCGATACACCCACGACTAGGGACTTTGAAGGGTGTACTTATGGACTACCATGTCCCCACTAGTATGATCCGCATCATAGTCCAGGTAGTCAAGTACACATCCTAAGGGCTTTACCAACATGTAACAGGGAGACAAACAGCATACACGTTAAGGTAAAGAGTAACCAGATAGCGTACTATCATGTCGAGCAAGAAAGTCCTCCCTATATATGTCCTAGCATCCACTGCAATATACATCCTATGTATAGCAATGGCCTATAGGGCATACATATAACTAACATCTTTAGAGTCCTACACTGAGGTTTCTTGACTCAGGAAAAACGGAGTAAGAGCACATATATGATATGTGCAGAACTGAGAACAATACGAGTATGTGATACCGTATTAGATTCTCACGATATGAGATATCGGCCGGATATATGTGATATAGCCAGGTCATCGGATCAAGTGTTGATTCGATGAACTGATACAGATTATGTTAGTCGGATATTTGTGAAATAGCTGGATCATCGGATCAAATGTTGATTCGATAATTTAATGTATTATTATATATTTGATAAATTAAATTACATTAACTAATATAAGCTCACTAAAAGATTCTTTTTCTCACTCGGGTAATATATTGATATATATGCGATATATGTTAATTGTATTATTTTATTTTGTTACAATAACACTAGTAAAATAGGGGGTTGCCCCTACGGATGAAAATATCCGTTGGGGCAGATTTTACTTGGCCCTACGGATTAATCCGTAGGGCTAAAAGGTTGCCCCTACGGGCACAGACGTCCAAGAATAAAAATATTAATTCTTAATTTGGTGTTTTTTCCCCTATGGAGCCGCAAACAAAGGACCTATGGGTATATCCGTAGGGGCAAGTAAATATCTATTTAACAAAACCCCAGATCGATCGCCTACGCTCACTTTCTCTCTCTCTCTCAATCGCGCGCGAGAAAAAACCCCAAATCGCCTCCGTCGTCGCCACCGTCGCCTCCGTCGTCGCCACCGCTGGTTTCGTCGCCACCGTCGTTGCCAGCGCCTGTTTCGTCGCCACCGTTGTCGCCACCGCCGGTTTCGTCGCCAAATCGCCACCGTCGTCGCTCTAGCCCACCAGCAGCCGTTCAGGTATAAATCTCGAGATAAATTAAAGCATTTTTGGATTATTTTGGGCTTAGGGTTCATGGCTGGGTCTGGGTTGCGCGTGCGAGAGTTGGGGTTGGGCAGGGGTCGCGGTGGCGGTCGGGGTCGGGGTCGGGGTAGGGTTGGGGTTGGGGTTCGGCTGCTGCTGGGGTGGGGCTGGGGTTAGGGTTACGGTGGGGCTGGGGTTAGGGTTACGGTAGTGGGGCTGGGGTTAGGGTTACGGTGGGGCTGGTTGAAGGGCTATTCTGATTAGTTGACAAATACAATGTTAATCATAATTTACTCGACACAGATGGTAGAAAATCAGAAAAAGATCAAGAAAAAAATAATCGATTTTGATTTTAACATGCAGGGTGTTGATGCAAGATATTATGTAATATCTAGTAGCAGATGCTAGGTATATAGACTAAAGAATAGTTGTAAATGAACCGCTAGCAAGAAAATCCTATAATTATACGTACACATCGCTTGACTCATGAAGCCTGAAGCTCTTTCTTTTGGGGGATAAAACTAGTTATATTCCTGCATTGCCTAGAAATAGCAGTGAGTTGGTTAAAACTTTTCAAACACAACCCCCCACCCCCCAAAAAAAAGAAAGAAAGAAAGGACAAGGAAAAAAAAAGAATAGCAACAAGCAATATAAGCTAGCAACCGTAAATAACTGCTGAGATTATGTTTACCTTGGCAATTTGAACAATGATGGTCTTGTCTGGATTGTTAAGATCCACTTTATGGGGGTGAGGAACACATTTTGCAAATGTATTTATGATTTTCATTCTGTCAAGTGTTGAAATAAAAATCAACACTTGACAATCAATCCAAGATGCTCAATAACTTGCTTCAAAACCATAATCTAATCTTGATGATGCTCAATATTAGCGATTTCCATGATCACGACACATGGCAAATGACGTGTCTCATAACGCTTTATGATATCAGTATCCTATATTTGTAGTTTTAATTGTTGATTGTTATAGATGTATACCATTCCAATAATAGTTTTTGGTTGATGAATGCTATTGCAATGTAGGATGATCAGTTCTATCAATCTTGATCTCAATGGTTTAAAATCATGTTACACATACAACACGAATGCACAACAAACGCATAATTAGAGAGCGACTCGAGATATTCAGGTTAAAAACAATATATGATACTCGATGATAATATGAAACCTTCATATTCCCATCGATACCCATATATGAAACTAAAAGCGCCACTTAGTCCCCGTCTATCGGTTAACATACGTGCGATGCTCGTCGTGACCTAGAACTATACGAAGGTTGTTAAATATCGGACAGTATAGCTCGATACTAACAACCGTCGTATAGTCTACGCGACGAGAAAATTCAATCGTATGGTAACCCATAGATTTTTCCCGTGTGGACAAGTTAAGAATGTATAAAGCAAACGCCTTCATTCACTTTTGTTTTCATCCGTTTCGAGATATTTCGTCGGTATCTTTCCGCTGGTTCTCCGTGTACAAAGATAGATTAGATGTTCATTTTAACGTTGTTTCACATCTTTGAAATGATTATCTATTCTATTACAGTGTACTCGGAGAACAGCGGGGAGGTGCTGCCGAAATTTACTCGAAACGGTTGAAAGCACAAGTGATGGGCGTTCGCTCTATACATTCTTAATGGGATAGAAGCCTACCCCCGACAGCCGGAACACATACATACAAACGCATAATTAGAGAGCGATTCGAGATGTTCGGGTTAAAACCAATATATGATACTCGATGATAATATGAAACCTTCATATTCCCATCGATACCCATATATGAAACTAAAAGCGCCACTTAGTCCCCGTCTATCGGTTAACATACGTGCGATGCTCGTCGTGACCTAGAACTATACGAAGGTTGTTAAATATCGGACAGTATAGATCGATACTAACAACCGTCGTATAGTCTACGCGACGAGAAAATTCAATCGTATGGTAACCCATAGATTTGTCCCGTGTGGACAAGTTAAGAATGTATAAAGAAAACGCCTTCATTCACTTGTGTTTTCATCCGTTTCGAGATATTTCGTCGGTATCTTTCCGCTGGTTCTCCGTGTACAAAGATAGATTAGATGTTCATTTCAACGTTGTTTCACAGCTTTGAAATGATTATCTATTCTATTACAGTGTACTCGGAGAACAGTGGGGAGGTGCTGCCGAAATTTACTCGAAACGGTTGAAAGCACAAGTGATGGGCGTTCGCTCTATACATTCTTAATGGGATAGAAGCCTACCCCCGACAGCCGGAACACATACATACAAACGCATAATCAGAGAGCGATTCGAGATGTTCGGGTTAAAACCAATATATGATAATATGAAACCTTCATATTCCCATCGATACCCATATATGAAACTAAAAGCGCCACTTAGTCCCCGTCTATCGGTCAACATAACGTGCGATAATTTATTCTTTTCAACGACAAACGCACACACAAAGCATATACACGGATTTTCTCCTTTGTCAGTAACTATACCGTTCTTATATTTCTCAATATAGTCAGCATAACCTACAATTTATATGTTATTCAGTCTAACATGGCCCATGAGTACGTCAGAGTTAAGGACTGGATGTATGTGGATTGGAAACAACGTATGCAACCTAAGTTTGTCGCAGGAGTTGCTGCTTTCCTTGAATTTGCACGAGCACATAATAAGATCATAATAGAGAAGATTCTCTGTCCGTGCGATAGATGTGGCAATAAGTACTGGCAGAAGGTAGAATTGGCAGAGCTTCATATTGTAAAACATGGGTTTACTAGACTTTATTCAACTTGGAAATATCATGGGGAAGGAGAAGAATGCAGTACTGCGGTAGAAGAAGAAGGGGAACACGATAATGCGGCAGGAGAAGAAGAAGAATTCGGTAATACGGCAGGATACAGAAATTTATTTCCATCAGAAGAAATGGAGGATATGGTAGAGGCTGCCCTAGGTGAATCTATTCGTACCGAAGATGACATTCCTTCCGGTCAAGGACCGCGTGCGGATAAATATGAAAATTTCATGAATGATGCTAGGAAACCAATTTATGAGAATGCGAAGTATTCCACCCTCTCATGGTTCGTCCAACTTTTCCAAATTAAGTGCCTAAATGGATGGAGCAACAAGTCATTCACAATGCTTCTTTCGTTCTTGAAAAATTCTATGCCTCCGGGAAATAATGTGCCCGAAAGCTGGTACGAAGCCCAGAAAATGATGTCTGATTTGGGTCTAAAGTGCGAGAAGATTCAAGCATGTTCTAAAAACTGCGTGTTGTACCGGAAAGAGAATTCAGATTTGAAAGAGTGTCCAACATGCGGAGAGGCCAGGTATAAGCCGAAAGATTCTGATAAGAAGCATGATATACCTTTGAAGATAGCACGATATTTTCCCATAACACAGAGGCTACAGAGGCTATTCAGGTGCAAGAAAACATCCGAGGCAATGATTTGGCATCACCGTGCTCCTCCAAGCGAAAATGGAAAAATGAGCCATCCAAGAGATTCACCGGCATGGAAGGATTTCGATAGGAAGCACGCAATATTCAGTAGCGATCCTCGCAATGTCCGGCTCGGACTGGCTGCCGATGGCTTCTGCCCATTCAACTATATGGCTGGAAGTCACAGTACATGGCCCGTTGTAATGATAATTTATAATCTGTCGTCTTGGTTGTCTATGGACCAATCATACTTTATGATGCCTCTTCTTATCGACGGACCAAACTCACCGGGGAACAATATCGACGTCTATCTCCGACCTCTGATCGAGGAGCTGAAAAGTTTGTTCATTGATGGTGTAGAGACATATGATTCAAACACAAATACAACCTTCATACTGCGTGCGGCTTTAATGTGGACAATTAATGACTTTCCTGCGTATGGAATGCTATCAGGTTGGTCCGTACATGGTCACAAAGCATGTCCTCATTGCCATGAACACACAACATCAAAATTTTTGAATTTTAGCAGGAAGGTTTGTTATTGCGGCCATCGACGTTTTCTGCCTCCAGACCACCCCTATAGGTTAGACACGGTTCACTTTGATGGTCATCAGGAGCTTCTTGGGCCTCCATCCCCATTGTCCGGAGAGGACGTGACTGCTAAATGGGATGGTTACAATAACGTGACATTCGGGATGGATCCGGCGAGACAGGTCAAACCATAATATTGGAACAAGTTAAGCATTTTCTTCGAGCTTCTGTACTGGTCTACAAATTCAGTGCGTCATTGTCTGGACGTCATGCATATAGAGAAGGGAGTATCAGAGCACATACTTAACTTGCTTCTGTGTAAAGACGGGAAATCGAAAGACAACATGAATGCCCGGATGGATCTACAAGAGTGGGGAATAAGAAGTGAACTGCACCCTAAACCGGTAGCGGGTAAACCGGGCAAGTTTGTACTTCCCAATGCCGCTTATCATATGTCACAACCGGAGAAGAAAAGATTCCTGCAGGTGTTGCATGATTTGAAAGTCCCCACAGGTTTCTCAGGATCATTCAGCAAGAAAATAAAAATTGTGAAGGGCAAGATCGATGGGCTGAAAAGTCATGATCACCATGTTATCGTGGAGCACCTTCTTCCATTAGCCCTCAGGACTTCTCTCCCCGACTCGGTTGGTCTAGTAATCAACGACCTATGTTGTTTTTTCAGGGAGTTGTGTGCTAAAACACTGGAGGTTGCGACGCTGGATAAACTAGAAAATTCTACTGCGTTGATACTTTGCAAGTTTGAGCGTATTTTCCCACCGTCATTCTTCGATATCATAATACACTTGACGGTTCATCTTGCAACTGAGGCGAAGTTAGCCGGACCGGTACAATATCGATGGATGTATCCCGTCGAGAGGTACGTGTAATTTTTCGTTTCGCGCAATTTATAATTTTATTTTTGTCCTGTATGCCCGTGTTTATTTATTGAACATATTCTCATTAGGTACCTTTACACTCTTAAGAAGTATATACGCAATAAAAATCGACCAGAGGGTTCTATTATGCAAGGTTATCTTCTTGATGAAGCAACCACATTTTGTTCCCGCTATCTGGACGAGAACATTGAGACAAGGCTTAACCGACCACGAAGAATTCAAGACGGGCCATATGGTAAAGCCGAGTATAAGAGTGTAGACACTATGTTTATCAACAAGATATACCGGTTTATCTTGCTTAATTGCGCATGTCTTGAACAAATTAGAGAGTAAGTTCTTTTGGATTAATTGTTATATCTGTGTTTGTGTGTGTATGAAATGACATAATATTAATGTCACAATTATTTATCGAAAACAGAACTCATTTTAACGAGGTACGTGAGGGGCATCCTGATTGGAACGAAGAGCGTTTGGAAAAATACCATCAGGATAATTTTTGTGATTGGGTCACAGAGCATGTAAGTTATTCGAATTACATTTTATTGCTATCGGTTTTAATCTAAACTTGTATCGTTATGTATTTATCGTAAAATTTGTTTTGTTAGATCCACGATCCGAACTTGTCTGCATCATTTGAGAGTGATTCAAGATGTTTAGCTCAATTTCCTAGTATGGAGGTTGCATATTACAAAGGATTTGGTGTCCTTGGATACAAATTCGAAGTTAAGGACATAGAAACATCTAGAATCACTCAGAATAGTGGGATTGCGACGGTAGGATCGGACGGTGTGATTTACTATGGGTACTTAAATTGTATACTCGGCATCCACTATCCCGGACGATCAGAACCCTTTTATATATTCCACTGTACTTGGTACGATCCGCGAACCGATACAGACAGGTGGAGAAGCAGTCTTAGGACTTGGAAAGATGAATATGGATTGACCAGTGTGAACACACTTCGATTTTACGGTCAGGACGATCCGTTTATCTTTCCGAACCAAGTGTTCCAAGTATACTACTCACAGTGTTTGAAGCATCCGGGGTGGAGTGTTGTATGCCGATGGAAACCTAGAGATGTCTACGATGTCCCAGAATACGAGGACAGCGATGAGGACGAAGAAGAGAGAAGGCTTAAAGTGCTCCGACCGTCTGTTTCGAAGGACGGGTTGTCTTCGACCGATCATGAAGTTACGTGGGTTAGAAATGACATCGACGATGAAATCCAAGTAGATATGTATGATGCGCCCACAAAACGAAAAAGGTTATCAGTAATGTTATATTATTACTTCACATTTTACGCTCTAGATCATATATAGTCAATACTTTTAATGATTGTCTAATGCGTCCACGAACCGTTTATCAAGATTTGATGACGATGTCGGGAGCAGCGAGGGGCGGCAGGAGCTCCAGCCGCGGCAGAGGCAGAGGCAGAGGCAGAGCGGTTCTGCTGCCCGGAGAGCTCCGTAGGAAGCTTCAGAGGGCCGGTCTTGCACCCAGATCGGAGACCCCTTCGGATGCCTCCTTCCGTGTGTATTTTGCCACACCTCCAGGTATACTGCACGCATATCCATTTTCAATGTAATATTACAGATATTCATGCATGTTTATGTCAAAATTACTTATATTGTCAATGTTTGATTATCTAGTTGTTGGTCCTGCGTCCACATCTGGGACAGAGGCCACCCCCGCTCCTCCAGGTATGTTTATAAATCATATAGTGTATGTATATTGATTTAGAATGCTATATCATAAATATACACATTCCTTTTGCTCTTACTTAGCAATTTTTATTATTGTCTAGCTGTAGGTGGTGACACCACCGCACCTGCGGATATGTTTATATGTCCTATAGTGCATGCATATTGATTTAGAACGTTATATTATTGATCTACACATTCTTTTTGCAATTACTTATAAAATCTATTTTTAATTGTCTAGTTGTTGGTCCTGCGTCCACATCTGGGACAGAGGCCACCCCCGCTCCTCCAGGTATGTTTATATATCATATAGTGTATGTATATTGATTTAGAATGCTATATCATAAATATACACATTCTTTTTGCTCTTACTTAGCAATTTTTATTATTGTCTAGCTGTAGGTGGTGACACCACCGCACCTGCGGGTATGTTTATATGTCCTATAGTGCATGCATATTGATTTAGAACGTTATATTATTGATCTACACATTCTTTTTGCAATTACTTATAAAATCTATTTTTAATTGTCTAATTATAGGTGGTGCGTCCACACCTTCCACAGGGGCCACTCCTGCCGCTTCCATACCCTCCGCATCGTCTGCAGGTTAGTATGAATAAATTTAAAATATTTATTTATTTTACATATGCTCTATAGAATAAATATGAACTTCATGGAGATTTAGCGTCGATGTTTATTTTATAGTTGGAGGGGATGCGTCCGGGTCTGGGACCCCGGTTGTTCCTCACCGGAGGAACTATCGTCCCGCTCGTGCTGCTGCTCGGGCCCAGGCTCGTGCGCTATTCACCGGAGGTATATATCACACTTGAATTTTTGTTTAACCTTGATTTCTTAATACAACTTTGTCTTATTATTGATTGTCTTGATATTTCGTGCAGACGCAGGGCCTCTCCATCCCCAGAGGAGGACTCGAGGCCCGAATCAGTCCCATAGGCTGAGGCCTGATAGAGCTAGGGGGGAGGCAGCATTCCCCCTATTTTTTACCCTTGACTATCTCTATACCGGTCCTCATGCCGAGAGGTTCGGCCGGTATTTGGGGGACGAGAGCCGGATCGTGAAGAACTATCCACTTCACGTTGAGTGGGGCGAGCAGCACCAGCGCTCATTCGCCCTCTACTTTGATCAGGCTCGGGTATGTATTAATATATATTTTCATTTGATCTATCCAATATATTTATTATTAACACTTGCAATCTAATAACAATGTTTTTTTTTTGTATTTTCAGTTGGATTACGATTTTCAGCCTGTAGCCGACCCTGATCACCCGGGGAGGGTGCTCGACCTTCATGCTCTGTACAATGGCCTGATGAAGAACATGCAGGCCAAGTTCCGATACAACAGGAATGAGCTGAAGGCCGACTGCTACTCCCTGTGGATAGCGACCCCCGAGGCAGAGAGAGCGGCCCTCCTATCTACTCCGGCGTTTGCGAGAGTCGACGTAGAGACATGGCCTCTATTGTGCGCTTATTTCGACTCCGAACGCAAACAAGTATGTATTTTAAATTTAATCCATTATTTATGATATAATTTATTTCTTTGTGTTTCTTAATTAGAAAACTAAATGTTAATGCGTTGTGTAGAAACAGGCCGCTCAGAATACGGAGAACAGGAAGTCGGCGAAGAGGGGTCGCCCCACTTACACAGGTGGCTCGAGGAACATTACTCGAGCCATGGAGTTATCGGTAAATTAAGAGTTATTCTCTAATATTCTGCAATATTAAGAGTTATTCTCTAATATTTCTAATATTAAGAGTTACTTTCTAATATTGCAGACATCTCGGACCGTGGCGTCAGGTGGTACACCGAGCGTGCTGTCCGCATATCTTGCCGTCCACGGCACCTCGACAGATCCCGCCACGGGCGAGCTTCGATGTCCCGACGTCGCTACCCAGGAGTACTGCGTAAGTGTTAATATTTTTTCTACCCAAATTTGAAATTTTAGTTTTGGAAGGTTCAAGTTTAAATTTTATACTTATACTTTACTGCTTAATGTGGGTGTAGGAGCGGGTGGTTGAGCAGGCCCAGGCCTCGGGGATCGATTTTACCGGACAGAACGATCCGAGGCTGCTGACCCCAGTTCTGGACGCCGCACACGGAGGGCACCATGGAGGTTGGGAGAGAGGCCGGGGATTGGGCCCTAGCAGGGCCCATATGGGGTTGGACTCCACCCCGGCGGTTACTTCCTCCGTCTCCAGTGACCGGCATGTCCATCAGGAACTGGATAGCTTGAGGGCCACCGTTCAGGAGTTGAAGGAGATGCTGGTATGTATACTACTTTATAGTAAAATATCATTTCATATTATATACATATCAACATATCCATAATTAGTACGTAGCTTGAGCTTATTTGGTTTTAGACTTAAGTTTGATTAATCATACATACATATGTAATTAAAATAAACAACGCTTTTCCAAACTAGATATCCAAACAGGGTTTCGAAATAACTTAATAATGAAACGAATTCGAATAATACACAGTTCTTACACGCTTCTTACACACGTTATGTCCAGACGCGACAGGGTAGATCGGCCGAGCCTCCACATGCATCTCCTTCGGCTGCGGCTCCGCAAGCCACTACATCGGCTGCGATTCCGCAGACAGCTCCTGTAGCTCCACAGCCCACTCAGACTCCCGCAGCCGCGGCTCCGCAAGCGACTACCTCGACGGCGGCTGTGCAGACCACATCGCCAGCTCCACATGCCGCTCAGACTCCCTTATATGTAGCATTGCAGAGTGTATTGACCGAGGAGCAGGCGCGCGTTATTCTAACGTTATTCGGAGGTGGAGCTGGACCGAACTAGGGTAGCTTTTTGGTTCTTATTTTTTGAAACATGTATTTATATCACATTGTACTACATTTTGAAACGATATTGATATTGGTTTGTATTTATATCATATTCAGTTTTTGGGTTTCTTTTGTATATTATATATATGCGTGAGATGTGATTATGAATACTGCAATATATGATTTGATTGATGTATATAGTATTGTGCACAGGGCGGGAAAAAATCTAGCAGCCTATTTTTAAAAAAAAAATACAGACAATATGTACCTACGGATTAAGCCGTAGGTATATATGTTGCCCCTACGGGCATATCCGTAGGGGCAAACTATCAGGAAACCTGATATTTTCCCACCTGATATCAGTGCAGGGTGTTGGGAGTGCCCCTACGGATATGTCCGTAGGGGCCAATGTTTATCCCCTACGAATTTATCCGTAGGGGCAAAATATCAGGTTTCCTGATATTTTCCCCCCTGATCTCAGTGCAGGGTGTTGGGAGTGCCCCTACGGACTTATCCGTAGGGGCCACTTTATATCCCCTACGGAGTTATCCGTAGGGGTAGAATAAGGACCTACGGATTTATCCGTAGGTATATACAATATATTCAAAAAAAAAATACATATATGATTTGATTACCCCTACGGAGTACTCCGTAGGGGCTATAACACCTACAGAGATATCCGTAGGGGCTCTAATTTGCCCGTAGGGGCAAGTTCAGGGCCTCAACTTGCACCTGCGGCCTTTGCACCTACGGGGTCTTTTTTCGCCCCTACGTACATATCCGTAGGGGCAGTGGGTTGCCCCTACCGATAAATCCGTAGGGGCAACCCTTATTTGTAGTAGGTATAAATATTGTATATGTGATATATAATATTGTAACATGTTAAGGTTATTAATCCAACATGATTAGTGGAGATTAAATATGATTATGGTTTGATTTGGGTTAATTTTTCTAGAAGCTTCTAGAAGCCTTTTGTATTGTTTTTGCTAAGATATTTTCTAAAGATATTTTGTTATGATATTTGTTAACCCAACCCAACCCTTCACCTTGGTTCATTCTCGACATGGGTTAAGTTATCATACTTAACCCATGGTTGCATTTCTAACCACACACAATTCATTATTCATCAAAAAGTAAATTGATTCTTCTTCTTCTTCCTTGAAAGCTTTCTAGCTTTTTGCTTAGTGATGATTTTGAGTGAGAAATAGAAAAACAAATGAGAGCTAAAACCCTACTTCATCATCCGAATCTATCCTAGCCATTTAGATTAGGGTGTTCACTTCATTTGTGAGTGAGAGCTTATGTTAAAGAAACTTCAAGGTAGATCATCTTTTGTTATCAAAGATCGGAAGCAAGTTTGGATCATTATCTTCGTGGAGCCTCTCTAGAGTCCGGGTACATGATGATCGCAGCGAAGGGACCTCAACACGGAACTTATGAAGTGAAGGACGGGACTACAAAGGATGTAATCCCAACCTCTTAGATTTTAATGTGTTTAACATGCTTTGTTTCACCTAATCTCTAGTTTAAAAATCTTAGTTAGGGTTGTTCGGCACGTCTAAATTTTAAATCGGGCATGGTTGATGCCTTGTAGACCCTTGTGATAATGCCTAGTAACCCTACAGTATCCATACGTACATAACCCCCGTTGGTATCCCCATGATAACAGCCGAGTCATAGGTAATGTCACCGGATGGTATGGTTCCCCTGACAGGCTCAATCGGCAAGGTCCATCAATCGCCTTGCCCCGGGGTACCTCTGGGCCCCACCATGTACCCTTATACGGCCTCAACGCCTACTCGCACGGGTATATATATATCAGAACCGATAAATCTCATGGTGGATGCTGAAATATCATATCAAGGGAAACCGGGTTTTTCAAATAATGCATAATTTCATGAACTCCCACGGTCCCCAAATCCAGAAAACATCATGAAAAATCCATGAATATAACATATGCAATATAAAACTGAAATGTAATCATATAAAGGAAGGGCTGCTAATTAACCGCAACAATTTAATATAAATATCATGCGGTTCCTAATTTATCCAAGTCTAAATAACATCAAGTAAAGGTAAATATGTTGCTATAACCAGATATATGTGTAAACAATAAGGTATAGGAAGGTATATGTATCTACCTATAAGTAATGATGTAGTATACCCCTTGGGTATAAGTGAAATATGTGCACAAGGTATACCTGTAGCTATGTCATAAAGTGTGTGCGTACCTATCACTAATGGTACATTACTCTATAGGTATACAGGTAACTAGCATGTAAATATAAGAAGGTATATGTGTAAGCATGTAGATATACTGGTATGCTATATGTCATATGCGATAAGAAATATGAATCATTGTCACAATGTCCCTAACCAAGCAATATCATATCTATAAATGGGTTGTGCGTGACATGGCAATTATTTACGGTGTGTGTAGCATACAATCAGTGCTCGTGCAACATGAGTCGTCAATAATATGTGCAGTGTCCTAAGGATACTTGTTCAAGCACAACAATAACTGAGCAGTAGGGTGAATGCGCAATTCTAAATATGACATAGAATATGCGACAAGATTAACATCTCTAGCCCAGACCCATAACGCCATGCGGGCGATTCCTCTGTAGATGTTAAATCTACTCACCAACGCTCCAAGCTAGGTGAAGTCTACCACCCGTTTTCCCTTTGTAGCAGTGTCCGAAGTCCCCGCTTACGAACCTGCAACATTAAAACAATAAAACAAGTATATATTAATAATAAACACAAAATACATACAATCTACACGGACCAACACGACACACATACGTACTCTAAAGGGTTCGTGTTGTAGCTAACGCGTATAGCGACACTACGAAACCAACTCAGAGCAACAGCAATACAGAACACGCATCGTATCGGATAACGTATCGAATGAAACGAAATACTAGAAATATGCAAAGTGGTCCCATATTTGTCTGTGCTAATAATTTGTAAAAATTGCAAGTGCCATGAGACTACAAATAACCCCAGAGACCCCTACACCAAAAATCCAAACCCCAACTCCCCAGTCTGGCCGCAATTTGCGACTAGAACAAATAAAAATGCGGCCTGAACATGGAGGAATTGGCTCATATTTTCAGGGTAGGTTCTAAGTCTCTACACTAGGTTACTGTCATGCCAACTTTTGCAACAAATACTTAGTTTAACAGCAGATCATCCGAGACCCCAAACCAACACTAAAAATATGATATTTATCCGAAACGATATGATACGCGATAAAAAATAAAACTAACAACCTAAGCTACACAAAAATAACTTAAACAACAGAAAGGAATCATTACCTACACAAAAGAACTCAAAGATCTAAGCTTGGCACACTCCAAGGCATCCATGAGGCAAAACCAAGATAAATATGTGATTTTGATGAAGTTTGTGAATTTTGTGATGAATTTTGTGTAGAAATGAGAGAGTGTTCAGTTTAGTTGAAGGAGGGATGAGAGAAAAAGAAAAGAGATAGAGAAATGAGCGAGTGTGTGAGGAAATGAGAGAGGAAGGTGAGTGTAGGGTGATGTGAGAGGTGAGTGTATCCAATGCATTAAATGCTAACCATGCCTTCACATTAATGCTTTCATACTGCTCATCACCCAAAAGAAAATATCTCTCTCACTCACTCACAAAAGATCAAGGATTAAGCAAAGGGTGGATTAAACAAGGATTATGTTAAGTGTCAAGCTTGCTAAGATCAAAATTAGCACAAACAAATCCTCACATTTACATGCATACGTGCATGCATGCTCATAACAAATAATAATAAATTATTAATTAAATGTTATAAAATGTGAGGAACCCGAATTGGTTAACTTTTTGCAGTAAACCCGCATTAATGTCTAAACGAACACTAACCGAAATCTAAGGCGTTACAATCTCTCCCCCTTAAAAAAATTCGTCCCCGTATTAAAAATTTTCACTAAGCGTACCTTCAGAGAGAAAATTACCAACTCCCATATCCCGTTCGCAGCCTTACAAGTGATCACCTCACCATTCGGCTATGTCCAAGAAAAACCCTTCACAGATGGCAAGACCCTTGACCGAAGTTTCTCCACCTGCCGAGCCATTTACACAATTGGCTGCTGGTGAATGAAAGATCGCATCCAAACTAAATTGTCTAGTGCTGAATCATGCGAGAAAGGTCATGAAGGTAATTGCAAAGTATCGACACAAGGAATAGGGGGTGAATACTCAATAATCTGGGCGGAAGTGCCAAATTAAAGACAACGAAACTAACTCTTTTTAAGGATCTCAAAAGGACCTACAATTCTGGGGTAAGCTTCCCAAAACTCAACACGTCATTCATCGGAAAGTCTGTAGGAATACATGATCTCCCACTGTGAACTCATGTCTGCGACCATCACGGTCGGCATAAGACCTCCGTCCGCAATGGACAATTCTCATCCCGACCTAAAACAACTGGATCATCTCCGAAATCTCTAGACGAGCTGGGGTCCAAAAATCCTACTACGCAAAGTCAGAAAAACAGACTGGTGATCCACACGACCTAACCCCTAAACCTAAAGGTTGCCAATTGGTGTGACTCCTGATAACAGCTACCGAAGGAGAACCCTAACAATGGCGAGTGACGATCCCCAACTGCCGACAACAATTGATACGTACACACAAGCATAACCTCTAGAGTCGATATAGCCCGCTCTCACAAAACCATCAACCTGCGGATGGAAATACGGAGCTAAGGCTCAACCAGTACCCAAGGCTTCCTGAAGCTCCTGCCCAAGATGGCAAGCGAACAAGGTGCCTTCATTTGATACGACCCATTAAGGAACTCCGTGCAACGCACAAACTTAACAAAGAACAACTGAGCAAATTGAGTATAACCGAACAACAAGCATCTGAATGGAGTCATACTCTGACTAAACCTGGGTAGACGCCACAACGAATTTTCGTGGAGATCTGCTCCCACTCCCACTTCGGAACGGTTAAAGGTTCCAACTCTCCAGCCGGTCTCAGATGCTCAACAAAAAAACACCACAAGACAGACACCTTGAAACGAAACCCGAAACATCTCTTTACATCCCTGCCCACCTGTAACTATCTCACAAGTCACGTCAAATGTTGGTGGAACTTGAATGAGTACAGAGAGTTGACAGATGTGCCTGCTCTAGGATTTCGCGTCTCTACCCAAAAGTATCAAGTACACAAAAGCGTCTCTAAACTTAACACACCCTTGTCACAAATCAAGGACTCTGAATCATTACCCATCAAAGTATGCTCAAGAATCTTTGACGAACGAGCATCGGTGGGCAGGGCCTCGCGAAATCGATTAAAGAAAGTGATCGGGCGCGGACATGAGCAAGCTGTCCCCTCAGTAGAGGCGAGCTTAAACTGTACTCAACGATCGCACAATAACTGTAAATCTGCAGAACACTATCTCAACAATGATAACCCGCTGCAGCAAGATGTATATTAAGCTCTGGTGATCTGTGGAAATCTGACAGGACTCTCCGAACAAGTAGTGTCCCCAAATCTCCAACGCAAAACCACCGTGGCCATCTCCAGATTATGAGTGGGATATCATGCTGGTACTTCCTCCAAATGTAGGGAAGCAAAAGCGATAACTCTATAATGCCGCATCAGCGCAAAATCGAGCCCCACTCGTGAAATATCACAGTTAAATAACAAAGTCGCCCGAACCAGAAGCAAAGAAAGAACTGATGCAGTTGTTAACCGAGTCTTCAACTGCTGAAAAACTCTGCACGCATGCCTCAGTCCAAAGAAAAGAAACCTCATTTCCGGTCAGTTCAGTCAACGGTGCAGCAATGCACTAGCAATCCTGCATGAAACGGCGGTAAAAACCTGCTAAGCCCAAAAATCTGCGGACTTCCGTCCTGCACACAAGTCTAGGACTAAGCTGTACGGCCTCGATCTTCCTCGGAACCATACGAAAATCGTCTCCCGTATTTACGAAACCTAGGAGTCAACATAAACAAGCCTGAAGAAACACTCCGAGAATCTAGCAAACCGCTGGGCTCTCCCAACGTCTGCAAAACAAATCCTCAAGTGCTACTCCTGTCCCTCACGTCACGTTGAATAGACCAGAATATCTTCACTAACACAATAATAACTTGTCGAGGAATGGCCTGAAGAAATCTGGTTCATCATATCTACGAATGTTTCTAGGGCATTGGTGAGTCCAATGACACCACCCAAAACACACAAAGCCCGTAGCACGCACAAGGCAGTTTTCGGAATGTCGTTACTCCGAACCCGCAACAATGATGACTTGATCCCGAGCAAACTTAGAAAATGTCCCACACTCTAGTGCTGATCAAAGAAATCGTCAATGTGAGGAAAAGGATACCTATCCGCACCATAAGCTGGTTCAATTGACGATCAATCAATACACAACCTAAACTGCCGTCTTCCTCCTTGACGAACAGAAATAGGAGCTCCCTAATGCGAAACACTCAGACACACAAGCCTCCTAACAAACAACTCTACAGCAGATCCTTAAGCTCCTTAAGCTTCGCCGGCTCATCTGGAACAACGTCGGAAAACTCTCGCATGAAGGAACCCGGTCCAACAAACCAACTGTGGATCCAGTATCATGAATAAACGCCAAGAATCCATGACCTCTCCTCAAAAAACCGACTAGCAAAGGCTGAATTAAACCTATGAGAGGCGGCACCACTGTCCTCCCGCACAACAAGAACTGACTTGCCGGGAAAACAAACCCTGACTGTTTTGTCGCGGTAGTCCACAGACGCCTAGCACATAGATAACCAGTCCGTGCCCAGGAGAACGTCAAATCCAACATCTCTAGAAGGACTAAAACGACGGACGAATCTCTATCTCCTATCCGATTGGCACACGACCGCATTACGTGTCGCGCAACAAAAGAATAGCCGACAGAAGTTAACACAACAAACGGCTGATCTACCTAACACGACTCTCATCCCAACCACGGCACAAAATGTGTAAAAAAAACAAGTACATCAAAACAACATACGAATTAAGGATAACTGAAAACTCTGCATTGGACGCCTGCGCGTCCCGATGAATAGAGGCAAACTCTCATGTCTGCCCCCTACCCGCAACTGGCTGAACTCTTCCTCTGCTAACCTGTCCCCTCTGAGCGAACCTTCCGCGTCCATGACCTTTCTGCACAAAAGCCTGACATAGTGCTAAGGAACAATGTCTGTCGAAGTGCTGAAGGCTCCAACATCGAAAACATCCACGCGATGACTGCTGACCCTCCTGGGGATGAGAGCTGAACGACTGTCCTCATCCTAAACCTCTGCTACTCCCGCGACGGTCACAAAATCTGTCTCGACGACTAAGCCTCTGTCTCCGGGCTGGTACACCGGTACGAGTCCTCCATTATCCCGGAACTCTCAAAGTCTCTGGAAGGCATGCCTCGTCAACTGGGGCTGCATCCACTGGTGCTATGTAGGTGACGGACTGCTGCATGCTGATCGTAAGGAACAACTGAGTAACAGGGGTGACAACCTCCTATTGCTGCGCTCGAACGACCTCAGCCAATGAACTCATCGTCTGGCGCAAGTCCTGCATCTCTGCCATAAGCCTAGCAATACTATCTATCGAAGGCGGATCCGTTTGCACCGGTGCATCGAGCATGCCATCCTAGTCAATCCTCGTCTCACCCGAACCAACTCTGACCTCGGCCCTCGCTGCATCACTCTGAGTCCCTATAGTCATCGGCGGCAAGGCTACAAATGGAAATAAAATTCGATAAGAACACAGAAATCGAATCACAAAGATATGAATCATCAGGGAAGGAATTTCAAGCAATTTTTACTTAGGTCAATTTAGGCGAAGTACCGCATCGTGAGTATGCTGCAGACATACACACACTACGTTACTCTGCTTAAGCTACCTACTCCATCATACCAAGGTCATCCTACACTCCGAAAGGTAAAAACCAAGCGCTCTGATACCAACTTTGTCACGACACGAAATTGGCACGTGACGGCCCTAATACTATGCAACGTCTACAGGAGTAACATAGTAAAAGAAAGCCAAAACCCAGAAATCTAAACCAATAAAAGACAAGATAAGATAAGAAATTTTTTTAAAAGTCTTTGAAATCACAACCCAAATTCTTTAAAAGTCCAACTTTCTTTCTTTAAAATTTTGGCAGCACCTCCTTTGTAAAAACTAGCCCCAAAAATGGTTACAAAATAAATATAAATAAAGCATCCCCAACGGGAGCAAATACACGCCCAAAGGCGGAAAACAACCACCACAATAAATATACGACGCCGTAGCGAAGAAATAAAAGATGATAAACAGAAACTGTATAAAAGACAACTAAGTCACAAAATAATATACAATATCGTCCTTACCAAGTCTCTAAGTCAATAAGAAAATATAGTAGATGGGGAGTACAAGGATACAACGAATATACAATACAACAATACGGATAACCACAAAACCCACCTAAGCAAAACTGCACACTATGAGCTGAAGCGGTATCTGCAGCAAAAGATGATCAGATAGATGAATAGCCTGCATCGACTACTCTGGGGAAACATCCTGCAAAACAACTGTGCCGCAACGGGGGTGAGTTGCCAACTCGTGAATAGTAAATAACATATGCAGGTAATCACAAGTATGCACGTACAGCGCGAATCTAACATATGCAATTCATAGCAACAAAAGGTCATATGAATGCAATAATCATGAAAAGTACACTAGCAGGTACAACTAATACATGAAGCAATAATAATATGACAATCAGTATGCAATAATCATGTAATAATGATATGAAAGTGTATATATGCAACAATCAAGAAAGGTACACTAACAGGTACAACTATACATGAAGCAATGCATATAAATAAAGGTATGTAAATGCAACAGTCATGAAAGGTACACTAACAGGTACTACTAATACATGAAGCAGTGCATAAACAATAAATGTGGAGTATGGAATGAAATATGTTATTTCCATGGAATTCTGACATCGTGATAGGATCACAATCCATCAAGACAAATCCAAATCCCAATTTCCTCAAATCAACCCTAAATTGGCTCTCATATCATATAAGTCTCACAAATGCTTAATGTACAATATCGAATAAATTTCCTATATCTTGAATGTACAAAACCAAGTAAATATCATATGTCCGAAATCCAATATCAAGTGAATCTCTTATAACCTAGGTATATTTGCATGAATAAAAAAGATGATGTATATGAATTGATATCAATACACTTATAATAGCGTCCCATTCCACTAATATATGTGTAAAGGCATATATAACAGCGTCCCTTTCGACTGTTATATATACTTAGGAGTAAAAAGAAATATTATGAAACCAATGTGTCAAGCATCGACACAGAAATGCTGATCTATCAGGTGCTGTCACCAAGACTGGCACCCTGATAGGTACGTACCATACGCTATACCAAATGCTCGAGTGCCTAGCTCTGACCCTCGCCTTTCGACGTATCCATATGTACATGACTCCAGTTGGTATCCCCATGATAACCGCCAAGTCATAGGTAATGTCACCGGATAGTATGGTTCCCCTGACAGGCTCAATCGGTAAGGTCCATCAATCGTCTTGCCCCGGGGTACCTTCGGGCCCCACCATGTACCCTCATACGGCCTTAACGCCTCCTCACAGGGGTATATATATATCAGAACCGATAAATCTCATGGTGGATGCTGAAATATCATATCAAGGGAAACTGGGTTTTTTAAATAATTCATAATTTCATGAACTCCCACGGTCCCCAAATCCAGAAAACATCATGAAAAATCCATGAATATAATATATGCAACATAAAACTCAAATGTAAGCATATAAGGGAAAAGCTGTTAATTAACTGCAACAAGTTAATATAAATATCATGTGGTTCCTAATTTATCCAAGTCTAAATAGTATCAAGTAAAGGTAAACATATAGCTATAACCAGATATATGTGTAAACAATAACATATAGCAAGGTATATGTATCTACCTATAAGTAATGATGTAGTATACCCCGTGGGTATAAGTGAAATATGTGCACAAGGTATACCTGTAGCTATGTCATAAAGTGTGTATTTACCTATCACTAATGGTACAATACTCTATAGGTATACAGGTAACTAGCATGTAAATATAAGAAGGCATATGTGTAAGCATGCAGATATACAGGTATGCTATATGTCATATGCGATAAGAAATATGAATCAATGTCACAATGTCCCTAACCAAGCAATATCATATCTATAAATGGGTTGTGCGTGACATGGCAATTATTGACGGTGTGTGTAGCATACAATCAGTGCTCATGCAACATGAGTCGTCAATAATATGTGCAGTGTCCTAAGGATACTAGTTCAAGCACAACAATAACTAAGTAGTAGGTTGAATGCGCAATTCTAAATATGACATAGAATATGCGACAAGATTAACATCTCTAGCCCAGATGCATAACGCCATGCGGGCGATTCCCCTGTGGATGTTAAATCTACTCACCAACGCTCCAAGCCAGGTGAAGTCTACCACCTGTTTTCCCTTTGTAGCAGTGTCCGAAGTCCCTGCCTGCGAACCTGCAACATTAAAACAATAAAACAAGTATATATTAATAATAGACCCAAAATACATACAATCTACACGGACCAACACGACACACATACGTACTCTAAAGGCTTCGTGTTGTAGCAAACGCGTATAGCGACACTACGAAACCAACTCAGAGCAACAGCAACAAAGAACACGCATCGTATCGGATAACGTATCGCGTGAAACAAAACACTAGAAATATGCAAAGTGGTCCCATATTTTTCTGTGCTAATAATTTGTAAAAATTGCAAGTACCATGAGACTACAAATAACCCCAAAGACCCCTACACCAAAAACCCAAACCCCAACTCCCCAGTCTGGCCGCAATTTGCGGCCAGAATCAATAAAACTGCGGCCTGAACATGGAGGAATTGGCTCGTATTTTCAGGGTAGGTTCTAGGTCTCTACACTAGGTTACTGTCTTCCCAACTTTTCCCACAAATACTTAGTTTAACAGCAGATCGTCCAAGACCCAAATCAACACTAAAAATACAATATTTATCCGAAACGATACGATACACGATAAAAACTAAAACTAATAGGCTAAGCTACATAAATATAACTTAAACAACAGAAAGGAATCATTACCTACACAAAAGAACTCAAGGATCCAAGCTTGGCACACTCCAAGGCATCCATGAGGCAAAACCAAGATAAAGTTGTGATTTTGATGAAGTTTGTGAATTTTGTGATGAATTTTGTGTAGAAATGAGAGAGTGTTCAGTTTAGTTGAAGGAGGGATGAGAGAAAAAGAAAAGAGATAGAGAAATGAGAGAGTGTGTGAGGAAATGAGAGAGGAAGATAAGTGTAGGGTGATGTGAGAGGTGAGTGTATCCAATACTTTAAATGCTAACCATGCCTTCACATTAATGCTTTCATACTACTCATCACCCAAAAGAAAATATCTCTCTCTCTCACTCACAAATGATCAAGGGTTAAGCAAAGGGTGGATTAAAATGGGATTACGTTAAGTGTCAAGGTTGCTAAGATCAAAATTAGAACAAACAAATCCTCACATTTACGTGGACACATGCGTGCATGCTCATAACAAATAATAATAAATTATTAATTAAATGTTATAAAATGTGAGGAAACCGAATTGGTAAAATTTTTACAGTAAACCAACATTAACCTCTAAACGAACACTAACCGAAATCTAAGGAGTTACACTCCAGAACTAAATAAAATTTTCTTATGGCATTGTAGACTGGGTCACATCTATGAAACACGGTTGTCAAAGTTACATAGAGTAGGATATTTTGATCTATTCGAATAACAATCCTATGCAACTTGTCAATCTTATCTAATAGGAAAGATGACAAAGACTCCATTCACTAGACACGGAGTAAAAGCGAGTGAGCTCTTGGGACTCATACACAGCGACATGTGTAGTCCAATATCTATAGATGCACGAAATGGTTATTCCTATTTCATTACTTTTACGGATAATTTCTCTAGGTTAGGATATGTCTTCTTGTGAAAGCATAAATTCGAACTCATTGAAAAATCCCGGGAATATAAGAATGAAGTGGAAAAACAAACAAGCAAAAGTATCAAGACACTGAGATCTGATCGACGTGATGAATACTTAAATTGCCGAGTTCCTGGATTACCTAAAAGAGAATAAAATTCTCTCTAAGCTTACCCCTCCATACACAACACAACACAAAGGTGTATAGGATAGGTGATTTAGATAGGTTTTTACGATAAAAAATTATTTACCGCAATCAAGAACGGCGCCGCTTTGCAGCTAGCCGGTGAGTACGGGTCGGTCCACAGGGATGGTGTAATTTTCCGAAGTGTTCTTACGAGCCAATTCCAATGGGTGTTTGGTCCTTTAATTGAATCTAAAAACTAAGTTGTACGATGGTTAAGAAACTTACTAGGATTAGGTCTAAGGTGGAGTTTGGTAAGATTAAATTTCACACCTCTTTCAATACCCTTAATTAAATCTTTTAGGAGTTATAGCAATTATTAGTAAAGGGGATTAGGATGATTGGGAAGAAACGAAGTTTCTTCCTCTAGATCCTTGTCTGTCCTTTCCTAATAATTGCTCTAACCTTCATAGAAGACATGCATGTCTGGTCCTTTATACTACGGTTTCACCGTTACCTCGTGGGTAGGGTGCCGTAGGGAGCGGATCATGCATGCATGCAAGAAGTTCTAGTTATTATAAATGATTGCGCATGAAAGAGATGAGAGATATTCATCTCCAAATCCCTCCCCTATTCCTAACCCTGACAAGCGAGGAAATTACTCGCTCATTAGGAGATCTATTAAAAACATCATTTTTATTCTGTGTATTTTTAGATCTAATAGATTACTTACCTACTGCAGTTTAAGAGATTCTACAATAGATTAAACTAAGGAAAAAGATTACTTTATCTTGGGCAAGAATTTAATTATAAGACTAACGCAGAAATTAAAAGATGAACTTACAGAAATGATGCTCTCAAATCTTCAAAATAATCTGAATTTTTATTTATCAAAAAGAGGCATCCCTCATACAATATTTTGAATACATATTTATAAGGAATAGGAAAATTAGGGTTACAATTGCTCGCACATGTGATATTACAGATATACCCCCTAAAAATCCCAACAAAAGCACCGACGCACCGCCAGCAGTTTTCTGCACCGACACGTGCAGTAGATGGCCGCGGAACCGCAGCATGGGTAGGGGTAGGGCCGCGTTCCGCGACCCCTTGGTGAGGTCGTCTGCTCAATTTTTCTAGGTTCTTTTTTACTGCTTTGGGCTTTTTATTTCTTCAACTCTTTTCTCCATTTGGCTTCTGGGTCTTCTCCAGATCTTTCAGTGAAAACTTGTAGAGGTCTTTTAACCGTTCACTTTGAATTTTTGGACCTTGCGTTGCCTTGAACTGTTCTTCGTCTAGGCTTGAGTAGGATCCTTCTACCTGTGGGTCAAAAGTCTCTCTTTTGTATCATCTTTTGTCTTTTTCACTGTTTTCGCTCCAAGAACCTGTAACCTGTACTATATAGCAGACATGCGTCAAAAGCACCTATTTTTATTGTAAAATGCATAAGAATAAAGAATATAAAATGCAATATTATGCTAAGAACAAATACCCCCAAACTTATCTTCTGCTCGTCCTCGAGCAAACTTATTATTTTATTCTCGATAAAACCTAACCGCACTTTCGCAGGGAATCGCGATTGCACTGAGCACGTGCAACAAGCCGTTAAACCTCTAGGTGTTCCTAGTAGGAGGAGTGTTGTCTCCTGAGGGTTTTCAGCGGATTACACCCACAAAATCCTATCAATTTGGCTTTTCGACTTTAATTCTACAATTAGGTTTTCTAACAAGGAATTCTATTATCATTGACTCGTAATTTTTCCACCTATATTCTTCACACTTCCTCATTATTTAACTTAAGATTATATATGTTCTATAGAATCACTCAGCTTTCGGCATTTCTTAATTTTCCTTCTAGGGTTCCATCTCCACTTAGGAATTTTTATCAACTCTACTAAAGATACAAGTTCTATTCTTCATTCCTTTCTCTTTTCTAAACTCTAATCATATATCCTCACGTGTGTGTATAAATCACCCCTACACTTGGAAATTCAAATCAAGCAATCATACCCTTGTCCGTTGTCCAAAGTATTTATTAATTGGTGAATTTAAATGAATTTTTTCTTACACATCCTTCATGCGACCGTTAATACTTCTTGAGCTACCAACGACCGATTACAAGATGCGTTTGCACTTTAAAGCGTATTTCCTAGTCTTGCAACACCCAAGGCTTTTTAGCAGTGACTCCCAAACCAGTTGGTCTAAGGCACTAGGTGATGAAGCACCCTCGCTAAATATTTTTTTCTATTTTTTTTTTAGCCTTAAGTAATCACAACAACCAGTGTTCATTTTTTTTATTCACCTTTTTTCCTTTTAGTTTCATTGTACTAAGGACTTTAGACAAGAGCATTTCAAGGTCTCTTATACTATTCCAAGTTTCAAGGTGCGTGATTGTGCAAATTGTAGGGTATGCATTTTCAGAATCTAGACTTAAGGTAGGAGCTATTTTACAAACTTATACTCTAATAAGAACATCAATACTTTTCCTTTGTTTCAACTTAGCCCAAGAAGTGAACCCAAAATTTGCCTATTTCTAAATAAACTACGAAGACATATAGTTTCTACCGTTAATCTTTAAAGAAGGTTATTTTTAGGATTTTTAATTTACTAAGTCTAAGATCTAGTTGTTCGTAGCCAGTTAACCTATTTGTCAAACTCAAGTTAAATATTGCCAAAATCGAATACAGTAATTTTTATAATTTTTGAAATTTTTTTTTAAAATTTTTTCAATTTTTATGAGTTTTCAAATAAATATGCAAATGCAAAAATATACATATGAATGCGAAGGAAGAAGACGTACCGAGCATACCCCCAAACTTAAACTGGACAGTGTCCTCACTGTCATGCTGCACCAAGAGAGTCGATAATGTCGGCAATGTCCTGCTTATTAACATAATTACAAATGATACACACCCCCAAACTTATTTGAAATAAAGTTTTGGAAAAATTGATTGGAAATTCGGGGGTGAAAATGGAGGAAAATCAATCAGTGTAAATCGGCTCCTGCAACAACAGGAGCTCCTCCGAATGGTCCGCTGTGAGGAACGGTTTCAATCGATGTCCATTAACTTTGAATAAAGTACCGTCCTCAGAGTTTTCAAGATCGACTGCACCGTGCGGATAAACGGTGCGAACTACAAATGGACCTTTCCACCTAGAACGGATTTTGCCGGGATGATAATGTAACCGAGTATCATAGAGTAAAACCTGTTGACCAGGTTTAAATGTTTTACGCAAAAGGTGTTTATCGTGGAACACCTTTGTTCGGTTTTTAACAATTATGCCATTATCATATGCCTCATCCCGCAGCTCTTCAAGTTCATTCAACCGCAGCTTTCGATTGCTGCCCGCATCTCCTAAAGATAAATTCAACTCTTTGATAGTCCAAAATGTCTTATGCTCAATCTCTACTGGGAGGTGGCAAGCCTTCCCGTAAACCAGCCGGTATGGAGACATACCAAGATTGGTCTTGTATGCAATACGGAAAGCCCATAGTGCATCGATCAGTTTGAGTGACCAATCTTTACGGTTTTTAGAAACCGTTTTCTCCAAGATTTGCTTGATTTTCCGATTTGAAACCTCGGCTTGCCCACATATTTGGGGATGGTATGGCGTTGACAGCTTGTGGGTAATAGAATATTTGCGCATTAAGGACTCAAAAGTCCTATTGCAAAAGTGAGAACCATTATCACTTATTATAGCTCGAGGATGCCCAAATCGAGAAAAGATGTGTTCTTTAAGAAATCGAACGACAACCTTATTGTCATTCGTTCGGCTAGGCACAGCCTCGACCCACTTTGAAACGTAGTCAACAGCCAAGAGAATATGAACATTCCCAAAAGAATTTGGAAACGGTCTCATAAAGTCAATTCCCCAAACATCAAAAACATCCACAACCAAAATTGGTTGGAGCGGCATTTTGTTTCTCCGTGATATCCGGCCTAAGTGTTGGCACCGGGAGCATGTCTTGCAGTATTCATATGCATCCTTAAAGAGTCGTGGCCAATAGAAACCACACTGCAAGGTTTTTTTGGCTGTCTTCTTTCGGCCAAAGTGCCCGCCACATGCTTGATCGTGGCAAAAAGACAGCACACTCTTAACCTCATTTTCCGGTACACACCGACGAATGATTTGGTCGGAACAGTATTCAAAAAGATAAGGTTCATCCCAGTAAAAATGCTTTACTTGGGACAAGAATCGAAGTTTATCCTGTTTCGACCAATCTTTTGGTATCTAGCCGGTGGCTAAGTAGTTGACGATGTCAGCGAACCATGGTTCGCAAGAAACGGTTAAGAGTTGCTCATCAAGAAAAACATCAGTGATAGGAAGTTCAAGTGTAGGCGAAGAAGGAAGTGGTGAAAGGTGATCGGCCACTACGTTTTCACATCCTTTTTTGTCCCTTATGACAAGATCAAACTCTTGTAGCAGGAGGATCCAACGTATTAGCCTCGATTTAGCATCCTTCTTCGCAAAAAGGTGGCGAAAAGCTGAATGATCCGTATACACAATGACTGGAGAGACGATTAAATAAGGCCGAAATTTTTCAAGTGCAAACACAACTTCTATAAACTCTTTTTCTGTTGTTGTGTAGTTTAGTTGGGCCTCATTTAACGTACGGCTAGCGTAATAAATCATGTGCAGCATCTTGTTAATGTGCTGTCCAAGAACAGCACCAATGGCAAAGTTTGATGCGTCGCACATGATTTCGAAGGGGTGCGTCCAGTCTGGAGATGAAAGAATGGGCGCAGAAATGAGAGAGCGTTTCAATGACTCGAACGCTTCCATGCAAGTTGAGTCAAAATCAAATGTTGTGTTCTTGTCCAATAAGAGAGTCAAAGGTCTAGCAATCTTGCTAAAATCTTTGATGAACCGTCTATAAAAACCGGCGTGGCCAAGGAAAGCTCGGATGTCTTTGACGCATTTAGGAGGAGGAAGATTAGAAATGACTTCAATTTTGGCTCTATCAACCTCTATGCCGTTTTGCGAGATGACATGTCCTAAGACAATGCCTTCTCTTACCATAAAATGACACTTCTCCCAATTCAAAGTTAGGTTCTTATCCCTACAGCGGGTAAGAACAGTGTCAAGGTGTAGCAAACACTCGTCCAAGGAGTCACCAAAAATGGAGAAATCATCCATAAAAATCTCCAAAAAATTTTCAACCATGTCTGAAAAGATCCACATCATACACCGCTGAAATGTAGCGGGTGCATTGCATAACCCAAAGGGCATGCGACGATAAGCAAAAGTGCCAAAGGGACAAGTAAATGTGGTCTTGTCTTGATCCTCTTTGGCTATGGGGACTTGGTTATAGCCGGAATAGCCATCCCAAAAGCAATAGAACTCGTGCCCTGCCAATCGTTCTAGCATTTGGTCAATGAAAGGTAAAGGAAAGTGGTCTTTCCTTGTCGCGGCATTGAGTTATCTATAGTCGATGCAAACTCGCTACCCAGTTTGGGTGCGAGTGGGAATTAACTCATTTGCCTCATTGGTAATGACCGTGATGCCCGATTTCTTTGGCACAACGTGAATGGGGCTAACCGATTGGCTATCCGAGATAGGGTAAATGATACCACTATCAAGACACTTAACAATCTCCTTCTTGACAGCCTCTTTCATAATGGGGTTGATGCGTCTTTGTGGATCCTTTGCCGGCTTGGCATCATCTATCAAGTGTATATGATGTTCGACTATAAGGGGACTAATCCCCTTGATGTCCGCCATAGACCAGCCAAAAGCTTGCCAATTATTGTGTAAGACCATTAAAAGGGCCTTCTCTTGCTCAAGAGCTAGAGAGGAAGATATGATAACAGGTAAGGTCTCATTCTCACTTAGATAAGCATATTTTAGGTGCGACGGCAAAAGCATTAGTTCGAGTTTAGGAGGTGAAACAATAGATGGTAACAATGGAGTAACTGTTTCAAACTCGAAGGACTCCATCAAAGGTTCAAATCGAGTATACGCAACCGAGCCGGATGGTTCAACTAACTCATCCGAAAAAGCAAAAGACTTAAACTCAGGTGATGAGTCTTCAAAATCGTCAACAATGGTGAAACACTCATAATCGTTGTCCGCCGTGAAAACTGTGTCGGATTCTAGGAGGAACACACTAGTGGCGTTAACATTGCTGTGATGGAACATAAAATTTTCGAACTCACAGTCCTCCTCCGCGATCTCATTGATCGAGCAAACATCAAGTACGCTAGCATTAGGCTCGGCAGGCTGACTCCCCAACTTAAAAATATTGAGTTCAATTGTCATATTGCCAAAAGATAAATTCATTGAACCATTACGACAATTGATCACTGCGTTGGAGGTCGCAAGGAATGGTCGACCAAGTATCACCGGAATTTGACTCCGGGGGTTAGCGACAGGTTGTGTATCTATGACAATAAAGTCAATGGCTAAAATGAAATCCCCTACTCTAATTAACACATCCTCCAACTCTCCCCTAGGATGGGTGATTGATCGGTCGGCCATTTGGAGAGTACAGTGAGTGGGCTTAAGCTCTCCAATGCCTAATTGCTCGTACACAGAATAAGGTAGCAAATTGACACTAGCACCAAGATCTAATAGTGCTCTATTGATGTTCTTGTCCCCAATTGTTATCGAAATAGTAGGACAACCGGGGTCCTTTTGCTTTGGGGGTAAAGAATTGACAAGAGCATCACTAATAGCACTAGCCACGAATACTTTCTTTGGTACTTGTGTCTTTCTCTTTTTGGTGCATAAGTCCTTTAAGATTTTTGCATATGAAGGAACTTGTTGGATTGCATCCAAAAGAGGGATATTTATGCTAACCTATTTGAACAACTCGACAATCTTCTCCATTCGTGGAGTTGGTTTATTGGATCTCAACCGGTTTGGAAAAGAAACGTTTTGAAAAGTTGTTGAGTCCAATTTTTGCGGATCAGAATGTTCAGTTGGAACGGAACGCCGTGTAGATGTGTTCGTGTTATGAGAAGTGGGTCCGTTCGAGCTAGAAGAAGCAGAGCCGTGTGAAGGATGGAGAATAGGCTCTAACGAAGAAGAAGAAGAAGAAGAAGATGAAGAAGGGCCACTGGCAGGGGTGTCATTGTTAATACCCACATTGTTTTGCAACACTTTTCTCGATCTCAACGTGGTCACAGCATTTACGTTATGATTCTGCTGTTGATATGCAGCATGTGCGTGACCGGGATTTGGCAGTGGTTGAGATGGGAGCTTTCCTTTTTCTCGCTCGCTCAATACTGCATTGAGTTGTGCAATTTGTGTCTCAATAGATTTGATGCTTTGATCGTGTGAGGCACTGTTTTGCACCAAAGATTGAATAGAAGTCTCTAATCTTGCTGTAGATTGTGTAAATTGCTTTAGGAACACATATAGACTTCTTTCGAGCGAGATAACCTTGTCATTATTAGGTTGAACAAAATTGTTTGGCGGATAAGAAGTGTTAGGCACAAAATTGTTCACTTGATTAGGGTAAGGCTGCTATTGGAAAGGTTGTTGAAATTGAGTTTGTGGAGGTGCTTGTTGTTGTGGAGGAGGCTTTTGAAAATTGTTATTTTCTTGGAATTGTTGATTTTGGTTCCAAGCGAAATTTGGGTGACTCCTCCAACCCGGATTGTATGTAGAAGAGTATGGATCGTTTCTTTGTCGTTGCTGAAAGGAGCATTGACTTGATCCTGTCCTTGAGTAGATGCATTGTAAGGACACTCTTCGGTGAGTTGTGATGGATCCGCACAACAAGCACAAATAGTTCGTGGAGGCATAACAGGGGCAGGAGAAGGCGATGAGATTTTGGTCTCAATCGCTTCTAGCTTTTTCGTAAGAGCGGTCATCTCGGCCTTCATAGCTATCGACATTTCTAAGTGATGTATGTCTGCCCTAGACTGACCACTAGAAGAAGATGATGTGGTCTTGGTGCTCTCCCACTGAATTGTTTGTTCACTAAGGTCCTCAAGAAACTGCCACGCTTCCTCACTAGATTTAGTTAGAAAGTGACCTTGATAAATGGTTTCTAGCAACTGCTTCGTTGCTGGGTTCAATCCCTCGTATAATGTTTGGTAAAGTTACCAACTTTCGATCCCATGGTGAGGGAATTGAACGAGTAGGTCTTTGAATCTTTCAAAACACTTCCAAAATGGTTCGGAAGGAAGCGGTGAAAATTGTATAATCTCATAACGGATTCTAGCAGTTTTGTGATGAGGATATAACTTTTTAAGAAAAACTTTCACAAACTCGTCCCAATTTCTAATGGAATGTGATGCTGTGCTGTATAGCCACTTCTCGGCTAAGTCACATAAGGTGAAAGGAATGACCCTTAGCCTTATAGCGTCATCTCTTAATTAGGTTGTTTTCATCATAGCGCAAACGTTTTGGAATTTATTGATAAAAATATATGAATATTCTGATTCCAAACCTTGAAATTTTGGCAGCATATTGATGAAGTGTGGTTTTATTTCAAAATTGTCCCCATTTGCCAGTGGGGGTGAAAGATAGGTAGGTAAAGAGGTGCGGACAGGGTAGAAGAGATCCTGGAGCACGACTCGTGTGGGCGCTTCAACAGGCGGTTGATTCGGGTTATTCGCACCTAACAGAGGTGGAATCTTTCCCTTCGGTAAGGTATTGTTAGGATTGTATCCCGACATGCCTTCGGAAGAAGAATTTGATGGTGGAGGTTAGAAAGTGGACGGAATTTCGACTTCGGTGTCGAAAGGTTCGTCGATCGGTACCAACGAAACACGGACTAATCGGGCGTTAGTGTCCCTAGTCTAAAGTGACATACACTAAAAGGGTAGTGTAGTAAGAAAAATGAAAGACGGAATGTGGATGTAAGAAAACGTCAATAAGAGGAAGTGATGCAAGTGAGGTGCAAGATTTCTTTAGCGGCAAGTTGCAAGTTTTGAAAAGAATTTTTTTTTTATTTATGTGAGATTTTTGCAAAAAGATTTTTGAAAAGAGACTTTTGACACAACTGCACTCAACCACAAATGCACAATCAGGCCTAGATCTAGGGTCACCTAGGTCAGCTAGACAGCTCCTAACTGTTCCAAAGGGCTAGAAATAGGACCTCAAACCGCCTCTTCACCGCCAATTGCGGCCAGGTAAGTGCCAGGTAAGTGGGAAGGAACCACAGTAGTGGGCCTAATTAAAAACCACTAGCCTTTGACACACTTGCCTAGACGTCGCAAAGTCAGGTTAGGATAAACGGCTGATGCCTATAACTAGTCCTCTGTCCTAGTGAGCACAACGTCCTTAGGGCTGAGTCTAGTACTTTTTAATTAAGAGTGGTCAATGCAAATGCTTTAAGCGATGTCTGGGGTCCTGTGAAGGGTAATGAAATCCCACCCAATCTGAGTTTGGTCAATAGCCCCTTAAAGTCCGATTAAAATATGCAAAACAGTAAATTCACTTGCAATTAATTATTTTTAGCGCGGCGCAAAGAAACCTGTAGAAAATCTGTTATTGAGAAGGGGGAAGAAGATTTTTTAGCGCAAAGAAATCCTGTAGAAAATTTTGGTAAAAGATATATGTAGGTTGGCAGAGGAGGAAAAGAAAAGCAAACCGAGAAAATTTCGCGCAACGATGCTACGTGGCGGCCGCGGTTCCATTATTTGGGGCGCTCTCGAGCCGCGGTTCCGCGGTCTGTAGGAGGGATCTGCGAACTGGAAAAATTGTGCTATGCTGTTATGGACTTCTCCCTCTGTTTTGATGTACCCTTTTCTGTTTCGCCTTCTGTAAATTTCCAGATCCGAGATTCTTCGCTGTTTCTGCAAGATTCAAATGATAACCCTTCAAACAATAAAAAAATTATAAAATTTTTTGTACTTTCTATATTTTCAGATTTTTATGATTTTTAAAATTTATATCAACCTAAAATTACAAAAAGGAAATTTTACGCCATCCTCGGCAACGGCGCCATTTGATTTAGATAGGTTTTTACGATCAAAAATAATTTACCGCAATCAAGAACGGCGTCACTTTGCAGCTAGCCGGTGAGTACGGGTCGGTCCACAGGGATGGTGTAATTTTCCTAAGTGTTCTTACGAGCTAATTCCAATGGGTGTTTGGTCCTTTAATTGAATCTAAAAACTAAGTTGTACGATGGTTAAGAAACTTGCTAGGATTAGGTCTAAGGTGGAGTTTGGTAAGATTAAATTTCACACCTCTTTCAATACCCTTAATTAAATCTTTTAGGAGTTATAATAATTATTAGTAAAGGGGATTAGGATGATTGGGAAGAAACGAAGTTTCTTCCTCTAGATCCTTGCCCGTCCTTTCCTAATAATTGCTCTAACCTTCATGGAAGACATGCATGTCCGGTCCTTTATACTACGGTTTCACCGTTACCTCATGGGTAGGGTGCCGTTGGGAGCGGATCATGCATGCATGCATGAAGTTCTAGTTATTACAAATGATTGGGCATGAAAGAGATGAGAGATATTCATCTCCCAATCCCTCCACTATTCCTAACCCTAAAAGCAAGGAAATTACTCGCATATTAGGGGATCTATTAAGAACATCATTTTTATTCTGTGTATTTTTAGATCTAATAGATTACTTACCTACTGCAGTTTAAGAGATTCTACACTAGATTAAACTAAGGCAAAAGATTACTTTATCTAGGGCAAGAATTTAATTATAAGACTAACGCAGAAATTAAAAGATGAACTTATAGAAATGATGCTCTCAATTCTTCAAAAGAATCTGAATGTTTATTTATCAAAAAGAGGCATCCCTCATACAATATTTTGAATACATATTTATAAGGAATAGGAAAATTAGGGTTACAATTGCTCGCACATGTGATATTACAGATATACCCCCTAAAAATCCCAAAAAGAGCACCGACGCACCGCCAGCAGTTTTCTGCACCGACACGTGCAGTAGATGGCTGCGGAACCACGGCATGGGTAGGGGTAGGGCCGCGGTTCCACGGCCCCTTGGTGAGGTCGTCTGCTTAATTTTTCTGGGTTCTTCTTTACTGCTTTGGGCTTTTTATTTCTTCAGTTCTTTTCTCCATTTGGCTTCTGGGTCTTCTCCAGATCTTTAGTGAAAATTTGTAGAGGTCTTTTAACCGTTGACTTTGAATTTTTGGACCTTGCGTTGCTTTGAACTGTTCTTCATCTAGGCTTGAGTAGGATCCTTCTACTTGTGGGTCAAAAGTCCCTCTTTTGTATCATCTTTTGTCTTTTTCACTGTTTTCGCTCCAAGAACCTGTAACCTGTACTATGTAGCAGACATGCGTCAAAAGAACCTGTTTTTATTGTAAAATGCATAAGAATGGGGAATATAAAATGCAATATTATGCTATGAACAATAGGCGGAACAGAACCCTATTGGATATTGTTCGTTCCATGATGAGTAACGTTGAGTTGCCGCGATCCTTCTGAAGTTACGCACAAGAATCAGCAGCATATCTTTTTTATAAGGTTCCTACCAAGACTATGACTACCACACCATATCAGATATGAAGTGGGAGGAAACCCTATCTTCAGTATCTGAAGTTATAGGGATGTCCGGCTTTTGTTAAAGAGCAGTATGCGGACCAGATCGTGGCATGCTCAGTACTGTGTAAGTTTGTGGGATACCCAAAGAACTCCAGGGGTTATCTTTCCTATTGCACAGAGGAATAAAAGGTTTTTGTTCCTCGTCTTGCTTACTTTAACAAAGGATTCAAAGGGGAAAATGGATACCAGAACGTGGAGAAAATGGAGTCTATAGTGCTCCAGGAACTTAGTTCCATCAAATCTGTTGGAGATAGTGCCCTCAGAGTCAATTATTAGGTCACAGGTACGTGATTGCAATGATTGATGGAGGACCTATCCCGGTAGGACAGTCTTACTCGAGATGATAGTATGCTATCTGGTTTACCTTTATCATCGTGTACTGTTTTAGGTGACCTGACAAGTTGCTATTACACGTTGATAGAGCCCCTAGGATTCTTTCTTGACCACCAGCAGTATGAGGGCGATCATATAAGTGGGAGCTGGGGTCTATAAGCATATCCTTAAATGGTCCTTAGTCGTGTGAGTTTCAAGACAGGGCATCGATACTCCAGAGTAGACTAGTGTATACAGTCGAGACCCCGACGAGGGGCGGTGGCCGGTCTCACAAGCCACTGGTGTCAGTTGGTTCACCTAAGATGTATACAGGTGCTCATTGGGTTATGAGTACACCGGACAGGACTCGCCGGGAACATGCTAGTTGGTCATATACCAGACGTCAGATGGCAGTTCCCTGGTGACATGTGTGCAGGTTAGTTCATCGACCTGGGGATCGTCATTTGTCTCGTGTGAGTTCCCACTGTACTTTGATTACTACCCTACCATGGATCAAAGGAGTCGTGCAAACAGGTTTTAGTTGGGTACAGTCCCGAGCCACATGGAGGCAGTGAGCGTATCTTCAGGGGTTCGTCTCTCCCGGTATTGGGGGTGAGGTCGCGCTGTGTCTAGGAGAGCCATTACACGAAGTCCTTGGCCAAGGCAGGAGATTTACTGGTAGGTATTCCAGTAGTATATCAGGGTGTTCTGGGCTACACTCCGACACGACTTGTACCGCTTTTGGGGGTCTGACTTTTACCAACCCCCTAGGCCCACCATGCGATACTCATAGACGAACGGACCGGACTGTACGGATATTGTCACTGACAGGCTCAGTAGGGTTGTCAGGCTGAGTTCGCTCACAGACGTCCCTTTTAGTCAATACCTGGTAGCCCGTTACGTATTGGCTTATACCTCTGACGTGCTAGTGGTTAAATCAACAACCAAGGTGTTGACGAGTCTTTAGAGTCCCCCACATTCAGTTACTCAAGCTTTTGGGCGAAAAGTTGTAGAGGCTGTATGGAGATATGGCAATGTCCGATCAGATACGTGCGGTATTGCACGGATCAGGATCGGACAGTTTGTACTACAGGCCGTATGGATATATGGCAGGGTTCGATCAGATACGTGCGGTATTGCACGGATCAGGATCGAACGGATATTACTAGCCGGCTTTGGTATAAGCCGGATCCTAGTATAGTACAGTGTAGATTTTGTCTCATTGCATTTGTATTTCGGTCGGAATACAAATGCGGGTGTGTATGCACAGTATCAGGGTTTTCCTGTAATTTATTATGGGACCAGTTTTCTGGAGTTGGCAGTTTGCTTTCCGTTTCGGCCAATTTCCTTTTTATCGTTCATTGGCCGAAGATTGGTGGAGGAGGGCTTATTTGCATTGTTGCAAATAAGTATTTGTGGAGGGGGTCTTTGCATATATTTGTATCATGATGGTTTCATGATGGAGCCCATCCTTTGACTCTTTCTTTTCCATCATGGCTTGACTTTATAAACAATCATGGTTGTTGATGATTGTTAGTTGAGTATTGGTTTTGGGAGTGATCATTGTTTCTCATCATCACTTGCTTTTCAACCACCTCTTTGTTTTGACTCTCTCTCTCTTGTATGAGAAAAGTATGGCTCCCATTTTTTTGAGCATCTCTCCCACTCTCTCATTGCTCTCTCCACCATGAAATGGCCAGCCTCTTGAGGGGAGGGGGCTGTCCCAAATTTTGAGTGGGGGTTTTTGGTTCATTTCATGTTCCAAAATCCCCAAAAGTTCCTCCACATAGTTCTTGTATCTTCCCTCCACCAAAAAGGCAATTCCTACAGCCCCAAATGAGGCTTCTTCACTACACATTCTACAGCGAATCTTGGGCACGTCGGCTAGCCAGCTTCGTGCCCGAGTTGCCTCGGCATTGAGGTGGGAGCCCGTAAAAGAAGTAGGCGATGTGGTGCACTTCCGGCGACGAGGAGGAGACGGGACATTCCGCAGGAGATCGGCACGACGACGAGAAGACCGGAGGACTCGGATCTGTCGGTATATCTCTCTTCCCCATCTTGTAGATAGCTAGGACTAATTAATGGTTCGATCCGGGTATTAGTGCGCGGCGGTTTGCCAGTTCAAGAAAAATTAAAGTTTATCACCGCTTCCGCATTTGGCCATCGGATTGACGGCCGGGGCACCGCCGTGCACTTACAGTGGTATCAGAGCCTCGCCATTAACTTAGTCTAGCTTGGTATAATGTGTTTTGCATTTCCGATCGACCAAAATTCCAAAATCTACATTTTCACTAGCATCAGTTTCTGTTGAAAATTTTTGGTCTCGAAAATTTTTTCAGGTTGTAAAATAGTGATGTACTGGAAAATCTAAGATCTCTGTAAAAATTCGATGAAGTGACCCCACTGTGGGAGCGCGGAACCGCCGCAAACACCCCCTTCTCGCCGCGGTTCCGCCGCACTACTTTGGATTCGCTGCACCAATTTTTTACAGAGGCTTTCTCGGGTGATTTTAGGGGTTTTGGAATAATAACATTGGGCCCAGAATTTCTTGATCTGCTACAGTATTGCTTGGGGGCCCACTTGTTAAAATTTGATCGATCGGATATTTTAAACACATTATTTCACAGTATTTACATTATATCTGCGACCGTGAATGTCACTTGATCGGTAAATCCGGTCTAACTGCTATAGCCCGGTTAGACGGATTTGCGAACCTGACTTTCATGTTGATGTTCTGTTTTTGCTGTGATGTTGCGGATTGGTCGTGGGGGATAGCCTGGATGCAATGCTAGTACAGTTGTGGTTGTATTATGTACATTTGATATTGCGAGGCGAGCGTCCGACATGTGGACTGCCGTCACTGCCTGTTTGTATTATTTTTTTTGGGCCACGGCCAGGTTGCGGTCGGTGTACCCGTTGTATGTATATTTTACTTTCTGTACTAGGATTACCCCGCGGTGGGGTGCACGGATAGCCGGGTTCTAGAGGGCAACAAGCCCGCATCTCATGGCATTGAGACGGAGGGGGCTTCACTCTAGGATTGGCGGGCTATTCGCCGCACTCGTAGGGGGTACAGGTTGACCCAGTAGGGGTGCCCAAGTTACCGGATTCCGTGAAGTGCTAGGTGGTCCATTCACGAAGCTGAAGAGGGCTGCCTCGCTTCAGGTTTTGGCGGGTAACTTGCCACGCCCGTAGGGGTCTAGGATTTCATTGCACAGGCTATCCACACGACCAGGGGAACGTCGGGTTTCAGCGGCTCTGTGAAACCCGGGGATCCCAGATATCTGTATTGTTTCTGTGATGCTGTACATTTCTGTGATGTTGCATTTTATTCACGCCTTGAGCGAATATAATATATTGGTATATATATTAGTAGATGTGGTATATGTTTTGCATCCGCGCTAGTCCAGTCCCCGCTCTGTCGTTAGTTAGCTAACCTAACGGGTAATGACGGGACCCAGTGGCGAATGCGGATGACATATACGTACATCAGTATATTTTCGTTCTTTGTGGTGTGATCAATTGATGGGACTGCATTGATTCGGATCAATGCAAGTTAAAAACAAACCTAATCTGATGTTGTTGGAACACTTTTCAAAAAGCTGTTATTGCAAGGACGTTCACTTTTGTTTTGCATCGTGGTATTCAGTTGGAATATCCTGCTCCTCAGTCGACGAGGCAAGGGCCGAGATCCCTTCACCGGGAGTGACCCCTTGGACAAAAAGTTTGCGTCAGGGCAATGACTTCACTATAGCCGATTACTTTTGCTTTGCATCGCGGTATTCATTTGGAATATCCTGCACCCTATTCTACGGGGAAAGAGCCGAGATCCCTTCACCGGGAGTGACCTCTTTAGCAAAGGTTTTCGTCATTATATTTTTATAAAGCTATCCGTTCCTTCAATGATATCAAGTTCACTACGTTAAAGGTTTTCGCCAGAAACCATTCGTAGCCCTCCGTCGTTTCATATGGATGGTCAATAGTATTCAAGCTGTGTATGTTGGCCAAAGTCAAGGCACAGTGATTGGTAGCTATTGGGTATTCATATGCAGCATAGATAGATGCGTTGGTTTGGGACAGTCGTACTGCCATTTTGGCCAAAGTCAAGGGTAGGTACGGGTGGATTCAAATTAACCTGGAGAATGACGGGTAGAACTTGACATGTGACTTATGATATGTTGGCCAAAGTCAAGGTCATAAGAGCATGGGGCAAAAATCACATCGGGAGTTTCAAAAGAACTGAAACTTGCCAGATATGCGCATACCTTCTGGAGTGTGATGACGTGAGCGGATTCCGTCATGTTATCATGCGATGATAGTTGGATCCCGATTCCCACTGATGAGTTGGTATACTCCTCGGGTGATCCCGACTAATTCTTCTTTCAGGTTTGGAAGAGAATTTGAGGTACAGTGGGAGGTTTCCAGATTAGATAAATTGGTAACCATTCTGATCTAGGTTAGAGTGCACGCTGAGTGTTTCTTTTGTCTCTCTCTTTGGCAGCGACCATTGACCCGACCCTAAGACTATGACTCAGTGACCAAGTTGACCGAACCTTCTTAACACTGGCAATTGGATTGTCAGAGTTGCAGACCTCATTGCCACTCCCACTTTTACCCTTTTCTCCAGGACACCCCGTATCATTACGAACGTCCACTTCCATTGGACAAAACCATCGTATGGTTAGATACGAACTCGAAGGAATTTATTCGGGGATGGTTTCAGGTTCTGGAGAAAACGGATAGGATTATTCAGTTGTCTTTTCCTTTTACCTTCTATCAAGTTGTGAGTACTCCTTGGTTTAGGGGATAGTACACCTATTACGCAAATTGGATAGTCTTCTTCCAAACCTTAGGCTGGTGCCGACCGGTAGGGAATGAAGAAAACCAATTAGCCTAACGATGGTGTACAGAAGGTGTTAAGTTCAGACAAAGCAAGGGATTAGTAAGAGGGCAAAGTAAATTGCAACAGATATTCACGACCAAACCAAGTATTCCTTCGTCAATCCTAAATCACCTTTGTATTTCTCCAGGACACTCCGTATCACTACGAAGATCCACAGTTTATTTGGATAATCCATCGTATGGTTATATACGAACTCGAAAGGAACTTGTTCCAGTTCGGGGATGGATTCTGGTTCAGGAGAAATAGGAATAAGGTTTATTCGGTTGTCTTTTATCTTCACCTTCTCTCGCTTTGCGAGTGCTCCTAGGATTAGGACAGTACACCCATTATGCTTATTGGATAGTCTTCTTCCAAACCATAGGCTGGTGCCGAATGGTAGGGAAGGAAGAAAACCATTTGGCCTGAGGGGTGTGCAGAAGGTAATGACTAAAGACATATGAAGGGATTTGGAGAGGTGGCAAAGAATTATACGGTTACAGTCGTGAATCTGGAAGAGGCATTACTATGAATACCAGGATACCCCATCGAAACATTTCAATGTTTTAGTTTCACTGTGTAAAGTTAAAAGAAAACTGATTTCCCGATTAGACACTTACTCCAGGGTATGTATTTGCCAGGTATAATTCTCACATCTGTATAGTTTTACAGATGATGAGTGGGAGTAAGTTATTGGGAATTGGGTGATCATCCTCATTATATCGGGATTCGTTGTAATCGGTGATATTTGAGGAAATCACCTGGGCTGTTTGCCGGTCGGCAAATATTTGGTTTTGAATATCCGCAGTTATGCACCAATTTCAAATTGATATATCTGTACGTCTATTTTCATAGAGTGAGATATACCTTTCTGAAATTATGTCTATGACATTTACCTATATCAGTGGATGGTTAGGTAAGGAGCATTAAACAGCGGTGTAATTCTTCTTAACCATAAGTACAGTTTTCAACCTACGACACACAGTGAATGAGTTATCAGACTCAAGGGACTTAAACAGAGGATTGTATGTTGTCCAGGGTCCATCAGGACAGAGGGGTTGGTCATCGTACTATATTCGGTTTACTTATGACTTCTCTAGTTTTTAGACAGGTGTTTCGCGGAAACACAGGGTCTGAATGTTGAGAAGTTATAGGTATTTGAATAGAGTAGAGAACCAGGTGTAGCAAGTATCGGGATTCTTCAAAGTGATCGAAGATGTAGATACTTGTGTATGGTATTCAGTTGATAGTAATGATAAAGAGAAATTGCTTCTCTTTCAGGTTACTCATAATTGGAAGCATTCCTAAGTTGAGTAACGCTGATCAGGCCTCCTTCCATTTAGTTGACATGCACTGGAGACAGTTGCATGATTTGGATCTGGTTCAGTTAAATCAGTGCCTCTGGTCCTATATGGGATATAGAACAGTTCGTATCTTAACGATGTTAAGGTACGGGGAGTTGTCCGGCTTATGATTAAAACCAGACACTGGACAACTCAAGGCACGTTTCTGTAATGGCTGTTTGTGGGTTGACCCAGGCTATGACAAGGGTTGACTTTCTACCATCTGGATGAACAATAGCAATATTGTTCCAGACTCGCCACAGTTTTATTAAAAATTGATTTTTTCAGAAAATAGTAGTGGGAGTATGGTAGAACTGGAAGTGATTCCAGAACCACAAACGATTACTGAAGATTTGATAAGGAACCTAAAGATTCAATCTGGATTGACATTCCATTGGCCACTCCGCAGATACGGTGGGTAACTTCAGGCACCCGAGAGGTACTACGGTAGCCTCAAGGACGGTGACAGGAAAGTTCTTGTTTACCCACAATTACCATTGCTGTTGTTCCAGGCTGCGAGACCCGGCGGGAGGATGAGTATAGCGTCGTTCTGAACTCGCTTTAGAAGTGTACGTGTATATGACTCTGCCAGAGGGTTGTCGTAGTCAATGGGAGCAACGGAAGTATTGGTGGACAGGTAGCTTATGTCTATTTATAGACTAAAGCAGATGTAGCGGAGATAGATCATCTATTTCTGACGTGACAGTCATAGGTTTGACTTCATCAGAATAGGGGATGGATCTGTTGAGAAGGTAGTAGGGTGTGATAGCCTGGTATTTGGATGACATACACAGAGTAGGAAAGGAAACTCCTATACTACAATCGGTTATACTTTGGTCGTCACACAGTGGTTTCTCCACAAAGGAAATGGATTTTATATCAGACATACTGGTTACTAGATCTATGGTTTTAGATCTAGATTTGGGTGGTTTCCCAATCTGGGTACTTAGACAGCATTCTAAGGGTATTTGGAATGGACGACTCCATGCACGGTAGTGTACCTGCAGAAGATGGAGTCACCCTCTCTAAAGGTGTCTTATAGACTAAAGAGGAGAGGGATGCGCATGATTGACAGATCACTTGCTCAGGCAATTGAGTCAATCGTGAGATGTCAAGTACCACACCAGATGTTGTTCATGCACTAGATGCAATAAGCTGACATTGATCCAATCCTGGAGAAACAATCCGAAGCAGTTTTAGAACATAAGTGGATGTTCTAGGGATATGATAACGACAGCCTCATTCGGGAGACAGTTATCATTCCAGGCTTCCAAGGTGACATGGACGACAAGGAGGTTGTCAGAGTTATAGTTTTTCCTTCTGATGAGGGGCAGTATTTTGGACAGGTGGTCCAAGGCAATACTGAGGGTGGCATGGCGCAGGATACTGATTAAGTTCGGTTGACGATACAGTCTAAGAAGTTTGGATTTGGAGTTCATTTTTGAGCTATGTCCCATCAGACATCCAGACACATTCTAAGACAGGTATTACTCTTTTCGGGAGATGGCTTTCTCCGTGAACTTGAGATATAGAGAGACATAGAAAGAAAAAAAAACTAAGCGGATCCATTCACTAAGGCTATTCCTCGAACGCAATAGTTTCGCAAACGAGCTTTGTGGGACTGACTAGTAGAGGAGTTGGGTGTTCGGTATCACATGGGCTGTGAGTATGCGACATAGCAATAATTAGCCTTGAGCGCAAGTGGGAGATTGTTGGAGATAGTGCCCTCAGAGTCAATTATTAGGTCACAGGTACGTGATTGCAATGATTGATGGAGGACCTATCCCGGTAGGACAGTCTTACTCGAGATGATAGTATGCTATCTGGTTTACCTTTATCATCGTGTACTGTTTTAGGTGACCTGACAAGTTGCTATTACACGTTGATAGAGCCCCTAGGATTCTTGCTTGACCACCAGCAGTATGAGGGCGATCATATAAGTGGGAGCTGGGGTCTATAAGCATATCCTTAAATGGTCCCTAGTCGTGTGAGTTTCGAGACAGGGCATCGATACTCCAGAGTAGACTAGTGTATACAGTCGAGACCCCGACGAGGGGCGGTGGCCGGTCTCACAAGCCACTGGTGTCAGTTGGTTCACCTAAGATGTATACAGGTGCTCATTGGGTTATGAGTACACCGGACAGGACTCGCTGGGAACATGCTAGTTGGTCATATACCAGACGTCAGATGGCAGTTCCCTGGTGACATGTGTGCAGGTTAGTTCATCGACCTGGGGATCATCATTTGTCTCGTGTGAGTTCCCACTGTACTTTGATTACTACCCTACCACGGCTCAAAGGAGTCGTGCAAACAGGTTTTAGTTGGGTACAGTCCCGAGCCACATGGAGGCAGTGAGCGTATCTTCAGGGGTTCGTCTCTCCCGGTATTGGGGGTGAGGTCACGCTGTGTCTAGGAGAGCCATTACACGAAGTCCTTGGCCAAGGCAGGAGATTTACTGGTAGGTATTCCAGTAGTATCTCAGGGTGTTCTGGGCTACACTCCGACACGACTTGTACCGCTTTTGGGGGTCTGACTTTTACCAACCTCCTAGGCCCGCCATGCGATACTCATAGACGAACGGACCGGACTGTACAGATATTGTCACTGACAGGCTCAGTAGGGTTGTCAGGCTGAGTTCGCTCACAGACGTCCCTTTTAGTCAATACCTGGTAGCCCGTTACGTATTGGCTTATACCTCTGACGTGCTAGTGGTTAAATCCACAACCAAGGTGTTGACGAGTCTTTAGAGTCCCCCACATTCAGTTACTCAAGCTTTCGGGCGAAAAGTTGTAGAGGCCGTATGGAGATATGGCAAGGTCCGATCAGATACGTGCGGTATTGCACGGATCAGGATCAGACAGTTTGTACTACAGGCCGTATGGATATATGGCAGGGTTCAATCAGATTCATGCGGTATTGCACGGATCAGGATCGAACAGATATTACTAGCCGGCTTTGGTATAAGCCGGATCCTAGTATAGTACAGTGTAGATTTTGTCTCATTGCATTTGTATTTCGGTCGGAATACAAATACGGGTGTGTATGCACAGTATCGGGGTTTTCCTGTAATTTATTACGGGACCAGTTTTCTGAAGTTGCCAGTTTGCTTTCCGTTTCGGCCAATTTCCTTTGTATCGTTCATTGGCCGAAGATTGGTGGAGGAGGGCTTATTTGCATTGTTGCAAATAAGTATTTGTGGAGGGGGTCTTTGCATATATTTGTATCATGATGGTTTCATGATGGAGCCCATCCTTTGACTCTTTCTTTTCCATAATAGCTTGACTTTATAAACAATCATGGTTGTTGATGATTGTTGGTTGAGTATTGGTTTTGGGAGTGATCATTGTTTCTCATCATCACTTGCTTTTCAACCACCTCTTTGTTTTGACTCTCTCTCTCTTGTATGAGAAGAGTATGGCTCCCATTTTTTTGAGCATCTCTCCCACTCTCTCATTGCTCTCTCCACCATGAAATGGCCGGCCTCTTGAGGGGAGGGGGCTGTCCCAAATTTTGAGTGGGGGTTTTTGGTTCATTTCATGTTCCAAAATCCCCAAAAGTTCCTCCACATAGTTCTTGTATCTTCCCTCCACCAAAAAGGCAATTCCTACAGCCCCAAATGAGACTTCTTCACTACACATTCTACAGCGAATCTTAGGCACGTCGACTAGCCAGCTTCGTGCCCGAGTTGCCTCGGCATTGAGGTGGGAGCCCGTAAAAGAAGTAGGCGATGTGGTGCACTTCCGGCGACGAGGAGGAGACGGGACATTCCGCAGGAGATCGGGACGACGATTAGAAGACCGGAGGACTCGGATCTGTCGGTATATCTCTCTTCCCCATCTTGTAGATAGCTAGGACTAATTAATGGTTCGATCCGGGTATTAGTGCGCGGCGGTTTGCCAGTTCAAGAAAAATTAAAGTTTATCACCGCTTCCGCATTTGGCCGTCGGATTGATGGCCGGGGCGCCGCCGTGCACTTACAAAATCAAGAACTTAGTTCTTAAAAAACATTATCCCAGATAGTTAAAATAATGATCTTGGTGATCGTTAATTGTCAAAATGACATTAACAAAGATTTAAGTTCTATAAAAATATCAACAGAGATTAAATCTCCAAAAGAACTCAGCGCCTCACGTGAAAAGCACGTGAGCGCTTAAGACTAAGTTATATAGCGGCTCACGTGAAACACATGTGAGCTCCAGGAAAAGTTAGTGCTTAGCACTATTGGAGTGCATCACGAGAAATACACATGAGCACAACAAAAGTTAGTGCTTAGCACTATTAGAGCGCCTCACATGATATACACTTGAGCGCCATATGCAGCTGAGTGTTTAGCACTGCTGTATGTTACAGTAACCCAATCTTAGCCCAAATTGGCTAAGCTTATATTCATGATATCCAAACTAATCTTAGTCTCAAACATGACTAATGATCTGTTATTGATGATATCCAAAATGTTATTCATCCCATATCTCTTAAGATAATCTTAGTCTCAAATACGGCTAATGATTCATAGATGATCCACCATGATCTTTTCCCTTAAATACAGGATTTTGTTCAAAGGTACATCTCTCCACTCCTCTGATATATGCAATTGTAATTCCTCAACGTCTTCAGAGAGGTGGCGGGTCCCGACAACCAACAACTTTTTTCTCATACCAACTTGATGTAAAACTTCATCAAGACTGGGAATGATATATCCCATGTTGATGCACTTCCAAATTGAAGTGCACACCTCAAATTGGATCGCATCCTAAATTGGGCATATTCCATATCACCATTGTTCACTTCGTCACGTAACAAATACACTTGCGCGCAAGATGGATGTTGGACCGAGATGTCCCTAAACTAATATTCGTCCCTAAAATGGGAATGTTGGACCGAAATTTTCCTAAAATAATATCTGCTCCAAACACGGCGGTAATTGACCGTGATGTCCTTAAACTAAAATAACTGAGCCCTAAATGCTCATATGTTTAAGTCGATCTTAATCTCAAACCTGATTAATGGTCCATAAATAAACTAAACCCAAATCTAAAATATACGGATTTGGACTAACCTGCTCCCTACCGACGACGACATAAATTAGTCTCCGTATACAATCCATGGGCAACCAAAACCAAAACAAAACATACATACGACACGAAGTGAACTGTCAAAGCAGGAGAAAGTGGTTATCGCAGTGCGGTAACGTAATTAACTGCAGGGGCTTACGCTTGCAGGGAAGAGAATCCCTACAATCAAAAAACCCCTCATAAAATGAGGGGGAATCTGACGAAGTCCTCTACAATAGCCGCATCCGTCCAAACCTCCGATATATGGTGCTATAAATCAACTTGGTATCTTCGGAGAAGTGGATGGATAAATCCAAATTGCATCTTCCCCTAGATTCAAGCAAGACGATCCATCCCAGTTTGTTTCTGTTCCCGGCGATAAAGAGATTCTAGCACACCCGGTGGGACCTTTTCCTATTTCCACTCCACACTTCGTGTGTCGTGTTTCGCAAATAAAGCCGCCGTTCACTATGGTTGCCCTTGGATTTGAGGTACTAAAATTTGGTATCTTACTCCTGTGCAGAAGAAGAGAAAATTGATGGCTTACAACTACACAACTTGCAATAGCAACTCTCGCTCCATCCCAACTGAAGGAGTGACTTACGAGCCCAACTCGGCCTCCATCTTTTCGATGTCGATGGGGCAAGTTACGCAAGCCACTACAGGACTATTCTTCAGGACTATGTTTCTACCAGTAGGTGTCGGTAGCTCAGCGCTGCAGGAAGAAGCTCCCAAGAGGTCGGTCTTCGATCAACTGGTGACCACAACGGTCCCCCTCAACGTGCCGTCCAAAACCGACGTCTCAGTCTTCAACAGGCAGGGCATAAACCTAAATGGGTCCGCAAAGAAGCCCGTGATATCTGAAGGGGCTATCCAAAAATGGTTAGCCCTTTAACCTCCTGCTATGGGTGAAGTCGTCAAAGGTGCTTCCCTTACCAGAAAGTCAGTCTTTGAAAGATTGGTTGGCCATCCTTAAACCCTACCAAGGATGTCTGTCTTCAACAGGCTGACACCAACAACATCCCCTCACCAATGCTAGGGGCACGAAGAAGCCACTTCTAAATCTGAGGCGGTCCCGTCTGCAAGACATGCTCGACGCCGTCACTACCGCCGAGTGAGGAAAGCTGGCAGTAACTCCTCCTCTAGAATTACCCCACCAGCTCCAATGGTGGAAGTTGATGCTGCTGCTCCAACTGAGAACTGCTTTGAACTGCTAAGGAGAATATGCAAGAACTCTCTAATGGCAGTGCTAAAGAAATTGCCCCCGCCTGTAGAAACCACAGTGTAGGCAAAGCTAGAGCAGCCTTATCAGCGGCTCTCCTCACAAATTCATAGAGTCTGGCAGAAAGTCCAAGTCTCAGTTCTTGATGAAAACAACTCTCATTGACCGAAGACATTGAAGGCTCGGCAAGAGAAATGTTGTCCCTCCATCATATAACGAAGGACTTCTTCTGCACAGGTGCCTGTTACAACGGCTCTTTCAACTCCGACCTCCCACAAAAGGATGAGGCTAGAGAAAATCCCACCGCCGGCGGAAAATTCCAAAGGCGATGGACCCAAAGGCCCCATGTTTAGGGGCATGATCATACATACGGTCTACATAGCTTCCGGGAAAGAAAAAAGCCGTGCTTCCGTAAATCACCGGCCGCAAACTCGGTCACTAACAAAAGCCCAGGAGCAATAGCAAAAGCTCCAGGAGATGTTGGCCAAAATGGCAGCACTTACCTGGCAGATAGAAAGCCCAGACGCAACATCCGAACAGTGCCAGGAGTAGGAGACCAATACAGAGTTCCTGCGATGGGTTCTTAGAAGAAAGGACAAGGAAGCTGCTGAGCCGGCTGCTAATATACAGCAGATGGCTCTCTTGTTCCAGGATATGGTTGGATTGATAATCCAGCCAGAACCACCTGCCAAGAATTCGCCGATAATCATCGAGGATGATAGAGGGGAACATCAAACCCACTTTCGGCATTATCGGCAGCCAAGGAGGAAACGATCTTCATGGCTGCTCTTGATGATTATATCGCTCAACAAATACGAGTGCATCAAGCTAATGAAGTCAAAGGCCAAATCGTTAGAACTAGGTGACCTTATCCAGACTGGTATGAACAAATTAAATACCTGCCGGGATATACGATCCCTAAGTTCCATGTATAAAGGGGACAGGAAACCCACACCAGAACATTGCGTGTTTTAAATTCATGTGTGGAAAAACTGGAGGAAGGGATGTACTGCCCCTCCGACAGTTCGTCAGCAGTCTGGCGGGCATTGCGTTCGAATGGTATGCAGAGCTACCAAATGATTTCTTGAAGACCTTCGACAAGATGGATGAGCTCTTCTGTCAAAGATTCACTAGTGCAGATAAACGCACTACCGTGGCGGCATTGGTCAATGAAAGGGTTGGACCGAATGAGACCTGGCTTCAATATGTTCCCCGATGGCAAAATCTCTAATCAAAATGTGAGCAACGCATCGACGAAGCTGCAGCCATGGGAATGTTCATAGCCACTCTTAAACCACATTCAAAGGTTTTCTCTTTTATGGTCCTCTTCAAGCCGACGACCTTCCAAGAGCTCATGGATAAAATGACTCGATTGGATCAGATAGGTCAAGACCCTTCATCATCCGATGAAGATGAATGAAAAGCGGAGGAAATATGGCATTTTTCGCTAACGCTCAACAAAAAATGAGCGGCTCTGAAGCAACCTGCGACCAAAATATTGACGGCGTGGGTAATCGCTCCCCCCGAGATATACACAGGGGGCATATTTCACACTGGCGGAAGAATCTCTACGTTGGATGGTCTTTTCTTCTCAAAGAACAGAAAGAACATCAAGGGACCTACAAGCAGGTCCTGTAATCAAGTGGAATATCCCACTTGAACCAAAAAACCATGGGAGAGATGCGAAATCCATGTCCCACTCCGAATCAGACGATGAGGGGAAAACCCCCCATGTCAAGCCCATTCTTCCAAGGAAGAGGAAGACTCGGCAGAAGGAATGACGTGATATCTCATTCCTTCATATATGAAGAAGATGCTCTATCAGTATCGGAAAGCGACATTTATGAGCAGGGGGCAGGTGCCGTTTAAAATACCCGGTATTTCCCGCAAAACAACCCGATTGCTGCGATAGTAAAATAAGCAATCCAAGAGGGTGAAGACAGCCTAAGGCATGAAGTGTCCATGCATACTAAAGTAGGAGCACCTCGGCAAACTAGCGTTGTAAGGAATGAGTTATATAACTCCCTGACTAAATGGCGATAATGGATCGAGAAGTCTCTAAACTAGTGTGTCGCCCCAAAGACGACGATGTTGGGCCGATATGTCCCTAAACTAGCATTTCGTCCCGAACATAGGGAATGATGGACCGAAACGTCCCTAAACTAGTGTGTCCCATTAAACACGGCGCGTCTCCCCAAACACGGCAATAATGGAATGAGAAGTCCTTAAACTAACAATCCGCCTCAAACATGGCGATAACGGACTGAGATGTCCCTAAACTAACAATGGACAGAAATGTTCTTAAACTCATGTCTAGCATCGACACGTAAATCCTCATAACTCGGGCTCCGTCAGTCCGGATCGGCTCTCGGGCTCCGTCAGTCCGGATCGGCCCACGGGCTCCGTCAGTCCGGATCGGCCCGTATCATCTCACGACTCCGGTCGGTATCCCCCAGATAACCGCCGATTCCAAATACTATCACCGGTAGGTACTAGCCCTCCTGCCAAGCTCATCGTCATACCACGAAAATCACCCCTTGCCCCGGGGAACCATACCGGGTCCACCATGTATCCGCAGACGGTGCCTACCGGGTTTCACATACCAATCACGGAACCGAGAAAACTCATGGTGGACTTCTTGAAATATCATATCAAGAGAAACCGGGTTTTTAAAATAATACATATTTTCCTTTGAAATATAACCACGGTTCTCAAATCCAGAATCTCATGAAAACAGCATATCTTAATGCGTATAATCATAAAGCATGATGTATGCGACATATAACAGAATGTAAACATATCCATATATCATGCAATATGGAACAGTAATATGATCATAGCAAGTAAATCATGCAACATAGCATAATGGTGTCAGCATAGCATGTATATCATGCAACATATCATAATGGTGTGAGCATAGCCAGTATATCATGCAACCTAGCATAGTGATGTGAACATGGCAAGTATATCATAGCATGATGTAGCAATTCTAATCAGTAAGTGGCATAGCAATTATCGATGATGAAGTGTGTGAGCCGGCAATCTGTGTAAATGTAATATATGCATCATCGATAATGGTGTAGGTGTACTAGCACAGGTATAAAAAATGCAATGAAAATAACATGAATGTAGCATAAAGTACATCGTGAGCTAAATGCTATAAGGTATACTTATCTAACATGACCGAGTCAGTGAATCTATCAATTGCCATCCAGCCTCACAACATCACGTACGGTACAATCCATCGTACGGCATCCTCTAAACAAGGGTATGGATAAATCAACAAGTAAAACTCATCGCATACGGTAATCCATCGTACGGTGGCATTAAACAATTGGGGATTCTATCAACCTATACGACAACGGAGGTACGGATCTAAGTCTCGTACGGTATATCACTCATTATGAATAACATTATCCATATATATATACCTATCTCTTAGGTAACATCCGTGTCAATCTCGTATCAGGGGACCGACAAAGGTATCAACAATCTCATATCGACTCGCATCCATATAAAGTCATCATATCACATCGTATACTCGTTCATCACATTAATATCCCGCATCACATTATATAAACGTCACACTTGTTCTCTTTCAATTCGTACCTATCATTTTTCACTTCTCATTTCAAATTCTTATATGTTAATATGTTCATTAGTGTCAATTTCAACCATATTATCTTTTGTAAATCTTACAATCATATCCGTCGCATATAATTTATCAGGATATAATAATCAAACGATCTTCCATATCAATGATGTAGGTATGTAGTAGCGCCTCTAGTTGGGTTGAAACATCATAAAGTAATGAACTTTTAAATTTCTAGAGGGCTAAAGAACAAAGGTCAATAAAGAAATGTGTGGAAACAATGAGTCACAATTATCATTTCCTTTTTCCTTTTACTCAAAAACAAAAATACACATATATAGCAACCATGTGAGTCTTGCATTACCCTCTCCTATGTATCAACAACTATGATACATATGTATGTATGTATGTGTGCATGCACATCATCATGTGTATGTATAAAACTATATCCATACATCCAAAAGAAAAGGTTTAATTAAAAGCGAGCTAAAAGTCAATATTAAATCAACACTTGATTTAATAAATCGGTCATATCAAATACGATCCAACCAATAGTAAACGCCCGATTAAAATACGGCATCACATATTCGCATTTTATCAAGCTCCCGCGCATATCTCATACGCACACCACATCGTTTCGCTTAAGCTAGAAAAATCCTGTGTGGGATTCTATGACTCTTCAATACACCGACAGTAGGCGATGATCATATCAAAACACCCACAAGCCGCAAGCAGTCAGCTAAACGTAATGGCCACCTGGGTATTGAGCGAACAAAAGAACAACAAGCGAACTTGTCGAAACTCCCGCAAAGTCATTGGTAACACTTACCGTACAATCCGGTCTCTTCGTCTGATATGCTGCATATCAAGTCTAGGGTTGGAATCGTCGAGCCCTAATAACTTAATATGTTATTCCGATATGGACTATGACCGGTCGAGAAACTATTGATAACACTTATCAGTAAATCTCATCAGCCCTGGCCAGGGACTTCGAGTCAAAACCAATCGTGCATAGCACAACATAAACTCCCAATATCGGAAGAGACGAAATCCCTCCTATCGCTCATTGTCTCCATGTGTCTCGGGACTGTACCGAAAATCCACCTGTTTGCACGACTCAGTAGAGCCGTAGTATGTTGGAAATCAAAGTATAGTGGGAGAACACACAAGACTCTATGACGATCTCGGGTCTACAGACAACCATGTACCTGTGTCACCTGAGAACTGCTATCCGACGATAGACATAATACCATATAGAAGTTCTCAATGAGTCTGTTCAGTGTACCCAGTCTCTACTGAGCACCCGTATACAATCTTTAATGTCACAACACCAATGGATATGGGATCATCGATCGCCCATCATATGGTTCAAGAAACGTATACACTAGTCTACTCTGGAATATCGATGCCCTGTCTCGATATACCCTCGACTAGGAACATTTAAGGATATGCTTATAGGCCACACATGCCCCACTAGTATGATCTCCATCATAGCCATGGAAGTCAAGCCGATATCCTGAGGGCTTTATCAACATGTATCAAATGAACAGTATCAAGTAAATATGTCAAGATAAAGTACAACCGGATAGCATACTATCATGTCGAGCAAGAAAGTTATATATATATATATATATATATATATATATACATGTCCAAACATCCACCATACATAGAATGGCCTCTAGGGCATACATATATCCTACAATCTCCCACTTGCACTAAGGCAAATTTTTGGCGTATCTCATACCCAACATGTCAAATAGTCGCTCGTGTTGCGGCTGTAGAAGGGCCTTGGTGAGTGGATCCGTGGTGTTATTCTTTGTATCTACTCTCCGAATCTTGATCTCTTGGCGATCAAAAATCTCCCGGATCAAATGATATCGCCTGAGGATGTGTCTGGACTTCTGATGGGATCTGGGTTCTTTGGCCCACGCCATAGCTCCATTATTATCACAATACACTGGTATTGGATCAATAATGGTTGGAACTACTCTTAGTTCAGCAACGAATTTCCTTACCCAGACGGCTTCCTTGGCAGCATCATTTGCAGCAATATACTCAGCTTCCATTGTTGAGTCTGCAACGTGATCGCACGCTTTTGGCGTGTCGGATGTTCAAAGAATTAAAGTATAACCGCGATCAGGACGGTGTCGCTATGCAGCTAGCCGGTTGAGCACGGGTCGGTCCACAGGGAGATGGTGTTATCTTACCTTCTTGTCTTAGACGAGTTAATAAAGAATCTGTGTATGTTGGTTTCTAACCTATGTGTTTATTTGCAAGTATAAAGTTGTTAAGAAAAGATACGAGATTGTAAGCTAAGAAATCCGTACTCAAAACCTTTGAGCCGAGTCTTGACCAATTGAAGCTAGAGCAATCGGCAACAACGTGGATTAGGGGATTTAAGCGCGGTATTCGTGGAATCCGGCTTATTTACCCTTGTCCTTCCGTTCTTGTCTCTTGCTTTCGCCTCCGGCCAAACCGAACGCAACCGGTCGCGGTTAGGAATCACCGTTACCTTGTTAGGGTAGGGTGCCTAACGGAGCGCTTGCGTATGGTTTGGGCGGAGTTCAATGGAAAATACGGGAAAAGGAAATGGGCAAAGAAACGTTAACTTATAATACCGTATTATTTCTTAACAACGGCAATAATTACATTCATTCACAAAAAGAACCAAAAAGAGAGAACAAAAAGAAAAGAACAAAGAAAAGAAAAGATTACAAGTAAGTAAGTGCAAGGAATTTAAGTGCATGAAATAAATTGCAAATAATAAAAAGCAAGTAATAAAAAGCGAGTAATAAAAGAACAAGAAACTAGGACTCAAGACAAGCATGTGATCAATAGCCAACCCTTAAACTTGCAAGCTCAATCAAGAGGTTGCAAGATCAAGGGAAGGGTAGAGAACGCATGTGAAATGAAGTGCTAATTCCATGAAAGAATACGACCCTTGAGATCAATAACTAACCCTTAACCATTCAAGCTCAATGAAGAGGTTGAATGATCAAGAGAAAGCAAGAATCTCAAGGGGAAGAAGAAACACAAGAGAATGATACAAAACCCTCATCTTCATTGATCTCCACTCAAAAAGCTCTCACTACAATTTTCATGGAAAAAGAATGAAGAAGAAGAAGAAGAACTATACAAAAACCTACAAAAGAGTGGACACAAAATTGGACCTTTGGTTGAGCTCAGTTCTGCTGTATTTATAGGCAGAGGGTTGAAGATCTAGGGCAAAAATCTGCCACAATATGAAGTACCTAAACTGCCCACAGAAAACGACACCCTGTAGAGACTGTACGGCCGCGGATCCGCGGCCAATACCCTTCATTGGCCGCGGATCCGCGGCCCATTAGTGGAGTTGGGCTGTGTGGTTTTGTGGGGATCCCTGGTTTGGCTTTTCCTTGTGTTTGAAAACTTCATACTGCACAAAAGTCTTCCAGAATATCAGCAGAATTCATAGTCCAAGATTGCACTCATTTCTTTTACTTTTGACTTTATCTCCCTCGAGCTCCGCGCACCCATTGATTCTTGTGCAGCCCCCTCTCGTGCTCTGTGCTTGTCCCAGACACGAATGACCACTGTCATATGTCTTGTCTCAGGAACTGGTACTCGGCACCGGACGGATATGGATGACCGGAACCCGGCTTTTATCTGCTGTCAACAGATGTTCTGCTTTTGGCGTAACTGTGGAGATTTTGTCTTGATTTGCAATATTTGGACAGGAAACCTGTACTCTGTAAATATGTAACAAACATGGATTAAAAGCACCTACCTATAAACACACGAGCATAAGAATGGGCGGTATAAAATGCAGTATTCTGTTATGAACAAATACCCCCAAACTTAACTTTTGCTCGTCCCGAGCAAAACCAATTATTCACAAAAATAAAATCCTAACCGCACTTTCGCAGGGAACGCGATTGCACTGAGCGCGTGCAACAAGCCGTTAAACCTCTAGGTGTCCCTAGTAGGAGGAGTGTTGTCTCCTGAGGGATTTCAGCGGATTACACCCACAAAATCCGGTCATGTTGGTTTTGTAAAATAACTAAGATTCAAACCCTAAAGTTTTGTTTTAGAAAATAACAATTCTATAATCCTAAATCTAGACCATCGAACCTTTATTTTTCACACCTCGCATCTTATTTAACTACAGATTTTATATGTCTTTACGTGCAGTGCAAATAGTGTCGTTAAGTTCCCGAAAGGTCGAATAAAGTCATCATGTCGCACAATAAAGCCCAGATAACAATTTTAAAAGGATCACATAAGTTTTATAAAGAGTTAAGCATTTTTCAAGTTCCGTTTTCCAGTAAGGTTTCAACTTCAGAATTTCTATCTTGCTTAACAGGAAACTAAGTCGTATTTTTCACTCCACCTTTTTCTTGTTTTCATTTCATACACACCTCTGTGAACGTGCAATAGTCTTTATCATAGAATAAAACCTTCATATCTCCGTTAAATTTTTTTTTATAAAAGCCTGTCTTTTATCAAGATTATTCTCACACAAAGAACCGTTAGGAATTTTAACTCGGAGAGAACACTTGCTTGACTTTGTTTTAAACTGGACTTTCTAGGCTTCTTAGCGAGCTTTGGGCCAATGCACCCAAACCAGTTGGTTTTAGGGCATTAGGTGTAGAAACACCCCAGCGGACTTAATTACTCAAGTTACCTAGGTCCAAAAACAAAATACAGTTTGACGTGAAAATCAGATGATTTAATACGAACGGAGATATAACCGGCAGTTCAATTATTTTTTTGGATAAAAGACGTATTTAGTGGGTTTGGTGTGTAATCATTCCAATCAAGTTTCCGATGGGTTATTTTTCATACTTAGCTCCAATTACGGCATCAATAACATTCCTTCATATTCGCTTTACTTCATAGACTATTCTTGACATTACTTATTTCAGAACAAACCTATTTGATCCTCAGAAAATCATTTATCTGTTTAAAAGTTTAAACATGAAAGACTTGTCATCTAATTCCCAAAATTCACGACACGTGTAGTGTGGTGTAAAGACGTATATCAGCTATAGTTAACTTCAAAGGAGAGTTATCTTTCAGGTTTTCAAAATCTAAACATAAGATTTAGTTATTCCTATTTTTTCAAACAAAAACCATCGAATGTTGAATCAGAGTTCTTCCACAAGCTAACTTGACAAAAAGTTTTTATATTTTTAGAAAATTTTCAGATTTTTATGGATTTTATGGATTTAATATGCAGATGCAAAATATACATATGAATGCGAAGGAAGAAAGCTTACCGAGCACACCCCCAAACTTAAACTTGACAGTGCCCTCACTGTCAGGCTATACCAAAAGGGTTAAAATTGCCGGCGCTTCCTAGAAACAAATTATATACAAAACAAAAAGGAAAACAAACATATATACAAAAAAGTGTCCCCCCAAAACTTAAGTAAAACAGTGTTTCCATTGTTAAGCGTTGAAGTTCAGGATTAGGGGGGAAAGAACAGTATCAAGCTATACAAGGCCTTACACAGGCCAAAAGTTAACACCAACCATTCAAAGATTTTATCATGGTAAATCAGTGGTTGGTGAAAGAAGGTGAAGAGGTAAGAAATGGAGAATACGCGAGACCGTATGTAGAGAGAAGTGGAATGCGGTCTCGGTATATAAGAGGAAGAAGAATGGCGGAAGGGAAAAAGAAGTGGAATATGAACTTGAGGGTGCAAATGGAGTAAATAGATTAGCACAATTTGTGATGACCGATGTGTGAAAAGCGATTGTGCTAATATATTTACCCGTCGAGAAATGGGGTCAAATCCCTCAAGGTTCGTGAGAAACCATGGGTACGCCGAACTTGGTAAACCAGACACAGTAAATGAAAGTGAGACGGGTTATTGCAAGGTCGGAACGATGGAAAGGATGGAGGGAAGTGGTTGAGGAAGGGTATCGGTTAAAGGTTCAGGAGGGTGTACACAGTCAGTGGAAGGAACAGGATGAATTGGAAAATCCGACTCATCAAGCAAAACTGGTTCATCCTCAAAACTATCCTCAATATTCTCCTCAAAATTTAGCACATCCATGCTCTTCTCTTCAAAGTCCAGACGCATATGGGGTTCGGGAAAAACATTTAATGACTCGGGATGATGATTTGAAGAGACAAACTCAGCCAAATCTACGGGTTCATCATCCAAAATATCCCCAGCGTCAATATCCTCAATCAAGTGAAAATCAAAATTCTCTGACACCTCATCAAAAGCATGGATATTAATCGATTCTGGTTCTAAGATATAGGTGTAGAGGTCAAAAGGATTAGGTATGGTTTCACTTGGAAGGGACCCTTCACAATTGGGCAAATCAAACACTACGAAGTCGCACAACTCATTCATCATTCTATCTTCAATTGATAAATCATGTGGGATACTCGATAGACTTTCAAAACAGGAGTTGTGGGATTCAATTTGGGACGGGTAGGTTTGATTTGGAAGGGGGTACATCTCACTCTCTCCACTCAAATTGACAGCCTGTCCGACCGCCTCTTCATACATTGGAAAATGTGGAGCTAGTTGAAAACTAGCTACCGGGTCACTAGGTTGTATGAGGGCGGTCATGGACGCATCCAAATCCATCATCTGTTGGTACGACGCTACCTTAAAGTCTTCCAAAGACTGTTCCAGACTAGACATGGGTTGGGAAGGGGTTTCAGTAAAAGATTCAAAGTTGTTTGGATACTGAAAACTCCCAAATGGCGGTTCTGAAGCAATGTCTAGGGAAGGTGAAAAAGTAGGGTAGGATTGGTAGGAGTTGAATGGCTGGACAGGAGCAGGATCAACATTTGGATAGGAAGGTGAATGGAATTGTTGATCCCAATAATTTGAAGTGGTGAAAGGAGTGAAAGATCGGCTACGGGATTGTTCTATACGTTCTGCAATAGACATAGGTCTTGGAGTTGCAACATGACTCGAAGAAGGGGTATCAACGTAAGAAGGGGTGAATGTTTGAAATGGTTGATACGAAGTGGATTGCGGAGTCAAATTGTTTGTCCTAGACGCGTCTATCCGATCTTTCAAAGAGATTTTGGGCATGGAGGGATCGTTCGATGTTCGGCCAAAGCAAGAACCGTAAGAAGTAATGTCTGGTTGTGGGTTCCAAAGTTCGGCAAGAGTTTTGCGAGGTGGGGTACCCATGATATGAAGAGAAAGAAAGAAAGGCAGAGAAAAGGAGGGGAAAAAGAATGTGATTTTTTTTTTTGAATATTAACAAAAGAATGAAATATACACAAAAAAGAATATTGACAAAAACAATCACGACACAAAAATACCACACACCTAATCGTTCTAGGGTTCACCTAGGTCAACTAGACCTGCTCCAGAACTTGATTGTTGAAGTAAAATTGTGTCGAGAAACAGGCTCAAGATACACTGATCACGAGGCCAGGTAAGTGCAAAGATAAGGGGAGGTTTTCCAACGCTTTCGCGAAGTTCCTTAATTAAATAACCCTTTCTCTTTTGGCGGTTTCGCCGTTAACACTTTCCTAGACACCCCGTAAACAATATACCGTTAAGCTAGGTTCTAAATACAGTTAACTTCTCCTAGTGAGCGCGAAGTCCTTAAGGCTTAAAGTCTAGTTTCTTTTAAATTTTGTGCGGGTAAACGTTATGCTCAAGTTCGTGATTTGTGGGCCACGGAAAAGGTGATGAAATCCTTTACCGTATGTTGTGTGGTTCGCTTGCCCTTAAGTCCGTATTAATGTATGCAATGCGCAATTCAAAAATTCTATAAAGAATCAAACAATCGTTTTTTAGTTTAAGCGCGGCGCTGCAACAAATACGGGTTAGTCAATTTTTTTAGCGTTTGCTAGCGAACTTGCAAAGAATCCTGCAAAGAATAGTATATTGGAAGCGTCGGATTTGAGAAGAAGGTGTTAGTAAAGTACGTACCGTTAAGTTTTGGGTTAGGAAACCCCCGTTGAATCAAATCCGGTAAGCTTGAAAGGTTCGCATGCGCGGGTCAAACTACCCGGATCTTTGGCACTGTACTTCGTAATCACCTATGCCTTGAATGCACACTTTGCTCCCCACAATCGCAGTTTGCAAATACGCAAAAATCTGCACTCTTGCCCACAAAAATTATCAAAAAAGACAAAAAAAATATTTTTTTTATTTTTATTTTTTATATATATACAAAAAGAATATTAACCCGAATAACAAGAAAAGAAATACGTTACCGTCTCCCCGGCAACGGCGCCATTTGATCGCACGCTTTTGGCGTGTCGGATGTTCAAAGAATTAAAGTATAACCGCGATCAGGACGGTGTCGCTATGCAGCTAGCCGGTTGAGCACGGGTCGGTCCACAGGGAGATGGTGTTATCTTACCTTCTTGTCTTAGACGAGTTAATAAAGAATCTGTGTATGTTTGTTTCTAACCTATGTGTTTATTTGCAAGTATAAAGTTGTTAAGAAAAGATACGAGATTGTAAGCTAAGAAATCCGTACTCAAAACCTTTGAGCCGAGTATTGACCAATTGAAGCTAGAGCAATCGGCAACAACGTGGATTAGGGGATTTAAGCGCGGTATTCGTGGAATCCGGCTTATTTACCCTTGTCCTTCCGTTCTTGTCTCTTGCTTTCGCCTTCGGCCAAACCGAACGCAACCGGTCGCGGTTAGGAATCACCGTTACCTTGTTAGGATAGGGTGCCTAACGGAGCGCTTGCGTATGGCTTGGGCGGAGTTCAATGGAAAATACGGGAAAAGGAAATGGGCAAAGAAACGTTAACTTATAATACCGTATTATTTCTTAACAACGGAAATAATTACATTCATTCACAAAAAGAACCAAAAAGAGAGAACAAAAAGAAAAGAACAAAGAAAAGAAAAGATTACAAGTAAGTAAGTGCAAGGAATTTAAGTGCATGAAATAAATTGCAAGTAATAAAAAGCAAGTAATAAAAAGCGAGTAATAAAAGAACAAGAAACTAGGACTCAAGACAAGCATGTGATCAATAGCCAACCCTTAAACTTGCAAGCTCAATCAAGAGGTTGCAAGATCAAGGGAAGGGTAGAGAACGCATGTGAAATGAAGTGCTAATTCCATGAAAGAATACGACCCTTGAGATCAATAACTAACCCTTAACCATTCAAGCTCAATGAAGAGGTTGAATGATCAAGAGAAAGCAAGAATCTCAAGGGGAAGAAGAAACACAAGAGAATGATACAAAACCCTCATCTTCATTGATCTCCACTCAAAAAGCTCTCACTACAATTTTCATGGAAAAAGAATGAAGAAGAAGAAGAAGAACTATACAAAAACCTACAAAAGAGTGGACACAAAATTGGACCTTTGGTTGAGCTCAGTTCTGCTGTATTTATAGACAGAGGGTTGAAGATCTAGGGCAAGAATCTGCCACAATATGAAGTACCTAAACTGCCCACAGAAAACGACAACCTGCAGAGACTGTACGGCCGCGGATCCGCGGCCAATACCCTTCATTGGCCACGGATCCGCGGCCCATTAGTGGAGTTGGGCTGTGTGGTTTTGTGGGGATCCCTGGTTTGGCTTTTCCTTGTGTTTGAAAACTTCATACTGCACAAAAGTCTTCCAGAATATCAGCAGAATTCATAGTCCAAGATTGCACTCATTTCTTTTACTTTTGACTTTATCTCCCTCGAGCTCCGCGCACCCATTGATTCTTGTGCAGCCCCCTCTCGTGCTCTGTGCTTGTCCCAGACACGAATGACCACTGTCATATGTCTTGTCTCAGGAACTGGTACTCGGCACCGGACGGATATGGATGACCGAAATCCGGCTTTTATCTGCTGTCAATAGATGTTCTGCTTTTGGCGTAACTGTGGAGATTTTGTCTTGATTTGCAATATTTGGACAGGAAACCTGTACTCTGTAAATATGTAACAAACACGGATTAAAAGCACCTACCTATAAACACACGAGCATAAGAATGGGCGGTATAAAATGCAGTATTCTGTTATGAACACAACGGTATCATGTTTGGAACTCTTCCAACACACCACCCCTCCATTGAGGGTAAATACAAACCTTGAGATAAGTTTACTATCATCCTTATCACTTTGGAAGATGGAATCGGTAAAGGCCTCCATTTGGAGATCCCCATTACCATACAACAACAACAATTCTTTAGTTCTTCGTAAGTACTTAAGAATGTTCCTCACAACTTTGCAGTATTTCTCCCCTGGGTTAGATTGATACCTGCTTACTACAGCTAGTACATAATCCACATCAGGGCGAGTATATATCATCGCATACATAATAGATCCTACGGCTGAAGCGTAAGGTGTAATGCTCATGTGAGCTCTCTCTTCATCAGTCTTCGGACAGAAGTCCTTAGAGAGAGTGATTTCATGGCAAGCGGGCAAGGCACCACGCTTAGAATCTTCCATACTAAACCTTTTTAGGATAGTATCAATGTACTTTGATTGGGACAATCCCAATAACCTCTTGGATCTATCTCTATAGATCCTTATGCCCAAAATGCACGAGGCATCATGCAGGTCCTTCATGGAGAACCTTTGTGATAAGAATGATTTGACAGATTATAGCATAGGAATATCATTTCTTATCAAGAGAATGTCATCTACGTACAATACGAAGAAAGTGACAATACTCCCTACAATCTTCTTATAAATACATGGTTCATCTATATTTTTGATAAAATCAAACTCTTTGATTGTATCATCAAAACATATGTTCCAGCTCTGAGATGCCTGCTTTAATCCATAAATGGATTTAAGAAACCTACATGCCTTTTCGCTGCTCCCACTGTCAATGAAGCCCTCTGGCTGATCTATAAAAACACACTCTTCTAAATCACCATTTAGAAATATAGTTTTAACGTCCATCTGTCAGATTTCATAGTCGTAGTGAGTAGAAATTGCAAGTAGTATCCGGATGGATATAAGCATTGCTACTGGAGAGAAAGTTTCATCATAGTCCAATCCTGGTCTTTGACGAAAACCTTTCGCAACAAGCCTTGCTTTATAGATCTCCACCTGTCCATCTACACCAATCTTTCTCTTAAAGATCCCTTTGCAACCTACGGGTTTTATCCCAGGAGGTGCAAAGTCCAAAGTCCATACTTTGTTGGTGTACATGGACTCCATTTCGGATCTCATTCCATTCATCCACTTTACTCAGTCACCACTCGTGATAGCTTGCTGAAAACTAGTAGGGTCATCATCTTCCATAATGCAATCTTCTCTATCACCATCAATGAGAAACCCATAGTATCTCTCCGGTGGGCGAGAAGTTCTACTAGATCTTCGGAGCAGTTGGCGTTCTTGATGTTCTACTACAATATCAGGTTCAACCAATTCATCATTAGTAATTTGTGTCTCTAGAACCACTTCTAGTTCTACCGCATTGCCATCAGTACTATTTGTAAAAATTTCATTTTCTAAAAATGTGGCATGTTGAGAAACAAACACCTTTTGGTCCTCCTTGAGGTAGAATAGATATCCATATGAATGTTTTGGATATCCCACAAAATTATACATGACCGATCGTGTCTCGAGTTTATCCGGATTCTGCTTTTTGACAAAAGCCAGACAACCCATATCCTAACTCTTTTAAGAGATGGTCTCTTTCCATACCACATCTCATATGAAGTGGTAGACACGGTCTTGGTTGGAACCCTGTTCAATAGATAAATTGCGGTCTCTAATGCATGTCCCTAAAAGGAAAGCGGCAACTCAGCATCACTCATCATGGACCGTACCATATCTAATAGGGTACGATTCCTCCATTCTGACACACCGTTGTGCTGTGGTGTGTAAGGAGGAGTGAGCTGAGAGAGAATCCTATTCTCTTTTAAGAAGTCTGAAAAGTCAGTGCTTAAATACTCTCCACCTCGATCTGATCGAGGTTTCTTGATACTCGAGCCAGTTTTTTTTCTACTTCAAGTTGGTACTCCTAGAATTTCTCGAATGTTTCGGATTTATGCTTCAATAAAAACACATGTCCGAATCTTGAGAAATCATCAGTAAAAGTGATGAAGTATAAAAAACCGCCTCTTACATGTGTAGACACTGGTCCGCATACATCACTATGTATGAGGCCTAAGAGTTCTGTATCTCTCTCTCCATGTCCATTAAACGGAGTTTTAGTCATTTTAATTTTGATACAGGACTCACAAGTCGCATAAGATTTATATTCAAAAGGATTCAAATATCCATCTTTATGTAGCTTGTTTAGTCTTATTTCATTAATATGACCAAGTCTACAATGCCAAAGAAAAGATTCATTTATGTCTGAAATTTTTCTTTTACTTATGTGTTGTATATTGAAAACCGTGTGTTGGTTTAGGACGTAAATACCGTTATTCAGTGTACCGTACCCAATCAACTGTTGATTCAAGTTAATGTTCATAACATTATTATGCAACACAAAATGAAACCCTTCATTATCTAACAAGGAAACGGATATTATATTACATATCATACTAGGTACATAATAATAAGAGTTCAGAACCAAAATACATCCTGAAAGCAACCCCAGATGATACTCTCCTACGGTAACCATTTCCAACCCGAAGAGTATGGTCCTCAGTCTTAAAAACTCTACTGTTTCTCAATCCCTGTACACAATTGCAGATGTGAGAACAAGAACCAGTATCTAATACCCAAGATGCAGAATTTATAGAAAAACAGTTTTCAATTAGAAACACACCTGAAGCGGATGTATCAGCATGCTTCTTCTTCTCGAGATCTGCAAGGTACAAAGCATGATTGCGTTTCCAGTGTCCCGACTTGTTGCGGTAAAAACATTCTCCATTTCCACTTCCCTCGGCCCCGGACTTTTCTTTCCCCTTCGCCTTTACAACTCCACCTCTCGGCTTAGTGGGTTTCTTCTTCTTCTTTCCCTCGGTCTTGGCTTTTGGGACTGAAGGGGAAAATGGCCCAGCAAGCAGAGCGGTAGTTTTCGCTATCTTAAGCGTTCCTTCTGCACTTCTCAACATATTGAGAAGTTCAGGTAGTGACTTCTTCAAATTGTTCATATTGAAAGTCACTATGAAAGGAGCAAAGGCAGGGAGAGAGACTGCAGAACAATATCAGTATATTTCTTGTTATCCATGGTCCATCCAAGGTCCACAAGTTCTTCTATAAGACCAATCATCTTCAAAACATGTTCTCTTACTGATATACCAGAAGCCATCTGCATCTGAAACAGCTTTCGAGAAGCCTCGTAGCGTAAAGCCCGAGATTGCTCTCCATACAGATCCTGTGTATGGAGAAAGATGGATTGAACATCCATCTTCTCGTGTTGCTTCTGATCTATATTATCCCTAGAAGCTAGCGCAAGGCATTTGGCCCTGTTACAATCAATATCCTATGATTTTTGGATCTCCTTATCCGAAATAGATGATTCAGGACCTGGGGTGGGTGGGGCTTTGGTAGTGAGGACATATGATACTTTATCATATAGGAGTGCAATATTCAGGTTCCTCAGCCATTCAATATAATTCGGTCCAGTCAGTTTGTTTTTCTCTAACAGAAGTTTTAGTCCCGCCATCGGTATCTGCCATTAGGAGAGAGAAAAGAATACACTCAGCGAAATGCTCTTGCAAAGCTCAGATTGATTATTATCTTATCTAATCGATCTCTCCCACTGCTTTTATCAAATTTTCATTCAAACCTCAAAAGAAAACTAGCCAGGATTAATTATGTCACGACCCGTAGGGTACGGAACGTAACCGGCACTTAAGTTACGAAACGTCTCAAGGGGTTCGTAAAATAAGTAAGCCGAAGCCCAGAAAACAAAACCTGATTTAGAAAATAGAGTGAAGGAAAAACAAATTTATTTAAAGAAATTTATTCCATTGGATCAACTTAAGCTTTTTAAAAGAAAGAACCCTTTTTCCCAAAAATTCCGGCAGAGTCTCCTTTGTAAAACAAGCCCCCAACGGGTACAAAACAGGAATGTAAATGCATATCATGAAATATGGCATCCCCAAGCAGGAGCTATCTCTTCGCCCCAAGGTGGTCACAAATTCCACGCAATGTAAAATAACAATGTGCATAAGTAAGCATGAAAAGCACAAGTAAATAACATGTCGACTCAAGTGAGCTCGACCCCAAATACAGCATAAAAATCCACAAGTCTCACAGCCTCGTCTCTAGGTCAATTTACAATAATCCAAATAACTGGTACAGCTGATATAGTAGATGGAGTACTCTAGATACAATGAATATATAAGGTGGTACAAAATGATAATAACCCACCTATGAGCAAAGCATCGAGTCCAGGCAAGAAGAGCAAAAGTAGCTAGTGCGTCCGTCGCTACAGTACTGACGGAACGGACCTGCAGAAAAGCTGTGGCACAACGGGGGTGAGTTGCCAACTCGTGAGTAATAAATAACATCTATAGATGCTATCACATGCATACACACAAGTATCCTAGCAGCTCTAAAACAGCTATGACAGGGTATACTAGCAGGTATGTATGCAGCAAGAATGTACTAGCAGGTATGAATGCAACATGAATCAACTCGTGATCATAATACGTAAGTATAAGAATCATTCTTTCTTTTTTTGAAACTCCTTATTAAATGTTCGCATAATATCCATAGAATCAACAAGAATCCGTGTCCAGCAACGACACCTCAAAACTGTCTCAAATCTCATATATCCATATCATAGTATCTCTGGCCTCAGCCGTCCGGCTGACCCATCTCAAATATCAATATCTCATCATCTCGCGGCCACGGTCGGTATCCTCTAGATATCAGCCGTGCCAAACAGTCTCCGTTAGGTAATCCATCCCCTGCTAGGCTCAACGCCATCATCTGCGATCTTCTTGCCCCGGGGTACCTCACCGGGCCCACCATGTATTCGAGACGGTTCATCCACTTCCTCGAAACGGGTCTCGAAAACCACAGCAAACTCATGGTGGACGACACTTTACATCACTAGAGAACCGCAGCTTTCATATTTTAAAAGATAATAAGTTTGTAAATCTTGCGGCTTTCCCCCGAAATCCAGCAATATCATAAAATCTCAAGAAACCATCATGGGTGCGTATGTCAATGATAATGAATGCATATGGTATCAATGTTCAAGTTGCAATGTATGATTGATAACCAGGCATGAACAAATGATATAATGATATATATGCACATGAATAGCAATTCTACAATTTTATTTTAAAGATTTATTGCAATAGCACGGGTCTAAGCATCAATTATTAACATGTTTCAGATTATAAGTTATCTAGTGTCGTGACACGGCAATTACCAGGGTGTGTGTGTACACATGAATAGTGATCGTGCTGCATATAAAAACCGTGGCAATGGTGCATGTGTCCTATTGAATGAGTTCGCACATGTAGGTACAACATATAGATCCTGATCGTAGCAAATATCATTCAAGTATTATAATTTCTAATGTCACTAGCAATCATTAAATTTACTAAATCTATCGGGCGACTGGTGGCATCCAAACGATCGTCCCCCGTAGATGTTACATCTACTCACCCGTGATCTCGCGCTAGGTGTGTCCAACCACCTGCTTTCCCTTCTCCGCGGCGCTCGAAGTCCCCGCCGGGAAACTTAGAATTTACACAAAGCAACACATAAGCTTAGATATTGCAAAAACGCGATATTAAAACCAAACGAGAACTTGCGTCGCGAACTAAACGCGCGTGTATACGTAACGTGAGTGCATACGGCAAAAACTAACAGGACACGCTGTGGCACACAACGATACGCTGTGACACACATCAAACCACTCCGACACGCTGTGTCGTGGAGCACGCCACAGAACCATGCAGATCACACGAGTGTCGCACAAGTTTTAAAACATCGATAAAAGGTTTCAGGCTCCAGAATTTGACTCTGGTCCAAACACAAAAAGTTATAAATACCAACACCCTTAGCTACCCAACAGACACCAACAGGTAAAACCCCAACCCCAGAACCCACCTTCTGGCCGCAATTTGCGGCCATATATAATTTATTTGCGGCCGTAAAGGGGAGAGGGGTCCCCGTGCTTTGTGTGTGTGTGTCTGACATGGTCACTGTGCTACAGTCTTCTCAATTTTATTCTGAAAGGCCCGGGTCAACAGCAGATTTTAGAGTGGCTAAAAAGTCCGTGAAAACGTTAAATTACGCTGATTCGAAACTTTCTGGTATATTTATGAAATCTGGGAAAAATCTATGGTTAACTGGTCTCAACAGTATCTAATTAGGCTATACTAACAATCCAAACAATCACTTTGCCACTCTCGCTCAAATTTACCTAAAACTAGCACTAAAACACAATATAAACACTAACTAAACTAAACTTAAGCTTAACTACCATAACTTAGCAAGAAGGAAGTCAAGTTAAAAGGTTGTACCTCTAGAGATCTAAGATGAAGGAGAAGAGAAGAAGGAGGAAATGGGAGAGTGAGTTGCTGCTTTTGAAGTGCTTCAATTTTTTGCTGCTTCTGCTGTTCTGCTCCACTGCTGCTGATGCTGTTGTTTTTTTTTTTATGTTTGTGTTGCTGTTGCAGCTGCTACTGCGGTATTTGTTGTTGTTGTTGTTGTTGTTTTTATTGGTGAAGTGTGAGAGTGAGAGATGTGAGCGAAAGATGTGAGTGAGAGGGAGTGTGAGAGACAAGCAAAAGTTTTGAAATGAGATGGGTCATGACACAACCATAGAGCCACCTCTCTCTCTCTCTCATTATATGCTTGCATGCTCAAGCTATCATAACCTCTCTCTCTCACCATAAGTCAACCCTTAACTCTAATCAATTTTAAACAAAACTAAAAACCCTTAATTAAAACTAATTAACTTAACCAAATGGTTTAAACCACCATGGTCATCTAAACTTGGAAACCCTAGACTTAACCCTAGTTTACATGCATAAGTGTGTGCAGTCGAGTTAAAATTTTGATAAAATAATCATAAAACCAGATAAATTATTAGAAACCCGTTTTGGTAAACCTTTTACCAAAAACTCCACATTAACACACAATTACCACTAAACACAAACTCAGGTGTTACAATCTTCCCCTCTTAAAAAAATTCGTCCCCGAATTTAAAATATATAGCTACGCGTACCTTCAAAGAGATGAGGGAATTTCTTCCGCATCTCTCCCTCGGCCTCCCAAGTGATCTCCTCACAATTCAGGCTGCGCCAAAGAACCTTCACAGACGGCAGGACCTTTGATCGAAGCTTCTTCACTTGCCGATCCAATATCTCTACTGGCTGCACGGTGAACGAAAGGTCGCGCTCAAGATGAACGGTCTGATGCTGAATCGTGTGGGAAGGGTCATGAAGATATCTGCGTAGCATCGACACGTGGAAGAAGGGGTGAACATCTGAAAAGCTGGGTGGAAGAGCCAAACGATATGCAACTGTGCCGACACGCTCGAGGATCTCGAAAGGACCTACGAATCTGGGGCTAAGCTTTCCCTTTCGCCCAAATCTCATCATGCCCTTCATCGGAGAGACCCTCGGAAAAACATGATCGCCAATTGCGAACTCTAATCCGCGACGGTGCCTGTCTGCATACAATTTCTGCCTGATCTGAGCTGCTCTCATCCGATCTCGAATCAACTGTACTTTCTCGGTCGTCTCCTTCACGATCTGCGGCCCCAAAATACTGCTCTCGCTAAGCTCAGTCCAACAGACGGGCGATCTACATCTCCTCCCATACAAAGCCTCGAAAGGTGCCATCTGAATAGTGTCCTTGAAGCTGTTGTTGTAGGAGAACTCCACTAAAGGTAAATGACGATCCCAGCTACCACCAAAGTCCAAAACGCATGCTCTGAGCTTGTCCTCGAGAGTCTGAATAGTCCGCTCTGACTGGCCGTCGGTCTGGGGATGAAATTCCATGCTGAAACTCAAACGGGTGCCCAATGACTCCTAAAGTCTCTGCCATAGTCGGCTGGTAAACTGGGTGCCTCGATCTGAAACGAGACAAGTCGGTACGCCATGCAACCGCACGATCTCGTCGATGTAAATCTGGGCATACCGAGCAAAACTAAAAGTGGTCTTCACTGGCAGGAAGTGAGCCGCTTTCGTCAATCGATCCACGATCACCCAAATAGAGTCGTACCCTTTACTGGTCCTGGGAAGACGCACCATGAAGTCCATCAAAATCTGCTCCCATTTCCACTCCGGAATGGGCAAAGGCTGCAACTCTCCTGCTGGCCTCTGGTGCTCGGCCTTGACTTGCTGACAAGTCAGGCATCTCGATACGAAGTCTGTGACGTCCCTCTTCATCCCGTCCCACCAATAGACATCTCTCAAATCGCGGTACATCTTGGTGGAACCCGGATGAACGCTGTATGTCGATCTATGCGCCTCCTCAAGAATCTCACGCCGTAGTCCCTCAGAATTTGGTACGCACAGTCGAGTGCCAAATCGCAGTTCTCCCTGATCATCGATCACGAACTTGGAATCTCTGCCCTGCCAAACATTCTCCATGATCTCTGAAAGACGGCCATCGCTGGGCTGTGCTTCACGAATACGGTCAGGTAACTGCGGACGTGCACGAACATGCGCAAGTTGTCCCCCAGTCGGAGTGAAATCGAAATCAACTCGGCTGTCGCATAAAATCTGCCAATTTGCTGACGACTGCCTCTGTACTGCGCGCAAACAAGATAGACTACCCCCGGGCCTCCTGCTCAAAGTATACACCACTACATTGGCCTTGCCCGGGTGATACAAGATCTCACAGTCATAGTCCTTCACCAGCTCCATCCAACGGCGATGTCTCAGATTCAGGTCTCGCTGCTGAAATATGTACTTTAAGCTCTTGTGGTCAGTGAATATCTGGCACGACTCGCCGTATAGGTAATGTCGCCAGATCTTAAGTGCAAAGACCACTGCAGCCATCTCCAAATCGTGAGTGGGGTAGTTTTGTTCATGTTTCTTCAACTGCCGTGAAGCATACGCGATAACCCTGTCATGCTGCATCAAAACGCATCCTAGCCCCACCCGTGAATTGTCACAATAGACCAAAAATCCGCCTGATCCTGAAGGAAATGATAATACCGGCGCCGTAATCAAACAAGTCCGTAGCTGCTGAAAACTGTGCTCGCACTCCTCCGTCCAAACGAAAGGAACTCACATCCAGGTCAATCCGGTCAAAGGTGCAGCAATACGGGAAAAATCCTGTACAAATCGCCTGTAGTAGCCAGCCAGGCCTAAAAAACTGCGGATCTCCGTAACTGATGTCGGTCTGGGCCACTGCTGAACGGCCTCGATCTTCTTGGGGTCCACACATATGCCATCCCTCGTAATCACGCGACCTAAGAAACCGACGCTGTCTAGCCAGAATGCACACTTGGAGAATTTTGCGAAAAGCTGATCCTCCCTCAAGGTCTGTAGCGTAATCCGCAAGTGCTGCTCGTGCTCCTCTCGGCTCTTGGAATACACTAAAATATCATAATTGAACACTATGATGAACAAGTCGAGATACGGCCTGAATGAATGGTTCATAAAATCCATGAATGCTGCTGGGGCGTTGGTGAGTCCGAATGACATCACCAAAAACTTATAGTGGCCGTAGCGCGTGCGGAAAGCTGTCTTCGGTATATCCTCCTGTCAAACTCGTAGCTGATGGTATCCTGATCGCAAATCGATCCTCGAAAAATATCCTGCCTCCTGAAGCCGGTCGAACAAATCGTCGATACGTGGTAAGGGATACCTGTTCCACACGGTAACTTTGTTCAGCTGACGGCAGTCGATACACAAGCGCAAACTGCCGTCTTTCTTCTTGACAAACAGGACCGGAGCACCCCATGGATAAACACTGGGTCGAATAAGTCCCTTATCCAGCAAATCTTGCAGCTGAACCTTCAACTCTCTAAGCTCCGTCGGGGCCATCCGATAAGGCGGTATAGAAATAGGCCCCGAGCCGGGAATCAAATCAATACAGAACTCTACCTCACGCTCAGGCGGTAGCCCAGGCAGCTAATCAGGAAAAACATCGGAGAACTCACATACAATCGGAACCTGGTCCAAAGGAACATCTGTAGCTCTAGTATCTCAAACATAGGCTAGAAATCCCCGACATCCCTTCCTCAACAGCTATCCAGCGCGAGGGGAAGAAATCAACATGTGAGGGGCGGCACCACGGTCCCCCTGCACAACAAAAGCTGGCTCGCCGGGAAAACAAAATCTAATCGTCTTCTCACGGCAGTCGACAGACGCATAGCACGTGGCTAACCAATCCATGCCCAAAAGAACGTCGAAGTCCAACATCTCAAGAAGGATCAAGTTGACAGGCAGCTCTCTCTCGCCAATACGGACAATACAGGATTGGAACACGTGCCTAGCAACAAATGACTCTCCCACATGATTGGTCACCACAAGTGGCTGATCAAGCAAACCGGACTCTCTACCCAAACTCGGCACGAAGTGTGTGGAAACGTACGAGTGCGTGGATCCAGGATCAAACAACACGTGTGCGTCAATAGAACATACTGATAGGGTACCTGTCACAATGGCATTGGATGCCTGTGCGTCCTGCGCTGTCAAAGCAAACACTCGGGCCTGTCCTCCACCAATAGCTGGCTGACCTCGGCATCGGCCTCTGCCTCCTCGTCCTCTCTATATAGGTCCGCCGCGTCCACGGCCTATGGGTGCACCTAACTGGCATGGAGCATCGCCTGTGATAAGAAGTAGAGCTCTCTGAGGATGAGGTGGTGATGGTGGTAAGGTCACATGTGGAACTGTCGCCCCTCCCTGTCGTCTCACCGGACAATCTCTGACACGATGGTGCGGACTCCCGCACCCATAACATCCTGGCGACGGATGCTGTCCCTGTGGATATGAACCGTACAGCTGACCTCGTCCAATCCCCCTACCGGCCCTATCACTCGGAAAGAATCTGGCATGCTGCCCCTGATCTGGCATACCGGTACGAGTCCTTTTCGTCCCGGAAACGGCCGAAGTCGCTGAATTGGGTGCCTCCATCCGCAACACCGTATCCATAGCAGCTAAATAAGTGTCGAAGTGCTGGGCGCCAATAGCAAGAAATAGCTGGGCGTCAAGTCCCTGCACAAACCTCTTCACCCTCTTTTCTTAAGTATCAAGCAAATACGGAGCATATCTGGACAACTGCGTGAACTGGACATCATACTCAGACACCGTCATCCCTGGAGCCTTGATCAAAGCTTCAAAACTGCGAGCTCTAGCGTCACGAACGCTCTCTGGAAGGAAACGAGCTAGAAAGACTGTTGTAAACTCGGCCCAAGTCATAGGCGGTAGACCTGCAGCTCGACCTCTCAAGACTGACTCTCACCATGTCTGTGCGAGGCCCTCTAGACGGAAACTCACAAGCTCCACCCATCGATCGTCAGAACATCTGAGCGAACGGCAAATCTTGGCTAAAATGTCAAGGAACGTCTGCGGGTCCTCTGCTGCATCGGTGCCCATGAAGACTGGAGGTCTCAGCCTCATTAAATCCTGCAGCGATACTGGGATGGCTACGGTAGTAGTGGTAGGAGCAACATTCTGGGCAGCAGGTACCATGGTCGTCTGCGATGTAGTAGGTACGTCCTCCGATCTCGGCGCACGACTAGCCTCTACTAAGGACCACACCATCTATCGTAACTCCTGCATACTTCCCATCATCTGTCGTAGCTCCTCCATACCAGACACAAGCCTATCCATGCGGCCTGGGGACTGCGGATCGGTCTGTCCCTGAGGTGTAGGTATACCACCCTGCTCGGTCCTCGTCTCGGACGAGCCTGCTCGGATCTCATCTCAGGCGGCGGCCTTCAGCGCTCTCGTAGCCTTCGGCGGTATAGTGACTGGTACAGGAAACAGGATAATAAGAACGGTGCAAAAGAATCATAGGATACACGGAATTGAAGAAGGAATTTCAAGCAAGTATATCCTAAAGTCACCTAGGCGGAGTACCGTATCGCAAGTATGCCGCGGAGATATGCACTCTACGTCACCCTGCTTAAGTCACTTACTCCATCTACCAAGGGTCATCGTACACTCAGAAAGGTAAAACCTATCGCCTTGATACCAACTTTGTCACGACCCGCAGGGTACGAAACGTGACCGACACTTAAGTTACGAAACGTCTCAAGGTGTCCGTAAAATAAGTAAGCTGAAGCCCCGAAACAAAACCTGATTTAGAAAATAGAGTGAAGGGAAAACCAATTTATTTAAAGCAATTTATTCCTTTGGATCACCTTAAGCTTTTTAAAAGCAACATCCTTTTTTCCCAAAAATTTCGGCAGAGTCTCCTTTGTAAAACAAGCCCCCAACGGGTACAAAACAGGAATGTAAATGCATTTCATGAAATATGGCATCCCCAAGCGGGAGCTAGCTCTTTGCCCTAAGGCGGTCACAAATCCCACGCAATGTAAAATAACAATGTGCATAAGTAAGCATGAAAAGCACAAGTAAATAACATGTCGACTCAAGTGAGCTCGACCCCAAATACAGCATAAAAATCCACAAGTCTTACAGCCCCGTCTCTAGGTCAATATACAATAATCCAAATAACTGGTACAGCTGATATAGTAGATGGAGTACACTAGATACAATGAATATATAAGGTGGTACAAAATGATAACAACCCACCTATGAGCAAAGCCTCGAGTCCAGGCAAGAAGAGCAAAAGTAGCTAATGTGTCCGTCGCTACAGTACTGATGGAACGGACCTGAAGAAAAGCTGTGGCACAACGGGGGTAGTGGCCAACTCGTGAGTAATAAATAACATCTATAGATGCTATCGCATGCATGCACGCAAGTATCCTAGCAGCTCTAAAACAGCTATGACAGGGTATACTAGCAGGTATGTATGCAACAAGAATGTACTAGCAGGTATGAATGCAACATGAATCAACTCGTGATCATAATACGTAAGTATAAGAATCATTCTTTCTTTTTTTGAAACTCCTTATTAAATGTTCGCATAATATCCATAGAATCAACAAGAATCCTTGTCCAGCAAAGACACCTCAAAACTGTCTCAAATCTCATATATCCATATCATAGTATCTCTGGCCTCAGCCGTCCGGCTGACCCATCTAAAATATCAATATCTCATCATCTTGTGGCCACGGTCGGTATCCTCTGGATATCCACCGTGCCAAACAGTCATCGGTAGGAAATCCATCCCCTGCCAGGCTCAACGCCATCATCTGCGATCTTCTTGCCCTGGGGTACCTCACCGGGCCCACCATGTACCCGAGACGGTTCATCCACCTCCTCGAAACGGGTCTCGAAAACCACAGCAAACTCATGGTGGGTGACACTTTACATCACTAGAAAACCGCAGCTTTTCATATTTTAACAGATAATAAGTTTGTAAATCTTACGGCTTTCCACCGAAATCCAGAAATATCATAAAATCTCAAGAAACCATCATTGGTGCATATGTCAATAATAATGAATGCATATGGTATCAATGTTCAAGTTGCAATGTATGATTAATAACTAGGCATGAACAAATGATATAATGATATATATGCACATGAATACCAATTCTACAATTTTATTTTAAAGATTTATTGCAAAAGCACAGGTCTAAGCATCAATTATTAAAATGTTTCAAATTATAAGTTATCTAGTGTCGTGACATGGCAATTAGCAGGGCGTGTGTGTGCACATGAATAGTGCTCGTGCTGCATATAAAAACCCTGGAAATGGTGCATGTGTCCTATAGAATGAGTTCGCATATGTAGGTACAACATATAGATCCTGATCGTAGAAAATATCATGTAAGTATTATAATTTCTAATGTCAATAGCAATCTTTAAATTTACTAAATCTATCGGGCGACTTGCGCCATCCAAACGATCGTCCCCCATAGATGTTACATCTACTCACCCGTGATCTCGCGCTAGGTGTGTCCAACCACCTACTTTGCCTTCTCCGCGGCACTCGAAGTCCCCGCCGGTGAACCTAGAATTTAGACAAAGCAACACATAAACATAGATATTGCAAAAACGTGATATTAAAACAAAACGAGAACTCGCATCGCGAACTAAACGCGCGCGTATACGTAACGTGAGTGCATACGCCAAAACCCAACGCGACACGCTGTGGCACACATCGATACACTGTGACACATAGCAAACCACTCCGACATGCTGTGTCACGCAGCACCACAGAACCACGCGGATCACACGCGTGTTGCACAAGTTTTAAAACATCGATAAAAGGTTTCAGGCTCCAGAATTTGACTCTGGTCCAAACACAAAAAGTTACAGATACCAACACCCTTAGCTACGCAACAGACACCTACAGGTAAAACCCCAACCCAGAACCCACTTTCTGGCCGCAATTTGCGGCCAGATCTAATTTATTTGCGGCCGTGAAGGAGAGAGGGGTCCCCGTGCTTTGTGTGTGTGTGTCTGACATGGTCACGGTGCTACAGTCTTCTCAATTTTATTCTGAAAGGCCTGGGTCAACAGCGGATTTTAAAGAGGCTAAAAAGTCCGTAAAAACGCTAAATTACGCTGATTCGAAACTTTCTGGTATATTTATGAAATTTGGGACAAATCTATGGTTAACTGGTCTCAACAGCATCTAATTAGGCTATACTAACAATCCAAACCATCACTTTGCCACTCTCACTCAAATTTACCTAAAACTAGCACTAAAACACAATATAAACACTAACTAAACTAAACTTAAGCTTAACTACCATAACTTAGCAAGAAGGAAGTCAAGTTAAGAGGTTATACCTCTAGAGATCCAAGATGAAGGAGAAGAGAGGAAGGAGGAAGTGGGAGAGTGAGTTGTTGCTGCTGAAGTGCTTCAATTTTTTGCTGCTGCTGCTGTTCTGCTTCACTGCTGCTGATGCTGTTGTTTTTTTTGTTTTTGTGTTGCTGTTGCAGCTGCAACTGCTGTATTTGTTGTTGTTGGTGTTGTTTTTATTGGTGAAGTGTGAGAGTGAGAGATGTGAGGGAAAGATGTGAGTGAGAGGGAGTGTGAGAGACAAGCAATAGTTTTGAAATGAGATGGGTCATGACACAACCCTAGAGCCACCTCTCTCTCTCTCTCATTAAATGCTTGCATGCTCAAGCTATCATAACCTCTCTCTCTCACCACAAGTCAACCCTTAACTCTAATCAATTTTAAACAAAACTAAAAACCCTTAATTAAAACTAATTAACTTAACCAAATGGTTTAAACCACCATGGTCATCTAAACTTGGATACCCTAGACTTAACCCTCGTTAACATGCACAAGTGTGTGCAGTCGAGATAAAATTCTGATAAAATAATCATAAAACCAGATAAATTATTAGAAACCTGTTTTGGTAAACTTTTTACCCAAAACCCCACATTAACACACAATTACCACTAAACACAAACTCAGGTGTTACAAATTACATTCTACAATTTCGCTAACCGGTCAGCCAGGCCAGTGTCGGTATTTTGAGTGAGGTTCCCCGCGTTTTCGCACGGACCTAATTAAAATAAATCTTATTTTCCCGGAGGTCAAACCCGTTAACACTTTTCTAGGCACTTACTGGATTACCTAATTGTAAAGTGTAAAACTCTCCCGGGAGTAATTCTTACTCACAGTGGGATCGAGATCCAACTATCATATAGATGGTATGCAATCTCATTGCAAATTTCACCTCTTGAAACTCCCGATATGGTTTTTTCCCCTAGCTGCTTATGACCTTAGATATGGTCAACATATCATAAGCACTAGTCAAGTTCTACCCGTCATTTCGTGATTAACTAGACCCACCCATATGATCCTTGACTATGATCAACATAATCATATGAATATCCTATCTTATCGCATCATATGCTTTGTAGAAAGACATCACTTAGCTACCGTACACTATGCCTTGACTATGATCAACATACGTAGCACGAATACTAAGTACTCTGCTTCCTAAAATGACAGAGGGTTGCGAATTGTTTTTATAAAAACCTTTAACGCTTCGAACTTGATCTCGTTGTAGACTCTACATAGTTTAGAAAAAGGAGTGGCTTAAGCTCCGCATCTTTTGAAACTTGCTTTTTCATAAAAGGAGCCGAGTGGGTTTCAAATCCGATGCTACAATATCTTTAGGTTTCTTTTTCTTTACATTAATCTCATTAATGTATTCCCATCATTTAAGTTCCTAAGCCATCACAGAAACGAAAAATAGACATTTATTACATATCACATATATAATAACAATATTGCATTCGTCTCAGAAATCAAGCAATCACATCACAAAATATTCAGCAGCAGAAATAGATATATGAAAATATAGGATATACTAAGAACTCCGTATTTAATATTTAGCCTACGATAGAAAATACGGATTCCACGGTCGTGATGAATAGCCAAGCCCACACCCTTAGACCCCTACGAGAGCGGCAAATGACCTTTCCAATTCCGGAGTTTAGGAGACCCGGTCTCGACTCCACGAGATGGCCTCCCGCTGAACTCTAGAACCCGGTCACTCATGCTCTCCTCCTTGGGTCTATCCTGATGTGGAAAAGTAAAATATACATCAATAGAGACATCATCCTCAACTCGGAAGTGCCCAAATAAAAGAATATTATTTACAATGAATTTTACATGAATGAAAAGAGAAACTTTCGTCTCACATAAAAACCACGGCCATTCCATCACGACGATCCTATACATCATATCACAGCAACATAATTGTATAGCATAAACAACGTTAAATATATCAATCAACACGTCATCATACCCACTGTTCAAACAGATCTCACCTCTTGAACCTGCATTAAAAATTCCCGGAGAGAACATACAGTACCTACGGATCAACATAAGAAAGCACGGTCCAAGCCTCACCAATGGCGCCGCGGAACCACCGCAAATGCCACTATTTTTCCGCGGTTCCGTGGTCGTTGTGTCGAGTTAGGCGCTCGTTTTTCTTGGGGATCCACATAACCCTGCACTATTTTCTGGATATTTTTAATCCCAAAAATTCCAACTTTTTGAAAAATTTCCAGTGAGCATGTAAAAATCGTATTTTTATGTTCGATTGAGTTTTTAAACGTCGTCTAGTTTTCCTTAATGCTCTAGTTAGGCTCTGATACCATGTTGGTGTGTGGTAGCACCTCTAGTTGGGTTGAAACATCATAAAGTAATGAACTTTTAAATTTCTAGAGGGCTATTGCAAACAAACTACGAATCGTAACTAGAGATTAGGGTAATAGCAACGAAATATGAAGTCTAAACTAAAAGGAAAAGAACTACAATCTTTGTAGCCAACTCCTTTACTCTTTTGGACTTCTACGGCTTTGCTCGAAGCTTGGATCAACTCCGCTCAAGGTCCTTCGTCATCTACGATTATCCACCCGGAGATTCCTAGGTCATGCTCTTTGCTTCACAAGATCAAGATGAAGTGGAGCAAACACCCTACACTAAAGGGCAAGGGTAGTGTAGAATTGTTATGTGGTTTGTATACTCACTTAAAATCCTTTTCATTTTAAGTTCCTCACTCTTTTTCAAACTCAAGAGAGAGATAGAAGAAGGAGGAAGATGATGACGGCAAAGCTTTTGTCAATATTGTGATAATATCAAGAATAATAAAGAAAAAGAAAAGATTATATATGAGACACTCTCAAATATAAGCATGGTTAGCTAAATATCTAGATATTTTGCAGACGGGTTAAAGAACAAAGGAAAAATAACCATGGTTAAAGTCAAAGGTCAATGAAGCAGTGTGTGGAAACAATGAGTCGCAATCATCATTTCCTTTTTCCTTTTACTCAAAAACAAAAATACACATATATAGTAACTATGTGAGTCTTGCATTACCATCTCCTATGTATCAACAACCATGATACATATGTATGTATGTATGTGTGTATGCACATCATCATGCGCATGTATGAACATATATTCATACATCCAAAAGAAAAGGTTTAATTAAAAGTGAGCTAAAAGTCAATATTAAATTAACACTTGATCTAATAAATCGGTCATATCAAATACGATCCAACCAATAGTAAACGCCCGATTAAAATACGGTATCACATATTCGTATTTAATCGAGTTCCCGCGCATATCTCATATGCAGCCCATATCGTTTCACCTGAGCTAGAAAAATCCTGTGTGGGACTCTGAGACTCGTCAATACACCGGAAGTAGGAGATGATCATATCAAAACTCACACAAGCCGCAAGCGGTCAGCTAAACATAACGGCCACCCGGGTATTGAGCGAACAGAAGAACAACAAGCGAACTTGGCGAAACTCGCGCAAATTCATTGGTAACACTTACCGTATAGTCCGGTCTCTTCGTCTGATATGCTGCATATCAAGTCTAGGGATGGAATCGTCGAGCCCTAATAACTTAATAAGTTATGCCGATATGGACTATGACCGGTCGAGAAACTACTGATAACACTTATCAGTAAATCTCATCAGCCCTGGCCAAGGACTTCGAGTCAAAACCAATCGTGCATAGCACAACATCAACTCCTAATATCAGGAGAGACAAAACCCGTCCTATCACTCATTGTCTCCATATGTCTTGAGATTGTACCCAAAAGCCACCTGTTTGCACGACTCAGTAAAACCGTGGTAGGGTGGAAATCAAAGTATAGTGGGAGAACACACAAGTCTCAATGACGATCTCGGGTCTACAGACTAACCTGTACCTGTGTCACTTGAGAACTGCTATCCGACGATGGACATAATACCATATAGGAGTTCTCGATGAGTCCGTTCAGTGTATCCAGCCTCCATTGAGCACAAGTATACAATCTTTGATGTCACAACACCAATGGATATGGGATCATCCATCGCCCATCATATGGGTCAAGAAACGTATACGCTAGTCTACTCTGGAATATCGATTCCCTGTCTCGTTATACCCTCGACTAGGAACATTTAAGGATATGCTTATAGACCACACATGCCCCACCAGTATGATCTCCATCATAGCCATGGAAGTCAAGCTGATATCTTGAGGGCTTTATCAACATGTATCAAATGAACAGTATCAAGTAAACATTTCAAGATAAAATACAACCAGATAGCATACTATCATGTAGAGCAAGAAAGTTATATATATATATATATATAAATATATATACATGTCCAAGCATCCACTATATATATAATGGCCTCTAGGGCATACATATATCCTACAAATGTTTGCGGGGGTGCTATACGTCAACCACCCGACTTCCCCCGTAGATATAAATCTACTCACCTACTAAATGCCTCGCTTAGCCGTAGTCGATGCGCTCCACCGTCTCGGAATCCACGCGACGGTACCGATCGATCTGTGTCCTTCAATCTTCAATCTCAGTCCTTAGCATGTTGCGGCTGCCTCGACGATGATCGCTCTCCGGTCACGCTCGTCAAAAAGGACGCACGTCGAGGATTCTTTATACGGGCCTCGTCTCAAAACAGAGGCAACTCGAAAATCCTGTTTGCCAGCTTAGATTTCCAAGACGAAGTAGAGATAGTGTGTGAATATTTTGTCTTAAGGAAACCAAGGATTTGGGTGAAGGTAAATGAAGTTGCCAAGGATAGAAATGTGAGCACATGAAAAACTTTTGAGGCAAAGGAAAATTGGGGGCCGGCCAAATGTTCTCTGGGGAATGCATTTTTAATATTGGTAAGTGTGTGTTAATTTATTAATCAACACAAGAAAAAAAATCCACATCTAAAGTCAACAGCCCCACACCATTCACTAAAATATCCTAACTCAAACAAAGAACAATTAAAGCCAAGTGATGAGTCACCCAATAAAGCCATCCCCAGGCAAGGACCACTAAATGTGCACTGCTCACGAAATTTAGCCCATGCCCAATTAATGAAAACACATGACTCATCTCCCAAAAAAATGCCAGCACACCCACTTGAATTTCGAAATATAGCCAAGCCCAAAAATTAAACCAAAAACTTATAACTCACATTTCAAATTAATTATATTTTAAATGAATAAATCATTTTAAATCTCTAAATTATTTTACAAATATTAGTATATATGCATACCATTTTACGACAACCCCAAATTCGCAAATCGACATTTTTCATGAAATATATTATTTTAATATTAAATTCCAAAAATAATATTTTATATTTTCTGAAATGTTACAGGAAGGTATTCATCAGCTTGAAATTTCCATCGCAATGAAAGCCGAAATAGCTGCGATACAAAAGAAACTCGAAGCTATGGAAAACAAATTTCCATTAGCCTCGCTAAACCAGATGACGCTCCCTAAAACCGTATGTGGATGATGTTCTGATCAATCACATTTGACGGAAGAATGTCCTTAAAATTTTCCGTTTCAAGGTCAAGATCATACTAATGCTGCTTTTCAGTAAAAACCTAGAAACGATCCTTATTCTTCCACATATAATCAGGGTTGGAGGAATCACCGTATTTTTTCTTGGAACCAACACCAAACTCAAAACACGGTTCCAAACCAAAACAAGTTTCAAAGGGTCCCTTCACCACAACAGCAACCACTACAACTAACTCAGCACCCCTACCAAACACAAACTTTTCAAAATCCGACCAACAATTTTGCACCTAGGAATAATTCTTTCTAAACGGCCGGAACTGAAAACTCCTCTGCACTCGAACGCACTTTTGATTTGTTTATGAAACATTCCATGCAAACGTCCGATGATATTAAGTCTTCCATCCAAACTTTAATGAAAGACCATGCCTCTCACTGTGAAAATATTAAAGCCATAGAAGCACAAATTGCACAATTAACTGCTGTGATGAGTGCTAAAGAGAAAGGGAAACGTCCAGCTCAACCACTACTTAATCCTGGCTACGCACATCATGAGAGAGCTATTACCACGTTGAGATCTGGAAGAGTGCTAGACAACCATGTCGGTGAAGAAATTGATAGTGAGGAATCAATCGATGATACCCCGGCTTCCACTTCCACTTCCACTTCTGACCCTAGTTCGTCTACACCACCTTCTTCTGAGCATATTCTCTGTTTTTTCCAAGGCTTGAACCCTCAGCCCACTTCTTCTAGTCATCCAAAGACGATCCCCACTCCTAATATGGGATCTTTCCTGCCCACACGATCTCCAATATTGGACCCTACCTTTATTGCTCAAGCTCCTTATCCTAATAGGTTAAGAGGAAACAGACCAAGTCCGTAAATGGAGAAGATTATTGAAATCTTTAAACAGGTTAACATCAATATCCCTTTCCTAGATGCAATGCAACAAGTCCCTGCTTATGCGAAAATTCTTAAAGACTTGTGCACTAGGAAGAGGAAGACTCAAGTGCCCAAAAAGGTGTTCATGACGAGCAATGTAAACACAGCTTTTACCCAAAATTACCAAAGAAACGTAAGGACCTCGGCTGTCCTATAATTTCTATTTTTATTGGGGGTAAAAATATTAACCGTGCTTTACTCGACCTTGGCGCTAGTGTTAACCTGCTTCCATACTCGGTTTACGAGCAGTTAGGTATCGGGGAGTTGAAATCTGCCCACTTCACTCTCCAAATAGCAGATCGACGAATCACCAAACCTAGGGGTGAATTTGAGGATGTGTTGATAAAAGTCAGGGAATTTATATTCCCTGTGGACTTTATTGTTCTAGATACACAACCGGTAGCGAACCCACGGAACCAAATTCCGGTGATTCTCGGTCGACCATTTTTGGCTACTTCCAACGCTGTAATCAACTGTCGTACTGGCTCTATGACCCTATCCTTCGGGAAGATGTCAATTGAGCTGAACATTTACAAGTCAGGAAGTGTACCCTCTGAACCTTCTACTCAAGCATGTTCTGTCGAATTAATGGATGTCGATAGCAGCGAAATTGAACAGCTTCACGATACTGATATGGACTTCTTTCATACGTTGTTGTTTGACCCAGATATGTATTATACACATACGGGCCCTTGTTTCGAGTTGTCCGGGTCAACATCTAACGCTGATTTTGAACTTTTGATGGAGTCTAAAGATCACCCCGCTCTTTCTGATGAGATTATTCTTCGGGGTATCGATGAAAACTTTGACGAAATTTTCGCTGATGAACTCGCATTTTTAGAAAACACGGAAGTTGTGATGAATAAAATCCAAAACAAAGAAGTTGAACCACCTCCCTTTCTTCTGGACTATAAAGAGAATGTGAGTAATCCATCACAATCATTGAGCCGTCTCTCCAAAATGAGATGCAAACACATTTTATTACATCACTTTTCTTTTTCCCACTTCTTCCTGACTCTATACAACAAGTTCTTCCACCAACCTATACGTTATATCGATAAAATCTTTGAATGGTTGGTGTTGACTTTTGGTCTTTGCAAAGCATGGCATTGACCAATAACTTTACCCCCTCTTAAAATGCTTAATATTGTTTAACTCAAGTTTTGGGGGGGGGGTATATTTTTAGCACTTGAAAATAAAATTTATACACAAAATTGTGAGCGAAAAATAAGTTTGGGGGAGGATTTTTACGTCCATTTATTCTTATCCCCGTTAATAAATTTTTCTTCCTAAGCCTACAGCTTTATGAGATTTAACAGATGACAACAATGAGAACACTGTTGTAAACAAGTTTGGGGGAGGTTTATGCTTATTTACGCATCACTTTGCATCATATTTTGCATAAGCACAACATTTTCATAAAAAAATTTAAAAATTCTTTTATAATAAAATATTAGAAAGTGAAAAATTACATCTAAAAGATTGGTAAAATTTAAGAAAACCAAGAAAATGAGATGTTTTCTTAAACGAAACTAGTAATAAGTAGTTATGAGCCGTTGTCCCAAGAATTAGTAAGATGAAGGAAGTCACTAATCTGAGGATAAAAATAAGTCTGAAAAATAGTTTCTATTCTGGAAGCCAAACATTTGAACGTTGATACCCTACTATACGGACTTACACACGTCTTGAAACTCGGGATAATAGAGGATACCTTAAAATGCTCTTGTCTAAAGGCCAAAGTATGAAGAAAATAAAAATGAAGCATAAAAAGATAAAATGGTGTACGAAAATGAACACTAGTTTTGTAACCCCCAAGACAGCATATAAAAAATATAGGAAGGGTGTTTCATCACCTAGTGCTTTAGACCAACTGGTTTGGGAGTCACTGCTAAGCCTTAGGTGTTGCAAGACGAGGAAAACACTAAATACGCATAATATGTGAGCACATTTAGTAATCGGTCGGTTTGTACCTCAAGAAGTATTAACGGTCGCATGAAAAATGTGTGAGCAATTCCATCTAAATATTTATCGTTTAACAAGTACTGAGATAGATGGACAAGAGTATGATAGTTTGAATTGAATTCTCTGAGTGTAGGGATGTCCTTTACACACACGTAGGGGTATATGATCGGTGTTTGGAAGAAAGGTAGGGAAAAAGAATAAAGACAATATTTTATTGAGGGATGACGTGATTTCTAACACATTTTCATGACTATTAAGATAGGGCTCATGACAACCGAAAAGCTAGTATAGTTGGTGTAAGTGCACGGCGGCGCCCCGGCCATCAATCCGACGGCCAAATGCGGAAGCGGTGATAAACTTTAATTTTTCTTGAACAGGCAAACCGCCGCGCACTAATACCCGGATCGAACCATTAATTAGTCCTAGCTAACTACAAGAAAGGGAATAGAGATATACCGACAGATCCGAGTCCTCCGGTCTTCTCGTCATCGTCCCGATCTCCCGCGGAAGCTCCGGTCTCCACCTCGTCGTCGGAAGTGCACCACATCGCCTACTTCTTTTACGGGCTCCCACCTTAATGCCGAGGCAACTCGGGCACGAAGCCGGCTACTCGACGTGCCCAAGGTTCGCTGTAGAATATGGTGTAGAACTTGTGTCTCAATTTTGGGGTAATGGAGGTGCCATTTTTGGTGGAGGAAAGAAAGGATTTTGGAGATCAACTAGAGAGCTCTTTTTTTTAGCACAATATGAACCAAAAATGCCACACAAAATGAATCAATCAACCACCACTCTAAAGTGGCCGGCCCCCCCATTTTCTTTTGTGAATGGAGAGAGAGAAAAGACAAGGGGGGAATGGAACCATCATACAAGGGAGAGGTCAAGTCATGATGTGTAGAAATGATGACTAGAAAAACCAACACACCAAAACCATCCATCAAACATGATGACTCAAAAAGTCATGCCATCATGAAGAAATCAAGTCAAAGGATGGTGCTATAATCATGACATGATAAAATGCAAAAAACCCCTCCACAAATGCCTATTTGCAACAATGCAAAAAAACCCTCCTCCACCAAACTTCGGCCATTGAAAGATACAAATGAAAATGGCCGAAACGGAAAGCAAACTGGCAACTCCAGAAAACTGGTCCCGTAATAAATTACAGGAAAACCCCGATACTGTGCATACACACCCGCATTTGTATTCCGACCAAAATACAAATGCAATGAGAAAAAATCTACACTGTACTATACTAGGATCCGGCTTAAACCAAAGCCGGCTAGTAATATCCGTTCGATCCTGATCCGTGCAATACCGCACGTATCTGATCGAACCCTGCCATATAACCATACGGCCTGTAGTACAAATTGTCCGATCCTGATCCGTGCAATACCGCACGTATCTGATCGGACCTTGCCATATCTCCATACGGCCTCTACAACTTTTCGCCCGAAAGCTGAGTAACAGAATGTGGGGGACTCTAAAGACTCGTCAACACCTTGGTTGTGGATTTAACCACTAGCACGTTAGAGGTATAAGCCAATACATAACGGGGTACCAGGTATTGACCAAAAGGGACGTCTGTGAGCGAACTCAGCCTGACTACCCTACTGAGCCTGTCAGTGACAATATCCGTACAGTCCGGTCCGTTCGTCTATGAGCATCGCATGGCGGGCCTAGGGGGTTGGTAAAAGTCAGACCCCCAAAAGCGGTACAAGTCGTGTCGGAGTGTAGCCCAGAACACCCTGAGATACTACTGGAATACCTACCAGTAAATCTCCTTGCCTCGGCCGAGGGCTTCGTGTAATGGCTCTCCTAGACACAGCACGACCTCACCCCCAATACTGGGAGAGACGAACCCCTGAAGATACGCTCACTGCCTCCATGTGGCTCGGGACTGTACCCAACTAAAACCTGTTTGCACGACTCCTTTGAGCCGTGGTAGGGTAGTAATCAAAGTACAGTGGGAACTCACACGAGACAAATGACGATCCCCAGGTCGATGAACTAACCTGTACACATGTCACCAGGGAACTGCCATCTGACGTCTGGTATATGACCAACTAGCATGTTCCCGGCGAGTCCTGTCCGGTGTACTCATAACCCAATGAGCACCTGTATACATCTTAGGTGAACCAACTGACACCAGTGGCTTGTGAGACCGGCCACCGCCCCTCGTCGGGGTCTCGACTGTATACACTAGTCTACTCTGGAGTATCGATGCCCTGTCTCGAAACTCTCACGACTATGGACCATTTAATGATATGCTTATAGACCCCAGCTCCCACTTATATGATCGCCCTCATACTGCTGGTGGTCAAGCAAGAATCCTAGGGGCTCTATCAACGTGTAATAGCAACTTGTCAGGTCACCTAAAACAGTACACGATGATAAAGGTAAACCAGATAGCATACTATCATCTCGAGTAAGACTGTCCTACCGGGATAGGTCCTCCATCAATCATTGCAATCACGTACCTATGACCTAATAATTGACTCTGAGGGCACTATCTCCTACAATCTCCCACTTGCACTCAAGGGTAATTATTGCGATGTCGCATACTCACAGCCCGTGTGATACTGAATACCCAACTCCTGTACTAGTCAGTCTCACAAAGCTCGTTTGCGAAACTATTGCGTTCGAGGAATAGCCTTAGTGAGTGGATCCGCTTTGTTGTATCTTTCTATGTCTCTCTATATCTCATGTTCGCGGAGAAAACCCATCTCCCGAAATGAGTAATACCTGTCTTAGAATGTGTCTGGATGTCTGATGGGACATAGCTCATAAATGAACTCCAAATCCAAACTTCTTAGACTGTATCGTCAACTGAACTTAATCAGTATCCTGCGCCATGCCTCCCTCAGTATTGCCTTGGACCAACTGTCCAAAATACTGCCCCTCGTCAGAAGGAAAACTATAACTCTGACAACCTCCCTGTCGTCCATGTCACCTTGGAAGCCTGGAATGATAACTGTTTCCCGAATGAGGCTGTCGTTATCATATCCCTAGAACATCCACTTATGTTCTAAAACTGCTTCCGACTGTTTCTCCAGGATAGGATCAATATCAACTTATTGCATCTAGTGCAAGAACAACATCTGGTGTGGTACTTGACATCTCATGATTGACTCAATTGCCTAAGCAAGTGATCTGTCAATCATGCATATCCCTCTCCCCTTTAGTCTATAAGACACCTTTAGAGAGGGTGACTCCATCTTCTGCAGGTACACTACCGTGCATGGAGTCGTCCATTCTAAATACTCTTAGAATGCTGTCTGAGTACCCTGATTGGGAAACCACCCAAATCTAGATCTAAAACCATAGATCTAGTAACCAGTTTGTCTGATATAATGTCCAAGTCCCATATGGAGAAACATCTGTGTGACGACCAAAGTATAACCGATTGTAGTATAGGAGTTTCTTTTCCTACTCTGTGTATGTCATCCAAATACCAGGACATCACACCCTACTACCTTCTCAACAGATCCATCCCCTATTCTGATGAAGTCAAACCCATGACTGTCACGTCAGAAGTAGATGATCTATCTCCGCTACATCTGCTTTAGTCTATAAATAGACATAAGCTACCTGTCCACCAATGCTTCCGCTGCTCCACTGACTACGACAACCCTCTGGCAGAGTCATATAGGCGTACACTTCTAAAACTAGTTTAGAATGACGCTATACTCATCCTCCCACCGGGTCTCGCAGCCTGGAACAACAGCAATGGTAATTGTGGGTAAACAAGAACTTCCCTGTCACCGTCCTTGAGGCTACCGTAGTACCTCTCGGGTGCCTGAAGTTACCCACCTTATCTGCGGAGTGGCCAATGGAATGTCAATCCAGATTGAATCTTTAGGTTCCTTATCAAATCTTCAGTAATCGTTTGTGGTTCTGGAATCACTTCCAGTTCTACCATACTCCCACTACTGTTTTCTGAAAAAATCCATTTTTAATAAAACTGTGGCGAGTCTGGAACAATATTGCTATTGTTCATCCAGATGGTAGAAAGTCAACCCTCGTCATAGCCTGGGTCAACCCACAAACAGCCATTACAGAAACGTGCCTTGAGTTGTCCAGTGTCTGGTTTTAATCATAAGCCGGACAACTCCCCGTACCTTAACATCGTTAAGATACGAACTGTTCTATATCCCATATAGGACCAGAGGCACTGATTTAATTGAACCAGATCCAAATCATGCAACAGTCTCCAGTGCATGTCAACTAAATGGAAGGAGGCCGATCAGCGTTACTCAACTTAGGAATGCTTCCAATTATGAGTAACCTGAAAGAGAAGCAAGATCTCTTTATCATTACTATCAACTGAATACCATACACAAGTATCTACATCTTCGATCTCTTTGAAGAATCCCGATACTTGCTACACCTGGTTCTCTACTCTATTCAAATACCTACAACTTCTCAAAATTCGGATCCTGTGTTTCCTACGAAACACCTGTCTAAAAACTAGAGAAGTCATAAGTAAACCGAATATAGTACGAGGACCAACCCCTCTGTCCTGATGGACCCTGGACAACATACAATACTCTGTATAAGTCCCTTGAGTCTGATAACTCATTCACTGTGTGTCGTAGGTTGAAAACTGTACTTATGGTTAAGAAGAATTACACCGCTGTTTAATGCTCCTTACCTAACCATCCACTGATGTAGGTAAATGTCACAGACATAATTTCAAAAAGGTATATCTCACTCTATGAAAATAGACGTACAGATATATCGATTTGAAATTGGTGCATAACAGCGGATATTCAAAACCAAATATTTGCCGACCGGCAAACAACCCAGGTGACTTCCTCAAATATCACCGATTACAACGAATCCCGATATATTGAGGATGATCACCCAATTCCCAATAACTTACTCCCACTCATCATCTGTAAAGCCATACAGATGTGAGAATCGTAACTGGTAAATACATACCCTGGAGTAAGTATCTAATCGGGAAATCAGTTTTCCTTTAACAGTATACAGTGAGACTGAAACATTGAAATGTTTCGATGGGGTATCCCGGTATTCCTAGTAATGCATCTTCCAGATTCACGACTATAACCATATAATTCTTTGCCACCTCTCCAAATCCCTTCATATGTCTTTAGTCTTTACCTTCTGTACACCCCTTTAGGCCAAATGGTTTTCTTCCTTCCCTACCGTTCGGCACCAGCCTATGGTTTGGAAGAAGACTAACCAATAAGCATAATGGGTGTACTGTCCCAATCCTAGGAACACTCGCAATGAGAGAGGGTGAAGATAAAAGACAACCGAATAAACCTTATTCCTATTTCTCCTGGACCAGAATCCATCCCCGAACTGGAACAAGTTCCATTCGAGTTCGTATATAACCATACGATGGAGTATCCAAATAAACTGTGGATCTTCGTAGCGATACGGAGTGTCCTGGAGAAATACAAAGGTGATTTTAGGATTGGCGAAGGAATACTTGGTTTGGTCATGAATATCTGTTGCAATTTACTTTGCCCTCTTACTAATCCCTTGCTTTGTCTAAACTTAATACCTTCTGTACACCATCGTTAGGCTAATTGGTTTTCTTCATTCCCTACCGGTCGGCACCTGCCTAAGGTTTGGAAGAAGACTATCCAATTTGCGTAATAGGTGTACTATCTCCTAAACCAAGGAGTACTCGCAACCTGAGAGAAGGTAAAAGGAAAAGACAATTGAATAATCCCATCCGTTTTCTCCAGAACCTGAAACCATCCTCGAATAAATTCCTTCGAGTTCGTATCTAACCATACGATGGTTTTGTCCAATGGAAGTGGACGTTCGTAGTAATACGGGGTGTCCTGGAGAAAAGGGTAAAAGTAGGAGTGGCAATGAGGTTTGCAACTCTGACAATCCAAAAGCCAGTGTTTAAGAAGGTTCGGTCAACTTGGTCACTGAGTCATAGTCTAGGGTTGGGTCAATGGTCGCTGCCGAAGAGAGAGAGAAAAGAAACACTCAGCGTGCACTCTAACCTAGATCAGAATGGTTACCAATTTATCTAATCTGGAATCCTCCCACTGTACCTCAAATTCTCCTCCAAACCTAAAAGAAGAATTAGTCGGGAACACCCGAGGAGTAAACTAACTCATCAGTGGGAATCGGGATCCAACTATCATCGCATGATAACGTGACGGAATCCGCTCACATCATCATACTCCAGATGGTATGCGCATATCTGGCAAGTTTCAGTTCTTTTGAAACTCCCGATGTGATTTCTGCCCCATGCTCTTTTGACCTTGGCGAAGGTCAACAAATCATAAGTCACATGTCAAGTTCTACCCGTCATTATCCAGGTTAATTTGAATCCACCCGTACAAGCCCTTGACGAAGGTCAACAAGGCTATACGACTGTCCCAAACCAACGCATCTATCTATGCAGCAGAAAGGTAACAAGCAGCTACCATACACTATGCCTTGACGAAGGTCAACAAACACAGCATGAATACTACATGCTACCCGTCTGAAACGAGGAGGGCTACGAATGGTTTCTGGCGAAAACCTTTAACGTAAAGAACTTGATATCGTCGAAGGAACGGATAGCTTTTAAAAATATAGTGACGAAAACCGTTGCTAAAGAGGTCACTCCCGGTGAAGGGATCTCGGCTCTTTCCCTGTAGAATGGGGTGCGGGATATTCCAACTGAATACCACGGTGCAAAGCAAAAGTAATCGGCTATAGTGAAGTCATTGCCCTGACGCAAACTTTTTGTCCAAGGGGTCACTCCCGGTGAAGGGATCTCGGCCCTTGCCTCGTCGACTGAGGAGCAGGATATTCCAACTGAATACCACGATGCAAAACAAAAGAGAACGTCCTTGCAATAACAGCTTTTTGAAAAGTGTTCCAACAACATCAGATTAGGTTTGTTTTTAACTTGCATTGATCCGAATCAACGCAGTCCCATCAATTGATCACACCAAAAAGAACGAAAATATACCAATGTACGTATATGCCATCCGCATTCGCCACTGGGTCCCGTCATTACCCGTTAGGTTAGCTAACTAACGACAGAGCGGGGACTGGACTAGCGCGGATGCAAAACATATACAACATCTACTAATATATATACCAATATATTATATTCGCTCAAGGCGTGAATAAAATGCAACATCACAGAAATGTACAGCATCACAGAAACAATACAGATATCTGGGATCCCCGGGTTTCACAGAGCCGCTGAAACCCGACGTTCCCCTGGTCGTGTGGATAGCATGTGCAATGAAATCCTAGACCCCTACGGGCGCGGCAAGTCACCCGCCAAAACCTGAAGCGAGGCAGCCCCCTTCAGCTCCGTGAATGGACCACCCAGCACTTCACGGAATCCGGTAACTTGGGCACCCCTCCTGGGTCAACCTGTACCCCCTACGAGTGCGGCGAATATCCCGCCAAATCCTAGAGTGAAGCCCCCTCCGTCTCAATGCCATGAGATGCGGGCTTGTTGCCCTCTAGAATCCGGCTATCCGTGCACCCCTCCGCAGGGCAATCCTAGTACAGAAAGTAAAATATACATACAACGGGTACAACGACCGCAACCTGGCCGTGTCCCAAAATAATAATACAAACAGGCAGTGACGGCAGTCCACATGTCGGACGCTCGCCCCGCAATATCAAATGTACATAATACAACCACAACTGTACTAGCATTGCATCCAGGCTATCCCCCACGACCGATCCGCAACATCACAGCAAAAACAGAACATCAACGTGAAAGTCACGTTCGCAAATCCTTCTAACCGGGCTATAGCAGTTAGACCGGATTTACCGATCAAGTGACATTCACGGTCGCAGATATAATGTAAATACTGTGAAATAATGTGTTTAAAATATCCGATCGATCAAAATTTAACAAGTGGGCCCCCAAGTACTACTGTAGCACATCAAGAAATTCTGGGCCCAAAATTAATATTCCAAAACCCCTATTTTTATCCCAGAAAGTAACTGAAGAAGTTTGATGCAGTAAGGACACCATTGTGCGGCGGAACCGCGGCCCCAGGGGGCGTTTTGCCGCGGTTCCGCGCTCTGGTGGTCGACTTACTGCGTCGAATTTCTACAGTGGGCTTACAATCTCCAGTACAACACTATTTTACAACCTGAAAAATTTTTGGAGACCAAAAAATTTCAACAGAAAACTGTCGTTAACAAAAATGTTGATTTTGGAATTTTGGTCGATCGGAAATGCAAAACACATTAAACCAAGCTAGACTATGTTAATGGCGAGGCTCTGATACCACTGTAAGTGCACGGCGGCGCCCCGGCCGTCAATCCGACGGCCAAATGCGGAAGCGGTGATAAACTTTAATTTTTCTTGAACTGGCAAACCGCCGCGCACTAATACCCGGATCGAACCATTAATTAGTCCTAGCTAACTACAAGAAAGGGAATAGAGATATGCCGACAGATCCGAGTCCTCCGGTCTTCTCGTCATCGTCCCGATCTCCCGCGGAAGCTCCGGTCTCCACCTCGTCGTCGGAAGTGCACCACATCGCCTACTTCTTTTACAGGCTCCCACCTCAATGCCGAGGCAACTCGGGCACGAAGCCGGCTACTCGACGTGCCCAAGGTTCGCTGTAGAATATGGTGTAGAACTTGTGTCTCAATTTTGGGGTAGTGGAGGTGCCATTTTTGGTGGAGGAAAGAAAGGATTTTGGAGATCAACTAGAGAGCTCTTTTTTTTTTGGCACAATATGAACCAAAAATGCCACACAAAATGAATCAATCAACCACTATTCTAAAGTGGCCGGCCCCCCCATTTTCTTTTGTGAATGGAGAGAGAGAAAAGACAAGGGGGGAATGGAACCATCATACAAGGGAGAGGTCAAGTCATGATGTGTAGAAATGATGACTAGAAAAACCAACACACCAAAACCATCCATCAAACATGATGACTCAAAAAGTCATGCCATCATGAAGAAATCAAGTCAAAGGATGGTGCTATAATCATGACATGATAAAATGCAAAAAACCCCTCCACAAATGCCTATTTGCAACAATGCAAAAAAACCCTCCTCCACCAAACTTCGGCCATTGAAAGATACAAATGAAAATGGCCGAAACGGAAAGCAAACTGGCAACTCCAGAAAACTGGTCCCGTAATAAATTACAGGAAAACCCCGATACTGTGCATACACACCCGTATTTGTATTCCGACCGAAATACAAATGCAATGAGACAAAATCTACACTGTACTATACTAGGATCCGGCTTAAACCAAAGCCGGCTAGTAATATCCGTTCGATCCTGATCCGTGCAATACCGCACGTATCTGATCGAACCCTGCCATATAACCATACGGCCTGTAGTACAAATTGTCCGATCCTGATCCGTGCAATACCGTACGTATCTGATCGGACCTTGCCATATCTCCATACGGCCTCTACAACTTTTCGCCCGAAAGCTGAGTAACAGAATGTGGGGGACTCTAAAGACTCGTCAACACCTTGGTTGTGGATTTAACCACTAGCACGTTAGAGGTATAAGCCAATACATAACGGGGTACCAGGTATTGACCAAAAGGGACGTCTGTGAGCGAACTCAGCCTGACTACCCTACTGAGCCTGTCAGTGACAATATCCGTACAGTCCGGTCCGTTCGTCTATGAGCATCGCATGGCGGGCCTAGGGGGTTGGTAAAAGTCAGACCCCCAAAAGCGGTACAAGTCGTGTCGGAGTGTAGCCCAGAACACCCTGAGATACTACTGGAATACCTACCAGTAGATCTCCTTGCCTCGACCGAGGGCTTCGTGTAATGGCTCTCCTAGACACAGCACGACCTCACCCCCAATACCGGGAGAGACGAACCCCTGAAGATACGCTCACTGCCTCCATGTGGCTCGGGACTGTACCCAACTAAAACCTGTTTGCACGACTCCTTTGAGCCGTGGTAGGGTAGTAATCAAAGTACAGTGGGAACTCACACGAGACAAATGACGATCCCCAGGTCGATGAACTAACCTGTACACATGTCACCAGGGAACTGCCATCTGACGTCTGGTATATGACCAACTAGCATGTTCCCGGCGAGTCCTGTCCGGTGTACTCATAACCCAATGAGCACCTGTATACATCTTAGGTGAACCAACTGACACCAGTGGCTTGTGAGACCGGCCACCGCCCCTCGTCGGGGTCTCGACTGTATACACTAGTCTACTCTGGAGTATCGATGCCCTGTCTCGAAACTCTCACGACTAGGGACCATTTAAGGATATGCTTATAGACCCCAGCTCCCACTTATATGATCGCCCTCATACTGCTGGTGGTCAAGCAAGAATCCTAGGGGCTCTATCAACGTGTAATAGCAACTTGTCAGGTCACCTAAAACAGTACACGATGATAAAGGTAAACCAGATAGCATACTATCATCTCGAGTAAGACTGTCCTACCGGGATAGGTCCTCCATCAATCATTGCAATCACGTACCTGTGACCTAATAATTGACTCTGAGGGCACTATCTCCAACAGTTGGAAACTCTGATTTTCAAAGTTTCTCTTTTATAATTCTTATCTTTATATGTAATTTTCATAATCTTCCTTTTATTATAGGATTTTGTGGGTGCAATTCGCTGAAAACCCACAGGAGACAACAATCCTCCTACTAGGGACACCTAGAGGTTTAAAGGCTTGTTGCACATTCTCAGTGCAATCGTGTTGTCTACGAAAGTTTGCTAGTTAGTTTTTTCTTTTTTTTAACAAATTTCTCCTTCTCTTGAATAAAAGAAGTTTGCTCGAGACGATCAAAATCAAGTTTGGGGGAATTTGTTCTTTCGAAAATATTGCAATCTTGAACATATCAATTTCCTCACTATTTTAATCATTTACGGATGGTTGATATATTTATAACACATATTACCAGTTTGGCTGCAAATTATCAAATACCACGTGTTATATATATAATCAACATTTTTTAGGAAATATTATGTTTAGTATGTCATGCATAATATTCTATATCTCTCAACACTTTTCAGTGAGATTTTGTGCAGAAAGTTATTTCAGGACAGATATCGGAATCACAAAATTTCCGATAAAATACAGCAAGTCAAAGAGTCAAAATCTGGCAGAAATTCAGAAGAGATAAAAATATTCCGGATATCACCTGAAGACCCATTGGCCTACATAAAACAACACAGAAGAAATCATACAGAGATCTCTTCAAACGGCCGTGGATCCGCGGCCGATTCAGCCCGATCCGCCGCGGATCCGCGGCCAAGTTAGGTCGTCGGAGGTCGATACTTTTCCAGAGGCTTTCTCGTAACCTCATAGCTTCCTCAAGACGCTTCATAACCACCTCGCTTCTTCTAGAAGGCTCTGCATAACTACCAAGCTTCTTGTTGAAGCTTGATTTGAAATCTATAAAAAGGGATCTAAGCTACATTGTAAAGGTTGTTGAAGGTGGTAAAATTCCAACACAAAAACTAAATTAAAATCAAATTTCAAATCAAGATCAAGAATCATTGAGTGTTCATCAAGCAACGACATTGGAAGATCCTTTATCGCAACGCCGATCGTCATTAAGAGCAAGAGATCCGCAACCGATCCACGTCTCACGGCGATCGAGCTACGCAAAGATCGGCGATAAATTCACCTCTTCAAAAGAGTGATCGAGAACTTAGTCTTGTATCTCGAATTGAGGAATTGTGTAAATTTGAAGAAGATTTAATAAAGGTGATCATTACTCTTAGTCTTGCTTTCTTTAGATTCTTGCATTATGAAATTTCTAATTCTTGTTTATTCTATTTTCATGATGCGTGAGTGATATCTCTGCTTGTTTAGGATTCGATGGAATTCGGTAGATAAATGGTGTTGAAATCCAAACAAATCTTCAGTCTTATGAGAATTGTGAACTTTAAGAAAAAGAATCATCAATGACCTAATTTGGAGTGAGATCACCAATCTTGATAATTTCGTTGCACATTAGGGATTAAATGATTGATGATTCTCTTTGCTAGAGGTTAGATTTGAATGATGATCAATGAAAAGACAAGGGATAGTGAAGGAGAAACCCTAGTTTCTTCAATAGATCCCTAATCTTCATTTATCGCCATCGTTCTAACTATAATTCATCAATAGATAAGATGAGTCATTATTAGTATTCATCATTGCTACTAATTCCTATCGAATCCTACAAGCTTCTCTACATTTTCTTGATAACTAAAATTGAATTTAGACAATTTCTTGATTATGAAATCTTAAACTCTTTCTTGATTTTCTTGAAATGACAACTCAATTAAATCTTTCAATCTTATTTTCTTTAATTTTCTTTACTATTTTCTTTCGGATCATCTAAAACAAGATCGAATAAATACTTGCATCTCAGTGGACGATCCATTCTCATTAACGAGCTATATCGACAACGTTATTGATTGCGGTTATAAATTCTTTGATTGTGATTACTTTTCAAAACATAACCTAGACGATCGATCAATCCCCATCATAATGCTGGTAGTCAAGTATGAATCCTATGGGCTCTATCAACATGTAATAGTGATCTGTAATGCTACCTAATGCTGTACATGATGATAAAGACAAACCAGATAGCATACGATCATCTCGAGTAAGACTGTTCTCCCCGTATAGGTCCTCCCTCAATCATCACAATCGCGTGCATGCGATTCAATAATTGACTTGAGGGCACTATAGCCAACATTTTTATCTTCTTGCTAAATGATCCTGAGAAAGCTGTGGAAAATTTCAAATCATGAAACACCTGCAGGAATCTTTTCTTCTCCGGTTGTGACATATGCTACGCGACATTGGGAAGTAAAAACATACCTGGTTTACCCGCTGTCGATTTAGGATGCAATTCACTTCCAATTTCCTAGTCCTGAAGATCCATCTGAGCGCAAAGGTTGTCTTCCGATTTTCCGTCTTTACAAAGAAGCATGTTGAGTACGTACTCGGATACTCCCTTCTCTATGTGCATGACGTCCAGATAATGACACACTAAATTTTTTGACCAGTACGGAAGCTCGTAGAAAATGCTTAACTTATTCCAGTATGGCGGTTTGACTTGTTTTGCCGGGTATATTCTGAAGGTCATATTATTGTAACCATCCTATTGAGCAATCACGTCCTCTCCGGAAAATGAGACCGGGGGCCCAAGATGCTCCTGATGACCATTAAAATGAGCAGTGTCTAACCTGTAGGGATGGTCTAGTGGCAGGAAACGCCGATGACTGCAATAACAAACCTTCCTACTAAAATTCAACCATTCCGATGTTGTATATTGATGGCAATATGGGCATTCTTTGTGACCATGTACGGACAAACCTGATAACATTCCATACGCAGGAAAGTCATTAATAGTCCGCATTAAAGTCACACGCATTGTGAAGGTTGTATCTGTGTTTGCATCGTAAGTCTCTACACCATCGATGAATAAAATTTTTAACTCATCGATCAGAGGTCGGAGATAGACGTCGATATTGTTTCCCGGTGAGTTTCGTCCGTCAATAAGAAGAGGCATCATAAAGTAGGATGATCCATTGCCAACTAAGAAGACAGATTATAAACTATCATTACAATGGGACATATGTTGTGGCTTCCAGCTATATAGTTGAATAGGCAGAAGCCATCACTAGCGAGTCCGAGCCTGATATTACGAGAATCACTACTGAATATTTTGTGCCTCCTATCGAAATCTTTCCATGCCGGTGAATCTCTTGGATGACTCATTTTTCTATCTTCGCTTGGAGCAGCACGGTGATGCCAAATCATTACCTCGGCTGTTTTCTTGCACCTGAATAGCCTCTGCAGCCTCTGTGTTATAGGAAAATATCGTGCTATCTTGACAGGTATATCAGCTTTCTTATCAAATTCTTTCGGCTTATATATGGCCTCTCTGCATGTTGGACACTGTTTCAAATCTGAATTCTCTTTCGGGTATAACACAATCTTTGGGACATGCATGAATCTTCTCACACTTCAAACCGAAATCAGACATCATTTTCTGGGCTTCGTACCAGCTGTCGGGCAACTTATTTCCCAAGGCCATAGAATTTTTCAGGAACTTCAGAAATATCGTGAATGACTTATGGCTCCATCCATTTAAGCACTTAATCTAGAAAAGTTGGACAGACCATGATAGGGTGGAATACTTTGCCTTCTCATAAATTGGTCTTCTAGCATCATTCATGATCTTTTCATACTTATCCGCATGCGGTCCTTGACCGGAAGGAATGTCATTTTCTGTAGGAATACTATCACCGATGGCAGCCTCTACCGTATCTTCCATTTCTTTTTATGGAAAGAAGTTATCGTCTTCTTCTTCTTTTGCTGCATTACCGTCTTCTCCTTCTTCTTCTGTCGTATTACCGTCTTCTTCTTGTCCTTCCCCGTGATATAGCCAAGTTGTATAAAATCTAGTAAAACCATGTTTAATGATGTGATGCTCTACGATTTATACCTTCTGCCAGAACTTATTCCCACATCTATCGCATGGGCATAGAATCTTATCTAACATGATCTTATTATGTGGACGTGCAAATTCAACGAAAGCAGGAACTCCTGCAACAAAATTAGATTGCATGCGTTGTTTCCAATCCATGTACATCTAGTCCTTAACTATGATGTAAACATGAGCCATATTAGATTATATAACATATAAATTGTAGGTTATGGTGACTATATTGAGAAACATAAGAACGAGATGGTTAATAAAAAAGAAGAAAATCCGTAAAGGAAAGTTTGTCGTTGAAAATAATAAATTATCGATTAATAAAATTAGATTTGAAGATACCCAAGTATGAGTTGTATTATGTGTATGTGTGTTTCAATTTATGATTTCTCTTAGGTGTAGAGTTGTTAGTGTGTATATCCTTTGTGTGTGCATTTGTCATGTATTTGTGTTATATGTATGTGTTTCGGCTGTCGGGTGTAAGGCTTCTATCCCATTAAGAATGTATAGAGCAGACACCCATTCGCTTGTGCTTTCATCCGTTTCGAGTAAATTTTAGCAGCACCTCCCCGCTGTTCTCCGAGTACACTGTAATAGAATAGATAATCATTTCAATGCTGTGAAACAACGTTGAAATGAACATCTAATATATCTTTGTACATGAAGAACCAGTGGAAAAGTACCGATGAAATAACTCAAAACGAATGAAAACACTAGTGAATGCAGGTGTTTGCTTTATACATTCATAACTTGTTCATACTGGACAAATCAATCAGTTATCATACGATTGAATCATCTCGTCACATAGACTACACGACGGTTGTTAGCAACAAACTATACCGTCCGATATTTAACAACCTTCGTATAATTTTATGTCACGATGAAAATAGAACGTATGTTAACTGATAGACGTGGACTAAGTCACTCTTTGATTTTCATATATGAGTATCGATGAGAACATGAAAGTTTCATATTATCATCGAGTATCATATGTTGGTTTTAAGTTGAATATTTAACTTGAATAGGTTTTACGTTTACGTTTCGTTTTTAAGGGTTTGAAGTTTTTAGTTTAGGATAAAGTTTTCTTACGTTTACAGTAAAGTTTTACGTTTACGTTATCATCGAGTATCTACTGAAGGAATTAGTACACCATGAACACTAAAAGTAATTAACCCAAATTAACCTAATTAATCCAAATTACCCCTAATCATCAACCTGACTCAAATTATACCTAATTAACCAAAAATTAAGCTAATTAAACCAAATTAACTCTAATCAACACCCTAACCCAAATTAACCCTATTTTATCTAATTAACCCAAATTAACCCTAATCTTAACCCTAACCCTAATCATCACCCAAACCCTAACCCAAACCAAAATTCACCCTAATTAATCTAATTAACCCTAACCCTAACCCTAATCATCACCAATCATATTTTACCTAATTAACCCAAATTAACCCTAACCCTAACCCTAATCATCACCAAAACCCTAACCCTAATTAACCCTAACCCAAACCAAAATTATCCTGAATTAATCTAATTAACCCTAACCCTAATCATCATCCAAACCCTAACCCTAACCCTATTTTACCTAATTAACCCTAAACCTAACCCTAACCCTAACCCTCACATAAACCTAACCCTAACCCTAACCCAAACTAACCCCTAATTTACCCGGCCCTATAACCCTAACCCTAACCCTAAAACCAACAACAATAACACCAAAAACAACAAAATTATAAATTAAATTCCTAAATAATTTACAGAAATCAAAAACATAACTAATTAGGAAAATTCAATTTTAAATTATATATATAAATTCACCTCAATGCCAAAGACTGGCCAGCGGCAAAGAGCTCAAGGAGGTGGAGAGCAAGAGCTTGACGAGGTGGAGGAGGCCGGGAAGATGGAGCTCGAAGAGATAGAGGCGGTGACAAGGACCTCGTTATCGATTGGCGGCGGTGAGGAACTCCACAACGAGCTCAATCGACGGCGATGACGAAGGAACTCGTCGATGAGCTTGATTGGAGACGAGAAAGTCGACAACGAGGGGCAAGAAATTCGACGATGAGATCAACGAGGTGTGGGAGAGATAAGGTTGGTGGGAAATTTTGGGGGACGGTGGGAGATTACTTAGCTTTATTTTTTTAAATAGCCCTTTATTGCCCCTACGGTTCAATCCGTAGGGCTTTCTTGTAGCACCGTAGGGACAGATAAAGAGATTTTATTTTAATATTTTTTAATTTATTTATGTTCCTACGGTGCATTTTATAATTTATTTATGCCCCTACGGTGGGCACCGTAGGGGCAAATAATGCTCTTATAGAGTTAACCGTAGGGGCAATAAAAAGTTGCCCCTACGAATTCCATTATCCATAGGGGAAACCCCTCATTGTAGTAGTGACAGATAAATGGAGAAACAATCTCGAGACTTGGAAAATTGAATATGGATTTACTAGTGTAAACACACTTCGATTTTATGGTTAGGAAGATCTATTTATCTTTTTGCAACAATCATTTCAAGTATACTACTCACAGTGCTTGAAGCATCTGGGATGGATTTTCGTATGCCATTGGAAACACTAGTATTGTCCGCTCGAACATCATACGCGTACAAGTACACGTATGTGAACGAACCCTGTCGTAAAACCATACGACCGCTACATCGTTTCGCCCGAAGCTGGGAAACCCTCTGTGTGGGACTCTAAAGACTCGACAGTACTATTGCAGTGGGTTTAACCACAAGCACGTCAGCGGCACTAGCTGTACGTAACGGCTACCCAGGTATCTGTCGATAAAAAGGTCGACGAAGAAACTCATCCGTACCCCTACTGAGCCTATCTGTGGTAATCTCCGTACAGTCCGGTCTTTTCTTCTAAGAGTGTCGCATATCGGTCCTAGCGGGCGGCAAGCGTCAGACCCCTAATAGTGCAATAAGTCATGTCTGAGTGCAGCCAAAAATACCCTGAGAAACTACTAGAGTACCAACCAGTAAATCTCACTTGTCCTGGCCAGGGACTTTGTGTAATGGCTTTCCGAACACAACGCGACATCAACTCCCAATACCAGGAGAGACGAATCCTATCTAACAGCCACTGCCTCTATGTGCTTTGGGACTGCACCCAACTACTACCTGTTTGCATGACTCAATAGAGTCGTGGTAGGGTAGAAATCTAAGAACAGTGGGAACACACTTGAGGCGAAGTAGTAGTGTCAAGTCAAAGGACAAAGCTGTACTCATGTCACCTGGGAACTGCTACCTAACGATAGGTATAGTACCAACCAGCAGTACCCAACGAGTCCGTCCAGTGTAACTCATAACCTAGTAAGCACCTATATATTATCTCCAGTACGACGTACTGATGGTTGTAGGACAGACCATCTCCTCTGCTGGGATGAGAAGCGTATACACTAGTCTACTCTGGAGTATCGTTGCCCTGTCTCGATAATCCTACGACTAGGAACCTGTATAAGGATGTGCTTGTAGACTACCCAGCCCCTACTAGTGTGACTACCATCACAACGTTGGTAGTCAAGCAAAGATCCTAAGGGCTCTATCAATATGTATTAGTGATATGTTAAAAGAAACATATACACATATTAAGATAGATACAAACCAAGTAGCATACTACTATATCGAGCAAGATTGTCATAAATCTATGTATATATCCCAAGCTTCCAACATGTAATATACAAACTAGTACCATACAACAATGGCCTCTAGGGCATTTCACACTAACAATCTCCCATATGCACTAAGGCCATGTGCTAGCATATCGCAGACCTATCATCTCGAATAGCCTCTCAAACTGCATCTGAGGGATGGCCTTTGTGAATGGATCTTCATTGTTTTCCTCAGTAGCAACTCTCCTAATCTTGATCTCCCGGCGATCCACGATCTCCCTGATCAGATGATACCGCCTAAAGATTTGTCTGGACTTCTGATAGGACCTGGGTTCCTGTGCTAAAGCTATCGCCCCGTTGTTGTCATAATACAGAGGTATTGGATCAACAATGGACGGAACCACCTGAAGTTCTGTTATGAACTTCCTCATCCAGACTTCTTCTTTTACGGTATCAGAAGCTGCGATATACTCCACTTCCATCGTCGAGTCAGCAACGGTGTCCTGCTTAGAACTCTTCCAACAGACCGCCCTTCTATTGATGGTAAAGTCATAACCTGTCATGGACTTGGAGTCATCCTTGTCACTCTGGAAGCTGGAGTCAGCAAAGGCCTCGATCTGGAGGTCTTTTCCGCCGTAAACCAAGAACAATTCCTTAGTCCTTCTCAGGTACTTGAGAATGTTCTTTATTACTATCTAGTGCTTCTCCCCAGGGTTTGACTGATACTGGCTTACCACGCTCAGTGCGTAAGCAACATCTGGTCTGGTACACAACATCGCATACATTATAGAGCCTACCGCAGAAGCGTAGGGTATAATAGATATGCGATTCCTTTCCAAACAGTCTTGGGAGACATTTCTTTGGAGAGGGTGATTCTGTGAAAAGACGGTAAATTACCGTGCTTAGAATCTTCAGTATGGTGTCGATGTACCTGGACTGTGAAAGTCCTAACATTCTCTTAGATCTATCACGATAGATCTAGATCCCCAGAATGTAAGAGGCGTCACCCAGGTCTTTCATGGAGAACATGTGTGACAAGAACCCTTTGACAGATTGTAGCATAAGAATGTCATTTCCTATCAAGAGAATTCTTCCATGTACAAGATGAGGAATACAACTGTTCGTGCTACAATCTTACTATAAATGCATGGCACATCTGGATTTTTGATAAAGTCAAATTCTTTGACCGTTTCATCAAAACAGATGTTCCAACTCCACGATGCCTGCTTTAGTCTATAGATGGACTTAAGCAACTTGCACACTTTCCCGCTACTCCCACTCTAAATGAAACCCTCTGGCTGATCCATATAGACACACTCTTCCAAATTTCCATTTAGAAAAGCGGTTTTTACGTCCATCTGCCAAATCTCATAATCGTGGTAGGCAGTAATCGCAAGAAGGATCCGAATTGATTTGACCATAGCCACTGGAGAAAAGGTTTCATCATAGTCCAAACAAGGTCTTTGACGAAATCCTTTTTGCAACAAGTCTAGCCTTATAGGTTTCACCCTGTCCATCTACATCAATCTTTTTTCTGAAGATCCATTTGCAGCCTACGGGTTTTACCCCTTCTGGAGCAATGTCCAAAGTCCATACTTTGTTGGTGGATATGAACTCCATCTCGGTCTGCATTGCATCCGGCCATTTTACTGAGTCAGTGCTCTGAATGGCTTGCTGGAAGTTAGTCGGCTCATGATTATCAATGATGCAATCCTCTCTATCCCCGTCTATGAGAAAACCGAGTATCTCTTAGGCGGATGAAACATCCTACAACTCCTGCGGAGTGGTGCGGGAATGCCCTGTTCTTTTGCAACTTCTGTTTCCACCAAGCTTTCAGTCATAGCTTGTGGTTCTGGAATTTCTTCCAGTTCTATTGCGCTCCCACTAGTTTCTTTTTCTAAAAACTAATGTTCCAGAAAGTGGGCATGAGGGGAAACAAAAACCTTCGATTCCTCTACGTAATAGAAAAGATACCCCTGGAGTTCTTTGGGTATCCCACAAACTTACACGGTATTGATCATGCCTCGAGTTTGTCCGCATGCTGCTTTTTAACAAAAGCTGGACATCCCCATATCTTCAGATGCTGAAGATAGGGTTTCTTCCAACTCCATATATGATATGGTGTGGTAGTCACAGTCTTGGTAGGAACCTTGTTCAAAAGATATGCGGCTGATTCTAGTGCATAGCCCTCGATTGATCGCGGTAACTCAGCGTTACTCATCATGCAACGTACCATATCCAATAGGGTTCGGTTCCGTCTCTCCGATACACCGTTGTGTTGTGGTGTATATGGAGGAGTAAGCTGAGAGAGAATTCCATTCTCTTTTAGGTAATCCAGGAACTCGGCACTCAAGTATTCACCACCTCGATCAGATCTCAGAGTCTTGATACTTTTGCCGGTTTGTTTTTCAACTTCATTCTTATATTCTCGGAATTTCTCAAAGGATTCGGATTTATGTTTCATCATGAAAATATGTCCATACCTAGAGAAATCCTCCGTAAAAGTAATGAAATAGGAATAACCACTTGAAGCGTGTGTAGACATTGGACCACACGCATCGTTGTGTATCAGTCCCAAGAGCTCGCTCGCTCTTACTCCGCGTCCAGTGAACGGAGTCTTTGTCATCTTTCTTTTGAGACATGATTGACAAGTTGCATAAGATTGATATTCGAACGGATCCAAATATCCTTTTTTATATAACTTGGTCAACCTTGTTTCGTTGATGTGACCTAGTCTATAATGCCATAAGAAAGCATGATTTATTTCTGGAGGCTTTCTTTTATATGTGTTCCGGGCATTGAAAATTTGTAATTGGTTTAATACTTATATACCGTTGTTTAGAGTACCTGACCCAATCAGACCATGATTAAGGTGGATGTTTACGATATCGCTTACAAATGTAAAATCATAACCTTATTTAGATAACAAAGATACAGAAATGATATTACAAGTTAAACTAGGTACACAAAAACAGTTGCGCAAAACCAAAATATGTCCACTCGTCAATCCAAGGTGATATTCCCCTACGGACACAGCATCCATGCTCGCTAGCAACCCTGAGGTTCATATCACCGGTCTTCAGAACCGTAAAGCTTCTCAATGCCTGCAAAGAATTGCAGATATGAGATCCTGATCTGGTATCAAATACCCTGGAAGTAGAGTTTACTGACAGACATTTTTCAATTACAAACACACCTGAAGTCGAAGCCACAACTTGCTTCGGGTCCTGGTTCTTGGACTTCCAAGCCCTGCAATCTTTTTTCCAATGGCCCTTTTTATGACAGTAGAAGCATTCTTCCTTTCCTACTGTCGGTCCTGCCACTTTTGCCTTGCCTTTTGCTTCCACCTTACTAACACCGCCTTTCGGCTTAGTGGGGGCTTTCTTCTACATTCCTTTGGCTTTCGACTTGGATCTAGAAGTGGAAGCTCCACCAAAAAGTAGTGCGGGTGTTTTCCTGGCTTTCTGCAGGGTGCCCTCTGCACTCCTCAATATGTTGAGGAGTTCCAGATGTTCAACTTCTTTACCTTGAATATTAAAATTCAAGTTAAACTAGGCGTAGTTGGAAAGGAGAGACTGCAGAATCAAGTCTGTATACAGCTCATTCTCTAATGTGGTCCCGAGGTCCGCGAGCTCTTCAATATATCCAATCATCTTAAGGACGTGTTCCCCTACAGATGATCTGACGGCCAACCTCGCCTGAAAAAGTTTCTTCGAGGTCTCATATCTTGCGATATAAGATTGCTCTCCTTACAATTCTTTGGTATGGAGGAATATGGATTCAAGATCCATATTCTCGTGCCGCCTCTGGTGCTCATTGTCCATAGAGGCCAGCACGAGGCACTTGGCCGTCGCGCAGTCAATCTTCCAGGTCTTACGGATTCCCTATCCGCGACATTGGATTCTGGACCTGGGACGGCGGGGGCTTTAGTAGTGTGGATATAGCCCAACTTGTCATAAGTTATTTCCATCTTGACATTTCGGAACCAATCTTTATAGTTTGGCCCTGTCAATATATTTTTATATAATAGTAATTAAGGCCCGTCATATTTGGTCGCTGCAATTAGGATAGAGAGAAGAAACACTTTAGTATGATGCTCTTGCAAATTTAGATTGGTTTTTAGTTTATCTAAACAATGGCTCCCACTGTTTCTTGAATCCTTTCTCAAACTATAAAAGAAGAATTAGTCAGGATTAATCTCACCGTACAATTCTTTCTTAACCGTTCAGCCATGCCAGTGTTGGTACTTCGAGGGAGGTTTTACGATGCTTTCATGAAGTTCCTAAATTAAATAACCACTTTTCCCTGGGGGCGTAGCCCCGATAACACCTTTCTAGACACCTACTTGGTTTATAGCATTAATCGTTAAGTGAAAAAATCTCCTGAGGAGTAGCCTATACTCATAGTAGGATCGGGATCTAAATATCATCGTGTGATAATGTCGAAGGAATCCTACCAAAATTATCATACTCCAAATGGTATGCAACACTATCAAGTTTTAGTTTCTTTTGGAACTCCCGATGTGGATTTTTGGCCCATGATCTTATGACCTTGACGAAGATCAACATGTCATAAGTCACATGTCAAGTTCTACCTGTCATTATCCAGGTTAATTTGAACCCACCTGTACATAACCTTGACGAAGGCCAAAATAGCAGTACGATTGTCCCAAACCAACGCATCTATCTATACTACAGATGAATATTCAGCAGCTACCAATCACTATGCCTTGGCGAAGGTCAAAATACATATCTTGAATACTACTGAATATCCAACTGAAATGACGGAGGGCTACGAATAGTTTTGGCGAAACCGTGAACGTAGTGAACTTGATATAATCGAAGGAACCTGATAGCTTTTAAAAAGAGTAGTTTAAGCTCCGCATTTTAAAAGTTTTGTTGTTTTGAAAAAACTGAGTGGTTTTGAAATTGTTCCAACGATTCAACTTTGTTTGTTTTCTTAGGATTAATATAATGCAGTCCCATTAACTAATCCTACCATTGCAGAAAACAATGAAAATATAACGTACGCTTATGCCATCTGCATTCGCCACGGGGCCCCGTCATCACCCGTTAGGTTACTTAACTAACGACATAGCAGAGGCTCGACTAGCGCGGATGAAAAACATAAGCAACTTCTACTAGATATCATATATAGATATATGCATTCGTCAGACACAATTATAGGCATTCTAGATCACAGATGAATACATTGGATAAACTAGGAATTCCGCGTTTCGTTTGAGCCTGTAACGAAAGACGGATTCCAGGTCGTGATGAATAGCCAAACCCCATCCCAGACCCCTACGGGTGCGGTAAACTACCCACCAAATATCCGAAGGGAAGCAACCTCTCTCAACAAAGTGAATAGGCCACTCAGCACTTCAAAATACCCGGTCGTTTGTGCACCCCACCTTGGGTCTATCCTGGGAGCAAAAACAGTAAAAAAATTAATAAAACGGTGGCTACAACCTCAACCCGGATGTTCCCCGCAAAAATAATATTACATCACTTTACAAATTTTACATCGAATGAATGATAAAACACTCATCTCACATCCCCGGCTATTCATCCCCAACAATCCAACAAGTTCTTATACACGAACTAATATAATAATCACAAAAATGTACAACCCCTAACTAACCGACGTATAGCAATTAGCGGAAGTTTACAAACACATTTATCACAACTTGAAATATTAAACGACGTTAAACTGTGACTTTGAAACACCCGGTATTGCCACAGTAAAGAATTTACAGAATATCAAAAATTGGCAAAAACTAACAACTCCTGAAACCCTAGATCCAAGTAACAAAACCACAAACCAAAACACGAAGCATTTCCCTTCAAAAAAACTGAGGTCACCGGATTACAAGTGAAGGAGTACTCTGCAGTTGCTAAAATAATTTTTAGAGTCTCATGAAAAATCGACAGAAACTTGGATCTATGCTTCGATATTTTTGGGTTATTTCGGTTTCGTAGTTTTACTGGTCGTTTAATCTCTTAGCTATGGTTTAGTCGACTTTGATACCACTGTAAGTCGATGTCACCTACCACACGGGTTTTCGGGGAGGCGGAATGGGTAAAAAATGTTTTTTACTAACAAGGTAACATCGACTTGAATTCCAGGATCTTAGCTAAACCATAACTAACAAACTAATTAGAGGTTTTATCTACTATACAAGAAGATTATACCTAAAGTTTCAAGTCCTTCTTTTCTTCTCGCTGTCCTCCTTCATCTCGCAAGCTCCTTGGAGTGGAAATGGATAGCAGCTCCTCGTCGGGTTCTCAAAGTCGTACAAGATCTACCCGAAAGTTCCAACCTTGAGCTAAACCTCCAAGTTGAGGCAACTAAATCACTTGGTGTGCTAAACTAAGTAACCTAGAATGAGTAGAGTGTGATTTTGGGTAGGTTAGTCTCACTAACCCTTGATTCTTAATACATTAGACACTAGTGTTTTGAAAGGAGGAAGGAAAGAGTGAACTTGAGGAAAGATAAATGTTTTTGATCAATGGAATGGCTAGCTTGACATGACCATAATCATGGCACAATAAAAATATCTCATCAAAATATCTAGGTCACAAAATTATCTCACAAAAATATCTAAGTCAATCCAAGTCAAGTGGACAACCAAAGTAGCCATGCCACAAAATTATGATTTACCAAAAATAACAAATACTTTTCTCCACCTCATATTTGTTTTGATCAAGTAAATGGTCAAAACCCTAATGAGGTGTCTCCTTCTATACCCGCTTTCATCCGTATATACATACCCGCATCCGTGTTCCGAGAAACATGAATACTATGAGACGAAACTGATCCAATAATCAAATACAAGGATCCTGCATAAACCAAAGCCCACTAGTATTGTCTGCTTGAACATCACACGAGTACAAGTACATGTATGTGAACGAACATTGTCGTAAAACCATACGACCACTACGTCGTTTCGCCCGAAGCTGGGAAACCCTCTGTGTGGGACTCTAAAGACTCGATAATACTATGGCAGTGGGTTTAACCACAAGCACGTTAGTGGCACTAGCTATACGTAACGGCTACCCAGGTATCTGTCGATAAGAAGGTCGACGAGGAAACTCATCCGTACCCTTACTGAGCCTGTCTGTGGCAATCTCCGTACAATCCGGTCTATTCGTCTAAAGATTGTCGCATATCGATCCTATGGGACGGCAAGCGTAAGACCCCTAATAGTGCAATAAGTCGTGTTGGATAGTAGCCAAAACACCCTGAGAAACTACTGGAGTACCTACCAGTAAATCGTGCTTTCCCTGACCAGGGACTTGGTGTAATGGCTTTCCGAACACAGCGTGACATCAACCACCAATACCGGGAGAGACGAATCCTATCTAACCACCACTGCCTCTAAGTGCTTCGAGACTGCACACAACTACTACCTGTTTGCATGACTCAATAGAGTCGTGGTAGGTTAGCAATCTAAGAACAGTGGGAACACACTTGAGGCGAAGTAGCAGTGTCAAGTCAACGGACTAAGCTGTACTCATGTCATCTAGGAACTGCTACCTGACGATAGGTATAGTACCAACCAGCAGTACCCCATGAGTCCGTCCAGTGTAACTCATAACCCAATGAGTTCCTGCATACTATCTCCAGTACGACATACTGATGGCTGTGGGATAGACCATCTCCTCTGCTGGGATGAGAAGTGTATACACTAGTCTACTCTGGAGTATCGATGCTGTTTCTCGATAATCGTACGACTAGGGACCTGTATAAGGATGTGCTTGTAGACTACCCAGCCCCCACTAGTGTGACTGCCATCACAACGCTGGTAGCCAAGCAAAGATCATAAGGGCTCTATCAATATGTCTTAGTGATATGCTAAAAGAAATATATACACATATTAAGATAGATACAAACCAAGTAGCATACTACTATAACGAGCAAGACTGTCATAAATCCGTGTATATATCCCAAGCTTCCAAAATGTAATATACAAACTAGTACTATACAATATTGGCCTCTAGGGCATATCGCACTAAATGAGGTGGAAGAAACGGGGTGGAATTGGACAAAAGATCAAGCATGACTCACCTTTAGATATTTCCCAGCATGCTAGATATTTATTGAGATATTTTCTCACTTGAATTATTAGCATGCTTGAAGATTCTTTTCTTGAGCCATTCTTTTTCCAAGCTCATTCTTCTTTAGATTTTCCTCAAGTGACCTTCTTCTTCATAAAACCCTAAAAGCTCTCATGTTTTAAGAGTCCTAGTGTTTCAAAAGACAAATCACTCTATCTTCTCACTCTACACAACCTAAGACATCTAATTTAGCGAGCTGGATGCCAAAGTTATCTCGAATTTGAGGTACGAGCTCGGACTATAGACTCTCTGGTGGATCGTCTTTAACACGAGGAGGACGTCAAGGTTGCTAGATCCATTCCGATCCTTGGAGCTGACGACGAGGTGGAGGACAGCGAAGAAGACCCGAAGGACTTGGTATCATAAAGTTTAACTTTCATCCGAGTAGTTAAACCTCATTGCTTGTTAGCTAGTTAGGGTTTAGTTTCGATACTGGAGTTCAAATCGGTGTTGCGAGCTTTGAAAAATCATTTTTTAAATATTCTGCCTCCCCGCGAACCCGCGGGGTGTGCGACATCGACTTACAGTGGTATCAGAGCCTACTAAACCATAGCTAATAGTTTAGACGAAGTGTAAAACTACGAAACCGAAATAACTCCGAAACATCGAGACAAAAGTCCAAGTTTCTGTCAAATTTTCCCGAGCCTCTAAAAAATTTTCAAACAATTTCATAGTGCTCTACTTCTTGTGAGATGAACATACACAAAAAACGAGGCATTTTCACCTGATTTAGACTGCCACATTAGCAAAAGAACCGGTGTCACCTTTTTTGTTGTTGTGAAATGCTTTGAATTTTTGTCTGTATTCTAGTTGCTTGGATATAATGTCTAAGGTGCTGTTTGTTTTTGCCAATTTTGGATATACTGTTATCTTTTTGTGATGGCAATACGGGGTGTTTCGAATTCATAGTTTTAACGTCGTTTGAAGTTTTAAGTTGTGATATATTTGTATGGAAACGTTGACGAATTGCTATACGTCGATTAGTCGGGGTTGCACATATCTGTGTTGCTGTTCTTGTTGGTTTTTGTATTTGAACTTTATTGGATCGTCGTGGATGAATAGCCTGGGATGTGAGATGAGGGTTTTTCATTCTTTCATTCGTTGTAAAATTGTATAGTGGTGTAATATTATTTTGCAGGGCACATCCGGGTTGAGGTTGTTGCCACCGTTGTATTATTTTCTTTTACTGTTTTCTGCTTCTAGGATAGACCCAAGGTGGGGTGCATAAACTACAGGATATTTTGAAGTGCCGAGTGGCCTACTCATGTTATCGAGCGAGGCTGCTTAGCTTCGGGTATTTGGCGGGTAGTTTGCCGCACCCGTAGGGGTATGGGGTAGGGTTTGGCTATTCAATACGACCGTGGAATCCGTCTTTCGTTACAGGCTTAAACGAAACGCGGAATTCCTATTATATCCAATATGTTCATCTGTGATCTGGAATGCCTATTATTGCGTCAGACGAATGTTTATGATATATATGCTATATATTAGACATTGCTTATGTTTTTTACCCGCGCTAGTCCAGCCTTCGATCTGGCGTTAGTTAAGTAACCTAACGGTGTTAGATGGGGCCCAGTGGGGAATGCGGATGGCATAAGTGGATGTGGTATTTTCGTCTTTTTCTGTGATGATAGATGTAAATGATGGGACTGCATTAGACTAATATAAAGAAAACAAACCAAAGCTGAATCGTTGGAACAGATTTTTAAAACCACTCGGTTATTTTAAAATAGGAGACTTTTAAATGCGGAGCTTAAACCACTCCTTTTAAAATCTATCAGGTTCCTTCGATTATATCAAGTTCACAACTTTCACGGTTTCGCCAAAACCATTCGTAGCCCTCCGTCATTTCAGTTGAATATTCAGTAGTATTCAAGCTATGTATTTTGACCTTCACTAAGGCATGGCGTTTAGTAGCTGCTGGATTTTCATCTATAGCATAGATAGATGCATTGGTTTGGGACAGTCGTACTACTATTTTGGCCTTCGTCAAGGGTATATATGGGTGGGTTCAAATTAACCTAGACAATGACGGGTAGAACTTGATATGTGACTTATGATATGTTGGCCTTCGTCATGGTTATAAGAGAATAGGGCTGTCACGACCCAAAATTAGGCACGTGACTGGCACTTAAACCACGCAACGTCAATATGCGTAATGCAATTTAAGTAAGCCGAAAACCCAGAAATCTAAACCATCAAAACTAGTAAGTGATAAATACATTGTTAAAAACATTTGGAAATCTCAAGTAAAAATCCTTAAACTTAAGTTTATTTTCTTAAAAATTTCGGCAGCACCTCCTTTGTAAAATCTAACCCCGAAACGGGTACAAACATAGAATATAAATAAAGCATCCCCAAACGGGAGCAAATCACGCCCAAAGGAGGAAATAACTACCACAAGCATATATACGACGCCGTAGCGAATAAATAGACAATATAAATGAAAAACAGCATCAATGGGTAAAACTACATAAGAAAAGCCGGCTCACACGAGCTCGACACCCAGAGTCACAAAATATACAATATCGTCCTCACAACTCGTCTCTAAGTCAATACATAAAATTGATAGATGGAGAGTACTAGATACAATAAGAGATACAATGAAGATAAATGGATAACCGCAAACCCACCTACAGCAAAATGGCTCATAGCCAACCGTAGCGGTATTCCCTGTAAAAGATAAAAGCAGCCCTGCCGCGACTACTATGAGGGTCCAACCTGCAAAACATTGTGGTACAACGGGGGTGAGTTACCAACTCGTGAATAGTAAGTAACATCGTACAGATAATCGCAGGTATGCACATACTGCGATAATCTATCACATGCAATCTGATAGTATCAATATGGTAATATGGATATGCAACAATCATGAAAGGTACTCTATCAGGTACTACATATACATAAAGTAATGCATATCAAATGAATGATGAGTATGGGATAAAACATATCATCATCGTGGAAAAATCCCAATGTCCATCAACGACACCCCAAATCCTAATATCTCAGGCGCCGTCGCTCTGATCGGCCCTCATATCCTGTAAATCCCATGGAACATGAGTGCCCAACATCGGCACTCGAAAATATCATGAAATCTCGTGTCCAACATCGACACGTAAATCCACATAACTCGGGCTCCGTCAGTCCGGATCGGCCCACGGGCTCCGTCATTCTGGATCGGCCCATATTTATATCACGACTCTGGTCGGTATCCTACGGATAACCGCCAGGTCCAACCAATCACCGGTAGGTAGAATTCCCTCTGCCAGGCTCATCGTCTACGGCACAACATCTCTTTTTTGCCCCGGGGTACCATACCGGGTCCACCGTGAACCCGCAAACGGATCATCCAGCTCATCGAATCGGGTTTCTAACACAATCTCATAACCGAGAAAACTAATGGTGGACGCAATGAATTATCATATCAAGAGAAACTAGGTTTTCAAAACAATGCATAATTTCTTGAAATATCCCCATGGTTCCCAAATCCATAAATCACATGAAATCCGTATCTTAATGCGTAAATACATGAAATATGATATATGCAAAATAAAATAGTAATATAAGCATATCAAGGGAAAACCTCTCTTTAAAATGAATCAAGCTTTTAAATATATCATACGGTTCCCAATTCCTCAAAAATCAAATACCACATCATATAAAGGTATACATATAGCTATGTATGCACGATGCATTTCATATACGCAATAGAACAAGAATCAATGTCTCAATATCAATAAAAATACAATACCGCATATGTGTATAGATTGTACGTCTCATGGCAATTACCGACGGCGTGGGTGTATCATACAATTTAGTGCTCGTGCAACATGAACCGTCAGTAATGGTGCAGTGTCCACTAGGTACTAAGTCAAGGCACAACAAGTAATGGTATGCAATGATGCTCATGCACAATCAACATATATGAATATAAACATGCGGCTATAATATCATATCAAGCCCTGACGCATAATGCCATATGGGCGATTTCCCCATAGATGTTAAATCTACTCACGGATGATCTCGAGCTAAGTAAATCCGATAACCTGCTTTCCTTTCTTCATGGCGTCCGAAGTCCCCGCCTGCGATCCTATTAACACAAAACACAATAATGCGTGGATTTAGCAAACTACGCATTAATAACCAACACAACGCCAATTTAACGAATCGGTTCCCTTAAACTACTAAAGGGTTTTCTTAGCGGCTAACGTGTCTGGCGACATCACCAAAACAAACCCACGATAGCAAGCTACCCGAAACACTAAAACTACGTCGGATCAAACGTATCGCACTTTGCTGAAACTCCTAAATTTAGCTAAGTGCTCCTAGATTTTACCCACTGTCAAAACCTAAAAATCTAGCAGTACCAAACACCCTAAAACAACTGCAGACTGCTACCCTAATAATCACAACACCCCAGGCTCCCAAAAATCCGAGCTCGCCGGATTTCGCCTGAGTCTCGCCGGCCAAAACAGGTCAGGTGGGGTTCATGCTTCAGGTGATCACTCAGGGCAACTAGTACAACACTACCATATTACTAGATTTTCCAGTAACAACTCGGGGTCACAGCAGATCACAGACACCCTATAATGACACTAAAAATATGATATGGGCTCGAAACTACATCTTTAGGGTTATAATTAACAACTACCAAGCCACACAACAATATAACAACCTAATTAACAGTTTAGAAGTCATTACCTATCTACACTTGCTCAAAATCCTAGCTTACCATGCTCCAAGTGATCCTAGTTGCTTGATCTTGACTTGTGAAGGGTTTTAGTGAGTTGTAGTGGAGATTTGTTTGGGTTTGTGAGGATTTGTGAAGATTTTGGGTAGGGTTTCAGTTGAGGGTGTGAAGGTGATGAAAAATGAGGAGGAGAAAATGATAAGTGAATGAGAGAACGTAAGTGAGAGTGAGGGAGTGTATGAGTGAGGGCGAGGGAATGAGGGGGTGAGATTAGAACAAGCCATGCCCCCCTTTCTCTCTCCTCATTAAATGCAATCCATGCTTGCCCCTCCCTCATCATTCCATGCCAACCCTCTCTCTCTCTTAAGTCAACCAATTTTCAAACCCTATAATTAAAATAACTAATTTAAATAAATACATAAACTTAATTGAAATGGGGTTTAGGTGCCATGGCTAGTTAAGCATGGTTAACCCTAATTAACCCTAGGTTAACATGCACAAGTATGTGCAAGCCCACAATAAATAATATTAAAATATTAATTAATTTTTATAAAATATTTAAAAACTATTTTGGTAAACTTTTTACTAAAAAATCCGCATTATCGCTTAATTAACACTAATCGCATTCTAAGGTGTTACAATCTTCCCCCCTTAAAGAAATCCGTCCCCGAATTTAAAAATCTTACTATGCGTACCTTCAAAGAGATGAGGGAATTTCTTCTGCATTTCGCTTCAGCCTCCCAAGTGACCTCTTCACTATTCGGGCCATGCCAAAGAAGCTTCACAGATGGCAAGACTTTTGACCGAAATTTCTTCACCTGTTGATCCAATATAACTACCGGCTGCTCGGTGAATGAAAGATCGCGCTCTAGCTGAATGGTCTGGTGCTGAATCATGTGAGAAGGGTCATGAAGGTACTTGCGAAGCATCGACACATGGAATACGGGATGAACATCCGGAAAACTTGGTTGAAGTGCCAAACGATAGGTAACGGTACCAACTCACTCAAGGATCTCAAAAGGACCTACAAATCTTGGACTAAGCTTCCCTTTCTTTCCAAATCTCATCACGCCTTTCATCGGAAAAATCCGTAGGAATATATGATCCCCCACTGTGAACTCAAGCCAACAACGAGAACGGTCGGCATAAGACTTCTGTCTGCACTGGGCTGCTCTCATCATATCCTCAATCAACTGGATCTTCTCCACAGTCTCTTGAACTAGCTGGGGACCCAAAATCCTGCTCTCGCTGAGTTCGGTCCAACAGAGAGGCAATCGACACTTTCTACCATACAAAGCCTCAAAAGGAGCTGATTGGTCTATGTTTTAGAGTTGTATTTGTAAAATAACCGCAATCAATAACGGTGTCGTGTGTAGCTAGACCGAAATGAGTACGGGTCGTCCTCTTGGAAAAGTTGAATCTTTTAATCTTATTTTAGGCGTGTTGAGAAAGAAAGGAGGAAGAATAAAGAATGGTGAAGAATGGTTGTAAGTTCTAGATCTACGTCAAACACGGATGCAGAATATAGATCTAGATTAACTACGGATGTAGGTTTTATAGTAAAAGGGGGCTTATAGGGTTCATTAAGATTTAGTACTCATGGATAATTAATTAAAGATTACACCTTTGATCCTTTAATAGATTTAAAACTAGATCGACAGTGATACATGTAGATTAGGGTTCCTGGAGGGAAAAGGGTTCCCACTCTTAACCCCTATCTTGACTGAAAGTCTACGGTAGGCCCCGGCCGTCTTTCCGAGGCCAAAATGCGGAAAAGAAAACTTTTCTTAACTTGAAAACTGACGCTATCGTATGCTTAAAACCCGGATCGGACCATTAACCTACTAATAGCTAACTAGAGAAAGGGTAGAGAGGCTATACTGAGCGATCCGTGTCCTTCGGTCTTCGGCCACCATCCCAAACTCCTCGCAGCATCTCCGGTCTCGTTCTCCTCATCGGAAAGGGCACCACATCGAGAAGTCTTTTTACGGGCTCCCGCTTCATCCGAAGCAACTCGGGCACGAAGTGTGCTAGTCGACGTGTCCAAGGTGTTGTAGAGAATGTTTGTGATCACTTTGTCTCTTGCATCCATTGCTTTGGATGGAGGTTAGAGATGAAGCCATTAATGGAAACTTTGGGCTAGAGGAAAAAGAAGAAGAAGATGTCTTTTTTCTTTTTGTTGTGATGGAATGAGAGTGAGAGAGAGTGAGAAGAATAATATGAGAGCTAACTAATTCATGGCAGCCCCTCTCTCTCTCCTTCTCATTTCATGACTTAAATCAATCCACTAATATGACATTTTTGCTAAAAAAAGAGACCATGAGTCATGATATATGTCTATGTAATATTAATGCATCTCATGATGAAATTCTAGCTCATTATTTCCACCATCCAAACATTAATCTAAATGTTTGCAACAATAAAAAGATACGGCAACATCTAAAGTAAAATCGTGACGGATCATAAGGATACCCCTCACCTGTATATACATACCTGCATCCACATTCCGACTGAATGGGAATGCGATGAGACTAAAGTAATCCAAAAAATCTAATACTAGGATCCGGCTTAAACCAAAGCCCACTAGTATGATCCATCCGATCATGATCCGTGCAATACCGCACGTATAAGATCGAACCCTGCCAATATCCATACGGCCTCTACAATGTTTCGCCCGAAACTTTAGAAACTGTCTTTGGGGAGCTCTAAACACTCGTCAATACTTTGGCTGTGGATTTAACCACTAGCACGTCAGAGGTATTAGTTGTACGTAACGGGCTACCATGTATTGACCAAAAGGGAGTTCGATGAGCGAACTCATCCTGACACCCTACTGATCCTGTCAGTGACAATATCCATGCAGTCCGGTCCGTTCGTCTATGAGCATCGCATGTCGGGCCTAGGGGGTTGGTGTAAGTCAGACCCCCAAAAGTGGTACAAGTCGTGTCCGAGTCTAGCCTAGAACACCTTGAGATACTACTGGAATACCTACCAGTAAATCTCCTGCCTTGGCCAAAGATATCGTGCAATGGCTCTCCTAGACACAGCGCGACCACACCCCAATACCGGGAGAAACGAACCCCTGCCGATCCGCTCACCGCCTCCATGTGGCTCGAGACTGTACCCAACTAAAAGCTGTTTGCACGACTCCTTTGAGCCGTGGTAGGGTAGTAATCAAAGCACAGTGGGAACTCACACGAGACAAATGACAATCTCAGGTCGATGAACTAACCTGTACACATGTCACCAGGGAACTGCTATCTGACGCTAGGTATAATACCAACTAGCATGTTCCCGGCGAGTCCTGTCTGGTGTACTCATAACCCAATGAGCACCTGTATACATCTTAGGTGAACCAACTGACACCAATGGCTTGTGAAACCGGCCACCGCCCCTCGTCGGGGTCTCGACTGTATACACCAGTCTACTAATGGAGTATCGATGCCCAGTCTCAAAACTCCCACGACTAGGGACCTTTTAAGGATGTGCTTATAGACCCCAGCTCGCACGTATATGATCGCCATCATACTGCTGGTCGTCGAGCAAGAATCCTAAGGGCTCTATCAGCGTGCAATAGCGACCTGTAAGGTCACCTAAAGCAGTACACGATGATAAAGACAAACCATGGTAGCATACTATTCTCTATCAAAGTGTAATAGTGAACTACAATGTCGTCTAAAGCATGTACATGATGATAAAGACAAACCAGATAGTATACAAACCTCTCGCGTAAGATTTTCCTACCGGTACAGGTCCTCCCTCAATCATTGCAATCACGTGCCTGTGATCCAATAATTGACTTTGAGGGCACTATATCCAAAAATCTCCCACTTGCACTCAAGGCTAATTATTGCGATGTCGCTTACTCACAGCCCGTATGATACCGAACACCCAACTCCTCTACTAATCAGTCTCACAAAGCTCGTTTGTGAAACTATTGCGTTCGAGATATAGCCTCAGCTAGTCGATCCGCCCTGATGTTTCTTTCTATGTCTCTCTTTATCTCAAGTTCGTGGAGAAAGCCATCTCCCGAAATGAGCAATACCTGTCTTAGAATATGTCTGGATATCTGATGGGACCTAGTTCATAAATGAACTCCAAATCCAAACTTTTTAGACTGTACTGTCAACTGAACTTAATCAGTATCCTGCGCCATGCCTCCCTCGGTATCCGCTTGGACCACCAGTCCAAAATACTGCCCCTCGTCAGAGGGAAAACTATAACTCTGACAGTCACTCTGTCATCCAGGTCACCGTAGAAGCCTGGAATGAAAACCGTCTCTCGAAGGAGGCTGTCGTTATCATATCCCTAGAATATCCACTTATGTTCTAAAACTGCTTCCGATCGTTTCTCCAGGATTGGATTAATATCAACTTATTGCATCTAGTGGAAAGACAACGTCTGGTGTGGTGCTTGACATCTCATGATTGACTCAATTTCCTAAGCAAGTGATCTGCTAATCATGCATATCCCTCTCCCCTTTAGTCTGTAAGACACCTTTAGAGAGGGTGACTCCATTACCTGCAGATACACTACCGTGCCAGGAGTCGTCCATTCTAGAACACATTTAGAATGCCGTCTAAGTACCCAGATTGGGAAACTACCCAAATCTAGATCTAAAACCATAGATCCAGTAACCAGAATGTCTGATATGAAATCCATGTCCTTTGTGGAGAAACCACTGTGTGACGACCAATGTATAACCGATCATAGTATAGGAATATCATTTCCTACTCTGTGTATGTCATCAAAATACCAAGACATCACACCCTACTTCTTTCTTAACAGATACATCCCATATTCTGATGAAGTCAAACCTATGACTGTCACATCAGAAATAGATGATCTTTCGCTGCAATATCTGCTTTAGTCTATAAATAGACATTAGCTACTTGTCTACTATGCTTCCGCTGCTCCCACAGACTACGACAACCCCCTGGCAGAATAATATACGCGTGCACTTCTAAAGCCAGTTCAGAACGACGCTATACTCATCCTCCTGCCGGGTCTCATAGCCTGGAACAACAGTAGTGTCAAGTCTCGGTAAACAAGAACCTCCCTTCCACCGTCTTTGAGCATACCGAAGTACCTCTCGAGTGCCTGAGGTTACCCACCATATCTGCGGAGTGGCTAATGGAATGTCAAACCAGATTGAATCTTTAGGTCCTCATCAAATTTTCAGTAATCGTTTGCGGTTCTGGAATCACTTCCAGTTCTACCATACTCCCACTACGGTTTTCTGAAAAAAAAAACTATTTTACTAAAACTGTGGCGAGTCAAGAACAATATCACTATTGGTCTTCCAGATGGTAGAAATTCAACCCTCGTCATAGCCCGGGTCAACCCACAAACAGCCATTACAGAAACGTGTCTTGAGTTATCCAGAATCTGGTTTTAAGCATAAGCCAGACAACTCCCCGTACCCTAAAATTGCTAAGATATGAACTATTCTATATCCAATATAGAAACAGAGCCACTGATTTAATTGGAACCAGATTCAAATCATGCAGCTGTTTCCAGTGCATGTCAAATAAATGGAAGGAGGACGATCAACATTACTCAACTCAGGACTGCTTCCAATTATGAGTAACCTCAAAGAGAAGCAAGTTCTCTTAATCAATACTATCAACTGAATACCATACACAAGTATCTACATCTTCGATCACCTTGAAGAATCCTGATACTTGCAATACCTGGTTCTTTACTTTATTCATATACCTATAACTTCTCAAAACACAGACCTTGCATTTCTACAAAACACATGTCTAAGAACTAGAGAAGTCACAAGTAAACAGAATATAGTATGAGTACCAACCCCTCTGTCCTCATGGACACTGGACAACATACAATACTCTGTATAAGTCCTTTGAGTCTAATAACTCATTTCCTGTGTGACGTAGGTTGAAAACTGTACTTATGGTTAAGAAGAATTACACCGCTGTTTAATGCTCCTTACCTAACCATCCACTGATATAGGTAAATGTCATAGACATAATTTCAAAATGTTATATCTCACTTTATAAAAATAAGCGTACAGATATATCAATTTGTAATTAGTGCATAACAACGGATATTCAAAACCATATATTTGCCGTACGACAAACAACCCAGGCGATTTCCTCAAATATCACCAATTACAACGAATCGCGATATAATGAGGATGATCACCCAATTTCCAATAACTTACTCCCACTCATCATCTGTTAAACCATACAGATGTGAGAATCAAACCTGGTAAATACATACCCTGGAGCAAGGGCTAATTGGGAAATCAGTTTTCTTTTAACTGTACACAGTGAAACTAAAACATATAAATGTTTTGAAGGGGTATCCGGGTATTCTATGTAATGCCTCTTCCATTATCAGATTCACAACTGTAACCGTATATTTCTTTAACATCTCTCTAAATCCCTTTATATGCCTTTAGTCATTACCTTCTGTACACCCCTTTAGGCCAAATGGTTTTCTTCCTTCCCTGCCGTTCGACACCAGCCTATGGTTTGGAAGAAGACTATCCAATAAGCATAATGGGTGTATTGTCCTAATCTTAGGAGCACTCGCGACCTGAGAGAAGGTGAAGATAAAAGACAACTCAATAAACCTTATTCCTATTTCTCCTGAACCAGAATCCATCCCCGAACTGGAACAAATTCCTTCGAGTTCGTATATAACCATATGATGGAGTATCCAAATAACTGTGGATCTTCGTAGTGATACGGAGTGTTCTGGAGAAATACAAAGGTGATATAGGATTGGCGAAGAAATATTTGGTTTGGTCGTGAATAGCAGTCGCAATTTAATTTGCCCTCTTACTAATCCCTTTATTTTTCTTTACTTAATACCTTCTGTACACCTTCGTTAGGCTAATTGGTTTTCTTCATTCCCTACTGTTAGTTTTACCTATCACCCTATGAAGGGTTTGGAAGCATCACATGTCTCAAAGATTAAATTTTTAGGGTGCTAAGTAAGCATACAAACAATCAATCCTAGAAAATTAGGGTTTCAAAACTTTACAAGTAACAAAGACTAGGGTTTTGAGAGTACAACCTTTCTAGCTCCCTACGCTAGACTCCTTGTCCACTTGAGGGTTGTAAAACGGTTAGCTTGAGGTCTTCTAACGTCCACGACGATCCACCCGAAGCTCCTTGTCCAAGCTTGCAACTTCACTTTATCAAGAGAAAGAAATGAAGCTAACACTCTAAACAAGTAGGCAAGACTTGTGTAGAATGATGTTGTGGTGGCTTTTCTCACTTCAAAAACCTAACTTGATGAGTGTTTTGCTTACTAGAGAGGTCTAGAATGCAATGGAGCAATGAAGAAGAAGAGGGTGGCTTTTTAAGAAGAAAAGAAATGATAATCTCTAATGAGAAAAATAGAAAATATATCTATATATATTTTCCCTCTTCATCTCAAACCATGGTTATATATTATGGATATTTATTTTACTTTAGTTAAAACGCAAGAGAAAGATTAAATCATGGTTAATAAGTAGGTGAACATGGTTAGGTCAAAAGAAGTGTGTAGAATATAACCATTTATAAATCTTTTCTCTTTTCTTTTGTTTTAACATAAATAGAAATAATAATCCATACATATAAACCATGGTGTGAGTCTTATATTGCCACCATTTTCAATGTATAAACAACCATGAAGGATGATGTATGTATGTATGTGTGCATGCACATACATATGTGCATGAATCAAGAAAGAATGCATACATGCATGCATACATCAAAAGTACAAGAAATGATTTCTAGTGAGAAACTAATGGTTAAATGATAAATCAACACTTGATTTATCAATCCGGCCATATCACATACGACCTAACCAAAAGCAACCGCCCGATTAATCGGCGGTATCTCAAATGCGCATTTTAACCGGGTCCATGCGCATATCGCATACGCGCACCACAACGTTTCGCCTGGACTAGGTAACTCCTTTATGGGACTCTAAGACTCGTCAATACGCCGACAGTGGGTGATGATCATATCAAACACCCCCAAGCCGCAAGCGGTCAGCAAAACGTAACGGTCACACGGGTATTGAGCGATCAGAAGAAAACAAGCGAACCTGCTACAACTCCCATCGAGCCAAGCGGCAAGACTACCGGTGCAGTCCGGTCTCCTCGTCTGATATGTCGCATATCAAGTCTAGGGGTGGTAAACGTCAGACCCAAATAACTGATAAGTCGTGCTGATGTGAGGCTCATAACGGGTCGAGAAACTACTGGTAACACTTACCAGTAAATCTCTAAACAGCCCTGGCAAGGGTCTTCCCTGTTACGGCCAATCGTGCACTGCGCAACATCAACCCCCAATACAGGGAGAGACGAAACCCCTCCTATCGCTCATTGCCTCCATGTGACTCGGGACTGTACCCAAAAACCACCGTTTTGCACGCCCTCATGGACGTGGTAAGGTGGAAATCAAAGCACAGTGGGAATCACACAAGACTCTATGACGATCTCAGGTCTACAGACTAACCTGCACAAGTATCACCATAGAACTGCCATCTGACGTGAGGTATAATACCATCTGGGAGTTCTCGGCGAGTCCGTCCAGTGTACCCAGTCTCCACTGAGCACCCGTATACCATCTCTGATGTCAAACACCAATGGATATGGGATCAACCATCGCCCATCTCCTGGGTCGAAAAGCGTATATGCTAGTCTACACTGGTATATCGATGCCCCGTCTTGATACACCCACGACTAGGGACCTTGAAGGATGTGTAGGGTTCCTAGGCATTCTAGTGAGGTCTCCCAAGCCATCAACCATGGCAAATTAAAATTTTACGGTGCCTACAAACCCTAAACTACGGATAGTTTGCTAGATGTCTAGGCGAAAAGTAAGCTAGTTAACAACTTAACTAAGGGAATACGGAAATACAACCTTTGTAGATCCGGTGCTCCACCTCCATAGCTCCGCAACGAGGTCCTCTCCGCTGTCCAAATCAAATCCGGGCTCTAGCGTCGGCTTCGTCGGAGAATGGGCAAGCTAGGTCGTCGATGTCCATGCCGAAGATGATCTACGTCGAGGCATCGCTAGATCAAGCTCACACTTCACCAAGTCATGAAACTTGTGAAGAGAACACACTCTACTACTTGGCAAGAGGTAGAGGATGAAGAAATAGGAAGTGGGTTAACTTTAGAATTGGATTTCTCACTCATTTCCAACAATCACCATTGATGGACCTTGCTTTTCTTCACTTGAAGAATGAAGAAGAAGAAAGGAAAATGTTATGATAAGTTTTATGAAAAAGAAAAGAAAATGAATTCTTATCATAATTTTAACCATGGTCAAGTGTAGAGAATGAATCATGGTTAGTGGGAATGGTTAGGGTTAAGGATGAGATAAGTATGGTTGACTTTATCAAAGCTTCATGAAGCTTCAACTAAACTCCAAATCTAGCAACCATTCTTTTCTCTTTTCTTTTATTCATTTATCAAAAATAAAAAGGATAATTAAATAAGATAAATGAATAACAAATAAGAAACCCTAACCATTTCATTAACCAAGGTTTAATACTTTACACTTAACCAAAAAGGATGTATCATCAAACATGATACAAGCAAGTGCACAAAATCATATCGCATATGTAATGCGCACACCCGAGTGAGAAAATCCATTTAAAGTGAACCAATACTAGTTAATGCAAAGTAATATATCAAATATATAATTATACATTAAATCATTAAATCAACACTTGATTCAATGATCCGATCATGTCGCACACAACCGACTAGTATTCAATGTATCGGCTTATCGAATCAACGCTTGAATCGATAACTAGGTTATATCGCATACAACCATTCGATACATTCATCGCGAGAATGGAATACGGTATCACATACACGTATTATTCTCGGTCCCGCACATATCTCATATGCGCTCCTATTTCGTTTCGCTTGAGCCAGGAAACCTCTGTGTGGGACTCTAAAGACTCGTCAATACGCCGGCAGCAGATGATGATCATATCAAACACCCACAAGCCGCAAGCGGTCTGCTAAACGTAACGGCCACCCGGGTATTGAGCGATCTGAAGATCGACAAGCAAGCCCGCTCACACTCCAGTGAATCCGACCAGTAACACTACCGTACAGTCCGGTCTGATCGTCTGATATGTCGCATATCTCGCCTAGGGGTGGTAAACATCAGACCCCAATAGCTCAATAAGTCGTGTCGATATGAGGTCTATAACTGTTCGAGAAACTACTGGAAACACTTACCAGTAAATCTCAGCAACCCTGGCCAGGGATTTCCTGTTATAGCCAATCGAACACAGCGCAACATCAACTCCCTATACCGGGAGAGACGAATCCCCTCCTATCGCTCATTGCCTCCATGTGACTCGGGACTGTACCCAAAAACCACCGTTTTGCACGCCCTCTTGGACGTGGTAAGATGGAAATCAAAGCACAGTGGGAACCACACAAGACTCTATGACGATCTCGGGTCAACAGACTACTCTGTACCAGTGTCACAAGAGAACTGCCATCTGACGTGAGGTATAATACGATCTGGGAGTTCTCGGCGAGTCCGTCCAGTGTACCCAGTCTCTACTGAGCACCCGTATATCATCTCTGATGTCAAACACCAATGGATATGGGATCATCCATCGCCCATCTGTATGGGTCGAGAAGGTACACGCTAGTCTACTCTGGTATATCGATGCCCCGTCTCGATACACCCACGACTAGGGATTTTGAAGGATGTACTTATGGACTACCATGTCCCCACTAGTATGATCCGCATCATAGTCCAGGTAGTCAAGTACAGATCCTAAGGGCTTTACCAACATGTAACAGAGAGACAATCAGCATACACGTTAAGGTAAAGTTCAACCAGATAGCATACTATCATGTCGAGCAAGAAAGTCCTCCCTATATATGTCCCAGCATCCACTACAATATACATCCTATGTACAGTAATGGCCTCTAGGGCATACATATAACTAACAATCTCCCACTTGCACTAGGGCCATCTGTAGCAGTGGTTGTAGTATCTCATACTCAACCATCCCATAAAAGTCTCTCTCTGGGAACAGGCCTTTGTGAGTGGATCCGCTATGTTGTCCTCCGAGTCTACTCTCCTAACCTCGATCATCCTGGTGATCAATCATCTCCATGATCAAGTGATACTGCCTTAGAATATGTCTGGATCACTGATGGGACGGGCGTTCCTTGGCATAAGCCACAACTCCATTGTCACACAATGGTGGGAACGTAGTTCATCTCATGAACCAATATACACCCAAACAGCCTCTTTGGTAGCATCTTAAGTAGCGATGTATCATGCCTTTATCGTCTAGTATGTCACGGTATCTAGCTTGGAACTCTTCCAACATACCGTCCCTCCACTGAGGGTAAAGACAATGCCTGCGACTGACATTCAGTCGTCTTTATCACCCTGGAACCCTTCCAGTGATTCTCCCCAGGATCGATTGATACCATCTCACTACAACTAGTGAGAATCCTAACATCCAATTAGATCTATCTCATAGATCCAAAATCCAGGATTTAGTAGGTATCACTTTAATCCTATATGGAGAATCTTTGTGATAAGCGGAGATTGACCGAGCGTAGCATAGGAAACTACTTCCCTATCAAGAGTATGTTATCCACGTACTCTACGAGGATCGTCACCATACTCCCTACTACCTTCTTGTTTATACAAGGTTCATGTACCATTTTGATGATGTCAACTTCTTTGACTGCTTCATCAAAACAGACGTTCCAACTCCGCGATGCCTGCTTTATCATATAAAACATCTTGCACACGTTTCCGCTGCTCCCACTGTCTACGAGGCCCTCTGGCTGTGTACTTATAGATGCTCTCTTCTAAATCATCATTTAGAAAAGCAGTCAAGACACCCAACCACCAGATATCGCAGTCATGGTATGTAGCCGTGGCAAGTAGGATCTGGATGGACTTAAGCATAGCTACTTGAAAAGGTTTCATCATTATCCACGCCTGGTTGATGATGAAAACCTTTAACAAGTCTAGCTTCGAAAGTCTCAACTTTTCCATGTACACCAAGTAATCTTCTCAAGATATACTTGCTCCTGATGGGGATTTAACCCTTCAGATATTGCAACCAAAGTCCATACTTTGTTAGTGTATAAGGATTCCATCTCAGATCGCTAAACATCCAGCCATTCTTACGGAGTCTTACTCCTGATGGCCAGCTCGAAACTAGTTGGGTCATCATCTCATGATGCAATCCTCGCTCCCACTGTCATAGAGAAACTGAAGTATCTCTCAGGTGGGTGAGGAACTCTACTAGATCGGCGGAGAGGCTGAGGTTCGTTGGTATCTACTGAATCCTTTGGTTCTATCAAATCATCTGCTGTAGTTTGTATAGCTGGAACATTTCCAGTTCTACATTACAGTCTTTGCCTCGAGCTTGTCCGGATTTTTCTTTTAGACACAGGCCGGACAACCCCAAATCTTAACTAACTTAAGACATGGGCTCTTCGCTTTCCATATCACATATGAAGTGGTAGGCATTGATTTGATTCGAACCCTATTCAATAGGTATGCAGCTTCTCAAGCGCATATTTCCCAAAAAGGAAATAGGTAACTCAGTAGTACTCATCATAGAGCACACCTTATCACATAGGGTGTAATTGCTCCACCCCGATATACCATCGTGCCATGGTGTGTACAGAGGAGTAATGCTGAGAGAGAATCTCATTCTCCTTTAAAATAGTCCAGTATTTCCGTGCTCAAGTATTCTCCTCCTTGATCTCATCATAGGACATAATACTTATACCCGTATTCTGGTTCTCTACTTCTCGCTTATATTCTGTGAATATCTCAAAAGGTTCGGACTTGTGTTTCAACAGGAACATATGTCTGAATCTTGAGAGATTATCAGAGAATGTAATGAAGTTCAAAGAACCAGTCCTGGCATGTGTAGACAGGGGACCTAACATACATCAACATGTATCATCCCAAGAGTTCACTAACTCTTTCTCTGTTTCTTAGTAAACAGGGCTATGGTCATCTTATCTTTGTGACATGATTGGCGAGTTGCACAAGATGTAAATTCAAACTGATTTAAATATGCATCTATATGTAACTCTAGCTAGTCGGGTCACATTGATCTGACCTAGTCTACAATGCCTCAAGAAGAATTCGTTCATTTCTGAACTCTTCCTCTTGTGTGTGTTCCGTATACTTAGATCTGTAGTTTGATTTAGAACATCAATGCTTTTAGATAACGTGCCTGAACCGATCAACTTTTGATATAGGAAATGTTCAAAACATTATCCAACAATACAAAATTTTATCGTTTCTTTACTAATAAAGAGACAGATATGATTTTGTATATCAGGTTCGGTATCTAATAACATTCGTTCAGAATCAATGTATTTGTAATACAGGGTGACAGTGACCAACAGACTTGGCTGCAACACTTGCCCCGTTTTCTTTCTCATGAAACTTATCACCCGTTCTCAGTTCTCTACCTTTCTGTAGCCCTATGTAACAGATTACATATCTGGGATCCTGATCTGGTATCACATACCCAGGACGTAGAGGATACAGAGAAACAGTTCTTTGTAATGAACACACCCGAAGATGATGCATCAGCATGCACTCTCTTCGTTTGGGCGGCACGGGAATTCTGGTAATCCCTAATTTCCTGCTCTGTCTTATAACAATTATAAGTTGGAGCGGGACCAACGTTCCCCAGCACAGTATAACAAGCGGGTTCGGTCAATATTCCGTATTATTATCTTGATTAAGGCGTGATATGGTCGCTACCAGGAGAGAGAGAGAAGAAAACACTCAGCGTGCGCTCTTGCAAGAATAGATTGGTTATTATTTTATCTAATCAGGATGGCTCCCACTGCTTTTTATCAAATCTTCCTTCAAACCCTAAAAGGAAAGACTAGCCGGGATTAATTACACACTACAAGTTCGCCAATCTTTCAGCCAGGCCAGTGTCGGTACTTTGAGGGAGGTCCCCCGTGCTTTCGCACGAACCTAATTAATGTAAACCTCGTTTTCCCAGAGGCGTAACCCCGTTGACACCTTTCTAGACACCTACTTGATCGGCTAGTTGTAATGTATAAAACTCTCCCAGGAGTAACTCTTACTCGCAGCGGGTATCGGGATCCAACTATCTCATAGAAGGTATGCAATTCTCATTGCAAATTTCAACACTTGAAATTCCCGATAATATTTTGCCCCTAGCTCGCTATGACCTTGACGAATGCCAAACAACCCATAGTCCACTAGTCAAGTTCAACCCGTACATTACTTGATCGAATTAAACCCACCCGCACGACCCTTGACGAATGCCAAACAACGCCGTACGAATACCCTAATCCAATCTGCATCATATGCATAAGCAGATAAATACTAGTTAGCTACCGCACACTACGCCTTGACGAATGCCAAACTACCGCAGCACGACTACTAACTAGTACTTATCTGTAATAACGGAGGGCTACGACAGGTTTTTCTTAAAACCTATTGCGTAATGAACTTGATATCGTTGTAGGATCGAATGAATTTGAAATGGAGTGCTTTTGAGGCTTTTCTAGTTTTGCTAAAGGAGTCACTCCCGGTGAAGGGATCGTCGGTCCTTTTCTCGTCGAATGAGGTGCGAGATATATCATATATATCACTGTGCAAAGCAAAAACTCTTAAAAGCAATCAAAAGAAAAACCGAGGGTTGTAGCATCTGCCAGTTATTGCTAAAGGAGTCACTCCCGGTGAAGGGATCTCGGTCCTTTCCTCGTCGAATGAGGTGCAGGATATATCACATATACCGCTATGCAAAGCAAGAACTGTAGCTACCTGTTTTTATTTTGAAATTCGATTCTACAACATCTTAGGTTTCTTTTAATTTCATTAATCACATTAATGAAGTCCCATCAATTAATTACCTAAACATCACAGATAGATATGACGTACACTTATGCCATCCGCATTCGCCTCGATGTCCCCTCGTGCACCGTTAGGTTAGGTAACTAACGGCAGAGCGGGGCAAGGCTAGCGCGGGTGTAAAACATAAGTAACGTCTATACAATATATCATATATACTATATACTGTATCTATCACAGAACATCACATGATCACATCACAGATATCGCAGCAGAAGAAACATATGAAATATTGGATATACTAGGAAGTCCGTGTTTTCAATACGAGCCAGTATAAAACACGGATTCCACGGTCGTGATGAATAGCCAAACCCACATCCCTAGACCCCTACGAGAGCGGCAAGCAACCCTACCAATTCTGGAGTTAGGAGACCCGACCTCGACTCCTCGAGTTGGTCTCCTACTGGACTCCAGAACCCGGTTACTTGTGCCCTCCTCCTTGGGTCTATCCTAGTGCAGAAAAGTAAATAATATACAAGAGGTGACAACTTTCCGCAAGCGCCCCAATAAAAGAATATTACATACAAGTTTTTACATGAATGAAAATGAAAAACACTCATCTCACATAAAAACCCCGGCTATTCAAACACGACGATCCAATATAACATATCCAGCAACACATAACATCACATGATCACCAACGTAAGTAAATATGTCCATCCCAATTGTCGTTGACATATAGCAACGAAACCGGCGATATCACATATTACACTTACGGTCACAGAAAAGAAAGTGTAAAACTACAACAGTTGGAATCCGCAACCACCTCAGACATCGCATGCCTGACAAATGAATCACTTAGACATCGCATGCCTAACAATTATAAACCCCGCATTTTAGTCTCTTTATCGAAAACACTTTTCAATACCAAGTCGGGCAATTCAACAGGATTCCCGACATTTTGATCGTATGCTCGTCGCAAACTTCAGTAGACGGCTGCACCCCCGATACCGTCGACGAAGTGCACCAAGGCGGAACACCGCTACCGCGAGCACCCGGACGGATGCTTTCGGCGACGGGGTTCTCCTACAGTCACTTGGTCGGGGCTATGGAGTGAGGCTGTCTATTAAGTTTACCCGGCGAGTATCCGCGTACGCTACGTGATTGCGACGGACTTTTGATCACATCAAAATTCCGTGGCAACCGATCAAGTGAGACTAAACTGCTATGTTTATAACATTCATTTAGTTATCTCATAACTATTTGTGAATTCCAATTATTGTATCCCATTCTAGATAAATAGAAAATGTTAAACTTTCCGATCGAACATTCTAACACCCAAGTTTTCCCGATACTGATCAACACATGAAACAAGTATAACAACATTCCGTTCGTGCCTCAGTACCAACGATCCAGCCGTAGAAGGGTCAAGCCAACGCCTCACATGTGGCACGCCGTACTACCCCAAACCCGAAGGTTCAAAGGGCAGTTCAAGACGGTCACATAATCGAGTTAAGGTTTGTGTCTTCTAGAGGGACCATCGCGTTACTTGCACTACTTAGAACGTCGTTAAACTACGGAAAAATCCAACACTTGGAAATTTCCCGACAGGGGAAAAGTTGGGTATTTATATCCGGTCGAACTTTTTAACATATTCTAAAATTTATCCGGAAAGCCACACAGACAAAATTTGATACCCCTATCGAAACACCGAATCCCCAAATCAACTCAGAAAAATACAACTCTGGAAAAAATATTAAAAATACCGAGGAATACCAAAACTGGAAACTAGGAGTTACTGTGCAAACTTCGTCTCACAAAACGACAAAACCGCCGCGCTTGCGCCGCACAAGCCAGGCTAGTGCCGCGGAAGCGCGGCGCTTTAAGGGAATTAGGGTTACGAATTTTACAGTTACTCTTAGATTTTCCTGCATGTTTTTCTGGATATTTTTAATACTGAAAAATCCTTGTTTTTAAAAATTGTACAGAGAGCATGTTTGAATCGGGGTTTCGGGTTCGTTCGGACTTCAATTTCCGTCTGGACTTCGCCTAAGGCTCTAGCTAGGCTCTGATACCACTGTAGGGTTCCTAGGCACTCTAGTGAGGTCTCCCAAGCCATCAACCATGGCAAATTAAAATTTTACGGTGCCTACAAACCCTAAACTACGGATCGTTTGCTAGATGTCTAGGCGAAAAGTAAGCTAGTTAACAACTTAACTAAGGGAATACGGAAATACAACCTTTGTAGATCCGGTGCTCCACCTCCATAGCTCCGCAACGAGGTCCTCTCCGCTGTCCAAATCAAATCCGGGTTCTAGCGTCGGCTTCGTCGGAGAATGGGCAAGCTAGGTCGTCGATGTCCATGCCGAAGATGATCTACGTCGAGGCATCGCTAGATCAAGCTCACACTTCACCAAGTCATGAAACTTGTGAAGAGAACACACTCTACTACTTGGCAAGAGGTAGAGGATGAAGAAATAGTAAGTGGGTTAACTTTAGAATTGGATTTCTCACTCATTTCCAACAATCACCATTGATGGACCTTGCTTTTCTTCACTTGAAGAATGAAGAAGAAGAAAGGAAAATGTTATGATAAGTTTTATGAAAAAGAAAAGAAAATGAATTCTTATCATAATTTTAAACATGGTCAAGTGTAGAGAATGAATCATGGTTAGTGGGAATGGTTAGGGTTAAGGATGAGATAAGTATGGTTGACTTTATCAAAGCTTCATGAAGCTTCAACTAAACTCCAAATCTAGCAACCATTCTTTTCTCTTTTCTTTTATTCATTTATCAAAAATAAAAAGGATAATTAAATAAGATAAATGAATAACAAATAAGAAACCCTAACCATTTCATTAACCAAGGTTTAATACTTTACACTTAACCAAAAAGGATGTATCATCAAACATGATACAAGCAAGTGCACAAAATCATATCGCATATGTAATGCGCACACCCGAGTGAGAAAATCCATTTAAAGTGAACCAATACTAGTTAATGCAAAGTAATATATCAAATATATAATTATACATTAAATCATTAAATCAACACTTGATTCAATGATCCGGTCATGTCGCACACAACCGACTAGTATTCAATGTATCGGCTTATCGAATCAACGCTTGAATCGATAACTAGGTTATATCGCATACAACCATTCGATACATTCATCGCGAGAATGGAATACGGTATCACATACACGTATTATTCTCGGTCCCGCACATATCTCATATGCGCTCCTATTTCGTTTCGCTTGAGCCAGGAAACCTCTGTGTAGGACTCTAAAGACTCGTCAATACGCCGGCAGCAGATGATGATCATATCAAACACCCACAAGCCGCAAGCGGTCTGCTAAACGTAACGGCCACCCGGGTATTGAGCGATCTGAAGATCGACAAGCAAGCCCGCTCACACTCCAGTGAATCCGACCAGTAACACTACCGTACAGTCCGGTCTGATCGTCTAATATGTCGCATATCTCGCCTAGGGGTGGTAAACGTCAGACCCCAATAGCTCAATAAGTCGTGTCGATATGAGGTCTATAACTGTTCGAGAAACTACTGGTAACACTTACCAGTAAATCTCAGCAACCCTGGCCAGGGATTTCCTGTTATAGCCAATCGAACACAGCGCAACATCAACTCCCTATACCGGGAGAGACGAATCCCCTCCTATCGCTCATTGCCTCCATGTGACTCGGGACTGTACCCAAAAACCACCGTTTTGCACGCCCTCTTGGACGTGTTAAGATGGAAATCAAAGCACAGTGGGAACCACACAAGACTCTATGACGATCTCGGGTCAACAGACTACTCTGTACCAGTGTCACCAGAGAACTGCCATATGACGTGAGGTATAATACCATCTAGGAGTTCTCGGCGAGTCCGTCCAGTGTACCCAGTCTCTACTGAGCACCCGTATATCATCTCTGATGTCAAACACCAATGGATATGGGATCATCCATCGCCCATCTGTATGGGTCGAGAAGGTACACGCTAGTCTACTCTGGTATATCGATGCCCCGTCTCGATACACCCACGACTAGGGATTTTGAAGGATGTACTTATGGACTACCATGTCCCCACTAGTATGATCCGCATCATAGTCCAGGTAGTCAAGTACAGATCCTAAGGGCTTTACCAACATGTAACAGAGAGACAATCAGCATACACGTTAAGGTAAAGTTCAACCAGATAGCATACTATCATGTCGAGCAAGAAAGTCCTCCCTATATATGTCCCAGCATCCACTACAATATACATCCTATGTACAGTAATGGCCTCTAGGGCATACATATAACTAACAGGATGTACATATGGACTACCATGTCCCCACTAGTATGATCCGCATCATAGTCCAGGTAGTCAAGTACACATCCTAAGGGCTTCACCAACATGTAACTATAAGACAGTATAAAGAGACAAGTATACATGTAAAGATAAAGAGCAACCAGATAGCATACTATCATATCGAGTAAGAAAGTCATCTCTATACATGTCCAAGCATCCAATATAATATACATCATCTGTACAATACTGGCCTCTAGGGCATACATACAACTAACAATCTCCCACTTGCACTAGGGCCAGCTGCTATAGTATCGCATACCGAGCATCACGAAGAGTCTCTCAAACTGTATCTAGGGAATGGCCTTCGTGAGTGGATCCGCTGTGTTGTTCTTCGTGTCAACCCTCCTGACCACAATCTCCCGGTGATCAACTATCTCCCGGATCAGGTGATACCGCCTCAGAATATGCCTGGATCGCTGATGGGACCTGGGTTCCTTGGCCAAAGCCACCGCTCCATTGTTATCGCAATACAAAGGTATTGGATTCTCAATGGATGGAACCACTCCAAGTTCAGTAATGAACTTCTTGATCCAGACAGCCTCTTTGGCAGCATCGTTGGCAGCGATGTATTCAGCCTCCATCGTCGAGTCTGCTACGGTTTCCTGCTTGGAACTCTTCCAGCTAACTGCCCCTCCGTAAATGGTAAAGATAAATCCCGACTGCGACTTATAGTCGTCCTTATCACTCTGGAAGCTCGAATCGGTAAAGGACTCTACTTGGAGTTCTCCGTTACCATACACCAAGAGCATCTCTTTAGTCCTTCGTAAGTACTTGAGAATGCTCTTTACAGCTGTCCAATGACTCTCTCCAGGATCAGCTTGATACCTGCTCACTATACTTAGTGAGTATGCTACATCGGGTCTGGTACATAGCATCACGTACATGATAGAGCCTACAGCCGAAGCATAGGGTATCCCTTGCATGCGAGCTCTCTCCAAATCAGTCTTGGGAGACATCTCTTTGGAGGGAGTGACTCCAAAGATCGTGGGTAAGTTCCCACGCTTGGATTCTTCCATACTAAACCTCTTTAGTATGGTGTCAATGCACCTGGACTGGGACAATCCTAATATCCATTTAGATCTATCTCTATAGATCCTGATTCCCAATATGCAGGAGGCATCACCTAGATCTTTCATTGAGAATCATTGTGATAAGAAGAGCTTGACCGACTGCAGCATAGGAATGTCATTTCCTATCAAGAGTATTTCGTCCACGTACAATACGAGGAAGAAAACCTTACTCTCTGCCACCTTCTTGTAGATACAAGGTTCATCTACGTTTTTGACGAAATCAAACTCTTTGATAACGACGTCAAAGCAGATGTTCCAACTCCGCGATACTTGCTTTAATCCATAAATGGATTTAAGCAGCTTGCACACCTTCACGCTACTCCCACTATCTACGAAGCCCTGAGTCATGTACACGCACCCTTCTAAATCACCGTTTAGAAAGGCGGTCTTAACATCCATTTGCCAGATTTCGTAATCTTGATATGCAGCGAAGGCAAGCATGATCCGGATGGATTTAAGCATAGCCACTGGAGAAAAGGTTTCGTCATAGTCCACACCTGGTCTTTGACGAAAACCCTTTGCAACAAGTCTAGCTTTGAAAGTCTCCACTTTCCCATCTACACCAAGTTTTTTCTTGAAAATCCACTTGCTCCCAATGGGTTTTACCCCTTCAGAGCAACTTCCAAAGTCCATACTTTGTTGGTGTACATGGATTCCATCTCGGACCGCATTGCATCCAGCCATTTCACTGAGTCCCTACTCGTGATGGCCTGCTCGAAGCTAGTTGGGTCATCATCCTCCATGATGCAATCATCGCTTCCACCATCAATGAGAAAACCGTAGTATCTCTAAGGCGGATGAGAAATCCTGCTAGATCGGCGTAGAGGCTAGGGTTCGTCGGGTACTACTGAATCCTCTGGTTCTACCAAATCATCTTTTGTAGTTTGTTCTGCTGGAACTTCTTCTAGTTCTACCTCAATGCCACTAATCTGTTTCATAAGAAAGTGGCATGTCGAGAAACAAACAGCTTTTGTTCCTCGGAGTGATAGAAGATATACCCTCGCGAATGTTTGGGATATCCAACAAACTTACATAGAACAGACCTTGCCTCGAGCTTGTCCGGATTTTATGTTTTAACATAGGCCGGACAACCCCATATCTGAATAAAATTAAGACATGGTCTCTTACCATTCCATATCTCATATGGAGTGGTAGGCACTGATTTAGTTGGAACTCTATTCAATAGGTATGCAGCTGTCTCCAGTGCATATCCCCAGAAGGAAATAGGTAACTCAGCTGTACTCATCATAGAGCGCACCATATCTAATAGGGTGCGATTCCTCCGCTCCGATACACCGTTGTGCTGTGGTGTATAAGGAGGAGTAAGCTAAGAGAGAATCCCATTCTTTTTTAGATAATCTAGGAATTCATTGCTTAAGTATTCTCCTCCTCGATCAGATCGAAGGATCTTAATACTTTTGGCCGTTTGGTTCTTTACTTCGTGCTTATATTCTCTGAATTTCTCAAAAGCTTCAGACTTGTGTTTCATAAGGAACACATATCCGAATCTTGAGAGATCGTCAGTGAATCTAATGAAGTAGGAAGAACCATCCCTGGCATGTGTAGACATGGGATCGCATGCATCACTATGCACCAGTCCCAAGAGTTCCGTAACTCTTTCTCCGTGTCCCGTAAACGGAGTTTTGGTCATCTTGCCTTTGAGACATGAATGGCAAGTATCATAAGATGATAATTCGAACGAATTCAAATATCCATCTTTATGTAACTTAGCCAGTCGTGTCGCATTGATATGACCAAGTCTACAATGCCACAAGAAGGATTCGTTCATTTCTGAAATTTTCCTCCTGTGTGTGTTTTGTATATTGAGGACTGTATTTTGATTTAGAATGAATATGCCATTATGTAACGAGCCTGATGCAATCAACATTTGATCTAGGAATATGTTCATAACATTATCCTTTACTACAAAATTATATTCTTCTTTACTTAATAAAGAAACTGATATAATGTTGCACATCATGTTCGGTATATAATAGCACTCATTTAGAATCAGTGTATCAGCACTTGGTAATACTAGGTGATATTCGTCAACTGCTTTGGATGCAATATTTGCCCCATTCCCTACTTTAACGGAATGATCACCTTTTCCCAGTTCTCTACCTTTCTGTAGCCCATGTAACAATTTACATAAGTGGGATCCTGATCCGGTATCTAATACCCAGGACGTAGGGTGAACTGAGAAACAGTTCTCAATAACTAACACACCTGAAGAAGATGCATCAACATGCATGTTCTTTTGGGCGGCTTGAGAATCCAGATATTCTCCTATTCCATGTTCAGTCTTATAACTCTTATAAGAAAGAACGGGTCCAACATTCCCATGCTCAATATAATAAACGGGTTCAGTCAATACATCCATATTATTATCTTGGTTATGGCCTGACATGGTCGCTACCTGGAGAGAGAGAGAAGAAAACACTTTAGCGTATGCTCTTGCAAGAATAGATTGGTTATTATCTTATCTAATCAGGATGGCTCCCACTGTTTTTATCAAATCTTCCTTCAAACCCTAAAAGGAAAGAGTAGCCGGGATTAATTACACCCTACAATTTCGCCAATCTTTCAGCCAGGCCAGTGTCGGTACTTTGAGAGAGGTTCCCCGTGCTTTCGCACGGACCTAATTAAAGTAAAACTCGTTTTCCCAGAGGCGTAACCCCGTTGACACCTTTCTAGACACCTACCTGATCGGCTAATTGACCTGTGTAAAACTCTCCCAAGAGTAACAATTACTCGCAGTGGGTATCGGGATCCAACTATCTCATAGAAGGTATGCAATCTCATTGCAAATTTCAACACTTGAAATTCCCGATAATGCTCTTGCCCCTAGCGTCCCATGACCTTGACGGAGGCCAAACTACCCATAGGGCGCTAGTCAAGTTCAACCCGTCATTTCTTGATTGAATTAAACCCACCCGTACGACCCTTGACGGAGGCCAAACTACGCCGTACGAATACCCTAATCCAATCGCATCATATGCTAGCAGATAAGTACTAGTTAGCTACCATACACTACGTCTTGACGGAGGCCAAACTACCGCAGCATGAATACTAAGTAGTACTTATCTGAAATGACGGAGGGCTACGTGGGTTTTTCTGAAAACCTATTGCGTAATGAACTTGATATCGTTGTAGAATCAAGTGAATTTTGAAATGGAGTGATTTTGAGGCTTTCATTAGTTTTGCTAAAGAGGTCACTCCCGGTGAAGGGATCTCGGCTCTTTCCTCATCGAATAAGGTGCAGGATATATCATTTATATCACTATGCAAAGCAAAACTCCAAAAGCAATCAAAAGCAAACGAAGTGTTGTAGCATCTGCCAGTTTCTCTAAAAAGGTCACTCTCGGTGAAGGGATCTCGGCTCTTTCCTCATCGAATAAGGTGCGGGATATATCATATATATCGCTATGCAAAGCAAAACTGTAGCTACCCTTTTTGAAAAAATTTGATTCTACAACATCTTTTAGGTTTCTTTTCTTTCATTAATCACATTAATTACGTCCCATCATTTAAGTTACGTAAACATCACAGATAAATACGACGTACACTTATGCCATCCGCATTCGCCTCGATGTCCCCTCGTGCACCGTTAGGTTAGGTAACTAACGATAGAGCAGGGCAGGGCTAGTGCGGGTGTAAAACATAAGTAACGTCTATATAATATATCATATATACTATATACTGTATCCATCACAACATATCAAATGATCACATCACAGATATCGCAGCAGAAACATAGATATAATGTGGCATATACTAGGACGTCCGTATTTAGTATTTAGCCAATAATAGAAAATACGGATTCCACAGTCACGATGAATAGCCAAGCCCACACCCTAGACCCCTAAGAGAGCGGCAAGCGACTCTACCAATTCTGGAGTTTAGGAGACCCGGTCTCGACTCCTCGAGATGGCCTCCCACTGAACCCCAGAACCCAGTCACCTATGCTCCCCTCCCTGGGTCCATCCTAATGCGGAAAAGTAAATAATATACAACACTGGTGGCATCAACCTCAACCCGGAAGTGCCCCAAATAAAAGAATATTACATTACATTTGAATTTACATAAATGAAAATATAAAACTCTCATCTCACATAAAAAAAAACCGGCTATTCAATCGCGACAATCCTGCACATCATATCTCAGCAACACATAATATCATATATCATCAACGTAAGTAAGTATGCGTACCCCGATTGTCGTTGATGTATAGCAATGAAACCGGCAATATCGACATACTACACTTACGGTCACAGAAAAGAAAGTGTAAAACTGCAATATCTAGAATCCGCATTCTCTTTAGACATCGTAAATGCGAAATATCACATACTTCGTATTTCATGTCTAGTAATATGAATTCCACACATTGCATCACTTCCAGATAAATAGAAAGTATTAAAGTTTTCGAACGAATGATCAAATACCCAAAATTCCCTAAAGCTCAACACTTGAGCGGAGTTCAAAAACCCGGAGTGTGACACAGTAGTAGCGGTCCAGCCGTAGAAGGGTCAAGCCAACGCCTCACATGTAGCACGCCGTACTGCCCCCAAACCCTAAGGTTCAAAGGGCAGTTCAAGACGGTCACATAATCGAGTTAAAGTTTGTTGTCTTCTAGAGGGTCCACTACAAAACTTGCACGTATTTCCGGAAGATTTAAACCCCGTGAAAAGTGAGCAAATGATACCCGTTCGAACAATTCAATACTTTCTAATTTACCCCGAAAAGACACGAAATGAAAATTCCGATCGAATCATCGAACTCAAAACCATCCCCAGAACATTCATCACTGAAACCAGATTAAAAATATCCAAAAACATCTACAAGCAGATAAGAAGAACAGTGCATAAAAACGAGACCTTAATGGCTCTATACGGCCGCGGAGCCGCGGCCTAAGGAAGCTTTTGCCACGGCTCCGTGGTGGGATTAGCCAATTAGGGTTTCGTTTTTCACAGAGTTTCTTAGAATTCCCTGCTCTATTTTTTACATATTTTTAATTCTGAAAATAACCAGGTTTGAAAAAATGTCCAGAGAGGGTTCCAAAAAATCGTATTTCGGTTCGATCGGAGTTTTTACTTCGCTAAAGTATCGCCGAATGTTCTAGGTCGGCTCTGATACCAATATTAGTTTTACCTAGCACCCTATGAAGGGTTTGGAAGCATCACATGTCTCAAAAATTAAATTTTTAGGGTGCTAAATAAGTATACAAAGAATCAATTCTAGAAAATTAGGGTTTCAAAACTTTACAAGTAACAAAGACTAGGGTTTTGAGAGTACAACCTTTCTAGCTCCCTACGCTAGACTCCTTGGCCACTTGAGGGTTGTAAAACGGTTAGCTTGAGGTCTTCTAACGTCCACGACGATCCACCCGAAGCTCCTTGTCCAAGATTGCAACTTCACTTTATCAAGAGAAAGAAATGAAGCTAACACTCTAAACAAGTGGGCAAGGCTTGTGTAGAATGATGTTGTGGTGGCTTTTCTCACTTCAAAAACCTAACTTGATGAATGTTTTGCTTACTAGAGAGATCTAGAAAGCAATGGAGCAATGAAGAAGAAGATGGTGGCTTTTTAAGAAGAAAATAAATGATAATCTCTTATGAGAAAAATAGAAAATATATCTATATATATTTTTCCTCTTCATCTCAAACCATGGTTATATATTATGGATATTTATTTTACTTTAGTTAAATCACAAGAGAAAGATTAAATCATGGTTAATAAGTAGGTGAACATGGTTAGGTCAAAAGAAGTGTGTAGAATATAACCATTTATAAATCTTTTCTCTTTTCTTTTGTTTTAACATAAATAGAAATAAAAATCCATACATATAAACCATGGTGTGAGTCTTATATTGCCACCATTTTCATTGTATAAACAACCATGAAGGATGATGTATGTATGTATGCACATCCATATGTGCATGAATCAAGAAAGAATGCATACATGCATGCATGCATCAAAAATACAAGAAAGGATTTCTAGTGAGAAACTAATGGTTAAATGATAAATCAACACTTGATTTATCAATCCGGCCATATCACATACGACCTAACCAAAACCAAGCCGCCCGATTAATATACGGTATCTCATACACGCATTTTAACCGAGTCCTTGCGCATATCGCATACGCGCACCACAACGTTTTGCCTGGACTAGGTAACTCCTTTGTGGGACTCTAAGACTCGTCAATACACCGGCAGTGGGTGATGATCATATCAAGTACCCCCAAGCCGCAAGCGGGCATCTAAACGTAATGGCCACCCGGGTATTGAGCGATCAGAAGAAAACAAGAGAACCTGCTACAACTCCCGTCGAGCCAACCGGCAACACTACCCGTGCAGTTCGGTCTCCTCGTCTGATATGTCGCATATCAAGTCTAGGGGTGGTAAACGTCAGACCCCAATAACCGATAAGTCATGCCGATGTGAGGCTCATAACGGGTCGAGAAACTACTGGTAACACTTACCAGTAAATCTCTAATCAGCCCTGGCCAGGGACTTCCCTGTTACGGCCAATCGTGCACTGCGCAACATCAACAACCAATACCGGGAGAGACGAAACCCCTCCTATCGCTCATTGCCTCCATGTTACTCGGGACTGTACCCAAAAACCACCGTTTTGCAGGCCCTCATGGACGTGGTAAGGTGGAAATCAAAGCACAGAGGGAATCACACAAGACTCTATGACGATCTCGGGTCTACAGAATAACCTGCACAAGTGTCACTATAGAACTGCCATCTGACGTGAGGTATAATACAATCTGGGAGTTCTCGGCGAGTCCGTCCAGTGCACCCAGTCTCCACTGAGCACCCGTATACCATCTCTGATGTCAAACACCAATGGATATGGGATCATCCATCGTCCATCTCATGGGTCGAGAAGCGTATATGCTAGTCTACACTGGTATATTGATGCCCCGACACGATACACCCACGACTACGGACCTTGAAGGATGTACTTATGGACTACCATATCCCCACTAGTATGATCCGCATCATAGTCCTGGTAGTCAAGTACACATCCTAAGGGTTTTACCAACATGTAACTATAAGACAGTATAAAGAGACAAGTATACATGTTAAGATAAAGAGCAACCAGATAGCATACTATCATATCGAGCAAGAAAGTCATCTCTATATATGTCCAAGCATCCAATATAATATACATCATCTGTACAATACTGTCCTCTACGGCATACATACAACTAACACCTACCGTTCGGCACCTGCCTATGGTTTGGAAGAAGACTATCCAGTAAACGTAATAGGTGTACTGTCCTAATCCAAGTAGCACTCGCAACCTGAGAGAAGGTAAAAGGAAAAGACAACTAAATAGTCCTATTCGTTTTCTCCAGAACCGGAAACCATCCTCGAATCTGGAACAAGTTCCTTCGAGTTCGTATATAACCATACGATGGTTTTATCCAATTGAAGTGGACGTTCGTAATAATACGGGGTGTCCTGGAGAAAAGGGTAAGAGTAGGAGTGGCAATGAGATATGCAACTCTGACAATCCAAAAGCCAATGTTTTAAGAAGGTTCGGTTAACATGGTCACTGAGTCAAAGTCAAGGGTCGGGTCATGGTCGCTGCCAAAGAGAGAAAGAGAAAAGAAACAATCAGCGTGCACTCTAACCTAGATCAGAATGGTTATCAATTTATCTAATCAGGAAACCTCCCACTGTAACCACAAATTCTCCCCCAAAGCTGAAAGAAGAATTAGTCGGGATCACCCGAGGATTAAACCAACTCATCACTGGGAATCGAGATCCAACTATTATCGTATGATAACGTGATGGAATCCACTCACGTTATCACACTCCAGAAGGTATGCGCATATCTGGCAAGTTTCATTTTTTTTAGAAACTCCCGATGTGATTTTTACCCCATGCTCTTATGACCTTGACGAAGGTCAACAAATCATAAGTCACATGTCAAGTTCTACCCGTCATTATCCAGGTTAATTTGAACCCACCCATACAAGCCCTTGACTAGGCCCAACAAGGCTGTACGACAGTTCCAAACCAACGCATCTATCTACGCCGCAGAAAAGTAACAAATAGCTACCAAACACTATGCCTTGACTAAGGCCAACAAACATAGCATGAATACTAAGTGCTACCCGTCTGAAATGACGGAGGGCTACGAATGATTTTTGGCGAAAAACCTTTAACGTAATGAACTTGATATCGTTGAAGGAACCGGATAGCTTTTTATAAAAATATAGTGGCGAAAAGCTTTGCTAAAGAGGTCACTCCCGGTGAAGGGATCTCGGCTCTTTCCCTATAAAATGAGGTGCAGGATATTCCAACTGAATACTACGATGCAAAGCAAAAAGTAATCGACTATAGTGAAGTTATTACCCTGACACAAACATTTGTCCAAGGGGTCACTCCCGGTGAAGGGATCTCGGCCCTTGCCTCGTCCACTGAGGTGCTGGATATTCATAACCGAATACCACTGTGCAAAACAAAAGAGAACGCCCTTGCAATAACAGCTTTTTGAAAAATGTTCCAACAACATCAAACAGGTTTGTTTAGGTTTGCATTGATCCGAATCAATGTAGTCTCATCAATTGATCACACCAATAAAGAACGAAAATAATGATGTACGTATATGCCATCCGCATTCGCCACTGGGTCCCGTCATCACCCGTTAGGTTACTTAACTAACGACAGAGCGGGGACTGGACTAGCGCGGGTGCAAAACATATACAAAATCTACTAGTAGATATATCAATATATAATAATCGCTCAAGGCGTGATAAAATGCAACATCACAGAAATGTAATAAGCATCACAGAACAATACAGATATCTGGGATCCCCGGGTTTCATAGAGCCGCTACCGAAACCCGACATTCCCCTGGTCGTGTGGATAGCCTGTGCAATGAAATCCTAGACCCCTACGGGCGCGGCAAGTTACCCGCCAAAACCTGAAGCGAGGCAGCCAATTTCAACAACGTGAATGGACCACCCAACACTTCACGAAATCCGGTAACTTGAGCACCCCTCCTTGGGTCAACTGTACCCCTACGCGTGCGGCGAATAGCCCGTCAATTCTAGAGTAAAGCCCCCTCCGTCTCAAAGCCATGAGATGCGGGCCCGTTGCACTCTAGAACCCGGCTACCCGTGCACCCCTCCGCGGGGTAATCCTAGTACAGAAAGTAAAATATATACAACGGGTACATCGACCTCAGCCCGGTCATGCCCCAAAAGAATAATATACAAACAGGCAGTGACGGCAGTCCACATGTCGAACGCTCGCCCCGCAATATCAAATGTACAAATACAGCCAAACTGTACTACCATTGCATCCAGGCTATCCACCATGACAAATCCGCAATATCACAGCACAACACAGAACATCAACATGAATGTCACGTTCGCAAATCCGTCTAAAAGAACTATAGCAATTAGACAGGATTTACCGATCAAATGACATTCACGGTCGCAGATATAATGTAAATACTGTGAACTAATATGTATAAAATTTTCGATCGACTAAAATTCCCGAAGGGGGCCCCAAGCACAATACCCAGTACTCAAATAACTCTGGGCCCAAACTAAAATTACCAGAAAACCTATTTCCAACTCAGAAAACACTGTGCTAAATTTGGTGCATTGAAGAGTCATTACTACGGCGGAACCGCGAACAAAACAGGGGTATGGCCGCGCTTCCGCGGCGTTACTGTAGGCGCGTGCTACAAAATTTTGTCAGAATTCCTAAAAAAAACTGCATGGTTTTCTGCAAAACTCCAAATAATTTTTTGAGCACAAAACAGAATCGACAGAAACTGATGCTTGGAAATGCGGTTTTTTGAAATTTTCGTTCGATCGAAGTTCTAAACACGTTAGAGCAAAGCAGTAAAGGTTAATGGCGTGGCTCTGATACCATGTAAGTCTACGGTAGCGCCCCGGCTGCCTTTCCGAGGCCAAAATGCGGAAACGAAAACTTTTCTTAACTTGAAAACCGGCGCTATCGTATGCTTAAAACCCGGATCGGACTATTAACCTACTACTAGCTAACTAGAGAAAGGGTAGAGAGGCAATACCGAGCGATCTGTGTCCTTCAGTCTTCGGCCACCATTCCAAGCTCCTCACGGCATCTCCGGTCTCGTTCTCCTCATCGGAAAGGGCACCACATCGAGAAGTAATTTTACGGGCTCCCGCTTCATCCGAAGCAACTCGGGCACGAAGTGTGCTAGTCGACGTGTCAAAGGTGTTGTAGAGAATGTTTGTGATCACTTTGTCTCTTGCATCCATTGCTTTGGATGGAGGTTAGAGATGAAGCCATTGATGGAAGCTTTGAGCTAGAGGAAGAAGAAGGAGTCTTTTTCTTTTTGTTGTGATGGAATGAGAGTGAGAGAGAGTGAGAAGAATAATATGAGAGCTAACTAATTCATGGCAGCCCCTCTCACTCCTTCTCATTTCATGACTCAAATCAATCCACTAATGTGACATTTTTGCTAAAAAAGAGACCATGAGTCATGATATATGTCTATGTCACATTAATGCATCTCATGATGAAATTCTAGTTTATTATTTCCACCATCCAAACATTAATCCAAATGTTTGCAACAATAAAAAGATATGGCAACATCTAAAGTAAACTCGTGACGGATCTCAAGGATACCCCTCACCTGTATATACATACCTGCATCCGCATTCCGACTGAATGCGAATGCCATGAGACTAAAGTAATCCAACAAATCTAATAGTAGGATCCGGCTTAAACCAAAGCCCACTAGTATGATCCGTCCGATCATGATCCTGCAATACCGTACGTATAAGATCGAACCCTGCCATATATCCATACGGCCTCTACAACGTTTCGCCCGAAACTTGAGAAACTATCTGTGGGGGACTTTAAACACTCGTCAATACTTTGGCTGTGGATTTAACCACTAGCATGTCAGAGCTATTAGCCGTACGTAACGGGCTACCAAGTATTGACCAAAAGGGAGGTCGATGAGCGAACTCATCCTGACACCCTACTGAGCCTGTCCGTGACAATATCCGTAGAGTCCAGTCCGTTCGTCTATGAGCATCGTATGTCGGGCCTAAGGGGTTGGTAAAAGTCAGACCCCCAAAAGCGGTACAAGTCGTGTCGGAGTCTAGCCCAGAACACTCTAAGATACTACTAGATTACATACCAGTAAATCTCCTGCCTTGGCCAAGGACTTCGTGTAATGGATCTCCTAGACACAGCGCGACCTCATCCCCAATACCAGGAGAGACGAACCCCTGCCGATCCGCTCACTGCCTCCATATGGCTCGGGACTGTACCCAACTAAAACCTGTTTGCATGACTCCTTTGAGCCGTGGTAGGGTAGTAATCAAAGCATAGTGGGAACTCACACGAGACAAATGACGATCTCAGGTCGATGAACTAACCTGTACATATGTCATCCGGGAACTGCTATCTGACGCTAGGTATAATACCAACTAGCATGTTCCCGGCGAGTCTTTTCCGGTGTACTCATAACCCAATGAGCACCTGTATACATCTTAGGTGAACCAACTGACACCAATGGCTTGTGAGACCGGCCACCGCCCCTCGTCGGGGTCTCGACTGTATACACTAGTCTACTAATGGAGTATCGATGCCCAGTCTCGAAACTCACACGACTGGGGACCTTTTAAAGATGTGCTTATAGACCCCAGCTCCCATGTTTATGATCGCCATCATACTGCTGGTCGTCAAGCAAGAATCCTAAGGGCTCTATCAGCGTGCAATTGCGACCTGTAAGGTCACCTAAAGCAGTACACGTTGATAAAGACAAACCATGGTAGTATACTATTCTCTATCAAAGTGTAATAGTGAACTACAATGTCACCTAAAGCATGTACACAATGATAAAGACAAACCAGATAGTATACAAACCTCTCGAGTAAGACTGTCCTACCGTTACTGGTCCTCCCTCAATCATTGCAATCACGTGCCTGAGATCCAATAATTAACTTTGAGGGCACTATATCCAACATTGACATGGATCTCCGTTCATGTCTAGCCTTTACCAAAACAATTGTTAATCTAATCTCTAATCGTTGTCGTGAATATCAATGAATTGATAGCGCGCCCGATTAGGATGTTAACTATTCTTTTGATAAAGTTTATAAACTTTATAGGATTTAAAAAGATCTTAAGGATCTTCATCATCCATTAATCTACCCTAGTCCTACGAATCTTAACAAGCGTAGAATTACTCGGACATATTGGGAAAAGAAAAGATAGAGAGGGAAAACATAATGTAAAATGCAGAAAAATAAAATGGTATAAGAAAACAACTACATTTATTAATCAACAAGATCAAGTACACTTTGTTTCCTTAGAAAATGATTACAAAACCCTAGTTTGCTTCTCGATCTCTTCTAAGGAGGTAGATGAACTGTTTATGATCAACCAGAATTCTTGAGCCATCGTGGACTTCATGATCGCGTCGGTGTGATGATTTTTCCAATAGGCTCTCGGTTTCTTATTTATAGTCATAGAGCCAGAACACTAGTTTCCTAATATGGTAACAAGTTGTTTGGATCCCAACCAAAAAAATCCAGAACCCTAACTCTTCAGATGTACGGTGGAACCGCGGCCAATAGGTGGGTTTCGCCGCAGATCCGACGCCTTCTGGTGGGATCATGAGCTCTAATTTCTGTGGCTTCATATCTATAGCACTTGTTGATCATTTGAGTATCTAGACATTGAAAATCTTCTCTACGTTTCTGCCAGAATTGGTTTTTTCAATTTACTTGAATATCTTCGGCAGATTTGATCTCACCAACTTGGATTTCCTTGAAACTTCTGTCATGATATAATTCCAGCACAATTATCTCAATAAATGATATTAGTATAATTTATTTTTATTGAGATATTATCTTAACCATTTGTCATGATATTTTAGTTTTAAGAGAATTGATCAAAGATATTTCAATAAGGTAAGCATATTTAAATAGACCGAATATTACATGAATATTATATGCTTACATTTCCCTTCATAATGTTAAATATAATATATAAACACATGAAAATAGTATTTTTACGGATAAACCCTTATATGTATTATATTTATAATAAACATCTTTTATTATATACATAGTAAGGAAAATGTCATATCAAAAGCGCAGTTTTATCAACTGAACAAATACCCCGAAACTTATCTTTAATCATCCCGAGCAAACTAGTTTTTTAAGAGAATGAGAAAAATAAAAAGAAGAACCAAGTAGCACACTTTTTTAGGCAACACGATTGCACTGAGCACGTGCAACAAGCCGTTAAACCTCTAGGTGTCCCTAGTAAGAGGAGTGTTGTCTCTTAAGAGTTTTCAGCGGATTACACCCACAAAATCCTATAATAAAAGAAAGATGGTGAAAGCTATATATAAGATAAGAACTTAAAAAAGAAAGAACTTAAAAATAAGAGTTTCCAACTATACCAGCTTTTCGGTTGCTATGAGCCCTATCTTAATGGTCATGAAAAAATGTTAGAAATCACATTAGCCCTCAATAAAACATCGCCTTTAGTCTTCCTCCCTATATTTCTTCCAAACATTGATCATATACCCCTACGTGTGTGTAAAAGACATCCTTACACTTAGAGAATTCAATTCAAGCTATCTACTCTTGTCCATCTTCCAAAATACTTTTTAGTTGTTGAATATTTTAGATGGAATTGCTCACACGTTCTTCATGCGACCGTTAATACTTATTGAGGTACTAACCGACCGATTACAAAATGTGCTCACGCATTTAGGCGTAATTCCTCGCTTTGCAATACCCAAGGCTTAGCAGTGGCTCCCAAACCAGTTGGTCTAAGGCACTAGGTGATAAAACATCCTAGCTATATATTTTTATGCTTCCTTGGTAATTACAAAACCAGAGATCATTTTTTTCACCTCTTATATTTTATTTTATTTTCCTAAAGATTTTAGACAAAAGCATTTTAAGGTATCCTCTACTATCCCAAGTTTCAAGATGCGTGTAAGTGCGTATAGTAGGGTATCAACGTTCAAATGTTGGGCCTCAAGAATAGGGACTATTTTTCAGACTTATTTTTATTCTCAGATTAGCAACTTCCTACATCTTACTAACCCTTGGGACAATAGCTCATAACTACTTATTACTAGTTTTGTTTAAGAAAACCTCTAACTTTCTTGTTTTTCTCAAACTATTCATATTTTTCATACATAATTTTTCACTTTCTCATCTTTTATTAAAAAATATTTTTTTTAATGCCCAGTGCCAAAGATAATTTAGTGAATACAAACCTCCCCCCCAAACCTGTTTTCATCAGTGTCCTCACTGATGTTGTCCTTTGAGAGCATAGACCTATAGACTTGGGGAGAGACAATAATAAGGGTAAAATAATAGTTAAATGAAGAGTACCCCCAAACTTGTTCTTTGGCACGCACATATATTCAGTTAAGTCTTTTTTTCACTCACCCCCATTCTTAAGATGATACAAAGTTACCGAAACATGGAGGTGAGGCGGTGGAATTTAGTTATGATAAAGCGGCTCCTGTAAAAACAGGAGCTCCTCCGCTGGGTCAGCAGAAAAATACGGTTTTAATCTATGCCTATTTATTTTAAAAATTGAACCATTTTTTATATTTTCAACTTCTACTGCCCCGTGCGGGTGTACATATCGCACCACAAAAGGTCCTTTCCAATGAGATTTAAGCTTACCCGGATGAAGATCGAGTTGTGAATCATAAAGAAGGACTTGTTGTTCCGGTGTGAAAGATTTTCTAAAAAGGTTTTTATCGTGGAACACTTTAGTCCAGTTCTTTACTATCACCGCATTATCATAAGCTTCATCACGGAGTTTGCTTAGCTCATTCAATTACAGCTTCCGGTAACTGCTAGCTTGATCAAAATCGAAGTTTAGCTCTTTAATAGCCCACATTGCCTTATGTTCGATCTCGACAGGAAGATGGCATGCCTTTCCAAACAAAAGGCGGTATGAAGACATACCAAGATCGGTCTTATAAGCGGTGCGAAATACGCAAAGTGCATCCGTCAATTTTGTTGACCAATCTTTACAGTTTTTAGAAACCGTCTTCTCCAAAATTTGTTTGATTTGCCTATTCAAGATCTGAGCTTTCCCGCTTGTTTGGGGATGATAGGGTGTAGAAAGTTTGTGGTTGATAGCATATTTCCGCATCAAAGTCTCGAAAGACCGATTACAGAAATGCGCCGCGTTGTCGCTAATTATAACGCGAGAGTCTCCGAATCGCGAAAAGATATTTTCTTTAAGGAACTTAATGACGACTTTGTTGTCATTAGTGCAATACGGTATTGTTTCCACCCATTTTGAGACGTAATCAATCGCTAACAAGACATATAAATTCCCAAAAGAGTTGGGAAAAGGGCCCATAAATTCAATACCACAAACATCGAATATTTCCACAACCAAGATAGGTTGGACAGGCATCACATTTATACGTGAAATCCACCGCATGTGTTGACACCGCGGACAAGTTTTGCAGTGATCATATGCATCTTTAAATAATGTTGGACAATAAAATCCACATTGCAAACATTACTCCGCCGTTTTTCGAGGACCAAAGTGACCGCCGCATGCCTGATCATGACAAAATGATAACACACTCTTGAATTCATCGTTAGGGACACACCTGCGAATGATTTGATCGGAATAATACTTAAACAAATAAGGTTCATCCCAGTAAAAGTATTTTACTTGGGATAGAAATCGAAGTTTTTCTTGTTTCGACCAATTGCTAGGAATAAGTCCCGTCGCCAGATAATTCACAATATCCACGATCCAAGATTCGTAGTGTTGGATATGGTGCCCTCAAAGTCAATTATTGGATCGCAGACACGTGATTGCAATGATTGAGGGAGGACCTATACCGGTAGGACAGTCTTACTCAAGATGATAGTATGCTATCTGGTTTATCTTTATCATCGTGTAAAACTTTAGGTGACATTACAGGTCACTATTGTATGTTGATAGAGCCCATCGGATTCTTGCTTGACGGCAAGCAGTATGATGGCGATCATATACGTGGGAGCTGGGGTCTAAAAACACATCCTTAAAGTGGTCCCTAATGGCGTGAGTTTCGAGACTGGGCATCGATACTCCATTAGTAGACTAGGGTATACAGTCGAGACCCCGACGAGGGGCGGTGGCCGGTCTCACAAGCCATTGGTGTCAGTTGGTTCACCTAAGATGTATACAGGTGCTCATTGGGTTATGAGTACACCGGACAGGACTCACCGAGAACATGCTAGTTTGTATTATACCTGACGTCAGATAGCAATTCCCTGGTGACATGTGTACAGGTTAGTTCATCGACCTGAGATCGTCATTTGTCTCGTGTGAGTTCCCACTGTGCTTTGATTACTACCCTACCATGGCTCAAAGGAGTCGTGCAAACAGGTTTTAGTTGGGTACAGTCCCGAGCCACATGGAGGCAGTGAGAGGATCGGCAGGGGTTTCGTCTCTCCCGGTATTGGGGGTGAGGTCGCGCTGTGTCTAGGAGAGCCATTACACGAAGTCCTTGGACATGGCAGGAGATTTTCTGGTAGGTATTCCAAAAGTATCTCAGGGTGTTCTGGGCTACACTCCGACACGATTTGTACCGCTTTTGGGGGTCTGACTTTTACCAACCCCCTAGGCTCGACATGCAATGCGCATAGACGAACGGACCGGACTGTACGGATATTGTCACTGACAGGCTCAGTAAGGTGTCAGGATGAGTTCGCTCATCGACCTCTCTTTTGGTCAATATCTGGTAGCCCGTTACGTAAGGCTAGTACCACTGACGTGCTAGTGGTTAAATTCACAGCCAAAATATTGACGAGTCATTAGAGTCCCCCACAGACAGTTTCTCAAGTTTCAGGCGAAACGTTGTAGAGGCCGTATGGTATTATGGCTGGGTTCGATCATATATGTGCAGTCGTGCACGGATCATGATCGGACGGATCATACTAGTGGGCTTTGGTTTAAGCCAGATCCTAGTATTAGATTTGTTAGATTACTTTAGTCTCATCATATTCACATTCAGTCGGAATCGGATGCAGGTATGTATATACAGGTGAGGGGTATCCTTGTGATCCGTCACGAGTTTACTTTAGATGTTGCCGTATCTTTTTGTTGGATTAAACATTTGGGTTAATGTTTACTTTGGTGGAAATAGTGAGCTTAATTCAGGATGAGGTGCATTAATTATGACATGGACAAGGGTGGTGACTCATGGTCTTATTCTTTGAACCATGTCATCTTTAGTGATTGATTTTAGTGGTGAAATGAAAGATGGAGAGAGAAAGGGCAGCCATGTAATGGGTTTGCTCTTGTGTTTTATCATTCTAACTCTCTCTCTAATATTTCATCTCAAACAAGAAAGAAAAGCCTCTTCTTCTTCTTCCTCCTTTAGCTCACCATTTCCTCCAATGGCTTCATCTTCAATCTCCATCCATACACTCTCATGCGTTGAGAACCAATGGATGCAAGAGACAAAGTGATCACACACATTCTCTACATCACTTTGGACACGTCGGCTAGCAAACTTCATGTCCGAGTTGCTTCGGATGAAGCGGGAGCCCGAAAAAGGATTCGAAGATGTGGTGCCCTTTCCGACGAGGAGACTAGAGATCGGAGATGCCGCGAGGAGCTTGGGTAGGTGGCCAAAGACCGAAGGACACGGATCGATCGGTATAGCTTTTCTAACCATTCTCTTGCTTGCTGGTTATAAGTTAATGGTTCAATCCGGAATTAAAGTCTGCGATAGCGCCGGTTTCAAGTTTAGAAAATGTTTTCGTTTTCGCATTTTGGCCTCGGACAAACGGCTGGGGCACTACCGTAGACTTACATGGTTTCAGAGCCATGCCATTAACCTTTACTAGCTTACTCTAACGTGTTTAAAATAACGATCGAACAAAATTTCCGAAACCGCAATTTCGAAAGTCAAGTTTATGTCGAATTTTTTTTGTCGTCGAAAAATTATTTTGAGTGTGTCAGAAAATCAGGCAGGCTTTTCTAAGACCACTGCAGAAAATTTGTAGAATGATCTCACTGTAGCACCGCGGAACCGCGGCCGTACCCACGTTTTGGCCGCGGTTCCGCCGCAGTACTGTAGCTTCACTGCACCAAATTTTCTACAGTGGTCTCTGACTTGGAATTGGGGTTTCTGGTATTTTTTGTTTTGGCCCAGATTATTTTGAGTGCTGGATTTGTGCTTGGTGCCCACTTCGGGAAATTTTGTCAATCGAAAATTTTAAATATGTTAGTTCATAGTGCGTACTTTATATCTGTGACCGTGAATGTCATTCGAGCGGTAAATCTTGTCTAATTGCTATAGCTCTTTTAGACGGATTTGCGAACGTGACATTCACGTTGATGTTCTGTGATGTTGTGGATTTTTCGTGGTGGATAGCCTGGATGCAATGGTAGTACAGTTTGGTATTATTTGTACATTTGATATTGCGGGGCGAGCGTCCGACATGTGGACTGCCGTCACTGCCTGCTTGTATATTATTCTTTTGGGGCACGACCGGGCTGAGGTCGATGTACCCGTTGTATATTTTACTTTCTATACTAGGATTACCCCGTGGAGGGGTGCACGGGTAGCCGTGTTCTAGAGGGCAATGGGCCCGCATCTCATGGCTTTGAGATGGAGGGGGATTCACTCTAGAATTGGCGGGCTATTCGCCGCACTCGTAGAGGGTACAGATTGACCCAAGGAGGGATGCTCAAGTTACCGGATTCCGTAAAGTGCCGGGTGGTCCATTCACTTTGCTTTAAGGGGCTGCCTCGCTTCAGGTTTTGGCGGGCAACTTATCGCACTCGTAGGGGTCTAGGATTTCATTGCACAGGCTATCCACATGACCAGGGGAACGTCGGGTTTCAGTAGCGGCTCTATGAAACCTGGGGATCCCAGATTATCTGTATTGTTCTGTGATGCTTATTACATTTCTGTGATGTTGCATTTTATCACGCCTCGAGCGATTATTATATATTAATATATATACTAGTAGATGTTGTATATGTTTTACACCCACACTAGTCCAGTCCCCGCTCTGTCGTTAGTTAAGTAACCTAACGGGTGATGACGGGACCCAGTGGCGAATGCGGATGGCATATACATACATCATATTTTCGTTCTTTTGTGGTGTGATTAATTGATGGGACTGCATTGATTCGGATCTGGTAGTTATATCTATGCCCTAGAGGCCATTACTGTACATACGATGTATATTGTAATGGATGCTTGGACATATATAGGGAGGACTTTATTGCTCGACATGATAGTATACTATCTTGTTGTACTTTATCTTAACATGTACTATGATTGTCTCTATGTTACATGTTGATAAAGCCCTTAGGATATGTACTCGACTACTGGAACTATGATGAGATCATACTAGTGGGGCCACGGTAGTCGACGAGTACATCCTATAACTGTTCCTAGTCGAGGGTGTATCGAGAGAGGGCATGGATACACCAGAGTAGACTAGCGTATACGCATCTTGACCCATATGATGAGCGATGGATGATCCCATATCCATCGGTGTTTGACATCAAGGATAGTGTACGGGTGCTCAGTGGAGACTGGGTACACTGGACGGACTCGCCGAGAACTCCCAGATGGTATTATACCTCATGTCAGATGGCAGTTCTCCGGTGACACTGGTACAGAGTAGTCTGTTGACCCAAGATCGTCACAGAGTCTTGTGTTATTCCCACTGCGCTTTGATTTCCATCATACCACGTCCAAGAGGGCGAGCAAAAAGGCGGCTTTTGGGTACAGTCCCAAATCACATGGAGGTAATGAGCAATAGGAGGGGATTCGTCTCTCCCGGTATAGGGAGTTGACGTTGCGCTGTGTTCGATTGGCTATAACCGAAAATTCATGGCCAGGGTTTCTGAGATTTACTGGTAAGTGTTATCAGTAGTGTCTCGAACTGTTATACACCTCATATCGACACGACTTATCAAGCTACTGGGGTCTGACGTTTACCACCCCTAGGCGAGATATGCGACATATCAGACGACGAGACCGGACTGTACGGGAGTGTTACTGATTGGATTCACAGGAGAATGTACAAGCTTGCTTGTTGATCTTCTGATCGCTCAATACCCGGGTGGCCGTTACGTTTGGAAGACCGCTTGCGGCTTGTGGGTGTTTGATATGATCATCACCTACTGTCGGCGTATTGACGAGTCTTTAAAGTCCTACACAGGGGTTTCCTGGCTCAAGCGAAACGGAGTAGGAGCACATATGTGATATGTGCGGGACCGAGATTGATACGATATGAGATACCGTATTCTATTCTCGCGATTCGTGACATTGATCAGTTGTATGCGATATAACCGGGTTATCAGATCAAGTGTTGATTCGATAAGTTGTTACACAAGATATTAGTCGGTTATAGCCGGATTATTAAAACAAGAGTTGATTTAATAATTTAATGTATAATTATATATTTGATATATTACATTACATTAACTAGTATTAGCTCACTTAAGATTTATTTTCTCACTTGATTGTTCATGAGTGTATATGTGATATATATTTGTGTACATATGATTGTGTCATGCTTGATGATACATCAAAGATGGGTGTATGAGACTTATACCAAGATTAGGGTAAAGATTAGGGTTTTATTTATATCTTAAGAATAACAAAAGGGAAAGACTTTGTCAAAGTTCTCAAGCTTTCATGAAGCTTGTGGAGACATTGACAAAGTCAACTCTTTTGTCATTCTTAAGGATATTTAGTTAACCCAACCCTTAACCGTATACCTTGGTCAATTCTCTACATGAGTTAAGCATGATAGCTTAACTCACATATGGTTACATTATTTAGGAGATAATTCATATGATGTTATTAATCTTTCTTCTTCTTCTTCATCAAGCTCCTTGAAAAAACTTTCAAGCTCTAATGGTGCTATGAGAAAAAGAGTGAGAAAATCAATTCTAAAGTGAGCCCACCTCCTACTTCTTCATCCTCTACCACTTGCCATGTAGTAGAGTGTGTACTCTTCACAAAGTTCATGACCTAGTGAAGGAATAGCTTGAGTTAGTGTCTCCCCGACGTAGATCATCTTCGGCCTCGAAGTCATCGAAGCAAGCACGTTCGTTCTTCTTGTGGAGCTTCTCTAGAGTCCGGAGTTCACGATCGCAGCGAAGGGGACATCTACACGGAGCTATTGAAGTGAAGGACCAGATCTACAAAAGTTGTAATCCTTCTCACTTAGTGTTAAAGTGTTTAACATGCTTGTTTTCGCATAAACTCTAGTTTAAAGATCCGGCTTTGGGTTGTTCGGCACGGCTAAAATTTTAATCGGGCATGGTTGATACCTCGTAGACCCTTGTGGTAGTGCATAGCAACCCTACAGTGGTATTAGAGCCAAGCTAGAGCTTTAGGCGAAGTATAAACGAAGTTTAAAGTCCGATCGAACTCCGAATACCCGGTTTATTCCCCTCTCTGTACATTTTCTAAAAATGTTATTTTTTTCAGTATTAAAAATACTCAGAAAAACAAGCAGGAAAAACTAAGAATTACTGTGAAGTACGGCCCACTAATTCGCTCATATGACCCCAGAACAGCGGTCAAACCAAGGGTTTGGCGGCGGTTCCGCAGCCAAAATTGTGAATTAGTCCCTGGAGCTTCATATATTTATTCTTAGGTCCTTTCTTGTCATTTTTTTCTGGGAATTTTTTAATTCCACTCAAGTGTTCAGTTTTATGGGTTGTATTGGGGACATAATGATTCGATCGGATAATTTAACTTTGTTTAGTTTTTTTTCCGTATAATTTTAGAAACTGTTAAAAAGTTCGAACGGATATCAATAACTCACTTTTTCCCCAGTCGGAAAATTTTTCAAAAGTTGGATTTTTTCTCGAGTTTGAAACTTTCTAAGTCGTGCAAGTAACGCGGTGGACCCTCTAGAAGACAACAAACCTTAACTCGATTATGTGACCGTCTTGAACTGCCTCTAAACCTTAGGGTTTATGGCAGTACGACGTGCCACATATGAGGCGTTGGTTTGACCCTTCTACGGCCGGACCATTGGTACTGTGGCATGTGGAAGATGTTTTTAAACTGATTTCAAGTGTTGAGATATATTGGGGAAATCTTGGTTGTTTGATTATTCGATCGGAAAGTTTAACATTGTCTTTTTATCTGGAATGTGATATAATATTTGGAATCCATATGTAGTTTTGAGATAACTAATTTGAATGTTATAAACATAGCAGTTTAGTCTCAATTGATCGGTTGCCACGGAATTTTATGTGATCAAAAGGCCGTCGCAATCACGTAGCGTACGTGGATACTCGCCGGGTAAACTTAACAGACAGCCATGCCCCATATCTCTGACCTAGTGACTGTAGGAGAACCCCGTCGCCAAAAGCATACGTTCGGGTGCTCGCGGCAACGGTGTTCCGCCTTAGTCCACTTCGTCGACGGCATCCGGGGGTGCGGCTGTCTACTAAATTTTGCGACAAGCATTCGATCAGGATGTCGGGATTCTTGTTGAATTGCCCGACTGCATATTGAAAATTGTTTTCGATAAATGAGACTAAAATGCGGGGTTTATAATTGTTAGGCATGTGATGTCTAAGGAATTCATTTGGTTAGGCATGCGATGTCTAAGGAGGTTGCGGATTCTAACTATTGTAGTTTTACACTTTCTTTTCTGTGACCGTAAGTGTAGTATGTGGTGTATCGCCGGCTTCGTTGCTATACATCAACGACAATCGGGATACGCATACTTGCTTACGTTGATGATATGAGATATTATGTGTTGTTGTGATTGTTATATTGGATCTTCGCGTTTTGAATAGCCGGGGGTTTTATGTGAGATGAGAGTTTTTTTCTTTTTCATTCATGTAAAATTCATTTGTATGTAATATTCATTTTTTGGGGCACTTCCGTGCTGAGGTTGATGTCACCATTGTATATTATTTACTTTTCCGCATTAGGTAGACCCAAGGCGGGGAGCACAAGTAACCGGGTTCTAGGGTCCAGTGGGAGACCATCTCGAGGAGTCGAGACCGGGTCTCCTAACCCTAGAATTGGCAGTGTTGCTTACCGCTCTCGTAGGGGTCTAGGGATGTGGGTTTGGCTATTCATCGCGACCGTGGAATCCGCGTTTTATACAGGCTCGTATTGAAAACACGGACGTCCTAGTATATATAATATTTCATATATGTTCTTCTGCTACAATGTTCTGTGATGAGATCATATTACTGCCTGAGACGAATGTTTATATTATATATATGAGATATATGTTCTATTGCAGATTTCGTTTCAAATGTGATGCTTGTGAAGCATAATAAAATGGGACTTCATTAATGAGATTAATGAAACTAAAAGAAACCTAAAAATGTTGTAGAAACTTGTTTAAAAACTGGTAGCTCTAGTTCTTGCTTTGCATAGCGGTGTTCCTTGTAGAACATCCAGTACCTTATTCGATAAAGAAAGAGCCGAGATCCCTTCACCGGGAATGACCTCTTTAGTGAAACTAGCAGATGCTACAAATTCGGTTTGTTTTTTGATTGCTTTTATAGTTCTTGTTTTGCACAGCGGTATATATGATATACCCTGCACCTTATTCGATGAGGAAAGAGCCGACGATCCCTTCACCGGGAGTGACCTCTTTAGCGAAACTAGAAAAGACCTCAAAAACACTCCATTTAAAATCACTCGATTCTACAACGATATCAAATTCATTACGCAAAGGGTTTTCTTAAAAACCTGTCGTAGCCCTCCGTCATTTCAGATAAGGACTGTTTAGTATTCGTGCTGCGTTTGTTGGCCTTTGTCAAGGCGTAGTGTGCGGTAGCTGAATAGTACTTATCTGCTTATGCATATGATGCAGATTGGATTAGGGTAGTCGTGCGACCTTGTTGGCCTTTGTCAAAGGCCGTGCGGGTGGGTTTAATTCAATCAAGAAATGACGGGTTAAACTTGACTAGCAGCCTATGGTTTGTTGGCCTTTGTCAAGGTCATAGGAGGCTTAGGGCAAAATATTATTGGGAATTTCAAGTGTTGAAATTTGCAATGAGATTGCATACCTTCTATGAGATAGTTGGTTCCCGATACCCGCTGGGAGTAAGAGTTACTCCTGGGAGAGTTTTACACATTACAATTAGCCGATCAAGTAGGTGTCTAGAAAGGTGTTAACGGGGTTACGCCTCTGGGAAAACGAGGTTTACTTTAATTAGGTCCGTGCGAAAGCACGGGGGACCTCCCTCAAAGTACCGACACTGGCCTGGCTGAAAGATTGGCGAACTTGTAGCGCGTAATTAATCCCAGCTAGTCTTTCCTTTTAGAGTTTGAAGGAAGATTTGATTAAAACAGTGGGAGACATCCTAATTAGATATATTAGATAACCAATCTAATCTTGCAAGGGAATACGCTGAGTGTTTTCTTCTCTCTCTCTCCAGGTAGCGACCATATCACGCCTTAATCAAGATAATAATACGGATGTATTGACCGAACCAGCTTGTTATACTGAGCTGGGGAACGTTGGTCCCGCTCCAACTTATAATTGTTATAAGACAGAGCAGGAAATTGGGGATTACCAGAATTCCCGTGCCGCCCAAACAAAGAAAGTGCATGCTGATGCATCATCTTCGGGTGTGTTCATTACATAGAACTGTATCTCAATATCCTTTACGTCCTGGGTATGAGATACCGGATCAGGATCCCAAATATGTAATCTGTTACATGGGCTACAAATAGGTAGAGAACTGAGAACGGGTGAAAGTTTCTTGAGATAGAAATGGTGCAAGTGTTGCAGCCAAGTCTGTTGGTCACTATCACCCTGTTTTACCAGAATACATTGATTCTGAACAAATGTTATTAGATACCGAACTTGATATACAACATCATATCCGTCTCTTTATTAGTAAAGAATGATATAATTTTGTATTGTTGGATAATGTTTTGAACATTTCCTATATCAAGAGTTGATCGGTTCAGGCACGTTATCTAAAAGCATTGACGTTCTAAATCAAACTACAGTTCTTAGTATACAGAACACACACAAGAGGAAGAGTCCAGAAATGAACGAATCCTTCTTGAGGCATTGTAGACTAGGTCATATCAATGCGACCCGACTAGCTGAAGTAACATATAGATGCATATTTAAATTAGTTTGAATTTACATCTTGTGAAACTTACCGTTCATGTCACAGAGATAAGATGACCACAGCTCCATTTATTGGAAACAGAGAAAGAGTTAGTGAACTCTTGGGATTGATACATGCTGATGTATGAAGGTCCCCTGTCTACACATGCCAAGACCGGTTCTTTGTACTTCATTACATTCTCTGATGATCTCTCAAGATTCAGACATATGTTCCTGTTGAAACACAAGTCCGAACCTTTTGAGATATTCACAGAATATAAGTTAGAAGTAGAGAACCAAAAATGGGTATAAGTATTATGTCCTTCGATGAGATCAAGGAGGAGAATACTTGAGCACGGAATTTCTGGACTATTCTAAAGGAGAATGAGATTCTCTCTCAGCATTACTCCTTCGTATACACCACAACACGTCGGTGTATCGGGGCGGAGTAATAGCACCCTATGTGATATGGTGCGCTCTATGATGAGTACTACTGAGTTTCCTATTTCCTTTTGGGAATTATGCACTTATGAAGCTGCATACCTATTGAATAGGGTTCAAATCAAATCAGTTGCCTACCACCTCATATGTGATATGGAAAGGGAAGTGTAGGGTTCCTAGGCACTCTAGTAAAGTTTCACAAGTGACCAAACATGCACAAATAAAATTTTACGGGTGCCTACAAACCCGACTACGGATCGTTTACTAGATATTTAGGCGAAACATAAACTAGTTAACAATTTAACTAAGGGAACGGACATACAACCTTTGTAGATCCGGTCCACCACCTCCACGGCTCCGCAACGAAGTCCCCTCGGCTGTCCAAAATGAATCCGGAACTCAAGTATCGGTATCATCGAAGAATGGGCGAGCTTGATCGTCGGTTCAATGCCGAAGATGATCTACGTCGAGATATCGCAAGAACAAGCTCCAACTTCACCAAGTCGGAAAAACTTGTGAAGGAAACACCCTATACTACTTGGCAATAGATAGAGGATGAAGAAATAGGAAGTGGGTAAACTTTAGTTTTGGATTTCTCACTAGATATGAAGACTTGCCATTGATGGTCAAGCTTTTCTTCACTTGAAGGAAGAAGAAGAAGAAGCTCAAATATTATGATAAGAATAATAGAATAGAAAAGAAAAAAACAATCCTTATCATATTTGAACCATAGTAAAGTGTAGAGAGTTAACCAAGGTTAGTGAGTGGTTAGGGTTTGAGATAAAAACAAAATGGTCACCTTTGGTCAAAGCTTCATGAAGCTTCATTAAGCTTCATGAAAGAATGAAAGCTAACCATTTTGTTTCTTTCTCATTATGCTTATTATAAATACCAAAATGAATAAAACAAATAAATAAAGGAATAAGCAAATAGTAAACCCTAATGATTTCATTAACCAAGGTTTAACTCTTCACACTTAACCAAAAAAAGATATGTATCATCAAACATGATACAAGCTAGTGCACAATATGATATCGCATATGCAATGCGCACATCCAAGTGAGAAAATCCATTTAAAGTGAACCATTACTAGTTAATGTAAAGTAATATATCAAATATATAATTATACATTAAATCATTAAATCAACACTTGATTCAATGATCCGGTCATGTCGCATATAACCGGCCAGTATCCTATGTGTCGGCTTATCGAATCAATCCTTGATTCGATAACTAGGTTATATCGCATATAACCATTCGATACATTGATCGCGAGAATCAAACACGGTATCACATACACGCATTATTCTCGGTCCCGCACATATCTCATATGCACTCCTATTTCGTTTCGCTTGAACCAGGAAACCTCTGTGTAGGACTCTAAAGACTCGTCAATACGCCGGTAGCAGATGATGATCATATCATGCACCCACAAGCCGCAAGCGGTCTGCCAAACGTAACGGCCACCCGGGTATTGAGCGATCAGAAGATCGACGAGCAAGCCCGCTCACACTCCTGCGAATCCGACCAGTAACACTACCGTATAGTCCGGTCTGTTCGTCTGATATGTCGCATATCTCGCCTAGGGGTGGTAAACGTCAGACCCCAATAGCTCGATAAGTCATGCCGACGTAGGGTCCATAACATTCGTGAAACTACTGATAACACTTACCAGTATATCACTTCAACCCTGGCCAGGGATTTCCTGTTATGGCCAGTCGAGCATAGCACAACATCAACCCCCAATACCGGGAGAGACGAATCCCCTCCTATCGCTCATTGCCTCCATGTGAATCGGGACTGTACCCAAAAGCCACCTGTTTGCACAACTCAGTAGAGCCGTGGTAGGGTGGAAATCAAAGCACAGTGGGAGACACACAAGACTCTATGACGATCTCGGGTCAACAGACTAAGCTGTACCAGTGTCACCAGAGAACTGCCATCTGACGTGAGGTATAATACCATCTGGGAGTTCTCGGCGAGTCCGTTCAGTGTACCCAGTCTCCACTGAGCACCCGCATACCATCTTCGATGTCAAACACCAATGGATATGGGATCATCCATCGCCCATCGCATGGGTCGAGAAGATATGCGCTAGTCTACTCTGGAATATCGATGCCCCGTCTCAATATTCCCACGACTAGGAACATTTCAAGGATGTACTCATGGACTACCCAGGCCCCACTAGTATGATCTACATCATAGTCCTGGAAGTCGAGCACACATCCTATGGGCTTTATCAACATGTAATCAGAGAGACAGAAAGTATACATGTTAAGATAAAGAGCAACCAGATAGCGTACTATCATGTCGAGCGAGAAAGTCCTTCCTATATATGTCCCAGCATCCACTACAATATACATCCTATGTACAGTAATGGCCTCTAGGGCATACATATATAGGAAGGACTTTCTGCAGCAGTGGTTGCAGTATCACATACTCAACCATCCCCTAAAAAGTCTCTCTTTGGGAAAAAGGCCTTCGTGAGTGGATCCGCCGTGTTGTCCTCTGAGTCTACTCTCCTAATCTCGATCACCCTGGAGATCAACTATCTCCATGATCAGGTGATGCTGCCTCAGAATTTGTCTGGGTCACTGATGGGACCAGGGTTCCAGGGTCGAAGCCACGCTTCCATTGTCATACAATGGCAGGAACCTAGTTCATCTTATGAACCATTATACACCCAAACAGCCTCTTTGGTAGTATCTTTAATAGCGATGTTACCAGCCTTTATCGTCTAGATTGCCACGGTATCGAGCTTGGAACTCTTCCAACATACCGTCCCTTTACTGAGGGTAAAGACAGTGCCTGTGACTGACATTCAGTCGTCTTTATCACCCTGGAACACTTCCAGTGATTCTCCCCAGGATCGATTGATACCATCTCACTACATCTAGTGAGTATTCTAACATCCATTTAGATCTATCTCATAGATCCAAAATCCAGGATTTAGTAGGTATCACTTTGATCCTATTTGGGGAATCTTAGTGATAATAGGAGATTGATCGATCGTAGTATAGGAAACTCTTTTCCTATGTAGAGTATGTTGTCTACGTACAATACGAAGATGACCACCTTACTCTCTACTACCCTTTTGTATATACAAGGTTCGTCTACCATTTTGATGAAGTCAAACACTTTGACTATCACATCAAAACAGACGTTCCAACTCCGCGATGCCTGCTTTATTATGTAACGCAACTTGCACACGTTTCCGCTGCTCCCACTGTTTACGAAGACCTCTGGCTGTGTTCTTATAGACGTTCTCTTCTAAATCAGTATTTAGAAAAGCAGTCATGGCACCCAACCGCCAGATATCGTAGTCATGGTATGTAGCCGTGGTAAGTAGGATCTGGATAGACTTAAGCATAGCTACTGGAAAAAGGTTTCATCATTATCCACGCCTGGTCGATGACGAAAACCTTTAAGTCTAGCTTTGAAAGTCTCAACTTTTCCATGTACACCAAGTAATCTTCTCAAGATATACTTGCTCCTGATGGGGATTTAACCCTTCAGATATAGCAACCAAAGTCCATACTTTGTTGGTGTATATGGATTCCATCTCAGACCGCTAAGCATCCAGCCATTCTTTCAGAGTCCCTACTCTCGATGGCCTGCTCGAAACTAGTTGGGTCATCATCTCATGATGCAATCCTTGCTCCCACTGTCATCGAGAAACTCAGGTATCTCTCAGGTGGGTGAGGAACCTTACCAAATCGGCGGAGAGGCTGAGGTTCGTCGGAAACTATTGAATTCTTTGGTTCTACCAAATCATTAGCAGTTTTGTACAGCTGGAACCTTTCCAGTTCTACAGAACTGATCTTGCCTCGATCTTGTCCGGATTTTGCTTTTGACATAGGCCGGACAACCCCAAATCTTAACTTACTTAAGAGATAGGTTCTTCCCATACCATATCTTATATGGAGTGGTAGGCAGTGATTTGATTCAAACCTAATTCAATAGGTATGCAGCTTCTCAAGTGCATAACTCCCAAAAGGAAAAAGGTAACTCAATAGTACTCATCATAGAGCACACCTTATCATATAGGGTGTGATAGCCCTGCCCCGATGTACCATCGTGCTATGGTGTATACGGAGGAGTAATGCTGAGAGAGAATCTCATTCTCCTTTAGAATAGTCCAGGAATTCTATGCACAAGTATTCTGATCTCATCATAGGACATAATACTTATACCCGGTTATTGGTTCTCTACTTCTAACTTATATTCTGTGAATACCTCAAAAGCTTCGGACTTATGTTTCAGCAGGAACATACGACTGAATCTTGAGAGATTATCAGAGAATATAATGGAGTATAAAGAACCAGTCCTGGCATGTGTAGACAGGAGACCTTACATACATCATCATGTATCGGTCCCAAGAGTTCATTAACTCTTTCTCTGTTTCCAATAAACAGAGCTGTGGTCATCTTATCTTTGTGACATGATTGGCGAGTTGCACAAGATGTAAATTCAAAACGATTTAAATATACATCTAAATGTAACTTCAGCCAGTCGGGTCGCATTGATCTGACCTAGTCTACAATACCTCAAGAAGAATCCGTTCATTTCTGAACTCTTCCTCTTGTGTGTGTTTCACATACTAAGAACTGTAGTTTGATTTAGAACATCAATACTTTTAGATAACGCACCTGAACCGATCAACGTTTGATATGTTCAAAACATTATCTAACTATACAAAATTTTATCATTTCTTTACTAATAAAGAGACTGATATGATTTTGTATATCAGGTTCGGCATCTAATAGCATTTGTTCAGAATCAATGTATTGGTAATACAGGGTGACAGTGACCAACAGACTTGGCTGCAACACTTGCCCCGGTTTCTGTCTCATGAAACTTATCACCCGTTCTCAGTTTTTCTACCTTTTTGTAGCCCTATGTAACAGATTACATATCTGGGATCCTGATCCGGTATCATATACCCAGGATGCAGAGGACACTGAGAAACAGTTCTTTGTAATGAACACACCCGAAGGAGATGCATCATATGCACTTTCTTCGTTTGGGCGACATAGGAATTCTGGTATTCCCCTATTTCCTGCTCTGTCTTATAACAATTATAAGTTGGAGCGGGACCAACGTTCCCCAGCTCAGTATAACAAGCGGGTTCGGTCAATAATCCGTATTATTATCTTGATTAAGGCGTGATATGGTCGCTACCTGGAGAGAGAGAGAAGAAAACACTCAGCGTGCGCTCTTGCAAGAATAGATTGGTTTTTATTTTATCTAATCAGGATGGCTCCCACTGCTTTTTATCAAATCTTCCTTCAAACCCTAAAAGGAAAGACTAGCCGGGATTAATTACACACTACAAGTTCGCCAATCTTTCAGCCAGGCCAGTGTCGGTACTTTGAGGGAGGTCCCCCGTGCTTTCGCACGAACCTAATTAATGTAAACCTCGTTTTCCCAGAGGCGTAACCCCGTTGACACCTTTCTAGACACCTACTTGATTGGCTAATTGTAATGTATAAAACTCTCCCAGGAGTAACTCTTACTCGCAGCGGGTATCGGGATCCAACTATCTCATAGAAGGTATGCAATCTCATTGCAAATTTCAACACTTGAAATTCCCGATAATATTTTTACCCCTAGCACCTATGACCTTAACTATGGTCAACAAATCATAAGTACTAGTCAAGTTCTACCCGTCATTTCGTGATTAATTAGACCCACCCACATGACCCTTAACTAAGGTCAACAAAGTCACGCGACTGTCCTAATTAATCGCATCATATGCGGTGTAGGAAGACATCACTTAGCTACCGTACACTGTGCCTTGACTATGGTCAACAAACACAGCACGAATACTAAGTACTCTACTTCCTAAAATGACGGAGGGTTGCGGCTAGTTTTTGTGAAAACCTTTAACGCTTTGAACTTGATCTCGTTGCGGAATCAAATGGTTTTTAAATGGAATGTTTTTGAAGCTTTTCTAGTTTTGCTAAAGGGGTCACTCCCGGTGAAGGGATCGTCGGCCCTTTCCTCGTCGAATGAGGTGCGGGATATATCATATATATCACTGTGCAAAGCGGAAACTATAGAAGAGATCAAAGACAAACCGAGGGTTGTAGCATCTGCCAGTTATTGCTAAAGGAGTCACTCCCAGTGAAGGGATCTCGGTCCTTTCCTCATCGAATAAGGTGCAGGATGTTCTATAATGAACACCGCGATGCAAAGCAAGAACTGTAGCTACCTGTTTTATTTTGAAATTCGATTCCACAACATCAATTAGGTTTATTTTCTTTCATTAATCTCATTAATGCATATCCCATCATTTATATTACCTAAACATCACAGATAGATATAACGTACGCTTATGCCATCCGCATTCGCCTCGATGTCCCGTCTGCACCGTTAGGTTAGGTAACTAACGCCAGAGCGAGGCAGGGCTAGCGCGGGTGTAAAACATAAGCAACGTCTATATAATATATCATATATACTATATATAATACCTGTCACAGAACACAGAACATCGCATGATCACAGATAAAACACAGCAGAAGAAACATATGAAATATTGGATATACTAGGACGTCCGTGTTTTCAATACGAGCCAGTATAAAACACGGATTCCACGGTCGTGATGAATAGCCTATCCCACACCCCTAGACCCCTACGAGAGCGGCAAGCAACCCTGCCAATTCTAGGGTTAGGAAACCCGGACTTGACTCCTCGAGTTGGTCTCCCACTGGACCCCAGAACCCGGTTACTTGTGCTCCCCTCCTTGGGTCTATCCTAGTGCAGAAAAGTAAATAATATACAAATGGTGACTACTTCCGCAACCTGGAAGTGCCCCAAATAAAAGAATATTACATACAAGTTTTTACATGAATGAAAAAGAAAAACACTCATCTCACATAAAAACCCCCGGCTATTCAAACACGACGATCCAATATAACATATCCAGCAACACATAACATCTCATGTCATCAACGTAAGTAAATATGCGCATCCCAATTGTCGTTGACATATAGCAACGAAACCGACGATATCACACATTACACTTACGGTCACAGAAAAGAAAGTGTAAAACTACAACAGTTGGAATCCGCAACCACCTCAGAAATCGCATGCCTGACCAAATGAATTACTTAGACATCGCATGCCTAACAATTATAAACCCCGCATTTTAGTCTCATTATCGAAAACTCTTTTCAATATCAAGTCGGGCAATTCAACAAGATTCCCGACATGCTGATCGAATGCTCGTCGCAAACTTCAGTAGACGGCCGCACCCCCGATACCGTCGACGAAGTGCACCAAGGCGGAACACCGCCACCGCGAGCACCCGAACGGATGCTTTCGGCGACGGGGTTCTCCTACAGTCACTTGGTCGGGGCTATGGAGCGAGGCTGTCTATTAAGTTTACCCGGCGAGTATCCGCGTACGCTACGTGACTGCGACGGACTTTTGATCACATCAAAATTCCGTGGCAACCGATCAAGTGAGACTAAACTGCTGTGTTTATAACATTCATTTACTTATCTCATAACTTTTGTGAATTCCAATTATTGTATCCCATTCCAGATAAACAGAAAATGTTAAACTTTTCGATCGAACAATCGAACACCCAAGTTTTCCCGAAACAGATCAACACATGAAACAAGTCTAACAACATTCCGTTCGTGCCTCAGTACCAACGATCCAGCCGTAGAAGGGTCAAGCCAACGCCTCACATGTGGCACGCCGTACTGCCCCAAACCCGAAGGTTCTGTAATACCCCAGAGCAGTGCGGTCTTAAGACATCATGGTGATCTGCTCTGTCCACACTCAGTGCGGTCTGTTGCGGACATCTTGGTGATCTGAGTGAGGGAGCCATTTCAGAACAATGGGATCGGGTCCTTAAAGCACATTCCGAAAGAGGACCGAACTGCATTATAAATATAATGATACCACCCTCAATTACAGAGGCGCCTTTTAAGTGAACCGGGACTACAGGAGCTTGAGAACTCCGTAGTTAACCGTGCTCGGGCCAGGGAAGTCTTGGGATGGGTGACCTCCTGGGAAGTGGCCCCTGGTCGGGTCCGGTTCGCTCTAAAGGGAAAAACCGTGCGGTTTCGGCCAAAGCGGACAATACCATCTGTACTGGGGCGTGGGGCGTTACATTTATGGTGGCCCATGCAGGTCCCTCAATAGTAGGTTTGTGGTTCGAGGACGAACCATTGTTCTTAGATGGGGGGAATGTAATACCCCAGAGCAGTGCGGTCTTAAGACATCATGGTGATCTGCTCTGTCCACACTCAGTGCGGTCTGTTGCGGACATCTTGGTGATCTGAGTGAGGGAGCCATTTCAGAACAATGGGATCGGGTCCTTAAAGCACATTCCGAAAGAGGACCGAACTGCATTATAAATATAATGATACCACCCTCAATTACAGAGGCGCCTTTTAAGTGAACCGGGACTACAGGAGCTTGAGAACTCCGTAGTTAAGCGTGCTCGGGCCAGGGAAGTCTTGGGATGGGTGACCTCCTGGGAAGTGGCCCCTGGTCGGGTCCGGTTCGCTCTAAAGGGAAAAACCGTGCGGTTTCGGCCAAAGCGGACAATACCATCTGTACTGGGGCGTGGGGCGTTACAGGTTCAAAGGGCAGTTCAAGACGGTCACATAATCGAGTTAAGGTTTGTGTCTTCTAGAGGGACCATCGCTTTACTTGCACTACTTAGAACGTCGTTAAACTACGGAAAAATCCAACACTTGGAAATTTCCCGACAGGGGAAAAGTTGGGTATTTATATCCGGTCGAACTTTTTAACATATTCTAAAATTTATCCGGAAAGCCACACAGACAAAATTTGATACCCCGATCGAAATACAGAAGCCCCAAATCAACTCAGAAAAATTCTACTCTGGAATAAATATTAAAAATACCCAGAAATACCAGCACTAATAATTATGAGATACTGTGCAAAAATTACTAAATAAACATTCCGTACCGCCGCGCAACCGCCGCACGAGGCTAGCTCGTGCCGCGGAAGCGCGGCAATATTAAGGAATTATGGGTACGAATTTCACAGTATATCATATATTAACCTGCTGATTTTTCTGAACATTTTTAATGTGGAAAAAGACCAGATTTTAAAAATTGGACAGAGAGCAATTTTCCGGGTAGGGTTTCGGTTCGATCGGACTTCAAATCGCGTCTGGACTTCGCCTAAGGCTCTAGCTAGGCTCTGATACCACTGTAGGGTTCCTAGGCACTCTAGTTAAGTTTCACAAGTGACCAAACATGCACAAATAAAATTTTACGGGTGCCTACAAACCCGACTACGGATCGTTTACTAGATATTTAGGCGAAACATAAACTAGTTAACAATTTAACTAAGGGAACGGACATACAACCTTTGTAGATCCGGTCCACCACCTCCACGGCTCCGCAACGAAGTCTCCTCGGCTGTCCAAAATGAATCCGGAACTCAAGTATCGGTATCATCGAAGAATGGGCGAGCTTGATCGTCGGTTCAATGCCGAAGATGATCTACGTCGAGATATCGCAAGAACAAGCTCCAACTTCACCAAGTCGGAAAAACTTGTGAAGGAAACACCCTATACTACTTGGCAATAGATAGAGGATGAAGAAATAGGAAGTGGGTAAACTTTAGTTTTGGATTTCTCACTAGATATGAAGACTTGCCATTGATGGTCAAGCTTTTCTTCACTTGAAGGAAGAAGAAGAAGAAGCTCAAATATTATGATAAGAATAATAGAATAGAAAAGAAAAAAACAATCCTTATCATATTTGAACCATAGTAAAGTGTAGAGAGTTAACCAAGGTTAGTGAGTGGTTAGGGTTTGAGATAAAAACAAAATGGTCACCTTTGGTCAAAGCTTCATGAAGCTTCATTAAGCTTCATGAAAGAATGAAAGCTAACCATTTTGTTTCTTTCTCATTATGCTTATTATAAATACCAAAATGAATAAAACAAATAAATAAAGGAATAAGCAAATAGTAAACCCTAATGATTTCATTAACCAAGGTTTAACTCTTCACACTTAACCAAAAAAAGATATGTATCATCAAACATGATACAAGCTAGTGCACAATATGATATCGCATATGCAATGCGCACATCCAAGTGAGAAAATCCATTTAAAGTGAACCATTACTAGTTAATGTAAAGTAATATATCAAATATATAATTATACATTAAATCATTAAATCAACACTTGATTCAATGATCCGGTCATGTCGCATATAACCGGCCAGTATCCTATGTGTCGGCTTATCGAATCAATCCTTGATTCGATAACTAGGTTATATCGCATATAACCATTCGATACATTGATCGCGAGAATCAAACACGGTATCACATACACGCATTATTCTCGGTCCCGCACATATCTCATATGCACTCCTATTTCGTTTCGCTTGAACCAGGAAACCTCTGTGTAGGACTCTAAAGACTCGTCAATACGCCGGTAGCAGATGATGATCATATCATGCACCCACAAGCCGCAAGCGGTCTGCCAAACGTAACGGCCACCCGGGTATTGAGCGATCAGAAGATCGACGAGCAAGCCCGCTCACACTCCTGCGAATCCGACCAGTAACACTACCGTATAGTCCGGTCTGTTCGTCTGATATGTCGCATATCTCGCCTAGGGGTGGTAAACGTCAGACCCCAATAGCTCGATAAGTCATGCCGACGTAGGGTCCATAACATTCGTGAAACTACTGATAACACTTACCAGTATATCACTTCAACCCTGGCCAGGGATTTCCTGTAATGGCCAGTCGAGCATAGCACAACATCAACCCCCAATACCGGGAGAGACGAATCCCCTCCTATCGCTCATTGCCTCCATGTGAATCGGGACTGTACCCAAAAGCCACCTGTTTGCACAACTCAGTAGAGCCGTGGTAGGGTGGAAATCAAAGCACAGTGGGAGACACACAAGACTCTATGACGATCTCGGGTCAACAGACTAAGCTGTACCAGTGTCACCAGAGAACTGCCATCTGACGTGAGGTATAATACCATCTGGGAGTTCTCGGCGAGTCCGTTCAGTGTACCCAGTCTCCACTGAGCACCCGCATACCATCTTCGATGTCAAACACCAATGGATATGGGATCATCCATCGCCCATCGCATGGGTCGAGAAGATATGCGCTAGTCTACTCTGGAATATCGATGCCCCGTCTCAATATTCCCACGACTAGGAACATTTCAAGGATGTACTCATGGACTACCCAGGCCCCACTAGTATGATCTACATCATAGTCCTGGAAGTCGAGCACACATCCTATGGGCTTTATCAACATGTAATCAGAGAGACAGAAAGTATACATGTTAAGATAAAGAGCAACCAGATAGCGTACTATCATGTCGAGCGAGAAAGTCCTTCCTATATATGTCCCAGCATCCACTACAATATACATCCTATGTACAGTAATGGCCTCTAGGGCATACATATAACTAACAGGAAGAGCCTATATCTTAAGTTTGTTAATATTTGGGGTTGTCCGGCCTATGTCTAAAAGCAAAATCCGGACAAGCTCGAGGCAAGGTCTGTTATGTAGAACTGGAAAGGTTCCAGCTATACAAACTGCAGCTGATGATTTGGTAGAACCAAAAGATTTAATAGTTTCCAACGAACCTCAGCCTCTCCGCCGATCTAGTAGGGTTCCTCACCCACCTGAGAGATACTTCGGTTTCTCTATGACAGTGGGAGCGAGGATTGCATCATGAGATGATGACCCAACTAGTTTCGGGCTGGCCATCAGGAGTGTGACTCTGTAAGAATGGCTGGATGCTTAGCGATCTGAGATGGAATCCTTATACACCAACAAAGTATGGACTTTGGTTGCTTTATCTGAAGGGTTAAATCCCCATCAGGAGCAAGTATATCTTGAGAAGATTACTTGGTGTACATGGAAAAGTTGAGAATTTCAAAGCTATGCTTAAGTCCATCCAGATCCTACTTGCCACTGCTACATACCATGACTACGATATCTGGTGGTTGGGTGTCATGACTACTTTTCTAAATGATGTTTTAGAAAAGAGCATCTTTAAGTACACAGCCAGAGGGCTTCGTAGACAGTGGGAGCAGCAGAAACGTGTGCAAGATACTTTATAGGATAAAGCAGGCATCGCGGAGTAGGAACATCTATTTTTATGTGGTAGTTAAAGAGTTTGACTTCATCAAAATGGTAGATGAACCTTGTATATACAAAAAGGTGGTAGGGAGTATGGTGGTGATCCTCGTAGAGTACGTGGATGACATACTCTTGATAGGGAAGGAGTTTCCTATGCTACGATCGGTCAATCTCCGCTTATCACAAGGATTCTTCATATAGGATCAAGGTGATACCTTCTAAATCCTGAGTTATGGATCTATGAGATAGATCTATTTAGATATTAGGATTCTCACTAGTTATAGTAAGATGGTATCAAACGATCCTGGGGAGAATCACTGGAATGTTTCCAGGGTGATAAGGACGACTGTATGTCAGTCGCAGGCATTGTCTTTACCCTCAGTGGAGGGACGGTATGTTGGAAGAGTTCCAAGCTAGATACCGTGACTTACTAGACGATTAAAGGCAAGATACATCGTTACCAAGGATGCTACCAAAGAGACAGTCTGGATATATAACTTCATGAGATGAACTTCGTTCCTACCATTGTGTGACAATGGAGTTGTGGTATTGGCCAAGGAACTACCTGTTAGTTGTATGTATGCCCTAGAGGCCAGTATTGTACAGATGATGTATATTATATTGGATGCTTGGACATATATAGAGATGACTTTCTTGCTCGATATGATAGTATGCTATCTGGTTACTCTTTATCTTAACATGTACACTAGTCTCTTTATACTGTCTTATAGTTACATGTTGGTAAAGCCCTTAGGATATGTACTTGACTACCTGGACTGTGATGCAGATCATACTAGTGGGGACATGGTAGTCCATAAGTACATCCTTCAAGGTCCCTAGTCGTGGGTGTATCGAGACAGGGCATCGATATACCAGAGTAGACTAGCGTATATGCTTCTCGACCCATGAGATGGGCGATGGATGATCCCATATCCATTGGTGTTTGACATCAGAGATAGTATACGGGTGCTCAGTGGAGACTGAGTACACTGGACGGACTCGCCGAGAACTCCCAGATGGTATTATACCTCACGTCAGATGGCAGTTCTCACGTGACACTTGTACAGGTTAGTCTGTAGACCCGAGATCGTCATAGAGTCTTGTGTGATTCCCACTGTGCTTTGATCTCCACCTTACCACGTCCATGAGGGCGTGCAAAACGGTGGTCTTTGGGTACAGTCCCGAGTCACATGGAGGTAATGAGCGATAGGAGGGGTTTCGTCTCTCCCGGTATTGGGAGTTGATGTTGCGCTGTGCACGATTGGCCGTAACAGGGAAGTCCCTGGCCAGGGCTGATCAGAGATTTGCTGGTAAGTGTTACCAGTAGTTTCTCGACCCGTTATGAGCCTCACATCAGCACGACTTATCGGGTTATTGGGGTCTAACGTATACCACCCCTAGACTTGATATGCGACATATCAGACGAAGAGACCGGACTGTATGGTAAGTGTTACTGGTCGGATTCGCAGGAGTGTGAGCGGGCTAGCTCGTCGATCTTCTGATCGCTCAATACCCGGGTGGCCGTTACGTTTAGCAGACCGCTTGCGGCTTGTGGGTGCTTGATATGATCATCATCTGCTACCGGCGTATTGACGAGTCTTTAGAGTCCTACACAGAGGTTTCCTGGCTCAAGCGAAACGAAATAGGAGCGCATATGAGATATGTGCGGAAGCGAGAATAATGCGTGTATGTGATACCGCATTTCATTCTCGCAATAAATGTTTCGATTGGTTATATTCGATATGACCTAGTTATCGAATCATAGATTCGATAAGCCGATACATAGAATACTAGTCGGTCATGTGCGACATGACCGGATCATTGAATCAAGTGTTGATTTAATGATTTAATGTAAGATTATATATTTGATATATTACTTTGCATTAACTAGTATTGGTTCACTTTAAACGGATTTTTCTCACTTGATGTGCACATTGTATATGTGATATGTTTTGTGTACACTTGAATGTATCATGTTTGATGATGCATGTTGTTTTGGCTTTGTGTAAAGAATGCAACCATGGTTATGCATGTGGTTAGGGTTTATATTTTATTCACTTATTATTTTATCCATTTATTATTTATTTAAATGGATTTATGAAAACAAATTGGTTTCATTTTATCATGAAGAATGGTGAAGCTTCATGAAGCTTTGACTAATGAAGCCATTTTGTCTTCATGCTTAACCCTAACCACTCCCACTAACCATGGTCCATTCTCTACACTTGACCATGGTTAGGATATGATAAATATTGTTTTCTTTTCTATTTTGAATAACATTTTTATCATATTCTAACTTCATCTTCTTCTTCTTCTTCAAGCTTGCTACTTTAATGGCAACTTGAGATCTAGTGAGAGAAATCCAAATCTAAAGTGAACCCACCTCCTATTTCTTCATCCTCTACCTCTTGCCAAGTTGTTTTGGGTGTTTTCTTCACAAGTTTCACAACTTTGTGAAGTCGGAGCTTGAGTTTGTGCAACCTCGACGTAGATCGTCTTTGACACGAAGCCGACGACCTATTCCGCACGTTTCTCCGATGAAGCCGTCACGAGAGTCCAAGGTTCAAGATGGACAGCGAGAGGACGCCCTCGTAGAGCTAAGGAAGCGGGTATCCGGATCTACAAAGGTTGTAGCATCCTAACTTTTAGTTAATTTGTTAACTAGATTTTCATTTCGCCTAAACATCTAGTCTAAGATCCGTAGTCTAGGGTTTCTCGGCACCATTTTTTTTAAAATTGGCATGTTCGATGCCTTGTGAGACCTTACTAGTGTGCCTAGGAACCTTTCACTGGTATCAGAGCCTAGCTAGAGCCTTAGGCGAAGTCTAGACGGAGTTTGAAGTCCGAACGAACCCGAAACCATAATTCCAAGGTGCTCTCTGGAAAATTTCTGAAATTTTGGATTTTTGTCAATTAAAAATATGCAGAATATCATGCAGGGTCTTATATGAAATACTGTGAAATTTGAGGGTCTGAATCAACTTTTCCACCGCGGAACCGCGGCACGTGCTATGCATGGTGCGGCGGTTCCGCGGCCTTACTGTTCCCTTGTTTAATATTTTCTGCACAGTAACTCATATAATATAATGCTGTATTTTCTGGGGTATTTTTATTGTGACTCTACAGAAGAGTATTCTGGGGTTGTATAGGGATTCGGTATTTCGATCGGATTATCAAATTTCGTCTTTTGTGTATTTCCGGATAATTTCCAGAATATGTTAAAAAGTTCGACCGGATATAAATACCCAATTTTTCCCCTGTCGGGAAATTTCCAAGTGTTGGATTTTTCCGAGGTTTAACGACGTTCTAAGTAGTGCAAGTAACGCGATGGACCCTCTAGAAGACAACAAACCTTAACTCGATTATGTGACCGTCTTGAACTGCCCTTTGAACCTTCGGGTTTGGGGCAGTACAGCGTGCCACATGTGAGGCGTTGTCTTGACCCTTCTACGGCTGGACCGTCGGTACTGAGGCACGAACTGAATGTTGTTAGACTTATTTCATGTGTTGAGCTGTATCGGGAAAACTTGGGTATTCGACTGTTCGATCGGAAAGTTTAACATTTTCTGTTTATCTGGAATGTGATACAATAATTGGAATTCACAAGTAGTTATGAGATAACTGAATGAATGTTATAAATCTAGCAATTTAGTCCCATATGATATTGAAAAGTGTTTTCGATAATGAGACTAAAATGCGGGATTTATATCTGTTAGGCATGCGATGTCTAAAGATGTTGCGGATTCCAACTGTTGTAGTTTTACACTTTCTTTTCTGTGACCGTAAGTGTAATATGTTCATATCGCCGGTTTCGTTGCTATACGTCAACGACAATTGGGGTATGCATACTTACTTACGTTGATGACATGTGATGTTATGTGTTGCTGGATATGTTATATTGGATCGTCGTATTCGAATAGCCGGGGATTTTTATGTGAGATGAGTGTTTTTCATTTTCATTCATGTAAAAACTTGTATGTAATATTCTTTTATTTGGGGCACTTCCAGGTAGCGGAAGCTGTCACCCTTTGTATATTATTTACTTTTCCGCATTAGGATAGACCCAAGGAGGGGAGCACAAGTAACCGGGTTCTGGGGTCCAGTGGGAGACCAACTCGAGGAGTCGAGTCCGGGTCTCCTAACCCTAGAATTGGCAGGGTTGCTTGCCGCTCTCATAGGGGTCTAGGGGTGTGGGATTGGCTATTCATCACGACCGTGGAATCCGTGTTTTATACTGGCTCGTATTGAAAACACGGACGTCCTAGTATATCCAATATTTCATATGTTTATTCTGCTGCGATATCTGTGTTGTGACTCTGTGATGGATATAGTATATAGTATATATGATATATTATATAGACGTTACTTATGTTTTACACCCGCGCTAGCCCTGCCCTGCTCTGTCGTTAGTTACCTAACCTAACGGTGCACGAGGGGACATCTAGGCGAATGCGGATGGCATAAGTGTACGTCATATCTATCTGTGATGTTTAGGTACTTAAATGATGGGACTTCATTAATGTGATTAATGAAAGAAAAGAAACCTAAGATGTTGTAGAATCAAATTTTAAAACAAAACAGGTAGCTACAGTTCTTGCTTTGCATAGCGGTATATATGATATACCCTGCACCTTATTCGATGAGGAAAGGACCGAGATCCCTTCACCGGGAGTGACTCCTTTAGCAATAACTGGCAGATGCTACACACTCGGTTTGCTTTTGACTGCTTTTAGGTTTTTGCTTTGCACAGCGATATATATGATATATCCCGCACCTCATTCGACGAGGAAAGGACCGAGATCCCTTCACCGGGAGTGACTCCTTTAGCAAAACTAGAAAAGCCTCAAAATCACTCCATTTCAAAAACTTCATTTGATTCTACAACGATATCAAGTTCATTATGCAATAGGTTTTCAGAAAACCTGTCGTAGCCCTCCGTCATTTCAGATAAATTACATATAGTATCCGTGCTACATTTGTTGGCTTTCGTCAAGGTGTAGTGTGCGGTAGCTATGTGCTGTTTATCTGCTGCATATGATGCGACTGGATTAGGGTAGTCGTACGGCTTTGTTGGCTTTCGTCAAGGGTCGTGCGGGTGGGTTTATTTCAGTCAAGAAATGTACGGGTTGAACTTGACTAGCGGGCTGTGGTTTGTTGGCTTTCGTCAAGATCATAGCACGCTAGGGGCAAAAGCATTATCGGGAATTTCAAGTGTTGAAATTTGCAATGAGATTGCATACCTTCTATGAGATAGTTGGATCCCGATACCCACTGCGAGTAAGAGTTACTCCTGGGAGAGTTTTACACATTACAATTAGCCGATCAAGTAGGTGTCTAGAAAGGTGTTAACGAGGTTACGCCTCTGGGAAAACGAGGTTTACATTAATTAGGTTCGTGCGAAAGCACGGGGGACCTCCCTCAAAGTACCGACACTGGCCTGGCTGAAAGATTGGCGAACTTGTAGTGTGTAATTAATCCCGGCTAGTCTTTCCTTTTAGGGTTTGGAGGAAGATTTGATAAAAAGCAGTGGGAGCCATCCTGATTAGATAAGATAATAACCAATCTGATCTTGCACGAGCATACGCTAAAGTGTTTTCTTCTCTCTCTCTCCAGGTAGCGACCATTTCATGCCCTAATGAAGATAATAATATGGATGTATTGACCGAACCCGCATGTTATACTGTGCTGGGGAACGTTGGTTCCGTTCTTTCTTATAAGAGTTATAGGAATGAACAGGATATAGGGGAATACCAGGATTCCCATGCCACCCGAATGAAGAAAGTACATGTTGATGCATTTTCTTCGGGTGTGTTCGTTACTGAGAACTGTTTCTCCATTTGCTCTACGTCCTGGGTATTAGATAACGGGTCAGGATCCCATATATGCAATCAGTTACATGGGCTTAGGAAAGGTAAAGAACTTGGAGAAGGTGATAAAGACATTAGAGTTGGAAATGGTGCAATTGTTGCAGCTAAGACTGTCGGGGAATATCACCTTGTATTACCAACTTGTAGTACATTGGTTCTGAACGAATGCTATTACATGCCGAACCTGATATGCAACATTATATCGGTTTCTTTATTAAGTAAAGAGGGATATAATTTTGTATTACAGGACAATGTTATGAACATTTTCCATAACCAAAAGTTGGTTGGATCAGGCACGTTGTGCAATGGCATTTATGTTCTAAACCAATCAACAGTTCTGAGCATAACAAACACACACAAGAGGAAGAGTTCTGAACTGAACGAATCCTTCTTGTGGCATTGTAGACTGGGTCACATCAATGCGACACGACTGGCTAAGTTGCATAAGGATGGGTATTTGAAACCATTCGAATTTTAATCTTATGACACTTGCCAGTCATGTCTCAAAGGCAAGATGACCAAAACTCCGTTTACGGGACACGGAGAAAGAGTTACCGAACTATTGGGACTGATACATAGTGATGTATGCGGTCCAATGTCTACACATGCCAGGGATGGTTCTTCGTACTTCATTACATTCACTGACGATCTCTCAAGATACGGACATGTGTACTTGATAAGACACAAGTCTGAAGCTTTTGAGAAATTTAGAGAATATAAACAAGAAGTCGAAAACCAAACCGGAAAAAGTATTAAAATCCTTCGATCTGATCGAGGAGGTGAATACTTGAGCAATGAATTCCTGGACTTTCTAAAAGAGAATGGGATTCTCTCTCAGCTGACTCCTCCATATACACCACAGCACAACGGTGTATCAGAACGGAGGAACCGCACCCTATTAGATATGGTGCGCTCTATGATGAGCACAGCTGAGCTACCTATTTCCTTCTGGGGGTATGCGCTTGAGACAGCCATACATCTATTGAATAAGGTCTCCACCAAATCTGTGCCTACCACTCCATATGAGATATGGAAAAGGAAGAGACCATGTCTTAACTATGTTAAGATATGGGGTTGTCCAGCCTATGTCAAACGACAAAATCCGGACAAACTCGAGGCACGGTCTGTTCTATGCAAATTTGTAGGATATCCCAAGAATTCTCAAGGGTATATCTTCTACCATCCTGAGGAATAAACAGCATTTGTTTCTCGGCATGCCACCTTTTTAGAAAAGGAATTTCTTGAAAAAGAGATTAGTGGTCATGAGGTAGAACTGGAAGAGGTTCCAGCTGCAGAAGCTACAACAGAAGATCTGGTGGAACCAGAGGATTCCGTAGTTCCCGATGAACCCCAGCCACTCCGCCGATCTAGTAGGGTTCCTCGCCAACCTGAGAGATACTACGGTTTTCTCATGGACGGTGGGAGCGAGGATTGCATCATGGAGGATGATGACCCAACTAGCTTCGAGCAGGCCATCACGAGTAGGGACTCAGTGAAATGGCTGGATGCTATGCGGTCCGAGATGGAATCCATGTACACCAACAAAGTATGGACTTTGGAAGTTGCTCCTGAAGGGGTAAAACCCATTGGGAGCAACTGGATCTTCAAGAAGAAACTTGGTGTAGATGGGAAAGTGGAGACTTTTAAAGCTAGACTTGTAGCAAAGGGTTTTCGTCAAAGACCAGGTGTGGACTATGACGAAACCTTTTCTCCAGTGGCTATGCTTAAATCCATCCGAATCATGCTTGCCATTGCTGCCTTTCATGACTACGAAATCTGGCAAATGGATGTTAAGACCGCCTTTCTAAATGGTGATTTAGAAGAGTGCGTGTACATGACTCAGCCAGAGGGCTTCGTAGACAGTGGGAGCAGTGGGAAGGTGTGCAAGCTGCTTAAATCCATTTATGGATTAAAGCAAGCATCGCGGAGTTGGAACATCTGCTTTGACGTCGTTATCAAAGAGTTTGATTTCGTCAAAAATCCAGATGAACCTTGTATCTACAAGAAGGTGGCAGAGAGTAAGGTTGTCTTCCTCGTATTGTACGTGGACGACATACTCTTGATAGGAAATGATATTCCTATGCTGCAAGCGGTCAAGCTCTTCTTATCACAAAGATTCTCAATGAAAGATCTTGGTGATGCCTCCTGCATATTGGGAATTAGGATCTATAGAGATAGATCCAAACGGATTTTGGGATTGTCCCAATCCAGGTACATTGACACCATACTAAAGAGGTTTAGTATGGAAGAGTCCAAGCGTGGGAACTTACCCACGATCTCTGGAGTCACTCTCTCCAAAGAGATGTCTCCCAAGACTGATTTGGAGAGAGCTCGCATGCAAGGGATACCCTATGCTTCGGCAGTAGGCTCTATCATGTATGCGATGCTATGTACCAGACCCGATGTAGCATACTCACTAAGTGTAGTGAGCAGGTATCAAGCTGATCCTGGAGAGAGTCACTGGACAGCTGTGAAGAGCATTCTCAAGTACTTGCGAAGGACTAGAGATATGTTCTTGGTGTATGGTAACGGAGAGCTCCAAGTGGAGTCCTTTACCGATTTGAGCTTCCAGAGTGATAAGGACGACTCTAAGTCGCAGTCGGGCTTTGTCTTTACCCTTTACGGAGGGGCGGTTAGCTGGAAGAGTTCCAAGCAGGAAACCGTGGCAGACTCGACGATGGAGGCTGAATACATCGCTGCCAACGATGCTGCCAAAGAGGCTGTCTGGATCAAGAAGTTCATTACTGAACTTGGTGTGGTTCCATCCATTGAGCATCCAATACCTTTGTATTGCGATAATAATGGAGCAGTGGCTTTGGCCAAGGAACCCAGGTCCCATCAGCGATCCAGGCATATTCTGAGGCGGTATCACCTTATCCGGGAGATAGTTGATCGCCGGGAGATCGAGGTCAGGAGGGTTGATACGAAGAACAACACGGCGGATCCACTCACGAAGGCCATTCCCCAGATACAGTTTGAGAGACTCTTCGGGATGCTCGGTATGAGATACTACAGCAGCTGGCCCTAGTGCAAGTGGGAGATTGTTAGTTGTATGTATGCCCTAGAGGCCAGTATTGTACAGATGATGTATATTATATTGGATGCTTGGACATATATAGAGATGACTTTCTTGCTCGATATGATAGTATGCTATCTGGTTACTCTTTATCTTAACATGTACACTAGTCTCTTTATACTGTCTTATAGTTACATGTTGGTAAAGCCCTTAGGATATGTACTTGACTACCTGGACTGTGATGCAGATCATACTAGTGGGGACATGGTAGTCCATAAGTACATCCTTCAAGGTCCCTAGTCGTGGGTGTATCGAGACAGGGCATCGATATACCAGAGTAGACTAGCGTATATGCTTCTCGACCCATGAGATGGGCGATGGATGATCCCATATCCATTGGTGTTTGACATCAGAGATGGTATACGGGTGCTCAGTGGAGACTGAGTACACTGGAAGGACTCGCCGAGAACTCCCAGATGGTATTATACCTCACGTCAGATGGCAGTTCTCACGTGACACTTGTACAGGTTAGTCTGTAGACCCGAGATCGTCATAGAGTCTTGTGTGATTCCCACTGTGCTTTGATCTCCACCTTACCACGTCCATGAGGGCATGCAAAACGGTGGTCTTTGGGTACAGTCCCGAGTCACATGGAGGCAATGAGCGATAGGAGGGGTTTCGTCTCTCCCGGTATTGGGAGTTGATGTTGCGCTGTGCTCGATTGGCCGTAACAGGGAAATCCCTGGCCAAGGCTGATCAGAGATTTGCTGGTAAGTGTTACCAGTAGTTTCTCAACCCGTTATGAGCCTCACATCAGCACGACTTATCGGGTTATTGGGGTCTGACGTACACCACCCCTAGACTTGATATGCGACATATCAGACGAAGAGACCGGACTGTATGGTAAGTGTTACTGGTCGGATTCGCAGGAGTGTGAGCGGGCTAGCTCGTCGATCTTCTGATCGCTCAATACCCGGGTGGCCGTTACGTTTAGCAGACCGCTTGCGGCTTGTGGGTGCTTGATATGATCATCATCTGCTACCGGCGTATTGACGAGTCTTTAGAGTCCTACACAGAGGTTTCCTGGCTCAAGCGAAACGAAATAGGAGCGCATATGAGATATGTGTGGAAGCGAGAATAATGCGTGTATGTGATACCGCATTTCATTCTCGCAATAAATGTTTCGATTGGTTATATTCGATATGACCTAGTTATCGAATCATAGATTCGATAAGCCGATACATAGAATACTAGTCGGTCATGTGCGACATGACCGGATCATTGAATCAAGTGTTGATTTAATGATTTAATGTAAGATTATATATTTGATATATTACTTTGCATTAACTAGTATTGGTTCACTTTAAACGAATTTTTCTCACTTGATGTGCACATTGTATATGTGATATGTTTTGTGTACACTTGAATGTATCATGTTTGATGATGCATGTTGTTTTGGCTTTGTGTAAAGAATGCAACCATGGTTATGCAAGTGGTTAGGGTTTATATTTTATTCACTTATTATTTTATCCATTTATTATTTATTTAAATGGATTTATGAAAACAAATTGGTTTCATTTTATCATGAAGAATGGTGAAGCTTCATGAAGCTTTGACTAATGATGCCATTTTGTCTTCATGCTTAACCCTAACCACTCCCACTAACCATGGTCCATTCTCTACACTTGACCATGGTTAGGATATGATAAATATTGTTTTCTTTTCTATTTTGAATAACATTTTTTTATCATATTCTAACTTCATCTTCTTCTTCTGCTTCAAGCTTGCTACTTTAATGGCAACTTGAGATCTAGTGAGAGAAATCCAAATCTAAAGTGAACCCACCTCCTATTTCTTCATCCTCTACCTCTTGCCAAGTTGTTTTGGGTGTTTTCTTCACAAGTTTCACAACTTTGTGAAGTCGGAGATTGAGTTTGTGCAACCTCGACGTAGATCGTCTTTGACACGAAGCCGACGACCTATTCCGCACGTTTCTCCGATGAAGCCGTCACGAGAGTCCAAGGTTCAAGATGGACAGCGAGAGGACACCCTCGTGGAGCTAAGGAAGTGGGTATCCGGATCTACAAAGGTTGTCGCATCCTAACTTTTAGTTAATTTGTTAACCAGATTTTCATTTCGCCTAAACATCTAGTCTAAGATCCGTAGTCTAGGGTTTCTCGGCACCATTTTTTTTTAAATTGGCATGTTCGATGCCTTGTGAGACCTTACTAGTGTGCCTAGGAACCTTTCACTACCGCCCCATCAGAAATCCAGATATAATTCTTATGGAGTATCACCTGATCATGGAGATGGTTGATCTCCAGGGAGATCGAGGTTAGGAGAGTAGACACAGAGGACAACAGCGCGGAACCACTCACAAAGGCCTTTTTCCCAGCAGAGACATTTATGGGATGGTTGAGTATGAGATACTTCAACCACATCTAATTGTTGGGTATGTGATACCACAACAGATGGCCCTAGTGCAAGTGGGAGATTGTTAGTTATATGTATGCCCTAGAGGCCATTACTGTACATACGATGTATATTGTAATGGATGCTTGGACATATATAGGAAGGACTTTCTTGCTCGACATGATAGAATACTATCTGGTTGTATTTTATCTTAACATGTACTCTGTTGTCTCTATGTTACATGTTGATAAAGCCCTTAGGATATGTACTCGACTACTGGGACAATGATGAGATCATACTAGTGGGGCCACGGTAGTCGACGAGTACATCCTATAACTGTTCCTAGTCGAGGGTGTATCGAGACAGGGCATCGATACACCAGAGTAGACTAGCGTATACGCATCTTAACCGATATGATGGGCGATGGATGATCCCATATCCATCGGTGTTTTACATCAAGGATGGTGTACGGGTGCTCAGTGGAGACTGGGTACACTGGACGGACTCGCCAAGAACTCCCAGATGGTATTATACCTCACGTCAGATGGCAGTTCTCCGGTGACACTGGTACAGAGTAGTCTGTTGACCCGAGATCGTCATAGAGTCTTGTGTGATTCCCACTGTGCTTTGATTTCCATCATACCTCGTCCAAGAGGGCGTGCAAAAAGGAGGCTTTTGGGTACATTCCCGAATCACATGGAGGCAATGAGCGATAGGAGGGGCTTCGTCTCTCCCGGTATAGGGAGTTGATGTTGCGCTGTGTTCGATTGGCTATAACCGGAAATCCCTGGCCATGGTTGCTGAGATTTACTGGTAAGTGTTATCAGTAGTTTCTCGAACTGTTATAGACCTCATATCGACAAGACTTATCAAGCTACCGGGGTCTGACGTTTACCACCCCTAGGCGAGATATGCAACATATCAGACGATGAGACCGGACTGTACGGGAGTGTTACTGATTGGATTCACAAGAGAATGTACAGGCTTGCTTGTTGATCTTCTGATCACTCAATACCCGGGTGGCCGTTACGTTTGGCAGACCGCTTGCGGCTTGTGGGTGTTTGATATGATCATCACCTACTACCGGCGTATTGACGAGTCTTTAGAGTCCTACACAGGGGTTTCCTAGCTCAAGCGAAACGGAGTAGGAGCACATATGTGATATGTGCAGGACCGAGATTGATACGATATGAGATACCGTATTCTATTCTCGCGATTTGTGACATTGATCGGTTGTATGCGATATAACCGGGTTATCGGATCAAGTGTTGATTCGATAAGTTGTTACACAAGATATTAGTCGGTTATAGCCGGATTATTAAATCAAGAGTTGATCTAATAATTTAATGTATAATTATATATTTGATATATTACATTACATTAACTAGTATTAGCTCACTTAAGATTTATTTTCTCACTTGATTGTGCATGAGTGTACATGTGATATATATTTGTTGACATATGGTTGTATCATACTTGATGATACATCAAAGATGGGTGTATGAGACTTATACCAAGATTAGGGTAAAGATTAGAGTTTTCTTTATATCTTAAGAATAACAAAAGAGAAAGACTTTGTCAAAGTTCTAAAGCTTTCATGAAGCTTGTGGAAACATTGACAAAGTCAACTCCTTTGTCATTCTTAAGGATATTTAGTTAACTCAACCCTTAACCATATACCTTGGTCAATTCTCTACATGAGTTAAGCATGATAGCTTAACTCACCCATGGTTACATTATTGAGGAGATAATTCATATGATGATATTATTCTTTTTTCTTCTTCTTCATCAAGCTCCTTGAAAAAGCTTTCAAGCTCTAATGGTGCTATGAGAAAAAGAGTGAGAAAATCAATTCTAAAGTGAGCCCACCTTCTACTTCTTCATCCTCTACCACTTGCCATGTAGTAGAGTGTGTACTCTTCATAAAGTTCATGACCTAGTGAAGGAATAGCTTGAGTTAGTGTCTCCCCGACGTAGATCATCTTCGGCCTCGAAGTCATCGAAGCAAGCACGTTCGTACTTCTTGTGGAGCTTCTCTAGAGTCCGGAGTTCACGGTCGCAGCGAAGGGGACATCTACACGGAGCTATTGAAGTGAAGGACCGGATCTACAAAGGTTGTAATCCCTCTCACTTAGTGTTAAAGTGTTTAACATGCTTGTTTTCGCATAAACTCTAGTTTAAAGATCCGGTTTTGGGTTGTTCGGCACGGCTAAAATTTTAATCGGGTATGGTTGATGCCTCGTAGACCCTTGTGGCAGTGCATAGCAACCCTACAGGATCAATGCAAGCTAAACAAACCTATTATGATGTTGTTGGAACATTTTTCAAAAGAAGCTATTATTGCAAGGACGTTCTCTTTTGCTTTGCACAGTGGTATTCGGTTATGAATATCCAGCACCTCAGTCGACGAGGCAAGGGCCGAGATCCCTTCACCGGGAGTGACCCCTTGGGCAGAAGTTTGCTTCAGGATAATAACTTCACTATAGTCGATTGCTTTTTGCTTTGCATCGTGTTATTCAGTTGGAATATCCTGCACCTCATTCTATGGGGAAAGAGCCGAGATCCCTTCACCGGGAGTGACCTCTTTAGCAAAGGTTTTCGCCACTATATTTTTATAAAAAGCTATCCGGTTCCTTCAACGATATCAAGTTCATTATCCGTCATTTCAGACGGGTAGCACTTAGTATTCATGCTATGTTTGTTGGCCTTCGTCATGGCATAGTGTGTGGTAGCTATTTGTTACTTTTCTGCTGTATAGATAGATGCTTTGGTTTGGGACAGTCGTACTACTATTTTGGCTATCGTCAAGGGTATGTATGGGTGGGTTCAAATTAATCTGGATAATGACGGGTAGAACTTGACATGTGACTTATGATATGTTGGCCTTCGTCAAGGTCATAAGAGCATGGGATAAAAATCACATCGGGAGTTTCTAAGGAAACTGAAACTTGCCAAATATGCGCATACCTTTGTTGGGTTAGCCTAGCACCTCATGAAGGGTTTAGAAGCATCACATGAACCAAAGATTGAATTTTTAGGGTGCTAAGTTAACAAACATAGAATCGTTCCTAGAAAATTAGGGTTTCTAAAACTTGCATATCATCTCATGAAAGAAAAGCTAGGGTTTGGAGAGTACAACCTTTGTTGCTCCCTATGCTAGACTCCTTGGCTGCTTGGGGTTTAGAAAAGCTCCGCTTGAACTCCTCTAGGTCACCGATGATCCACCCGGAGTCCGCTTTGTCCAAGCTAGCAACTTCGCAAGATCAAGAATGAAAAACGAAGCTAACACTCTAAACAAGTAGGCAAGACTTGTGTAGAATGATGTTGTGGTGGCTTTTCTCACTTCAAAATCCTATCTTGATGAATGATTTGCTCTCTAGAAAATTCAAGAGAGCATGAGCTCAAGGTTGAAGAAGATGATGGATATTTTAGAAGAAGATAAGAATAACTCTTAAAGAGAAAAAGAAAAACATAAGAATATATATTTCTTTTCTCTCATCTCAAACCATGGTTAAACAATATGGATATTTATTTCATTCTAGTTAAAAGAGAAGAGGAAGATAAATCATGGTTAAATGGTAGGTTAAAATTGTTAGGTCAAAAGAAGAGTGTAGAAGATAACCATTCCTTCACCTTTATCTTTTTTCTTTTGTTTTAACTTTAAATAGAAATAAATATCCATAATATAAACCATGGTGTGAGTCTTATATATCCACCATTTTCTATGTATAAACAACCATGATAGATGATGTATGTATGTATGTGTGCATGCACATCCATATGTGCATGAATCAATAAGGAATGCATACATGCATCCATACATCCAAAGATACAAGAAAAGATTTCTAGTGAGAATCTAATGGTTAAATGATAAATCAACACTTGATTTATCTATCCGGCCATATCACATACGACCCTACCAAAAAGGAAGCCGCCCGATCAATATACGGTATCCTATACGCGCATTTTAATCGGGTATATGCGCATATCGCATACGCGCACCACAACGTTTCGCCTGGACTAGGTAACTCTATTGTGGGACTCTAAGACTCGTCAATACGCCGGGATTGGGTGATGATCATATCAAGCACCCCCAAGCCGCAAGTGGTCAGCTAAACGTAACGGCCACCCGGTTATTGAGCGATCAGAAGAGAACAAGCGAACCTGCTACAACTCCCGTCGAGCCAACCGGCAACACTTCCCGTACAGTCCGGTCTCCTCATCTGATATGTCGCATATCAAGTCTAGGGGTGGTAAACGTCAGACCCCAACAACCGATAAGTCTTGCCGATGTGAGGCTCATAACGGGTTGAGAAACTACTGGTAACACTTACAAGCAAATCTCTGAATCAGCCCTGGCCAGGCACTTCCCTGTTACGGCCAATCGAGCACAGTGCAACATCAACCCCCAATACCGGGAGAGACGAAACCCCTCCTATCGCTCATTGCCTCCATGTGACTCGGGACTGTACACCAAAAACCACCGTTTTGCACGCCCTCATGGACGTGGTAAGGTGGGAATCAAAGCACAGTGGGAATCACACAAGACTCTAGGACGATCTCGGGTCTACAGACTAACCTACACAAGTGTGTCACCTGAGAACTGTCATCTGACGTGAGGTATAATACCATCTAGGAGTTCTCGGCGAGTCCGTCCAGTGTACCTAGTGCAGGGTTCCTAGGCACTCTAGTGAGGTCTCCCAAGCCATCAACCATGGCAATTTCAAAAATTATGGTGCCTACAAACCCTAAACAACGGATCGTATACTAGATTTCTAGGCGAACAAGAACTAGTTAACAGTTAACCATATAAAATACGGAAATACAACCTTTGTAGATCCGGTGCTCCACCTCCATAGCTCCGCAACGAGGTCGTCTCCGCTGTCCAAATCAAATCTGGGCTCTAAGATCGGCTTCGTCGGAGAATGGGCAAGCTAGGTCGTCGATGTCCATGCCGAAGATGATCTACGTCGAAGCATCGATGAATCAAGCTCCACCTTCACCAAGTCATGAAACTTGTGAAGGAAACACACTCTACTACTTGGCAAGAGGTAGAGGATGAAGAAATAGGAAGTGGGTAGACTTTAGAATCGGATTTCTCACTCATTTCCAACAATCACCATTGATGGACTTCAAGCTTCTTCACTTGAAGAATGAAGAAGAAGAAGGAAAAAGGTTATGATAAGTTAAAAGAATAAGAATAGAAAATGAATTCTTATCATAACTTTAACTATGGTAAAGTGTAGAGAGTTAACCAAGGTTAGTTGTATGGTTAGGGTTAAGAATGAGATAAGAATGGTGGACTTAGGTCAAAGCTTCATGAAGTTTCAACTAAACAACAAAAGATGCCACCATTCTTTTCTCATTTTCTTTTCTCACTTTCTTTTATTCATTTATCAAAAAGAATAAATGAATAATTAAGAAAATAAAACCCTAAACATAAACACAACCATGGTTCAAACTTTACACTTAACCAAAGTGTTATGCATCATCAAACATGATACAATCAAGTGCACAAAAACATATCGCATATGCAATGCGCACGAACCAAGTGAGAAAATCCGTCTAAAGTGAACCGATACTAGTTAATGCAAAGTAATATATCAAATATATAATTATACATTAAATCATTAAATCAACATTTGATTCAATGATCCGGTCATGCGCACATAACCGACTGGTATCTAATATATCGGCTTATCGAATCAACGCTTGAATCGATAACTAGGTTATATCGCATACAACCATTCGATATATTTATCGCGAGAATAGAATACGGTATCACATACTCGTATTATTCTCGGTCCCGCACATATCTCATATGCGCTCCTATTTCGTTTCGCTTGAGCCAGGAAACCTCTGTGTAGGACTCTAAAGACTCGTCAATACGCCGGCAGCGGATGATGATCATATCAAACATCCACAAGCCGCAAGCGGTCTGCTAAACGTAACGGCCACCCGGGTATTGAGCGATCTGAAGATCGACGAGCAAGCCCGCTCACACTCCAGTGAATCCGACCAGTAACACTACCGTACAGTCCGGTCTGATCGTCTGATATGTCGCATATCTCGCCTAGGGGTGGTAAACGTCAGACCCCAATAGCTCAATAAGTCGTGTCGATATGAGGCTCATAACGGGTCGAGAAACTACTGGTAACACTTACCAGCAATTCTCTGAGCAGCCCTGGCCAGGGACTTCCTGTTATAGCCGATCGAACACAGTGCAACATCAACCCCCATATACCGGGAGAGACGAATCCCCTCCTATCGCTCATTGCCTCCATGTGACTCGGGACTGTACCCAAAAACCACCGTTTTGCACGCCCTCTTGGACGTGGTAAGATGGAAATCAAAGCACAGTGGGAACCACACAAGACTCTATGACGATCTCGGATCAACAGACTACTCTGTACCAGTGTCACCAGAGAACTGCCATCTGACGTGAGGTATAATACCATCTGGGAGTTCTCGGCGAGTCCGTCCAGTGTACCCAGTCTCTACTGAGCACCCGTATATCTCCTCTGATGTCAAACACCGATGGATATGGGATCATCCATCGCCCATCTACATGGGTCGAGAAGGTATACGCTAGTCTACTCTGGTGTATCGATGCCCCGTCTCGATACACCCTCGACTAGGGACTTTGAAGGATGTACTTATAGACTACCATGTCCCCACTAGTATGATCCGCATCACAGTCCAGGTAGTCAAGTACAGATCCTAAGGGCTTTACCAACATGTAACAGAGAGACAATCAGCATACACGTTAAGGTAAAGATCAACCAGATAGCATACTATCATGTCGAGCAAGAAAGTCCTCCCTATATACGTCCCAGCATCCACTACAATATACATCCTATGTATAGTAATGGCCTCTAGGGCATACATATAACTAACAATCTCCCACTTGCACTAGGGCCATCTATAGCAGTGGTTTCAAGTATCTCATACTCAACCATCCCATAAAAGTGTCTCTCTCTGGGAACAGGCCTTTGTGAGTGGATCCGCTGTGTTGTCCTCTGAGTCTACTCTCCAAACCTCGATCACCCTGGAGATCAACTATCTCCATGATCAGGCGATGCTGCCTTAGAATATGTCTGGATCACTGATGGGACGGGCGTTCCTTGGCATAAGCCACAACTCCATTGTCACACAATGGGAGGAACATAGTTCATCTCATGAACCTATATACACCCAAACAGCCTCTTTGGTAGCATCTTAAGTAGCGATGTATCCAGCCTTTATCGTCTAGTATGTCACGGTATCTAGCTTGGAACTCTTCCAACATACCGTCCCTTTACTGAGGGTAAAGACAATGCCTGCGACTGACATTCAGTCGTCTTTATCACCCTGGAACCCTTCCAGTGATTCTCCCCAGGATCGATTGATACCATCTCACTACTACTAGTGAGATACCTAACATCCAATTAGATCTATCTCATAGATCCAAAATCCAGGATTTAGTAGGTATCACTTTGATCCTATATGGAGAATCATTGTGATAAGCGGAGATTGATCGAGCGTAGCATAGGAAACTCCTTCCCTATCAAGAGTATGTCATCCACGTACACTACGAGGATCGTCACCATACTCCCTACTACCATCTTATTTATACCAGGTTCATCTACCATTTTGATGATGTCAACTTCTTTGACTAATTCATCAAAACAGATGTTCCAACTCCGCGATGCCTGCTTTATCATATAAAACATCTTGCACACGTTTCCGCTGCTCGCACTGTCTACGAGGCCCTCTGGCTGTGTACTTATAGACGCTCTCTTCTAAATCATCATTTAGAAAAGCAGTCAAGACACCCAACCACCAGATATCGCAGTCATGGTATGTAGCCGTGACAAGTAGGATCTGGATAGACTTAAGCATAGTCACTTGAAAAGGTTTCATCATGATCCACGCCTGGTCGATGACGAAAACCTTTAACAAGTCTAGCTTTGAAAGTCTCAACTTTTCCATCTACACCAAGTAATCTTCTCAAGATATACTTGCTCCTGATGGGGATTTAACCCTTCAGATATTGCAACCAAAGTCCATACTTTGTTGGCGTATAAGGATTCCATCTCAGATCGCTAAGCATCCAGCCATTCTTACAGAGTCTTACTCTCGATGGCCAGCTCGAAGCTAGTTGGGTCATCATCTCATGATGCAATCCTCGCTCCCACTGTCACAGAGAAACCGATGTATCTCTCAGGTGGGTGAGGAACCCTACTAGATCGGCGGAGAGGCTGAGGTTCGTTGGAATCTACTGAATCCTTTGGTTCTTTCAAATCATCAGCTGTAGTTTGTATAGCTGGAACCTTTCCAGTTGTACATAACTGACCTTGCCTCGAGCTTGTCCGGATTTTGCTTTCAGACATAGGCCGGACAACCCCAAATCTTAACTGACTTAAGACATAGGCTCTTCCCTTTCCACATCACATATGAAATGGTAGGCAACTAATTTGATTCGAACCCTATTCAATAGGTATGCAGCTTCTCAAGTGCATAACACCCAAAAGGAAAAAGGTAACTCAGTATTACTCATCATAGAGCACACCTTATCACATAGGGTGTGATTGCTCCGCCCCGATATACCATCGTGCTATGGTGTATGCGGAGGAGTAATGCTGAGAGAGAATCTCATTCTCCTTTGGAATAATCCAGGATTTTCGTGCTCAAGTATTCTCCTCCTTGATCTCATCATAGGACATAATACTTATACCCGTATGTTAGTTCTCTACTTCTAACTTATATTCTTTGAATATCTCAAAAGGTTCGGACTTGTGTTTCAACAGGAACATATGTCTGAATCTTGAGAGATTATCAGAGAATGTAATGAAGTACAAAGAACCAGTCCTGGCATGTGTAGACAGGGGACCTCACATACATCAACATGTATCATCCCAAGAGTTCACTAACTCTTTCTCTGTTTCCAATAAACAGAGCTGTGGTCATCTTATCTTTGTGACATGACTGGCAAGTTTCACAAGATGTAAATTCAAACTGATTTAAATATACATCTATATGTAACTCTAGCCAGTCGGGTCGCATTGATCTGACCTAGTCTACAATGCCTTAAGAAGAATCCGTTCATTTCTGAACTCTTCCTCTTATGTGTGATCCGTATACTAAGAACTGTAGTTTGATTTAGAACATTAATGCTTTTAGATAACGTGCCTGAATCGATCAACTTTTGATATAGGAAATGTTCAAAACATTATCCAACAATACAAAATTATATCCTTTCTTTTCTAACAAAGAGAGTGATATGATTTGGTATATCAGGTTCGGTATCTAATAACATTCGTTCAGAATCAATGTATTGTAATACAGGGTGACAGTGACCGACAGACTTGGATGCAACACTTGCCCCGTTTTCTGCCTTATGAAACTTATCACCCGTTCTCAGTTCTCTACCTTTCTGTAGCCCTATGTAACATATTACATATCTGGGATCCCGATCTGGTATCACATACCCAGGACGTAAAGGATACTGAGAAACAGTTCTGTGTAACGAACACACCCGAAGATGATGCATCAGCATGCACTCTCTTCGTTTGGGCGGCACGGGAAATCTGGTATTCCCCAATTTCTTGCTCTGTCTTATAACAATTATAAGTTGGAGCGGGACCAACGTTCCCCAGCTCAGTATAACAAGCGGGTTCGGTCAATATTCCGTATTATTATCTTGATTAAGGCGTGATATGGTCGCTACCAGGAGAGAGAGAGAAGAAAACACTCAGCGTGCGCTCTGTCAAGAATAGATTGGTTATTATTTTATCTAATCAGGATGGCTCCCACTGCTTTTTATCAAATCTTCCTTCAAACCCTAAAAGGAAAGACTAGCTGGGATTAATTACACACTACAAGTTCGCCAATCTTTCAGCCAGGCCAGTGTCGGTACTTTGAGGGAGGTCCCCCGTGCTTTCGCACGAACCTAATTAATGTAAACCTCGTTTTCCCAGAGGCGTAACCCCGTTGACACCTTTCTAGACACCTACTTGATCGGCTAATTGTAATGTATAAAACTCTCCCAGGAGTAACACTTACTCGCAGCGGGTATCGGGATCCAACTATCTCATAGAAGGTATGCAATCTCATTGCAAATTTCAACACTTGAAATTCCCGATAATGTTTTGCCCCGAACGATCTATGACCTTGACAAGGTCAACAAACCATAGACCGCAAGTCAAGTTCAACCCGTCATTTCTTGATTGAATCAAACCCACCCGCACGACCCTTGACAAGGTCAACAAGGCCGCACGACTACCCTAACCCAATCTGCATCATATGCATAAGCAGATAAATACTGGTTAGCTACCGCACACTGCGCCTTGACAAGGTCAACAAACGCAGCACGAATACTAAACAGGATTTATCTGAAATGACGGAGGGCTATGACAGGTTTTTCTGAAAACCTATTGCGTAATGAACTTGATATCGTTGTAGGATCGAATGAATTTTGAAATGGAGTGCTTTTGAGGCTTTTCTAGTTTTGCTAAAGGAGTCACTCCCGGTGAAGGGATCGTCGGTCCTTTCCTCGTCGAATGAGGTGCGGGATATATCACATATATCGCTGTGCAAAGCAAAAACACTTAAAAGCAATCAAAAGACAAACCGAGTGTGTAGCATCTGCCGGTTATTGCTAAAGGAGTCACTCCCGGTGAAGGGATCTCGGTCCTTTCCTCATCGAATAAGGTGCAGGATATATCACATATACCGCTGTGCAAAGCAAGAACTGTAGCTACCTGTTTTATTTTGAAATTCGATTCTACAACATCTTAGGTTTCTTTTATTTTCATTAATCACATTAATGAAATCCCATCATTTATGTACCTAAACATCACAGATAGATATGACGTACACTTATGCCATCCGCATTCGCCTCGATGTCCCCTCGTGCACCGTTAGGTTAGGTAACTAACGGCAGAGCAGGGCAGGGCTAGCGCGGGTGTAAAACATAAGTAACGTCTATATAATATATCATATATACTATATACTATATCCATCACAGAAACATCACATGATCTCATCACAGATATCGCAGCAGAAGAATCATATGAAATATTGGATATACTAGGACGTCCGTGTTTTCAATACGAGCCAGTATAAAACACGGATTCCACGGTCGTGATGAATAGCCAAACCCACACCCCTAGACCCCTACGAGAGCGGCAAGCAACCCTACCAATTCTGGAGTTAGGAGACCCGGACTCGACTCCTCGAGTTGGTCTCCCACTGGACTCCAGAACCCGGTTACTTGTGCCCTCCTCCTTGGGTCTATCCTAGTGCGGAAAAGTAAATAATATACAACAGGTGACAACTCCCGCAACCTGGAAGCGCCCCAATAAAAGAATATTACGTACAAGTTTTTACATGAATGAAAATGAAAAACACTCATCTCACATAAAAACCCCGGCTATTCAAACACGACGATCCAATATAACATATCCAGCAACACATAACATCACATGTCATCAACGTAAGTAAATATGTCCATCCCAATTGTCGTTGACGTATAGCAACGAAACCGACGATATCACATATTACACTTACGGTCACAGAAAAGAAAGTGTAAAACTACAACAGTTGGAATCCGCAACCACCTCAGACATCGCATGTCTGACCAAATGAATTACTTAGACATCGCATGCCTAACAATTATAAACCCCGCATTTTAGTCTCAAAATCGAAAACACTTTTCAATATCTAGTCGGGGAATTCAACAGGATTCCAGACAGTCTGATCGAATACTCGTCGCAAACTTCAGTAGACGGCTGCACCCCCGATACCGTCGACGAAGTGCACCAAGGCTGAACACCGCTACCGTGAGCACCCGGAGGGATGCTTTCGGCGACGGGGTTCTCCTACAGTCACTTGGTCGGGGCTATGGAGTGAGGCTGTCTATTAAGTTTACCCGGCGAGTATCCGCGTACGCTACGTGATTGCGACGAACTTTTGATCACATCAAAATTCCGTGGCAACCGATCAAGTGAGACTAAATTGCTACGTTTATAACATTCATTTAGTTATCTCATAACCATTGTGAATTCCAATTATTGTATCCCATTCCAGATAAACAGAAAATGTTAAACTTTCCGATCGAACAATCGAACACCCAAGTTTTCCCGATACAGATCAACACATGAAACAAGTCTAACAACATTCCGTTCGTGCCTCAGTACCAACGGTCCAGCCGTAGAAGGGTCAAGCCAACGCCTCACATGTGGCACGCCGTACTGCCCCAAACCCGAAGGTTCAAAGGGTAGTTCAAGACGGTCACATAATCGAGTTAAGGTTTGTGTCTTCTAGAGGGACCATCGCGTTACTTGCACTACTTAGAACGTCGTTAAACTACGGAAAAATCCAACACTTGGAAATTTCCCGATAGGGGAAAAGTTGGGTATTTATATCCGGTCGAACTTTTTAACATATCCTAAAATTTATCCGGAAAGCCACACAGACAAAATTTGATACCCCGATCGAAATACCGAATCCCCAAATCAACTCAGAAAAATTCAACTCTGGAATAAATATTAAAAATACCCAGGAATACCAGCACTAATAATTATGAGATACTGTGTAAAAACTATTAAATAAGCCTTCCGTACCGCCGCGCAACCGCCGCACGAGGCTAGCTCGTGCCGCGGAAGCGCGGCAAGAAGAAAGAATTATCGGCACGAATTTCACAGTACATCATATATTCACCTGCTGATTTTTCTGAACATTTTTAATGTGGAAAAAGACCAGATTTTAAAAAATGTACAGAGAGCAATATCGATGCGGGGTTTCGGGTTCGTTCGGACTTCAATTTCCGTCTGGACTTCGCCTAAGGCTCTAGCTAGGCTCTGATACCACTGCAGGGTTCCTAGGCACTCTAGTGAGGTCTCCCAAGCCATCAACCATGGCAATTTCAAAAATTATGGTGCCTACAAACCCTAAACAACGGATCGTATACTAGATTTCTAGGCGAACAAGAACTAGTTAACAGTTAACCATATAAAATACGGAAATACAACCTTTGTAGATCCGGTGCTCCACCTCCATAGCTCCGCAACGAGGCCGTCTCCGCTGTCCAAATCAAATCTGGGCTCTAAGATCGGCTTCGTCGGAGAATGGGCAAGCTAGGTCGTCGATGTCCATGCCGAAGATGATCTACGTCGAAGCATCGATGAATCAAGCTCCACCTTCACCAAGTCATGAAACTTGTGAAGGAAACACACTCTACTACTTGGCAAGAGGTAGAGGATGAAGAAATAGGAAGTGGGTAGACTTTAGAATCGGATTTCTCACTCATTTCCAACAATCACCATTGATGGACTTCAAGCTTCTTCACTTGAAGAATGAAGAAGAAGAAGGAAAAAGGTTATGATAAGTTAAAAGAATAAGAATAGAAAATGAATTCTTATCATAACTTTAACTATGGTAAAGTGTAGAGAGTTAACCAAGGTTAGTTGTATGGTTAGGGTTAAGAATGAGATAAGAATGGTGGACTTAGGTCAAAGCTTCATGAAGTTTCAACTAAACAACAAAAGATGCCACCATTCTTTTCTCATTTTCTTTTCTCACTTTCTTTTATTCATTTATCAAAAAGAATAAATGAATAATTAAGAAAATAAAACCCTAAACATAAACACAACCATGGTTCAAACTTTACACTTAACCAAAGTGTTATGCATCATCAAACATGATACAATCAAGTGCACAAAAACATATCGCATATGCAATGCGCACGAACCAAGTGAGAAAATCCGTCTAAAGTGAACCGATACTAGTTAATGCAAAGTAATATATCAAATATATAATTATACATTAAATCATTAAATCAACATTTGATTCAATGATCCGGTCATGCGCACATAGCCGACTGGTATCTAATATATCGGCTTATCGAATCAACGCTTGAATCGATAACTAGGTTATATCGCATACAACCATTCGATATATTTATCGCGAGAATAGAATACGGTATCACATACTCGTATTATTCTCGGTCCCGCACATATCTCATATGCGCTCCTATTTCGTTTCGCTTGAGCCAGGAAACCTCTGTGTAGGACTCTAAAGACTCGTCAATACGCCGGCAGCGGATGATGATCATATCAAACATCCACAAGCCGCAAGCGGTCTGCTAAACGTAACGGCCACCCGGGTATTGAGCGATCTGAAGATCGACGAGCAAGCCCGCTCACACTCCAGTGAATCCGACCAGTAACACTACCGTACAGTCCGGTCTGATCATCTGATATGTCGCATATCTCGCCTAGGGGTGGTAAACGTCAGACCCCAATAGCTCAATAAGTCGTGTCGATATGAGGCTCATAACGGGTCGAGAAACTACTGGTAACACTTACCAGCAATTCTCTGAGCAGCCCTGGCCAGGGACTTCCTGTTATAGCCGATCGAACACAGTGCAACATCAACCACCATATACCGGGAGAGACGAATCCCCTCCTATCGCTCATTGCCTCCATGTGACTCGGGACTGTACCCAAAAACCACCGTTTTGCACGCCCTCTTGGACGTGGTAAGATGGAAATCAAAGCACAGTGGGAACCACACAAGACTCTATGACGATCTCGGGTCAACAGACTACTCTGTACCAGTGTCACCAGAGAACTGCCATCTGACGTGAGGTATAATACCATCTGGGAGTTCTCGGCGAGTCCGTCCAGTGTACCCAGTCTCTACTGAGCACCCGTATATCTCCTCTGATGTCAAACACCGATGGATATGGGATCATCCATCGCCCATCTACATGGGTCGAGAAGGTATACGCTAGTCTACTCTGGTGTATCGATGCCCCGTCTCGATACACCCTCGACTAGGGACTTTGAAGGATGTACTTATAGACTACCATGTCCCCACTAGTATGATCCGCATCACAGTCCAGGTAGTCAAGTACAGATCCTAAGGGCTTTACCAACATGTAACAGAGAGACAATCAGCATACACGTTAAGGTAAAGATCAACCAGATAGCATACTATCATGTCGAGCAAGAAAGTCCTCCCTATATACGTCCCAGCATCCACTACAATATACATCCTATGTATAGTAATGGCCTCTAGGGCATACATATAACTAACACCTAGTCTCGACTGAGCACCCGTATACCATCTCTGATGTCAAACACCAATGGATATGGGATCATCCATCGCCCATCTCATGGGTCGAGAAGCGTATACGCTAGTCTACATTGGTATATCGATGCCCCGTCTCGATACACCTACGACTAGAGACCTTGAAGGATGTACTTATGGACTACCATGCCCCCACTAGTATGATCCGCATCATAGTCCAGGTAGTCAAGTACACATCTTAAGGGCTTTACCAACATGTAACCATAAAACAGTATTAAGAGACAAGTATACATGTTAAGATAAAGAGTAACCAGATAGCATACTATCATATCGAGCAAGAAAGTCATCTCTATATATGTCCAAGCATCCAATATAATATACATCATCTGTACAATACTGGCCTCTAGGGCATACATACAACTAACAATCTCCCACTTGCACTAGGGCCAGCTGCTGTAATATCGCATACCGAGCATCCCGAAGAGTCTCTCAAACTGTATCTGGGGAATGGCCTTCGTGAGTGGATCCGCTGTGTTATTCTTCGTGTCAACCCTCCTGACCTCGATCTCCCGGCGATCAACTTTCTCCCGGATTAGGTGATACCGCCTCAGAATATGCCTGGATCGCTGATGGGACCTGGGTTCCTTGGCCAAAGCCACCGCTCCATTGTTATCATAATACAAAAGTATTGGATGCTCAATGGATGGAACCACTCCAAGTTCAGTAATGAACTTCTTGATCCAGACAGCCTCTTTGGCAGCATCGTTGGCAGCGATGTATTCAGCCTCCATCGTCGAGTCTGCCACGGTTTCCTGCTTGGATCTCTTCCAGCTAACTGCCCCTCCGTAAAGGGTAAAGACAAATCCCGACTGCGAGTTAGAGTCGTCCTTATCACTCTGGAAGCTCGAATCGGTAAAGGACTCCACTTGGAGTTCTCCATTACCATACACCAAGAGCATCTCTTTAGTCCTTCATAAGTACTTGAGAATGCTCTTCACAGCTGTCCAGTGAGTCTCTCCAGGATCAGCTTGATACCTACTCACTACACTTTGTGAGTATGCTACATCGGGTCTGGTACATAGTATCGCGTTCATGATAGAGCCTACAGCCGAAGCATAGGGTATCCCTTGCATGCGAGCTCTCTCCAAATCAATCTTGGAAGACATCTCTTTGGAGAGAATGACTCCAGAGATCGTGGATAAGTTCCCACGCTTGGATTCTTCCATACTAAACCTCTTTAGTATGGTGTCAATGTACCTGGATTGGGACAATCCCAATATCCGTTTGGATCTATCTCTATAGATCCTAATTCCCAATATGCAGGAGGCATCACCAAAATCTTTCATTGAGAATCTTTGTGATAAGAAGAGCTTGACCGATTGCAGCATAGGAATGTCATTTCCTATCAAGAGTATGTCGTCCACGTACAATACGAGAAAGACAACCTTACTCTCTGCCACCTTCTTGTAAATACAAGGTTCATCTACGTTTTTGACGAAATCAAACTCTTTGATAACGATGTCAAAGCAGATGTTCCAACTCCGCGATGCATGCTTTAATCCATAAATGGATTTAAGCAGCTTGCACACCTTCCCGCTGCTCCCACTATCTACGAAGCCCTCTGGCTGAGTCATGTACACGCACACTTCTAAATCACCGTTTAGAAAGGCGGTCTTAACATCCATTTGCCAGATTTCGTAATCATGATATGCAGTGATTGTAGGGTTCCAAGGCACACTAATGAGGTATCACAAGGCATCAACCATGCCAATTTCAAATTTTACAAGTGCCGAGAAACCCTAATACGGATCGTTAACTAGATTTTAGGCCAAAAAGAAACTAGTTAACAACTTAACTAAAAGAAAGAGGCTACAACCTTTGTAGATCCGGTTCTCCACCTCCATGGCTCCGTGATGAAGTCCCCTCGCTGTCCATATCGGATCCCGGACTCTAGCGTCGGCTTCATCGGAGAAATGGGCGGGCTAGGTCGTCGACTTCGATGCCGAAGATGATCTACGTCGAGGCAACACTAGATCAAGCTCCAACTTCACCAAGTCAAGAAACTTGTGAAGAAAACACCCTATACTACATGGTAAGAGGTAGAGGATGAAGAAATAGGAAGTGGGTTCACTTTAGAATTGGATTTCTCACTCTTTTTCACTAGTTGCCATTAATGAAGGCAAGGTTTCTTCTTGAAGAAGAAGAAGAATATGATGATAAAAGAATATGATAAGTTATTTTAAAAAAGAAAATAATTGGAATACTTATCATACTCCAACCATTGTCATGTGTAGAGAGTAAACTAGGGTTAGGTGAATGGTTAGGGTTAAGCATGAAGACAAAAATGGTGACTTAGTCAAAGCTTCATGAAGCTTCAATATCAAAGAAAGAAAGCCACCATTTTCTCTTTAGCTTTTCCATAATAAATAAATAAATAAATAGATATGAAAATCAAAACCCTAACCATTTAAATAACCATGGTTTAATCTTTACACAAACTCAAGTAAGCATGTATCATCAAACATGATACAATCAAGTGCACACAAAGTGAGAATATCCATTTAATGTGAACCAATACAAGTTAATGCTAAGTAATATATCAAATATATAATTATACATTAAATCGTTAAATCAACACTTGATTTAATGATCCGGTCATATCGCATATAACCGACTAGTATCAAGTGTATCAATGTATCGAATCAATACTTGATTCGGTAACCCGACTATATCACATATAACCTGCCAATGATACAAATCGCGAGAATAGAATACGGTATCACATACACGCATTATTCTTGGCCCCGCGCATATCTCATATGCGCTCCTATTTCGTTTCGCTTGAGCCAGGAAACCTCTGTGTAGGACTCTAAAGACTCGTCAATACGCCGGCAGCAGATGATGATCATATCAAGCATCCACAAGCCGCAAGCGGTCTGCTAAACGTAACGGCCACCCGGGTATTGAGCGATCAGAAGATCGACGAGCAAGCCCGCTCATACTCCTGTGAATCTAACCAGTAACACTTACCGTACAGTCCGGTCTCGTCGTCTGATATGTCGCATATCTCGCCTAGGGGTGGTAAACGTCAGACCCCAATAGCTCGATAAGTCGTGTCGATATGAGGTCTATACCAGTTTGAGAAACTACTGATAACACTTACCAGTAAATCTCAGCAACCCTGGCCAGGGATTTCCGGTTATAGCCAATCGAACACAGCGCAACATCAACTCCCTATACCGGGAGAGACGAATCCCCTCCTATCGCTTATTGCCTCCATGTGATTCGGGACTGTACCCAAAAACCACCGTTTTGCACGCCCTCTTGGACGTGGTAAAGTGGAAATCAAAGCACAGTGGGAATCACACAAGACTCTATGACGATCTCGGGTCAACAGACTACTCTGTACCAGTGTCACCAGAGAACTGCCATCTGACGTAAGGTATAATACCATCTGGGCGTTCTCGGCGAGTCCGTCCAGTGTACCCAGTCTCCACTGAGCACCCGTATATCATCTCTGATGTCAAACACCAATGGATATGGGATCTTCCATCGCCCTTCTGTATGGGTCGAGAAGGTATACGCTAGTCTACACTGGTATATCGATGCCCCGTCTCGATACACCCACGACTAGGGACCTTGAAAGATATACTTATGGACTACGATGTCCCCACTAGTATGATCCGCATCATAGTCCAGGCAGTCAAGTACACATCCTAAGGGCTTTACCAACATGTAACAGAGAGACAATCAGTATACACGTTAAGGTAAAGAGTAACCAGATAGCATACTATCATGTCGAGCAAGAAAGTCCTCCCTATATATGTCCCAGCATCCACTACAATATACATCCTATGTACAATAATGGCCTCTAGGGCATACATATAACTAACAATCTCCCACTTGCACTAGGGCCATCTGATAGCAGTGGTTGTAGTATCTCATACTCAACCATCCCTTAAAAGTCTCACTATGGGAATAGGCCTTCGTGAGTAGATCCGCCGTGTTATCCTCTGAGTCTGCTCTCCTAACCTCGATCACCCTGGAGTTCAACTATCTCCATGATCAGGTGACACTGCCTTAGAATATGTCTGGATCACTGATGGGACCGGCGTTCCTTGGCATAAGCCACAACTCCATTGTCTCACAATGGTTGGAACGTAGTTCATCTCATGAACCAATATACACCCAAACATCTTCTTTGGTAGCATCTTAAGTAGCGATGTATCCTGCCTTTATCGTCTAGTTAGCCACGGTATCTAGTTTGGAACTCTTCCAACATACCATCCCTTTACTGAGGGTAAAGACAATGCCTGTGACTGACTTTCAGTCGTCCTTATCACTCTGGAACCCTTCCAGTGATTCTCCCCAGGATCGATTGATACCATCTCACTACAACTAGTGAGAATCCTAACATCCAATTAGATCTATCTCATAGATCCAAAACCCAGGATTTAGGAGGTATCACTTTGATCCTTTATGGAGAATCATTGTGATAAGCGGAGATTGACCGAGCGTAGCATAGGAAACTCCTTCCCTATCAAGAGTATGTCATCCACGTACTCTACGAGGATCATCACCATACTCCCTACTACCCTTTTGTATATACAAGGTTCATCTACCATTTTGATGATGTCAAACTGTTTGACTACTACATCAAAACAGATGTTCCAACTCCGCGATGCCTGCTTTATCACATAAACCATCTTGCACACGTTTCCGCTGCTCCCACTGTTTACGAAGCCCTCTGACTGTGTACTTATAGACGTTCTCTTCTAAAAGATCATTTTAGAAAAGCTGTCATGACACCCAACCGCCAGATATCGTAGTCATGGTATGTAGCCGTAGCAAGTAGGATCTGGATGGACTTAAGCATAGCCATTGGAAAAAGGTTTCATCATTATCCACGCCTGGTCAATGACGAAAACCTTTAATAAGTCTAGCTTTGAAAGTCTTAACTTTTCCATCTACACCAAGTAATCTTCTCAAGATATACTTGCTCCTGATGGGGATTTAACCCTTCAGATATAGCAACCAAAGTCAATACTTTGTTGGTGTACATGGATTCCATCTCAGATCGCTAAGCATCCAGCCATTCTTACAGAGTCCCACTCCTGATGGCCAGCTCGAAACTAGTTGGGCCATCATCTCATGATGCAATCCTCGCTCCCACTGTCATAGAGAAACAGTAGTATCTCTCAGGTAGGTGAGGAACCCTACTAGATCGGCGGAGAGGCTGAGGTTCGTTGGTAACTATTGAATCGTTTGGTTCTTTCAAATCATCAGCTGCAGTTTGTATAGTTGGAACCTTTCCAGTTCTACATTACAGACCTTGCCTCGAGGTTGTCCGGATTTTGCTTTTAGACACAGGCCGGTCAACCCCAAATCTTAACTAGCTTAAGACATGGGCTATACCCTTTCCGTATCACATATGAAGTGGTAGGCAACTGATTTGATTTGAACCCTATTCAATAGGTATGCAGCTTCTCAAGTCCATAACTCCCAAAAGGAAATAGGTAACTCAGTAGTACTCATCATAGAGCACACCTTATCACATAGGGTGTTATTGCTCCGCCCCGATATACTATCGTGCTATGGTGTATACGGAGGAGTAATGCTGAGAGAGAATCTCATTCTCCTTTAGAAAAGTCCAAGAATTCCGTGCTCAAGTATTCTCCTCCTTGATCACATCAAAGGACATAATACTTATACCCGTTTTGGTTCTCTACTTCTAACTTATATTCTGTGAATATCTCAAAAGGTTCGGACTTGTGTTTCAACAAGAACATATGTCTGAATCTAAAGAGATTATCAGAGAATGTAATGAAGTAAAAAGAACCGGTCTTGGCATGTGTAGACAGGGGACCATACATACATCAACATGTATCATCCCAAGAGTTCACTAACTCTTTCTCTGTTTCCAATCAACAGAGCTGGTGTCATTATATCTTTATGACATGACTGGCAAGTTTCACAAGATGTATATTCAAACCGTTTTAAATATGCATCTACAAGTAACTTCAGCTAGTCGGGTCGCATTGATATGACCCAGTCTACAATGCCTCAAGAAGGATTCGTTCATTTCTGAACTCTTCCTCTTGTGTGTGTTCCGTATAATAAGAACTGTAGTTTGATTTAGAACTTCAATTCTTTTAGACAACGTGCCTGAACCGATCAACTTTTGATATAGGAAATGTTCAAAACATTATCCGACAATACAAAATTATATCCTTTCTTTACTAATAAAGAGACTGATATGATTTTGTATATCAGGTTCGGTATCTAATAACATTCGTTTAGAATCAATATATTGGTAATACAGGGTGAAAGTGACCAACAGACTTGGCTGCAACACTTACCCCGTTTTCTGCCTCATGAAACTTATCACCCGTTCTCAGTTCTCTACCTTTCTGTAGCCCTATGTAACATATTACATATCTGGAATCCTGATCCGGTATCAAATACCCAGGACGTAAAGAATAGAGAAACCGTTCTGTATAAAGAACACACCCGAAGATGATGCATCAGCATGCACTCTCTTCGTTTGGACGGCATAGGAATTCTGGCATTCCCCAATTTCCTGCTCTGTCTTATAACAATTATAAGTTGGAGCGGGACCAACGTTCCCCAGCTCAGTATAACAAGTGTGTTCGGTCAATACTTCCGAATTATTATCTTGATTAAGGCGTGATATGGTCGCTACCTGGAGAGAGAGAGAAGAAAACACTCAGCGTGCGCTCTTGTAAGAATAGATTGGTTATTATTTTTATCTAATCAGGATGGCTCCCACTGTTTTTATCAAATTTTCCTTCAAACCCTAAAAGGAAAACTAGCCGGGATTAATTACACACTACAAGTTCGCCAATCTTTCAGCCAGGCCAGTGTCGGTACTTTGAGGGAGGTCCCCCGTGCTTTCGCACGAACCTAATTAATGTAAATCTCGTTTTCCCAGAGGCGTAACCTCGTTAACACCTTTCTAGACACTTACTTGATCGGCTAATTGTAACGTGTAAAACTCTCCCAGGTGTAACTCTTACTCGCAGCGGGTATCGGGATCCAACTATCTCATAGATGGTATGCAATCTCATTGCAAATTTCAACACTTGAAATTCCCGATAAGATTTTGCCCCTAACGTGCTATGACCTTGACGAAAGCCAATACACCATAGCCCGCTAGTCAAGTTCAACCAGTACATTTCTTGATTGAATTCAACCCACCTGCACGACCCTTGACGAAAGCCAACAAAGCCGCACGACTACCCTAATCCAATCACATCGTATGCTGCAGATAAGCAGCATATAGCTACCGCACACTGCACCTTGACGAAAGCCAACAAATGTAGCACGAATACTATATACAACTTATCTGAAATGACGTTGGGCTACGACAGGTTTTTGTGAAAACCTATTGCATAATGAACTTGATATCGTTGTAGAATCAAATGATTTTAAAATGGAGTGTTTTTTAGGCTTTTCTAGTTTTGCTAAAGGAGTCACTCCCGGTGAAGGGATCGTCGGTCCTTTCCTCGTCGAATGAGGTGCGGGATATATCATATATATCACTGTGCAAAGCAAAAACTCTTAAAAGCAATCAAAAGACAAACCGAGTGTGTAGCATCTGCCGGTTATTGCTAAAGGAGTCACTCCCGGTGAAGGGATCTCGGTCCTTTCCTTATCGAATAAGGTGCAGGATATATCATATATACCGCTGTGCAAAGCAAGAGCTGTAGCTACCTGTTTTATTTTTGAAATTCGATTCTACAACATCTTTAGGTTTCTTTTATTTCATTAATCACATTAATGAAGTCCCATCATTTAAGTACCTAAACATCACAGATAAATACGACGTACACTTATGCCATCCGCATTCGCCTCGATGTCCCCTCGTGCACCGTTAGGTTAGGTAACTAACGGCAAAGCGGGGCAGGGCTAGCGCGGGTGTAAAACATAAGTAACGCCTATATAATATATCATATATACTATATACTGTATCCATCACAGAACATATCACATGATCACATCACAGATATCGCAGCAGAAGAATCATATGAAATATTAGATATACTAGGACGTCCGTGTTTTCAATACGAGCCAGTATAAAATACGGATTCCACGGTCGTGATGAATAGCCAAACCCACACCCCTAGACCCCTACGAGAGCGGCAAGCAACCCTACCAATTCTAGAGTTAGGAGACCCGGACTTGACTCCTCGAGTTGGTCTCCCACTGGACTCCAGAACCCGGTTACTTGTGCCCTACTCCTTGGGTCTATCCTAGTGCGGAAAAGTAAATAATATACAGAGGGTGACATCTTCCGCAACCTGGAAGTGCCCCAATAAAAGAATATTACATACAAGTTTTTTTTACATGAATGAAAATGAAAAATACTCATCTCACATAAAAACCCCCGGCTATTCGAACACGACGATCCAATATAACATATCCAGCAACACATAACATCACATGTCATCAACGTAAGTAAACATGCGTATCCCAATTGTCGTTGACATATAGCAATGAAACCGGCGATATCACATATTACACTTACGGTCACAGAAAAGAAAGTGTAAAACTACAACAGTTGGAATCCGCAACCTGCATAGACATCGCATGCCTAATCAAATGAAATACTTAGACATCGCATGCCTAACAATTATAAACCCCGCATTTTATTCTCATTATCGAAAACACTTTTCAATATCAAGTCGGGAAATTCAACAAGATTCCCGACATCCTGATCGAATGCTCGTCGCAAACTTTAGTAGACGGGCGCACCCCTGATGCCGTCGACGAAGTGCACCAAGGCGGAACACCGCTGCCGTGAGCACCCGAATGGATGCTTTCAGCGACGGGGTTCTCCTACAGTCACTTGGTCGGGGCTATGGAGTGAGGTTATCTATTAAGTTTACCCGGCGAGTATCCACGTACGCTACGTGATTGCGACGGACTTTTGATCACATCAAAATTCCGTGGCAACCGATCAAGTGAGACTAAACTGCTATGTTTATAACATTCATTCGGTTATCCCATAACTACTTGTGAATTCCAAATGTTGTATCACATTCCGGATAAATAGAAAATGTTAAACCTTTCGATCGAACAGTCGAACACCCAAGTTTTCCCAAAACATCTCAACACATGAAATAAGTTTAAAAACATTCACTTCATGCCTCAGTACCAACGGTCCAGCCGTAGAAGGGTCAAGCCAATGCCTCACATGTGGCGCGCCGTACTGCCCCAAACCCGAAGGTTCAAAGGGTAGTTCAAGACGGTCACCTAATCGAGTTAAGGTTTGTTGTCTTCTAGAGGGACCATCGCGTTACTTGCACTACTTAGAACGTCATTAAACTACGGAAAAATCCAACACTTGGAAATTTCCCGGGAGGGGAAAAATTGGGTATTTATATCCGGTCGAACCTTTTAACATATTCTAAATATCCGGAAAACACATAGACAAAGTTTGAAATTTCCGATCGAATCATCGAAGCTCCAAAACACCCCTGAAAACTCAACTCTTGAGTGCAAATTAAAAATTCCCAGAAAACTCAGCACCTGAAAACATGAATTACTGTGCAAAAATTAAAGGCAGATACCATCATTTGGCCGTGGAACAGCCGCAGAAGGCATACTTCTGCCGCGATTCCGCCGCGCTTTAGACACATCTTTAGGTAATTTTTGCACCGTAATTCTTAGAATTCCTTGCTGAATTTTTTAAGCATTTTTAATCTGGAAAAAACCCAGTTTTGTAAAAATGTACAGAGAGGGGTCAATTTTTAGGGTTTCGGGTTCGTTCGGGTTTCAAACTTCGTCTACGCATCGCCTAAGGCTCTAGCTAGGCTCTGATACCACTGTAGGGTTCCTAGGCACACTAATGAGGTCTCACAAGGCATCAACCATGCCAATTTCAAATTTTACAAGTGCCGAGAAACCCTAATACGGATCATTAACTAGATTTTAGGCGACAAAGAAACTAGTTAACAACTTAACTAAAATAAAGAGGCTACAACCTTTGTAGATCCGGTTCTCAACCTCCATGGCTCCGTGATGAAGTCCCCTCGCTGTCCATATCGGAACCCGGACTCTAGCATCGGCTTCATCGGAGAAATGGGCGGGCTAGGTCGTCTACTTCGATGCCGAAGATGATCTACGTCGAGGCAACACTAGATCAAGCTCCAACTTCACCAAGTCAAGAAACTAGTGAAGAAAACACCCTATACTACTTGGCAGGAGGTAGAGGATGAAGAAATAGGAAGTGGGTTCACTTTAGAATTGGATTTCTCACTCTTTTTCACTAGTTGCCATTGATGAAGGCAAGGTTTCTTCTTGAAGAAGAAGAAGAAAATGATGAAAGAATATGATAAGTTATTTTAAAAAAGAAAATAATTGGAATACTTATCATACTCCAACCATTGTCAAGTGTAGAGAGTAAACTAGGGTTAGGTGAATGGTTAGGGTTAAGCATGAAGACAAAAATGGTGACTTAGTCAAAGCTTCATGAAGCTTCAATATCAAACAAAGAAAGCCACCATTTTCTCTTTAGCTTTTCCATAATAAATAAATAAATAAATAGATATGAAAATCAAAACCCTAACCATTTAAATAACCATGGTTTAATCTTTACACAAACTCAAGTAAGCATGTATCATCAAACATGATACAATCAAGTGCACACAAAGTGAGAATATCCATTTAATATGAACCAATACTAGTTAATGCTAAGTAATATATCAAATATATAATTATACATTAAATCGTTAAATCAACACTTGATTTAATGATCCGGTCATATCGCATATAACCGACTAGTATCAAGTGTATCAATGTATCGAATCAATACTTGATTCGGTAACCCGACTATATCACATATAACCTGCCAATGATACAAATCGCGAGAATAGAATACGGTATCACATACACGCATTATTCTCGGCCCCGCGCATATCTCATATGCGCTCCTATTTCGTTTCGCTTGAGCCAAGAAACCTCTGTGTAGGACTCTAAAGACTCGTCAATACGCCGGCAGCAGATGATGATCATATCAAGCATCCACAAGCCGCAAGCGGTTTGCTAAACGTAACGGCCACCCGGGTATTGAGCGATCAGAAGATCGACGAGCAAGCCCGCTCATACTCCTGTGAATCCAACCAGTAACACTTACCGTACAGTCCGGTCTCGTCGTCTGATATGTTGCATATCTCGCCTAGGGGTGGTAAACGTCAAACCCCAATAGCTCAATAAGTCGTGTCGATATGAGGTCTATAACAGTTCGAGGAACTACTGATAACACTTACCAGTAAATCTCAGCAACCCTGGCCAAGGATTTCCGGTTATAGCCAATCGAACACAGCGCAACATCAACTCCCTATACCGGGAGAGACGAATCCCCTCCTATCGCTCATTGCCTCCATGTGATTCGGGACTGTACCCAAAAACAACCGTTTTGCATGCCCTCTTGGACGTGGTAAGGTGGAAATCAAAGCACAGTGGGAATCATACAAGACTCTATGACGATATCGGGTCAACAGACTACTCTGTACCAGTGTCACCAGAGAACTGCCATCTGACGTAAGGTATAATACCATCTGGGAGTTCTCGGCGAGTCCGTCCAGTGTACCCAGTCTCCACTGAGCACCCGTATATCATCTCTGATGTCAAACACCAATGGATATGGGATCATCCATCGCCCATCTGTATGGGTCGAGAAGGTATACGCTAGTCTACACTGGTATATCGATGCCCCGTCTCGATACACCCACGACTAGGGACCTTGAAGGATGTACTTATGGACTACCATGTCCCCACTAGTATGATCTGCATCATAGTCCAGGCAGTCAAGTACACATCCTAAGGGCTTTACCAACATGTAACAGAGAGACAATCAGTATACACGTTAAGGTAAAGAGTAACCAGATAGCATACTATCATGTCGAGCAAGAAAGTCCTCCCTATATATGTCCCAGCATCCACTACAATATACATCCTATGTAGTAATGGCCTCTAGGGCATACATATAACTAACAGCGATGGCAAGCATGATCCGGATGGATTTAAGCATAGCTACTGGAGAAAAGGTTTCGTCATAGTCCACACCTGGTCTTTGACGAAAACCCTTTGCAACAAGTCTAGCTTTGAAAGTCTCCACTTTCCCATCTACACCAAGTTTTTTCTTGAAGATCCACTTGCTCCCAATGGGTTTTACCCCTTCAGGAGCAACTTCCAAAGTCCATACTTTGTTGGTGTACATGGATTCCATGTCAGACCGCATTGCATCCAGCCATTTCACTGATTCCCTACTTGTGATGGCCTGCTCGAAGCTAGTTGGGTCATCATCTTCCATGATGCAATCCTCGCTTCCACCATCAATGAGAAAACCGTAGTATCTCTCAGGCGGATGAGAAACCCTGCTAGATCGGCGGAGCGGCTGGGGTTCATCAGGTACTACTGAATCCTCTGGTTCTACCAAGTCTTGTGTTATAGTTTGTGTCGCTGGAACCTGTTCCAGTTCTACCTCAATGCCACTTGTCTGTTTCATAAGAAAACCTTTTTCTAAGAAAGTGGCATGTCGAGAAACAAACACCTTTTGTTCCTCGGGGTGGTAGAAGATATTCCCTTGTGAATTTTTAGGATATCCTATAAACTTACATAAGACTGATCTTGCCTCGAGTTTGTCCGGATTTTATCTTTTGACATAGGCTGGATGTAGGGTTCCTAGGCACTCTCAAGAGGTCTCACAAGGCATCAACCATGCCAATTTCAAATTTTACGGTGCCGAGAAACCCTAGACTAGATCGTTGGCTAGAAGTTTAGGCGAAAAAGAAACTAGTTAACAACTTAACTAAATGGTAAACGGAAATACAACCTTTGTAGATCCGGTTCTCCACCTCCATGGCTCCGCGATGATGTCTCCTCGCTGTACAAATCGGATCTTGGGCTCTAGCGTCGGCTTCATCGGAGAAAAAGCGGGCTAGGTCATCGACGACGATGCCGAAGATGATCTACGTCGAGGCATCGCTAGATCAAGCTCCAACTTCACCAAGTCAAGAAAACTTGTGAAGGAAACACCCTATACTACTTGGCAAGAGGTAAAGGATGAAGAAATAGGAGGTGGGTTCACTTTAGAATTGGATTTCTCACTCATTTCATCAAGTTGCCATTGATGGAGGCAAGCTTGCTTCAATGCTGAAGATGAAGAAGAAGAAGAAAGAATATATGATAAGTTAAGTCAAAAACAAAAGTAAATGAATACTTATCATAATAATAACCATGGTCAAGTGTAGAGAATAAATCATGGTTAGTGGGAATGGTTAGGGTTAAGCATGGAGACAAAATGGTCACTTCGTCAAAGCTTCATGAAGCTTCAACATCTATCCAAAGAAAGCCACCATTTTGCATTATGCTAATAATTTTCCAAAAAGAATAAATAATTAAATAAATGAATAAGAAAATAAAAACCCTAACCATTACACAACCATGGTTTAATCTTTACACAAACCCAAGGAAACATGTATCATCAAACATGATACAATCATTTGCACAAAAAGTATATAACATATACAACTTGTACATCCAAGTGAGAAAATCCATTTAAAGTGAACCGATACTAGTTAATGCAAAGTAATATATCAAATATATAATTATGCATTAAATCATTAAATCAACACTTGATTTAACGATCCGGTCATATCGCATATAACCGACTAGTATCCAATGTATCGGCTTATCGAATCAACCCTCGATTCGATAACTATGTTATATTGCATATAACCATTCGATACATTCATCGCGAGAATAGAATACGGTATCACATACACGCAATATTCTCGGTCCCGCACATATATCATATGCGCTCCAATTTCGTTTCGCTTGAGCCAGGAAACCTCTGTGTAGGACTCTAAAGACTCGTCAATACGCCGGCAGCAGATGATGATCATATCAAACACCCACAAGCCGCAAGCGGTCTGCTAAACGTAATGGCCATCCGGGTATTGAGCGATCAGAAGATCGACGAGCAAGCCCGCTCACACTCCTGTGAATCCAACCAGTAACACTTACCGTACAGTCCGGTCTGATCGTCTAATATGTCGCATATCTCGCCTAGGGGTGGTAAACCTCAGACCCCAATAGCTCGATAAGTCATGTCGATATGAGGTCTATAACAATTCGAGAAACTACTGGTAACACTTACCAGTAAATCTCAGCAACCCTGGCCAGGGATTTCCGGTTATAGCCAATCGAACACAGCGCAACATCAACTCCCTATACCGGGAGAAACGAATCCCCTCCTATCGCTCATTGCCTCCATGTGATTCGGGACTGTACCCAAAAACCACCATTTTGCACGCCCTCTTGGACGTGGTAAGATGGAAATCAAAGCACAGTGGGAACCATACAAGACTCTATGACGATCTCGGGTCAACAACCAGTGTCACCAAAGAACTGCCATCTGACGTAAGGTATAATACCATCTGGGAGTTCTCGGCGAGTTCGTCCAGTGTACCCAGTCTCGGCTGAGCACCCGTATATCATCTCTGATGTCAAACACCAATGGATATGGGATCATCCATCGCCCATCTGTATGGGTCGAGAAGGTATACGCTAGTCTACTCTGGTATATTGATGCCCCGTATCGATATACCCACGACTAGGGACCTTGAAGGATGTACTTATGGACTACCATGTCCCCACTAGTATTATCTGCATCATAGTCCAGGTAGTCAAGTACATATCCTAAGGGCTTTACCAACATGTAATAGAGAGACAATCAGTGTACACGTTAAGGTAAAGAGTAACCAGATAGCATACTATCATGTCGAGCAAGAAAGTCCTCCCTATATATGTCCCAGCATCCACTACAATATACATCCTATGTACAGTAATGGCCTCTAGGGCATACATATAACTAACAATCTCCCACTTGCACTAGGGCCATCTGATAGCAGTGGTTGTAGTATCTCATACTCAACCATCCCATAATAATCTCTCTCTGGGAACAGGCCTTTGTGAGTGGATCCGCTGTGTTGTCCTCTGAGTCTACTCTCTTAACCTTGATCCCCTGGAGATCAACCATCTCCACGATCAGGTGATACAGCCTTAGAATATGTCTGGATCACTGATGGGACCTGCGTTCCTTGGCATAAGCCACAACTCCATTGTCTCACAATGGTGGGAACGTAGTTCATCTCATGAACCAATATACACCCAAACAGCCTCTTCGGTAGCATCTTAAGTAGCGATGTATCCTGCCTTTATCGTCTAGTATGTCACGGTATCTAGCTTGGAACTCTTCCAACATACCGTCCCTTTACTGAGGGTAAAGACAATGCCTGTGACTGACACTCAGTCGTCTTTATCACCCTGGAACACTTCCAGTGATTCTTCCCAGGATCAATTGATACCATCTCACTACAACTAGTGAGAATCCTAATATCCAATTAGATCTATCTCATAGATCCAAAACCCAGGATTTATGAGGTATCACTTTTATCCTATATGGAGAATCATTGTGATAATCGGAGATTGATCGAGCGTAGCATAGGAAACTCCTTCCCTATCAAGAGCATGTCATCCACGTACTCTACGAGGATCGTCACTATACTCCCTACTACCTTTTTGTTTATACAAGGTTCATCTACCATTTTGATGATATCAAACTCTTTGACTAACACATCAAAACAGATGTTCCAATTCTGTGATGCCTGCTTTATCTTATAAAGCATCTTGTACACGTTTCCGCTGCTCCCACTGTCTACGAGGCCCTCTGGTTGTGTACTTATAGACGCTCTATTCTAAAACATCATTTAGAAAAGCTGTCATGACACCCAACTACCAGATATCGTAGTCATGGTATGTAGCCGTGGCAAGTAGGATCTGGATGGACTTAAGCATAGTTCTTTAGAAAAAGTTTCATCATGATCCATACCTGGTCAATGTTGCAAACCTTTAACAAGTCTAGCTTTGAAAGTCTCAACTTTTCCATCTACACCAAGTAATCTTCTCAAGATATACTTGCTCCTGATGGGGATTTAACCTTTCAGATATAGAAACCAAAGTCCATACTTTGTTGGTGTATGAGGATTCCACCTCAGATCACTAAGCATCCAGCAATTCTTACAGAGTCCCACTGCTGATGGCCAGCTCGAAACTAGTTGGGTCATCATCCCATGATGCAATCCTCGCTCCCACTGTCATAGAGAAACAGAAGTATCTCTCAGGTGGGTGAGAAAACCCTACTAGATCGGCGGAGAGGCTGAGGTTCGTTGGTATCTACTGAACCCTTTGGTTCTTTCAAATCATCAGCTGCAGTTTGTATAGTTGGAACATTTCCAGTTCTACATAACTGATCTTGCCTCGAGCTCGTCCGGATTTTGTTTCTCAGACATAGGATGGAAAACCCCAAATCTTATCTAACTTAAGAGATGGGCTCTTCCCTTATCATATCAAATACGAAGTGGTAGGCAACTGATTTGATTTGAACCCTATTCAATAGGTATGCAGCTTCTCAAGTGCATAACTCCCAAAAGGAAAAAGGTAACTCAGCAGTACTCATCATAGAGCACACCATATCAAATAGGGTGTATCTGCTCCGCCCCGATATACTATCGTGCTATGGTGTATACGGAGGAGTAATGCTGAGAGAGAATCTCATTCTCCTTTAGAATAGTTCAGGAATTCCGTGCTCAAGTATTCTCCTCCCTGATCACATCAAAAGACATAATACTTGTACCCTTATTGGTTCTCTACTTCTAGCTTATATTCTGTGAATATCTCAAAAGGTTCGGACTTGTGTTTCAACAGGAACATATGTCTGAATCTTGAGAGATCATCAGAGAATATAATGAAGTACAAAGAACCGGTCTTGGTATGTGTAGACAGGGGACCTTTATACATCAACATGTATCATCCCAAGAGTTTACTAACTCTTTCTCCGTTTCCAATAAACAGAGCTATGGTCATCTTATCTCTGTGACATGACTCGCAAGTTTCATAAGATGTAAATTCAAACTGATTTAAATATGCATCTACATGTAACTTCAGCTAGTCGGGTCACATTGATATGACCTAGTCTATAATGCCTCAAGAAGGATTCGTTCATTTCTGAACTCTTCCTCTTGTGTGTGTTCAGTGTTAGTTATGTGTATGCCCTAGAGGCCATTACTATACATAGGATGTATATTGTAGTGGATGCTTGGACATATATAGAGAGGACTTTCTTGCTCGACATGATAGTATGCTATCTGGTTGATCTTTACCTTAACGTGTACACAGATTGTCTCTCTATTACATGTTGGTAAAGCCCTTAGGATCTGTACTTGACTACCTGGACTATAATGCGGATCATACTAGTGGGGACATGGTAGTCTATAAGTACATCCTTCAAAGTCCCTAGTCGTGGGTGTATCGAGACGGGGCATCGATTTACCAGAGTAGACTAGCGTATACCTTCTCGACCCATACAGATGGGCGATGGATGATCCCATATCCATCGATGTTTGACATCAGAGATGATATACGGGAGCTCAGTGGAGACTGGGTACACTGGACGGACTCGCCGAGAACTCCCAGATGGTATTATACCTCACGTCAGATGGCAGTTCTCTAGTGACACTAGTACAGAGTAGTCTGTTAACACGAGATCGTCATAGAGTCTTGTGTGGTTCCCACTGTGCTTTTATTTCCATCTTACCACGTCCAAGAGGGCGTGCAAAATGGTGGTTTTTGGGTACAGTCCCGAGTCACATGGAGGCAATGAGCGATAGGAGGGGATTCGTCTCTCCCGGTATAGGGGGTTGATGTTGCACTGTGTTCGATTGGCTATAACAGGAAATCCCTGGCCAGGGTTGCTGAGATTTACTGGTAAGTGTTACCAGTAGTTTCTCGAATTGTTATAGACCTCATATCGACACGACTTATCGAGCTATTGGGGTCTGACGTTTACCACCCCTAGGTAAGATATGCGACATATCAGACGATCAGACCGGACTATACGGTAGTGTTACTGGTTGGATTCACTAGAGTGTGAGCGGGCTTGCTCGTCGATCTTCAGATCGCTCAATACCCGGGTGGCCGTTACGTTTGGCAGACCGCTTGCGGCTTGTGGGTGTTTGATATGATCATCATCTGCTGCCGGCGTATTGACGAGTCTTTAGAGTCCTACACAGAGGTTTCCTGGCTCAAGCGAAACGAAATAGGAGCGCATATGAGATATGTGCGGGTCCGAGAATAATGCGTGTATGTGATACCGTATTCCATTCTCGCGATGAATGTATCGAATGGTTGTATGCGATATAACCTAGTTATCGATTCAAGCGTTGATTCGATAAGCCAATACATTGTATACTAGTCGGTTGTGTGCGACATGACCGGATCATTGAATCAAGTGTTGATTTAATGATTTAATGTATAATTATATATTTGATATATTACTTTGCATTAACTAGTAATGGTTCACTTTAAATGGATTTTCTCACTTGGATTGTGCATGATGTATATGTGATATACTTTTGTGCACTTGTATGTATCATATTTGATGATGCATGTTTATATGGTTAAGTATAAAGAATAAAACCATGGTTAAGTAGATAATTAGGGTTTTGTTTTAATCACTCATTTATTTATCCATTCCTTTTTATTTAAATAATTTTATAATGGTTTTCTTTTTGTCATGAAGCTTGATGAAGCTTCATGAAGGTTTGACTCAAAGACCATTTTGTCTTCATGTTAAACCCTAACTATTCCCACTTACCATGGTTTGCTCTCTACACTTAACCTTAGTTTGATTATGATAAGTATTGTTTTTCTTTTCATTTTAAAATAGACTTATCATAATTCTAGCCCATCTTCTTCTTCATCTTCAAGTTTGAAACCTTGAAGCCATCAATGGCAACTTGAGCTTGAGAGTGAGAAATCCAATTCTAAAGAGAACCCACCTCCTATTTCTTCATCCTCTACCTCTTGCCAAGTAGTAGAGTGTGTTTTCTTCACAAGTTTTTTGACTTGGTGAAGTCGGAGCTTGATTTAGCGATGCCTCGACGTAGATCATCTTCGGCATGGACATCGATGTCCTAGCCCGTCCATTCTCCGATGAAGCCGACGCTAGAGCCCGGGACTTGTTATGGACAGCGAGGAGACTTCATTGCGGAGCTATGGAGGTGAAGAACCGGAACTACAAAGGTTGTATTTCCGTATCTCTTAGTTAAGTGTTAACTAGTTTATTGTTTCGCCTAGAAATCTAGCCGACGATCCATAGTCTAGGTTTTCTCGGCACCGTATTTTTTAAAATTGGCATGGTTGATGCCTTGTGAGACCTCACTAGGGTGCCTAGGAACCCTACAGTGGTATCAGAGCCTAGCTAGAGCCTTAGGCGAAGTCTAGATGACGTTTGAATCCCGATCGAACCCGTAACCCCATTTTTCCCATGCTCTCTGTACTTTTTTCAAAACAGTGCATTTTTCCACATTAAAAATATGCAGAAAATTAAGCAGGGTATTATATGAATTACTGTGAAATACGGGGGCCTAATTCAATTAAACCACCGCGGATCCGCGGCACGTGCTTGGCATGTGCGGCGGATCCGCGGCCTTATGGTCTCCTCTTGCGTTGACTTTTGCACAGTAATTCCTATTTTACAGTGATGAGTTCTCTGGGTATTTTTAATATTTATTCAAGAGTTGAATAATCTGGGATGTTTTGGAGCTTCGATGATTCGATCGGGTTTATCAGACTTTGTCTATTTGGCTTTCCGGATAATTTTTGAATATGTTAAAAAGTTCGACCGGATATAAATACCCAACTTTTCCCTTGTCGGGAAATTTCCAAGTGTTGGATCTTTCCGTAGTTTAACGATGTTCTAAGTAGTGCAAGTAACGCGATGGTCCCTCTAGAAGACAACAAACCTTAACTCGATTATGTGACCGTCTTGAACTGCCCTTTGAACCTTAGGGTTTGGGGCAGTACGGCATGCCACATGTAAGGCGTTGGCTTGACCCTTCTACGGCTGGACCGTTGGTACTGAGGCACGAACTGAATGTTTTTTGACTTGTTTCATGTGTTGATCAGTATCGGGAAAACTTAGGTGTTCGACTCTTCCATCGGAAAGTTTAACATTTTCTATTTATCTGGAATGTGATACAATAATTGGAATTCATAAGAAGTTATGAGATTACTGAATGAATGTTATAAACATAGCACTTTAGCCTCACTTGATCGGTTGCCACGGAATTTTGATGTGATCAAAAGTCCGTCGCAATCACGTAGCGTACGCGGATACTCGCCGGGTAAACTTAATAGACAGCCTCACTCCATAGCCCCGACCAAGTGACTGTAGGAGAACCCCGTCGCCGAAAGCATCCGTTCGGGTGCTCGCGGCAGCAGTGTTCCGCCTTAGTGCACTTCGTCGACAGCATCGGGGGTGCGGCCGCCTACTAAAGTTTGCGACGAGCATTCGTTCAGGATGTCGGGAATCTTGTTGAATTGCCCGACTTGATATTGAAAAGTGTTTTCGATTTTGAGACTAAAATGCGGGGTTTATAATTGTTAGGCATGCGATGTCTAAGTAATTCATTTGGTCAGGCATCTGATGTCTGAGGTGGTTGCGGATTCCAACTGTTGTAGTTTTACACTTTCTTTTCTGTGACCGTAAGTGTAATATGTGATATCGCCGGTTTCGTTGCTATATGCCAACGACAATTGGGATGCGCATATTTACTTACGTTGATGACATGTGATGTTATGTGTTGCTGGATATGTTATATTGGATCGTCGTGTTTTTGAATAGCCGGGGGTTTTTATGTGAGATGAGTGTTTTTCCATTTTCATTCATGTAAAAACTTGTATGTAATATTCTTTTATTGGGGCGCTTCCAGGTTGCGGAAGTTGTCACCGTTTGTATATTATTTACTTTTCCGCACTAGGATAGACCCAAGAAGGAGGGCACAAGTAACCCGGTTCTGGAGTCCAGTGGGAGACCAACTCGAGGAGTCGAGTCCGGGTCTCCTAACTCTAGAATTGGTAGGGTTGCTTGCCGCTCTCGTAGGGGTCTAGGGGTGTGGGTTTGGCTATTCATCGCGACCGTGGAATCCGTGTTTTATACTGGCTCGTATTGAAAACACGGACGTCCTAGTATATCCAATATTTCATATGTTTTTCTGCTGCGATATCTGTGATGTTCTGTGATAGATACAGTATATAGTATATATGATATATTATATAGACGTTACTTATGTTTTACACCCGCGCTAGCCCTGCCCCGCTCTGCCGTTAGTTACCTAACCTAACGGTGAACGAGGGGACATCGAGGCGAATGCGGATGGCATAAGTGTACGTCGTATTTATCTGTGATGTTTAGGTATTTAAATGATGGGACTTCATTAATAAGATTAATGAAATAAAAGAAACCTAAGATGTTGTAGAATCGAATTTCAAAATAAAACAGGTAGCTACAGTTCTTGCTATGCACAGCGGTATATGTGATATATCCTGCACCTTATTCGATGAGGAAAGGACCGACATCCCTTCACCGGGAGTGACTCCTTTAGCAATAACTGGCAGATGCTACACACTCGGTTTGTCTTTTGATTGCTTTTAAGTGTTTTTTGCTTTGCACAGCGATATATATGATATATCCCGCACCTCATTCGACGAGGAAAGGACCGACGATCCCTTCACCGGGAGTGACTCCTTTAGCAAAACTAGAAAAGCCTCAAAAACACTCCATTTTAAATCTTCATTTGATTCTACAACGATATCAAGTTCATTACGCAATAGGTTTTCAGAAAAACCTGTCGTAGCCCTCCGTCATTTCAGATAAGTTGTATATAGTATTCGTGCTGCATTTGTTGGCTTTCGTCAAGGTGCAGTGTGCGGTAGCTATATGCTGCTTATCTGCCAGCATACGATGTGATTGGATTAGGGTAGTCGTGCGGCTTTGTTGGCTTTCGTCAAGGGTCGTGCGGGTGGGTTTAATTCAATCAAGAAATGTACGGGTTGAACTTGACTAGCGGGCTATGGTTTGTTGGCTTTCGTCAAGGTCATAGCACGTTAGGGGCAAAATATTATCGGGAATTTCAAGTGTTGAAATTTGCAATGAGATTGCATACCTTCTATGAGATAGTTGGATCCCGATACCCGCTGCGAGTAAGAGTTACTCCTGAGAGAGTTTTATACATTACAATTAGCCGATCAAGTAGGTGTCTAGAAAGGTGTTAACGGGGTTACGCCTTTCGGAAAACGAGGTTTACATTAATTAGGTTCGTGCGAAAGCACGGGGGACCTCCCTCAAAGTACCGACACTGGCCTGGCTGAAAGATTGGCGAACTTGTAGTGTGTAATTAATCCCGGCTAGTCTTTCCTTTTAGGGTTTGAAGGAAGATTTGATAAAAACCAGTGGGAGCCATCCTGATTAGATAAAATAATAGCCAATCTATTCTTGACAGAGCGCACGCTGAGTGTTTTCTTCTCTCTCTCTCCAGGTAGCGACCATATCACGCCTTAATCAAGATAATAATACGGAATATTGACTGAACCCGCTTGTTATACTGAGCTGGGGAACGTTGGTCCCGCTCCAACTTATAATTGTTATAAGACAGAGCAGGAAATTGGGGATTACCAGAATTCCCGTGCCGCCCAAACGAAGAGAATGCATGCTGATGCATCATCTTCGGGTGTGTTCATTATACAGAACTGTTTCTCAGTATCCTCTACGTCCTGGGTATGTGATACCAGATCAGGATCCCAGATATGTAATTTCTTACATAGGGCTACAGAAAGGTAGAAAACTGAGAACGGGTGATAAGTTTCATGAGGCAGAAAACGGGGCAAGTGTTGCAGCCAAGTCTGTTGGTCACTGTCACCCTGTATTACCAATACATTGATTCTGAACGAATGTTGTTAGATACCGAACCTGATATACAAAATCATATCACTCTCTTTATTAGTAAAGAAATGATAAAATTTTGTATAGTTGGATAATGTTTTGAACATTTCCTATATCAAAAGTTGATCGGTTCAGGCACGTTATCTAAAAGCATTGACGTTCTAAATCAAAATGCAGTTCTTAGTATATGGAACACACACAAGAGGAAGAGTTCAGAATTGAACGATTCCTTCTTGAGGTATTGTAGACTAGGTCAGATCAATGTGACCCGACTAGCTAGAGTTACATAAAGATGCATATTTAAATTAGTTTGAATTTACATCTTGTGAAACTCGCTAGTCATGTCACAAAGATATAATGACACTAGCTCTGTTTATTGGAAACAGAGAAAGAGTTAGTGAACTCTTGGGATGATACATGTTGATGTATGTAAGGTCCTCTGTCTACACATGCCAAGACCGGTTCTTTATACTTCATTATATTCTCTGATAATCTCTCAAGATTCAGTCATATGTTCCTGTTGAAACATGAGTCCGAACCTTTTGAGATATTCACAGAATATAAGCTAAAAGTAGAGAACCAAAATACGGGTATAAGTATTATGTCCTTTGATGTGATCAAGGAGGAGAATACTTGAGCACGGAATTTCTGGACTTTTCTAAAGGAGAATGAGATTCTCTCTCGACATTACTCCTCCGTATACACCATTGCACGATGGTATATCAGGATAGAGCAGATACACCCTATTTAATATGGTGTGCTCTATGATGAGTACTACTGAGTTACCTATTTCCTTTTGGGAGTTATGCACTTGAGAAGCTGCATACCTATTGAATAGGGTTCCACTCAAATCAGTTGCCTACCATTTCATATGTGATATGGAAAGGGAAAAGCCCATATCTTAAGCTAGTTAAGATTTAGGGTTGTCCAGCCTTTGTCTAAAAGCAAAATCCGGACAAGCTCAAGGCAAGGTCTGTTATGTAGAACTGGAAATGTTCCAGCTATACAGACTGCAGCTGATGATTTGATAAAACCAAAGGATTCAGTAGATTCCAACGAACCTCAACCTCTCCGCCGATCTAGTAGGGTTCCTCACCCACCTGAGAGATACTTCGGTTTCTCTATGACAGTGGGAGCGAGGATTGCATCATGAGATGATGACCCAACTAGTTTCGAGCTGGCCATCAGGAGTAAGACTCTGTAAGAATGGCTGGATGCTTAGTGATCTGAGATGGAATCCATGTACACCAACAAAGTATGGACTTTGGTTGCTATATCTGAAGGGTTAAATCCCCATCAGGAGCAAGTATATCTTGAGAAGATTACTTGGTGTAGATGGAAAAGTTGAGACTTTCAAAGCTAGACTTTTTAAAGGTTTGCATCATTGACCAGGAGTGGATTATGTTGAAACCTTTTCTAAGGATCTATGCTTAAGTCCATCCAGATCCTACTTGCCACGGCTACATACCATGACTACGATATCTGGTGGTTGGGTGTCTTGACTGCTTTTCTAAATGATGATTTGGAAGAGAGCGTCTATAAGTACACAGCCAGAGGGCTTCGTAGACAGTGGGAGCAGCGGAAACGTGTGCAAGATGCTTTATAGGATAAAGCAGGTATCGCGGAGTTGGAACATCTGTTTTGATGAAGTAGTCAAAGAGTTTGATATCATCAAAATAGTAGATGAACCTTGTATAAACAAAAAGGTAGTAGGGAGTATGGTGATGATCCTCGTAAAGTACGTGGATGACATACTCTTGATAAGAAAGGAGTTTCTTATGCTACGCTCGATCAATCTCCGTTTATCACAATGATTCTCCACATAGGATCAAAGTGATACCTACAAAATCCTGGACTTTGGATCTATGAGATAGATCTAAATGGATGTTAGGATACTCACTAGCTATAGTGAGATGGTATCAGTTGATCCTGGGGAGAATCACTGGAAGGGTTCCAGGGTGATAAAGACGACTGAATGTCAGTCGCAGGCATTGTCTTTACCCTCAGTAAAGGGGCGATATGTTGGAAGAGTTCCAAGCTAGATACCGTGACATACTAGACGATAAAGGCAGGATACATCGCTACTTAAGATGCTACCAAAGAGGCTGTTTGGGTGTATAATGGTTCATGAGATGAACTACGTTCCTTCCATTGTGTGACAATGGAGTTGTGGCTTATGCCAAGGAACGCCGGTCCCATCAGTGATCCAGACATATTCTAAGGCAGTATCACCTGATCATGGAGATGGTTGATCTCCAGGGTATCGAGGTCAGGAGAGTAGACTCAGAGGACAACACAGCGGATCCACTCACAAAGGCCTGTTCCCAGAGAGAGATTTTTATGGGATGGTTGAGTATGAGATACTACAACCACTGCTATCAGATGGCCCTAGTGCAAGTGGGAGATTGTTAGTTATGTGTATGCCCTAGAGACCATTACTATACATAGGATGTATATTGTTGTGGATGCTTGGACATATATAGAGAGGACTTTCTTGCTCGACATGATAGTATGCTATCTGGTTGATCTTTACCTTAACGTGTACACAAATTGTCTCTCTATTACATGTTGGTAAAGCCCTTAGGATCTGTACTTGACTACCTGGACTATGATGCGGATCATACTAGTGGGGACATGGTAGTCCATAAGTACATCCTTCAAAGTCCCTAGTCATGGGTGTATCGAGACGGGGCATCGATATACCAGAGTAGACTAGCGTATACCTTCTGGACCCATACAGATGGGCGATGGATGATCCCATATCCATCGGTGTTTGACATCAGAGATGATATACGGGTGCTCAGTGGAGACTGGGTACACTGGACGGACTCGCCGAGAACTCCCAAATGGTATTATACCTCACGTCAGATGGCAGTTCTCTGGTGACACTGGTAAAGAGTAGTCTGTTGACCCGAGATCGTCATAGAGTCTTGTGTGGTTCCCACTGTGCTTTAATTTCCATCTTACCACGTCCAAGAGGGCGTGCAAAACGGTGGTTTTTGGGTACAGTCCCGAGTCACATGGAGGCAATGAGCGATAGGAGGGGATTCGTCTCTCCCGGTATAGGGGGTTGATGTTGTGCTGTGTTCGATTGGCTATAACAGGAAATCCCTGGCCAGGGTTGCTGAGATTTACTGGTAAGTGTTACCAGTAGTTTCTCGAATTGTTATAGACCTCATATCGACACGACTTATCGAGCTATTGGGGTCTGACGTTTACCACCCCTAGGCAAGATATGCGACATATCAGACGATCAGACCGGACTGTACGGTAGTGTTACTGGTTGGATTCACTGGAGTGTGAGCGGGCTTGCTCGTCGATCTTCAGATCGCTCAATACCCGGGTGGCCGTTACGTTTAGCAGACCGCTTGCGGCTTGTGGGTGTTTGATATGATCATCATCTGCTGCCGGCGTATTGACGAGTCTTTAGAGTCCTACACAGAGGTTTCCTGGCTCAAGCGAAACGAAATAGGAGCGCATATGAGATATGTGCGGGACCGAGAATAATGCGTGTATGTGATACCGTATTCCATTCTCGCGATGAATGTATCGAATGGTTGTATGCGATATAACCTAGTTATCGATTCAAGCGTTGATTCGATAAGCCGATACATTGTATACTAGTCGGTTGTGTGCGACATGACCGGATCATTGAATCAAGTGTTGATTTAATGATTTAATGTATAATTATATATTTGATATATTACTTTGCATTAACTAGTAATGGTTCACTTTAAATGAATTTTCTCACTTGGATTGTGCATGATGTATATGTGATATACTTTTGTGCACTTGTATGTATCATATTTGATGATGCATGTTTATATGGTTAAGTATAAAGAATAAAACCATAGTTAAGTAGATAATTAGGGTTTTGTTTTAATCACACATTTATTTATCCATTCCTTTTTATTTAAATAATTTTATGAAAACAAAATGGTTTTCTTTTTGTCATGAAGCTTGATGAAGCTTCATGAAGGTTTGACTCAAAGACCATTTTGTCTTCATGTTAAACCCTAACTATTCCCACTTACCATGGTTTGCTCTCTACACTTAACCTTAGTTTGATTATGATAAGTATTGTTTTTCTTTTCATTTTAAAATAGACTTATCATAATTCTAGCTCATCTTCTTCTTCATCTTCAAGTTTGAAACCTTGAGGCCATCAATGGCAACTTGAGCTTGAGAGTGAGAAATCCAATTCTAAAGAGAACCCACCTCCTATTTCTTCATCCTCTACCTCTTGCCAAGTAGTAGAGTGTGTTTTCTTCACAAGTTTTTTGACTTGGTGAAGTCGGAGCTTGATTTAGCGATGCCTCGACGTAGATCATCTTCGGCATGGACATCGATGACCTAGCCCGTCCATTCTCCGATGAAGCCGACGCTAGAGCCCGGGACTTGTTATGGACAGCGAGGAGACTTCATTGCGGAGTTATGGAGGTGGAGAACCGGATCTACAAAGGTTGTATTTCCGTATCTCTTAGTTAAGTGTTAACTAGTTTATTGTTTCGCCTAGAAATCTAGCCGACGATCTATAGTCTAGGGTTTCTCGGCACCGTATTTTTGAAATTGGCATGGTTGATGCCTTGTGAGACCTCACTAGGGTGCCTAGGAACCCTACATTCAGTATACTAAAGAACTGTAGTTTGATTTAGAACATCAATGCTTTTAGATAACGTGCCTGAACCGATCAACTTTTGATATAGGAAATGTTCAAAACGTTATCCAGCAATACAAAATTTTATCATTTCTTTACTAATAAAGAGATAGATACGATTTTGTATATCAGGTTCGGTATCTAATAACATTCGTTCAGAATCAATGTATTTGTAATACAGGGTGACAGTGACCAACAGACTTGGCTGCAACACTTGCCCCGTTTTCTGCCTCATGAAACTTATCGCCCGTTCTCAGTTCTCTACCTTTCTGTAGCCCTATGTAACAGATTACATATCTGGGATCCTGATCTGGTATCACATACCCAGGACGTAGAGGATACTGAGAAACAGTTCTCTGTAATGAACACATCCGAAGATGATGCATTAGCATGCACTCTCTTCGTTTGGGCGGCATGGGAATTCTGGTAATCCCCAATTTCCCGCTCTGTCTTATAACAATTATAAGTTGGAGCGGGACCAACGTTCCCCAGCTCAGTATAACAAGCGGGTTCGGTCAATAATCCGTATTATTATCTTGATTAAGGCGTGATATGGTCGCTACCTGGAGAGAGAGAGAGAAGAAAACACTCAGCGTATGCTCTTGCAAGATCAGATTGGTTATTATTTTATCTAATCAGGATGGCTCCCACTGCTTTTTATCAAATCTTCCTTCAAACCCTAAAAGGAAAGACTAGCCGGGATTAATTACACACTACAAGTTCGCCAATCTTTCAGCCAGGCCAGTGTCGGTACTTTGAGGGAGGCCCCCGTGCTTTCGCACGAACCTAATTAATGTAAACCTCGTTTTCCCAGAGGCGTAACCCCGTTGACACCTTTCTAGACACCTACTTGATCGGCTAATTGTAATGTGTAAAACTCTCCCAGGAGTAACAATTACTCGCAGCGGGTATTGGGATCCAACTATCTCATAGAAGGTATGCAATCTCATTGCAAATTTCAACACTTGAAATTCCTGATAATATTTTGCCCCTAACGTGCTATGACCTTGACGAAAGCCAACAAACCATAGCCCGCTAGTCAAGTTCAACCCGTACATTTCTTGATTGAACTAAACCCACCCGCACGACCCTTGACGAAAGCCAACAAAGCCGCACGACTACCCTAATCCAATCGCATCGTATGCTGGCAGATAAGCAGCATATAGCTACCGCACACTGCACCTTGACGAAAGCCAACAAATGCAGCACGAATACTATATACAACTTATCTGAAATGACGGAGAGCTACGACAGGTTTTTCTGAAAACCTATTGCGTAATGAACTTGATATCGTTGTAGAATCAAATAATTTTAAAATGGAGTGTTTTTTAGGCTTTTCTAGTTTTGCTAAAGGAGTCACTCCCGGTGAAGGGATCGTCGGTCCTTTCCTCGTCGAATGAGGTGCGGGATATATCATATATATCACTGTGCAAAGCAAAAACTCTTAAAAGCAATCAAAAGACAAACCGAGTGTGTAGCATCAGCCAGTTATTGCTAAAGGAGTCACTCCCGGTGAAGGGATCTCGGTCCTTTCCTCATCGAATAAGGTGCAGGATATATCATATATACCGCTGTGCAAAGCAAGAACTGTAGCTATCTGTTTTATTTTGAAATTCGATTCTACAACTTCTTAGGTTTCTTTTACTTTCATTAATCACATTAATGAAGTCCCATCATTTAAGTACCTAAACATCACAGATAAATACGACGTACACTTATGCCATCTGCATTCGCCTCGATGTCCCCTCGTGCACCTTTAGGTTAGGTAACTAACGGCAGAGCGGGGCAGGGCTAGCGCGGGTGTAAAACATAAGTAACGTCTATATAATATATCATATATACTATATACAGTATCTATCACAGAACATCACATGATCACATCACAGATATTGCAGCAGAAGAATCATATGAAATATTGGATATACTAGGACGTCCGTGTTTTCAATACGAGCCAGTATAAAACACGGATTCTACGGTCGCGATGAATAGCCAAACCCACACCCCTAGACCCCTACGAGAGCGGCAAGCAACCCTACCAATTCTAGAGTTAGGAGACCCGGACTCGACTCCTCGAGTTGGTCTCCCACTGGACTCTAGAACCCGGTTACTTGTACTCCCCTCCTTGGGTCTATCCGAGTGCGGAAAAGTAAATAATATACAAACGGTGACAACTTCCGCAACCTGGAAGTGCCCCAATAAAAGAATATTACATACAAGTTTTTACATGAATGAAATTGAAAAAACACTCATCTCACATAAAAAAACCCCGGCTATTCAAACACGACGATCCAATATATCATATCCAGCAACACATAACATCACATGTCATCAACGTAAGTAAATATGTCCATCCCAATTGTCGTTGACATATAGCAACGAAACCGGCGATATCACATATTACACTTACGGTCACAGAAAAGAAAGTGTAAAACTACAACAGTTGGAATCCGCAACCTCCATAGACATCGCATGCCTAATCAAATGAATTACTTAGACATCGCATGCCTAACAATTATAAACCCCGCATTTTAGTCTCAAAATCGAAAACACTTTTCAATATCAAGTCGGGCAATTCAACAAGATTCCCGACATCCTGATCGAATGCTCGTCGCAAACTTCAGTAGACGGCTGCACCCCCGATACCGTCGACGAAGTGCGCCAAGGCGGAACACCGCTACCGCGAGCACCCGGACGGATGCTTTCGGCGACGGGGTTCTCCTACAGTCACTTGGTCGGGGCTATAGAGTGAGGCTGTCTATTAAGTTTACCCGGCGAGTATCCGCGTACGCTACGTGATTGCGACGGACTTTTGATCACATCAAAATTCCGTGGCAACCGATCAAGTGAGACTAAACTGCTATGTTTATAACATTCATTCAGTTATCTCATAACTACTTGTGGATTCCAAGTATTGTATCACATTCCAGATAAACAGAAAATGTTAAACTTTCCGATCGAACAGTCAAACACCCAAGTTTTCCCGAAACAGCTCAACACATGAAACAAGTTTAAAAACATCCAGTTCATGCCTCAGTACCAACGGTCCAACCGTAGAAGGGTCAAGCCAACGCCTCACATGTGGCACGCCGTACTGCCCCAAACCCGAAGGTTCAAAGGGCAGTTCAAGACGGTCACATAATCGAGTTAAGGTTTGTTGTCTTCTAGAGGGCCCATCGCGTTACTTGCACTACTTAGAACGTCGTTAAACTATGGAAAGATCCAACACTTGAAAATTTCCCGACAGGGGAAAAGGTGGGTATTTATATCCGGTCGAACTTTTTAACATATTCAAAAATTCTCCGGAAAGCCATACAGACAAAATTTGATAATCCGATCGAACATACAAATCCCTAAAACAACCCAGAAAATTCAACTCTTGAATAAATATTAAAAATTCCCAGAAAATCCAACACCAGAAAAGATGAATTACTGTGCAAAAATAGGAAGCTGACGTCATCATATGGCCGCGGAACCGCCGCAGAAGCCAGGGTTCTGCCGCGGTTCCGCCGCACTCTGGTGGATTCATGGGTACGGGCTTCACAGTAATTCTTACAATTCCCTGCTGATTTTTCTGCATATTTTTAATATCGAAAAACTCCAGATTTTAGAAAAAGTCCAGAGAGCATGTTTGGTTTAGGGTTTCGGGTTCGTTCGGGTTTCAAACTTCGTCTACGCATCGCCTAAGGCTCTAGCAGGACTCTGATACCACTGTAGGGTTCCTAGGAATTCTCAAGAGGTCTCACAAGGCATCAACCATGCCAATTTCAAATTTTACGGTGCCGAGAAACCCTAGACTAGATTGTTGGCTAGAAGTTTAGGCGAAAAAGAAACTAGTTAACAACTTAACTAAATGGTAAACGGAAAAACAACCTTTGTAGATCCGGTTCTCCACCTCCATGGCTCCGCGATGATGTCTCCTCGCTGTACAAATCGGATCTTGGGCTCTAGCATCGGCTTCATCGGAGAAAAAGCGGGCTAGGTCATCGACGACGATGCCGAAGATGATCTACGTCGAGGCATCGCTAGATCAAGCTCCAACTTCACCAAGTCAAGAAAACTTGTGAAGGAAACACCCTATACTACTTGGCAAGAGGTAGAGGATGAAGAAATAGGAGGTGGGTTCACTTTAGAATTGGATTTCTCACTCATTTCATCAAGTTGCCATTGATGGAGGCAAGCTTGCTTCAATGCTGAAGATGAAGAAGAAGAAGAAAGAATATATGATAAGTTAATTCAAAAACAAAAGTAAATGAATACTTATCATAATAATAACCATGGTCAAGTGTAGAGAATAAATCATGGTTAGTGGGAATGGTTAGGGTTAAGCATGGAGACAAAATGGTCACTTGGTCAAAGCTTCATGAAGCTTCAACATCTATCCAAAGAAAGCCACCATTTTGCATTATACTAATAATTTTCCAAAAAGAATAAATAAATAAATAAATGAATAAGAAAATAAAAACCCTAACCATTACACAACCATGGTTTAATCTTTACACAAACCCAAGGAAACATGTATCATCAAACATGATACAATCATTTGCACAAAAAGTATATCACATATACAACTTGTACATCCAAGTGAGAAAATCCATTTAAAGTGAACCGATACTAGTTAATGCAAAGTAATATATCAAATATATAATTATGCATTAAATCATTAAATCAACACTTGATTTAACGATCCGGTCATATCGCATATAACCGACTAGTATCCAATGTATCGGCTTATCGAATCAACCCTCGATTCGATAACTAGGTTATATCGCATATAACCATTCGATGCATTCATCGCGAGAATAGAATACGGTATCACATACACGCATTATTCTCGGTCCCGCACATATCTCATATGCGCTCCTATTTCGTTTCGCTTGAGCCAGGAAACCTCTGTGTAGGACTCTAAAGACTCGTCAATACGCCGGCAGCAGATGATGATCATATCAAACACCTACAAGCCGCAAGCGGTCTGCTAAACGTAACGGCCACCCAGGTTTTGAGCGATCAGAAGATCGACGAGCAAGCCCGCTCACACTCCTGTGAATCCAACCAGTAACACTTACCGTACAGTCCGGTCTGATCGTCTGATATATCGCATATCTCGCCTAGGGGTGGTAAACGTCAGACCCCAATAGCTCGATAAGTCGTGTCGATATGAGGTCTATAACAATTCGAGAAACTACTGGTAACACTTACCAGTAAATCTCAGCAACCCTGGCCAGGGATTTCCGGTTATAGCCAATCGAACACAGCGCAACATCAACTCCCTATACCGGGAGAGAAGAATCCCCTCCTATCGCTCATTGCCTCCATGTGATTCGGGACTGTACCCAAAAACCACCGTTTTGCACGCCCTCTTGGACGTGGTAAGATGGAAATCAAAGCACAGTGGGAACCACACAAGACTCTATGACGATCTTGGGTCAACAGACTACTCTGTACCAGTGTCACCAGAGAACTTCCATCTGACGTAAGGTATAATACCATCTGGGAGTTCTCGGCGAGTCCGTCCAGTGTACCCAGTCTCCACTGAGCACCCGTATATCATCTCTGATGTCAAACACCAATGGATATGGGATCATCCATCGCCCATCTGTATGGGTCAAGAAGGTATACGCTAGTCTACTCTGATATATCGATGCCCCGTATCGATATACCCACGACTAGGGACCTTGAAGGATGTACTTATGGACTCCATGTCCCCACTAGTATGATCTGCATCATAGTCCAGGTAGTCAAGTACACATCCTAAGGGTTTTGCCAACATGTAATAGAGAGACAATCAGTGTACACGTTAAGGTAAAGAGTAACCAGATAGCATACTATCATGTCGAGCAAGAAAGTCCTCCCTATATATGTCCCAGCATCCACTACAATATACATCATATGTACAGTAATGGCCTCTAGGGCATACATATAACTAACACTGGACAACCCCATATCTTAATGTAATTAAGATGTGGTCTCTTCCCTTTCCATATCTCATATGGAGTGGTAGGCACTGATTTGGTAGGAACTCTATTCAATAGGTCCATGGCTGTCTCAAGAGCATATCCCCAGAAGGAAATAGGTAACTCAGCTGTACTCATCATTGAGCGCACCATATCTAATAGGGTGCGGTTTCTCCGTTCCGATACACCGTTGTGCTGTGGTGTATAAGGAGGAGTGAGCTGAGAGAGAAACCCATTCTCTTTTAAATAATCCAGAAAATTATTGCTCAAGTATTCTCTTCCTCGATCAGATCGAAGGATCTTAATACTTTTTCCCGTTTGGTTCTCTACTTCGTGCTTATATTCTCTGAATTTCTTAAAAGTTTCAGACTTGTGTTTTATTAGGAACACATGTCCGTATCTAGAGAGATCGTCAGTGAATGTAATGAAGTAGGAAGAACCGTCCCTGGCATGTATAGACATGGGACCGCATACATCACTATGTATCAGCCCTAAGAGTTCCGTAACTCTTTCTCCGTGTCCCGTAAACGGAGTTTTGGTCATTTTGCCTTTGAGACATGACTGGCAAGTGTCATAAGATGAAAATTCAAACGGATTCAAATATCCATCCTTATGCAACTTAGCTAGTCATATCGCATTGATGTGACCAAGTCTACAATGCAACAAGAAGGATTCGTTCATTTCTGAACTTTTCCTCTTGTGTGTGTTTTGTGTATTGAGGACTGTATTTTGATTTAGAATGAATATGCCATTATGTAACGAGCCTGATGCAATCAACTTTTGATCTAGGAATATGTTCATAACATTATCCTTTACTACAAAATTATATCCTTCTTTACTTAATAAAGAAACTGATATAATGTTGCACATCATGTTAGGTATATAATAGCATTCATTTAGAATCAGTGTATTACAACTTGGTAATACTGGGTGATATTCGCCAACTGCTTTGGCTGCAACATTTGCCCTATTCCCTACTTGAACGGAATGATCACCTTTTCCCAGTTCTCTACCTTTCCGTAGCCCATGTAACAATTTACATATGTGGGATCCTGATCCGGTATCTAATACCCAGGACGTAGGGTGAACTGAGAAACAGTTCTCAATAACTAACACACCTGAAGAAGATGCATCAACATGCATGTTCTTTTGGGCGGCTTGAGAATCTAGATATTGTTAGTGTATATGCCCTAGAGGCCATTACTGTATCATACTAGTTTGTATATTACTTAATGGATGCTTGGGATATTCACCTTGTATATACAATCTTGCTCAAAATAGTAGTATGCTACTTGGTTTGTTTCTACTTCAATGTGTACTTGTGTTTATTTCAGTATATCACTTATACGCATTAGTGGAGCCCTTAGGATCTTTGCTTGATTACCAGCGTTGTGATGGCAGTCACACTAGTGGGGGCTGGGTAATCTATAAGCACATCCTTATTCAGGTCCCTGGTCGCAGGACTATCGAGACAGGGCATCGATACTCCGGAGTAGACCAGCGCATGCGCTTCTCATCCCAGTGTGGGAGACGGTCTGTCCCACAGCCGTCAGTACGTCGTACTTGAGATAGTATGCGGGTGCTCGTTAGGTTACGGGTACACTGGACAGGACTCGTCGGGAACTGACTAGTTGGTATTATACCTATCGTCAGTTATCAGTTCCCAGGTGACATGAGTACAGCTTAGTCCGCTGACTTGACACTGTCACTCCGCCTCGAGTGTGTTCCCACTGTACTTTGATCACTACCCTACCACGGCTCAAAGGAGTCATGCAAACAGGTGGTGGTTGGGTGCAGTCCCGAAGCACTTGGAGGCAGTGACGGTTAGACATGATTCGTCTCTCCCGGTATTGGGGGTTGACATCGCGCTGTGTCTAGGAGAGCCATTACACGAGTAGTCCCTGGCCAGGGCAAACGAGATATACTGGTAGGTTTCCAGTGTTATCTCAGGGTGTATTGGGCTTCACTCTGGCACGACTTGTACCGCTATTGGGGGACTGACGTTTACCGCCCCCTAGGCCCGCCATGCGATGTATCAGACGAACAGACCGGACTGTACGGAGAATGTCACGCTCAGGCTCAATAGGAGTTCAGATGGGTTTCGCCTCGTCGGTCTTCTTGTCGGCATTACCTGGGGACCGTTACGCACAGCTAGTGCCGCTTGCGGTCTGTGGTTAAACCCACTGCCAGCGTAGTGTCGAGTCTTTAGAGTCCCACACAGAAAGCTTTTCGCCTTTAGGCAAAAGAGTAGAGGTCGCATGGTATTGCGACAGGTCGCATGGTTTTGCGACAGGGTTCGGTCACATCCGTGCACTTGTGCACGTACAGTGTCCGGACAGTTTACACTAGCGGGCTTTGGTTTAAGCCAGATCCTAGTGTACCTTATGGGATTGGATTTATCCAGTTTGCATTCGTGTTCCTCGGAACGCGGATGCGGGTGTGTATGCACAGTTGACAGGGAGGCAGAGGCAGCGGATTCTCATTAGGGTTGTTGACAGTTGACCGTTGACTTTTTGACTTTATGCTCAACCCTAATGAGAATATGATATGTGATTAACTATTATATTAATTAAGTATTATGGTGATATGGTTGTTGACTTGTTGACTTTTGTTGACTTGTTGACTTTGGTGACTTGTTGACTTTTGTTGACTTGTTGACCGGTTGACTAGGCTTGACTAGTTGACCATCATGATAACCATGGTTATCATTTCATGCCAAAGACTTTTTTCTTGCTTGCTCATTTGAGTAAAATGAGTGCATGACATGATAAGCTTATGGTTGCTTCAAACCATCACATAAGACTTTTTTGATATGATGAGTTATGATCACTTTGGATTATGAGAGGGTGAAAGACAAAAGAGTTGCTCATTCTTTCTTGCTCATTCTCTCTCTTGTTCTTGAGCTCTCCTCTTGCTCTCACCCTCAACATCTTGCTCCCTCTCTTGATCTATGGTTCTCTTGTCTCATGAGTTGAGAATCAAGAACCATAGATAAAATCCCATTCTAAATCATCTCTACTCATTCTAGTTCACTAGGTTTAGCAAACCAAGTGAACTAGTTTCTTCAAAGAACGAAGAAGGAGCTAAAGGTTGGAGCTTTCAAGTGGATCTATCTTCGGCGTACGGAGACAACGAGAAGGAGCCATCGAATCACCATCGGAGCTTGAAGAGAAGGAGTTCAAGTTTAGGTATAACCATCTTCATCCGAGTAGCTAAATATCTTTAGCTTAGTATGCTAGTTTTAGTTTAGGTAAAGATCCCGACCTAGCTTAGTCCATGTTGCCTCTTGCGTTAAAATTTTGATTTTATACCGTTTCCGCCTCCCCGTAAGAACCGGGGGTCGCAACGTGGACTTACAGTGGTATCAGAGCCTAACTAAACTTAAACTAGCTTGGTAGTGAAGTGTAACGAAGTTCGGAACCGGAAAAATCCAAAATCTAAACTTTTACAAAAACTGAGTTTCTGTTGAATTTTTTTTTGGCTCAAAATGCAAAACGTTACACTTGTAAATTCGGCTCAGGGTTTTGTGTGAACACCCAAGAAAAACGTTGCCCTAATTCGTTCAAACCGCCGCGCTTCCGCCGCACGAGGTAGGCATGTGCCGCGGAAGCGCCGCGGTTTGTCGTCTTCTCTGCATCGTTTTTCGTGCAGTGTGTGTCTGTGTTGGTTTTGGGATTTTTGGAATATATTATATGTGCCCAGATTTTCCAGAAAAGAAATTTCCTTTTGGGATCCTATAATTCCGTATTTTTTTTTCCGAACTTCACTGCACTTTGACTTTGATGGTTATATCTGTGATGTTTGCATGTATTGAACGTCGGCTAATCGCTATAAGCCGATTGGTCGGGGTTATACATGATCTGTAATGTGCTGGAATGTGTATATAAATATGTTGGATTGTCGCGGGTGAATAGCCGGGGGTTGTGAGACGAGAGTTTTCTTTTCTTGCAATTCATGTAAATTTGTAAATTGATGTAATAATTATTTGTATGGCCGCACAACCGGGTCGGGGTTGTAGCCGTCATTGTATAATTTCTTTTTACTGTTTTTGCTCCTAGGATAGACCCATGGAGGGGTGCACAAACTACCGGGTATGCCGAAGTGTCGAGTGGCCTACTCATGGAGATGAGGGAGGTTGCTATGCTTCGGGTACTTGGCGGGTAGTTTGCCGCACCCGTAGGGGTCTTGGGTGGGGTTTTGGCTATTCACCGCGACCGTGTAATCTGTTTTTGTTACAGGCTCGTACAAATTACAGATTCCTAGTATATCCAATGTATTTATCTGTGATCTGAAATGTTTATCATTGCAGTATATCTATATATGATATTATTTAGGCGTTGCTTATATTTTACAGACGCGCTAGCCCAGCCCCCGCTCTGTCGTTAGTTAAGTAACCTAACGGGTAATGACGGGGCCCCGTGGCGAATGCGAATGGCATAAGCGTACGTCATATTTTGGTTGTTTTCTGCAATGGTAGGATTAAATGATGGGACGCATTAAAAGAACTAATGCAAGAATATCACGCATTAAAAGAACTAATGCAAGATAATAAACCAAGCTAAAGTCGTTGGAACACTTTCGAAAAACCACTCGGTTCTTTTCAAAAACAACTTTTAAAATGCGGAGCTTGAGCCACTCCTTTTAAAAGCTATCTCGTTCCATCGACCAAATCAAGTTCACTACGTTCACGGTTTTGCCAAAACCATTCGTAGCCCTCCGTCGTTTCGTATGAATATTCAATAGTATTCAAGCTGTGTTTGTTGACCTTCGTCAAGGCATAGTGATTGGTAGCTATTGGGTATTCATATGTAGCATAGATAGATGCGTTGGTTTGGGACATTCGCATTACCTTGTTGACCTTCGTCAAGGGTATATACGAGTGGATTCAAATTAACCTGGATAATGACGGGCAGAACTTGACATGTGACTTATGATTTGTTGACCTTCGTCAAGGTCATAAGAGCATGGGGCAAAAATCCACATCGGGAGTTTCATAAGTACTGAAACTTGCTAGATTTGCATACCATTTGGAGTGTGATGATTCTGGTAGGATTCCTTCAGTTTCGTCACGCGATGATATTTGGATCCCGATCCTACTGTGAGTATATGCTACTCCTCGGGAAATTTCTCACTTAACGATCAATGCTATAAACCTAGTAGGTGCCTAGAAAGGTGTTAGCGGGGCTACTGTTGGAGATAGTGCCCTCAGAGTCAATTATTGGATCACAGGCACGTGATTGCAATGATTGAGGGAGGACCTATCCCGATAGAACAGTCTTACTCGAGATGATAGTACGGTATCTGGTTTACCTTTATCATCGTGTACTGCTTTAGGTGACCTGACAGGTCGCTATTGCACGTTGATAGAGCCCCTAGGATTCTTGCTTGACTACCAGCAGTATGAGGGCGATCATATAAGTGAGAGCTGGAGTCTATAAGCACATCCTTAAAAGGTCCCTAGTCGTGGGAGTTTCGAGACAGGGCATCGATACTCCAGAGTAGACTAGTGTATACAGTCGAAACCCCGACGAGGGGCGGTGGCCGGTCTCACAGGCCACTGGTGTCAGTTGGTTCACCTAAGATGTATACAGGTGCTCATTGGGTTATGAGTACACCGGACAGGACTCGCCGGGAACATGCTAGTTGGTCTTATACCTGACGTCAGATAGCAGTTCCCAGGTGACATGTGTACAGGTTAGTTCATCGACCTGGGGATCGTCATTTGTCTCGTGTGAGTTCCCACTGTGCTTTGATTACTACCCTACCACGGCTCAAAGGAGTCGTGCAAACAGGTTTTAGTTGGGAACAGTCCCGAGCCACATGGAGGCAGTGAGCGGATCTTCGGGGGTTCGTCTCTCCCGGTATTGGGGGTGAGGTCGCGCTGTGTCTAGGAGAGCCATTACACGAAGTCCTTGGCCAAGGCAGGAGATTTACTGGTAGGTATTCCAGTAGTATCTCAGGGTGTTCTGGGCTACACTCCGACACGACTTGTACCGCTTTTGGGGGTCTGACTTTTACCAACCCCCTAGGCCCGCCATGCGATGCTCATAGACGAACGGACCGGACTGTACGGATATTGTCACTGACAGTCTCAGTAGGGCGTCAGGATGAGTTCGCTCATCGACGTCCCTTTTGGTCAATAGCTGGTGGCCCGTTACGTATTGGCTTATACCTCTGACGTGCTAGTGGTTAAATCCACAGCCATAGTATTGACGAGTCTTTAGAGTCCACCACACATTCAGCTACTCAGCTTTCGGGCGAAACGCTGTAGAGGCCGTATGGAGATATGGCAGGGTCCGATCAGATACGTGCAGTATTGCACGGATCAGGATTGGACGGTTTGTACTAGTAGCCGTATAGGTATATGGCAGGGTTCGATCAGATACGTGCGGTATTGCACGGATCAGGATCGAACGGATTTTACTAGCCGGCTTTGGTTTAAGCCGGTCCTAGTTTAGTACAGTGTAGATTTTGTCTCTTTGCATTTGTATCCGGACGGAATACAGATGCGGGTGTGTATGCACAGTATCGGGGTTTTCCTGTTATTTATTACGGGACCAGTTTTCTGGAGTTGCCAGTTTGCAATCCGTTCCGGCCGGTTTTCCTTTGTTCTTTCCCGGCCGGACTTTTCCGATGGAGGGGGTAATTTGCAGTTTTGCAAATTACATTTGTGGAGGGGTTTTCTTGCATAAAGGATTTATTTTGAGAGCATCTTTTCTTTTGTTGCACCATTCTTGCATTAATGAGATTGGAAAGGATTTGATTTGGATGTGAATGAAGTATGGTTGATGTTTGTTTAAGGTCACCTCTTGCTTTATCCTACAATAACCTCCCTTCATAGTTTTGCAATTGGGATTCCTCCACCATTCTCTTGATATGGCCGGCCACCTCTTTGAGTGAGAGAGAGAGGAGTTCATTTTTGGTATGAGGGATTAATTCACATATCATTTTCATGCTTGCAAAATTTCTCACTTCATTCCAAAGTCCATTCATGTTTCCTCCATCCAAAGGCAACCAACCCCAAAGAGACATACTCTACACTACTTCCTACAGCAAATCTTGGACGCGTCGATTCGCCAGCTTCGCGCCCGAGTTGCCTCGGTATTGAGGTGGGAGCCCGTAAAAGCTACAGGCGATGTGGTGCCCTTTCCGACGAGGAGGAGACGGACGGAGATCCCGCGAGGAGATCGGAGTGGAGATGAAGACCGGAGGACTCGGATCAGTCGGTACATCTCTTTACTGTTTGTTAGTTTAGCAATAATGGCAAATCCGGGTTAAAGTATACGATAGCTCCAAGTTAAAAAGTTTTATTCCGCATTTGGCGTCTGTAGACTGCCGGGGCGCTAACGTAGACTTACAGTGGTATCAGAGCCTCACCATTTTGCTATGCTAACTTGTGCTAACGCGTTTAAAACTTCGATCCGACCGGAAATCGAAAACTGCAAAAATCCAAGCCGACAGTTTCTGTTGTTTTTAAACGGTCTCAAAAATTATTTCTGGATGTCTTAAAAATCAGAGCAGGAACTTTTAAGAGTCACGACAAAATTTGGGGTCGTGATCCCTCCAAGCTGCCGCGGAAGCGCGGCCAAACCCATGGTTTGGCCGCGCTACCGCGGCCACGTGGGGAGCACGTGCTCCCAAATTTTGTCAGTTGGTTCTCAGTGGGATTTTGGGGTTTTTGATATATATCGTTTTTGCCCAGATTTTGTTACTGTTCACCAGTAAGTCGTGGGGCCCACCTCTTGATATTTTGTCGATCGAAATTTAAACACGTTAGTTTCACAGTATTTACATTATATCTGCGACCGTGAATGTCACTCGATCGGTAAATCCGGTCTAACTGCTATAGCCCGGTTAGACGGATTTGCGAACGTGACTTTCACGTTGATGTTCTATGTATTTGCTGTGATGTTGCGGATCGGTCGTGAGGATAGCCTGGATGCAATGCTAGTACCGTGCTGTTGTATTATGTACATTTGATATTGCGGGGCGAGCGTCCGACATGTGGACTGCCGTCACTGCCTGTTTGTATTATTCTTTTGGGGCACGACCAGGTTGCGGTCGATATACCCGGTGTATGTATATTTTACTTTCTGTACTAGGGTTACCCCGCGGAGGGGTGCACGGATAGCCGGGTTCTGGAGGGCAACAAGCCCGCATCTCATGGCATTGAGACGGAGGGGGCTTCACTCTGGGATTGGCGGGCTATTCGCCGCACTCGTAGGGGGTACAGGTTGACCCAGGAGGGGTGCCCAAGTTGCCGGATTCCGTGAAGTGCTGGGTGGTCCATTCACGGAGCTGAAGGGGGCTGCCTCGCTTCAAGTTTTGGCGGGTAACTTGCCGCGCCCGTAGGGGTCTAGGATTTCATTGCACAGGCTATCCACACGACCAGGGGAACGTCGGGTTTCAGTAGTGGCTCTGTGAAACCCGGGGATCCCAGATATCTGTATTGTTCTGTGATGCTGTACATTTCTGTGATGTTGCATTTTATTCACGCCTTGAGCGAAATACTATATATTAGTAGATGTTGTATATGTTTTTCATCCGCGCTAGTCCAGTCCCCGCTCTGCCGTTAGTTAGCTAACCTAACGGGTGATGACGGGACCCAGTGGCGAATGCGGATGGCATATACGTACGTCAGTATATTTTCGTTCTTTGTGGTGTGATCAATTGATGGGACTGCGTTGATTCGGATCAATGCAAGTTAAACAAACCTAATTCTGATGTTGTTGGAACACTTTTCAAAAAGCTGTTATTGCAAGGACGTTCACTTTTGTTTTGCATCGTGGTATTCATTTGGAATATCCTGCTCCTCAGTCAACGAGTCAAGGGCCGAGATCCCTTCACCGGGAGTGACCCCTTGGACAGAAGTTTGCGTCAGGGCATTAACTTCACTATAGCCGATTACTTTTGCTTTGCACCGTGGTATTCAATTGGAATATCCTGCACCTCATTCTACGGGGAAAGAGCCGAGATCCCTTCACCGGGAGTGACCTCTTTAGTAAAGGTTTTCGTCACTATATTTTCTAAAAAGCTATCCGTTCCTTCAACGATATCAAGTTCATTACGTTAAAGGTTTTCGCCAGAAACCATTCGTAGCCCTCCGTCGTTTCATATGGATAGTCAATAGTATTCAAGCTGTGTATGTTGGCCAAAGTCAAGGCACAGTGTTTGGTAGCTGTTGGGTATTCATATGCAGCATAGATAGATGCGTTGGTTTGGGACAGTCGTACTGCCATTTTGGCCAAAGTCAAGGGTATGTACGGGTGGACTCAAATTAACCTGGAGAATGACGGGTTGAACTTGACATGTGACTTATGATATGTTGGCCAAAGTCAAGGTCATAAGAGCATGGGGTAGAAATCACATCGGGAGTTTCAAAAGAACTGAAACTTGCCAGATATGCGCATACCTTCTGGAGTGTTATACCGTGAGCGGATTCCGTCACGTTATCATACGATGATAGTTGGATCCCGATTCCCACTGATGAGTTAGTTTACTCCTCGGGTGACCCCGACTAATTCTTCTTTCAGGTTTGGAGGAGAATTTGAGGTACAGTGGGAAGTTTCCAGATTAGATAAATTGGTAACCATTCTGATCTTGGTTAGAGTGCACGCTGAGTGTTTCTTTTCTCTCTCTCTGGTAGCGACCATTGACCCGACCCTAAGAGTATGACTCAGTGACCAAGTTGACCGAACCTTCTTAACACTGGCTTTTGGATTGTCAGAGTTGCAGACCTCGTTGCCACTCCTACTTTTACCCTTTTCTCCAGGACACCCCGTATTACTGCGAACGTCCACTTCCATTGGACAAAACCATCGTATGGTTATATATGAACTCGAAGGACTTCGAGGATGGTTTCTGGTTCTGGAGAAAACGGATAGGATTATTCAGTTGTCTTTTCTTTTCACCCTCTCTCAGGTTGCGAGTACTCCTTAGTTTAGGAGTAGTACACCTATTATGCAAATTGGATAGTCTTCTTCCAAACCATAGGCTGGTGCCGACCGGTAGGGAATGAAGAAAACCAGTTAGCCTAAACGGTGTACAGAAGGTATTAAGTTCAGACAAAACAAGGGATTAGTAAGAGGGCAAAGTAAATTGCGACTGCTATTCACGACCGAACCAAGTATTTCTTCGCCAATCCTAAATCACCTTTGTATTTCTCCAGGACACTCCGTATCACTACGAAGATCCCATTTTATTGGATAATCCATCGTATGGTTATATACGAACTCGAAAGGAACTTGTTCCAGTTCGGGGATGGATCCTGGTTCAGGAGAAATAGGAATAAAGTACATTCAGGTGTCTTTTATCTTCACCTTCTCTCGCATTGCGAGTGCTCCTAGGACTAGGACAGTACACCCATTATGCTTATTGGATAGTCTTCTTCCAAACCATAGGCTGGTGCCGAACGGTAGGGAAGGAAGAAAACCATTTGGCCCAAAGGGGTGTACAGAAGGTAATGACTAAAGACATATGAAGGGATTTGGAGAGGTGACAAAGAATTATACGGTTATAGTTGTGAATCTGGATAATGGTAGAGGCATTACTAGGAATACCAGGATACCCCATCGAAACATTTCAATGTTTCAGGTTCAACTGTGTACTGTTAAAAGAAAACTGATTTCCCGATTGGACACTTGCTCCAGGGTATGTATTTACCAAGTTTGATTCTCACATCTGTATAGTTTTACAGATGATGAGTGGGAGTAAGTTATTGGGAATTGGGTGATCATCCTCATTATATCGGGATTCGTTGTAATCGGTGATATTTGAGGAGATCACCTGGGCTGTTTGCCGGTCGGCAAATATTTGGTTTTGAATATCCGCTGTTGTGCACCAATTTCAAATTGATATATCTGTACGTCTATTTTCATAGAGTGAGATATACCTTTTGATATTATGTCGATGACATTTACCTATATCAGTGGATGGTTAGGTAAGGAGTATTAAACAGCGGTGTAATTCTTCTTAACCATAAGTACAGTTTTCAACCTACGACACACAGTGAAAGAGTTGTTAGACTCAGCGGACTTATACAGAGTATTGTATGTTGTCCAGTGTCCATTAGGACAGAGGGGTTGGTCCTCATACTATATTCTGTTTACTTTTAACTTCTCTAGTTCTTAGACATGTGTTTCGTAGAAATACAGGGTCTAAGTTTTGAGGAGTTATAGGTATTTGAATAGAGTAGAGAACCAGGTGTAGCAAGTATCGGGATTCTTCAAGGTGATCGAAGATGTAGATACTTGTGTATGGTATTCAGTTGATAGTAATGATAAAGAGAAATTGCTTCTCTTTCAGGTTACTCATAATTGGAAGCATTCCTAAGTTGAGTAACGCTGATCGGCCTCCTTCCATTTAGTTGACATGCACTGGAGATAGCTGCATGATTTGAATCTGGTTCAATTAAATCAGTGCCTCTGGTTCTATATTGGATATAGTACAGTTCATATCTTAACATTGTTAAGGTACGGGGAGTTGTCCGGCTTATGATTAAAACCAGACTCTGGATAACTCAATGCACGTTTCTGTAATGGCTGTTTGTGGGTTGACCCAGGCTATGACGAGGGTTGACTTTCTACCATAAGAAAGATCAATAGTGATATTGTTCTTGACTCGCCACAGTTTTAAAAAGAAATGGTTATTTTTCAGAAAACAGTAGTGGGAGTATGGTAGAACTGGAAGTGATTCCAGAACCGCAAACGATTACTGAAGATTTGATAAGGAACCTAAAGATTCAATCTATTTTGACATTCCATTGGCCACTCCGCAGATAAGGTGGGTAACTTCAGGCACCCGAGAGGTACTCCGGTAGCCTCAAGGAAGGTGACAGGGAAGTTCTTGTTTACCCACACTTGCCATTGTTGTTGTTCCAGGCTGCGAGACCCGGCAGGAGGATGAATATAGCGTCGTTCTAAACTAGCTTTAGAAGTGCACGTCTATATGACTCTGCCAGAGGGTTGTCGTAGTCAGTTGGAGAAGCGGAAGCATTGGTGGACATCTGGCTTATGTCTATTTATAGACTAAAGCAGATATAGCGGAGATAGATCATCTATTTCTGATGTGACAGTCATGGGTTTGACGTCATCAGAATAGGGGATGGATCTGTTAAGAAGGCAGTAGGGTGTGATATCCGGGTTTTGGATGACATACACAAAGTAGGAAAGGAAACTCCTATACTACGATCGGTTATACTTTGGCCGTCACACAGTGGTTTCTCCACGAAGGACTTGGACATTATATCAGACATACTGGTTACTGGATCTATGGTTTTGGATCTAGATTTGGGTGGTTTCCCAATCAGGGTACCTTGACAGCATTCTAAGAGTATTTAGAATGGACGACTTCTGGCATGGTAGTGTACCTGCAGGTAATGGAGTCACCCTCTCTAAAGGTGTCTTATAGACTAAAGTAGAGAGGGATGTGCATGATTGGCAGATCACTTGCTTAGGCAATTGAGTCAATCATGAGATGTCAAGTACCACACCAGATGTTTTTCTTGCACTAGATGCGATAAGTTGATATTTATCCAATCCTGGAGAAACAGTCGGAAGCAGTTTTAGAACATAAGTGGATGTTCTAGGGATATGATAACGACAGCCCTATTCGGGAGACAGTTATCATTCCAGGCTTCCAAGGTGACATGGACGACAAGGAGGTTGTCAGAGTTATAGTTTTCCTTCTGACGAAGGGCAGTATTTTGGACAGGTGGTCCAAGGCAATACTGAGGGTGGCATGGCGCAGGATACTGATTAAATTCAGTTGACGATGCAGTCTAAGAAGTTTGGATTTGGAGTTCATTTATGAGCTAGGTCCCATCAGACATCCAGACATTCTAAGACAGGTATTGCTCATTTCGGGAAATGGCTTTCTCCGCGAACTTGAGATATAGAGAGAGACATAGAAAGAAACTTCAGAGCGGATCCACTCGCTGAGGCTATTCCTCGAACGCAATAGTCTCGCAAACGAGCTTTGTGAGACTGACTTGTAGAGGAGTTGGGTGTTCGGTATCACACGGGCTGTGAGTATGCGACATCGCAATAATTAGCCTTGAGTGCAAGTGGGAGATTGTTAGAGATAGTGCCCTCAGAGTCAATTATTGGATCACAAGCACGTGATTGCAATGATTGAGGGAGGACCTATCCCGATAGAACAGTCTTACTCGAGATGATAGTACGGTATCTGGTTTACCTTTATCATCGTGTACTGCTTTAGGTGACCTGACAGGTCGCTATTGCACGTTGATAGAGCCCCTAGGATTCTTGCTTGACTGCCAGCAGTATGAGGGTGATCATATAAGTGAGAGCTGGAGTCTATAAGCACATCCTTAAAAGGTCCCTAGTCGTGGGAGTTTCGAGACAGGGCATCGATACTCCAGAGTAGACTAGTGTATACAGTCGAGACCCCGACGAGGGGCGGTGGCCGGTCTCACAGGCCACTGGTGTCAGTTGGTTCACCTAAGATGTATACAGGTGCTCATTGGGTTATGAGTACACCGGACAGGACTCGCCGGGAACATGCTAGTTGGTCTTATACCTGACGTCAGATAGCAGTTCCCAGGTGACATGTGTACAGGTTAGTTCATCGACCTGGGGATCGTCATTTGTCTCGTGTGAGTTCCCACTGTGCTTTGATTACTACCCTACCACGGCTCAAAGGAGTCGTGCAAACAGGTTTTAGTTGGGAACAGTCCCGAGCCACATGGAGGCAGTGAGCGGATCTTCGGGGGTTCGTCTCTCCCGGTATTGGGGGTGAGGTCGCGCTGTGTCTAGGAGAGCCATTACACGAAGTCCTTGGCCAAGGCAGGAGATTTACTGGTAGGTATTCCAGTAGTATCTCAGGGTGTTCTGGGCTACACTCCGACACGACTTGTACCGCTTTTGGGGGTCTGACTTTTACCAACCCCCTAGGCCCGCCATGCGATGCTCATAGACGAACGGACCGGACTGTACGGATATTGTCACTGACAGTCTCAGTAGGGCGTCAGGATGAGTTCGCTCATCGACGTCCCTTTTGGTCAATAGCTGGTGGCCCGTTACGTATTGGCTTATACCTCTGACGTGCTAGTGGTTAAATCCACAGCCATAGTATTGACGAGTCTTTAGAGTCCACCACACATTCAGCTACTCAGCTTTCGGGCGAAACGCTGTAGAGGCCGTATGGAGATATGGCAGGGTCCGATCAGATACGTGCAGTATTGCACGGATCAGGATTGGACGGTTTGTACTAGTAGCCGTATAGGTATATGGCAGGGTTCGATCAGATACGTGCGGTATTGCACGGATCAGGATCGAACGGATTTTACTAGCCGGCTTTGGTTTAAGCCGGTCCTAGTTTAGTACAGTGTAGATTTTGTCTCTTTGCATTTGTATCCGGACGGAATACAGATGCGGGTGTGTATGCACAGTATCGGGGTTTTCCTGTAATTTATTACGGGACCAGTTTTCTGGAGTTGCCAGTTTGCATTCCGTTCCGGCCGGTTTTCCTTTGTTCTTTCCCGGCCGGACTTTTCCGATGGAGGGGGTAATTTGCAGTTTTGCAAATTACATTTGTGGAGGGGTTTTCTTGCATAAAGGATTTATTTTGAGAGCATCTTTTCTTTTGTTGCACCATTCTTGCATTAATGAGATTGGAAAGGATTTGATTTGGATGTGAATGAAGTATGGTTGATGTTTGTTTAAGGTCACCTCTTGCTTTATCCTACAATAACCTCCCTTCATAGTTTTGCAATTGGGATTCCTCCACCATTCTCTTGATATGGCCGGCCACCTCTTTGAGTGAGAGAGAGAGGAGTTCATTTTTGGTATGAGGGATTAATTCACATATCATTTTCATGCTTGCAAAATTTCTCACTTCATTCCAAAGTCCATTCATGTTTCCTCCATCCAAAGGCAACCAACCCCAAAGAGACATACTCTACACTACTTCCTACAGCAAATCTTGGACGCGTCGATTCGCCAGCTTCGCGCCCGAGTTGCCTCGGTATTGAGGTGGGAGCCCGTAAAAGCTACAGGCGATGTGGTGCCCTTTCCGACGAGGAGGAGACGGACGGAGATCCCGCGAGGAGATCGGAGTGGAGATGAAGACCGGAGGACTCGGATCAGTCGGTACATCTCTTTACTGTTTGTTAGTTTAGCAATAATGGCAGATCCGGGTTAAAGTATACGATAGCTCCAAGTTAAAAAGTTTTATTCCGCATTTGGCGTCTGTAGACTGCCGGGGCGCTAACGTAGACTTACAGCTACGCCCCCAGGGAAAAGAGGTTCTCTAATTAAGGAACTTCGCGAAAGCGTTGGAAAACCTCCCTCGAAGTACCGACACCGGCCTGGCTGAACGGTTAAGCAAGTATTGTACGGTGGGATTGATCCTGACTAATTCTTCCTTTATGGTTTGAGGAGGGATTCGAGAAACAGTGGGAGCCATCCTGTTTAGACAAATTAAAAACCACTCTAAACTTGCAAGAGCATCATGCTGAGTGTTTCTTCTTCTCTCTCCTAATTGCAGCGACCAATCAACATGACTGGACTTAAGTTACTCCTAGATAAAAACAAACTGACAGGGCCAAACTACAAAGATTGGCTCAGGAATGTCACGATAGCAATCACTTATGACAAGCTGGGGTATCTTCTTACCACCAAAGCTCCCCCTGTCCCTGGTCCAACTTCCAGTGTCGCGGATAAGGAAATCCGCAAGACTTGGGAGATTGATAGCGCGAAGGCCAAGTGCCTCCTGCTTGCCTCGATGGACAACGAACATCAGAGGAGGCATGAGAATATGGACATGGAGTCCATATTGCTCCATACAAAAGAACTGTATGGAGAGCAATCACGTATCGCAAGATACGAAGCGTCGAAAAAGTTATTTTCGACAAGAATGGCCGTCGGATCATCAGTAGCCGAGCATGTGCTAAAGATGATCGGCTTCATTGAGGAGCTCGCTGACCTAGGGATCACATTGGAGAGTGAGCTATATACGGATATAGTTCTCCAATCCCTTCCTTCCACTTACGCCCAGTTTATACTGAACTTCAACCTACAAGAAAAAGAGGTTGAACTATCAGAGCTCCTCAACATGCTGAGGAGCGCAGAGGGCACCCTACAGAAAGGTAGGGAAACATCCACTTTGTTTGTAGGAGGATCATCTTCTTCTAGGTCCAAGGCGAAAGCCAAGGGAAAGAAGAAGAAGGCCCCCGCCAAACCAAGGGGCGGTGTTGGTAAAGTGGATACGAAGGGAAAAGGCAAAGCAACAAAGATAGCGGGGAAGCTTGTGGATAAGGAAGAATGCTTCTATTGTCATAAGAAAGGACACTGGAAGAATGATTGCAGGGCCTGGAAGGCCAGAACACAGGAATTGAAGCAGGTTGCAGCTTCAGCTTCAGGTGTGTATGTTATTGAAAACTGTCTTTCAATAAACTCTACTTCCTGGGTATTGGATACCGGATCAGGATCTCATATCTGTAATTCTTTGCAGGCGTTGAGAAACCGTAGTGTTTTGAAGGCAGGTGACATGACCCTCAAAGTTGCGAACGGAGCTAGCATGGATGCTAAAGCCGTGGGGGACTATCACCTGGGAATGTCAGATGGACATGTTTTGGTTTTGCGTAATTGCTTTTTTGTACCCAACGCAACTTGTAATATCATTTCTGTATCTTTAGTTTCTAAAGAAGGTTATGAATTTGCGTTTGTAAGTAATGCTGTAAACATTCACCTTAATCAAGTTTTGATTGGGTCAGGTACATTGAGTAATGGTATATACGTGTTAAACCAACCACAGATTTTCAACATCCAGAATACACACAAAAGAAAGTCTCCGGAAATGAATCAGACTTTCTTATGGCATTGTAGATTGGGTCACATCAATGAGAGAAGGTTGACTAAGTTACATACAGAAGGATATTTGAATGCGTTCGAATATCAATCGTATGCCACTTGTCAATCTTGTCTCAAAGGAAAGATGACAAAGACTCCGTTTACTGGACAAGGAGTAAGAGCGAGCGAGCTCTTAGGACTCGTACACAGTGACGTGTGCGGTCCAATGTCTACACATGCCCGAAGCGGACATTCTTACTTCATTACATTTACGGATGACTTCTCAAGGTACGGTTATGTCTTCTTGATGAAACATAAGTCCGAGGCCTTTGGAAAATTCCAGGAGTATAAGAATGAAGTAGAGAAACAGACCGGCAAAAGTATTAAGATTCTAAGATCGGATCGAGGTGGAGAATACTTAAGTGCCGAATTCCTGAATTACTTAAAAGAGAATGGTATTCTCTCTCAGCTTACTCCTCCATACACTCCGCAACATAATGGTGTATCGGAGAGACGGAACCGAACCCTATTGGATATGGTTCGGTCCATGATGAGTAACGCTGAGTTACCGCGATCATTCTGGGGATATGCACTAGAAGCAGCTGCGTATCTCTTGAACAAGGCTCCCACCAAGACTGTGCCTACCACCCCATATGAGATGTGGACTGGGAAGAAACCCTGTCTTAAGTATCTTAAGGTATGGGGATGTCCAGCTTTTGTAAAAAAGCAGCATGCGGACAAGCTTGAGGCACGTTCAGTACAGTGTAAGTTTGTGGGATACCCAAGGAACTCTAGGGGGTATCTTTTCTATTCAGCTGAGGAACAAAAGGTCTTTGTTTCTCAGCATGCCCGCTTCTTGGAAACTGAGTTTTTGGAAACCCAGATAAGTGGGAACACAATAGAACTGGAAGAAGTTCCAGAACCACAGACTGTTACTGAAAGCTTAGTGGAACCAGAGGGTTCAACAGAACAGGACATTCCTGCGCCACTCCGCAGGAGTAGTAGGCAGACTCATCCGCCCGAGAGATACTGCGGTTTTCTCATAGACGGGGATAGAGAGGATTGCATCATAGATTATGATGAGCCTACTAGCTTCCAGCAGGCCGTTCAGAGCGTTGACTCAGTGAAATGGCTGGATGCAATGCGGACCGAAATGGAGTCCATGTACACCAACAAGGTATGGACGTTGGACATTGCTCCAGACGGGGTAAAACCCGTAGGTTGCAAGTGGATCTTCAAAAGGAAGATTGGTGTAGATGGACAGGTTGAGACCTATAAAGCTAGGCTGGTAGCAAAGGGTTTTCGTCAAAGACCTGGCTTGGACTACGACGAAACCTTTTCTCCAGTAGCCATGCTGAAATCCATTCGGATCCTTCTTGCCATTGCTGCCTTCCACGATTATGAGATCTGGCAAATGGACGTAAAGACAGCTTTTCTAAATGGAAATTTAGAGGAGTGTGTCTATATGGACCAGCCAGAGGGTTTCATTCAGAGTGGGAGCAGCGGAAAGGTGTGCAAGTTGCTTAAGTCCATCTATGGACTAAAGCAGGCATCGCGGAGTTGGAACATCTGCTTTGATGAGACGGTCAAAGAATTTGGCTTTATCAAAAATCCAGATGAACCATGCATCTATAGTAGATTTGTAGCGAGAACTGTAGTATTCCTCGTTTTATACGTGGATGACATTCTCTTAATAGGAAATGACATTCCTATGCTACAATCTGTCAAGGGGTTCTTGTCACACAGGTTCTCCATGAAAGACCTGGGTGATGCCTCGTACATTCTGGGTATCCGGATCTACCGTGACAGATCCAAGAGGATATTAGGACTTTCACTGTCCAGGTACATCGACACCATACTGAAGAGATTCAGTATGGAAGATTCCAAGCGCGGTAACCTACCGGCTTGTCACGGGATCACCCTCTCTAAAGAGATGTCTCCCAAGACTGATTTGGAGAGGGATCGCATGTCTATTATACCCTACGCTTCTGCGGTAGGCTCTATAATGTATGCGATGTTGTGTACCAGACCGGATGTAGCTTATGCACTGAGTGTGGTAAGCCGGTATCAGTCAAACCCTGGGGAGAAACACTGGATAGCGGTAAAGAACATTCTCAAGTACCTGAGAAGGACTAAGGAGATGTTCTTGGTGTATGGCAGAAAAGACCTCCAGATCGAGGCCTTTGCTGACTCCAGCTTCCAGAGTGACAAGGATGATTCCAAGTCCATGTCGGGTTTTGTCTTTACCCTCAATGGAGGGGCGGTGTGTTGGAAGAGTTCCAAACAAGAAACCGTTGCAGACTCGATGATGGAAGCGGAATACATCGCTGCATCTGATGCCGCAAAAGAAGCTGTCTGGATGAGGAAGTTCTTGAAAGAACTTCAGGTGGTTCCGTCCATTGTTGATCCAATACCTCTGTATTGCGACAACAATGGGGCTATAGCTTTAGCGAAGGAACCCAGGTCCCATCAGAGATCCAGGCACATCTTGAGGCGGTATCACCTGATCAGGGAGATCGTAGATCGCCAGGAGATCGAGGTTCGGAGAGTCGCTTCAGAAGATAACACTGCTGATCCATTCACCAAGGCCCTGCCCCAGACTCAGTTCGAGCGGCTGATCGAGATGATAGGTCTTTGATACGCCAGTACATGGCCTTAGTGCAAGTGGGAGATTGTTAGTGTATATGCCCTAGAGGCCATTACTGTATCATACTAGTTTGTATATTACTTAATGGATGCTTGGGATATTCACCTTGTATATACAATCTTGCTCAAAATAGTAGTATGCTACTTGGTTTGTTTCTACTTCAATGTGTACTTGTGTTTATTTCAGTATATCACTTATACGCATTAGTGGAGCCCTTAGGATCTTTGCTTGATTACCAGCGTTGTGATGGCAGTCACACTAGTGGGGGCTGGGTAATCTATAAGCACATCCTTATTCAGGTCCCTGGTCGTAGGACTATCGAGACAGGGCATCGATACTCCGGAGTAGACCAGCGCATGCGCTTCTCATCCCAGTGTGGGAGACGGTCTGTCCCACAGCCGTCAGTACGTCGTACTTGAGATAGTATGCGGGTGCTCGTTAGGTTACGGGTACACTGGACAGGACTCGTCGGGAACTGACTAGTTGGTATTATACCTATCGTCAGTTATCAGTTCCCAGGTGACATGAGTACAGCTTAGTCCGCTGACTTGACACTGTCACACCGCCTCGAGTGTGTTCCCACTGTACTTTGATCACTACCCTACCACGGCTCAAAGGAGTCGTGCAAACAGGTGGTGGTTGGGTGCAGTCCCGAAGCACTTGGAGGCAGTGACGGTTAGACAGGATTCGTCTCTCCCGGTATTGGGGGTTGACATCGCGCTGTGTCTAGGAGAGCCATTACACGAGTAGTCCCTGGCCAGGGCAAACGAGATATACTGATAGGTTTCCAGTGTTATCTCAGGGTGTATTGGGCTTCACTCCGGCACGACTTGTACCGCTATTGGGGGACTGACGTTTATCGCCCCCTAGGCCCGCCATGCGATGTATCAGACGAACAGACCGGACTGTACGGAGAATGTCACGCTCAGGCTCAGTAGGAGTTCAGATGGGTTTCGCCTCGTCGGTCTTCTTGTCGGCATTACCTGGGGACCGTTACGCACAGCTAGTGCCGCTTGCGGTCTGTGGTTAAACCCACTGCCAGCGTAGTGTCGAGTCTTTAGAGTCCCACACAGAAAGCTTTTCGCCTTTAGGCAAAAGAGTAGAGGTCGCATGGTATTGCGACAGGTCGCATGGTTTTGCGACAGGGTTCGGTCACATCCGTGCACTTGTGCACGTACAGTGTCCGGACAGTTTACACTAGCGGGCTTTGGTTTAAGCCAGATCCTAGTGTACCTTATGGGATTGGATTTATCCAGTTTGCATTCGTGTTCCTCGGAACGCGGATGCGGGTGTGTATGCACAGTTGACAGGGAGGCAGAGGCAGCGGATTCTCATTAGGGTTGTTGACAGTTGACCGTTGACTTTTTGACTTTATGCTCAACCCTAATGAGAATATGATATGTGATTAACTATTATATTAATTAAGTATTATGGTGATATGGTTGTTGACTTGTTGACTTTTGTTGACTTGTTGACTTTGGTGACTTGTTGACTTTTGTTGACTTGTTGACCGGTTGACTAGGCTTGACTAGTTGACCATCATGATAACCATGGTTATCATTTCATGCCAAAGTCTTTTTTCTTGCTTGCTCATTTGAGTAAAATGAGTGCATGACATGATAAGCTTATGGTTGCTTCAAACCATCACATAAGACTTTTTTGATATGATGAGTTATGATCACTTTGGATTATGAGAGGGTGAAAGACAAAAGAGTTGCTCATTCTTTCTTGCTCATTCTCTCTCTTGTTCTTGAGCTCTCCTCTTGCTCTCACCCTCAACCTCTTGCTCCCTCTCTTGATCTATGGTTCTCTTGTCTCATGAGTTGAGAATCAAGAACCATAGATAAAATCCCATTCTAAATCATCTCTACTCATTCTAGTTCACTAGGTTTAGCAAACCAAGTGAACTAGTTTCTTCAAAGAACGAAGAAGGAGCTAAAGGTTGGAGCTTTCAAGTGGATCTATCTTCGGCGTACGGAGACAACGAGAAGGAGCCATCGAACCACCATCGGAGCTTGAAGAGAAGGAGTTCAAGTTTAGGTATAACCATCTTCATCCGAGTAGCTAAATATCTTTAGCTTAGTATGCTAGTTTTAGTTTAGGTAAAGATCCCGACCTAGCTTAGTCCATGTTGCCTCTTGCGTTAAAATTTTGATTTTATACCGTTTCCGCCTCCCCGTAAGAACCGGGGGTCGCAACGTGGATTTACAGATATTCTCCTATTCCCTGTTCAGTCTTATAACTTTTATAAGAAAGAATGGGTCTAACGTTCCCCTGTACAGTATAACATGCGGGTTCGGTCAATACATCCATATTATTATCTTGATTAAGACATGACATAGTCGCTACCTGGAGAGAGAGAGAAGAAAACACTTTAGCGTATGCTCTTGCAAGATCAGATTGGTTATTATTTTATCTAATCAGGATGGCTCCTACTGTTTTTATCAAATCTTCCTTCAAACCCTAAAAGGAAAGACTAGCCGGGATTAATCACACCTTACAACTTTGCCGATCTTTCAGCCAGGCCAGTGTCGGTACTTTGAGGGAGGTTCCCCTTGCTTTCGCACGGACCTAATTAAAATAAACCTCGTTTTCCCAGAGGCGTAACCCCGTTGACACCTTTCTAGACACCTACTTGATCGGCTAATTGTCCTGTGTAAAACTCTCCCAGGAGTAACAATTACTTGCAGTGGGTATCCGGATCCAACTATCTCATCGAAGGTATGCAATCTCATTGCAAATCTCAACACTTGAAATTCACGATAATATTTTGCCCCTAGCGTGCTATGACCTTGACGCATTCCAAACAACCCATAGTCTGCTAGTCAAGTTCAACCCGTACAATTCGTGATTCAATTAAACCCACCCGTACGACCCTTGACGCATGCCAAACAACGCCGTACGAATACCCTAATCCAATCGCATCTCATGCTACAGATAAGTAATAATCAGCTACCGTACACTACGCCTTGACGCATGCCAAACAACCGCAGCACGAATACTAAGTATTACTTATCTGAATTGACGGAGGGCTACACAGGTTTTTCTGAAAACCATAAGCGTAATGAACTTGATATCGTTGTAGAATCGAATGAATTTTGAAATGGAGTGATTTTGAGGCTTTTATTAGTTTTGCTAAAGTGGTCACTCCCGGTGAAGGGATCTCGGCTCTTTCCTCATCGAATAAGGTGCGGGATATATCATATATATCACTGTGCAAAGCAAAACTCCAAAAGCAATCAAAAGTCAAAACGAGTGTTGTAGCATCTGCCAGTTTTGCTAAAGAGGTCACTCCCGGTGAAGGGATCTCGGCTCTTTCCACATCGAATAAGGTGCGGGGTATATCATATATACCGCTATGCAAAGCAAGACTGTAGCTACCCTTTTATTTTAAAATTTGATTGTACAACAACTTTTACGTTTCTTTTCTTTCATTAATCACATTAATGAAGTCCCATCATTTAAGTCACCTAAACATCACAGATAAATACGACGTACACTTATACCATCCGCATTCGCCTCGATGTCCCCTCGTGCACCGTTAGGTTAGGTAACTAATGACAGAGCAGGGCAGGGCTAGTGCGGGTGCAAAACATAAGTAACGTCTATATAATATATCATATATACTATATAAAGTATCTATCACAGCACATCACATGATCACATCACAGATATCGCAGCAGAAACATAGATATAATGTGGGATATACTAGGACGTCCGTATTTAGTATTTAGCCAACAATAGAAAATACGGATTCCACAGTCGCGATGAATAGCCAAGCCCACACCCTGGACCCCTACGAGAGCGGCAAGCGACCCTACCAATTCTGAAGTTTAGGAGACCCGGTCTCGACTCCTCGAGATGGCCTCCCACTGAACCCCAGAACCCGGTCACCTGTGCTCCCCTCCTTGGGTCTATCGTAATGCGGAAAAGTAAATAATATACAACATGGGTGGCATCGACCTCAACCCGGAAGTGCCCAAATAAAAGAATATTACATTACATTTGAATTTACATGAATGAAAATATAAAACTCTTATCTCACATAAAACCCCCAGGCTATTCAATCGCGACAATCCTGCACATCATATCTCAGCAATACATAATATCTCATATCATCAACGTAAGTAAGTATGCATACACCGATTGTCGTCGACGTATAGTAATGACAATCGGCAATACCACCACATACTACACTTACGGTCACAGAAAAGAAAGTGTAAAACTGCAATATCTGGAATCCACATTCTCTTTAGACATCGTAAATGCGAAATATCACATACTTCGTATTTCATGTCTACTAATATGAATTCCACACATTGCATCACATTCCAGATAAATAGACAGTATTAAAGTTATCGAACGAATGATCAAATACCCAAGATTCACTAAAGCTCAACACTTGAGCGGAGTTCAAAAACCCGGAGTGTGACACAGTAGTAGCGGTCTAGCCGTAGAAGGGTCAAGCCAACGCCTCACATGTGGCACGCCGTACTACTCCAAACCTTAAGGTTCAAAGGGCAGTTCAAGATGGTCACATAATCAAGTTAAGGTTTGTTGTCTTCTAGAGGATCCACCACAAAACTTGCACTTATCTCCGAAGGATTTACACCCCGTGAAAAGTGAGCAAATGACACTCGTTCGAACAATTCGATACTTTCTAATTTATCCGGAAGAGTCACGAAATCAAAATTCCGATCGAATCGACGAGTCCAAAACCATCTCCAGAATTTACAGAACCAAATTCAGATTAAAAATACTCCAAAACAATATACAGGCAGAGTAATTAGTTACTGTATAAAAACCACACCATGAATCAACATAACGGCCGTGGAACCGCGGCCTAAGCAGACGACTGCCGCGGTTCCGCGGTGGAATTAACAGATCATGGCCTCGTTTTTTACAGTAATTCTTATATTTACCTGCTGAATTTTTTGCATATTTTTAATTCTGAAAATAACCATATTTTAAAAAATGTCCAGAGAGCATCCGAGAAAGTCGTATTTTGGTTCGATCGGAGTTTTTACTTCGTTAAAGTGTCGCCTAATGTTCTAGGTTGGCTCTGATACCACTGTTGGGTTAGCCTAGCACCTCATGAAGGGTTTGGAAGCATCACATGAACCAAAGATTGAATTTTTAGGGAGCTAAGTTAACGAACATAGAATCGTTCCTAGAAAATTAGGGTTTCTAAAACTTGCATATCATCTCATGAAAGAAAAGCTAGGGTTTGGAGAGTACAACCTTTGTAGCTCCCTACGCTAGACTACTTGGCTACTTGGGGTTTGGAAAAGCTCCGCTTGAACTCCTCTAGGTCACCGATGATCCACCCGGAGTCCGCTTTGTCCAAGCTAGCAACTTCGCAAGATTAAGAATGAAAAACGAAGCTAACACTCTAAACAAGTGGGCAAGACTTGTGTAGAATGATGTTGTGGTGGATTTTCTCACTTCAAAATCCTATCTTGATGAATGATTTGCTCTCTCGAAAATTCAAGAGAGCATGAGCTCAAGGTTGAAGAAGATGATGGATATTTTAGAAGAAGATAAGAATAACTCTTAAAGAGAAAAAGAAAAACATAAGAATATATATTTCTTTTCTCTCATCTCAAACCATGGTTAAACAATATGGATATTTATTTCATTCTAGTTAAAAGAGAAGAGGAAGATAAATCATGGTTAAATGGTAGGTGAAAATGGTTAGGTCAAAAGAAGAGTGTAGAAGATAACCATTCCTTCACCTTTATCTTTTTTCTTTTGTTTTAACTTTAAATAGAAATAAATATCCATAATATAAACCATGGTGTGAGTCTTATATATCCACCATTTTCTATGTATAAACAACCATGATAGATGATGTATGTATGTATGTGTGCATGCACATCCATATGTGCATGAATCAATAAGAAATGCATACATGCATCCATACATCCAAAGATACAAGAAAAGATTTCTAGTGAGAATCTAATGGTTAAATAATAAATCAGCACTTGATTTATCAATCCGGCCATATCACATATGACCCTAACCAAAAAGAAGCCGCCCGATCAATATATGGTATCCTATACGCGCATTTTAATCGGGTCTATGCGCATATCGCATACGCGCACCACAACGTTTCGCCTGGACTAGGTAACTCCATTGTGGGACTCTAAGACTCGTCAATACGCCGGCAGTGGGTGATGATCATATCAAGCACCCCCAAGCTGCAAGCGGTCAGCTAAACGTAACGGCCACCCGGGTATTGAGCGATCAGAAGAGAACAAGCGAACCTGCTACAACTCCCGTCGAGTCAACCGGCAACACTTCCCGTACAGTCCGGTCTCCTCGTCTGATATGTCGCATATCAAGTCTAGGGGTGGTAAACGTCAGACCCCAATAACCGATAAGTCGTGCCGATGTGAGGCTCATAACGGGTCGAGAAACTACTGGTAACACTTACCAGCAAATCTCTGACTCAGCCCTGGCCAGGGACTTCCCTGTTACGGCCAATCGAGCACTGTGCAACATCAACCCCCAATACCGGGAGAGACGAAACCCCTCCTATCGCTCATTGCCTCCATGTGACTCGGGACTGTACCCCAAAAACCACCGTTTTGCACGCCCTCATGGACGTGGTAAGGTGGGAATCAAAGCACAGTGGGAATCACAAAGACTCTAGGACGATCTCGGATCTACAGACTAACCTGCACAAGTGTCACCTGAGAACTGCCATCTGACGTGAGGTATAATACCATCTGGGAGTTCTCGGCGAGTCCGTCCAGTGTACCCAGTCTCCACTGAGCACCCGTATACCATCTCTGATGTCAAAAACCAATGGATATGGGTTCATCCATCTCCCATCTCATGGGTCGAGAAGCGTATACGCTAGTCTACATTGGTATATCGATGCCCCGTCTCGATACACCTACGACTAGGGACCTTGAAGGATGTACTTATGGACTACCATGCCCCCACTAGTATGATCCGCATCATAGTCCAGGTAGTCAAGTACACATCCTAAAGGCTTTACCAACATGTAACCATAAGACAGTATAAAGAGACAAGTATACATATTAAGATAAAGAGTAACCAGATAGCATACTATCATATCGAGCAAGAAAGTCATCTCTATATATGTCCAAGCATCCAATATAATATACATCATCTGTACAATACTGGCCTCTAGGGCATACATACAACTAATAACCTTCTGGAGTATGATAACGTGAGTGGATTCCATCACGTTATCATGCAATGATAGTTGGATCCCGATTCCCACTGATGAGTTGTTTTACTCCTCGGGTGATCCCTGCTAATTCTTCATTCAGGTTTGGAGGAGAATTTGAGGTTACAGTGGGAGGTTTCCTGATTAAATAAATTGATAACCATTCTGATCTAGGTTAGAGTGCACGCAGAGTGTTTCTTTTCTCTCTCTCTTTGGCAGCGACCATGACCCGACCCTAGACTATAACTCAGTGACCAAGTTAACTGAACTTCCTTAAAACACTGGCTTTTGGATTGTCAGAGTTGCATACCTCATTGCCACTCCTACGTTTACCCTTTTTCTCCAGAACACCCCGTATTACGAACATCCACTTCCATTGGATAAAACCATCGTATGGTTATATACGAACTCGAAGGAACTTGATCCAGATTCGAGGATGGTTTCTGGTTCGGGAGAAAATGAATAGGACTATTCAGTTGTCTTTTCCTTTTACCTTCTCTCAGGTTGCGAGTGCTCCTTGGATTAGGACGGTACACCTGTTACTCTAATTGGATAGTCTTCATCCAAACCATAGGCAGGTGCCGAACGGTAGGGAATGAAGAAAACCATTTACCTTAAAAGGTGTACAGAAGGTATTAAGTAAAGACAAATAAAGGGATTAGTAAGAGGGCAAAGTAAATTCCGACTGCTATCATTCACGACCAAACTAAGTATTTCATCGCCACTCCTACTTCACCTTTGTATTTATCCGGAACACCCCGTATCACTACGAAGATCCACAGTTACTTGGATACTCCATCGTATGGTTATATACGAACTCGAAGGAACTTGTTCCTGTTCAGGGATGGATTCTGGTTCAGGAGAAATAGGAATAAGGTATTATTCAGTTGTCTTTTATCTTCACCTTCTCTCAGGTTACGAGTACTCCTAGGATTAGGAGAGTACACCCATTATGCTTATTGGATAGTCTTCTTCCAAACCATAGGCTGGTGCCGAACGGTAGGGAGGGAAGAAAACCATTTAGCCTAAAGGGGTGTACAGAAAGTAATGACTAAAGACATATAAAGGGATTTGGAAAGATGGCAAAGAAATATACGGTTACAGTTATGAATCTGATAATGGAAGAGGCATTACTAAGAAACCTAGATACCTCTTCGAAACATTTATATGTTTCAGTTTCACTGTGTATTGTTAAAAGAAAACTGATTTCCCAATTAGTCCTTGCTCCAGGGTATGTATTCACCATGTTTGATTCTCACATCTGTATGGTTTTACAGATGATGAGTGGGAGTAAGTTATTGGGAATTGGGTGATCATCCTCATTATATCGAGATTCGTTGTAATTGGTGATATTTGAGGAAATCGCCTGGGTTGTTTGCCGGACGGCAAATATGTGGTTTTGAATATCCGTTGTTATACACCAATTTCAAATTGATATCTGTACGTTTAATTTTATAAAGTGAGATATAAGTTTTTGAAATTATGTATATGACATTTACCTATATCAGTGGATGGTTAGGTAAAGAGCATTAAACAGCGGTGTAATTTTTCTTAACCATAAGTACAGTTTTCAACCTACGACACACAGGGAATGGTTTATTAGACTCAGGGGACTTGTACAGAGTATTGTATGTTTTTCGGTATCCATGAGGAGAGAGGGGTTGGTACTCGTACTATATTCTGTTTACTTGTGACTTCTCTAGTTCTTAGACATGTGTTTCGTAGAATTGCAAGGTCTAAATTTTTAAGAAGTTATAGTTATAAGAATAAAGTAGAGAACCAGGTGTTGCAAGTATCAGGATTCTTCAAGGTGATCGAAGATGTAGATACTTGTGTATGTTATTCAGTTGATAGTAATGATTATAAGAACTTACTTCTCTTTTAGATTACTCATAATTGGATGCACTCCTAAGTTGAGTAATACTGATCGGCCTCTCTCCATTTAGTTGACATGCACTGGATACAGCTGCATGTTTTGAATCTGGTTCCAATTAAATCAGTGCCTCTGTTTCTATATTGGATATAGAATAGTTCATATCTTAACAATGTTAAGGTACGGGGAGTTGTTCGGCTTATGCTTAAAACCAGACTCTGGATAACTCAAGGCACGTTTCTGTAATGGCTGTTTGTGGGTTGACCCGGGTTATGACGAAGGTTGACTTTCTACCATCTGGAAGATCAATAGTGATATTGTTCTTGACTCGCCACAGTTTTAGTAAAATGGATTTTTTCAGAAAACAGTAGTGAGAGTATGGTAGAACTGGAAGTGATTCCAGAACCGCAAACGATTACTGAAAATTTAATAGGACCTAAAGATTCAATCTGGTTTGACATTCCATTGGCCACTCCGCAGATATGGTGGGTAACCTCAGGCACTCGAGAGGTACTTCGGTATGCTCAAAGACGGTGACAAGGAGGTTCTTGTTTACCCAGACTTGCCATTTCTGTTGTTCCAGACTGTGAGACCCGGCAGGAGGATGAGTATGGCGCCGTTCTAAACTAGCTTTAGAAGTGTACGTGTATATGACTCTGCCAGAGGGTTGTCGTAGTCAGTGGGAGCAGCGGAAGCATAGTGGACAAGTAGCTCATGTCTATTTATAAAATAAAGAAGATATAGCGGAGATAGATCATCTATTTTTTATGTGACAGTCATAGGTTTGACTTCATCAAAATAGGGGATGGATCTGTTAAGAAAGTAGTAGGGTGTGATGTCCTGGTATTTGGATGACATACACACAGTAGGAAGTGACATTCCTATACTACGATCGGTTATACTTTGGTTGTCACACAGGGGTTTCTCCACATAGGACTTGGTTATTATATCAGACATTCTAGTTACTAGATCTATGGTTTTAGATCTAGATTTGGGTAGTTTCCCAATTTGGGTACTTAGACAGCATTCTAACGGTGCTTTAGAATGGACGACTCCAGGCATGGTAGCGTACCTGCAGGTGATGGGGTCACCCTCTCTAAAGGTGTCTTATAGACTAATAGGGAGAGAGATGTGCATGATTGGCAGATCACTTTTTTAGGCAATTAAGTTGATCATGATATGTCAAGTACCACACCAGATGTTGTTTTTGCAGTAGCTGCAATAAGTTGATATTAATCCAATCCTGGAGAGACATTCGGGAGCAGTTTTTGAACATAAGTGGATGTTCTAGGGGTATGATAACGACAGCCTCTTTCGGGAGACAGTTATCATTCCAGGCTTCCAAGGTGACCTGGATGACAGAGTGACTGTCAGAGTTGTAGTTTTCCCTCCGCCGAGGGGCAGTAGTTTGGATAGGTGATCTAAGCGGACACTGAGGGAAGCATGACGCAGGATACTGATTAACTTCAGTTGACGATACAGTCTAAGAAGTCTGGATTTGGAGTTCATTTATGAACAAGCTCGCATCAGATATCCAGACATATTCTAAGACAGGTATTGCTCTTTTCGGGAGATGGCTTTCTCCGCAAACTTGAGATAAAGAGAGACATAGAAAGAAACATTAGGGCGGATCCACTCACTGAGACTATTCCTCAAATGCAAAAGTTTCGCAAACGGGCTTTGTGAAACTGATTAGAAGAGGAGTTGGGTGTTCGGTATCACATGGGCTGTGAGTATGTGGCATCGCAATAATTAGCCTTGACTGCAAGTAGGAGATTGTTGGATATAGTGCCCTAAAAGTCAATTATTGGATCGCAGGCACGTGATTACAATGTTTGAGGGAGGACCTATACCGGTAGGACGGTCTTTCTGAAGATGATAGTATGCTATCTAGTTTATATTTATCATCGTGTAATGCTTTAGGTGACATTATAGGTCACTATTGCACGTTGATAGAGCCCATAAGATTCTTGCTTGACGGCCAGCAGTATGATGGCGATCATATACGTGGGAGCTGGGGTCTAAATGCACATCCTTAAATTGGTCCCTAGTTGTGGGAGTTTCGAGACTGGGCATCGATACTCCATTAGTAGACTAGTGTACACAGTCGAGACCCCGACGAGGGGCGGTGGCCGGTCTCACAAGCCATTGGTGTCAGTTGGTTCACATAAGATGTATACAGGTGCTCATTGGGTTATGAGTACACCGGACAGGACTAGCCGGGAACATGCTAGTTGGTATTATACCTGACGTCAGATAGAGGTTCCCTGGTGACATGTGTACAGGTTAGTTCATCAACCTGAGATCGTCATTTGTCTCGTGTGAGTTCCCACTGTGCTTTGATTACTACCTTACCACGGCTCAAAGGAGTCGTGCAAACAGGTTTTAGTTGGATACAGTCCCAAGCCACATGGAGGCAGTGAGCGGATCGGCAAGGGTTTCGTCTCTCCCGGTAATGGGGGTGAGATCGCGCTGTGTCTAGGAGAGCCATTACACAAAGTCCTTGGCCAAGGCAGGAGATTTACTAGTAGGTATTCCAGTAGTATCTCAGGGTGTTCTGGGCTAAACTCCGACATGACTTGTACCGCTTTTGAGGGTCTGACTTTTACCAACCCCCTAGGACCGACATGCGATGCTCATAGACGAATGGATCGGACTGTACGGATATTGTCACTGACAGGCTCAGTAGGGTGTCAGGATGAGTTCGCTCATCGACCTCCCTTTTGGTCAATACCTGGTAGCCCATTACGTACGGCTAGTACCACTGACGTGCTAGTGGTTAAATCCACAGCCAAAGTATTGACGAGTCTTTATAGTCCCCCATAGACAATTTCTCAAAGTTTCAGGCGAAACGTTGTAGAGGCCGTATGGTATTATGGCAGGGTTCGATTAAATACGTGCAGTCGTGCATGGATCATGATCGGACGGATCATACTAGTAGGCTTTGGTTTAAGCTGGATCCTAGTATTAGATTTGTTGGATTACTTTAGTCTCATCGTATTCGCATTAAGTCGGAATGCGGATGCAGGTATGTATATACAGGTGAGGGGTATCCTTGTGATCCGTGACGAGTTTACTTTAGATGTTACCGTATCTTTTTGTTGGATTAAAAATTTGGGTTAATGTTTACTTTGGTGGAAATAGTGAGCTTAATTCATGATGAGGTGCATTAATTATGACATGGACAAGGGTGGTGACTCATGGTCTTATTCTTTGAACCATGTCATCTTTAGTGATTGATTTTAGTGGTGAAATGAAAGATGGAGAGAGAAAGGGCAGCCATGTAAGGGGTTTGCTCTTGTGTTTTATCATTCTAACTCTCTCTCTAATATTTCATCTCACACAAGAAAGAAAAGCCTCTTCTTCCTCTTCCTCCTCTAGCAAACCATTTCCTCCAATGGCTTCATCTTCAATCTCCATCCATACACTCTCATGCGTTGAGAATCAATGGATGCAAGAGACAAAGTGATCACACACATTCTCTACATCACCTTGGACACGTCAGCTAGCAAACTTCATGTCCGAGTTGCTTTGGATGAAGCGGGAGCCCGTAAAAGGATTCGAAGATGTGGTGCTCATTCCGAAGAGGAGACTGGAGATCGGAGATACCGCAAGGAGCTTGGGTTGGTGGCCAAAGACCGAAGGACACGGATCGATCGGTATAGCTTTTCTAACCCTTCTCTAGTATGCTAGTTATACGTTAATGGTTCGATCCGGGATTAAATTCTGCAATAGCGCCGGTTTCAAGTTTCGAAAAAGTTTTCATTTCCGCATTTTGGCCTCGGACAGACGGCCGGGGCGCTACCGTAGACTTACATGTAGGATACGGTCAAGAGCTGTTCGTCAGGAAATGAGTCATTTATCGGCACGGTCAACATTGGTGAAGAAGAGATGCATGAAAGATGGTCAGCTACTACGTTTTCACATCCACTCTTGTCTTGGATAACAAGATCAAATTCTTGTAACAACAGGATCCGATGTATTAGCTGTAAGTCTACGGTAGCGCCCCGGCCGTCTTTCAGACGCCAAATGCGAAACAAAAACTTTTATAACTGGCGCTATCGCATACTATAACCCGGATCTGCCATTAACGCTAAACTAACAAACTACAAAGTGGGTAGAAAGGTTATACCGAACGATCCGAGTCTTTCGTTCTTTAACCATCATCCCACGCTCCGTTGCGGCTGCTCCTATCTCCTGGCTCCTCGTCGAGGTGGCACCATATTTACGGATCTTTAAATGGGCTCCCGCCTGTGAACCGAGGCAACTCGGTCATCAAGTCTGCTAAAAGAGATGACCAAGATGAAGTAGAGAACGAGTAGAATACTTTGTCTCGCTTCATCCAAAACCATGGATGAACGGTTAATGAAGTTGCCTTTTGAATGGAATGAAATGAGAAATGAGCAATCTAATTTCCATGAACAAAAATCTATCATCTTTTTAATCAACATCCATCAACTTTTCTCAAAGAGAGGACGGCCATAATATAGGAGGAGGTAGGTGAGGGTAGGAGCAAAGTGGTGACCATAAAGGAAAAGATCTTAATCAAATAGCTTAACAAGAACAAAAGGCATTAAAGGAAAAGAATGACTCACTTAACCTAGTCATCAATCATTTAATGCAACCAATGAATCAAGAACACCTCACTAACTTCTAGAAGCTTCCACACTCATCACCCTCATGACTCACCCAAGTGAAGAAAAGATAAATCTGCATTAAACCGAATGTTTAAGACGGGTGATAGAAAACTGGTATCTTCCAAAAGCGATCCCGAAACGAATTTCAGGACAACCCCGTAACAGTATAAACATACCCGCATTTGTATTACGACCGAATACAAATGCAACTGAGACAAAGATATTATATTTACAAAGTATAATACATGGATCCGGCTTAAACCAATGCCCACCAGTATTATCTGCCCGAAATATGACACGTGCGTAAACGCACGTGCATTTTCCGAACCCTGCCTTAAAACCATACGGCCTTTACAACGTTTCGCCCGAAGTTTGGAAACTATCTATGGGGGACTCTAATGACTCATCAGTACCCTGGCAGCGGGTTTAACTACAAGCACGTCAGCAGCACTAGCAGTGCATAACGGCTGCCCATGTACTGACCTCAAGGGAAGCCGATGAGCGAACTCATCCTGGAACCCTACTGAGCCTAACAGTGACAATATACATACAGTCCGGTCCGTTCGTCTATGAGTATCGCATATCGGGCCTAGGGGGCTGGTAACGTCAGACCCCCAATAGCGGTATAAGTCGTGTCGGCCAAGCCCTGAACACCCTGAGAAACTACTGGAATACTTACCAGTAATTCTCACCTGCCTTGGCCAAGGACTTGGTGTAATGGCCTTCCTAGACACAGCGCGATCTCACCCCCAATACCGGGAGAGACGAATCCCCTGCCGATCCGCTCACCTGCCTCCATGTGGCTCGGGACTGTACCCAAAAAATACCTGTTTGCACGACTCCTTTGAGCCGTGGTAGGGTAGAAATCAAAGCACAGTGGGAACTCACACGAGACAAATGACGACCTCAGATCGATGAACTAACCTGTACACATGTCACCAGGGAACTGCTATCTGACGCTAGGTATAATACCAACTACCAGGTTCCCAGCGAGTCCTGTCCGGTGTACACATAACCCAATGAGCACCTGTATACATCTTAGGTGATGCAACTGACACCAGTGGCTTGTGAGACCGGCCACCGCCCCTCGTCGGGGTCTCGACTGTATACACTAGTCTACTCCGGAGTATCGATGCCCTGTCTCGAAACTCCCACGACTAGGGACCACAATTAAGGATGTGCTTATAGACTACCCAACTCTCACGTATATGATCACCATCATACTGTTCGTAGTCAAGCAAGATCCTAAGGGCTCTATCAACGTGTAAAAGTGATAAGTCACCTGAACCTATACACGACTGATTGTAACGTTTCAAAATAATAAAATATTATTTTTGGGAATTTTTATAATTTAATATTATTTTATTGAATATTTTAATATTCTGGCATAATTAAATACAAATAAATGGAGAAAAATTATGGAAAATTATGAAAAATTCTAAAATTGGGTAATTATTGGAATTATCGCATTTTTAAGTTTTTATGAATATTTATATGCTAATTTAGTGCTAATCGCGATTAAAAATTGCTAATCGGATTTTTGGCGTTTTTGTGCAAAACATGCACATATCCTTTTTCCTACACTTGTGCATTTTCTACCATGGTTTTTCATTTGGGTTTACTATTTATGTGAGAAGGATTTTGAGGAGAAAAAGAAAAGGGAAAGAAAATGGAAAAAGGAATAAAATATGAGGGTTGGTGAGAGAGAGAGGTATGGTCTTCTTTTGACCCAAAGACTTAGCCATTTCCTTTGATTCCAACACTCATTTCCCTCATCTCTCCTTCTCCATTCTCAGCTGAGGTGCTGCCCTCTTCCTCCTCCCCTCTTCAACTCCCCAAATCACCACAAAAACAACACCAAAACCCTACCCCGATTTCATTAAAAATGTGCACAAGCTCAAGATCTACACATCGGACCAAGAAAGCAATGATTTTGGCAACTTGAGGCAACTCAAGAAAATTCTTGAGTTGCCAAATGAGGTAATTTCTTGACTATTAGATTAGTTTTTGCATTACTTATACCCCTATGTTAAAATTGAATCGATATCGGGTGGTGTTGTGGACTTAAAGGAAACCTAATTAGGGTTTGAGGAAATTGTGAGTTGTAGTGTGAAATTGAGCCTAGTGGAGGCTGCACAAACACCCTAGTGATGGAATTGAGACCCAAACCTGAGATTTGAAACCCGGAATACGGATTTAGAAAACCGATATCGGAGATATTGTGAAATTTGTGAAGGTTTTAGGAATCTGCTATCACCCCGGGACCCCTAAAATAAAATTGAGCTGACAGTGAGTTGTGCAGGCACCTAGGAAGCTACCACCAAGACCCGAGCCCCTAATTCAAAACCATTGCCGCAAATTTAATCATTCTGGCCGCAATTTACGGCCAGAGTAGGGTAGAATTGCTCCAGTTTTGTACCAGGGCTCCTTTTGCACTAAAATAGACCCCTCCTATATGTAGTTTTGGCTAATGGTCACCTGGGGAAAATCTGGGAGCATTTTGGTGTGTTTTAGGCGATATTTTCCGTATTTCAAAATGCACTTTCTTGATATTTGGATTTTTATTTGGTTGTCGGGTGTTTGCTCATATCAGATTTTTGCATTTTTATACCGCCCAATTTTTATCATATTGTTTATCGGTAGGTACTCTTGAGCCGTGTTTGCTAGTCAATTGCAGGATACAGGTTCTCGGCTCCAAACGGTGAAATTCATGGAAAAACACGACAAAACCCGGGTTCCTGCCAACCACAGATAAAACACAGATCTCCGCTCTTTATCCGTCTGTTGCCACACACCAGTTTAGGAGACAAAATGGCAAATCGATTGTCACTTTCATGCACAAGGCTCCATGGCAACACAAGATCCAAGAAATCTACGCGGAGCTCGAGAAAATCATGACAAAAGATCCACCTTTTGATCAACAGAAATTCTGGGAAAATCGTGAAGACAATTTGAGAAAATGCATATACCAGAATTAAGTACAAAGAAAACCAGGGAAGCACAAAAAGTTGGAGGGCCCAACTCCACCATAGGGCCACGGATCCGCGGCCAATAGGGGGTATAGGCCGCGGATCCGCGGCCGTACTGGCGCCGCAGCTGGTCAATTTTCAAGGGTTGTTTGGTCTTTTTACATGGGTGCAGAATTTTGCCCTAGATTTCCAGTTCCTTGCCTATAAATAGCCCAGAACCTTGTGAAGCCAAGGGTGCATAATGTTGTATTTTATTTTCTAGGTTTAATTGTGTTTCTTCTTCCTCTTCTCATCTCTTCTCCATTAAAACTTGTAGTGAGCTTTGTGAGTGAAGAATGATGAATAAAGAAGACTCTTTTGCTATTATATCTTGTCTTGTTCTTTTATAATTGCTTGTAATTTTAATTTGTTAACCTAGTTGTTGTTATTTCTTGTTGTTTCTTTCTTTTCTCTTTTTCTTTATCCTTAAAACAACCATGATGCTTACGCTTGATCCTTGCCAAGGTGAGGTCGCAAATAGCTAGTTGTTATCTTCTAATCTCTTTCTTTCTATCTTCCTCTTTTGTTTTGTTTTCTTTTCATTATGATGTGTGAGTAGTTTCTTACTTGTTAGTGTAGGATAAGGGAAGTTTGAGAGAAGGAAATCTCTCTCACTCTTTCCTTGCCCAACAACTTAATTCGACTCCCGTTAATTGAACCACAATCCGCTCCTTACGGCACCCTATCCTACATGATAGCGGTGATTCCGTAGTGAGACCGGTTGTGGTTGAATTAACCGTAGGTTATGGCTAAGAGCCAAGAACGGACGGACAAGCACCAAAAGGAAGAACTTATGCGTTGGAAAGCCTAGCTTATACTCGCAAGTTCCTTCCTAGTCGTGCTAATCCCCGTTGTTGCCGATTACCGTAACGCCGATATTAAGAGGGGCAACGAAAGTTGTGGGAGACTCCTAACTCAAACTAACCTAATCCTAACCCTAACAAGCTCTCTTTACATATCTTTTTAACACTTAATTAATCACAACAAAATCTGGACTCTCGGACTTAACTCGTTAAAACACATAGAAAAAGATTCCCATCTCCCTGCGGACGACCCGTACTCAACTGGCTAGCTACGAGCGAAACCGTCTTGATTGCGGTAATTAACTAAAACTTGAACACGCAGAATCTCTACCAATCAAATGGCGCCGTTGCCGGGGAGACTGTAGTTTATTTCTTTGTGTAATTTCGGGTTAACTTGTGAATATAAATATAACCGAAAAACAAAACAAAAAACTACACATTGTAAAAAAATCATTTTGTTATTTTTGATTAGTTTTTGTGCAAGTGTGCAGGAAAATACGAAGTTTGAATTCAGTGCCCAAGACGTGGGATAATACAAAATTCAAGTTCAGTGCAAAAGACATGGGAAGATAGACCCACATTTCGCGGCTACACCGCGACGGACAAAACGAAGCAAACGGTCTACTTTAAGATTCTGGAGCAGTTCCAGTGAGCAAATCCATATTCAGGGTCTTAAAAACAGCAGAGGACACCCAAAACAGCCCAAACAAGAAAACTGAAGTCCCAATTCCCCAGAACCGCCGCGGAACCGCGGCATAAGCAAGCTTAGGCCGCGGAACCGTGGCCACTTGGTGGATTCAGGGTACCATTTTCTTTCTGTAAGTCTTTCTCCTCTCTCCCACTCCTCTGGACTCTAATAAACTGTGTTTTCTGCAGATTTCTTTGCGCAAACTCTTCTCTCCCTTCCAATAAACTGTTCTTGTGCAGGATTCTTTGCGCCGCGCTAAAAATAAAAATTGTTTGCAGTTGATTTGTTACCGCTTTGCATTCTTTAATACGGACTTAAGGGGCTTGAAACCAATTCAGATTGGGTGGGGATTTCATCACCCTTCCCAGGACCCCAAAAATCACAAAAGCATATGCATTGTCCATTGTAATTAAAAAATACTAGACTGCAGCCCTAAGGACTTCGCGCTCATTAGGAGAAGTTAAACCGTGTTTAGAACCTCGCTTAACGGTATATTGTTTACGGGGTGTCTAGGAAAGTGTTAACGGCACAACCGCCAAAAGAGAAAGGGTTACTTAATTAAGGAACTTCGCGAAAGCGTTGGAAAACCTCCCCTTATCTCTGCACTTACCTGGCCTCGTAATCAGTGTATCTTAAGCCCGTTTCTCGACACAGTTTTACTTCGACAATCAAGTTCTGGAGCAGGTCTAGCAGACCTAGGTGACCCTAGATCTAGGTGTGATTGTGCATATCTTGTTTGTGATTGCTTAAAGCCGTAAGTCCGTACATATTTCTGTAAAGCTCTTTCTAAAAAAAAAAGGAAAAAATCAAAAACTTTTATAAAAACTTGCCCTTTGTCGCCAAAATCCATTTTTCACACACCACCCATCGCCTTTCTCCATTGACGTTTTCTTACCATCACCTTCTCCGCTTTGACTATACTAAACTCGTTTAGTGTATGTCCGCTTGGACTCGGGACACTAGCGCCCGCCTAGTCCGCGTTACGTTAGTCGCTACCGACTACGCGATCGACTCAGACGTCGAAACTCCGTCCACTCCTTTTTCACCTTTACCTTTGCCGGCCAACTCCGACGTTGACCGGAATTCTGTTCAAACATCTTCACCTTCACCTTCACCAACCTCTTCTTCCGCGATGTCAGGATTTAATCCGAACATCTCTTTGACTACCCCTGAATTGGCTCCACCTCCTACGGAGACCAATAACCCACCACCACCGCCTGTTGTAGCGCCGCAGCGAATCGCGCTCCAGGATCGTTTCTATCCCACCCGTTCTGCACTTCCCACATGCCTTTCTCTTCCACCGGCCAATGGGGATAATTTTGAAATTAAGCCCCACTTCATCAACATGCTTCCACGATTTCATGGGCTTGAATCTGAAGATGCCTATATCTTCATCAACAAATTTCAAAACGTCTGTGCGATGATGAAAACTACCCAACTGTCGGACGATGCTATACGTCTACGGGTCATTCCGTTCACTTTATGCGATCTTGCTGAAAAATGGCTGTATAGCACCGCTTCCCATTCCATAACCAGTTGGGACGAGTTTGTTAAAGCGTTTCTCAAAAAGTTCTATCCGAATCATAAAACCGCAAGGATTCGCAATGAAATCAACCAATTCTCTCAGCTTCCTTCTGAACCCTTCTGGAAGTGCTTTGACCGGTACAAAGACCTTCTTGTTCAGTGTCCTCACCACGGTATAGAGAAATGGCAACTTTGCCAAACCTTATACGAGGGCCTGAACCCAGCAACGAAGCAGTTGTTGGAAACCATCTGTCAGGGCCACTTCCTATCGAAATCTGACGAGGAAGCGTGGCAGTTCTTTGACGACCTTGTGGAGCAAACGCTACAATGGGAGAGCACCAGACCGACTTCTTCTTCTTCTACCTCCACTTCTACCGGTCAGTCTAGGGTAGGAATTCACCAACTTGACGTCTCTATTGCGATGAAATCTGAAATGGCTGCAATAACAAGAAAGCTTGAAGCGATAGAGAGCAAATTTTCTGCTCCTGCCCCTGCCCCTGTTCTCCCCCTTCGTACCATCTGTGCTTGTCGTTCCGATCCTTCTCACTTGACCGAAGAGTGCCTTACAATCCACCATCGCAAGGATAGGATCAGGTTAATGCTGCATTCCAGCAAAGACCAAGGAATGATCCATACTCTTCCACCTACAATCCCGGTTGGAGGAACCACCCCAATTTCGCCTGGAATCAGAATCAGAATCAATTCCAAGGCAACAATTTCCAAAGGGCCCCTCCGCCGCAACAACAAACTCAACAGCAGTTTCAGCAACCCTTCCAACCCCAACCTTTCCAAAATCAGACGAACAACTTTGCACCCAACAATTCTTTTCCACCAAACAACTTTGTTCCGTCAAACAACGATAAGGTTTCCTCGCTCGAACGAAGTCTGGAGGCGTTCGTTAAACAATCGACTCAATCCACTGCCAACATCCAGTCTTCCATTCAGTCCTTAGTGCAACACACTGCCGCTCACGGGCAAAGCATCAAAACTATCGAGGCCCAGATTGCACAACTGAATGCGGCCTTAAGCGAGCGAGAGAAGGGGAAGCTCCCGTCCTAACCACTCCCAAATCCCGGTCACCCACAGAATGTACATGTTGCTCTTGAACAACAGAATCATAATGTGAGTGCCGTGAACACATTGAGATCGGGGAGGATGCTGCAAAACAACATCGGCACACGGATCAATGATGACACCCCGGCCGCTTCTTCTTCTACTTCTTCTTCTTCTTCATCTCCTGCTTCTTCGTCTTCTGAGCCTATTCTCCGTTCTTCACAAGGCTCTCCTTCCTCTTCTTCTGCTTTGAATGGACCCACTTCTCACTCCACGAAAACACCTATTCTGGGATCCGTTCCAACTCCACAATCTCCTCCACAAGCATTAGACTCAACCAATTTTAAAAATGTCCCATTTCCAAACCGGTTGAGGTCTAATAAACAAAATCCTCAAATGGAGAAGATTCTGGAGTTATTTAAGCAGGTTAACATTAACATTCCTCTTTTAGATGCTGTCCAACAAGTCCCGTCCTACGCGAAAATCTTAAAGGACTTATGCACGAAAAAGAGGAAGTCTCAGATACCCAAGAAAGTTTTCTTGGCTAGTGCTGTGAGTGATGCCCTTACCCAATCTTTACCACAAAAACGGAAGGACCCTGGCTGTCCTACGATTTCTATTACTATTGGGGATAAGAACATCAACCATGCACTATTAGATCTTGGTGCCAGTGTTAACCTGCTTCCGTATTCAGTATACGAGCAATTAGGCGTCGGAGAGCTGAAACTCACGCACTGCACTCTCCAAATGGCCGACCGATCGATCACCCATCCTAGGGGTGAGCTAGAGGATGTGTTAATAAAAGTCGGGGACTTCATATTCCCCGTTGACTTCATTGTATTAGACACACAGCCTGTAGCTAACCCCCGGAATCAAATTCCGGTGATACTCGGTCGCCCATTCCTTGCAACCTCAAATGCTGTGATCAATTGTCGCAATGGTTCGACGAACTTCTCTTTTGGAAACATGACGATTGAACTCAACATTTTTAGGTTGGGGAATCAGCCCGCCGAACCTAATGCTCATATACTGGACGTCTGCTCGATCTAGGAGATCACCCCAGAAGAGTGTGAATTCGAGGAGTTTCTGTTTGATCACGATAATCTTGACGCCACTAGTGCGTTCCTCCTCGAACCTGCTGCTGTTTCTGCGCCCGACAACGACTACGAGTGTTTCACGTTTTCAAACGATCTTAGCTGTCCACAACCCGAGTTTGAATCTTTCGAATTTCCGGATGAGTTACCTGAACCATCCGACTCGGTCGCTTACACTCGTTTTGAACCTTTGCTGGAGTCCTTTGAGTTCGAGACCTTTGCACCAATCTTGCCTTCAATCGTTTCACCTCCAACGCTCGAACTCAAGCCTTTGCCGTCTCACCTTAAGTACGCTTACTTAGGTGAGAACGAGACCCTCCCTGTCATCATCTCGGCTTCTCTAGCTCCAGAGCAAGAGAAAGCCCTTCTCGCGGTCTTGCACAGCAACAGGCAAGATTTTGGCTGGTCCATGGCGGACATCAAGGGGATTAGTCCCCTGATCGTTGAGCATCACATTCATCTGATGGATGATGCCAAACCAGCCCGGGATCTACAGAGACGGCTCAATCCAGTCATGAAAGAGGCTGTGAAGAAGGAGATCGTAAAATGTCTAGATAGTGGTATCATTTACCCTATCTCTGATAGCCAGTGGGTGAGCCCCATTCATGTTGTCCCCAAGAAGTCGGGCATCACGGTCATAACTAACGAGGAGAACGAGTTAATCCCTACTCGCACCCAAACTGGGTGGCGAGTATGCATCGATTACAGAAAACTCAACGCCGCAACGCGGAAGACCACTTTCCGCTACCTTTCATTGACCAGATGCTTGAACGATTGGCCGGACACGAGTACTACTGTTTTCTTGATGGCTACTTCGGCTATAATCAAATTCCCATCGCCGAAAAAGACCAGGACAAGACCACTTTCACTTGTCCTTTCGGCACGTTTGCATATCGACGCATGCCCTTTGGGTTATGCAATGCGCCCGCTACCTTCCAGCGGTGTATGATGGGAATCTTCTCAGACATGGTGGAAAAATTTTTGGAGATCTTCATGGATGATTTCTCCATCTTCGGAGATTCCATCAACGAGTGTTTGCTGCATCTTGACGCTGTCCTTACCCGATGTAAGGACAAGAATCTCACTTTGAATTGGGAGAAGTGCCACTTCATGGTGCGCGAAGGTATTGTCTTAGGACATATCATCTCGCAAAATGGCATAAAGGTTGACAAAGCAAAGATTGAGGTCATTTCCAATCTACCTCATCCCCGATGCGTCAGAGATATCCGAGCCTTCCTTGGCCATGCCGGTTTCTATAGACGGTTCATCAAGGACTTTAGCAAGATTGCTAGGCCCTTGACTCTTTTGCTGGCCAAGGATACGCCATTCGACTTCAACTCGAGCTGTGTGACTGCATTCAAGTCATTGAAAAGCTCACTCACTTCTGCTCCCGTTCTTTCTTCACCTGACTGGACGCACCCATTTGAGATTATGTGCGATGCATCCGACTTTGCCATTGGTGCTGTCCTTGGACAACACATCAACAAGATGCCGCACGTAATCTATTATGCGAGCCGCACCCTAAACGATGCCCAACTCAATTATACAACAACTGAGAAGGAATTCTTGGCTATTGTATTTGCTTTAGAAAAGTTCAGGCCCTACCTCATCAGCTCTCCAGTCATTGTCTACATCGACCATTCTGCTCTGCGCCATCTTTTTGCGAAGAAAGATGCAAAATCTCGGTTAATCCGTTGGATCCTCTTGCTTCAAGAGTTTGACCTTGTCATTAAGGACAAACGAGGATGTGAAAACGTGGTTGCCGACCATCTCTCACGACTTCCTTCTTCGCCTTCGCTTCCAATTCCGATCAACGACGTTTTCCCGGATAAACAGCTCTTGACAGTATCTTGCGAACCCTGGTTCGCAGATATTGTGAACTATTTGGCCACGGGATTACTACCGACTGAATGGTCAAGTCAGGACAAACTTCAATTCTTATCCCAAGTAAAACACTTTTACTGGGACGAACCCTATTTGTTCAAGTACTGTCCCGACCAGATTATTCGTCGGTGTTTCCCTGACGAGGAATTCAAGAGTGTGCTGTCATTTTGCCACGATCAAGCGTGTGGCGGGCATTTTGGGCCCAGAAAGACAGCCGAGAAGATCTTGCACTGTGGTTTCTACTGGCCACAACTCTTCAAAGACGCTCACGACTATTGCAAGACTTGCTCCCGGTGTCAACACTTGGGCTGGATATCCCGGAGGAACGAGATGCCGCTCCAACCGATCTTGGTTGTGGAGATTTTCGATGTTTGGGGGATAGATTTCATGGGGCCGTTTCCCAGCTCTTTTGGGAACTTGTACATCCTTCTTGCTGTTGATTACGTCTCTAAATGGGTCGAGGCTGTGCCCAGCCGGACTAACGACAACAAGGTTGTCATTAGGTTCCTTAAAGAAAACATTTTCTCCCGGTTTCGGCACCCCCGAGCGATCATTAGCGACAATGGAAGTCATTTCTGCAACAAGACTTTCGAGGCCTTGATGCTAAAATATTCCATTAATCATAAGCTCTCTATGCCCTACCACCCCTAAACCTGCGGGCAGGCCAAAGTTTCAAATCGGCAAATCAAGCAGATACTGGAGAAGACGGTTTCCAAGAACCGTAAGGATTGGTCGCTGAAACTCACTGATGCCCTTTGGGCCTTTCGAACAGCTTATAAGACCGACCTTGGCATGTCTCCCTATCGGCTTGTGTACGGAAAAGCCTTCCACCTACCTGTCGAAATAGAGCATCGCGCATTTTGGGCGATAAAGGAGCTGAATCTGTCTCTCGAGGATGCGGGCAGCCATCGGAAGCTGCAGTTGAACGAATTAAGCGAGCTTAGGGATGAGGCTTACGATAACGCGGTTGTCGTTAAGAACCGAACGAAGGTGTTTCACGATAAACACCTTTTGCGCAAAACCTTCGTACCTGGTCAGCAGGTACTGCTTTACGACACCCGACTTCACTTCCATCCAGGAAAGCTCAGATCTCGCTGGAAAGGGCCGTATTTTGTGCGGAATGTGTATCCGCATGGCGCTGTGGATTTGGAAAATCCAAAGGACGGTTCATTTTTCAAAGTGAACGGACACCGACTTAAACCATACCTTAGCGCCGAACCAACAGAGGAGCTCATGTTCTTACAGGAGCCGGTTTACCTTGTCTGATCTTCCTCTGCCGACCTCCAAACTTCGGTTATCCAGCCAAGAACAGTGGACACTGTTCCAAATAAGTTTGGGGGTATGTACAAACCATTTTGTATATATTTGTGTATATTCTTTTTCTTTTCTTTAAAAACAAAAACAAATAAAAATTTGTGTATCGCTAACCGACAATTTTGACCCTTCAAAATGATCTCTTCATGCAATGACAGTGAGGACACTGTCCAGTTTAAGTTTGGGGGTACGCTCGGTACGCATTTCTTACCTTCGCATTCATATGTATATTTTGCATCTGCATATTAAAATCCATAAAATCCATAAAAATCTGAAAATTTTCTAAAAAACATAAAAACTTTTCTGTCAAGTTAGCTAGTGGGAGGACTCTGATTCAACATTTCGACGGTTTTGTTTGATAAAATAAGAATAACTAAATCTTATGTTTAGATTTTGAAAACCTGAAAAATAACTCTCCTTTAAAGTTAACTATAGCTGATATACGTCTTTACATCACACTACACGTGTCGTGAGTTTTTGGAAATTAGAATGACAAGTCTTTTATGTTTAAAAACTTTTAACAGATAAATGATTTTATGAGGATCAAATAAGTTTGTTCTAAAATAAGTAATGTCAAGAATAGCTTATGAAGTAAAGCGAATATGAAGGAATGTTATTGATGCCGTAATTGGAACTAAGTCTGAAAAATAACCCATCTGGAACTTGATTGGAATGATTACACACCAAACCCACTAAACACGTCTTTTATCCAAAAAAAAAATATAACTGAACTGCCGGTTATATCTCCATTCGTATTAAATCATCTGATTTTCACGCCAAATTGTCTTTTGTTTTTGGACCTAGGTAACTTGAGTAATTAAGTCCGCTGGGGTGTTTCTACACCTAATGCCCTAAAGCCAACTGGTTTGGGTGCATTGGCCCAAAGCTCGCTAAGAAGCCTAGAAAGTCCAGATTAAAACAAAGTCAAGAAAGTGTTCTCTCCGAGTTAAAATTCCTAACGGTTCTTTGTGTGAGAATAATCTTGATAAAAGACAGGCTTTTATATAAAAAAATTTAGCAGAGATATGAAGGTTTTACTCTATGATAAAGACTATTGCACGTTCACAGAGGTGTGTATGAAATGAAAACAAGAAAAAAGTGGAGTGAAGAATAAGACCTAGTTTTCCTATTAAGGAAGATAGAAATTCTAAAGTTGAAACTTTACTGGAAAACGAAACTTGAAAAATGTTTAACTCTTTATAAAACTTATGTGATCCTTTCAAAAATTTTATCTGGGCTTTATTGTGTGACATGAGGACTTTATTCGACCCTTCTGGAACTTAACGACACTATTTGCACTGCACGTAAAGACATATAAAAGCTGTAGTTAAATAAGAAGCGAGGTGTGAAAAATAAAGGTTCGATAGTCTAGACTTAGGATAATAGAATTATTATTTTCTGAAACAAAACTTTAGGGTTTGAGTCTTAGTTATTTTACAAGACTAGCTTGACCGGATTTTGTGGGTAGTATCCGCTGAAAACCCTCAGGAGACAACACTCCTCCTACTAGGGACACCTAGAGGTTTAACGGCTTGTTGCACATGCTCAGTGCAATCGCGCTCCCTGCGAAAGTGAGGTTAGGAAATTTTTTGTGAATAAATTGGCTTTGCTCGGGACGAGCAAATGATAAGTTTGGGGGTATTTGTTCATATCAGATTTTTGCATTTTTATACCGCCCAATTTTTATCATATTGTTTATCGGTAGGTACTCTTGAGCCGTGTTTGCTAGTCAATTGCAGGATACAGGTTTTCGGCTCCAAACGGTGAAATTCATGGAAAAACACGACAAAACCCGGGTTCCTGCCAACCACAGATAAAACACGGATCTCCGCTCTTTATCCTTCTGTTGCCACACACCAGTTTAGGAGACAAAATGGCAAATCGATTGTCACTTTCATGCACAAGGCTCCATGGAAACACAAGATCCAAGAAATCTACGCGGAGCTCGAGAAAATCATGACAAAAGATCCACCTTTTGATCAACAGAAATTCTGGGAAAATCGTGAAGACAATTTGAGAAAATGCATATACCAGAATTAAGTACAAAGAAAACCAGGGAAGCACAAAAAGTTGGAGGGCCCAACTCCACCATAGGGCCACGGATCCGCGGCCAATAGGACGTATAGGCCGCGGATCCGCGGCCGTACTGGCGCCGCAGCTGGTCAATTTTCAAGGGCTGTTTGGTCTTTTTACATGGGTGCAGAATTTTGCCCTAGATTTCCAGTTCCCTGCCTATAAATAGCCCAGAACCTTGTGAAGCCAAGGGTGCATAATCTTGTATTTTATTTTCTAGGTTTAATTGTGTTTCTTCTTCCTCTTCTCATCTCTTCTCCATTAAAACTTGTAGTGAGCTTTGTGAGTGAAGAATGATGAATAAAGAAGACTCTTTTGCTATTATATATTGTCTTGTTCTTTTATAATTGCTTGTAATTTTAATTTGTTAACTTAGTTGTTGTTATTTCTTGTTGTTTCTTTCTTTTCCCTTTTTCTTTATCCTTAAAACAACCATGATGCTTACGCTTGATCCTTGCCAAGGTGAGGTCGCAAATAGCTAGTTGTTATCTTCTAATCTCTTTCTTTCTATCTTCCTCTTTTGTTTTGTTTTCTTTTCATTATGATGTGTGAGTAGTTTCTTACTTGTTAGGGTAGGATAAGGGAAGTTTGAGAGAAGGAAATCTCTCTCACTCTTTCCTTGCCCAACAACTGAATTCGACTCCCGTTAATTGAACCACAATCCGCTCGTTACGGCACCCTATCCTACATGATAGCGGTGATTCCGTAGTGAGACCGGTTGTGGTTGAATTAACCGGAGGTTATGGCTAAGAGCCAAGAACGGACGGACAAGCACCAAAAGGAAGAACTTATGTGTTGGAAAGCCTAGCTTATACTCGCAAGTTCCTTCCTAGTCGTGCTAATCCACGTTGTTGCCGATTACCGTAACGCCGATATTAAGAGGGGCAACGAAAGATGTGGGAGACTCCTAACTCAAACTAACCTAATCCTAACCCTAACAAGCTCTCTTTACATATCTTTTTAACACTTAATTAATCACAACAAAATCTGGACTCTCGGACTTAACTCGTTAAAACACATAGAAAAAGATTCCCATCTCCCTGCGGACGACCCGTACTCAACCGGCTAGCTACGAGTGAAACCGTCTTGATTGCGGTAATTAACTAAAACTTGAACATGCAGAATCTCTACCAATCAGTGTTCGTACATCGACAACAGGGATTGTTTGATTGATTTGCACGTTTAAGCCATAGGTTCCAACCTATGAGCACAATGTGCGCTGTATCGGTTTTCTTCCTCGATGTTAATACGTATTGCGACTGTTTATTTTTCTAGGTACCCTCGCAAGGATTCCGAGGCGAAGGAGCATGGCGTCATCGATTTCGGCAAGCGAAGACCAGGTGAGTAGATTTATATCTACGGGGAGAAGTCGGGTGGATGGCGTATAGCACCCCCGCAGTCCGTAGTTAGTATACTATGTAGATTATTTATATGATAGTTATAGTATGTTGTGGCTTTGTGTTAGGTGTGTTATAGTTAGTTAGGGATAGAAATAACTAGCGTAGTTCCTAGTTGCGAACCCTAGGACAGAATTACACCCAGACGCACACACTTGTATATTCATTATACTTGTACTGTGTATGACGATATTGGACGACATTGGAGATGAGTCGATGATATTGGAACTTGTGCCGCAAGATCGGTGATTTGATATGATTCATATTTGGGATGACATGTGATTCTTGCGGGCTTTGGATGTGTATTTACCCCCGCATTTATACTTTATAGATGGTATCGATTTATACTAGACTTAGATCAGTACCCCAGATTTCGGGATATGATGATAATGATACCTGATATTTGATGAGAGGAATGTGATATTTACCCGTACACAGCTATTGGGATGCCGTACGACGATTTACCGTACGAGCTTTATATTGATGATAGATCCACACTCATGACTTGAGGAGGTCATATGATATATTGTATCGTACGCGATACTATTGAGGCGGGATCACCGACTATTTTATATATATATATATATATATATATCGACTCAGATTTATGTGGTTTCCATACCCCTCCCGATTGACCTGATACTTAGATCAGTAGTTTGCATAGTAGAGGTTAGGCTAGACCCGAGTCATACCTATTCAAAAAAAAACTGCGAATCAGGAATATCTTAAAGACAAATAAAGAGATTCTACGGATACTTTAAAAAGGTGTATCTTTTCTTAAATACACCGTAGCCCTTATTTTACTAAAAACCCTGATTCTTCTTACTTCAAATGGCATAATCGCATGACATATACATATTGATGTAGACACTTCACTATTGCGTTGTTCTATTTGATTCCGCGTTTTCAGTTCTATTCACATTGCATATCATGGGTTATTGCTATATTACCATCATGCTGTTAGGACACCAGTACCATTATCGATGATGCGTATGTTCCACGTACACTTGCTTGCCGACTCATACACTTCATCATCGATAATTGCCATGTCACTACACTGTAGTACTGTTGCATTCAGGATACGACCATTGCATGGCATATTTATATACATACTCATTGTACACTTATATTTGTACACCTACTTGGTTGCACATAAACAGATGATATTTCTAGATTTGGGAATCGCAAGATACTCTCTAAAACTGATTCTTTGTAAAAGAGCGGCTTCCCCAATATGTGCATATCACTATTCCGTATTGCATGATATATCGATATGCTTACACTCTTTTAGATGTTGCATACATCATGTTTTCTGATTATACGCATTGAGATATGTTGTTTCCATGATATTTCTGGATTTGGGAACCGTGGCTATTTCAACTGAGAATGTGTGTTGTCTTTAAAAACCCGGTTTCCCTTGATATTATATTTCAGTGCGTCCACCATGTGTTTTCTCGGTTCTGAGAATGGCATATGAAACCCGATTCGAGGAGCGGTAGGCACCGCTGCGGGTACATGGTGGACCCGGTAAGGTACCCCGGGGCAAGAAGACTCGTATATGTTAGACGGTGAGCCTGGCAGGGGAGCACTATCTACCGGTGATAGTATTTGGGCTCGGCGGTTATCGTGGGGATACCGACCGGAGTATGTACGTATGGATACGTCGGAATTCGAGGGTCGAAGCTGGGCACTCGGGTTTTCGAGACGGCGTATGATACGAACCTATCAGGGCCAGTCTTGGTGACAGCGCCTGATAGACGAGGATTTACGTGCCGATGCTAGGCACAGGTTTCATGATGTTTTAGGATATTTCCATGATTTGATTATATCCTCATATTTCCATGCATATGCTTCACGATATTTACATGCATGATGCTTATTGTCATTGGGTGACAGGTGGACGGGATCCACACATATACAGACTGGATTTACACTGATCATACTTCATTTGTATATATAACAGGGTATGAGGGCGCTGTTATATATACCCATACACCAATATTAGTGGTATGGGACGCTAATATATGTGTATTGATATTCATTGGATACTTCATCATATTTATTTCATGCAGACATACCCTATGTTTATGACATGTTATTACCTGAGGCACTGGTACGAGTACTTGGCACTACATACATGTTTAGATGATACACTACCACCTTATCATGCTTCAGACTTATTTTTGAGGTTTACATTATACTGATCGTATTGACCTAGGTTTATGTCTTGCATTCGGTTTCTGCTTGTAGATATTTCTATTCACGAGTTGGCAACTCACCCCCGTTGTGCCACAGTTCTTGCAGGTTTTGCCGTACAGGTTCCATTGCGGCATTTCTGGCACACTGCTTCCTTGCGGGTGAATTGCATTTGGTAGGTGGATTCTTTTGCATCAATAACCACCATAGTACTTGTATTATTCATTGTATCTAGAATTTCCATCAACCAAAACTTGTATATTGTTACAGACTTAGACATTAGTGATGTATTATTCGGCCTTAGAGTCGCGCTTAGTAGTATTGCGTTTTTCATGCTTATTGAGTTTCTTTTGGATTTGGCCCTCGCCATTCGGCGTTGTATATTATATTGCTTGCGTGGTTGTGACCGTCGATTGACGAAGAGCTAGCTCCCGCTTGGGGATGCCTTCTATTCATTGTATATATATATTGTTCTTGTTGTACCCCGTTCGGGGCCAGTATTTACAAAAGAAACTCTGCCGAAATTTTTAGAAAAAAACTTTACATTTTAAAAATGCACATTCGGCTTAGTTATTTTATAAACCTTGTCTTCAAATATGTTTTTCTTCACTTCTTTAAACCAATTTTTCTTATTTACTCTTAAAATGGTTTTAGATCTCTGGGCTTTTGGCTTACTTGGATCAGATGGAGTCCTATAGACTTCATATGGTTCAGGTGCCAGTCACGTGCTCTTTTCGGGTCATGACAAAGTTGGTATCAGAGCGCTAGGTTAACCTTGGTTCAAGTCTAAGTTTGACTATGTGGAGCCTAGGGCGTCTATATATACACGGAACATAGGCTTGACCTTACGGAACTTAGACTTAGTCGAGGGGGTATTGGAACCGAACTTTCTTCGCATAGGATGACCCTTGGTTGATGGAATAGGTGACTAAAGTAGAGTGACGTACCGTGGGTATGTTCCGCGGCATACTTACGACACGCCACTCCACTTAAGGAACCTTAGGATGTACATATTTTCGAGATCAGTGATTCTCTTCATATCCATGATTATACATCCATTTGAGATCCCCGATTCTAGTAGTTTCATGATCATACCTTTATTGATGTTGTTCCTTCTTATGATCATGTATCCACTCTGGATCTGTTGTTCTCTTTCTTGCCATTGATCTGCTTTCTTCGATACTCGATTGAGGTTCCTGTCGCCATGTTTGAGCGCAGTTTGGGCTGCTGCTAGGGTTACGGTCAGGGCGAGCTCGTCTGGTACGAGGGCCGACCATTGTGTTTTCTGGTGACATGGGAACGTCTCGAGTTGGTATTGATGATTGTGACCTCTAGTGGAGGCGAGTGCTTGGTCTTGCACCGGATGATCGGGTCATTGTTAGAGCTGCCGGTTGAGAGAGGACTGGTGATGTACAGCATACCTTAGAGATTTTGATGTCGCCTACCGTGCAGACAGATGGACCAGCTGTTGCTGAGATTGACAGGATGTCGCTTCCGGAGCTTACGAGCTGAGATTGCCGGAGCTTTCAGGCAGATATGAGACAGATGATAGCTAGTCTACCCGATTTGAGAGACGAGGGTGATTCGTCCGATTTTTGTGCCGGAGCGGGCCCAGTTGAGTTGATGATTTCCAGCGTGGAGAGTCTTACTCAGATCTAGAGCAGACCGATTTAGAGAGAACCGCCAATGTATCGCCTTTCCTGGAGGATTGAGGCGTTGTTCGGCGTACAGGCGAATGAGCCAGTTGTTGCTGCAAATGACGAGATATCGCCCAGATGGTTGGAGCTACTGCAGCATGAGCATACACTTAGAGATATGATGGACAGTCGCTAGTCACCTGAGGACTAATGACTAGGATAGGTGGTTCGTTCGTTTACCGATGCGAGGTCATCAGATAGATTGTTTCCAGCTGGAGACGACTTCATGCAGATTCGTTGAGAGTCGATAGAGACGATCGAATGTCAGGAGCCCATTTTCCAAGTTTAAATGTATACGGAAAGACATGCATCTGATTCTATGGACCCTCTAGAAGAATGAAACCCTAACTCGACTTAATGACCGTGTGAAAGCCTTTGAACCGTAGGGTTTGCGGCAGTTCCGCGGCGCCATTAGTGAGGCTTGGGTTTGCCCTTCTACGGCTGGACCACCGACGCTATGGCATGTACTCGATACTATTAAACTGTACCCATGATGTTGATCTCTTGGGGGATTATGAGGTTCTGACGAGTCGATCGGATGATTCGACATCATTCGGATATCATGTGATGGGATGCATTGCTTGGGAGACTCCAGATACGAGTATAGCCGTTGGAGCACAGTCCATGCAGCCATGATGAGACGAGTCCGAATCAGTCGACATTGAAGCAGAGTGAAGAAAAGAGTTCGCAAGATATTTCGACGAGATGACGTCCCACTCCGCTGACATCAGAGATGTGATACGCACCGAGAGGCGTGGTATATAGATATATCTTCCAGAAAGAAGCGCGATAAGTATACAGCCGTTCCGGAATAAGAATTAGCTTCAGCAATGGATGATGACTTCCGGGCAATCCGGCAGGAATGAGATTTGAGAGAGAAACCTCGACAGGACTTTTCTTGAATACGATACGAGAAGACCTAGACCCAGGAGTGGTCATATTGCGCACACCCAGCAGGCCAGAGTTCGGCATCGTCGACAAGGTAGTTGACCAGGTTCGGATAAAGGAACTTACCCAGATGCGTTGCGAATTGATCAAGGACGGACGAGTTTTGAGTATTCCTCCGATGGTTGGGACGCGTTCCCGAGGACCTGTCCGGCCAGACATATTCTATAGAATGGTGAAGCTACAGAGTACGCGTTTTCCAGTCCGTGCGAGAGACTTCGGTTTGACCATGGCCGAGAACAGTGCAGTGCGTGGATAGCATGCCGTGACGTCGAAGTGGACGGAAATACAGACAAGCGGACAAGAGGTTCGTGCGAGATAATGACGAGCTGTCATTACTTCCCGTCGAGACCAGAGGTCAGATACGCTTACAGAGGTGTTGGGATGCAACCAGTTTTCGAGGAAATGTTATGCTGAGGGCACAGATGTCCATTGAGCGAGAAGAGATTATGCGAGAGAGCTAGCCTCCGTACAGTTCGGCATAGGCAAGATCGGAGGAGATCTTGAGCAGGATTCCTTCCAGGACTCTGCTGCAATGATATTTGCATCCAGGATCAGATGTGTGACGTGCATTCAGAGAGCCAGAGGCCGACGCCAGTGATATGCAGCTTTATGAGTGGTCATGGGGATTGATCGAGAGATGACCAGAGAAGTGCCAGAACGGAATCGTCCCCGTTAGCACATCTAACAGGGCCGATGAGCCGATTGATTGTGAGATTGGTAATCCACAGAGAAGATAAGGACCCAGAGTCAGAGGATGCCAGACCGTGAGACAGAGGCAAGTAGATATCGTGCGCTACTAGCATTGGATGCACCGACTCCTTCTCGACCTCGAAGGAGGAACTACCAACGACGGTATTTATGATTTGTGATTTTGTGATTCGATTATCACGTATCCGTCATTTTGGATTTCGGTATTTTGGGCGTTCTATTTTCATGATTTAGTTTTGATGACTGAGTTTCATGATATTTGTTTCATGCACCCACTAGATATTTATATTTGCGCATAGTTATTACATTTGAGGTATTGATTGTGATTTCACGCCTATCTTATGCCGTGATTTGATTTACACTTCCAGTATAGTTTTCATGCACTTTTAGTGTATTGATATACGATTTTGGTGCAGGCCAGATGCACTAAATCGGGATTCTTCGTGCATGTTACATGCACCTGATTTTGCTGTCAGGCACACACGTTGCCTATGACAGATATTTCGTGCACACCAGTTGCACCTAGATGTTGTTTTGTACACCTGTTTGACACATATATGGATTTTGATTCCGTGCGCACCAGATGCACCGGATGTTCTTATACACATTTTTAAGGATTGATTTTTTGTAGAGCAGTACATTCTTATGGTATTCGCTACGTATTGATATTTTCGGAACCCCGACAATATGGATTTTACTGAAATGTTTTGGTATTTGGGGGTTTAAATTTAAATTCTGGGACCGAATTTCTTTAAGGGGGGTAGATTGTAACGTTTCAAAATAATAAAATATTATTTTTGGGAATTTTTATAATTTAATATTATTTTATTGAATATTTTAATATTCTGGCATAATTAAATACAAATAAATGGAGAAAAATTATGGAAAATTATGGAAAATTCTAAAATTGGGTAATTATTGGAATTATTGCATTTTTAAGTTTTTATGATCATTTATATGCTAATTTAGTGCTAATCGCGATTAAAAATTGCTAATCGGATTTTTGGCGTTTTTGTGCAAAACATGCACATATCCTTTTTCCTACACTTGTGCATTTTCTACCATGGTTTTTCATTTGGGTTTACTATTTATGTGAGAAGGATTTTGAGGTGAAAAAGAAAAGGGAAAGAAAATGGAAAAGGGAATAAAATATGAGGGTTGGTGAGAGAGAGAGGTATGGTCTTCTTTTGACCCAAAGACTTAGCCATTTCCTTTGATTCCAACACTCATTTCCCTCATCTCTCCCTCCCCATTCTCAGCTGAGGTGCTGCCCTCTTCCTCCTCCCCTCTTCAACTCCCCAAATCACCACAAAAACAACACCAAAACCCTACCCCGATTTCATTAAAAATGTGCACAAGCTCAAGATCTACACATCGGACCAAGAAAGCAATGATTTTGGCAACTTGAGGCAACTCAAGAAAATTCTTGAGTTGCCAAATGAGGTAATTTCTGGACCATTAGATTAGTTTTTGCATTACTTATACCCCTATGTTAAAATTGAATCGATATCGGGTGGTGTTGTGGACTTAAAGGAAACCTAGTTAGGGTTTGAGGAAATTGTGAGTTGTAGTGTGAAATTGAGCCTATTGGAGGCTGCACAAACACCCTAGTGATGGAATTGAGACCCAAACCTGAGATTTGAAACCCGGAATACGGATTTAGAAAACCGATATCGGAGATATTGTGAAATCTGTGAAGGTTTTAGGAATCTGCTATCACCCCGGGACCCCTAAAATAAAATTGAGCTGACAGTGAGTTGTGCAGGCATCTAGAAAGCTACCACCAAGACCCGAGCCCCTAATTCAAAACCATGGCCGCAAATTTAATCATTCTGGCCGCAATTTGCGGCCAGAGAAGGGTAGAATTGCTCCAGTTTTGTTCCAGGGCTCCTTTTGCACTAAAATAGACCCCTCCTATATGTAGTTTTGGCTAATGGTCACCTGTGGAAAATCTGGGAGCATTTTGGTGTGTTTTAGGCAATGTTTTCCGTATTTCAAAATGCACTTTCTTGATATTTGAATTTGTATTTGGTTGTCGGGTGTTCGTACATCGACAACAGGGATTGTTTGATTGATTTGCACGTTTAGGCCATAGGTTCCAACCTATGAGCACAATGTGCGCTGTATCGGTTTTCTGCCTCGATGTTAATACGTATTGCGACTGTTTAATTTTCTAGGTACCCTCGCAAGGATTCCGAGGGGAAGGAGCATGGTGTCATCGATTTCGGCAAGCGAAGACCGGGTGAGTAGATTTATATCAACGGGGAGAAGTCGGGTGGATGGCGTATAGCACCCCGCAGTCCGTAGTTAGTATACTATGTAGATTATTTATATGATAGTTATAGTATGTTGTGGCTTTGTGTTAGGTGTGTTATGGTTAGTTAGGGATAGAAATAACTAGCGTAGTTCCTAGTTGCGAACCCTAGGACAGAATTACACCCACACGCACACACTTGTATATTCATTATACTTGCACTGTGTATGACGATATTGGACGACATTGGAGATGAGTCGATGATATTGGAACTTGTGCCGCAAGATCGGTGATTTGATATGATTCATATATGGGATGACATGTGATTCTTGCGGGCTTTGGATGTGTGTTTACCCCCGCATTTATACTTTATAAATGGTATCGATTTGTACTAGACTTAGATCAGTACCCCAGATTTCGGGATATGATGATAATGATACCTGATATTTGATGAGAGGAATGTGATATTTACCCGTACCCAGCTATTGGGATGTCGTACGACGATTTACCGTACGAGCTTTATATTGATGATAGATCCACACTCATGACTTGAGGAGGTCATATGATATATTGTATCGTACGCGATACTTTTGAGGCGGGATCACCGACTATTATATATATATATATATATGTCGACTCAGATTTAGGTGGTTTTCATATCCCTCCCGATTGACCTGATACTTAGATCAGTAGTTTGCATAGTAGAGGTTAGGCTAGACCCGAGTCATACCTATTCAAAAAAAACTGCGAATCAGGAATATCTTAAAGACAAATAAAGGGATTCTACGGATACTTTAAAAAGGTGTATCTTTTCTTAAAAACACCGTAGCCCTTATTTTACTAAAAACCCTGATTCTTCTTACTTCAAATGGTATAATCGCATGACATATACATATTGATGTAGACACTTCACTATTGCGTTGTTCTATTTGATTCCGCGTTTTCAGTTCTATTCACATTGCATATCATGGGTTATTGCTATATTACCATCATGCTGTTAGGACACCAGCACCATTATCGATGATGCGTATGTTCCACGTACACTTGCTTGGCTCACACACTTCATTATCGATAATTGCCATGTCACTACACTGTAGTACTGTTGCATTAAGGATACGACCATTGCATGGCATATTTATATACATACTCATTGTACACTTATATTTGTACACCTACTTGGTTGCACATACACAGATGATATTTCTAGATTTGGGAATCGCAAGATACTTTCTAAAACTGATTCTTTGTAAAAGAGCGGCTTCCCCAATATGTGCATATCACTATTCCGTATTGCATGATATATCGATATGCTTACATTCTTTTAGATGTTGCATACATCATGTTTTCTGATTATACGCATTAAGATATGTTGTTTTCATGATATTTCTGGATTTGAGAACCGTGGCTATTTCAACTGAGAATGTGTGTTGTCTTTAAAAACCCGGTTTCCCTTGATATGATATTTCAGTGCGTCCACCATGTGTTTTCTCGGTTCTGAGAGTGGCATATGAAACCCGATTCGAGGAGCGGTAGGCACCGTCTGCGGGAACATGGTGGACCCGGTAAGGTATCCCGGGACAAGAAGACTCGTATATGTTAAACGGTGAGCCTGGCAAGGGAGCACTATCTACCGGTGATAGTATTTGGACTCGGCGGTTATCGTGGGGATACCGACCGGAGTATGTACGTATGGATACGTCGGAATTCGAGGGTCGAAGCTGGGCACTCGGGTTTTCGAGACGGCGTATGATATGTACCTATCAGGGCCAGTCTTGGTGACAGCGCCTGATAGACGAGGATTTACGTGCCGATGCTAGGCACAGGTTTCATGATGTTTTATGATATTTCCATGATTTGATTATATCCTCATATTTCCATGCATATGCTTTACGATATTTACATGCATGATGCTTATTGTCATTGGGTAACAGGTGGACGGGATCCACACATATACAGACTGGATTTACACTGATCATACATCATTTGTATATATAACAGGGTATGAGGGCGCTGTTATATAAACCCTTACACCAATATTAGTGGTATGAGACGCTAATATATGTGTATTGATATTCATTGGATACTTCATCATATTTATTTCATGCAGACATACCCTATGTTTATGACATGTTATTACCTGAGGCACTGGTACGAGTACTTGGCACTACATACATGTTTAGATGATACACTACCACCTTATCATGCTTCAGACTTACTTTTGAGGTTTACATTATACTGATCGTATTGACCTAGGTTTATGTCTTGCATTCGGTTTCTGCTTATAGATATTTCTATTCACGAGTTGGCAACTCACCCCCGTTGTGCCACAGTTCTTGCAGGTTTTGCCGTACAGGTTCCGTTGCGGTATTTCTGGCACACTGCTTCCTTGCGGGTGAATTGCATTTGGTAGGTGGATTCTTTTGCATCAAGAACCACCATTGTACTTGTATTATTCATTGTATCTAGAATTTCCATCAACCAAAACTTGTATATTGTTTCAGACTTAGACATTAGTGATGTATTATTCGGCCTTAGAGTCGCGCTTAGTAGTATTGCGTTTTTCATGCTTATTGAGTTTCTTTTGGATTTGACACTCGCCATTCGGCGTTGTATATTATATTGCTTGTGTGGTTGTGACCGTCGATTGACGAAGAGCTAGCTCCCGCTTGGGGATGCCTTCTATTCATTGTATATATATATTGTTCTTGTTGTACCCCGTTCGGGGCCAGTATTTACAAAAGAAACTCTGCCGAAATTTTTAGAAAAAAACTTTACATTTAAAAAATGCACATTCGGCTTAGTTATTTTATTAACCTTGTCTTCAAATATTTTTTTCTTCACTTCTTTAAACCAAATTTTCTTATTTACTCCTAAAATGGTTTTAGATTTTTGGGCTTTTGGCTTACTTGGATCAGATGGAGTCCTATAGACTTCATATGGTTCAGGTGCCAGTCACGTGCTCTTTTCGGGTCGTGACACTGATAAAGGCAAACCAGATAGCATACTATCATCTCGAGTAAGACTGTCCTACCGGTATAGGTCCTCCTCAATCATTGCAATCACGTGCCTGCGATCCAATAATTGACTTTGGAGGCACTATATCCAATAATCTCCCATTTGCACTTAAGGCTAATTATTGCGATGTCGCATACTCATAGCCCGTGTGATACCGAACATCCAACTCCTCTATTAATCAGTTTCAAAAAGCCCGTTTGTAAAACTATTGTGTTCGAGAAATAGCCTCAGTGAGTGGATCCGCCCTGATGTTTCTTTCTATGTCTCTCTTAATCTCAAGTTCACGGAGAAAGCCATCTCCCGAATTGAGTAATACCTGTCTTAGAATACGTCTGGATATCTGATGGGAACTAGTTCATAAATGAACTCAAATCCAAACTTCTTAGACTGTATCGATAACTGAACCTAATCAGTATCCTGCACCATGCCTCCCACAGTATCCTCTTGGACCACCTGTCCATAATACTGTCCCTCGTTAGAGAGAAAACTATAACTCTGACAATCACTCTGTCATCCATGTCACCTTTGAAGCCTAGAATGATAACCGTCTCCCGAAGGAGGCTGCCGTCATCAATTCCGTAGAACATTCACTTATATTCTAAAACTGCTTCCTTATGTTTCTTCAGGATTGGATTAATATAAACTTATCGCATCTAGTGTAAAAACAACATCTGGTGTGGTACTTGACATCTCATGATTGACTCAATTGCGTAAGCAAGTGATCTGCCAATCATGCACATCCCTCTCCCCTTTAGTCTGTAAGACACCTTTAAAGAGGGTGACTCCATCACCTGCAGGTACACCACCATGCCAGGAGTCATCTATTCTAAATACCATTAGAATACTGTCAAAGTACCCACATTGGGAAACTACCCAAAGCTAGTTCTAAAACCATAGATCTAGTAACCAGAATGTCAGATATTATATCCATATCCTTTGTGGAGAAACAACTGTGTGACAACCACAGTATAACCGATCGTAGTATAGGAATTTCACTTCCTACTCTGTATATGTCATCCAAATACCAGGACATGACACCCTACTACCTTCTTAACAAATCCATCCCCTATTCTGATGAAGTCAAACCTATGACTGTCACATCAAAAACAGATGATCTATTTTCGCTATATCTGCTCAAGTCTATAAATAGACATAAGCTACTTGCCCACTATGCTTCCGCTGCTCCCACTGACCACAACAACCCTCTGGCAGAATAATATATACGTGCACTTCTAAAGCTAATTAAGAATGACGCTATACATAACCTCCTGCCGGGTCTCATACCCTGGAACAATAATACTATCAAGTCTGGGTAAACAAGAACCTCCCTGTCACCGTCCTTGAGGCTACCGGAGTACGTCTCGAGTGTCTAAGGTTACCCACCATGTCTGCGGAGTGGCTAATGGAATGTCAAACCTGATTGAATCTTTAGGTCCTATTAAATTTTCCGTAATCATTTGCGGTTCTGGAATCACTTCCAGTTCTACCATACTCCCACTACTGTTTTCTGAAAAAATCCATTTTACTAAAATTGTGGCGAGTCAAGAACAATATCACTATTGATCTTCCAGATGGTAGAAAGTCAACCCTCATCATAGCCAGGGTCAACCCACAAACTGCCATTATAGAAACGTGCTTTGAGTTATCCAGAGTCTGGTTTAAAGCATAAGCCGGACAACTCCCCGTACCTTAACATCATTAAGATATGAACCATTCTATATCCAATATAGAAACTTTGGCACTTATTTAATTGGAACCAGATTCTAATCATGCAGCTGTCTCCAGTGCATATCAACTTAATGGAGAGAGGCTAATCAGCATTACTCAACTTAGGAATCCATCCAATTATGAGTAATCTGAAAGAGAAACAAGTTTCTCAAAACCATTACTATCATCTGAATACCAATCACAAGGATCTACATCTTCGATCTCTTTGAAGAATCCCGATACTTGCGACACCTGGTTCTCTACTTTATTCTTATACCCACAACTTCTCAAAACTTAGACCTTGTATTTCTACGAAACACTTGTCTAAAAACTAGAGAAATCACAAGTAAATAGAACATAGTACGAGGACCAACCCCTTTGTTCTGATGGACACTGGACAACATACAATACTCTGTATAAGTCCGCTGAGTTAAATAACTCAAAACCTGTGCATCGTAGGTTGAAAACGGTACCCAGGCAATTTCCTCAAATATCACCAATTACAACGAATTTCGATATATGAAGATGATCACCTAATTCCCAATAACTTACTCCCACTCATCATCTGTAAAACCATACAGATATGAGAATCATACCTGGTAAATACATACCCAGGAGTAAGTATCTAATCGGGAAATCAGTTTTCCTTTAACAATACACAGTGAAACAGAAACATGAAAATGTTTCGTAGGGGTATCCTGGTATTCCTAGTAATGCCTCTTCCATAATCCAATTCATGACTGTAACCGTATATTTCTTTTCCATCTCTCCAAATCCTTTATTTGTCTTTAGTCGTTACCTTCGGTACACCATCGTTAGGCTAAATGGTTTTCTTCCTTCCCTACCGTTCGGCACCAGCCTATGGTTTGGAAGAAGACTATCCAGTAAGCATAATAGGTGTACTCTCCTAAACCAAGTAGTACTCGTAACTTGAGAGAAGGTGATGATAAAAGACAACTGAACAATACCGTATTCTATTTCTCCCGAACTGGGGAAAAAAGCAAAGGTGAAATAGGAGTGGCGATGAAGTACGCGGTTTGGTCGTGAATGATAGCAGTCGCAATTTACTTTGCCCTCTTTCTAATCCCTTTATTTTGCCTTTAGTTATTACCTTCTGCACACCCTACTTAGGCTAATTGGTTTTCTTCATTCCCTACCTTTTGGCACCTGCCTATGGTTTGGAAGAAGACTATCCAATAAGCGTAATAGGTGTACTCTCCTAAACCAAGGAGCCCTCGCAACCTGAGAGAAGGTGATAATAAAAGACAACTGAATAAACCAATTCTATTTCTCCTGAACCTGGATCCATCCTCGAAGAAGTCCCTTCGAGTTCGTATATAACCATATGATGGATCTATCCAATGGAAGTGGATGTCCGTAATAATACGGGGTGTTCTGAGAAATGCAAAGGGTAAAAAAAGGAGCGGCAATGACTTATGCAACTCGGACAATCCAAAAGCCAGTATTTTAAGAAGGTTCGGTCAACTTGGTCACTGAGTCATAGTCTAGGGTCGGTCAAAGGTCGATGCCAAAGAAAGAGAGAGAAAAGAAACACTCTGCGTGCACTCTAATCTAGATCAGAATGGTTATCAATTTATCTAATCAGGAAGCCTCCCACTGTACTGTCAAATTCTCCTCTAAAGCTAAAAGAAGAATCAACTGGGATCACCCGAAGAGTAAACCAACTCATCAATGGGAATCGGGATCCAACTCTCATCGCATGATAACGTGACGGAATCCACTCACGTTATCACACTCCAGAAGGTATGCGCATGTCTGGCAAGTTTCAGTTTCTTTAGAAACTCCTGATATGATTTTTACCCCATTTTCTTATGATCTTGACGAAAGCCAACAAATCATAAGTCACATGTCAAGTTCTACCCGTCATTATCTTTTCAATTCGAACCCACCCGTACATACCCTTGACGAAAGCCAACAAGGTAATACGACTGTCCCAAACCAACTCATCTATCTATGCAACAAATGAATACCCCAGCAGCTACCAAACACTATGCCTTGACGAAAGCCAACAAACATAGCTTGAATACTACTGACCATCCATAAGAAATGACGGAGGGCTACGGCTGGTTTTTGGCGAAAAACCTTTAACGTAATGAACTTGATCTCGTTGAAGGAACCTGATAGCTTTTTTTATAAAAATGTAGTGGCGAAAACCTTTGCTAAAGAGGTCACTCCCGGTGAAGGGATCTCTGCTCTTTCCTCGTGGGATGAGGTGCAGGATATTCCAACTGAATACCGCGATGCAAAGCAACATGTAATAGACTATAGTGAAGTTATTACCCTGATGCAAATTTCTGCCCAAGGGGTCACTCCGGTGAAGGGATCTCGGCCCTTGCCTCGTCGAATGAGGTGCAGGATATTCCAACCAAATACCATTGTGCAAAACAAAAGAAAACATCTTTGTAATAACACTTTTTAAAACTGTTCGAACAACATCCAAACAGGTTTGTTTTCCTTTGCATTGATCAGAATCAACACAGTCCCATCAATTAATCACACCAGAAAAGAACGAAAATAAAATATACGTATATGCCATCCGCATTCGTCACTGGGTCCCGTCATCACCCGTTAGGTTACTTAACTAACGACAGAGCGGGGACTGAACTAGCACGGGTGTAAAACATATACAACATCTACTAGTATATTTACCAATATACAATAATCGCTCCAGGCGTGATAATATACAACATTACAGAAAAGTAATAAGCATCACAGAACAATACAGATAATCTGGGATCCCCGGGTTTCACAGACCGCTGCTGAAACCCGACGTTCCCTGTCGTGTGGATAGCCTGTGCAATGAATCCTAGACCCCTACGGGTGCGGCAAGTTACCCGCCAAAACCTGAAGCGAGGCAGCCCCCTACGGTAAAGTGAATAGACCACCTAGCACTTCACGGAATCCGGTAATCTTGGGCACCCCTCCTTGGGTCAACCTATACCCCCTACGAGTGCGGCGAATAGTCTGCCAATTCTAGAGTGAGACCCCTCTGCCTCTCAAAGCCATAAGATGCGGACCCGTTGCCCTCCAGAACCCGGCTAACCGTGCACTCCGTCGCGGGGTAAAACCTAGTACAGAAATGAAAAATATGTACAACGAGTACATCGACCTCAGCCCGGTCGTGCCCCAAAAGAATATTATACAAACAGGCAGTGACGGCAGTCCACATGTTGGACGCTCGCCCCGCAATATCAAATGTACAAATAAATCCAAACTGCACTACCATTGCACACTGCTATCCACCACGACAAATCTGCAACATCACAGCACAACACAAAACATCAATGCGAATGTCACGTTCGCAAATCCGTCTAAAAGGACTATAGCAATTAGACGCAATTTACCGCTCGAATGACATTCACGGTCGGAGATATAATGTAAGTACTGTAAACTAACAAGTTTAAAATTTCGATCGACAAAACTTCCCGAAGTGGGCCCCACGTACATCTGCAGTACAGTAAAAAAATCTGGGCCCAAAAGAAATATTCCAGAAACCACAATTTTCAATGAAGACCCTACTGTAAAAAAATGGTTCACTGTAGCTCTAAAACGGCGGCGGAACCGCGGCCAAACTAAGGTTTGTGCGGCGGTTCCGCGGCGTTTTGGAGTCAACAGTTGACCAAATTTCACCAGTATTCTTAAAAAAGCCTACACGATTTTCTGAGATGCTCAAAATGATTTTTAGACCAAGTTTTAAAATCCACAGAAACTTATCACAGAAAAATGTAGTTTTCGAAATTCCATTCGATCTATATTTTAAACGCGTTAGCACAAGTTAGTAAAGCTTAGTGGCATGGCTCTGATACCATTTAAGTCTACGGTAGCGCCCCGACCGTCTTTCAGACGCCAAATACGGAACAAAAACTTTTATAACCGGTGCTATCGCATACTATAACCCGGATCTGCCATTAACGCTAAACTAACAAACTACAAAGTGGGTAGAAAGGTTATACCGAACGATCCGAGTCCTTCGTTCTTTAACCATCATCCCACGCTCCATTGCGGCTGCTCCGATCACCTGGCTCCTCGTCGAGGTGGCACCACATTTACGGATCTTTAAACGGGCTCCCGCCTCTGAACCGAGGCAACTCGGTCATCAAGTCTGCTAAAAGAGATGACCAAGATGAAGTAGAGAATGAGTAGAACACTTTTTCTCGCTTCATCCAAAACCATGAATGAACGGTTAATGAAGTTGCCTTTTGAATGGAATGAAATGAGAAATGAGCAATCTAATTTCCATGAACAAAAATCTATCATCTTTTTAATCAACATCCATCATCTTTTCTCAAAGAGGAGCCGGCCATAATATAGGAGGAGGGAGGTGAGGGTAATTGTAACACTTTGTATTTCCGTTAGAATGATTTTCGTGATAATTAGAAATTGAGCGTGTTATTGTATATGTGTGCATAGGATTATTAGTTATATTTAGTCGTGTTGGCAAATTGGAAAATTTTCCTTTATAGTGTACACTTGCACACTTAGCCATTTTTTGTGACTTAGGGTTTTGGTAACATGTTAACTATTCTTTTGTGCATGGTTCATTTTAATTCCCCACCATTTTAATCATATCACAACCCTTTTCATAATTCAAAATCCTAATAAACAAATGAGCATGGTGTTAGGTAGGAGGTTGACTTTTTTGACCCCATTTCCTTCTCTTCTCTCTCTCTTCTCCCCACTTCAGAATTTCTGCAACTTTCCAGCAGAAAAACCTTGCCTTTCTTCATCTTTTCTTCTCTTTTTCATTTCCCTTTGATCCCTAAACAAAACCCTACACAAATCAACACACTTATCATCACAAAACCATGGGAAAAAGGGATTTTTGGGGTGTTTGAAGGCTAATCTGCACACCTGAGAGAAGATCTGGGACTTTTGGTGTTTTATAAGGTTTTTAGAAGGTATAAACTCATGTCTTAACCTCTTTTTCCATAACTTGTAGTATTCTTTAGTAAAAATCTCATTTTTGTGCATTTTTAGTGATATTAAAGGATATTTGTGATTCACATGTTAGATTAGGGTTTTGTTAGTGGTGTTAGCTCTTTTATGGGTTATTAGAACTATTTTTAGGCCAGGATTGTTTCAGTTTGCACAGAAATACCATAAAGTTCCATTTTAGTGTAAAAATGTGGATTTTAACTTGATTTAAGGCTCTATAGGATCTGCTACTACCCGAGATGTTCTAGAGAAAAACTAGATGTTACTGTAGCATGTATGGGGGTATAGAGTGCACACACCAAACCTGGAAGCCCAATTCCCAAGTGAGGCCGCCGGAATAATCATTCTGGCCGCAATTTGCGGCCAGATGGGTGAGATGGGGGTTGGGATTTGGTCCACTGGAGTCTGCTGCTATGTGGGGTATTTTGGTATATATATTTTTATAATATCTGTTCTGTATCAAAATCTGGAGGTGAATACCTATTTTCCCGTATTTTCAATCTTTCACGACACGCGTGATACGTGTGTGTGGGTTTGGGGTTTCTGCGTATCGCGACACGTCGGAGTGGCTTCAGGCGCGTAACCACACGTTTTAGCGTATCGCGCACACGCACGCTTAGTTCACGACACGAGTTACTAGTTCGGCTTTAATGTCATGTTTGTGTGATGTCAAGCTTATGTATGATGTATTGTGTAATTCTAGGTTCGCAGGCGAGTACGGCGGACGCCGCGCAGAAGGAGAAACAAGTTGTTGGCTATACCTAGCGAGAGACTACGGTGAGTAGATTTAACATCTACGGGGATATCGCCCACATGGCGTTCTACGTCAGGGCTGATAGGATCTTATAGCTACATTTCCCTACATTGACTGTTCATGGCTACTATTTAGTACATACCACATTCCCTGATGTATGTATATAAACTAGGATTGATAGAACACCGCACTCTTACTAACGGTTCATGTTGCATGAGCACTATCCTGCATGTTACACACACACCGTTAGTAATTGCCATGACACTCACACTGCATATATCACATCGGATCATTATGTTGTAGCTCATCTTTATGTGACTTGACATGATATTCATACTTGATGCATATATCACATCGGATCATTATGTTGTAGCTCATCTTTATGTGACTTGACATGATATTCATACTTGATGCATATATCACATCGGATCATTATGTTGTAGCTCATCTTTATGTGACTTGACATGATATTCATACTTGATGCATATATCACATCGGATCATTATGTTGTAGCTCATCTTTATGTGACTTGACATGATATTCATACTTGATGCGCATATCACATCGGATCATTATGTTGTAGCTCATCTTTATGTGACTTGACATGATATTCATACTTGATGCACATATCGTATCCGATCATTGACTTGCATATTGTTTTGGATTACATGTGATTTCTGGATTTGGGAACCGTGGCTATTTCAAATATGTAATCATTTAAAAACCCGGTTCCCTTGATATGATATTTCGGTACGTCCACCATGTGTTTCCTCGGTGCTAGAGTGGTATATGTGAACCCGAATCGAGGAACTGGATGAGGCCGATTACGGGTACATGGTGGATCCGGTATGGTACCCCGGGGCGGGAACGGTTTCGCTGTGTAGTAGACGGTAAGCCTGGCAGAGGGACTACTACCTACCGGTGATTGGTTGTACCTGACAGTTATCCGGAGGATACTGATCAGAATCGATAGATGGATGCGGGATGATCCGTACTGCCGGGGCCGAGGGCCGATACCGCAGACGGAGCCCGTGGGCTGACCCGGACTGACGGGGCCCGATGGATGAGGATTTGCGTGTCGATGCTGGACACGAGTATTTATGAAATTTGGGTGCCGATGTTGGGCACTCGGGATTCTCAGAGATTTACAGGATTTGAGGGCCGATGAGAGTGCCGGCGCCTGAGCTATTTACGGGATCTGTGTGCATTGATGGACACCGATTATATATTCCACGTTGACATTCCGTGTAGATGTTATCTTGCCCATGCTCAGCATTTATTATTGTACCTCATCCTGTAGTTATATTACCTGATAAAGCACTTGCATGATTATTGCACATACTGCTTATCACATATTGATATCATCTGTTGGCATATGATAGAGTAGCGCTGTACGTGCATTCTCGCGATTACCTTTATATGTTATCTCTATTCACGAGTTGGCAACTCACCCCCGTTGTGCCACAGTGTTTGCAGGTTGCCCTTCGGAGTAGTCGCGGCAGGCTGCGTTTCGTATCTTTTGACACAGATACCCCCATAGTTGGTGTACTAGCTCTTTTGCTGATAGGTGTGTTTTGTGCGGTATCTGTTTATCCTTCAATTATGTACATTGTGGTATCTAATATTCTCCATCTACCATGTATGTATTTGACTTAGAGACAGTGTGAGGACGATGATGTATATTACTTGTATTCTGGTGTCGAGCTCGTTGTGAGCCGACTGTACTTGCAGTTTATTCTATCTGTGAAGTTCCCACTTGTGGATCTTGATCTTCGCTACGGCGTCGTATATTGCTATCTTGGTGATTGTCTACTTAGATTTCTTAACATGTAAGTAAGTTCTTTCATTTAAAACACTCTATAATTTTACTGGTTTGATTTTTGGGCTTTCGGTTCACTTAGTCGCGTTACACCTGTAGATGTTACGCGGTTAAGTGCCGGTCACGGGCCAAACTTTGGGTCGTGACAGTAGGAGCAAAGTGGTGACCATAAAGGAAAAGATCTTAATCATATATCTTAACAAGAACAAAAAGCATTAAAGGAAATGAATGACTCACTTAACCTAGTCATCAATCATTTAATGCAACCAATGAATCAAGAACACCTCACTAACTTCTAGAAGCTTCCACACTCATCATCCTCATGACTCACCCAAGTGAAGAAAAGATAAATCTGCATTAAACCGAATGTTTACGACGGGTGATAGAAAACTGGCAACTTCCAAAAGCGATCCCGAAACGAATTTCAGGACAACCCCGTAACAGTATAAACATACCAGCATTTGTATTACGACCGAATAAAAATACAACTGAGACAAAAATATTATATCTACAAAGTATAATACAAGGATCCGGCTTAAACCAAAGCCCACCAGTATTATCTGCCCGAAATATGACACGTGCGTAAACGCACGTGCATTTTCCGAACCTTTCCATAAAACCATACGGCCTCTACAACGTTTCGCCCGAACTTTGCAAACTATTTGTGGGGGACTCTAATGACTCATCAGTACCCTGGCAGTGGGTTTAACCATAAGCACGTCAGCAGCACTAGCAGTGCGTAACGGCTGCCCATGTACGGACCTCAAGGAAAGCCGATGAACGAACTCATCTTGGAACCCTACTGAGCCTAACAGTGACATAATACATACAGTCCGGTCCGTTCGTCTATGAGTATCGCATATCGGGCCTTGGGGGCTGGTAACGTCAGACCCCCAATAGCGGTATAAGTCGTGTCGGAGACAATCCCTGAACACCCTAAGAAACTACTGGAATACTTACCAGTAATTCTCACCGCCTTGGCCAAGGACTTGGTGTAATGGCTTTCCTGGACACAGCGCGATCTCACCCCCAATACCGGGAGAGACAAATCCCCTGCCGATCCACTCACCTGCCTCCATGTGGCTCGGGACTGTACCCAAAAAAACCTGTTTGCGCGACTCCTTTGAGCCGTGGTAGGGTAGAAATCAAAGCACAGTGGGAACTCACACAAGACAAATGACAAGCTCAGGTCGATGAACTAACCTGTACACATGTCACCAGGGAACTGCTATCTGACGCTAAGTATAATACCAACTAGCAGGTTCCCGGCGAATCCTGTCCGGTGTACTCATAACCCAATAAGCACCTGTATACATCTTAGGTGATGCAACTTACACCAGTGGCTTGTGAGACCGGCCACCGCCCCTCGTCGGGGTCTCGACTGTATACACTAGTCTACTCCGGAGTATCGATGCCCTGTCTCGAAACTCCCACGACTAGGGACCATAATTAAGGATGTGCTTATAGACTACCCAACTCTCACGTATATGATCGCCATCATACTGTTGGTAGTCAAGCAAGATTCTAAGGGCACTATCAACGTGTAATAGTGATCAGTCACCTGAACCTATACACGACTGATAAAGGAAAACCATATAGCATACTATCATCTCGAGTAAGACTGTCCTACCGGTATAGGTCCTCCTCAATCATTGCAATCACGTGCCTGCGATCCAATAATTGACTTTGAGGGCACTATATCCAACATTAGTCTGGCCTTAGCATCCTTCTTCGATAAAAGGTGTCGTAGGGCAGAGTGATCAGTGTAAACCACTATTGGCGAGCCAATCAAGTAGGGCCTGAACTTTTCTAGTGCAAATACAACTGCCAAGAGTTCATTTTCGGTAGTTGTGCATTTAGTTTGTGCATCGTTCAAGGTCTTACTTTCATAGTAAATTACATGTGGCATCTTATCAATGTGTTGTCCTAAGACCGCACCAATAGCAAAATCTGATGCATCACACATAAGCTGGAACGGGTGGTTCCAATCCGGAGATGATAGAATGGGGGCTGTCGTGAGAGTTCTTTTAAGCGACTCAAAAGCAGCCTCACAATCCGAATCGTAGTGAAATGTTGTATCCTTGGCCAAGAAAAGAGTTAAGCGTCTAGCAATTTTGCTAAAGTCCTTAATGAATCTCCTATAAAATCCTGCATGACCAAAGAAGGATCGTATATCATTGATGCATTTGGGACGAGGGAGGTTATGGATGACATCTATTTTAGCTCTGTCTACCTCAATGCCTTTTTGTGAAATTATATGTCCAAGGACAATACCTTCTTGTACCATAAAATGGCATTTTTCCCAATTCAAAATTAAGTTCTTATCCTTACAGCGGGTAAAAACCGCGTCACGAAGACGAAGGCATTCCTCAAAGGAGTCCCCAAATATGGAGAAATCGTCCTTAAATATTTCCAGAAAATTCTCAACCATATCTGAGAATATCCCCATCATACACCGCTGAAATATAGCGAAAGCGTTTTATAACCCAAAGGGCAGGCGTCTATAAGCAAAAGTTCCAAAAGGAAAAGTAAATTTGGTTTTATCTTAATCCTTTTCGGCGATGGGGACCTGGTTATAGCCAGAGTATCCATCCAAGAAATAATAGTATTCATGTCTAGCTAATCGTTCTAACATCTGGTCAATGAAAGGTAGAGGGAAGTGATCTTTTCTCGTTGGAGCATTGTGTTTCCTATAATCAATACATACGCGCCACCCAGTTTGGGTGCATGTTTGGATCAACTCATTAGCCTCATTAGTTATGACCGTGATGCCAGACTTTTTAGGGACCACGTGAATAGGACTTACCTATTGGCTATCAGATATAAGGTAAATTATACCACTATCTAGGCACTTGACGATTTCTTTCTTTACCGCGTCCTTCATAATGGAATTTAACCGTCTTTGGGGGTCTCGGGTTGGCTTGGCTTCATCCATCAGATGTATATAATGTTCAACAATTAAGAGACTAATCCCTTTGATGTCAGCCATTGTCCAACCAAATGCTTGCCGATTTGATCTCAACACCGCCAAATATGCGTTCTCTTGCTCTAAAGCTAGAGAAGCGGATATGATCACGGGTAAAGACTCATTCTCACCTAAATATGCATATTTAAGATGAGAAGGTAGCAGTTTGAGATCTAGTATTGGCGGAGAGACAATAGAAGGTGGGGTAAGGGAATAATGCTTGGACTACCTAAGCGGTTTGATTGAATGAAATCTCGGTGTGTAAGAAGAAAATGTATAGAAATCACAACCAAAGAAATTTTTGACCGCAATCAATAACGGTGTCATATATAGCGTGATAGCGGGTGCGGATCATCTACAGGGAAAGTGAGATTTGCTTGTAATTGAATTAGATGAGTCGAAAATTAAAGAGAAAAGAAAAGACAATTCAATTCAAGATTTAAAAGTGAATTTCAAGAATTATCAAAATCTAGATCTAATATCAAGAATACTCAAAATCAAGAATCAAGAATCATCCAATTTAGTTAGTTATCAAGATTTGTAATGAGGCTCGTAGGAATCGATCGAATCTATAAACGTGATGAAAACTTGTGATTACGTTTTCTTATCCATTGATGATTTGATGCTAGATTGATGACGATCAACGAGAATTTGGGATTTCTTGCAGAAACTAGGGTTTCATCATCTATCCCTTGTCCTTTCATTGATTTCATTCACACTCTAGCCTCTAGTAAATTCAAGAATCGATCGTGGATCACTAATTAAGAGAGAAAACATTCAGGAAAGCATCGCTCGAAATTAGGTTGTCGATACTTAAATTTACTAGAGTTTACAAAACTCATAAGACTTAAGAATCGCTTCAAGATTTGTAACATCATCATCTATTGATTCTCTCGACTCCTTCACGAGCGGAGTTTTTACTTAAACATCATATCAAAGAACACAATCAAGAATCGAGATGTAATCATGATGCAAGAATGTAAAGAAAGCAAGATAAAGTATTTCACCTTTTATTTATCAACAATTTTGTTACAATTCGCTCAAGAACTACAAGAATTGAGGAAAGAACTTGATCGTCGAATTAGCTTCGCATCGACTCCGTGAGTCGCGGATCGTCTTGGATCACTTACTCAGTTGAAGATCGGCGTCGCTTCTAAAATGTTGAAGGCTTCTTGCTTGAATTGTACTGAGAAATTTTGAATTGATCAAATTGTGTCACTCAACTTGTGTTGGGGAATTGGAGAACCAATTATTGAACAACCTTAGAAGTGAAGCCTTAGGGTCCCTTTTATAGCCTTCATTAGCTTTGGCTTCCTTTAGAAGCTAGGTTTAGTTTAGCTTCCCTTGTAAGCTAGGTAGTTAGGTAGAAGCTTCTAGAGGTAGTTAGTTAGGCTTAGCTTCCTTCATAAGCTTCGAGGTTAGGGAGTAGCTTCTAGGCTTAAGTTGTTAAGTAGCTTGCTTTGGAACCTTGAACATGATTAGCTTAACAAAGGGTCTTGCTGTTCTGGCAGAAGATTCTGGAGAATTCTGGACTTTGAGTGGCTGAAATGAGTGTACACCTTGAGATCAGAAGCCTGCAACTGAGCTGCGCTGACATCACATCCACGTGGCCGCGGATCCGCCGCGCATGCCATGCTCCGACAACGAATACGCGGCTATTTAGGAGCCGTAGTGCATGAGAATCTGTGTACTGCTTTCTACTGAGTTCTGGATATATTTCTGATTTGTGGAATATTATAATTCCTTCTAGTTCATTGCCAGATCTCAAGTCTTAGAGTTGGCGTATTTTTATCAGCACTTTTTCACAGATTTGGCTTTTCTCCTGGAATTTCCTATACAGATTCTCGAGACAAGTGTTGCCCTACACAAAGATAATGCGATGCAATGATAAACACTCAATTTCCTTCAGAAATATCGGTTTTAATATATAACACAAGTAATTTGGTATTTTACGGGTGTTTTGCTAATATGTGTTATACTTAATCTGAATACCTATAGATGAGTACAAATTGTAGGGAAATTGACGTGTTAATACATTATTTTTGACCGATCAAATTCCCCCAAACTTATTTTCGGTCGTCTCGAGCGAACTGTTTTATTCAAAAGAGAAGGAGAAAATAAAGAAAGAGAAAAACTAACTAGCACACTTTCGTAGGCAACACGATTGCACTGAGCACGTGCAACAAGCCTTTAAACCTCTAGGTGTCCCTAGTAGGAGGAGTGTTGTCTCCTGAGGGTTTTCAACGGATTGCACCCACAAAATCCAATAATAAAAGGAAGACCGTGAAAGTTACATATAAAGATAAGAATTGTAAAAGAAAGAATTTGAAAATTAGGGTTTCCAACTATGCTAGCTTTTCGGTTGTCATGAGCCCTTTCTTAATAGTCATGAAAAGATGTTAGAAATCACATCATCCCTCAATAAAACATCGTCTTTATTCTTCATTCCTATCTTTCTTCCAAACATCGATCATATAACCCTACGTGTGTGTAAAAGACATCCCTACACTCGGAGAATTCAATTCAAGCTATCATACTCTTATCCATCTGCCTCAGTACTTTTTAATTTGATGAATATTTAGATTTGCTCACACATTTTCATGCGACCGTTAATACTTCTTGAGGTACTAACCGACCGATTACTCATGTGCTTGCTTATACGGTGTTTTTCCTTGTCTTGCACCACCTAAGGCTTAGCAGTGACTCCCAGACCAGTTGGTCTAAGGCACTAGGTGATGAAGCACCCTCGCTATATTTTTTTATTGCTGCCTTGGTGATAACAAAACCAGTGTTCATTTTTCTCACCATTTTATATTTTATTCAATTTTTTATTTCCTTCATACTTCGGCTTTTAAACAAGAGCATTTCAAGGTATCCTCTACTATCCCGAGTTTCAAGATGTGTGTAAGTGCGTATAGTAGGGTATCAACGTTCAAAATGTTTGGCTTCCAGAATAGGAACTATTTTCAGACTTATTTTTATCCTCAGATTAGTGACTTCCTTTATCTTACTAACCCTTGGGACAACGGCTCATAACTATTTATTACTAGTTCGTTTAAGAAAACTTCTAATTTTCTTGGTTTTCTTAAATTTTTCCAATCTTTTGGATGTAATTTTTCACTATCTGATCTTTTATTATTTTATTTATGTACAAAAAAAAATTTAATTTTTTTGAAAATTTTTAAATTTTTTATAGGTTTAAAAATGTTTTGTGCTTATGAAAAGTAATATGCAAATGATGCGTAAATAAGCACAAAGCTCCCCCAAACTTGTTTTCAACAGTGTCCTCACTATTGCCATCCGCTAGATCTCAAAATCCTATAAACTTGGGAGGAAATTTATCAAAGGGGGAAAAATATTTAAGTGAAAATCCTCCCCCAAACTTATTTTTGGCTCATTTTTTTGGTGTAAAAAAAAATTCTTTTCAAAAGCCAGATTATACACCCCCCACCCCAAACTTGAGTTAAACAATGTTGAGCTTTAAAAATCACAGGAGGGGGTAAAAAATCATTGGTCGATGCCAAGCTTTGCAAAGACCGAAAGTTAACACCAACCATTCGAAAATTTTATCAATATAGTGCTCAGGTTGGTGGAAGAAGAAGTGGGGAAAAGGTACATGGTGGAATAGAATGTGTGTGCGTCTTATTTTGGAGAGACGATGCAGTGAATGTGATGAATTACTCACATTCTTTTTACAGTCCACAAGAAGGGGTGGAGGTTCAATTTCTTTGTATTGAGGTGGATTCATCTCAACACCCGTGCTTTTCAAAAATGCGAGTTCATCAGCGAAGATCTCCTCAAATGTTTCATCAATACCCCGAAGAATAATGTCATCACAAAGCGCGGGGTGATCTTCAGACTCCAAAAACAGTTCATAATCAGTGTTAGTTGTTGACCCGGACAACTTGGTGGAAGAGTCCGTATGTGTATGATACATAGTTGGGTCAAAAAACAACATATGAAAAGAGTCCAGATCAGTATCATGAGGATCGTCAAATTCGCTGCTGTCGACATCCATTAAGTCGACAGAACATACCTGAGCAGTAGGTTCGGAGGGTACACTTCCCAACTTGTAAATGTTCTGCTCAATTGACCTATTCCCGAAAGATAGGGTCATAGAGCCATTACGACAGTTGATGATAACATTGGAAGTGGCCAAAAAGGGGCGACCAAGGATCACCGGAATTTGATTCCGTGGGTTTGCTACAGGCTGTGTATTAATTACAATAAAGTCCACAGGGAATACAAATTCCCCGATTTTTATCAAAGCATCCTCAAGTTCACCCCTAGATTTGGCGATAGATCGGTCGGCCATCTGGAGAGTTATGTTCGAGGGCTTTAACACTCCGATACCTAGTTGCTCATAGACTGAATATGGAAGCAAGTTAACACTAGCGCCTAGGTCAAGTAAAGCACGGTTGATGTGTTTTTCCCTAATGAAAATAGAAATAGTAGGACAGTCAGGGTCTTTACGTTTCCTTGGTAATTGTTGGGGAAAAGTCGTGTCTACAGTACTCGACATGAACACATTTTTCGGCACTTGAGTCTTCCTTTTCATAGCGCACAAGTTCTTAAGAGTTTTCGCATAGGACGGAACTTGTCGGATAGCATCTAGGAGAGGGATGTTGATGTTAACTTGCTTAAACATGTCCACAAGCTTTTCCATTTGGGCATTGGGTTTATTAGGCCTCAACCTATTTGGAAATGGAGCTCTATCAATAACTGTTGGGTCCAACATTTATGGAGAAGTTTATGGGGGTGGAAAGGATGAAGTGGGTGGAGGGTTCGAGCCTTTGGGAAAACGGAGAATAGGCTCGGAAGAAGACGGTAAATTAGACGCAATAGGGTAAGAAGTAGAAGTGGGAGTGCCAGTGGAAGTGGAAGCCGGGGTGTTAATGATCAATTCATCATTATCAATTTGTTCACCCACATGATTGCTTAGCACTTTTCCAGATCTCAACGTGGTAAGTGCATCCACATTAGTGTAATGTGAAGGTCCAGGATCAGGTAAAGGTTGAGCTGAAAGATTCCCTTTTTCTCTAGCACTTATTTCGGCTGTTAACTGTGCAATTTGTGCTTTCATCGATTCAATAATCTCACCTTGGAAGGCGGTGGTTTTCTTTATATCATCGATAGAAGACTTCAAATCAGCCGACATTTGAATAGAATTTGTCAGAAGCAAACTTATGGTTTGTTCTAGTGCAGAGGTGTTATTGGTACCGGCAGAAAAAGGATCAAAGTTGTTGGCCGGGTTTTGAAAAGGTTGCGATTGAAAGGGGTGCTGACTCAATTGCGGTGGTTGCTGTTGTGGTGGAGGGATCCATTGAAAGTTATTCTGGTTTAGATCCGTGTATTGAGTTTGGTGTTGGATCCAAGAAAGATCAGGGTGATTCCTCCAATCTTGATTATATGAGGAAGAAGAAGGATCGTTTCCGGGTCTTTGCTGAAATGCAGCATTAGTATAACCTTGAAACAGTACATTCAAAGGACATTCTTCCGTCAAATGTAATGGGTTTGAACAACAGACACACACGGTTTTGGGAAGTGTGTATTGGTTTAGGGAGGCTGAAGTGATTTTGTTTTCTATAGCGTCGAGTTTTCTTTGTATTGCGGCCATTTCGGCTCTCATTGTGACGGAAACATCGAGCTGGTTGACATCTTCCCTAGGTGATGGTGGTCTAACACTTTCCCATTGTAATGTGTTTTGAGCTAAATCTTCTAAGTATTTCCAAGCTTCACCGTCATCTTTAGATAGGAATTGGCAATGACACATGGTTTCAAGCATCTGTCTAGTCGTGAGATCAATACCCTCATAGATAATTCGACACAAATCCCATCTGGAGATTCCGTGATGAGGGCATTCTAAAAGAAGATCCTTTTACCGTTCAAAGCATTTCCAGAATGGTTCATTGGAAAGTTGGGTGAATTTGAAGATTTCGCTCCGAACACGACTGGTCTTGTGATTGGGATAAAATTTCTTAAGGAATGGTGCAACAATTCATCCCATTTTGAAATAGAATGTGCGGTTGTATTATAAAGCCACTTCTCGGCTAAATCGTACAAAGTGAATGGGAGAAAACGTAAACGCAGAGCATCCAAAGACAGTTGTGACGTTCCAATCATTGCGCATACGTTTTCAAATTTGGAGATAAAAACGTATGCGTCTTCAGAATCAAGACCATGAAATTTGGGTAACAGTTTGATGAATTGGGGGTTGATTTCAAAATTGTCCCCATTGGCTGGTGGTATAGAAAGACAGGTGGAAAGTGGAACACGTGAAGGATAGCATCTCTCTTGGAGAGAAATGCGTGGAGGATTCTGCGCACCTGCGGACGGTGGCAGAGTGGTGTAAAAGTTTGATGGAAATCCGTCCATCGCGGTCGTGGTGGGTGGTGGGAAAAAGAAAATGTAGAAATACCGACTTTGGGGTCGATGGGGAAAACGCGGACAAGACGGGCACAAGAATCCCATGTCTAGCCGAGCTTGCACTAAAGGGTTTAGCACAAGTGGTAGCGTTAAGATAATTAGAGGAAATATGAAGTGGTGTTTGTTTTGAAAAAGATACGGATTTTTGAAAAAAAATGCAAATCACAAAAATGCACACAGAACCCTAAGTCTAATGGTCACCTAGGTCAAGGCTCTAGACCGCTCCTAACTGCCAGAAGACAAATCGCAAGATCAATCCTCTACTGCCTCTTTGTCTCTCCTGTGGCCGGGTAAGTGGGAGGTTCTCCACTACATAAGTAGTGAGCCTAATTAAGTAACCACTTTCCTTAGACACCACAAAAGAAACGCGGATAAGCAATAGATTACCCACGACCTTCTCCTGTCCTAAGTGAGCGCGACGGTCCTTAGAGTCAAGTCTAGATTTCTTTTAGTTAATGAGGGTAATGGGGATGCGGTTTTGTGATTTTTGGGGCTTAGGAAGGGTAATGAACTCCCCACTTGCCCCTTAATTTCCGTATTAAAAATGCAAACAACCAAGATCAAACACGCACAATTTTTTTTTGCTTTTTGCGGCGCTGGAATTTTCGCAAAGAAACCTGCAGAAAATTATTAATGGAGCAGATGAGGGAGAAGATAAAAAAGTTAGAAAAATACCAGAGAATTTCCGTATAGAGACGAAGCACTCACGCGGCGGGTCCGCCGTGGATGCACGCTAATGCCGCGGAAACGCGGTCTAATGAGAAGATCCCTGCACAAATTTTTAGGCAACTGCTTCTGGTGCCTCACTGAGCTCTCTGGAGTTCTCTGAAAATTTTTCCTATTGCTCCACAGATTCCAGATTTCCTCGCAACAAATCACAATGAATCGTTTAGTATTTGCGCGAATTTAGATCTAAAAATTTTGGTGGAATAAATTTTTCAACTCAAATTTCAAAAACGAATGAATTAGCGCACGATCCGAGGCAACGGCGCCATTTGATTGAATGAAATCTCGGTGTGTAAGTAGAAAATGTATAGAAATCACAACCAAAGAAATTTTTGACCGCAATCAATAACGGTGTCGTATATAACGCGTTAGCGAGTGCGGATCGTCCACAGGGAAAGTGAGATTTGCTTGTAATTGAATTAGATGAGTCGAAAATTAAAGAGAAAAGAAAAGACAATTCAATTCAAGATTTAAAAGTGAATTTCAAGAATTATCAAAATCTAGATCTAATTTCAAGAATACTCAAAATCAAGAATCAAGAATCATCCAATTTAGTTAGTTATCAAGATTTGTAATGAGGCTCGTAGTAATCGATCGAATCTATAAACGTGATGAAATCTTGTGATTACGTTTTCTTATCCATTGATGATTTGATGGTAGATCGATGACGATCAACGAGAATTAGGGATTTCTTGCGGAAACTAGGGTTTCATCATCTATCCCTTGTCCTTTCGTTGATTTCATTCACACTCTAGCCTCTAGTAAATTCAAGAATCGATCGTGGATCACTAATTAAGAGCGAAAACATTCAGGAAAGCATCGCTCGAAATTAGGTTATCGATACTTCAATTTACTAGAGTTTACAAAACTCAAAAGACTTAAGAATCGCTTCAAGATTTGTAACATCATCATCTATTGATTCTCTCGACTCCTTCACGAGCGGAGTTTTTACTCAAACATCATATCAAAGAACACAATCAAGAATTGAGATCTAATCATGATGCAAGAATGTAAAGAAGGCATGATAAAGAATTTCACCTTTTATTTATCAACAATTTTGTTACAACTCGCTCAAGAACTACAAGAATTGAGGAAAGAACTTGATTGTCGAATTAGCTTCGCATCGTCTCCGTGAGTCGCGGATCGTCTTGGATCACTTGTTCGGTTTAAGATCGGCGTCGCTTCTAAAATGTTGAAGGCTTCTTCCTTGAATTGTACTCGAAAATCATGAATTGATCAAATTGTGCCACTCAACTTGTGTTGGGGAATTGGAGAACCAATTATTGAACAACCTTAGAAGTGAAGCCTTAGGGACCCTTTTATAGCCTTCATTAGCTTTGGCTTCCTTTAGAAACTAGGTTTAGTTTAGCTTCCCTTGTAAGCTAGGTAGTTAGGTAGAAGCTTCTAGAGGTGGTTAGTTAGGCTTAGCTTCCTTCATAAGCTTGGAGGTTAGGGAGAAGCTTCTAGGCTTATGTTATTAAGTAGCTTGCTTTGGAAGCTTGAACATGATTAGCTTAACAAAGGGCCTTGCTGTTCTGGCAGAATATTCTGGAGAATTCTGGACTTTGAGTGGCTGAAATGATTGTACACCTTGAGATCAGAAGCATGAAACTGAGCTGCACTGACATCACATCCACATGGCCGCGGATCCGTCGCGCATGCCATGCTCCAGCCGCGGATCCGCGGCCATTTAGGAGCCTTAGTGCATGAAAATCTGTGTACTACTTTCTACTGAGTTCTGGATATATTTATGATATGTGGAATATTATAATTCCTTCTAGTTCATCGCCAGATCTCAAGTCTTAGAGTTGGCGTATTTTTATCAGCACTTTTTCACAGATTTGGCTTTTCTCCTGGAATTTCCTGCACAGATTCTCGAGACAAGTGTTACGCTACACAAAGATAATGCGATGCAATGATAAACACTCAATTTGCCTCAGAAATGTCGGTTTTAATATATAACACAAGTAATTTGGTATTTTACGGGTGTTTTGCTAATATGTGCTATATTTAATCTGAATACCTATAGATGAGTGTAAATGGTAGGGAAATTGACGTGTTAAAAATACATTATTTTTGACTGATCACGGTTCATAACTTGCATAGAATATTGACTCGGAAAGTGCTACTGACTTTTGCGACGAGTCAACGGATTCAAACTTGGAGATGGACTCATCGAAGATATCCTCACTATAAGAATTTTCCAAATCAAACAATGTCATAATAGTGTTGTCGAGATCATCAGAGCAATGTGGTTCCACTTCGCAGCAGTTGGAAGCTATCTCGTTGATGGAACAGACATCAAGCAAATGAGCAAAAAGTTTAGATGGTTGACTTACTAGCTTGTAAATATTAAGCTCAATTGTCATCTTTCCGAAGGATAAGTTCATAGAACTGTTACGACAATTAATTGCAGCGTTGGAAGTTGCTAGGAAAGGTCAACAGAGTATCACCGGGATTTGGTTGCGTGGGTTAGCCACAGGTTGTGTATCCAAAACAATAAAGTCCACAGGGAATATGAATTCCCCGATTTTAATTAACACATCCTCTAGTTCACCCCTACGGTTGGTTATTGATCGGTCTGCCATCTGGAGAGTACAATGGGCGGGTTTCAACTCTCCAATCCCTAACTGCTCATATACGGAATATGGAAGCAAGTTAACGCTAGCGCCAAGGTCGAGTAAAGTACGATTAATATTTTTACCCCTAATAAAAATAGAGATGGTAGGACAGCCAAGGTCTTTATGTTTCTTTGGTATTTGCTGGGTAAAAACTGTGCTAACATTACTCGTCATGAAAACTTTTTTTCGGCACTTGAGTTTTTCTCTTCCTAGTGCACAAGTCATTAACAATAATTGCATATGATGGAACTTGTTAAATAGCATCTAGGAGAGGAATATTGACGTTAACTTGCTTAAACATTTCCACAATCTTCTCCATTTGTGGGTTAGGTTTGTTGGCCCTTAATCAGTTTGGAAACGGAGCTTTATCAATAAGGGTTGGGTCCAACATTGGTGAAGATTGTGGGGATGGAATGGATCCCAAAATTGGAGTGGGGATCGCTTTAGATAGATTCGAGGAAGTGGGCTGAGGGTTCCAGCCTTGTGGGAAGCGTAGAATAAGCTCGGAAGTAGGTGGGAGACTAGACGAATTAGGAAAACAAGTAGAAGCCGGGGTATTATTGGTATCACTAACGCCATCAACTTGTTCACCCACTCGGTTATCCAGCACTCTTCCCGATCTCAACGTAGTAAGGGCACTCACATTATGATGTTGTGAGTGGCCAGGATTCGGTAGGGGTTGAGATGGGAGTTTCCTATTTTCTCTCACACTCATCGCGGCATTCAACTGTGCAATTTGAACTTCTATTGATTCAATACTCACACCATGGGAGGCGGAGTCTTTCTTTATGGAATCAATAGAAGACCTCATATCAGCCGACATTTGGATGGAATGTTTCATAAACAAATCCAAAGTTTGTGCGAGTGAAGAGGAGTTATCGGTACCGGTCGTTTGGAAATAATTGCTGGCCGGGTTTTGAACATGTTGCGATTGAAAGGGGTGCTGACTCTATGGTGGCGGTTGCTGTTGCTGTGGAGGTCTTAGGTAATTGCTTTGGAACTGGTTTTGATTTTGAGGTTGGTTTTGGTTCGAAACAAAATTAAGATGATTCCTCCATCCCTGATTGTATGTGGAAGAATAAGGATCGTTTCTAGGTCGCTGTTGAAAAGTAGCATTAGTTTGCTCGTGATCTTCAAATTGTGCATTCATAGGACATTCTTCCATCAGTGATGGATCGGAACAGCAACCACACAGGGTTTTACAAAGCGTTACCTGGTTTAGGGAGACTGATGAGAATTTGTTTTCAATAGCGTCGAGTTTCTTTTGCATCGCTGCCATTTCGGCGTTTTCTGCGATGGAAATATCGAGCTGGTGAATACCTCCCATAGATGAAGGTGGTCTAACGCTTTCCCACTGCAAAGTGTTTTCAGCGAGATCTTCCAGATATTTCCTGGCTTTACCATCGTCTTTGGACATGAAATTGCATTGACACAATGTTTCGAGCATCTGCTTTGTCGCTAGATTAATGCCCTCATATATAATTCGGCACAGATCCCATCTATGTATTCCATGATGAGGACATTGGACAATCAGATCCTTGAAACGTTCAAAGCACTTCCAAAATGGTTCATCGGGAAGCTGGGTGAACTGGTTGATTTTGCTCCTAACACGGGCGGTCTTATGATTTGGGTAAAATTTCTTAAGGAATGCAATCACGAATTCATCCCAATTGGTAATAGAGTGTGCAGCAGTATTATAAAGCCATTTTTCTGCCAAGTCGCTGTTGGAGATAGTGCCCTCAGAGTCAATTATTGGATCACAGGCACGTGATTGCAATGATTGAGGGAGGACCAATCCCGGTAGAACAGTCTTACTCGAGATGATAGTATGCTATCTGGTTTACCTTTATCATCGTGTACTGCTTTAGGTGACCTGACATGTCGCTATTACACGTTGATAGAGCCCCTAGGATTCTTGCTTCACTGCCAGCAGTATGATGGCGATCATATACGTGGGAGCTGGTAGTCTATAAGCACATCCTTAAAAGGTCCCTAGTCGTAGGAGTTTCGAGACAGGGCATCGATACTCCATCAGTAGACTAGTGTATACAGTCGAGATCCCGACGAGGGGCGATGGCCGGTCTCACAAGCCACTGGTGTCAGTTGGTTCACCTAAGATGTATACAGGTGCTCATTGGGTTATGAGTACACCGGACAGGACTCGCCGGGAACCTGCTAGTTGGGCTTATACCTGACGTCAGATAGCAGTTCCCTGGTGACATGTGTACAGGTTAGTTCATCGACCTGAGGATCGTCATTTGTCTCGTGTGAGTTCCCACTGTGCTTTGATTACTACCCTACCACGGCTCAAAGGAGTCGTGCAAACAGGTTTTAGTTGGGTACAGTCCCGAGCCACATGGAGGCAGTGAGCGGATCTTCAGGGGTTCGTCTCTCCCGGTATTGGGGGTGAGGTCGCGCTGTGTCTAGGAGAGCCATTACGCAAAGCCCTCGGCCGAGGCAGGAGATTTACTGGTAGGTATTCCAGTAGTATCTCAGGGCGTTCTGGGCTACACTCCGACACGACTTGTACCGCTTTTGGGGGTCTGACTTTTACCAACCCCCTAGGCCCGACATGCGATGCTCATAGACGAACGGACCGGACTGTACGTATATTGTCACTGACAGGCTCAGTAGGGTGTCAGGATGAGTTCGCTCATCGACGTCCCTTTTGGTCAATAGCTGGTGGCCCGTCACGTATTGGCTTATACCTCTGACGTGCCAGTGGTTAAATCCACAGCCATAGTATTGACGAGTCTTTAGAGTCCACCACACTTACAGTTACTCAAGCTTTCGGGCGAAACGCTGTAGAGGCCGTATGGAGATATGGCAGGGTCCGATCAGATACGTGCGGTATTGCACGGATCAGGATCGGACAGTTTTGTACTAGTGGCCGTATAGTTATATGGCAGGGTTCGATCAGATACGTGCGGTATTGCACGGATCAGGATCGAACGGATTTTACTAGCCGGCTTTGGCTTAAGCCGGTCCTAGTTTAGTACAGTGTAGATTTTGTCTCATTGCATTTGTATCCGGTTGGAATACAGATGCGGGTGTGTATGCACAGTATCGGGGTTTTCCTGTAATTTATTACGGGACCAGTTTTCTGGAGTTGCCAGTTTGCATTCCGTTCCGGCCGGTTTTTCTTTGTTCTTTCCCGGCCGGACTTTTCTGATGGAGGGGGTAATTTGCAGTTTTGCAAATTACATTTTGGTGGAGGTTTTATTTGTAAGATGTTTTATTATGATAACCTTTTTAGATTCCATTCCTTTCATTCTTATTTTCATACTTTATGAAGATTAGAAGTGATGAGAAAGGATTTGATCTTTGATTAGAGTTGATGTGAGTTTGTTATGATGGCTTTTGATATGGTTACCACTTGCTTTCTCCTACACTCACCTCCCTTCATGCTTCATATTACCTCCTCCACCATTCTCTAATGATGATAAGTTTTTCATTAGAAAAGAGAAAAGAAGAAAAAGAAAGAGAGAAGAAGAAGGAGAGAGTTCTTCATTCTTGAGAGTTTCATCTTCTTGATCTCATTCATGCTAGAAAAATGCAAGCACCATTTTTCTTATCTCATTTCCTCCATCATCTTCAAATGGCAACAAACCCCAAGTGAGACACTACACTACACATTCTACAGCATATCTTGAGCATGTCGAGTTGCCGGCTTCATGCTCGAGTTGCCTCGGTATTGAGGCGGGAGCCCGTAAAAGACGCAGGCGTTGTGGTGCCCTTTCCGGCGAGGAGGCGACGTTGTGGAGGCAAGACTTTCCGCGGGAGATCGGGACGATGACGAGAAGACCGGAGGACTCGGATCACTCGGTATACTTCTCACCCTATCTCTTGATTGCTAGCATTAGGTTAATGGTTACGATCCGGGTTTTCATTGTCCGCGGTAGCGCCGGTTTCCGAGTAAGGAAAAAATTTTGATTCCGCATTTTGGCCTCGAGTACGAGGCCGGGGCGTTGCCGTGGCGCAACATGGTATCAGAGCCACGCCATTAACCTTACCTAGCTTGTTCTAATGTGTTTGCATTTCCGATCGACCGAAATTTCCAAAAACCGTATTTTTCTAGCACATCAGTTTCTGTCGAAATTTTTTGAAGTCCAAAAATTTTTCAGGTTGTCTCAGAATGATGTGCAGGGAGTTCTAAGAACACTGCAAAAATTTGGTGACACGACCCCTCCGTACGACCGCGGAAGGGCGGCCATAACCCCCTTTTGGCCGCGCTTCCGCCGCAGGAATGTGGGTTCGTGTGATTATTTTTTTGCAGTGGGCTTATGGGCTGTAATTAGGGGTTTTGGAATATTAAAGTTGGGCCAATTATTTCTGTGAGTGCTACAGTTTTCTTTGGGGCCCACTTGTTAATTGTTTGATCAATCGGAAAATTTTAAACACATTATTTCACAGTATTTACATTATATCTGCGACCGTGAATGTCACTCGATCGGTAAATCCAGTCTAACTGCTATAGCCCGGTTAGACGAATTTGCGAACGTGACTTTCACGTTGATGTTCTATGTTTATGCTGTGATGTTGCGGATCGGTCGGTGGGGATAGCCTGGATGCAATGCTAGTACAGTTTTGGTGTATTATGTACATTTGATATTGCGGGGCGAGCGTCCGACATGTGGACTGCCGTCACTGCTTGTTTGTATTATTCTTTTGGGGCACGACCTGGTTGCGGTCAATGTACCCGATGTATGTATATTTTACTTTCTGTACTAGGGTTACCCCGCGGAGGGGTGCACGGATAGCCGGGTTCTAGAGGGCAACGGGCCCGCTTCTCAGGGCATTGAGACGGAGGGGGCTTCAGTCTGGAATTGGCAGGCTATTCGCCGCACTCGTAGGGGGTACAGGTTGACCCAGGAGGGGTGCCCAAGTTACCGGATTCCGTGAAGTGCTGGGTGGTCCATTCACGGTGCTGAAGGGGGCTGCCTCGCTTCAGGTTTTGGCGGGTGACTTGCCGCGCCCGTAGGGGTCTAGGTTTTCATTGCACAGGCTATCCACACGACCAGGGGAACGTCGGGTTTCAGCAGCGGCTCTGTGAAACCCGGGGCTTCCAGATATCTGTATTGTTCTGTGATGCTGTACATTTCTGTGATGTTGCATTTTATCACGCCTTGAGCGAAATATAATATATTGGTATATATATTAATAGATGTTGTATATGTTTTACATCCGCGCTAGTCCAGTCCCCGCTCTGCCGTTAGTTAGCTAACCTAACGGGTGATGACGGGACCCAGTGGCGAATGCGGATGGCATATACGTACGTCAGTATATTTTCGTTCTTTGTGGTGTGATTAATTGATGGGACTGCGTTGATTCGGATCAATGCAAGATAAACAAACCTATTCTGATGTTGTTGGAACACTTTTCAAAAAGCTGTTATTGCAAGGACGTTCACTTTTGTTTTGCATCGTGGTATTCATTTGGAATATCCTGCTCTTCAGTCGACGAGGCAAGGGCCGAGATCCCTTCACCGGGAGTGACCCCTTGGACAGAAGTTTGCGTCAGGGCATTAACTTCACTATAGCCGATTACTTTTGCTTTGCATCGTGGTATTCAGTTGGAATATCCTGCACCTCATTCTACGGGGAAAGAGCCGAGATCCCTTCACCGGGAGTGACCTCTTTAGTAAAGGTTTTCGTCACTATATTTTATAAAAAGTTGTGCAGTTCCTTCAACGATATCAAGTTCATTACGTTAAAGGTTTTTCGCCAAAAACCAGTCGTAGCCCTCCGTCATTTCAGATTGGTATTACTTAGTATTCGTGCTGCGTATGTCGTGCTTAGCCGAGGCGTAGTGTTCGGTAGCTATGTAGTGTCTTTCTGTTGCATGGATATGTGATTGGTTAGGACAGTCGTACGGTCATTTTGGCTCAGTCAAGGACTCGTGCGGGTGGGTCTAATGCAATCAAGATAATGACGGGTTGAACTTGACTGGGATCCTTTGATATGTTGGCTCAGTCAAGGTCACTTGGGTCCTAGGGGTAAAAATCACATCGGGAGTTTCAAAAGAACTGAAACTTGCCAGATATGCGCATACCTTCTGGAGTGTGGTGACTTGAGTGGATTCCGTCAAGTTATCATGCGATGATAGTTGGATCCCGATTCCCACTGATGAGTTGGTTTACTCCTCGGGTGATCCCGACTAGTTCTTCTTTCAGGTTTGGAGGAGAATTTGACGGTACAGTGGGAGGTTTCCAGATTAGATAAAGTGATAACCGTTCTGATCTAGGTTAGAGTGCACGCTGAGTGTTTCTTTTCTCTCTCTCTTTCGCAGCGACCTTTGACCCGACCCTGGACTTTGACTCAGTGACCAAGTTGACCGAACCTTCTTAACACTGGCTTTTGGATTGTCAGAGTTGCAGACCTCATTGCCACTCCTACTTTTACCCTTTTCTCCGGGACACCCCGTATTACTACGAACGTCCACTTCCATTGGACAAAACCATCGTATGGTTAGATACGAACTCGAAGGACTTCGAGGATGGTTTCTGGTTCTGGAGAAAATGGATAGGACTATTCAGTTGTCTTTTCTTTTCACCTTCTCTCAGGTTGCGAGTACTCCTTGGTTTAGGAGTAGTACACCTATTACGCAAATTGAATAGTCTTCTTCCAAACCATAGGCTGGTGCCGACCGGTAGGGAATGAAGAAAACCAGTTAGCCTAAACGGTGTACAGAAGGTATTAAGTTAAGACAAAGCAAGGGATTAGTTAGAGGGCAAAGTAAGTTGCGACTGATATTCACGACCAAACCAAGTATTTCTTCGCCAATCCTAAAAACACCTTTGTATTTCTCCAGGTCACTCCGTATCACTACGAAGATCCCATTTTATTGGATAATCCATCGTATGGTTATATACGAACTCGAAAGGAACTTGTTCCAGTTCGGGGATGGATCCTGGTTCAGGAGAAATAGGAATAAAGTACATTCAGGTGTCTTTTATCTTCACCTTCTCTCGCATTGCAAGTGCTCCTAGGATTAGGGCAGTACTCCCTTTATGCTTTTTGGATAGTCTTCTTCCAAACCATAGGCTGGTGCCGAACGGTAGGGAAGGAAGAAAACCATTTGGCTTAAAGGGGTGTACAGAAGGTAATGACTAAAGACATATAAAGGGATTTGGAGAGGTGGCAAAGAATTATACGGTTACAGTTGTGAATCTGGATAATGGAAGAGGCATTACTAGGAATACCAGCATACCCCATCGAAACATTTCAATGTTTCAGTTTCACTGTGTACTGTTAACAGAAAACTGATTTCCCAGTTAGACACTTGCTCCAGGGTATGTATTTACCAGGTATGATTCTCACATATGTATGGTTTTACAGATGCTGAGTAGGAGTAAGTTATTGGGAATTGGGTGATCATCCTCATTATATCGGGATTCGTTGTAATCGGTGATATTTGAGGAAGTCACCTGGGTTGTTTGCCGGACGGCAATCATTTGGTTTTGAATATCCGCGGTTATGCACCAATTTCAAATTGATATATCTGTACGTCTATTTTATAGAGTGAGATATACCTTTTGATATTATGTCGATGACATTTACCTATATCAGTGGATGGTTAGGTAAGGAGCATTAAACAGCGGTGTAATTCTTCTTAACCATAAGTGCAGTTTTCAACCTACGACACACAGTGAAAGGGCTGTTAGACTCAGCGGACTTATACAGAGTATTGTATGTTGTCCAGTGTCCATTAGGACAGAGGGGTTGGTCCTCATACTATATTCTGTTTACTTTTAACTTCTCTAGTTCTTAGACATATGTTTCGTGGAAACACAGGGTCTAAGTTTTGAGGAGTTATAGGTATTTGAATAGAGTAGAGAACCAGGTATAGCAAGTATCGGGATTCTTCAAAGTGATCGAAGATGTAGATACTTGTGTATGGTATTCAGTTGATAGTAATGAGAACTTGCTTCTCTTTCAGGTTACTCATAATTGGAAGCATTCCTAAGTTGGGTAACGCTGATAGGCCTCCTTCCATTTAGTTGACATGCACTGGAGACAGCTGCATGATTTGAATCTGGTTCAATTAAATCAGTGCCTCTGGTTCTATATTGGGTATAGAACAGTTCATATCTTAACGATGTTAAGGTACGGGGAGTTGTCCGGCTTATGATTAAAACCAGATACTGGACAACTCAAGGCGCGTTTCTGTAATGGCTGTTTGTGGGTTGACCCAGGCTATGACGAGGGTTGATTTTCTACCATCTGGAAGATCAATAGTGATATTGTTCTTAACTCGCCACATTTTAAAAGGAAATGGTTATTTTTCAGAAAACAGTAGTGGGAGTATGGTAGAACTGGAAGCGATTCCAGAACCACAAACGATTACTGTAGATTTGATAAGGAACCTAAAGATTCAATCTGATTTGACATTCCATTAGCCACTCCGCAGATATGGTGGGTAACCTCAGGCACTCGAGAGGTACTTCGGTATGCTCAAGGACGGTGGCAGGGAGGTTCTTGTTTACCCAGACTTACCATTGCTGTTGTTCCAGACTGTGAGACCCGGCAGGAGGATGAGTATAGCATCGTTCTAAACTAGCTTTAGAAGTGTACGTCTATATGACTCTGCCAGAGGGTTGTCGTAGTCAGTGGGAGCAGCGGAAGCATTGGTGGACAGGTGGCTTATGTCTATTTATAGACTAAAGCAAATATAGCGGAGATAGATCATCTATTTCTGATGTGACAGTCATAGGTTTGACGTCATCAGAATAGGGGATGGATCTGTTGAGAAGGTAGTAGGGTGTGATATCTGGGTTTTGGATGACATACACAAAGTAGGAAGTGACATTCCTATACTACGATCGGTTATACTTTGGTCGTCACACAGTGGTTTCTCCACAAGGGACTTGGACATTATATCAGACATACTGGTTACTAGATTTATGGTTTTAGATCTAGATTTGGGTGGTTTCCCAATCAGGGTACTTTGACAGCATTCTAAGAGTATTTAGAATGGACGACTCCTGGCATGGTAGTGTACCTGCGGATAATGGAGTCACCCTCTCTAATGGTGTCTTATAGACTAAAGTAGAGAGGGGTGTGCATGATTGGCAGATCACTTGCTTAGGCAATTGAGTCAATCATGAGATGTCAAGTACCACACCAGATGTTGTTCTTGCACTAGATGCAATAAGTTGATATTGATCCAATCCTGGAGGAACAGTCGGAAGCAGTTTTAGAACATAAGTGAATGTTCTAGGGATATGATAACGGCTGCCTCCTTTAGGAGACGGTTATCACTCCAGGCTTCCAAGGTGACATGGGCGACAAGGAGGTTGTCAGAGTTATAGTTTTCCTTCTGACAAGGGGCAGTATTTTGGACAGGTGATCCAAGGCAATACTGAGGGAGGCATGGCGCAGGATACTGATTAAGTTCAGTTGTCGATACAGTCTAAGAAGTTTGGATTTGAAGTTCATTTATGAGCTAGGTCCCATCAGACATCCAGACGTTCTAAGACAGGTATTGCTCATTTCGGGAGATGGCTTTCTCCGCGAACTTGAGATATAGAGAGACATAGAAAGAAACATCACAGCGGATCCACTCACTGAGGCTGTTCCTCGAACGCAATAGTTTCGCAAACGAGCTTTGTGAGACTGACTAGTAGAGGAGTTGGGTGTTCGGTATCACACGGGCTGTGAGTATGCGGCATCGCAATAATTAGCCTTGAGTGCAAGTGGGAGATTGTTGGAGATAGTGCCCTCAGAGTCAATTATTGGATCACAGGCACGTGATTGCAATGATTGAGGGAGGACCAATCCCGGTAGAACAGTCTTACTCGAGATGATAGTATGCTATCTGGTTTACCTTTATCATCGTGTACTGCTTTAGGTGACCTGACATGTCGCTATTACACGTTGATAGAGCCCCTAGGATTCTTGCTTCACTGCCAGCAGTATGATGGCGATCATATACGTGGGAGCTGGTAGTCTATAAGCACATCCTTAAAAGGTCCCTAGTCGTAGGAGTTTCGAGACAGGGCATCGATACTCCATCAGTAGACTAGTGTATACAGTCGAGATCCCGACGAGGGGCGGTGGCCGGTCTCACAAGCCACTGGTGTCAGTTGGTTCACCTAAGATGTATACAGGTGCTCATTGGGTTATGAGTACACCGGACAGGACTCGCCGGGAACCTGCTAGTTGGGCTTATACCTGACGTCAGATAGCAGTTCCCTGGTGACATGTGTACAGGTTAGTTCATCGACCTGAGGATCGTCATTTGTCTCGTGTGAGTTCCCACTGTGCTTTGATTACTACCCTACCACGGCTCAAAGGAGTCGTGCAAACAGGTTTTAGTTGGGTACAGTCCCGAGCCACATGGAGGCAGTGAGCGGATCTTCAGGGGTTCGTCTCTCCCGGTATTGGGGGTGAGGTCGCGCTGTGTCTAGGAGAGCCATTACGCAAAGCCCTCGGCCGAGGCAGGAGATTTACTGGTAGGTATTCCAGTAGTATCTCAGGGCGTTCTGGGCTACACTCCGACACGACTTGTACCGCTTTTGGGGGTCTGACTTTTACCAACCCCCTAGGCCCGACATGCGATGCTCATAGACGAACGGACCGGACTGTACGGATATTGTCACTGACAGGCTCAGTAGGGTGTCAGGATGAGTTCGCTCATCGACGTCCCTTTTGGTCAATAGCTGGTGGCCCGTCACGTATTGGCTTATACCTCTGACGTGCCAGTGGTTAAATCCACAGCCATAGTATTGACGAGTCTTTAGAGTCCACCACACTTACAGTTACTCAAGCTTTCGGGCGAAACGCTGTAGAGGCCGTATGGAGATATGGCAGGGTCCGATCAGATACGTGCGGTATTGCACGGATCAGGATCGGACAGTTTTGTACTAGTGGCCGTATAGTTATATGGCAGGGTTCGATCAGATACGTGCGGTATTGCACGGATCAGGATCGAACGGATTTTACTAGCCGGCTTTGGCTTAAGCCGGTCCTAGTTTAGTACAGTGTAGATTTTGTCTCATTGCATTTGTATCCGGTCGGAATACAGATGCGGGTGTGTATGCACAGTATCGGGGTTTTCCTGTAATTTATTACGGGACCAGTTTTCTGGAGTTGCCAGTTTGCATTCCGTTCCGGCCGGTTTTTCTTTGTTCTTTCCCGGTCGGACTTTTCTGATGGAGGGGGTAATTTGCAGTTTTGCAAATTACATTTTGGTGGAGGTTTTATTTGTAAGATGTTTTATTATGATAACCTTTTTAGATTCCATTCCTTTCATTCTTATTTTCATACTTTATGAAGATTAGAAGTGATGAGAAAGGATTTGATCTTTGATTAGAGTTGATGTGAGTTTGTTATGATGGCTTTTGATATGGTTACCACTTGCTTTCTCCTACACTCACCTCCCTTCATGCTTCATATTACCTCCTCCACCATTCTCTAATGATGATAAGTTTTTCATTAGAAAAGAGAAAAGAAGAAAAAGAAAGAGAGAAGAAGAAGGAGAGAGTTCTTCATTCTTGAGAGTTTCATCTTCTTGATCTCATTCATGCTAGAAAAATGCAAGCACCATTTTTCTTATCTCATTTCCTCCATCATCTTCAAATGGCAACAAACCCCAAGTGAGACACTACACTACACATTCTACAGCATATCTTGAGCATGTCGAGTTGCCGGCTTCATGCTCGAGTTGCCTCGGTATTGAGGCGGGAGCCCGTAAAAGACGCAGGCGTTGTGGTGCCCTTTCCGGCGAGGAGGCGACGTTGTGGAGGCAAGACTTTCCGCGGGAGATCGGGACGATGACGAGAAGACCGGAGGACTCGGATCACTCGGTATACTTCTCACCCTATCTCTTGATTGCTAGCATTAGGTTAATGGTTACGATCCGGGTTTTCATTGTCCGCGGTAGCGCCGGTTTCCGAGTAAGGAAAAAATTTTGATTCCGCATTTTGGCCTCGAGTACGAGGCCGGGGTGTTGCCGTGGCGCAACAGTCGCACAAAGTGAATGGGAGAAGACACAAGCGCATAGCATCCACGGACAATTGTGAAGTACCCATCATTGCGCATACGTTTTCGAATTTAGTGATGAAAACATACGCGTCTTCAGACTCAATCCCGTGAAATTTGGGCAACAGGTTGATGTAGTGGGGTTTAATTTCTAAATTATCCCCGTTGGCTGATGGAATGGATAGACAGGTAGGAAGTGGACCACGGATATGATAGCATCTCTCTTGGAGAGAGATGCGCAGTTGATTCTGCTCACCTACGGGCTGTGGCAGGGTGGTATTATAATTTGATAGAGTATCGTCCATCTCGGTCGATGTGATGGGTGGTGGGGAAAAAGAAAATGAAGAAGTACGTACTTCGGAGTCGATAGCAGGAACGCGGACAAAACGGGTACTAGAATCCCGTTTAGCGCAAGTGGCAGCATGTGTGTTATTTAAAAATTAGTTTGTTTTTAAAAAAGTGGGACTTGAGACAAATCACACAAAAATTCACAAACAACCCAAGAAGTAAGGTTACCTAGGTCAAGTCTCTAGACCGCTCCTAGACTTCCAAAGGACAAGCCGCATGATCAATCCTCTACCACCTCTTTACTACCCTTATGGCCAGGTAAGTGCCAGGTAAGTGGGAGATATCCGCTATACGAATCACCGAAAATAGCGTGCCTAATTAAATAACCACTTGCCTTAGACACAATTGCCTAGACACCACAAAATTAATGCGGATAAGCGATAGATTACCCACGACCTTCCTCTGTCCTTATTGAATGCGACAGTCCTTAGGGTCTTGTCTAGATATTTTTTAAATTAATGTAGGGTTGATGCGGATGCTCATTTTATGATTTGTGGGGCTTAGTAAGGGTGATAAAATCCCCACCTAATCTGAATTTTGGTCTTGCCCCTTAAAATCCGTATTAAAATATGAATAAACAAACCAAGTACAAAGCTTTGTAAAAAGATTTTTGAGCGACGATATTTTGCAAAGAATCCTGCAGGAATGATATTTTATTAGATTTCAGAGGAGAGACAAAGTGCTGAGAATTTTACCAGAGAAGTTTGGAACTCTAATCCCTAAAATCCACCGCGCTTCCGCCGCGAAGGTGCCCTTTTACCGCGATTCCGCCACGAAGTGGAGGGATATCGTGATGATTTTTGCTACGTGTCCTCCTGTGCTCCTCTGGATCTTGATGAATGTCTCTGGCTCTCTGTTTCCTCAAGTCTGTGACTCCAGATCCCCTTGCAAAATTCACACAATAATCGTTAAATATACAATTTGCAGTTTTGTTTTGTTTATGATATGGATCGAATAAGAATTCAACACGAATAGTAAGAAAAATAAATTACGCACGTATCCCCGACAACGACGCCATTTGATTGGTCTATGTTTTAGAGTTGTGTTTGTAGAATAACGCAATCAATAATGGTGTCACGTGTAGCTAGACCGAGATGAGTACGGGTCGTCCTCTGGGAAACGTTGAATCTTTTAATCTTACTTTAGGGTTATTGAGAAAGAAAGGAGGAAGAATAAATAATGGTGAAGAATGGTTGTAAGTTCTAGATCTACGTCAAACAGGGATGGAGAATATAGATCTAGATTAACTACGGATGTTGGTTTTATAGTAAAAGGGGGCTTGCAGGATTCGTTAAGATTTAGTAGTCATGGATGATTAATTAAAGATTACTCCTTTTATCCGTTAATAGATTTAAAACTAGATCGATAGTGATGCATGTAGATTAGCGTTTCTGGAGGGAAAAGACTTCCCACTCTTAAACCCTATCTTGACATGAATCTCCGTTCATGTCTAGCCTTTACCAAAACAATTGTTAATCTAATCTCTAATCGTAGTCGTGAATATCAATGAATTGATAGCGCACCCGGTTAGGATGTTAACTATTCTTTTGATAAAGTTTATAAACTTTATAGGATTTAAAAAGAGTTTAAGGATCTTCATCCTCCATTAATCTACCTTAATCCTACGAACCCTAACAAGTGGAGAATTACTCGCGCATGTTGGGAAAAGAAAAGATAGAGAGGGAAAACATAATGTAAAATGCAGAAAAATAAAATAATATAAGAGAACAACTACCTTTATTAATCAACAAGATCAAGTACACTTTGTTTCCTTAGAAAATGATTACAAAACCCTAGTTTTCTTCTCAATCTCTTCTAAGGAGGTAGATGAACTGTTGATGATCAACCAGAATTCTTGAGCCGTCGTGGACTTCGTGATCGCGTCGGTGTGATGATTTTTCCAAAATTCTCTCGGTCCTTATTTATAGTCACAGAGCCAGAACCCTAGTTTCCTAATATGGTAACTAGTTGTTAGAATCCCAACCAAAAAAATCCAAAACCCTGACTCTTCAGTTGTACGGCGGAACCGCGGCCAATAGGTGAGTTTGGTCGTGGATCCACCGCCTTTTGGTGGGATCATGGGCTCTAATTTCTGTGGCTTCATATCTGTAGCACTTGTTGATCTTTTGAGTATCTAGACTTTGAAAATCTTCTCTACGTTTCTGCCAGAATTGGTTTCTTCAATTTACTTGAATATCTTCGGCAGATTTGATCTCGCCAACTTGGATTTTCTTGAAACTTCAGTCATGATATAATTCCTGCAAAATTATTTCAATAAATGATATTAGTAGAATTTATTTTTATTGAGATATTGTCTTAACCATTTTTCATGATATTTTAGTTTTAAGAGAATTGGTCAAAGATATTTTAATAAGGTAAGCATATTTGAATAGACCAAATATTACATGAATATTATATGCTTACATTTCCCTTCATAATGTTAAATATAATATATAAACACATGAAAATAGTATTTTTACGGATAAACCCTTATATGTGTTATATTTATAATTAACATCTTTTATTATATATAAATAGTAAGGAAAATATCGTATCAAAAGCGCAGTTTTATCAACTGAACAGGAGCCATCTGAATCGTCTCCTGATAACTGTTATTGTAGGAGAACTCGATCAATGGCAAGTGACGATCCCAACTACCACCAAAATCAAGCACGCACGTACAAAGCATATCCTCCAGAGTCTGTATAGTCTGTTCCGACTGACCATCGGTCTGATGATGGAAAGCGGTGCTAAAACTCAATCGCGTACCCAAGGATTCCTGAAGCTTCTGCCAAAGACGGCTAGTGAACTGGGTACCCCTGTCAGATATGATGCATATGGGAACGCCGTGCAAACACACAATCTCATCAATGTACAACTGAGCATACTGAGCATAACCGAAAATGGTCTTCACTGGAAGGAAGTGAGTCGCTTTCATCAACCGGTCAATAATCACCCAAATGGAGTCATACCCTCGACTGGACCTGGGTAGACCCACTACGAAATCCATGGAGATCTGTTCCCATTTTCACTCCGGAACGGGTAAAGGCCGCAACTCTCCTGCCGGTCTCTGATGCTCGGCCTTGACTTGCTGACAAGTCAGGCACCTCGAAACGAAATCCGAAACATCACTCTTCATTCCTGCCCACCAGTAGATATCTCTCAAGTTACGATACATCTTGGTGGAACCTGGGTGAACGCTATAAACTGACTGATGTGCCTTCTCTAGGATCTCGCGTCTCAACCCATCGGTATCAGGTACACATAAACGAGTCCCAAACCGTAGCATACCCTGGTCATCAATCTCAAACTCCAAATCTCTACCCTGCCGAACATGCTCAAGAATCTAAGACAAACGAGCATCGGTGGGCTGTGCCTCATGAATACGATCTAGTAGAAGTGGACGAGCGCAGACATGAGCAAGCTGTCCCCCAGTGGAAGTGTACTCAAACTGTACTCTGCTGTCGCACAAGATCTGCCAATCTGCGGAAGACTGTCTCTGAACTGCGCTCAACTAGAACAAGCTACCCTCGGGCCTACGACTCAAAGCATCGGCTACCACATTCGCCTTGCCCGGGTGATAAAGAATCTCACAATTATAGTCCTTCACAAGCTCCATCTAACGGCGCTGTCTCAAATTCAGATCCAGCTGTTGGAAGATGTACTTTAAGCTCTGGTGGTCTGTGAAAATCTGACACGACTCCCTGTACAAGTAGTGTCTCCAAATCTTAAGCGCAAATACCACCGCGGCTATCTCAAGATCATGAGTGGGATAATTCTGCTCGTGCTACTTCATCTGTCGGGAAGCATAAGCGATAACTCTATCATGCTGCATCAATACACAACCGAGCCCCACTCGAAAAGCTTCACAATAAACAACAAAGCTGCCCAATCCAGAAGGCAAGGATAAAACCAGTGCAGTCTTCAACCGAGTCTTCAACTGCTGGAAACTCAGCTCGCATGCCTCGGTCCAAAGAAAAGGAACCCCCTTCCTTATCAGTCCGGTCAGCGGTGCAGCGATACTCAAGAAGTCCTGCATGAAATGGCGGTAATAACCGGCTAAGCCCCAAAAGGTGCGGACCTCTGTCACTGATACAGCTCTTGGCCAAAGCTGTACGGCATCGATCTTCCTCAGGTCTACATGAATATCGTCTGTCGTAACCACATGACAAGGGAAGTCAACACTATCAAGCCAAAAGGCACACTTCGAGAATTTAGCAAACAGCTGGTACTATCTCAATGTATGCAAAGAAATCCTCAAGTGCTGCTCATGCTCCTCTCGACTCTTAGAATAAACCAGAATGTCATCAATAAACACAATAATAAACTGGTCGAGGAACGGCCTGAAAATCTGGTTCATCTAATCCATGAACGCTGCTAGGGCATTGGTGAGTCCGAACGACATCACTAAAAACTCATAATGCCCGTAGCGTGTATGAAAAGTAGTCTTCGGAACGTCATCATTCCGAACCCGTAACTGATGATAACCTGATCTCAAATCAATCATGGGAAAATGTCCGGCACCCTGGAGCTGATCGAACAAATCGTCAATGCGTAGCAAAGGATACCTATTCCGCACCGTCACTCGGTTCAATTGACGATAATCAAAGCACAACCTCAAACTGCCGTCCTTCTTCTTGACGAACAGAACAGGAGCTCCCCAAGCTGAAACGCACGGACGTACAAGTCCCCTATCAAGCAACTCTTGCAAATGATCCTTAAGCTCCTTAAGCTCCACAGGGGCCATCCGGTAAGGCTGTATAGAAATGTTTCCCATGCCGGGGATCAAATCAATGTAAAACTCAATCTCATACTCTGGAGGCAATCCAGGTAACTCATCGGGAAAAACGTCGGGAAACTCTCACACGATAGGAACCTGGTCCAACGAATCTACTATGGCTCTAGTAACTCGTATGAAAGCCAAGAATCCCCGACATCCCCTCCTCAAAAGCCGACTAGCGCAAAGGGCTGAAATCAAACTGTGAGGGGCGGCACCACGGTCCCCCTTCACAACAAGAAATGACTCGCCGGGAAAAAAAACCTGACTGTCTTCTTGCGGTAGTCCACGAACGGGTTGCAAGTAGCTAACCAGTCCATGCTAAGGAGAACATCAAAGTCCAACATCTCAAGAAGGATCAAGTCGACGGATGAATCTCTCTCTCCAATACGAACGGCACACCACCGAAACACGTGTCGCGCAACAAACGACTCGCCAACAGGAGTAGTCACGACAAGCGGATGATCTAGCAAATACGAATCTCGGCCCAACCTCGGCAAAAAGTGTGTAGAAACATACGAATGCGTAGATCCCGGATCAAACAAAACGTGTGCAACGAAAGAACATACTGAAAGAGTACCTGAAACTATGGCATTGGACGCCCGCGCGTCCTAATGAGCCAAAGCAAATACTCGTGCCTGCCCTCTACCTGCAACTGGCTGTCCTCCGTCTCTGCCACCCCGTCCTCTCTGAACAAACCCTCCGTGACTACGACCTCTCTAAGCATAAGTCTGACGCGGAGCGGCAACAGGCGCAAGAGGCAACGCTCTCTGAGCTGGAGAAGGTGGTAAGGTAACATGTGGTACGGCTGCCTCGTCCTCACATGGCTCAGTGCAATCCCTGATGCAATGATAAAAAATCCCGCACCGGAAACATCCAGACGATGACTGCTGACCCTCCTGGGGATAATAGCTGAATAGCTGGCCTTGTCCCAAACCTCTGCTACTCACATGACTTGAACGAAATCTGTCGCGGCGTCTAAACATATGCCTTCGGGCTGATACACCAATACAAACCTATAAGTGCACGGCAGCGCCCCGGCCATCTGTCCGAGGACAAAAAGCGGAAACGAAAAATTTTCTTTAACTTTAAACCGGCGCTACCGCGTACAACAAACCTGGATTGTAACCATTAACCTAATGCTAGCAAAATGGAGAATGGGTAGAATGCTATACCGAGCGATCCGTGTCCTTCGGTCTTCGGCCACCATCCCGATCTCCCCGCGGTAACTCCGGTCTTCATCTCCTCGTCGGAAAGGGCACCACATCGAGAAGTCTTTTTACGGGCTTCCGCTTCATCCGAAGCAACTCGGGCACGAAGTGTGCTAGCCGACGTGTCTAAGGTTGATGTAGAGTATGTTGTGATCACTTTGTCTCTTGCATCCATGGCTTGGATGGAAGTTGAAGGTGTTGCCATTGGAGGAAGATAATGAGCTAGAGGAGGAAGAAGAAGAAGATAGCTTTTCTTTTCTTTTTCTTTTGTGATGTTATGAATAATGAGAGTGAGAGAGTGAAAAGAATAATATGGGAGCAAAACAATTCATGGCAGCCCCTCTCTCTCTCTCCTTCTCATTTCATGGCTCAAATCAATCCATTAATGTGACACATTTGCTGAAAAAGAGACCATGACTCATAGTATATGTCTATGTCACATTAATGCATCTAATGATGATTTCTAGCTCACAAATTCCATTATCCAAACATTAATCCAAATGTTTGGTCCAACAAAAAGATCCGGAAACATCTAAAGTAAACTCGTGACGGATCACAAGGATACCCCTCACCTGTATATACATACCTGCAACCGCATTCCGACTGAATGCGAATGCGATGAGACTAAAGTAATCTAACAAATCTAATACTAGGATCCGGCTAAACCAAAGCCCACTAGTATGATCCGTCCGATCATGATCAGTGCAATACCGCACGTATAAGATCGAACCCTGCCATATATCATACGGCCTCTACAACGTTTCGCCCGAAACTTGAGAAACTGTCTGTGGGGGACTCTAAAGACTCGTCAATACTTTGGCTGTGGATTTAACCACTAGCACGTCAGAGGTATTAGCCGTACGTAACGGGCTACCAAGTATTGACCAAAAAGGAGGTCGATGAGCGAACTCATCCTGACACCCTACTGAGCCTGTCAGTGACAATATCCGTACAGTCCGGTCCATTCGTCTATGAGTATCACATGGCGGGCCTAGGGGGTTGGTAAAAGTCAGACCCCCAAAAGCGGTACAAGTGTCGGAGTGTAGCCCAGAACACCCTGAGATACTACTAGAATACCTACCAGTAAATCTCCTGCCTCGGCCGAGGGCTTTGTGTAATGGCTCTCTTAGACACAGCGCGATCTTATCCCCAATACCGGGAGAGACGAAACCCCTGCCGATCCGCTCACTGCCTCCATGTGGCTCAGGACTGTACCCAACTAAAACCTGTTTGCACGACTCCATTGAGCCGTGGTAGGGTAGTAATCAAAGCACAGTGGGAACTCACACGAGACAAATGACGATCTCAGGTCGATGAACTAACCTGTACACATGTCACCAGGGAACTGCTATCTGACATCTGGTATAATCCCAACTAGCATGTTCCCGGCGAGTCATGTCCGGTGTACTCATAACCCAATGAGCACCTGTATACATCTTAGGTGGACCAACTGACACCAGTGGCTTGTGAGACCGGCCACCGCCCCTCGTCGGGGTCTCGATTGTAAACACTAGTCTACTCTGGAGTATCGATTCCCTGTCTCGAAACTCCAACGACTAGGGACCATTTAAGGATGCGCTTATAGACCCCAGCTCCCACGTATATCATCGCCATCATACTGCTGGCAGTCAAGCAAGAATCCTAAGGGCTCTATCAACGTGCAATAGTGACCTGTAAGGTCATCTAAAGCAGTACACGATGATAAAGATAAACCAGATAGCATACTATCATCCCGAGTAAGACTGTCCTACCGGTATAGGTCCTCCCTCAATCATTGCAATCACGTGCCTGTGATCCAATAATTGACTATGAGAGCACTATATCCAACAGAACCCTCTTCGGTTCAAAAACTACCGAAGTCTCCGAAAGACACTCCATAACTAGTAGGGCTGCGTCCACTGCGGCTGCATATGTGTTACAATGCTGGGAGCTGATAGCGAAGAACAACTGGGTAAGCAAGCCATACATAAATCCCTTAATCCGCATCTCCTCAGTGTCCACCAAATATGAAGCATACACAGATAGCTGGGTAAACTGCACATCGTACTCTGCCACCATCATACTCAGAGTCTGGCGTAATGTATCAAGACTGCGAGCTTGAGTATCCCTGACGTTCTGCGGAAGAAAACGGGCAAGAAACACCGTTACGAACTCAGCCTAAGTCATATGAGAAAGACATGTGGCTCTTCCCCTCTCTAAAGACTCTCCCCAAGTCTGGGCAAGTCCCTCCAGATGAAAACTCGCAAACTCTACCCATCTCGCGTCGGAACATCTCATCGAACGGCAGATCCTGGCCATCCGATTGATAAACGACTGTGGATCCTCAGCTGCATCAGTGCCGGTGATAATCGGAGGCTTCAGCCTCATGAACTCAGATAACGATACGGTGATGACCTCCGTAGCTGCAGGTACGGCTGCCTAAACCGTAGGCACCATCGCGGTCCCCGAAGCAGGTGGGACAACCTCCTATCTCTGCACTCGACTGGCCTCAACTAACGACCCCATCATCTGGCGCAAATCCTGCATACCGGCCTCTAGCCTAGTAATACGATCAAGAGAAGGTAGATAAACCTGCTCCTGTACAACGGGCATACCGCCCTGGTAAGTCCCCATCTCAGACGAGCCAACTCTGACCTCAGTTCTCGCGCCGCTCTCTGCGCCCTCGTAGTCTTCGGCGGCATAATGGCTGGAAATGAAAATAGGATTCGATAAGAACATAGGAATCTAATCACAATGATGTATATAATCACGGAAGGAATTTCAACCAACAAGTCCTAAGGTCACTTAGGCAGAGTACAGTGTCATAAGTATGCCGCGGAACATACACAGGCTACGTCATTCTGCTTAAGATACCTACTCCATCATACCAAGGTCATCCTACACTCCGAAAGGTAAAACCTAGCGCTCTGATACCAACATTGTCATGACCCAAAATTAGGCACGTGACCGGCACTTAAACCACGTAACGTCAACAGGCGTAATGCAATTTAAGTAAACCGAAAACCCAGAAATCTAAACCATCAAAAGTAATAAGTGATAAAAAAAATTGTTAAAAACATTTGGAAATCTCAAGTAAAAATCCTTAAACTTAAGTTTATTTTCTTAAAAAATTCGGCAGCACCTCCTTTGTAAAAACTAGCCCCGAAATGGATACAAACATAGAATATAAATAAACCATCCCCAAACGGGAGCAAATCACGTCCAAAGACGGAAACAACTACCACAAGCATATATACGATGCCATAGAGAAGAAATAGACAATATAAATGAAAAACAGCATCTAGGGGTAAAACTACATAATAAAAGCTGGCTCACACGAGCTTGACACCCAGAGTCACAAAATATACAATATCGTCCTCACAACTCATCTCTAAGTCAATACATAAAAGCGGTAGATGGAGAGTACAAGATACAATAAGAGATACATGAAGATAAATGGATAACCGCAAAGCGACCTACAGCAAAACGGCTCACAGCCAGCCTTAGCGGTATCCGCTGAAAAGATACAATAAGCAGCCCTGCCGCGACTACTATAAGGGTCCAACCTGCAAAACACTGCGGCACAACGGGGGTGAGTTGCCAACTCGTGAATAGTAAGTAACATCGTACAGATTATAGCAGGTATGCACGTACTGCGATAATCTATCACATGCAATCTGACAGTATCAATATGGTAATATGGATATGCAACAATCATGAAAGGTACTCTATCAGGTACTACACATACATGAAGCAATGCATATCAAATGAATGCTGAATATAGGATAAAACATATCATCATCATTGTGGAAAATCCCAGTGTCCATCAATGACACCCCAAATCCCAATATCTCAGGCGCCGTCACTCTGATCGGCTTTCATATCCTGTAAATCTTATGGAACCTGAGTGCCTAATATCGGCACTAGAAAACATCATGAAATCTCGTGTCCAACATCGACACGTAAATCCACATAACTCGGGCTCCGTCAGTCTGGATCGGCCCACGGGCTCCGTCAGTCTGGATCGGCCCATATCTATCTCTCGACTCCGGTTGGTATCCTCCGGATAACCGCCAGGTCCAACCAATCATCATTATGTAGTAGTCCCTCTGTCAGGCTTATCGTCTACGGCACAACATCCCTTTCTTGCCCTAGGGTACCATACCGGGTCCACCATGAACCCGCAAACGGATCATCCAGCTCCTCGAATCGGGTTTCTAACACAATCTCAGAACCGAGAAAACTCATGGTGGACGCACTGTATTATCATTTCAAGAGAAACCGGGTTTTTAAAACAATACATACTTTCTTGAAATATCCCCACGGTTCTCAAATCCATAAATCACATGAAATCCATATCTCAATACGTAAATCCATGAAATATGATATATGCAACATAAAACAGTAATATGAGCATATCAAAGGAAAACCGCTCTTTAAAATGAATCAAGCTTTTAAATATATCATGCGGTTCCCAATTCCTCCAAAATCAAATACTACATCATATAAACGTGTACATGTAGCTATGTATGCACGATGCATTTCATATGCACAATAGAACAAGAATCAATGTCTCAATGTCAATAACAATACAATACCGTATATGTGTTTAGGTTGTATGTGTCATGGCAATTACCGACGGCGTGGGTGTAGCATACAATTTAGTGCTTATGCAACATGAACCGTCAGTAATGGTGCAGTGTCCACTAGGTACTAAGTTAAGGCACAACAAGTAATGGTATGCAATGATGCTTATACACAATCAACATATATGAATATAAACATGCGGCTATAATATCATATCAAGCCCTGACGCATAACGCCATACGGGCGATTTCCCCGTAAATGTTAAATCTACTCACCGATGATCTCGAGCTAGGTAAATCCGACCACCTGCTTTCCTTTCTTCGTGGCGTCCAAAGTCCTCGCCTGCGATCATATTAACACAAAACACAATAACACGTGGATTTAGCAAACTACGCAATAATAACCAACACAACGCCAATTTAACGAATCGGTTCCCTTAAGCTACAAAAGGGTTCGCTTAGTGGCTAACGTGTGTGGCGACATCACCAAAACAAACCCACGACAGCAAGCTACCCGAAACACTAAAACTACGTCGGGTCAAACGTATCGCACTTTGCTGAAACTCCTAAATTTAGCTAAGTGCTCCCAGATTTTACCCACTGTCAAAACCTAAAAATCTAGCATTACCAAACACCTTAAAACAACTGCAGACTGCTACCCTAAAAATCACAACACCCCAGGCTCCCAAAAATCCGAACTCGCCGGATTTCGCCTGAGTCTCGCCGGCCAAAACAAGTCAGGTGGGGTTTGTGCTTCAGGTGATCACTCAGGGAAACTAGTACAACACTACCATATTGCTAGATTTTTCAGTAACAACTCGGGGTCACAGCAGATCACAGACACCCTATAATGACACTAAAAATACGATATGGCCTCAAAACTACATCTTTAGGGTTATAATTAACAACTACCAAGCTACACAACAATATAACAACCTAATTAACAGTTTAGAGGTCATTACCTATCCAAACTTGCTCAAAATCCTAGCTTTCCATGCTCCAAGTGATCCTAGTTGCTTGATCTTAACTTGGGAAGGGTTTTAGTGAGTTGTAGTGGAGATTTTTTTGGGTTTGTGAGGATTTGTGAAGATTTTAGGTAGGGTTTCAGTTGAGGGTGTGAAGGTGATGAAAAATGAGGAGGAGAAAATGATGAGTGAATGAGAGAATGTAAGTGAGAGTAAGGAAGTGTATGAGTGAGGGTGAGGGAATGAAGGGGTGAGATTAGAACAAGCCATGCCCCATTTTCTCTCTCCTCATTAAATGCAAGCCATGCTTGCCCCTCCCTCATCATTCCATGCTAACCCCCTCTCTCTCTCTCTCTTAAGTCAACCAATTTTCAAACCCTTTAATCAAAACTAACAAATTTAAATAAATACATACACTTAATTGAAATGGGGTTAAGGTGCCATGGCTACTTAAGCATGGTTAACCCTAATTAACCCTAGGTTAACTTGCACAAGTGTTTGCAATCCGACAATAATAATAATAAATTATTAATTAATTTTATAAAATATTTAAAATATATTTTGGTAATCTTTTTACTAAAAAATCCGCATTATCACTTAATTAACACTAATCGCATTCTAAAGTGTTACAAGGGCAAAAATCCACATCAGGAGTTTCAAAAGAAACTAACACTTGCTAGTGCTACATACCATTTGGAGTGTGATAATGTTGGTAGGATTCCTTCAGGATTATCACACAATGATATTTGGATCCCGATCCTACTGTGAGTATATGCTACTCTTTGGGAAATTTTTCACTTAACGATCAATGTTATAAACCAAGTAGGTGTCTAAAACAGTTTTAACGGGGCTACGCCTCTAGGGAAAATAGGTTATTTAATTAATGAACTTCGTGAAAGCGTCGTAAAACCTCCCTCGATGTACCGACACTAGCCTGGCTGAAAGGTTAAGCAAGTATTGTACGGTGAGATTAATCCTGACTAATTCTTCTTTTATAGTTTGAGGAAGGATTCGAGAAACAGTGGGAGTCATCCTGTTTAGATAAATTAAAAACCAATCTAAAATTGCAAGAGCATTATGCTGAGTGTTTTCTTCTCTCTCTCCTAATTGCATCGACCAAGTGACCAGATTTGGTTACAGTTAGATAATAAAATGACTGAGTTATCCTATATTGACTGGCAAAGGTTTGTCCACATGTCCGTTACCTATGACAAGCTGGACTACCTCATTACCACTGAAAGCCCCCTCCGTCCCAGGACCAATTTCCACCGTCGCGGATGTTGATATCCGTAAGACAAGGAAAAAAGACTGTGCGAATGCCAAGTGCCTCGTGTGGCCTCAGTTGATGGTGTATACCAGAGGCAGCACGAGAAGATGGATTTGGTTTCCATCTTCCTTCATAACAAAGATTTATATGGAGAGCAATCTCGTATCGTAAGATATGAGGCCTCGAAGGAATTGCTTCAAGCGAGCTTGGTTGTCGGGTCATTTGTAGGGGACCACGTCTCTACAATGATCAGCTATATTAAACAGCTCACGAACTTGGAGACCACGTTGGAGAACGAGTCATGTACTGACTTAATTCTACAGTCCCTATCTTCTACTTGCGCCCAGGGGAAGAAAGTTATACTTCGAGTTGAGAGCACCCTGAAAGAGACCAGGGAGACACCCGCTCTGCTTATTAGGGAATCTTCCTCTTCTGAATTCAAGACGAAAGCCAAGGATGAGAAGAAGAAGACCTCCACAAAGCCGATAGGCGGAGTCAGTAAGGTAGAAGAAAATGGCAGGGCAAAAGTTTCGGGGTTAACAGTAGGGAAGGAGGGATGTTCCTATTGTCATGGGAAAGGGTATTGGCAGAAGGGTTGCAGGGCTTGGAAAGCCAGAATCCAAGATCCGAAGCACGTTGTGGTTTCGACTTCGGGTGTGTTTGTGATTGAAAACAGTCTGTCAATTAACTCTACTTCCTGGGTATAAGATACCGGATCAGGATCTCATATCTGTAATTCATTACAGGCTTTGAGAAACCATAGAGTTATCAGGGTAGATTATATGACTCTCATGGTTGCTAACGGAAAGAGCGTGGACGTTGTATCCATAGGGAATATCACCTAGAATTGACAAGTGAGCAGATATTGATTTTACATATCTGTTTGTGTGTACCTATTCTATTTTGTAAGCAATGTGGTCCACATCCACCTAAATCAAAGTATGAATGGGTCAGGTACACTAGAGAATGGTATATACGTGTTAAATAAAGCTCGGGTTTTCAACGTCCAAAACACACATAAAAGAAAGTCTCCAAAATTAAATAAACCTTTCTTATGGCATTGTAGACTGTGTCACATCAATGAAACACGGTTGTCGAAGTTACATAGAGAGGGATATTTGGATCCGTTCGAATATCAGTCTTATGCAACTTGTTAATCTTGTCTCATAGGAAAGATGACAAAGACTCCGTTCACTGGACACGGAGCAAGAGCGAGCGAGCTCTTAGGACTCATACATAGCGACGTGTGTGGTCCAATAACTACAGATGCACGAAGTGGTTATTCCTAATTTGTTACTTTCACGGATGATTTCTCTAGGTTAGGACATGTCTTCTTGATGAAGTATAAATTCGAGGCCTCTGAGAAATTCCAGGAATATAAGAATGAAGTGGAAAAACAAACAGACAAAACTATCAAGATACTGAGATCTGATCGAGGTGGTGAATACTTAAGTGCCGAGTTCGAGGATTACCTAAAAGAGAATAGAGTTCTCTCTCTGCTTACTCCTCCATACACACCACAACACAATGGTATATCGGAAAGGTGGAACCGAACCCAATTGGATATGGTTCGTTCCATGATGAGTAATGCTGAGTTACCGCGATCCTTCTGAGGTAATGCACTAGAATCGGCTGCATATCTTTTGAATAAGATTCCTACCAAGACTGTGCCTACCACACCATATTAGATGTGGAGTGGGAAGAAACTATATCTTCAGTATCTGAAGATATTGGGATGTCCAGCTTTTGTTATAAAGCAATATGCGGACAAGTTCGAGGCACGCTCAGTACTGTGTATGTTTGTGGGATACCCAAAGAACTCCAGGGAGTATCTTTTCTATTACGCAGAGGAACAAATGGTTTTTTATTCCCCGTCATGCCCATTTTTTTGAAAATCAATATTTTGAAAAAGGACTAGTAGGAGCGCAATAGTACTGGAAGAAAATCCAGAACCATAAACTATTACTGAAAGTATGGTAGAACTAGAGATTTCAAAAGAACGGGACATCCCTGCACCAATCCGCAGGACTAGTAAGCAGTCTCATCCGTCTGAGAGATACTACGGTTTTCTAATAGACGGGGATAGAGAGGATTGCATCATTGACAATGATGAGCCAACTAGCATCCAGCAAGGCATTCAGAGCGGCGACTCGATAAAATAGCTGGATGCAATGCGGACTGAGATGGAGTCCATATACACCAATAAAGTATGCACTTTGAATATTGCTCCAGAAGGGGTAAAACCCGTAGGCGGCAAATGGATCTTCAGAAAGAAGATTGGTGTAGATGGATAGGTTGAAACCTATAAGGTTAGACTTAATGCAAAAGGTTTTCGTCCAAGACCTGGTATAGACTATGATGAAACCTTTTCTCCAATGGCTGTGCTCAAATCCATTCGGATCCTTCTTGCCATTGCCGCCTTCCAAGATTTTGAGATCCGGCAAATAGAAGTAGAGACAGCTTTTCTAAATGGTTATTTGGAAGAGTGCGTCTATATGGATCAGCCATAGGGTTTCAATCAGAGTGGGAGCAGCGGGATAGTGTGCAAGTTGCTTAAGTCCATTTATGAACTAAAGCAGGCATCACGGAGTTGGAACATTTGTTTTAATGAGACAGTCAAAAGAATTCAACTTTATCAAAAATCCAGATGAACCATATATTTATAGTAAGATTGTAGCGTGAACTATTGGATTCCTCGTCTAGTAGGTGGATGACATTCTCTTGTTAGGAAATGACATTCCTATACTACAATAAGACAAAGGATTCTTGTCACTCAGGTTCTCCAGGAAAGACCTAGGTGATACCAACTACATTCTAGGGATCCAGATCTATCGTGATAGATCAAAGAGGATGGTGGGACTTCCAAAGTCAAGCTACATCAACACCATACTAAAAATATTTAGTATGGAAGATTATAAGCTTGGTAGTCTACCGGCTTGTCACGGAATCACTCTCTCAAAAGAGATGACTTCCAAGACTGATTTGGAAAGAGCTGGCATCACATTTATACCCTACGCATCTGCGGTAGGCTCTATAATGTATGCGATATTGTATACCAGACCAGATGTTGCTTACGCACTCAGCGTGCTAAGCCGGTATCAGTCAAACCCAGGGAAGAAGCACTGGATAGCAGTAAAGAATGTTCTCATGTACCTGAGAAGGAATAAGGAGATGTTCTTGGTGTATGGCGGAAAAGACCTCCAGATCGAGGACTTTGCTGACTCCAACTTCCACAGTGATAAGGATGACTCCAAGTCCATGTCGGGTTATGTCTTTACCTTCAGTGGAGGGGCGGTCTGTTGAAAGAGCTCTAAGCAAGACACCGTTGCAAACTCGGCGATGGAAACGGAGTATTTCGCTGCATGAGACACCGCAAAAGAGGCAATCTGGATGAGAAAGTTCTTAATTGAACTTCAGGTGGTTCCTTCCATTTGCTGGTCTAATACTTTAGTATTGTAACAACATACGGCGCTATAGATTTAGGGAAGGAACCTAGGTCTCATCGGAGATCCAGACATATCTTGAGGCAGTACCACCTGATAAGGGAGATCGTTGATCCCAAGGAGATCGAGGTGAGGAGAGTAAATACGGAGAACAACACTGCAAATCCACTCACAGAGGCCATCCTTCAGATAGTGTTCGAAAGGCTATTCGAGATCTTAGGTCTGCGATATGCCAGTATATGGCCTTAGTGCAAGTGGGAGATTGTTAGTGATATATGCCTAGAGGCCAATATTGTAACATACTGGATTGTATATTACTTAATAGAAGCTTGGGATATACAAGGATATAGTAACAGTTGTTAGTTATATGTATGCCCTAGAGGCCATTACTGTACATACGATGTATATTGTAGTGGATGCTAGGACATATATAGGGAGGACTTTCTTGCTCGACATGATAGTATGCTATCTGGTTGTACTTTATCTTAACATGTACTCTGATTGTCTCTATATTACATGTTGATAAAGCCCTTAGGATATGTACTCGACTACTGGGACTATGATGAGATCATACTAGTAGGGCCACGGTAGTCGACGAGTACATCCTATAACTGTTCCTAGTCGAGGGTGTATCGAGACAGGGCATCGATGCACCAGAGTAGACTAGCGTATACGCATCTTGACCCATATGATGGGCGATGGATGATCCCATATCCATCGGTGTTTGACATCAAGGATGGTGTACGGGTGCTCAGTGGAGACTGGGTACACTGGACGGACTCGCCGAGAACTCCCAGATGGTATTATACCATACGTCAGATGGCAGTTCTCTGGTGACACTGGTACAGAGTAGTCTGTCGACCCGAGATCGTCATAGAGTCTTGTGTGATTCCCACTGTGCTTTGATTTCCATCATACCACGTCCAAGAGGGCGTGCAAAAAGGTGGCTTTTGGGTACAGTCCCGAATCACATGGAGGCAATGAGCGATAGGAGGGGATTCGTCTCTCCCGGTATAGGGAGTTGATGTTGCGCTGTGTTCGATTGGCTATAACCGGAAATCCCTGGCCAGGGTTGCTGAGATTTACTGGTAAGTGTTATCAGTAGTTTCTCGAACTGTTATAGACCTCATATCGACACGACTTATCGAGCTACTGGGGTCTGACGTTTACCACCCCTAGGCGAGATATGCGACATATCAGACGACGAGACCAGACTGTACGGGAGTGTTACTGTTTGGATTCACAGGAGAATGTACAGGCTTGCTTGTTGATCTTCTGAGCGCTCAATACCTGAGTAGCTGTTACGTTTAGCTGACCGCTTGCAGCTTGCGGGTGTTTGATATGATCATCACCTACTGCCGGCGTATTGACGATTCTTTAGAGTCCTACACAGAGGTTTCTTGGCTCAGGAAAAACGGAGTAGGAGCACATATGTGATATGTGCGGGACCGAGGATAATGCGATATGTGATACCGTATTATATTCTCGTGATATTTGATATCAGCCGGGTCATCGGATCAATTGTTGATTCGATGAATCGGAACGGATAAATATTAGTCGGTTATATGCGATATAGCCGGATTGTCGGATCAAGTGTTGATTCGATAATTTAATGTATAATAATATATATGATATATTAAATTACATTAACTAATATTTGCTCACTAAAAGATTCTTTTTCTCACTCGGGTAATACATTGATATATATGCGATATATGTTAATTGTATTATTTTATTTGGTTACAATAAATATTATATATATGATATATAATATTGTAACATGATATGATAAATAATGCAACATGTTTTGTGGAGTTTAAACATGATTAGGGTTTGGATTAGGGTTAAGTCTTCTAGTTGATTCTAGAAGCTTTTCATTTTGTCATGATAAAGATATTTGTGAGTGACTCATTCTTAACACAACCCAAACCCTAACCCTTGGTCAATTCTCTACAATGGTTAAGTCAACCATGGTTGCATAATTCATCATTATCTCTTTTGCATTATTCATCACAATTCGATGATTGTTCATCTTCTTCTTCATTCACTCTTCATGAAAAAGCTTTACTAGTTTTTCAAAAGTGATGAATAAATATGAGAAAAAGATAAATAAAGAGAGCAAAAATCCAACTTCATCATCCTCATCTTCCCTTTCCATTTAGATGAGGGTGTTCACATCATTTCATAAGTGTTAGCTTGTGTTAACGAAACTTCAAGGTAGATCATCTTAGTATCGAAGATCGGAAGCAAAGGTTGCATCTTTCTCTTCGTGGAACTTCTCGAGAGTCCGGAACCCGATGATCGCAGCGAAGGGACCACAACACGGAGCATATGAAGTGAAGGACCAGATCTACAAAGGTTGTAATCCCTCTCACTTAGTATTAAAGATGTTAACATGTTAGTTTTCGCCTAATCTCTAGTTTAAAGATCCGTATTCGGGTTGTTCGGCACGGCTAAATTTTTAATCGGGCATGGTTGATGCCTCGTAGACCCTTGTGCGTGTGCATAGCAACCCTACAGTGGTATCAGAAACAAGCTAGAGCTTTAGGCGAAATCTAGACGGAGTTTGAAGTCCGATCGAACCCGAAACCTCGAATCCAAATTGCTCTCTGTCCTTTTTTGAAAATTGTGGATTTTTCAATATTAAAAATGCTTAAAAAATTCAGCAGGGAATTCTAAGAATTACGATGCAAAAAGTTTTCAATGAACAGTGAAAAGGGCGGCGGAACCGCGGCAGAAGCATGCCTTCTGCGGCGGTTCCGCGGCGCAATGATGACGTCACCAACCCAATTTTGCACAGTAACTTCTTTTATTCAGTGCTGAGTTCTCTGGGAATTTTTAATGTTTATTCTACAGTTGACTTTTCTGGGGTTGTTTTGGGGATTCGATGTTTCGATCGGAGTATCAGATTTTGTCTATGTGTTTTGTCCGGATAACTTTTAGAAACTGTTAAAAAGTTCGAACGGATATCAATAACTCACTTTTTCCCCTGTCGGAAAATTTTTCAAAAGTTGGATTTTTTCTCGTGTTTAAGAATGTTCTAAGTCATGCAAGTAACTCGGTGGACCCTCTAGAAGACCACAAACCTTAACTCGATTATGTGACCGTCTTGAACTGCCCTTTGAACCTTTGGGTTTGGGGCAGTACGGCGTGCCACATGTGAGGCGTTGGCTTGACCCTTCTACGGCTGGACCATTGGTACTGTGGCATGTGATGGACGTTTTTAAACTGATTTCAAGTGTTGAGATATATTGGGGAAATCTTGGGTGCTTGATGATTCGGTCGGAAAGTTTAACTTTTTCTATTTATCTGGAATGTGATACAATAATTGGAATCCACAGGTAGTTATGAGATAACTGATTTGAATATTATAAACATAGCAGTTTAGTCTCAAATGATCGGTTGCCACGGAATTTTGATGCGATCAAAAGTCCGTCGCAATTACGTAGCGTACGCGGATACTCGCCGGGTAAACTTAATAGACAGACACGTCCCATAGCCCCGACCAAGTGACTGTAGGAGAACCCCGTCGCCGAAAGCATCCGTTCGGGTGCTCCCGGTAGTGGTGTTCCGCCTTGGTGCACTTCGTCGACGGTATCGGGGGTGCGGCCGTCTGCTAAAGTTTGCGACGAGCATTCGATCAGGACGTCGGGAATCTTGTTGAATTGGCCGACTTGGTATTGAAAAGAGTTTTCGATAAATGAGACTAAAATGCGGGGTTTATAATTGTTAGGCATGCGATGTCTAAAGGTATTCATTTGGTTAGGCAAGCGATGTCTAAGGAGGTTGCGGATTCCAACTGTTGTAGTTTTACACTTTCTTTTCTGTGACCGTAAGCGTAGTATGTGGTGTATCGCCGGCTTCGTTGCTATACATCAACGACAATCGGGATACGCATACTTGTTTACGTTGATGATATGAGATATTATGTGTTGCTGTGATATGTTGTATTGGATCGTCGCGTTTGAATAGCCGGGGGTTTTATATGAGATGAGAGTTTTTCTTTTTCATTCATGTAAAATTCATTTGTATGTAATATTCTTTTATTGGGGCACTTCCAGGTAGCGGAAGATGTCACCGTTGTATATTATTTACTTTTCCGCATTAGGTAGACCCAAGGCGGGGAGCACAAGTAACCGGGTTCTAGGGTCCAGTGGGAGACCATCTCGAGGAGTCGAGACCGGGTCTCCTAACCCTAGAGTTGGCAGTGTTACTTGCCGCTCTCGTAGGGGTCTAGGGATGTGGGTTTGGCTATTCATCGCGACCGTGGAATCCGTGTTTTATACAGGCTCGTATTGAAAACACGGACATCCTAGTATATCCAATATTTCATATATGTTCTTCTGCTGCAATGTTCTGTGATGAGATTATATTACTGCCTGAGACGAATGTTTATATTATATATATGAGATATATGTTATATTGCAGATTTCGTTTCAAAAGAGATGCTTGTGAAGCATAATAAAATGGGACTTCATTAATGAGATTAATGAAATAAAAGAAACCTAAGATGTTGTAGAATCGAATTTCAAAATAAAACAGGTAGCTACAGTTCTTGCTTTGCACAGCGGTATATATGATATATCCTGCACATTATTCGATAAGGAAAGGACCGAGATCCCTTCACCGGGAGTGACTCCTTTAGCAATAACTGGCGGATGCTACAAACTCGGTTTGTCTTTTGATTGCTTCTATAGTTCTTGCTTTGCACAGTGATATTTGTGAAATATCCTGCACCTTATTCGATGAGGAAAGGGCCGACGATCCCTTCACCGGGAGTGACCCCTTTAGCAAAACTAGAAAAGCCTCAAAAACATTCCATTTAAAATCACTCGATTCTACAACGATATCAAGTTCATTACGCAATAGGTTTTCTGAAAAACCTGTCGTAGCCCTCCGTCATTTCAAATAAGTCCTACTTAGTATTCGTGCTACGTTTGTTGGCCTCCGTCAAGGCGTAGTGTGCGGTAGCTGACTAGTATTTATCTGCTTATGCATATGATGCAGATTGGATTAGGGTAGTCGTGCGGCCTTGTTGACCTCCGTCAAGGGTCGTGCGGGTAGGTTTAATTCAATCAGGAAATGACGGGTTGAACTTGACTAGTAGCCTATGGTTTGTTGACCTCCGTCAAGGTCATAGGACGCTGGGGGCAAAATATTATTGGGAATTTCAAGTGTTGAAATTTGCAATGAGATTGCATACCTTCTATGAGATAGTTGGATCCCGATACCCGCTGCGAGTAAGAGTTACTCCTGGGAGAGTTTTACACATTACAATTAGCCGATCAAGTAGGTGTCTAGAAAGGTGTTAACGGGGTTACGCCTCTGGGAAACGAGGTTTACTTTAATTAAGTTCGTGCGATAGCACGGGGGACCTCCCTCAAAGTACAGACACTGGCCTGGCTGAAAGATTGGCGAAGTTATAGCGTGTAACTAATCCCGGATAGTCTTTCCTTTTAGGGTTTGAAGGAAGATTTGACTAAAACAGTGGGAGACATCCTGATTAGATATATTAGATAACCAATCTAATCTTGCAAGAGCATACGCTGAGTGTTTTCTTCTCTCTCTCTCCACGTAGCGACTATATCACGCCTTAATCAAGATAATAAAACGGATATATTGACCGAACCCGCTTGTTATACTGAGCTTGGGAACGTTGGTCCCGCTCCAACTTATAATTGTTATAAGACAGAGCAGGAAATTGGGGATTACCAGAATTCCCGTGCCGCCCAAACGAAGAAAGTGCATGTTGATGCATCATCTTCGGGTGTGTTCATTACACAGAACTGTTTCTCAGTATCCTTTACGTCCTGGGTATGTGATACCGGATCAGAATCCCGTATATGTAATCTGTTACATGGGCTACAGATAGGTAGAGAACTGAGAACGGGTGATAAGTTTCATGAGACAGAAAACGGTGCAAGTATTGCAGCCAAGTCTGTTGGTCACTGTCACCCTGTATTACCAGAATACATTGATTCTGAATAAATGTTATTAGATACCGAACCTGATATACAAAATCATATCAGTCTCTTTATTAGTAAAGAAAGGATATAATTTTGTATTGTTGGATAATCTTTTGAATATTTCCTATATCAAGAGTTGATCGGTTCAGGCACGTTATCTAAAAGCATTGACGTTCTAAATCAAACTACAGTTCTTAGTATACGGAACACACACAAGAGGAAGAGTTCAGATATGAACGGATCCTTCTTGAGGCATTGTAGACTAGGTCATATCAATGCGACCCGACTGGCTGAAGTTACATTTAGATGCATATTCAAATTAGTTTGAATTTACATCTTGTGAAACTTACCGGTCATGTCACAAAGATAAGATGACCACAGCTCTGTTTATTGGAAACAGAGAAAGAGTTAGTAAACTTTTGGGATTGATACATGCTGATGTATGAAAGGTCCCCTGTCTATACATGCCAAGACCGGTTCTTTATACTTCATTACATTCTCTGATGATCTCTCAAGATTCAGACATATGTTCCAGTTGAAACACAAGTCCGAACCTTTTGAGATATTCACAAAATATAAGTTAGAAGTAGAGAACCAAATACGGGTATAAGTATTATGTCTTTTGATGAGATCAAGGAAGAGAATACTTAAGCACGGAATTCTTGGACTATTCTAAAGGAGAATGAGATTCTCTCTCAGCAATACTCCTCCGTATACACCATAGCACGATGGTATATCGGGGCGGAGCAATAACACCCTATGTGATATGGTGTGCTCTATGATGAGTATTACTGAGTTTCTTATTTCCTTTAGGGAGTTATGCGCTTGAGAAGCTGCATACCTATTGAATAGGGTTCAAATCAAATCAGCTGCCTACCACTTCATATGTGATATGGAATAGGAAGAGCCCATATCTTAAGTTTGTTAAGATTTGGGGTTGTCCGGCCTATGTCTAAAAGCAAAATCCGGACAAGCTCGAGGCAAGGTCTGTTATGTACAACTGGAAAGGTTCCAGCTATACAAAATGCAGCTGATGATTTGGTAGAACCAAAGGATTCAATAGTTTCCAACGAACCTCAGCCTCTCCGCCGATCTAGTAGGGTTCCTCACCCACCTGAGAGATACTTCGGTTTCTCTATGACAGTGGGAGGAAGGATTGCATCATGAGATGATGACCCAACTATTTTCGAGCTGGCCATCAGGAGTGGGACTCTGTAAGAATGGCTGGATGCTTATCGATCTGAGATGGAATCCTTATACACCAACAAAGTATGGACTTTGGTTGCTTTATCTGAAGGGTTAAATCCCCATCAGGAGCAAGTATATCTTGAGAAGATTGCTTGGTGTACATGGAAAGGTTGAGACTTTCAAAGCTAGACTTGTTAAAGGTTTGCATCATAGATCAGGTATGGATTATGTTGAAACCTTTTCCAAGGATCTATGCTTAAGTCCATCCAGATCCTACTTGCCACGGCTGCATACCATGACTACGATATCTGGTGGTTGGGTGTCATGACTGCTTTTCTAAATGATGTTTTAGAAAAGAGCGTCTATAAGTACACAGCCAGAGAGCTTCGTAGATAGTGGGAGCAGCGGAAACGTGTGCAAGATGTTTTATGTGATAAAGCAGCCATCGCGGAGTTGGAACATCTGTTTTGATGTGGTAGTTAAAGAGTTTGACTTCATCAAAATGGTAGATGAACCTTGTATATACGAAAAGGTAGTAGAGAGTATGGTGGTGATCCTCGTAGAGTACGTGGATGACATACTCTTGATAGGAAAGGAGTTTCCTATGCTACGCTCGGTCAATTTCCGCTTATCACAAGGATTCTCCATATAGGATCAAAGTGATACCTCCTAAATCTTGGGTTTTGGATCTATGAGATAGATCTAATTGGATGTTAGGACACTCACTAGTTGTAGTGAGATGGTATCAATCGATCCTAGGAAGAATCACTGGAAAGGTTCCAGGCTGATAAGAACGACTGAATGTCAGTCGCAGGCATTGTCTACACCCTCAGTGGAGGGACGGTATGATGGAAGAGTTCCAAGCTAGATACCGTGACATACTAGACGATTAAAGGCAAGATACATCGTTACCAAGGATACTACAAAAGAGGCAGTCTGGATATTTATAAGTTCATAAGATGAACTTCGTTCCTACTATTGTGTAACAATGGAGTTGTGGCTTCAGCCAAGGAACTACCGCCCCATCAGAAATCCAGATATAATTCTTAGGCAGTATCACCTGATCATGGAGATGGTTGATCTCCAGGAAGATCGAGGTTAGGAGAGTAGACACAGAGGACAACAGCGCGGATCCACTCACAAAGGCCTTTTTCCCAGTAGAGACTTTTACGGGATGGTTGAGTATGAGATACTTCAACCGCAGCTAATTGTTAGGTATGCGACACCATAACAGATGGCCTTAGTGCAAGTGGGAGATTGTTAGTTATATGTATGCCCTAGAGGCCATTACTGTACATACGATGTATATTGTAGTGGATGCTAGGACATATATAGGGAGGACTTTCTTGCTCGACATGATAGTATGCTATCTGGTTGTACTTTATCTTAACATGTACTCTGATTGTCTCTATATTACATGTTGATAAAGCCCTTAGGATATGTACTCGACTACTGGGACTATGATGAGATCATAGTAGTGGGGCCACGGTAGTCGACGAGTACATCCTATAACTGTTCCTAGTCGAGGGTGTATCGAGACAGGGCATCGATGCACCAGAGTAGACTAGCGTATACGCATCTTGACCCATATGATGGGCGATGGATGATCCCATATCCATCGGTGTTTGACATCAAGGATGGTGTACGGGTGCTCAGTGGAGACTGGGTACACTGGACGGACTCGCCGAGAACTCCCAGATAGTATTATACCATACGTCAGATGGCAGTTCTCCGGTGACACTGGTACAGAGTAGTCTGTCGACCCGAGATCGTCATAGAGTCTTGTGTGGTTCCCACTGTGCTTTGATTTCCATCATGCCACGTCCAAGAGGGCATGCAAAAAGGTGGCTTTTGGGTACAGTCCCGAATCATATGGAGGCAATGAGCGATAGGAGGGGATTCGTCTCTCCCGGTATAGGGAGTTGATGTTGCGCTGTGTTCGATTGGCTATAACCGGAAATCCCTGGCCAGGGTTGCTGAGATTTACTGGTAAGTGTTATCAGTAGTTTCTCGAACTGTTATAGACCTCATATCGACACGACTTATCGAGCTACTGGGGTCTGACGTTTACCACCCCTAGGCGAGATATGCGACATATCAGACGACGAGACCGGACTGTACATGAGTGTTACTGTTTGGATTCACAGGAGAATGTACAGGCTTGCTTGTTGATCTTCTGAGCGCTCAATACCTGGGTAGCTATTACGTTTAGCAGACCGCTTGCAGCTTGTGGGTGTTTGATATGATCATCACCTACTGCCGGCGTATTGACGATTCTTTAGAGTCCTACACAGAGGTTTCTTGGCTCAGGCAAAACGGAGTAGGAGCACATATGTGATATGTGCGGGACCGAGGATAATGCGATATGTGATACCGTATTATATTCTCGCGATATTTGATATCAGCCGGGTCATCGGATCAAGTGTTGATTCGATGAATCGGAACGGATAAATATTAGTCGGTTATATGCGATATAGCCGGATTGTCGGATCAAGTGTTGATTCGATAATTTAATGTATAATAATATATATGATATATTAAATTACATTAACTAATATTTGCTCACTAAAAGATTCTTTTTCTCACTCGGGTAATACATTGATATATATGCGATATATGTTAATTGTATTATTTTATTTGGTTACAATAAATATTATATATATGATATATAATATTGTAACATGATATGATAAATAATGCAACATGTTTTGTGGAGTTTAAACATGATAAGGGTTTGGATTAGGGTTAAGTCTTCTAGTTGATTCTAGAAGCTTTTCATTTTGTCATGATAAAGATATTTGTGAGTGACTCATTCTTAACTCAACCCAAACCCTAACCCTTGGTCAATTCTCTACAATGGTTAAGTCAACCATGGTTGCATAATTCATCATTATCTCTTTTGCATTATTCATCACAATTCGATGATTGTTCATCTTCTTCTTCATTCACTCTTCATGAAAAAGCTTTACTAGTTTTTCAAAAGTGATGAATAAATATGAGAAAAAGATAAATAAAGAGAGAGAAAATCCTACTTCATCATCCTCATCTTCCCTTGCCATTTAGATGAGGGTGTTCACATCATTTCATGAGTGTTAGCTTGTGGTAACGAAACTTCAAGGTAGATCATCTTAGTATCGAAGATCGGAAGCAAAGGTTGCATCTTTCTCTTCGTAGAACTTCTCGAGAGTCCGGAACCCGATGATCGCAGCAAAGGGACCACAACACGGAGCATATGAAGTGAAGGACCGGATCTACAAAGGTTGTAATCCCTCTCACTTAGTGTTAAAGATGTTAACATGTTAGTTTTCGCCTAATCTCTAGTTTAAAGATCCGTATTCGAGTTGTTCGGCACGGCTAAATTTTTAATCGGGCATGGTTGATACCTCGTAGACCCTTGTGCGCGTGCATAGCAACCCTACAACAGTCTTGCTCGAAATGATAGTATGCTACCTGGTTTGTATCTACCTCAATATGTGCATGTGTTTTCTTAGCATATCGTTTATACATATTGGTAGAGCCCTTAGGATCTTTGCTTGATTACCAGCGTTGTGATGGAAGTCACACAAGTGGGGGATGGGTAGTCTATAAGCACATCCTATACAGGTCCCTAGTTGAAGGATTATCGAGACAGGACATCGATACTCCACAGTAGACAATATATACGCTTCTCATCCCAGCAGGGGAGATAGTCTGTCCCACAGCCATTTGTACGTCGTACTGGAGATAGTATGCAGGTGCTCATTAGGTTATGAGTAAACTGGATAGGACTTGTCAGGAACTGTTGGTAGGTAGTATGCCTATCGTCGGGTAGCAGTTCCCGGGTGACATGAGTACAGCTTAGTCCATCGTCTTGAAACTGCTACTTCGCCTCGAGTGTGTTCCCACTGTACTTTGATTACTACCCTAACACAGCTAAAAGGAGTCATGCAAACAGGTAGTAGTTGGGTGCAATCTCGAAGCACTTGGCGGCAATGGTGGTTAGATAGGATTCGTCTCTCCCGGTATTAGGGGTTGATATCGCACTGTGTTCGGAAGTCCATTACACAAAGTCCTTGGCCAAGGCAAGCGAGATTTACTGGTAGGTACTCCAGTAGTTTCTCAGGCTATTTTGGGATACTCTCCGACACGACTTATTGCGCTATTATGGGTCTGACGATTACCGCCTCCTAGGCCCGATATGCGATTCTCTTAGACGAACAGACCGGACTGTACAGAGATTGTCACATACAGGCTCAGTAGAAGTTCTGATGAGTTAGATCATCGGCCTTCTTATCGACATATACCTGGGCAGCTGTTACGTGCAGCTAGTACCGCTTACGGCTTGTAGTTAAATCCACTGCCGGCATAGTGTCGAGTCTTTAAAGTCCCATACAGAGGGTTTCCCTGCACCGAGCAAAATGTTTAGAGGCCGTATGGTTCTACGGCAAGGCTTCGATCACTTATGTGTACTTGTGCACGTATGATGATCGGGCAGATAATACTAGTGGGCTTTGTTTTAAGCCGGATCCTGGTATTATATTGATGGATTATTTTTGTCTCTTTGCACTCGTATTCTTTGGAATGCGGATGCGGGTATGTATATACGGATGAGGGGCATTCTCGTAATTCTTGCGGGAAAGCTTCTAAAAGAGATACCTCATTTAGGGTTTTAATTCTTTTTAGGATTAAAGCTAATGAGGTGGAGGAAATGAGGTGGAATTGGACAAAAGATCAAGCATGACTCACCTTTAGATATTTCCAAGCATGCTAGATATTTATTGAGATATTTTCTCACTTGAATTATTAGCATGCTTGAATATTCTTTTCTTGAGCCATTCTTTTTCCAAGCTCATTCTTCACTAGGGTTTCCTAAAGTGACCTTCTTCTTCATAAAACAATAAAAGCTCTCATGTGTTGAGAATCCTAGAGTTCCAATAGACAAATCACTCCATCTTCTCACTCTACACAACCTAGGACATCTAGTTTAGCGAGCTAGATGCCGTAGTTATCTCGGATTTGAGGTAGGAGCTCGGACTATAGACTCTCGGGTGGATTGTCTTTGAATCGAGGAGGCCGTCGAGGTTGCCCGATCCATTCCGATCCTTGGAGCTGACGACGAGGTGGAGGACAGCAAAGAAGACCCGAAGGACTTGGTATCGTGTGGTATAACTTTCATCCGAGTAGTTAAACCTCATTGCTTGTTAGCTAGTTGGGGTTTAGTTTCGATCTTAGAGTTCAAGTCGATGTTGAGAGCTTTGAAAAATCGTTTTTTGAACATTCCGCCTCCCCGCAAACCCGCGGGGTGCACGACATCGACTTACAACAGTAGCCTATCCAAAGGGCCCAAATGCAAATGATTTAAGTTCTCAATTAGTTTTACATTTTTGGTGGATGTAGTCAGCCTTTATTTTTATGAAAATTAGTTTTTTCATTTTACATATCCTCCAATAATAACCATGAATTTCATCTAATTTTATCGTCAATATTTATTTTCTAGTTGGAGAGGATGCGTCCACGTCCGGGTCACCAGTTGTTCCTTACTGGAGGAACTATTGTCCCGCTCGTGCTGCTGCCCGGGCCCAGGCTTGTGCTGCTGTCGCCGGAGGTATATATCGCACTTCAATTTTCGTTAATCCTTTATTTCTAAATACTGTTTTGTCTTGATATTTCTTGTGGATGCAGGGCAGCCCCATCCTGAAAGGGGGACTCGAGGACCGAATCAGTCCCATAGGCTTAGGCCTGATAGAGCTAGGTGAGGCACCATTCCCCTTCTTTTTTACCCCCTATTATCGCTATATCGGGGATTATGCAGATAGGTTCGGCCGGTATATGGAGGATGAGAGCCGTATCCAAAAGAAGTATCATCTTCACGTTGAGTGAGGCGATCAGCACTGGCGCTCCTTTGCCATCTTTTGGGATCAGGCTCGGGTATTAATATATATATTCATTTGACTTATCAAATTAATATTTTATTATTTAACACTTATAATTTAAATACATTATTTAGTTGGATTACGACTTTTAGCATATACCCGACCCTCATCACCCTGACAGAGTGCTCGATCTTCACACTCTTTACTTGGGCCTCATGAAGAACATGCAATCTAAGATCCGATATTATAGAAACGAGCTGAAGATCGATTGCTACATGCTATGGCTGGCGACCCCCGAGGTGGAGAGAGCGACTCTATTACATTCTCCTATTTTTTCCAGAGTCGACGTAGATACATGGCCTTTATTGTGTTGGTATTATAAATCTGAGCGCAAATAAGTTTGTAATTTAAAGGTAATTCATTATTTAGTATATAATTTATTTTTTTGTGTTGCTTAATTAGAAAACTAAATCTGATTGTTTTGTGCAGAAACAGGCCGATCAAAATAAGGAAAATAGGAAGTCGGCAAAGAGGGGTCGCCCCATTTACACAGATGGCTTGAGAAACATTACTCGTGCCATGGAGGCATCAGTAAATTACAATAGATCTATTTTGATATAATTCAATGTTAAGAGTTATTTTATAATATATGTAAATTTTTGGCGAATTGCAAGGAGATCAGACCTTGGAGCAGGGTGATACGCCGAGCGTGATGACCGCGTATCTTGCCGTCCACGGCACCTTCATAGATCTCGCCATGGGCGAGTTTTGATTTCTCGACACTGCTACCTAGGAGTATTACATAGGTGTTAATATTTATTCTAATTCAAATGAAATTTTTGTTTTGATAAGTTCAAATTTAAATGATATATATACTTATGTTTTAATGCTTAACATGGGTGTAGGAGCGAGTGGTGGAGCAGGCGAAGGCATCGAAGACCGATTTCAGTGGACAAATCGATCCGATCATACTGACCCCAGTCCTAGATGCCGCACACAGAGGGCACCACGGAGGTTAGGAGAGACGCCGGGGACTTGGTCCTAGCAGGGCCCATATGAAGTTTGTCTCTACTCTAGCGTTACTTCCCCTACCCCCGTGAGCGACGTCTGGAGCATGATGTTGTCGCATTGAAGACCGCCATTGAGGAGTTGAAGGAGATGTTAGTACCTATATTACTTATTAGTAAAATATCATATCACATTATAGCTAGCAGCATATGCAATATTAGTAGCGCTTATTTAGTTTTAGAGTTAAGTTTGATTAATCAGACTTACATAAAACTATCTAATTAAACTGAACTCTATAATTATAACCATGTCATATCTTTCTTTATTTTGGAGTTTAAAAGTTATGATTATCCAAACTTAAAACTTGAGAAGAAAACATTGCTTTGTAAATTAGACAAATACAAAACCAAGTATCTAATTAAAACTAAACAATTAAAGAGAGATACGGACTTACAAGTTAGAGTAAGTATCATTTCTACCTCCACTTAAAATAAACAACGGTTTTCCAAACTAGATACCCAAAGTAGGACTAAGTCCCTAAGTATTCTTAAATTGGGGGAAAAAGAATAGTCCTGAATGTGTGGAATTTCAACATGTATAAATTCTCATACGTATGTAGGGTTCCTAGGCACTCTAATGGAGTCTCACAAGTGATCAAACATGGCCAATTGAAATTTTACAAGTGCCTATTAACCCTAATACGGATCGTTAACTAGATAAATAGGCGAAAAAGCAACTAGTAAACTACTTTACTAAGAGAATACGGAAATACAACCTTTGTAGATCCGGTGCTCCACCTCCATAGCTCCGCAATGAAGTCCTCTCGCTGTCCAAAACAAATTCCGGGCTCTAACGTCGGCTTCATCGGAGAATAGGCGAGCTAGGTCGTCGATGTCCATGCCGAAGATGATCTATGTCGAAGCATCGCTAGATCAAGCTCCAACTTCACCAAGTCAAGAAAACTTGTGAAGGAAACACCCTATACTACTTGGCAAGAGGTAGAGGATGAAGAAATAGGATGTGGGTTCACTTTAGAATTGGATTTCTCACTAGTTTTCATCACTTGCCATTGGAGTAGCAAGCTTTCTTCATGGAGGAAGAAGATGATGAAGAAGAAGAAGTTATGATAAGTTAATTTCAAATGATATAATTAAATCAATACTTATCATGACTTCAACTATAGTTAAGTGTAGAGATTTAACTAAGGTTTAGATGAGTGGTTAGGGTTAAAGAAGAGACAAGAATGGTAGACTTATTCAAAGCTTCAAGAAGCTTCAAAGAAGAAACAAAATAAGCCACCATTTCTTTTTCTCTTTATCTTTTCCAAAACAATAATAAATGGATAAATAAATAAGAGAAAAGAAACCCTAACCATTCACTAAACATGGTTTAATCTTTACACAAACCCAAAAGAGCAAGTATCATCAAACATGATACAATCTTGTGCACAAAAGTATATCACATATACAACTTGCACAATTCAAGTGAGAAAATCCATTTAAAGTGAACCAATACTAGTTAATGCAAATCAAATATATAATTATACAATAAATCATTAAATCAACACTTGATTCAATGATCCGGTCATATCGCATATAACCGGCTAGTATCCAATGTATCGGCTTCTCGAATCAATCCTCGATTCGATAACCAGGTTATATCGCATATAACCAATCGATACATTCGTCGCGAGAATGGAATACGGTATCACATACACGCATTATTCTCGGTCCCGCACATATCTCATATGCGCTCCTATTTCGTTTCGCTTGAGCCAGGAAACCTCTGTGTAGGACTCTAAAGACTCGTCAATACGCCGGTAGCGGATGATGATCATATCAAGCAACCACAAGCCGCAAGCGGTCTGCTAAACGTAACGGCCACCCGGGTATTGAGCGATCAGAAGATCGACGAGCAAGCCCGCTCACACTCCTGTGAATCCAACCAGTAACACTTACCGTACAGTCCGGTCTGTTCGTCTGATATGTCGCATATCTCGCCTAGGGGTGGTAAACGTCAGACCCCAATAGCTCGATAAGTCATGCCGACTTGAGGTCCATAACATTCGTGAAACTATTGATAACTCTTACCAGTATATCACTGCAACCCTGGCCAGGGATTTCCTGTTATGGCCAGTCGAGCATAGCACAACATCAACCCCCAATACCGGGAGAGACGAATCCCCTCCTATCGCTCATTGCCTCCATGTGAATCGGGACTGTACCCAAAAACCACCTGTTTGCACGACTCAGTAGAGCCATGGTAGGGTGGAAATCAAAGCACAGTGGGAGACACACAAGACTCTATGACGATCTCGGGTCAACAGACTAAGTTGTACCAGTGTCACCAGAGAACTGCCATCTGACGTGAGGTATAATACCATCTGGGAGTTCTCGGCGAGTCCGTTCAGTGTACCCAGTCTCCACTGAGCACCCGCATACTATCTTCGATGTCAAACACCAATGGATATGGGATCATCCATCGCCCATCGCATGGATCGAGAAGATATGCGCTAGTCTACTCTGGAATATCGATGCCCCGTCTCGATATTCCCTCGACTAGGAACATTTCAAGGATGTACTCATGGACTACCCAGGCCCCACTAGTATGATCTACATCATAGTCCTGGAAGTCGAGTACACATCCTAAGGGCTTTATCAACATGTAATCAGAGAGACAGAAAGTATACATGTTAAGATAAAGTGCAACCAGATAGCGTACTATCATGTCGAGCAAGAAAGTCCTACCTATATATGTCCCAGCATCCACTACAATATACATCCAATGTACAGTAATGGCCTCTAGGGCATACATATAACTAACAATCTCCCACTTGCACTAGGGCCATCTGTAGCAGTGGTTGCAGTATCACATACTCAACCATCCCATAAAAGTCTCTCTTTGGGAAAAGGCCTTCATGAGTGGATCCGCCGTGTTGTCCTCTGAGTCTACTCTCCTAACCTCGATCACCCTGGAGATCAACTATCTCCTTGATCAGGTGATGCTGCCTCAGAATATGTCTGGGTCACTGATGGGACCAGGGTTCCAGGGTCGAAGCCACGCTTCCATTGTCATACAATGGCAGGAACCTAGTTCATCTTATGAACCAATATACACCCAAACTTCCTCTTTGGTAGTATCTTTAATAGCGATGTTACCAGCCTTTATCGTCTAGTTTGCCACGGTATCGAGCTTGGAATTCTTCCAACATACCGTCCCTTTACTGAGGGTAAAGACAGTGCCTGTGACTGACATTCAGTCGTCTTTATCACCCTGGAACACTTCCAGTGATTCTCCCCAGGATCGATTGATACCATCTCACTACAACTAGTGAGTATCCTAACATTCAATTAGATCTCATAGATCCAAAGCTTAGGATTTAGTAGGTATCACTTTGATTCTATATGGAAAATCATTGTGATAAGCGGAGATTGATCGAGCGTAGCATAGGAAACTCCTTCCCTAACAAGAGTATGTCATCCACGTACTCTACGAGGATCGACACCATACTCCCTACTACCTTTTTGTTTATACAAGGTTCATCTACCATTTTGATGATGTCAACTTCTTTGACTAATCCATCAAAACAGATGTTCCAACTCCGCGATGCCTGCTTTATCCTATAAAGCATCTTGCACATGTTTCCGCTGCTCCCACTGTCTATGAGGAACTCTGGCTGTGTTCTTATAGATGTTCTCTTCTAAATCAATATTTAGAAAAGTAGTCATGGCACCCAACCACCAGATATCGTAGTCAACGTATGTAGCTGTGGCAAGTAGGATTTGGATGGACTTAAGCATAGTCCCTGGAAAAGGTTTCATCATTATTCGTGCCTGGTCGATGACGAAAACCTTTAACAAGTCTAGCTTTGAAAGTCTCAACTTGTCCATCTACACCAAGTAATCTTCTCAAGATATACTTGCTCCTGATGGGGATTTAACCCTTCAGATATCGCAACCAAAGTCCATACTTTGCTGGTGTATATGGATTCCTTCTCAGATCGCTAAGCATCCAGCCATTCTTACAGAGTCCCTACTCTTGATGGCTTGCTCGAATCTAGTTGGGTCATCATCTCATGATGCAATCCTTGCTCCCACTGTCATCGAGAAACCGAGGTATCTCTCAGGCAGGCGAGGAACCCTACCAGATCGGCGGAGAGGCTGAGGTTCGTCGGGGACTATAGAATCCTTTGGTTCTGTCAAATCATCTGTTGTAGTTTGTATAGCTGGAACCTTTCCAGTTCTACATTACAGCCCTTGCCTCGAGCTTGTCCGGATTTTTCTTTTAGACATAGGCCAGTCAACCCCAAATCTTAACTAGCTTAAGACATGGGCTCTTCCCTTTCCATATCACATATGAAACGGTAAGCAACAGATTTGATTGGAACCCTATTCAATAGGTATGCAGCTTCTCAAGCGCATAACTCCCAAAAAGGAAATAGGCAACTCAGTAGTACTCATCATAGAGCACACCTTATCATATAGGGTGTGATTGCTCCGCCCCGATATACCATCGTGCTATGGTTTATACGGAGGAGTAATGCTGAGAGAGAATCCCATTTTCTTTTAGAATAGTCCAGGAATGCTATGCACAAGTATTCTCCTCCCTGATCTCATCATAGGACATAATACTTATACCCTTATTTTGGTTCTCTACTTCCTACTTATATTCTGTGAATACCTCAAAAGGTTCGGACTTATATTTCAACAGGAATATATGACTGAATCATGAGAGATCATCAGAGAATATAATGAAGTATAAAGAACCAGTCCTGGCATGTGTAGACAGGAGACCTTACATACATCATCATGCATCAGTCCCAAGAGTTCATTAACTCTTTCTCTGTTTCCAATAAACAGAGCTATGGTCATATTATCTTTGTGACATGACTGGCAAGTTTCACAAGATGTAAATTCAAACTGATTTAAATATACATCTAAATGTAACTTCAGCCAGTCGGGTCGCATTGATATGACCTAGTCTACAATGCCTCAAGAAGAATTCGTTCATTTCTGAACTCTTCTTCTTGTGTGTGTTCAGTATACCAGGAACTGTAGTTTGATTTAGAACGTTAATGCTTTTAGATAGCGTGCCTGAACCGATCAACTTTTGATATAGGAAGTGTTCAAAACATTATCCATCAATACAAAATTATATCCTTTCTTTACTAATAAAGAGACTGATATGATTTTGTATATCAGGTTCGGTATCTAATAGCATTTGTTCAGAATCAATGTATTCGTAATACAGGGTGACAGTGACCAACAGACTTGGCTGCAACACTTGCCCCGTTTTCTGCCTCATGAAACTTATCACCCGTTCTCAGTTTTTCTACCTTTTTGTAGCCCTATGTAACAGCTTACATATCTGGGATCCTGATCCGGTATCATATACCCAGGATTCAGAGGATACTGAGAAACAGTTCTTTGTAATGAACATACCCGAAGGAGATGCATTATATGCACTTTCTTCGTTTGGGCGGCATAGGAAATCTGGTATTCCCCTATTTCCTGCTCGGTCTTATAACAATTATAAGTCGGAGCGGGACAAACGTTCCCCAGCTCAGTATAACAAGCGGGTTCGGTCAATACATCCGTATTATTATCTTGATTAAGGTGTGATATGGTCGCTACCAGGAGAGAGAGAGAAGAAAACACTCTGCGTGTGCTCTTGCAAAATCAGATTGGTTATATATTTTATCTAATCAGGATGGCTCCCACTGTTTTTATCAAATCTTCCTTCAAACCCTAAAAGGAAAGACTAGCCGGGATTAATTACACTCTACAAGTTCGCCAATCTTTCATCCAGGCCAGTGTCGGTACTTTGAGGGAGGTTCCCCGTGCTTTCGCACGGACCTAATTACTGTAAACCTCGTTTTCCCAGAGGCGTAACCCCGTTGACACCTTTCTAGACACCTACTTGATCGGCTAATTGTAAAGTGCAAAACTCTCCCAGGAGTAACAATTACTCGCAGTGGGTATCGGGATCCAACTATCACATAGAAGGTATGCAATCTCATTGCAAATTTCAACACTTGAAACTCCCGATAAAGGTTTTTACCCCTAGCACCTATGACCTTGGCTAAGGTCAACAAATCATAGGTACTAGTCAAGTTCTACCCGTCATTTCGTGATTAATTAGACCCACCCACATGACCCTTGGCTAAGGTCAACAAAGCCACATGACTGTCCTAACTAATCGCATCATATGCGGTGTAGGAAGACATCACTTAGCTACCGTACACTGTGCCTTGACTATGGTCAACAAACACAGCACGAATACTAAGTACTCTACTTCCTAAAATGACGGAGGGTTGGGAATGGTTTTTATGAAAACCTTTAACGCTTTGAACTTGATCTCGTTGCGGAATCAAATGGTTTTTAAATGGAATGTTTTCGAGGCTTTTCTAGTTTTGCTAAAGGGATCACTCCCGGTGAAGGGATCGTCGGCCCTTTCCTCGTCGAATGAGGTGCGGGATATATCATATATATCACTGTGCAAAGAGGAAACTATAGTAGCGATCAAAGACAAACCGAGGGTTGTAGCATCTGCCAGTTATTGCTAAAGGAGTCACTCCCGGTGAAGGGATCTCGGTCCTTTCCTCATCGAATAAGGTGCAGGATGTTCTATAATGAACACCGCGATGCAAAGCAAGAACTGTAGCTACCTGTTTTATTTTGAAATTCGATTCCACAACATCAATTAGGTTTATTTTCTTTCATTAATCTCATTAATGAAAATCCCATCAATGAATATCCCATCATTTAAGTCCACCTAACCATCACAGATAAATATAACGTACGCTTATGCCATCCGCATTCGCCTCGATGTCCCGTCTGCACCGTTAGGTTAGGTAACTAACGCCAGAGCGAGGCAGGGCTAGCGCGGGTGTAAAACATAAGCAACGTCTATATAATATATCATATATACTATATATAATATCTGTCACAGAACATCACATGATCTCATCACAGATAAATCACAGCACAAGAAACATATGAAATATTGGATATACTAGGACGTCCGTGTTTTCAATACGAGCCAGTATAAAACACGGATTCCACGGTCGTGATGAATAGCCAATCCCACACCCCTAGACCCCTACGAGAGCGGCAAGCAACCCTACCAATTCTAGGGTTAGGAGACCCGGACTCGACTCCTCGAGATGGTCTCCCACTGGACCCCAGAATCCGGTTACTTATGCTCCCCTCCTTGGGTCTATCCTAGTGCAGAAAAGTAAATAATATACAAATGGTGACAACATCCGCAACCTGGAAGTGCCCCAATAAAAGAATATTACATACAAGTTTTTACATGAATGAAAATGAAAAACACTCATCTCACATAAAACCCCCCGGCTATTCAAACACGACGATCCAATATAACATATCCAGCAACACATAACATCTCATGTCATCAACGTAAGTAAATATGCGCATCCCAATTGTCGTTGACATATAGCAACGAAACCGGCGATATCACATATTACACTTACGGTCACAGAAAAGAAAGTGTAAAACTACAACAGTTGGAATCCGCAACCTCCTCAGACATCGCATGCCTGACCAAATGAAATACTTAGACATCGCATGCCTAACAATTATAAACCCCGCATTTTAGTCTCAAAGTCGAAAACACTTTTCAATATCAAGTCGGGCAATTCAACAGGATTCCCGACATTCTGATCGAATGCTCGTCGCAAACTTTAGTAGGCGGCCGCACCCCCGACGCCGTCGACGAAGTGCACCAAGGCGGAACACCGCTGCCGCGAGCACCCGGACGGATGCTTTCGGCGACGGGGTTCTCCTACAGTCACTTGGTCGGGGCTATGGGGTGAGGCTGTCTATTAAGTTTACCCGGTGAGTATCCGCGTACACTACGTGATTGCGACGGACTTTTGATCACATCAAAATTCCGTGGCAACCGATCAAGTGAGACTAAAGTGCTATGTTTATAACATTCATTCTGTTATCTCATAACTATTTGTGAATTCCAATTATTGTATCGCATTCCGGATAAATAGAAAATGTTAAACTTTCCGATCGAACAATTGAACACCCAAGTTTTCCCGATACAGCTCAACACATGAAATAAGTCTAACAGCATTCAGTTCGTGCCTTAGTAGCAACGGTCCAGCCGTAGAAGGGTCAAGCCAACGCCTCACATGTGGCACGCCGTACTGCCCCAAACCCGAAGGTTCAAAGGGCAGTTCAAGACGGTCACATAATCGAGTTAAGGTTTGTTGTCTTCTAGAAGGTCCATCGCGTTACTTGCACTACTTAGAACGTTGTTAAACTACGGAAAAATCCAACAATTGGAAATTTCCTGGCAGGAGAAAAAGTGGGTATTTATATCCGGTCGAACTTTTTAACATATTCTAAGATTTATCCGGAAAAACACACCGACAAAATTAGACAATCCGATCGATACACCGAGTTCCCAATACAACCCAGAAAATGCAACTCTGGAAAAATTATTAAAAATCCCCAGGAAAACCAGCACAGACAACTACGAATTACTGTGCAAAACAGGATGCACAAAGCGACAAAAAGGCCGCGGATCCGCCGCATGAGCCTCCTATAGGGCCGCGGATCCGCGCCTCCTTTGTGGAATCAGGACCACGAATTTTACAGTATGTCTTAGATCTTCCTGCTGATTTTTCTGAATATTTTTAATCTCGAAAAAACCACATTTTACAGAAATGTCCAGAGAGCATTTTTAGGTTTGGGTTTTGGGTCGATCGGACTTCTAATTCCGTCGGGACTTCGCCTAAGGCTCTAGCTAGTCTCTGATACCACTGTAGGGTTCCTAGGCACTCTAATGGAGTCTTACAAGTGATCAAACATGGCCAATTGAAATTTTACAAGTGTCTATTAACCCTAATACGGATCGTTAACTAGATAAATAGGCGAAAAAGCAACTAGTAAACTACTTTACTAAGAGAATACGGAAATACAACCTTTGTAGATCCGGTGCTCCACCTCCATAACTCCGCAATGAAGTCCTCTCGCTGTCCAAAACAAATTTCGGGCTCTAACGTCGGCTTCATCAGAGAATAGGCGAGCTAGGTCGTCGATGTCCATGCCGAAGATGATCTACGTCGAAGCATCGCTAGATCAAGCTCCAACTTCACCAAGTCAAGAAAACTTGTGAAGGAAACACCCTATACTACTTGGCAAGAGGTAGAGGATGAAGAAATAGGATGTGGGTTCACTTTAGAATTGGATTTCTCACTAGTTTTCATCACTTGCCATTGGAGTAGCAAGCTTTCTTCATGGAGGAAGAAGATGAAGAAGAAGAAGAAGTTATGATAAGTTAATTTCAAATGATATAATTAAATCAATACTTATCATGACTTCAACTATAGTTAAGTGTAGAGATTTAACTAAGGTTTAGATGAGTGGTTAGGGTTAAAGAAGAGACAAGAATGGTAGACTTATTCAAAGCTTCAAGAAGCTTCAAAGAAGAAACAAAATAAGCCACCATTTCTTTTTCTCTTTATCTTTTCCAAAACAATAATAAATGGATAAATAAATAAGAGAAAAGAAACCCTAACCATTCACTAAACATGGTTTAATCTTTACACAAACCCAAAAGAGCAAGTATCATCAAACATGATACAATCTTGTGCACAAAAGTATATCACATATACAACTTGCACAATTCAAGTGAGAAAATCCATTTAAAGTGAACCAATACTAGTTAATGCAAATCAAATATATAATTATACAATAAATCATTAAATCAACACTTGATTCAATGATCCGGTCATATCGCATATAACCGGCTAGTATCCAATGTATCGGCTTCTCGAATCAATCCTCGATTCGATAACCAGGTTATATCGCATATAACCAATCGATACATTCGTCGCGAGAATGGAATACGGTATCACATACACGCATTATTCTCGGTCCCGCACATATCTCATATGCGCTCCTATTTCGTTTCGCTTGAGCCAGGAAACCTCTGTGTAGGACTCTAAAGACTCGTCAATACGCCGGTAGCGGATGATGATCATATCAAGCACCCACAAGCCGCAAGCGGTCTGCTAAACGTAACGGCCACCCGGGTATTGAGCGATCAGAAGATCGACGAGCAAGCCCGCTCACACTCCTGTGAATCCAACCAGTAACACTTACCGTACAGTCCGGTCTGTTCGTCTGATATGTCGCATATCTCGCCTAGGGGTGGTAAACGTCAGACCCCAATAGCTCGATAAGTCATGCCGACTTGAGGTCCATAACATTCGTGAAACTACTGATAACTCTTACCAGTATATCACTGCAACCCTGGCCAGGGATTTCCTGTTATGGCCAGTCGAGCATAGCACAACATCAACCCCCAATACCGGGAGAGACGAATCCCCTCCTATCGCTCATTGCCTCCATGTGAATCGGGACTGTACCCAAAAACCACCTGTTTGCACGACTCAGTAGAGCCGTGGTAGGGTGGAAATCAAAGCACAGTGGGAGACACACAAGACTCTATGACGATCTCGGGTCAACAGACTAAGCTGTACTAGTGTCACCAGAGAACTGCCATCTGACGTGAGGTATAATACCATCTGGGAGTTCTCGGCGAGTCCGTTCAGTGTACCCAGTCTCCACTGAGCACCCGCATACCATCTTCGATGTCAAACACCAATGGATATGGGATCATCCATCGCCCATCGCATGGGTCGAGAAGATATGCGCTAGTCTACTCTGGAATATCGATGCCCCGTCTCGATATTCCCTCGACTAGGAACATTTCAAGGATGTACTCATGGACTACCCAGGCCCCACTAGTATGATCTACATCATAGTCCTGGAAGTCGAGTACACATCCTAAGGGCTTTATCAACATGTAATCAGAGAGACAGAAAGTATACATGTTAAGATAAAGTGCAACCAGATAGCGTACTATCATGTCGAGCAAGAAAGTCCTACCTATATATGTCCCAGCATCCACTACAATATACATCCAATGTACAGTAATGGCCTATAGGGCATACATATAACTAACAACGTAATATATGAATTTCGACAGAACGTATGGAATCTCAATAAAGCTTAAATAAATTCGTGGTTCCACAATAATCCGATAATGATACGGATTTGACTAAAATCTAATACACCTTTCTCCCTCATTTATTACATAAACACAAAATTTTACAGATTCAGTGTTGGATATGTATGCCCTAGAGTCCATTATTGTATAGTACTAGTTTGTATAATACATTTTGGAGGCTTGGGATATATATACGGGTTTACGACAGTCTTGCTCGATATAGTAGTAAGCTACTTGGTTTGTTTCTATCTTAATATGTGTATATGTTTCTTTTAACATATCGCTAAAAACATATTGATGGAGCCCTCAGGATCTTTGCTTGACTACCGGCATTATGATGGCGATCACACTAGTGGGAGCTGGGTAGTCTATAAGCACATCCTTATTTTGGTCCCTAGTCGTAGGATTATCGAGAAAAGGTATCGATACTCCAGAGTAGACTGGTGCATACGCTTCTCGTCCCAGCAGGGGAGATGGTCTGTCCTACAGCCATCAGTATGTCGTACTGGAGATAGTATGCAGGTGCTCGTTAGGTTACGAGTACACTAGACAGGACTCGTCGGGAACTGTTGGTTGGTATTATACCTATCGTCAGTTAACAGTTCCCATGTGACATGAGTACAGCTTAGTCCGTTGACTTAACACTGTCACTTCGCCTCAAGTGTATTCCCACTGTTCTTATATTACTACCCTACCACGGCTCTTTTGAGTCGTGCAAAAAGGTGGTAGTTGGGTGCAGTCCTGAAGCACTTGGAGGCAGTGACGGTTAGACAGGATTCGTCTCTCCCGGTATTGGGAGTTGATATCGCGCTGTGTCTAGGAGAGCCATTACACATAGTTGTCCCTGGCCAGGGCAAGCGAGATTTGCTGGTAGTGTTACCAGTAGATTCTCAGAGTGTTCTGGGCTACATTCCGACATGACTTGTACCGCTATTAGGGGACTGACGTTTACTGCCCCCTAGGCCCGCCATGCGATACTATCAGACGAACAGACCGGACTATACGGAGATTGTCACATTCATGCTCAGTAGGAGTTCGGATGGGTTCACCTCATCGGTCTTCTTATCAGCATCTACCTGGGGACCGTTACGTACAGCTAGTACCGCTTATGGCCTGTGGTTAAACCCACTGCCAGCGTAGTGTCGAGTCTTTAGAGTCCCACACAGAGGGTTATTCGCCTTTGGACAAAATAGAGTAGAGGTCGCATGGTTTTGCGACGGGGTTCGTTCACATCCGCGCACTTATGCACGTTTGGTGTTCAGGCAGTTATTACTACCGAGCTTTGTTTTAAGCCAGATCCTAGTATTTGTTTTGCGATTGGTTTTGTCTCATTGTATTCGTGTTCCTCGGAACACGGATGCGGGTGTGTATGCATAGTTGACAGAAGCAGAGGAATCCCATTAGGGTTTTTGACAGTTGACTTTTTTTAACCCTAATGAGAATGAGAAATATGATTAATGATATTAATTAAGGATAATTGTGCCATGGTTAGGTTGACCATTAGACTTTTGTTGACCTTTTGATTTTGGTTGACCGGTTGACTTTTGTTGATCTTTTGACCATCATCATTTCACTTGCGAGTTGCTTCTTGTTTCTTGCAAAATGCATTTATTGTGAAATGATAATGGTCATTCCAAACTAACCATCACAATTATCTTCTTTATTATTATTATTATTATTATTTCATATTATCTCATATGTGAGCATGGTTGTAGAATTCTATTCTCATTTTTCTATCATGCTCTTTCTCTCTCTTGAAAAATCTCTCCCTCTTCCTCTCTCAAAGCATAAGTGTTTCATGTGTTGAAAATCATAAGCTTTTGAGACTAAACCATCAAAGCATCTCTCTATTCTTTCTAGGGTTCTTTGTCTAGCAAACCAAGCACTCTAGTTACCTCTTGGTTGAGGTTGGAGCTCAAGGTAGAGGCCCTCGGGTGGATCTATCTTAGGCAAAGTGAAGACAACGACGAGGAGCCGTCTACGCCACTACAAGGAGCAAGCAAGAAGGAGAACCACAACAAGAAGAGAAGGAGTTCAAGATCTCGGTATAACCTTCTAACCGAGTTGCTAGAACTTGTTGTTAGTATGTTAGTTTTTGTTTAGCAAAGATCCTTCATGGTTGGTCCATGTCACCTTGTGAGAAAATTTTGAGTTTTACCTATTCCGCCCCCCCGAAAGAACCAGGGTGGGTAACGTGGACTTAACAGTGGTATCAGAGACTAGCTAAACAATAACTAGCATGTTAGCAAAGTGTTTAGAATTTCGATCCGAGAAAAAATCGCAAAATGCACCGAAATCACATACTTTCTGCCGATTTTTAAAACAGCCCTAAAAATATTTCCACACACCTTAAAAATCTGTGCAGGGTATTTTAGGAACAACCAAGAAAAACGAGCCCACGACTCGGTCAAAGCGCCGCAGAAGCGCGGCGAAACCAAGCGTTTCGCCACGGATCCGCGGCCGAGTTGACTCGGTCGTGACTCGTTGTTCCTGCAGTGTTTTCAGTTTGATGTTTTGGGATTTTTAAGATACTTTGTTTCTGCCCAGATTATCCAGAGAAAAATATTGTGTTTGGGGTAGTTACAAATTGGTATTTTGATCGGAGTTCTACAAAGTATGGCTAATTGGTTATATTTGTAATGTGATATATGTACTGAACGTCGACTAATCGTTATACGTCGATTAGTGGGGTTGTACATATATGTGATCTGTGATTTTGGATTGTGTATATGAACTTGTTGGATTGTCGCGGATGAATAGTCGGGGTTTGTGAGATGAGAATTTATTTATCTTTCATTTGATGTAAATTGTAAATTGATATAATATTATTTTTATGGCCGCACATCCGGGGTGAGGTTGTAGCCGCCATTGTATATTATTTCTTTTACTGTTGTTGCTCCTAGGATAGACCCATGGTGGGGTGCACAAACTACCGGGTACTTTGAGGTGCCGAGTGGCCTACTCACGTTGGTGAGAGAGGTTGCTTCACTTCGGGTACTTGGCAAGTAGTTTGCCGCACCCGTAGGGGTCTAAGGTGGGGTGTGGCTATTCATCGTGACCGTGTAATCCGTCTTTCGTTGTAGGCTCGAACGAAACGCGGATTCCTAGCATATCCAATGTGTTCATCTGTGATCTGGAATGGCTATCATTGCATCTGACGAATGTATATATCTATATATGATATCTAGTAGGCGTTGCTTATGTTTTGCATCCGCGCTAGTCCAGCTCCCGCTCTGTCGTTAGTTATGTAACCTAACGGGTGATGACGGGGCCCCGTGGCGAATGCGGATGGCATAAACGTACGTCATATTTTCGTTGTTTTCTGCAATGGTAGGATTAATTGATGGGACGCATTATATTAATGCAAAGAAAAACAAAACTAAAATACGTTGTTGGAACAATTTTTTTAAAAAAACTGTTATTGCAAGGACGTTCTCTTTTGTTTTGCACAGAGGTATTCGGTTATGAATGCCTAGCACCTCATTCGACGAGGCAAGGGCCGAGATCCCTTCATCGGGAGTGACCCCTTGGACAGAAGTTTGCGTCAGGGTAATAACTTCACCATAGTCGATTATTCTTGCTTTGCATCGATGTATTCAGTTTGGAATATCCTGCACCTCATTCGACGAGGAAAGAGCCGAGATCCCTTCACAGGGAGTGACCTCTTTAGCAAAAGTTTTCGCCACTATATATTTTAAAAGGCTATCAGGTTCCTTCAGCGAAATCAAGTTCATTACCTTAACGGGTTTTTCGCCAAAAACCCAGCCTTAGCCCTCCGTCATTTCAAATAATTAATACTTAGTATTCGTGCTGCGTTTGTTGATTATTCGTCAAGGCACAGTGAACGGTAGCTAAGTAATAATTCTCTATTGCACTGATAGATGCGATTGGTTAGGACGGTCGCATGATTTTGTTGATTATTCGTCAAGGATCATGCGGGCGGGTCTAATGCAATCCTGGATAACGACGGGTTGAACTTGACTAGGACCTTTTGATTTGTTAATTATTCGTCAAGGTCACTTGGGTCCTAGGGGCAAAAACCACATCGGGAGTTTCAAACATACAGGAAACTTGCAGATTCAGCATATCTTCTGGAGTGTGGTGACTAGAGTGGATTCCATCTAGGTCATCACACAATGATAGTTAGATCCCGATCCCACTGATGAGTTGGATTACTCTCGGGAGATTATTTCACTTAACAATCAATGCTATAAACCATGTAGGTGTCTAGAACGGTGTTAGCGGGGCTACGCCTCCAAGGAAAAGAGGTTATATAATTAAGGAACTTCGCAAAAGCATTGGAAAACCTCGCTCGAAGTAACAACACTAGCCTGGCTGAAAGGTTAAGCAAGTATTGTGACGTGCGATTAATCCTGACTAGTTCTTCTTTTAAAGGTTTGAAGAAGAATTTGAGGTAACAGTGGGAGCCATCCTGGTTAGATAAATTAATAAACCAATCTAATCTTGCAAGAGCGCACGCTGAGTGTTTATTTTCTCTCTCTCCAGGTAGCAACCATTTCACGCCCTAATCAAGATAATAAAATGTATCCCTTGACCGATCCAAATTCTTATTCGGGACTGGGGAACATCGGTTCGGCTCTAACTTATGACAACAGTCATGAGTATGAGCAAGGGAAAGAGTATTGAATGGATTCCAAGGAGACCCGGTTGAAGAAGAAGCATAGTTTTGCATCTACTTTAGTGTTCTTGTAATTGAGAACTGCTTTACGGTCAGCCCTACCTCCTGGGTACTTGATACCGGATCAGGATCTCATATCTGTAATTTATTGCAGGGACTGAGAAAAAGTAAGAAAGTTGCACCTGGTGATATGTCACTCAAGGTAGCGAACGGAGCACAAGTTAATGCTGCAGCCGTCGATGAATATCACCTAGTGCTGCCAAATGGCAATACTATGATTTTGAACAATTGCTACTTTGTGCCTTCCATGGTTTGCAACATCATATTAGTTTCTTTACTCGATAAAGATGGATATAACTTTGTTCTTGACAAAAATATCATGAACATTTACCTTGATAAGGTACTGGTTGCAGAAAGTACACTGTGTAATGGTATCTATGTTCTAAATCAGAATACAGTTTTCAGTGTACAAAATACACGCAAGAGGAAGAGTTCAGATACGAACGAATCCTACTTATGGAATTGTAGACTTGGTCATATCGGAGAGAAAAGACTAAATAAGTTGTATAAAGATGGACTCTTGAATACGTTCGAATTTTCATCTTATGAAACTTGTCAGTCTTGTCTCAAAGGAAAGATAACCAAATCCCCATTCACCGGACATGGAGAAAGAGCAACAGAGCTCTTGGGACTCATACACAGTGATGTATGTGGTCCAATGTCTATACATGCAAGGGGTGGGTTCTCATACTTCATCACATTCACTGATGATCTCTCTAGGTTCGGATACATGTATCTGATGAAACACAAATCTGAAGCTTTTGAGAAATTCAGAGAATTCAGAAACGAAGTAGAGAACCAGATAGGCAAAAGTATCAAGATCCTCCGGTCTAATAGAGGTGGTGAGTACATAAGCACGGAATTCCTAGATTACTTAAAAGAGAATGGTATTCTCTCTCAGCTTACTCCTCCTTATACACCACTGCACAACGGTGTATCGGAGCGGAGGAATCGTACCCTATTAGATATGGTTCGCTCCATGATGAATAGTGCTGAGTTGTCTCTTTCATTCTGGGGACATGCGCTTCAGACAGCGGCATACCTTTTGAATCAAGTTCCGTCCAAATCTGTGCCTAAAACTCCGTATAAAATATGGAGCAGTAAGAAACCATGTCTTAAATTTATTAAGATATGGGGTTGTCCAGCCTATGTGAAAACACAGAAACTGGACAAGCTTCAGGAACGTTCAGTTCTATGTAAATTTATAGGATATCCTAAAGATTCACTAGGATATCTGTTCTACCACACTGAGGAACAAAAGGTGTTTGTATCTCGCCATGCTACCTTTTTAGAAAGGGAGTTTCTTGCAAAAGAAACTAGTGGGAGTTCGGTAGAACTGGAAGAAATCCATGAACCACAAAATGTAACTGAAGATTTGGAGGAACCACTAGATTCAATAACCCCAAACAAACCTCAACCACTCCGCAGATCTGGTAGGATTTCTCATCCACCCGAGAGATACTACGGTTTTCTCATAGACGTAGATCGAGAGGATTGCATCTTGGAAGAAGATGACCCTACCAGTTTCAGGCAGGCCATTATCAGTAGGGGCTCTGATAAGTGGCCAGATGCTATGTGATCCGAAATGGAGTCCATGTACACCAATAAAGTGTGGACCTTGGATATTGCTCCACCTGGGGTAAAACCCGTTGGATGCAAATGGATCTACAAAAGGAAACTTGGTGTAGATGGGCAGGTGGAAACCTATAAGGCCAGACTCGTTGCAAAAGGTTTCTGTCAAAGACCTGGTGTGGACTATGAAGGAACTTTTTCTCCAATGGCTATGATCAAATCCATTCGGATCCTACTTGCCATTGCTGCCTTCCATGACTATGAAATCTGGCAGATGGACGTAAAAACGGCTTTTCTAAACGGCTGTTTGGAAGAGTGCATTTACATAGATCAGCCAGAGGGTTTTGTAGACCGTAGGAGCAGCGGAAGGGTGTGCAAGTTGCTTAAATCCATTTATGGATTAAAGAAGGCATCACGGAGCTGCAAAATCTGTTTTGATGAGGAAATCAAGGAATTTGATTTCATCAAAAACGAAGATGAACCTTGTATCTATAAGAAGATTGTAGGACGAACTGTCATGTTCCTAGTCTTGTACGTGGACGACATTCTTTTGATAGGAAATGACATTCTTATGCTACAATCGGTCAAGCTATTCTTATCACAAAGGTTCTCCATGAAAGACCTGGGTGATGCCTCATACATTCTGGGGATCAAGATCTACAGAGATAGATCCAAAAGATTACTGGGACTTTCGCAGTCCAGGTACATAGAGACCGTACTAAAGAGATTTAGTATGGAAGATTCCAAGCGCGGTAATATACCCGCATTGCACTGAATCACCCTCTCAAAGAAGCTGTCTCTTAAGACTAACGAAGAGAGGGTTCGCATAAGCACTATACCCTACGCTTCGGCAGTAGGATCTATAATATATGCCATGCTATGTACAAGACCAGATGTTGCTTACACGCTGAGCATGGTGAGCCGGTATTAGTCAAACCCAGGTGAGAACCACTGGACGGCAGTGAAGAACATTCTCAAGTACCTGAGAAGGACTAAGGAGATGTTCCTGGTTTACGGTAATGGAGACCTCAAGGTCGAGTCCTTTACTGATTCAAGCTTCCAGAGTGACAAGGATGACAGCAAGTCTGTCTCGGGTTTTGTGTTTACCCTCAACGGAGGGGCGGTGTGTTAGAGGAGTTCCAAACAGGATACCGTCACAGACTCGACGATGGAGGCTGAATACATTGCCACAAGCGATGCCGCAAAAGAGGCGGCCTGGATGAAGAAGTTCATTAGTGAACTTCAGGTGGTTCCGTCCATTGTTGACCCAATACCTTTGTATTGCGATAACAATGGGGCTATAGCTTTAGCGAAGGAACCAAGGTCCCATCAAAAGTCCAAACACATCTTAAGGCGGTATCACCTGATCTGGGAGATCATTGATCGCCAGGAGATTGAGGTACAAAGAGTGGACACAAAAGACAACACGGCGGATCCATTCACAAAGGCCCTCCCTCAAACACAGTTCGAGCGACTTTTTGAGCAATTGGGTATGCGGTATGCCAGCAGCTGGCCTTAGTGCAGACGTTGGGTATGCAGTACACCAATTACTGGCCTTTAGTGCAAGTGGGAGATTGTTGGATATGTATGCCCTATAGGCCATTATTGTATATTACTAGTTTGTATAAACATTTTGGAGGCTTGAGATATATATACGGGTTTACGACAGTCTAGCTCGATATAGTAGTATGCTACTTGGTTTGTTTCTATCTTAATATGTGTATATGTTTCTTTTAACATATCGCTAAAAACATATTGATGGAGCCCTTAGGATCTTTGCTTGACTACCGGCGTTGTGATGGCGATCACACTAGTGAGAGCTGGGTTGTCTATAAGCACATCCATATTTTGGTCCCTAGTCGTACGATTATCGAGACAGGGCATCGATACTCCAGAGTAGACTGGTGCATACGCTTCTCGTCCCAGCAGGGGAGATGGTCTGTCCCACAGCCATCAGTACGTCGTACTGGAGATAGTATGCAGGTGCTCGTTAGGTTACGAGTACATTGGACAGGACTCGTCGGGAACTGTTGGTTGGTATTATACCTATCGTCAGTTAACAGTTCCCAGGTGACATGAGTACAGTTTAGTCCATTGACTTGACACTGTCACTTCGCCTCAAGTGTGTTTCCACTGTTCTTAGATTACTACCCTACCACGGCTCTTTCGAGTCGTGCAAACAGGTGGTAGTTGGGTGCAGTCCCGAAGCACTTGGAGGCAGTGATGGTTAGACAGGATTTTTCTCTCCCGGTATTTGGAGTTGATATCGCGCTGTGTCTAGGAGAGCCATTACATATAGCCGTCCCTGGCCACGGCAAGCGAGATTTGCTGGTAGTGTTACCAGTAGTTTCTCAGGGTGTTCTGTGCTACACTCCGACACGACTTGTACCGCTATTAGGGGACTGACGTTTACCACCCCTAGGCCCGCCATACGATACTCTCAGATGAACAGACCGGACTGTACGGAGATTGTCACATTCAGGCTCAGTAGGAGTTCGGATGGGTTCACCTCATCGGTCTTCTGATCGGCATCTACCGGGGGACCGTTACGTACAGCTAGTACCGCTTGCGGCCTGTGGTTAAACCCACTGCCACCGTAGTGTCGAGTCTTTAGAGTCCCACACAGAGGGTTATTCGCCTTTGGGCAAAACAAAGTAGAGGTCGCATGGTTTTGCGGCGGGGTTCGTTCAAATCCGCGCACTTGTGCATGTTTGGTGTCCGGGCAGTTATTACTAGCGGGCTTTGGTTTAAGCCAGATCCTAGTATTTGTTTTGGGATTGGTTTTGTCTCATTGTATTCGTGTTCCTCGGAACACGGATGCGGGTGTGTATGCACAGTTGACAGAGGCAGAGGAATCTCATTAGGGTTTTTGACAGTTGACTTTTTCTTAACCCTAATGAGAATGAGAAATATGATTAATGATATTAATTAAGGATAATTGTGCCATGATTAGGTTGACCATTTGACTTCTGTTGACCTTTTGGCTTTGGTTGACCGGTTGACTTTTGTTAACCTTTTGACCATCATCATTTCACTTGCAAGATACTTCTTGTTTCTTGGAAAATGCATTTATTGTGAAATGATAATGGTCATTACAGACTAACCATCACAATTATCTTTATTATTATTATTATTATTTCATATTATCTCATATGTGAGCATGGTTGTAGAATTCTATTCTCATTTTTCTATCATGCTCTTTCTCTTTCTTGAAAAAGCTCTCCATCTTCCTCTCTCAAAACTTAAGTATTTCATGTATTGAAAATCATAAGCTTTTGAGGCTAAACCATCAAAGCATCTCTCTAATCTTTCTAGGGTTCTTTGTCTAGCAAACCAAGCACTCTAGTTACCTTTTGGTTGAGGTAGGAGCTCAAAGTAGAGGCCCTCGGGTGGATCTATCTTCGGCAAAGAGAAAAGGACGAGGAGGAGCTGTCTACGCCACTACAAGGAGCAAATAAGAAGGAGAACCACAACAAGAAGAGAAGGAGTTCAAGATCTAGGTATAACCTTCTAACCGAGTAGCTAGAACTTGTTGTTAGTATGTTAGTTTTTGTTTAGCAAAGATCCTTCATGGTTGGTCCATGTTACTTTGTGAGAAAATTTTGATTTTTACCTATTCCGCCTCCCCGAAAGAACCTGGGTGGGTAACGTAGACCTAACATTTGGCAGGCTACTTCGGCTGTGGCTCCACATGTCTCTCCTTTGACTGCGGCTCCGCAGGCCACTATCTCGACTGCTGCTGTACACGCCAGTCCTATAGCTCCACATCCCACTCAGACTCCTGCATAGACCACTTAAACTCTTGCACATACCGCTCCTTCATTAGTCGGGTTTTTGACGACCCAGGGCTGCACCGAGGAGCAGATGCGCCAAATTACGGCAATTACTAGAGCTGGAGGCGCTGGACCGAGCTAGAATATGTTCATTTATATTTTTTATGATGGATGTACTTATTTTAGACATATTGTATGTTTTGAATGATATCGATGGTTGTTTTGATGTTTACGATAATTTTAAATTGATTTCGTATTCTGTTTGTTTATTTCTTTTATATATTATGCATGAGATATTGTTTATGAATATTTCTGTATTTGACTATATGATATATATTATTGTGCACAGGGAGGAGAAAAAACGGGAAGCCCATTTTTAAGAAAAACCCCATATATAATGTCCCTACGGATTAATCCGTAGGGAAAATAGTTGCCTCTACGGATTAATCCGTAGGGACACATTTTGCCCCTACACATTTATCCGTAGGGATAAAATATCAGAATATCTGATATTTTGTCCTTATAGACTCAATAACATGGACAAAACTAGCCCTACGGTGTAATCCGTAGGGGCTTTTAGAAGGCCCTATGGAGAACTCTGTAGGGACTATTATTTTATTTTATAAAGAGATAAATTAAAAAAAGATTATGTCCCTATGGAATAATCTAAAGGGCCAATTGCCGCTACGGATTACGTCGTAGGGGAAATATTTACTTGGTAAGGGCATGCTCAGGACAAATACTTTCACTTGCATTTTTTGGACCTACGGAGCTATTTTATGCTCCAACGGATTAATCCGTAGTGGCTACTGTTTCCCTTATAGCTAAATCCATAAGGGCAAAGTCGATATTGTATTTGGGAAAACTTAGACTATTTTAGACTTTGACTCTTGACGCTTTTATCTTGGACTTCGCTTCTTAGCTATCCGTGTAGCTTGAATATGCAGTTTTGAAAAGCTCTCCTCCGAATCTTCCAAGCTCTATTAGATATATCGTTTAAGCTCGATTTTCATCATCATTCGATATAATCCTGTGCCGTGATATATCCTGAAATGCAATCTCAAAACAACCAAGCACACATCATATATAGTGTTATGAATTAAATAAGATAATAAACACAAGTATATGAACATTCATTATTTCAGTATTACAAACTATGAATAGTATATCAATATCAAGATATAAATCAAACGCAAAGTATAAGATATTGATATACTATATATATACATATTATATGAAAACCAACATAAAAAGAACATGTATATATATAAGTATTGATGATGTCTAACAAATAGGAAAGATCAAAGAATATGACATCATAAATAACTGTTCATATTTTGAATATCAAAACAATAAATGAGAATAATATATCAATCTCAATATATATCAAATGCAGATCAAGAGATATTGATATACTATTCGATATACACAAGTAATAAGATATGTAAGCTAAAGAACAAGTGTAAAACAGTTTGGTATCGATAGCTAAACAAGATAAAGGATATGACACCAAACAACTATTCATGTTTTAGGTGTCATCAAAACTAAATAATAGAATCATCAAAATCCATAAGAACAAATGTTATCTTCCACGAACATCAAACTAACATGACTTAACATACAACCTTACCTTATACATGAAGCTGTAATGCTTGAGCCGTGGATATGAGACATGGGTTGAACTGATTAATCCAATCTTGAAAGGAAAAGCTTGTTTCCATGTCTTGTCGAATTCATGTAACAACCCTCAATTGAATCACATAACTATAACATACTAAACACTGGGTTAGATGGTTTTGATAGTAAGGTCGTATGACGTATCTCAAGAGTCCTGTTGTCCTATCATCGTACTTCCGGATGCTTACGGAATGCTAACTGAAGTGATCATGATTGTTGTGGTTCTGAGTTGAAACGGAATGCTAACACGCTTTTCTGGTTGCTGCTGTTCCGTAGGACTAACAAAATTTTTCTGAGAATGTGTGCACCTTTATAACGAAATTAAAGAGAATTAATATACCAACACTGATTGCTTATGATAGGATGTCCACACATTGATACACTTGTTTCACAATGCATTATACACTACCCGTCGCATGCAATAAACCATGCTTCATTGTTGTAACATTATTTTACTTTTGAGAATCCTACTCAAGTGTAAACTCGCTGACGGATATTTCTCTTTTGAAATGTTCGTTAGGCTTGGAAGAAGACAGGGTTGAGCCTGCTGATGTTGAGGTCACGGAGGAAGACTACATCCATTTCTCCGCTACTTGTTTAGGCTTAGTTTTATTGATCTTTTATTTCAGCTACTTGTTTAGGCTTTCTTTCTGGGTTCTTTTCGATGATGCATTTAGGACTTGAAGTTGACTTATTTTAATAAATAGTTGGTTGTAGAAACAGCGTCTTTTATTTATTTTGCATTCGTATTACTTCCCTGCAATTCTATATGCTTAGCGTGTCTGTATCGAAAAGGCGTGCTTCTTGATATAGATATGTCGTGGGTCACATCGTGTCTCTGCTCCCGTATTTTAGGAAGCGGGACGTCACACGAAGGAGCAGCAGAAATGAAGAAGAAAAGGATGAGCACAATATCTCCCATTTATTATAGAGTATATTTTAGAAAATACTTTGTCATATATGAATAAGGGTCAAATTGGGGTTTCTGAAAAAAATATCCTAATTATTATGCGTACAAGTCATTTTGGGCTTCGATCTGACAAGTTACTCTCCAACATTAATTTATTGGGGGGTTTGACCATTTTTAGAAATATGTGGGTTCAAAAATAACTCACCTCTCCAAATCGGGCTTGGAAATAATTTTCCCTAATTCATTCTGTAGCATTCAACACCTAATATTTGAATTCCTCAAACACTACTACAATAAGGGGTTGCCCCTATGGATAAAATTATCCGTAGGGGCAATAAAAGGATGCCCCTACGGATTACTCCGTAGGTCCCCATGGTTGTCCCTATGGTGCCATAAGAATTAATTTAAAAATATTAAAACGTAATTTGTTATTTGTCCCTACGGACCTGCAAAAGAAGGACCTACGGGTTAATCCGTAGGGGCATGTATATGGGTTATTGATAAAAAAAAGCACAGAAAAGTCCTCGTTCCCAAAAAATTACTCGCTCTCATCACTGATCTCCCGCGAGCGCCTCTCGTTGCCACCGCTCGTGCCTCATCGCCACCGCCTTCCCGCACGCGCCTCGTCATCCCCGACATCACCGTCGACTTCCTCGTTGACTTCCCCGTCGCCACCGCCCGCGACTCGTCGCCGATTGCGTCGTCGACCATCTCCGGTCTCCTCCATCGCCGGCATAGCTACGTACAGGTTAGTAAATTTCTGTTCTTTACTTATAATTATTATTTTATTTCTGTTTTTGTTGATTAGGGTGAGGGTTAGGGTTCAGTTAAGCTTTATGGTTAGAATTAGGGTTGGGTTAGGGTTCAGTTCAGTTAGGGTTAGGGCTAGGGTCAATTAGTTGCGGTTAGGGTTAGGGTAAGACTTGGGCTAGGGTTAAGGTTAGGGTTCAGTGTATGGTTAGGGTTAGGGTTTAGGGTTAGGGTTTAGGGTTAGAGGCTAGGGTTAATTTGGGTTAATTAAAGGCTAGGTTTAATTTGGGTTAATTAGTGATAATTTGAAAGGGTTAGGGTATCGATTAGGATTAATTAGGTTAATTTGGGTAAATTGGGTAAATTAGGGATAATTTGTGTTAGGGTAAAAATTATGGTTAATTGTGGTTAATTAAGTTAATTTGGGTTATTTAGGCTTAGGGTTTAAGGTCAGGGTTTATTGTGGTTAATTAGGTTAATTTGGATTAATTTGGGTTAGGATTTAGGGTGCACTAGTTCACTCAGTAGGATACTTGATGATAACGTAAACGTACAATTTTACCATAAACGCAAGAAAAATTTACCCTAAACTAAAAACTTCGAACCATTAATAACGAAACGTAAACGTAAAAGCTATTCAAGTTAAATGTTCAAGTTAAAACCAAATATGATACTCGATGATAATATGAAACTTTCAGATTCTCATCGATACTGATATATAAAAATCAAAGCGCGACTTAGTCCCCGTCAATCGGTTAACATACGTTCGATATTCGTCGTGACATAGAACTATACGAAGGTTATTAAATATCGGACGGTATAGTTCGGTACTACCAACCGTCGTATAGTCTATGTGACGAGAAAGTTCAATCGTATGATAACCAATAGATTTGTTCAGTGTGGACAAGTTAGGAATGTATAAAGAAAACACGTGCATTCACTTGTGTTTTCATCCGTTTCGAGTTATTTCGTTGGTACTTTTCCGCTGGTTCTCCGTGTACAAAGATAGATTAGATGTTCATTTCAACGTTATTTCACAGCTTTGAAATGATTATCTATTCTATTACAGTGTACTCGGAGAACAGCGGGGAGGTGCTGCCGAAATTTACTCGAAACGGTTGAAAGCACAAGCGAATGGATGTCTGCTCTATACATTCTTAATGGGATAGAAGCCTTACCCTCGACAGCCGAAACACATACATACAACAAGAATACACAACAAACGCACTCACAACACATACACACTAACAACCCTATACTTATGCGAAATCATAAATTGAAACACACATATATAGAATACAACTCATACATGGGTATTTTCAAATCTAACTTTGATTATCGATAATTTATTCTTTTCAACGACAAACGCACACACAAAGCATATACACGGATTTTCTTTTTTGTCAGTAACCATCCCGTTCTTAGATTTCTCAATATATTCATCATAACCTACAATTTATATATTATACAGTCTAACATGGCCCATGAGTACATTAGAGCTAAGGACTGGATGTATGTGGATTGGCAACAACGTATGCAACCTAAGTTTGTCACAGGACTTGCTTCTTTTATTGAATTTGCACGCGCACATAATAAGATCGTGAAAGAGAAGATTCTCTGCCCGTACGATAGATGTGGGAATAAGTACTGGCAGAAGGTAGAATTTGCAGAGCTTCATATCGTTAAACATGGTTTTACTAGATTTTATACAACTTGGCTATATCATGGGGAAGGAGAAGAAGACAGTAATGCGGCAGAAAGAGAAGGAGAAGACGGCAATGCGGCAGAAGAAGAAGGAAAAGACGGTAATGCGGCAGAAGAAGAAGACGCTAATTTCCAGGAGAAGAAATGGAGGATATGGTAGAGGCTGCCCTAGGTGAATCTATTCGTACCGAAGATGACATTCCTTCTGGTCAAGGACCGCGTGCGGATATGTAAAAAAAATTCATGAATGATGCTAGAAAACCAATTTATGAGAATGCAAAGTATTCCACCCTCTCATGGTTCGTCCAACTTTTCCAGATTAAGTGCCTATATGGATGGAGCAACAAGTCATTCACAATGCTTCTTTCGATCTTGAAAGATTCTATGCCCCCGGAAAATAACGTGCCCGACAACTGGTACGGAGCCCAGAAGATGATGTCTGATTTGTGTATGAAGTGTGAGAATATTCAAGCATGTCCTAAAAATTGCGCGTTGTACCGGAAAGAGAATTCAGATTTGAAAGAGTGTCTAACATGCGGAGAGGCCAGGTATAAGCCGAAAGATTATGATAAAAAGCTCGATATACATGTCAAGGTAGCACGATACTTTCCCATAACACAGAGGCTGCAAAAGCTATTCAGGTGCAAGAAAATAGCCGGGGCAATGATTTGGCATCCCCGTGCTCCTCCAAGTGAAGATGGAAAAATGAGTCATCCAAGAGATTCATCAGCATGGAAGGATTTCGATATGAGGCACGAAATATTCAGTAGCGATCCTGTTAGTTATATGTATGCCCTAGAGGCCATTACTGTACATTGGATGTATATTGTAGTGGATGCTGGGACATATATAGGTAGAACTTTCTTTCTCGACATGATAGTACACTATCTGGTTGCTCTTTATCTTAACATGTATACTTTCTGTCTCTCCGATTACATGTTGATAAAGCCCTTAGGATGTGTACTCGACTTCCAGGACTATGATGTAGATCATACTAGTGGGGCCTGGGTAGTCAATGAGTACATCCTTCATTGTTCCTAGTCGTGGGAATATCGAGACGGGGCATCGATATTCCAGAGTAGACTAGCGCATATCTTCTCGACCCATGCGATGGGCGATGGATGATCCCATATCCATTGGTGTTTGACATCGAAGATGGTATGCGGGTGCTCAGTGGAGACTGGGTACACTGAACGGACTCGCCGAGAACTCCCAGATGGTATTATACCTCACGTCAGATGGCAGTTCTCTGGTGACACTGGTGCAGCTTAGTCTGTTGACCCGAGATCGTCATAGAGTCTTGTGTGTCTCCCACTGTGCTTTGATTTCCACCCTACCACGGCTCTACTGAGTTGTGCAAACAGGTGGTTTTTGGGTACAGTCCCGATTCACATGGAGGCAATGAGCGATAGGAGGGGATTCGTCTCTCCCGGTATTGGGGGTTGATGTTGTGCTATGCTCGACTGGCCATAACAGGAAATCCCTGGCCAGGGTTGCAGTGATATACTGGTAAGAGTTATCAGTAGTTTCACGAATGTTATGGACCTCAAGTCGGCATGACTTATCGAGCTACTGGGGTCTGACGTTTACCACCCCTAGGCGAGATATGCGACATATCAGACGAACTGACCGGACTGTACGGTAAGTGTTACTGGTTGGATTCGCAGGAGTGTGAGCGGGCTTGCTCGTCGATCTTCTGATCGCTCAATACCCGGGTGGCCGTTACGTTTAGCAGACCGCTTGCGGCTTGTGGGTGTTTGATATGATCATCATCCGCTGCCGGCGTATTGACGAGTCTATATAGTCCTACACAGAGGTTTCCTGGCTCAAGCGAAACAAAATAGGAGCGCATATGAGATATGTGCGGGACCGAGAATAATGCGTGTATGTGATACCGTATTTCATTCTCGCAATGAATGTGTGTCGAATGGTTGTATGCGATATAACCTAGTTATCGAATCAAGGATTGATTCGATAAGCCGATACATTGGATACTAGCCGGTTATATGCGATATGACCGGATCATTGGATCAAGTGTTGATTTAATGATTGAATGTATAATTATATATTTGATATATTACTTTGCATTAACTAGTATAGGTTCACTTTAAATGGATTTACTCACTTGGTTTATGAAACAAAAGAATAAGTAAAGAGAAAAAGAATGGTTGCTAGTTTTGTTTGTAGTTGAAGTTTCTTGAAACTTTGACTTAGTCACCATTCTTGTCTCATCCTTAACCCTAACCATTCTAGTTAACCATGGTCCATTCTCTACAACTAACCAAGGGTTAGTAAATGATAAGTATTGATTTATTTATCATTTACAAAACACTTATCATATTCTTTTTCATCTTCTTCTTCTTCTTCAACAAAAGAAAAAGCTTGCTACATCAATGGTGTTTGATGAAAAAGTGTGAGAAATCCAAATCTAAAGTCTACCCACTTCCTATTTCTTCATCCTCTACCTCTTGCCAAGTTGTATATGGTGTTTACTTCACAAGTTTTCAAAGCTTGGTGAAGTTGGAGCTTGTTCTTGCGATACCTCGACGTAGATCATCTTCGGCATCGAACCGACGATCAAGCCCGCCCATTCTTCGATGATGCCAATGCTAAAGTCATGAGTTCGATTTGGACAGCGGAGGGAGATCATCGTGGAGCTCACGAAGTGGTGGACCGGATCTACAAAGGTTGTAGTCACTTTCCCCTAGCATTTAATTCGATTACTTGCTTGCTTTGCCTAGATATCTAGTAAACGATCCGTATTAAGGTTTGTAGGCACCCGTAAAATTTGATTTGTGCATGTTTGATCACTTGTGAGACTCCTTAAGAGTGCCTAGGAACCATACAGTGGTATCAGAGCCTAGCTAGAGCCTTAGGCGAAGTCCCGACGGAGTTAGAAGTCCGATCGACCCAAAACCCGACTTTGAAAATTGCTCTCTGGACTTTTCTGTAAAATGTGGATTTTTCGAAATTAAAAATATCCAGAAAATTCAGCAGGAAAATGTAAGGGTTACTGAAAAATTCGGTGTACTGATTCCTTAAAGTCACCGCGGATCCGCGGCATGAGCATGCTCATGCGGCGGTTCCGCGGCTAGTTTGTCGTTTTGTGCATCGACGTTTGCACAGTAACTCTTAGTAAGTAGTGCTGGGTTTCCTGGGATTATTTTAATATTTATTCCAGAGTTTTATTTTCTGGCTTGTATTGGGAACTCTGTATATTCGATCGGACTGTCTAATTTTGTCGGTGTGGCTTTCCGGGTAATTTTAGAATATGTTAAAAAGTTCGACCGGATATAAATACCCACTTTTTCCCCTGCCGGGAAATTTCCAATTGTTGGATTTTTCCGTAGTTTAACGACGTTCTAAGTAGTGCAAGTAACGCGATGGACCCTCTAGAAGACAACAAACCTTAACTCGATTATGTGACCGTCTTGAACTGCCCTTTGAACCTTCGGGTTTGGGGCAGTACGGCGTGCCACATGTGAGGCGTTGGCTTGACCCTTCTACGGCTGGACCGTTGGTACTGAGGCACGAACTGAATGTTGTTAGACTTATTTCATGTGTTGAGCTGTATCGGGAAAACTTGGGTGTTCGATTGTTCGATCGAAAAGTTTAGCATTTTCTATTTATCTGGAATGTGATACAATAATTGGAATTCACAAATAGTTATGAGATAACGGAATGAATATTATAAACATAGCAGTTTAGTCTCACTTGATCGGTTGCCACGGAATTTTGATGTGATCAAATGTCCGTCGCAATCACGTAGTGTACGCGGATACTCGCCGGGTAAACTTGATAGACAGCCTCACTCCATAGCCCCGACCAAGTGACTGTAGGAGAACCCCGTCGCCGAAAGCATCCGTTCGGGTGCTCGTGGTAGCGGTGTTCCGCCTTGGTGCACTTTGTCGACGGCGTCAGGGGTGCGGCCGTCTACTGAAGTTTGCGACGAGCATTCGATCAGAATGTAGGTAATCCTGTTGAATTGCCCGACTTGATATTGAAAAGAGTTTTCGATAATGAGACTAAAATGCGGGGTTTATAATTGTTAGGCAATTAATGTCTAAAGAATTCATTGAGTCAGGCATGCGATGTCTGAGGTGGTTGCGGATTCCAACTGTTGTAGTTTACACTTTCTTTTCTGTGACCGTAAGTGTAATATGTGATATCGCCGGTTTCGTTGCTATATGTCAACGATAATTGGGATGGACATATTTACTTACGTTGATGACATGTGATGTTATGTGTTGCTGGATATGTTATATTGGATCGTTGTGTTTGAATAGCCGGGGGTTTTTATGTGAGATGAGTGTTTTTCATTTTCATTCATGTAAAAACTTGTATGTAATATTCTTTTATTGGGGCACTTCCAGGTTGCGGAAGTCGTCACCCGTTGTATATTATTTACTTTTCCGCATTAGGATAGACCCAAGGAGGGGAGCACAAGTAACCGGGTTCTGGGGTCCAGTGGGAGACCAACTCGAGGAGTCGAGTCTGGGTCTCCTAACCCTAGAATTGGTAGGGTTGCTTGCCGCTCTCGTAGGGGTCTAGGGGTGTGGGATTGGCTATTCATCACGACCGTGGAATCCGTGTTTTATACTGGCCCGTATTGAAAACACGGGCGTCCTAGTATATCCAATATTTCATATGATTCTTCTGCTGTGCTTTATCTGTGATGTGATCATGCGATGTTCTGTGACAGGTATTATATATAGTATATATGATATATTATATTGAAGTTGCTTATGTTTTACATCCGCGCTAGCCCTGCCCCGCTCTGCCGTTAGTTACCTAACCTAACGGTGCACGAGGGGACATCGAGGCGAATGCGGATGGCATAAGTGTACGTCATATTTATCTGTGATGTTTAGGTAATTTAAATGATGGGATATTCATTAATGAGATTAATGAAAGAAAATAAACCTAATTGGTGTTGTGGAATCGAATTTCAAAATAAAACAGGTAGCTACAGTTCTTGCTTTGCATCGCGGTGTTCCTTGTAGAACATCCTGCACCTTATTCGATAGGGAAAGGACCGAGATCCCTTCACCGGGAGTGACTCCTTTAGCAATAACTGGCAGATGCTACACACTCGGTTTGTCTTTGATCGCTTCTATAGTTTCCGCTTTGCACAGTGATATATATGATATATCCCGCACCTCATTCGACGAGGAAAGGGCAGACGATCCCTTCACCGGGAGTGACCCCTTTAGCAAAACTAGAAAAGGCTCGAAAACATCCCATTTAAAAACCATTTGATTCCGCAACGAGATCAAGTTCAAAGCGTTAAAGGTTTTCACAAAAACCAGTCGCAACCCTCCGTCATTTTAGGAAGTAGAGTACTTAGTATTCGTGCTGTGTTTGTTGACCATAGTCAAGGCACAGTGTACGGTAGCTAAGTGATGTCTTCCTACACCGCATATGATGCGATTAGTTAGGACAGTCATGTGGCTTTGTTGACCTTAGCCAAGGGTCATGTGGGTGGGTCTAATTAATCACGAAATGACGGGTAAAACTTGACTAGTACCTATGATTTGTTGACCTTAGCCAAGGTCATAGGTGCTAGGGGTAAAAACCTTTATCGGGAGTTTCAAGTGTTGAAATTTGCAATGAGATTGCATACCTTCTATATGATAGTTGGATCCCGATACCCACTGCGAGTAATTGTTACTCCTGGGAGAGTTTTGCACTTTGCAATTAGCCGATCAAGTAGGTATCTAGAAAGGTGTCAACGGGGTTACGCCTCTGGGAAAACGAGGTTTACAGTAATTAGGTCCGTGCGAAAGCACGAGAAACCTCCCTCAAAGTACCGACACTGGCCTGGCTGAAAGATTGGCAAACTTGTAGAGTGTAATTAATCCCGGCTAGTCTTTCCTTTTAAGGTTTGAAGGAAGATTTGATAAAAACAGTGGGAGCCATCCTGATTAGATAAAATATATAACCAATCTGATCTTGCAAGAGCGCACGCAGAGTGTTTTCTTCTCTCTCTCTCCTGGTAGCGACCATATCACGCCTTAATCAAGATAATAATATGGATGTATTGACCGAACCCGCTTGTTATACTGAGCTGGGGAACGTTGGTCCCGCTCCAACTTATAATTGTTATAAGACAGAGCAGGAAATAGGGGAATACCAGATTTCCTATGCCGCCCAAACGAAGAAAGTGCATATGATGCATCTTCTTCGGGTGTGTTCATTACAAAGAACTGTTTCTCAGTATCCTCTGCATCCTGGGTATATGATACCGGATCAGGATCCCAGATATGTAATCTGTTACATAGGGCTACAAAAGGGTAGAAAAACTGAGAACGGGTGATAAGTTTCATGAGACAGAAAACGGGGCAAGTGTTGCAGCCAAGTCTGTCGGTCACTGTCACCCTGTATTGTAATACATTGATTCTGAACGAATGTTATTAGATACCGAACCTGATATACAAAATCATATCAGTCTCTTTATCAGTAAAGAAATGATAAAATTTTGTATTGTTGGATAATGTTTTGAACATTTCCTTTATCAAAAGTTGATTGGTTCAGACACGTTATCTAAAAGCATTGAAGTTCTAAATCAAACTACAGTTCCTAGTATACAGAACACACACAAGAAGAAGAGTTCAGAAATGAACGAATCCTTCTTGAGGCGTTGTAGACTAGGTCACATCAATGCGACCCGACTGGCTGAAGTTACATTTTAGATGCATATAGAAATCAGTTTGAATTTACATCTTGTGAAACTTGCCAGTCATGTCACAAAGATTAGATGACCATAGCTCTGTTTATTAGAAACAGAGAAAGAGATAGTAAACTCTTGGGACTGATACATGATGATGTATGTAAAGTCTCCTGTCTACACATGCCAGGATTGGTTCTTTATACTTCATTATATTCTCTGATAATCTCTCAAGATTCAGTCATATGTTCCTGTTGAAACATAAGTCCGAACCTTTTGAGGTATTCACAGAATATAAGTTAGAAGTAGAGAACCAATAACCGGGTATAAGTATTATGTCCTATGATGAGATCAGGGAGCAGAATACTTGTGCATAGAATTCCTGGACTATTCTAAAGGAGAATGAGATTTTCTCTCAGTGTTACTCCTCTGAATACACCACAGCACAACGGTGTATCAGGGCGGAGCAATTGCACAATATTAGATATGGTGTGCTCTATGATGAGTATTACTGAATTACCTATTTCCTTTTGGGGTTATGCACTTGAGAAGCTGCATACCTATTGAATTAGGTTTGAATCAAATCAATGCCTACCACTCCATATGAGATATGGTATGGGAAGAACCCATCTCTTAAGCGAGTTAAGATTTGGGGTTGTCCGGCCTATGTTTAAAGCAAAATCCGGACAAGATCGAGGCAGAATCAGTTCTGTAGAACTGGAACGGTTCCAGCTATACAAAACTGCAGTTGATGATTTGACAGAACCATAACATTCTATAGTTCCCGACGAACCTCAGCCTCTCCGCCGATCTAGTAGGGTTCCTCATCCGCCTGAGAGATACCTCGGTTTCTCGATGACAGTGGGAGCAAGGATTGCATCATGAGATGATGACCCAACTAGTTTCGAGCAGGCCATCGAGAGTAGGGACTCTGTAAGAATGGCTGGATGCTTAGCGATCTGAGATGGAATCCATGTACACCAGCAAAGTATGGACTTTAGCTGCTATATCTGAAGGGTTAAATCCCCATCAGGAGCAAGTATATCTTGAGAAGATTACTTGGTGTAAATGGAAAAGTTGAGACTTTCAAAGCTAGACTTGTTAAAGGTTTTCGTCATCGACCAGGTGTGGATAATGATGAAACCTTTTTCCAGTAGCTATGCTTAAGTCTGTTCAGATCCTACTTACCACGGCTACATACCATGACTACGATATCTGGCGGTTGGGTGCCATGACTGCTTTTCTAAATACTGATTCAGAAGAGAACGTCTATAAGAACACAGCCAGAGGTCCTCGTAAACAGTGGGAGCAGCGGAAACGTGTGCAAGTTGCTTTACATAATGAAGCAGGCATCGCGGAGTTGGAATGTCTGTTTTGATGTGATAGTCAAAGTGTTTGACTTCATCAAAATGGTAGACGAACCTTGTATATACAAAAGGGTAGTATGGAGTATGGTGGTCATCTTCGTATTGTACGTAGACAACATACTCTTGATAGGAAAAGAGTTTCCTATACTACGATCGATCAATCTCCTATTATCACTAGGATTCCCCAAACAGGATCAAAGTGATACCTCCTAAATCCTGAGTTTTCATCTATGAGATAGATGTAATTGGATGCTAGGATTCTCACTAGATGTAGTGAAAAGGTATCAATCGATCCTGGGGAGAATCACTGGAAGAGTTCCAGGGTGATAAAGACGACTGAATGTCAGTCACGGGCATTGTCTTTACCCTCAATAGAGGGACGGTATGTTGGAAGAGTTCCAAGCTAGATACCGTGGCAAACTAGACGATAAAGGCTGGTAACATCGCTATTGTAGATACTACCAAAGAGGAAGTTTGGGTGTATATTGGTTCATAAGATGAACTAGGTTCCTGCCATTGTATGACAATGGAAGTATGGCTTTGGCCCTGGAACCCTGGTCCCATCAGTGACCCAGACATATTCTGAGGAAGCATCACCTGATCATGGAGATAGTTGATCTCCGGGGTGATCGAGGTTAGGAGAGTAGACTCAGAGGACAACACGGCGGATCCACTCACGAAGGCCTTTTCCCAGAGAGAGACTCATATGGGATGGTTGAGTATTAGATATTGCAACCACTGCTACAAATGGCCCTGGTGCAAGTGGGAGATTGTTAGTTATATGTATGCCCTAGAGGCCATTACTGTACATTGGATGTATATTGTAGTGGATGCTGGGACATATATAGGTGGGACTTTCTTGCTCGACATGATAGTACGCTATCTGGTTGCTCTTTATCTTAACATGTATACTTTCTGTCTCTCCGATTACATGTTGATAAAGCCCTTAGGATGTGTATTCGACTTCCAGGACTATGATGTAAATCATACTAGTGGGGCCTGGGTAGTCAATGAGTACATCCTTCATTGTTCCTAGTCGTGGGAATATCGAGACGGGGCATCGATATTCCAGAGTAGACTAGCGCATATCTTCTCGACCCATGAGATGGGCGATGGATGATCCCATATCCATTGGTGTTTGACATCGAAGATGGTATGCGGGTGCTCAGTGGAGACTGGGTACACTGAACGGACTCGCCGAGAACTCCCAGATGGTATTATACCTCACGTCAGATGGCAGTTCTCTGGTGACACTGGTGTAGCTTAGTCTGTTGACCCGAGATCGTCATAGAGTCTTGTGTGTCTCCCACTGTGCTTTGATTTCCACCCTACCACGGCTCTACTGAGTTGTGCAAACAGGTGGTTTTTGGGTACAGTCCCGATTCACATGGAGGCAATGAGCGATAGGAGGGGATTCGTCTCTCCCGGTATTGGGGGTTGATGTTGTGCTATGCTCGACTGGCCATAACAGGAAATCCCTGGCCAGGGTTGCAGTGATATACTGGTAAGAGTTATCAGTAGTTTCACGAATGTTATGGACCTCAAGTCGGCATGACTTATCGAGCTACTGGGGTCTGACGTTTACCACCCCTAGGCGAGATATGCGACATATCAGACGAACTGACCGGACTGTACGGTAAGTGTTACTGGTTGGATTCGCAGGAGTGTGAGCGGGCTTGCTCGTCGATCTTCTGATCGCTCAATACCCGGGTGGCCGTTACGTTTAGCAGACCGCTTGCGGCTTGTGGGTGTTTGATATGATCATCATCCGCTGCCGGCGTATTGACGAGTCTTCAGAGTCCTACACAGAGGTTTCCTGGCTCAAGCGAAACGAAATAGGAGCGCATATGAGATATGTGCGGGACCGAGAATAATGCGTGTATGTGATACCGTATTTCATTCTCGCGATGAATGTGTGTCGAATGGTTGTATGCGATATAACCTAGTTATCGAATCAAGGATTGATTCGATAAGCCGATACATTGGATACTAGCCGGTTATATGCGATATGACCGGATCATTGGATCAAGTGTTGATTTAATGATTGAATGTATAATTATATATTTGATATATTACTTTTCATTAACTAGTATAGGTTCACTTTAAATGGATTTACTCACTTGGTTTGTGAAACAAAAGAATAAATAAAGAGAAAAAGAATGGTTGCTAGTTTTGTTTGTAGTTGAAGTTTCTTGAAACTTTGACTTAGTCACCATTCTTGTCTCATCCTTAACCCTAACCATTCTAGTTAACTATGGTCCATTCTCTACAACTAACCAAGGGTTAGTAAATGATAAGTATTGATTTATTTATCATTTACAAAACACTTATCATATTCTTTTTCATCTTCTTCTTCTTCTTCAACAAAAGAAAAACCTTGCTACATCAATGGTGTTTGATGAAAAAGTGTGAGAAATCCAAATCTAAAGTCTACCCACTTCCTATTTCTTCATCCTCTACCTCTTTCCAAGTTGTATAGGGTGTTTACTTCACAAGTTTTCAAAGCTTGGTGAAGTTGGAGCTTGTTCTTGCGATGCCTCGACGTAGATCATCTTCGGCATCGAACCGACGATCAAGCCCGCCCATTCTTCGATGATGCCAATGCTAGAGTCGTGAGTTCGATTTGGACAGCGGAGGGAGATCATCGTGGAGCTCACGAAGTGGTGGACCGGATCTACAAAGGTTGTAGTCACTTTCCCCTAGCATTTAATTCGATTACTTGCTTGCTTTGCCTAGATATCTAGTAAACGATCCGTATTAGGGTTTGTAGGCACCCGTAAAATTTGATTTGTGCATGTTTGATCACTTGTGAGACTCCTTATGAGTGCCTAGGAACCCTACAGATCCTCGCAATATCAGGCTCGGACTTGCTAGTGATGGCTTCTGCCCATTCAACTATATGGCTGGAAGGCACAGCACATGGCCCGTTGTAATGATAGTTTATAATCTGTCGCCTTGGTTGGCTATGGACCAATCATACTTTCTGATGCCTCTACATATCGACGGACCAAACTCATCGGGAAACAATATCGACATCTATCTCCGACCTCTGATCGATGAGTTAAAATCTTTATTCATTGATGGTGTAGAGACTTACGATGAAAACACAAATACAACCTTCATACAACATACGGCTTTAATGTGGACAATTAATTACTTTCTTGCGTATTGAATGCTATCAGGTTGGTCCGTACATGATCACAAAGTATGTCCTTATTGCCATCAACGTACAATATCGAAATTCTTGAATTTTAGCAGGAAGGTCTATTATTGTGGGCATCGACGTTTCATGTCTCTAAACCACCCCTACAGGTTAGACGCGGTTCACTTTGATGGTCATCAGGAGTTTCTTGGACCTCCATCCCTATTGTCCGAAGAGAACGTGACTGCTCAGTTGGATGGTTACAATAACGTGACCTTCGGGATGGATCTGACAAAACAGGTCAAACCACCATCCTGGAACAAGTTAAGCATTTTCTTCGAGATTCCGTACTGGTCAACAAATTTAGTGCGTCATTATCTGGATGTCATGCACATAGAGAAGGGAGTATCCGAGTACGTACTCAACTTGCTTCTTTGACGGGAAATCGAAAGACAAGCTCAATGCTCGGATGGATCTACAGGATTGGGAAATTAGAAGTGAATTGCATCTTAAACCGAAAGCGGGTAAACCAGGCAAGTTTGTACTTCCCAATGCCGCGTATCATATGTCACAACCGGAGAAGAAAAGATTTCTGCAGGTGTTGCATGATTTGAAAGTTCCCACAGGTTTCTCAGGATCATTCAGTTAGAAGATAAAAATTGTGAAAGGAAAGATCGATGGGCTGAAAAGTCATGATTACCATGTTATTATGGAGCACCTTCTCCTATTAGCCCTCAGGACTTCCCTTCCCGAATCGATTGGTCTAGTAATCAATGACCTATGTTGTTTTCACGGAGAAGTATGCGCTAAAACACTGGATGTTGTGACGTTGGAGAAACTAGAAAATTCTATTTCGTTGTACTTTACAGGTTTGAGCGTATTTTCCCACCGTCATTCTTTGTTATCATAATACAGCTGACGGTTCATCTTGCAATTAAGGCTAAATTAGCCGGACCAGTACAATATCGATGGATGTTTCCCATCGAGAGGTATGTGGAATTTTTCGTTTCGCGCAATTTGTAAAACTATTATTGTTCTGTATGCCCATATTTATTTATTTAACATATTTTTGTTTAGGTATTTCTACACTCTAAAAAGGTATATACACAATAAGAATCGACCAGAGGGTTCTATCATGCAAGGTTATTTTCTAGTTGAAGCAACCACATTTTGTTCCCGCTATCTGGACGAGAACATTGAGACGAGACATAACCGGTCTCGAAGAATTCAGGGCCATATCGTAAAGCTGATTATAAGAGGGTAGACACTATATTTATCAACAAGATATACCGGTTTATCCTCCTCAATAGCGCATGTCTTGAAAAAATTAGAGAGTAAGGTTTTTTAGTTTAATTGTTATATTTGTGTTTGTGTGTGTATGAAATGATATAATATTAATATCATAATTTATTGTTGAGAACATAATTCATTTTAACGAGATACGTGAGGGGCATCCTGATTGGAACGATGGACGATTGGAAAAATATCATAAGGATAATTTTTGCGGTTGGATTGCAGATCATGTAAGTTATTCGAATAACATGTTATTGCTACAAATTTTAATCTAAACTTATATCTTTATGTATTTGTCATAAAATTTATTTTTTTAGATCCATGATCCGAACTTGTCAGCATCATTAGAAAGTGATTCAAGATGTTTAGCTCAGTTTCCTAGTATGGAGGTTGCATATTATAAAGGATTCGGTGTCCTTGGATACAAATTCGAAATTAAGGACATAAAAACATCTAGAACCACTCAGAATAGTGGGATTGTGACGGTAGGATCGGATGGCATGATTTATTATGGATACTTAAATTGTATACTCGGCATCCAATTTCCCGGACGATCAGAACCGTTTTATATATTTCAGTGTACTTGGTACGATACACGAACCGATATGAATAAGTGGAGAAATAATCTCGGGACTTGGAAAGGTGAATATGGATTGACCTGTGTGAACACACTTCGATTTTTCGGTCAGGACGATCCGTTTATCTTTCCGAACCAAGTGTTCCAAGTATACTACTCACAGTGTTTGAAGCATCCGGGATGGAGTGTCGTATGCCGTTGGAAACCCAGGGATGTTTACAATGTCCCGGAATTTGAGGACAGCCATGAGGATCAAGAAGAGAGAAGACTTAGAGTGCTCCGACCATCTGTTTCAAAAGTCGGGTTGTCTTCAGCTGATCATGAAGTTACGTGGGTTAGAAATGATATCGATGATGAAATCCAAGTAGATATGTCTAATGCTTTCACGAAACGAAAAAGGTTATCAATAATGTTATATTATTACTTCACATTTTACGATATATATATATATATAGCATGCATATGCAATGATTGTCTAATGCGTCCACAAACCATTTTATCTAGATTTGATGACGATGACAGGAGCAGCGAGGGGCGGCAGGAGCTCCAGCCACGGCACCGGCAGAGGCAGAGGCAGAGGCAGAGCTGTTCTGCCGTCCAGAGAGTTGCGTACGGAGCTTTAGAGGGCCGGTCTTGCACCCCAATTAGAGACCCCTTTTAATGCCTCCTTCCGTGTGGACTTTTCCACACCCCCAGGTATATTGCACGCATATTCATTTTGAATGTAATATTATAGATATACATGCATATTCATGTCAAAATTACTTACATAGTCAATGTTCGATTGTCTAACTGTTGGTGGTGCGTCCACATCAAGGACAGAGGCCACTCCCGCACTTTCAGGTATGTTTATGTATCATATAGTGCATGTATATTGACTTAGAATACTATATCATAAATATACATACATTATTTTTGCTCTTACATACTTACATTTCGGGTAGAGGCCACCACCGCACCTGCGGGTATATTTATATATCCTATAGTGTATACATGTTGATTTAGAATGTTATTTATTGATATATACATTATTTTTGCAATTATTTATATAGTCAATGTTTGATTGTCTAATTATAAGCGGTCCATCCACGTCTGGTTCAGGGGCCACTCCCGTCACTTCCATACCCTCCGCTCAGTCTACAGGTTTGTATGAATGAATATAAAATATTTATTCATTTTACATATCCTTTAAGAATAAACATGAATTTCATGTAATTTTATCGATGTTTATTTTCTAGTTGGAGATGCGTCCACGTCCGGGTCACCGGTTGTTCCTCACCGGAGGAACTATCATCCCGCTCGTGCTGCTGCCCGGGCCCAGGCTCGTGCTTCTATTGCCGGAGGTATATATCACACTTCAATTTTCGTCAAACCTTGATTTCTTAAGACCACTTTGATAGTTATATGTATGCCCTAGAGGCCATTGTTGTACATATGATGTATATTATAATTGATGCTTGGATATATATAGAGAGGACTTTCTTGCTCGTCATGATAGTATGATATCTAATTGCTCTTTATCTTAACATATTGACTTATATCAAAATACTGTCTTATGATCACATGTTGATAAAGACCTTAGGATGACTACTTAACTACTGGGAATATGATGGAGATCATATTAGTGGGAACTGGGTAGTCCACAAGTACATCCTATAATTGTTCCTAGTCGAGGGTGTATCAAGACAGGGCATCAATACTCGAGAGTAGACTAGCGTATACGTATCTTGACCCATATGATAGGCAATGGATGATCCCACATCCAATGGTGTTTGACATCAAGGATAGTATACGGGTGCTCAGTGGAGACTGGGTATACCGAACGAACTCGCCGAGAACTCTTTGTTGGTACTATACCTATCGTTAGATAGCAGTTCTCTGGTGACACAGGTATAGGTTAGTCTGTAGACCCGAGATCGTCATAGAGTATTGTGTGATTCCCACTATGCTTTTATTTCTACCTTACCATGTTCATAGGAACGTGCAAAACGGTGGCTTTTGGGTACAGTCTCGAATCATATGGAGGCAAAGAGCGATATGAAGGGTTTCGTCTCTCCCGGTATTGGGGGTTGATGTTGCGCTGTGTTCGATTGGCTATAACTGGAAGTCCCTGGTCAAGGCTGATATGGAGATCTACTGGTAAGTGTTATCAGTAGTTTCTCGATCTGTTATGAGCCTCACATCGACACGACTTATCAGTTACTGGGGTCTGACGTTTACTACCCCTAAACTAGATATGCGACATATCAGAAGAAGAGACCGGACTGTAGGGTAGTGTTTACTGATTGGATTCGCAGGAGTATATAAAAGCTTGCTTGTTGATCTTCTGGTCCCTCAATACCCGGGTGGCTGTTACGTTTAGCTGACCGCTTGCAGCTTATGGGTGTTTGAAATGATCATCACCTATTGCCAGCGTATTGATAAGTCTTTAGAGTCCTATACAGAAGTTTCCTGGCTCAGGCAAAATGGAGTAGGAGCACATATATGATATGTGCGGGACCAAGATTGATACGTGTATGTGATACCGTATTCTATTCTCGCGATATGTGATATCGGCCGGTTATATGTGATATAGACGGGTTATCGGATCAAGTGTTGATTCGATGAAATTATATATATATATATATATATTATATGCTCACTTAAGTATTTATTATTCTCACTTATGATACATTTATCATAATGTGATATATGTTTATTGTATTATTTTCTAATGTTACATAAATATTATATATGTAATATATAATATTGTGACATGCTAGGTTATACATACAATAAGGATGTATGAGAATTATACCATGCTAAATGTAATGTTTGGGTTTAAATTCTTAAGTAATTCAAAAATGTGGAAATGAGTCATGGTGGAAGCTTCATGAAGCTTGTTGATAACCATTGACAAAGTCCACCCTTTTTGTTTTGCTTAAGATATTTTTTAACCCAACCATGACACATAGCCATGGTTAACTCTCTACATGGGTTAGAGTTTGACATATACTAACCCATGGTTGCATTTCTAACCTTATCTCATTCATTCATCTTCTTCTTCCTCATCTTTTTGAGCTCTCTTGACTTTGAGATCAAGAAGAAAAATAGTGAGGAATTTAATTCTAAAGTGAGCAAAATTCCTACTGTATCATCCTCTTCTATACTTGCCATATAGATTAGTGTGTTATCTTCACTAATTTCGTATTAGTGAAGAGAGAGCTTGAGTCTGTGTTTCCTCGACGTAGATCATCATAGACTTTGAAGAGTTCAAGCAAGGATGCATCGTACATCTTGTGGAGCCTCTCAAGAGTTCGGGAGCTCGTTGATCGCAGCGAAGAGACCACTACTTGGAGCTTGTGAAGTGAAGGAGTGGACTACAAAGGTTGTAATCCATAATCACTTAGTTGTAAAGTTGTTTACAAGCATAGATAACCCTAATTCTCTAATTCGATTACTTGGTTGGTTTGTTTAGCACCCCAAAAATTTCAACATAGCATGATTGATGCTTGCCTAAACCTTGCCAAGTGTTGGGATTCCTTAGCACCTAGCCTAGGGTTTGCAAGCATCACACATGCCACAACAAGAATTTTAGGGAGTGCTAAGCAATCAAACTACGAATCGAATTAGAAAACTAGGGTAACAAAACTTGTAATCTAACATTACAAAGAGAAGTGAATGAAAATACAACCTTTGTAGATCCGGTCCTTCACTTCTAAAGCTCCATGTTGACGTACCTTCACTGCGATCATCGTAGTCCCGAACTCAAAACTGGATTTCCCCGGAGAAATGATCAAGCTAGCTCGTTGACTTCGAGGCCGAAAATGATCTCCATCGAGATGACTCAAACTCAAGCTCGCTCTTCACTTAGTCAAGAACTTTGTGAAGAGTACACCATAAACTAAATGGCAAGTAGTAGAGGATGATAAAATAGGAAATGGTTTCACTTTAGATTTTGATTTCTCACTTTTTTTCTTCACTTGAAAAAATCTAGCAAGGTTTTCTTCTTTTGGATGAAGAAGAGGAAGAAGAAGAAGAAGAAATGAATAATAAAACTCAAGCGAGATCATTATCATAATGCAACCATAGGTGAGTAATTATCCTCTACTAACCTTTGTAGAGTCATAACCATGATTAATTATAATGGTTTGGTTAATAAATATCTTAATCAAGACAAAATAAGTGGACTTTGTCAAAGATACTTTAAGCTTCATGAAGCTTCAAGTTAAGACAAAGAAAGCTACCATTTTGAATAATTAAGATAAATAAAAACCTAATTTATAATTAGTATGGTGTATGTCACACACCCACCCATGTTTGCATGTATCATCAAGCATGATACAAACATGTACACAAATATATGTCATATATATACATTATGCACATCAAGTGAGAAAAGAAATCTTAAGTGAACCAATACTAGTTAATGTAAAGTAATATATTAAATATATAATTATATATTAAATCATTAAATCAACACTTGATTTAATGATCCGGTCATATCGCATATAACCGACTAATATCTAGAGTATCAATATATCGAATCAACACTTGATTCGGTAACCCGGCTATATCTCATATAACCAACCGATGATACAAATCGCAAGAATAGAATACAGTATCATATACTGGTATTATTCTCGGTCCCGCACATATCTCATATGCGGTCCTATTTCGTTTCGTTTGAGCCAGGAAACCTCTGAGTAGGACTCTAAAGACTCGTCAATACGCCGGCAGTAGGTGGTGATCATATCAGTCACCCACAAGCCGCAAGCGGTCTGCTAAACGTAACAGCCACCCAGGTATTGAGCGATCAGAAGATCAACGAGCAAGCCTGCTCACACTCCTGCGAATTCAATCAGTAACACTTACCGTACAGTCCGGTCTGTTCGTCTAATATGTCGCATATCTCGCCTAGGGATGGTAAACGTCAGACCCCAGTAGCTTGATAAGTCATGTCGATGTAAGGTCCATAACGTTCGTGAAACTACTGATAACACTTACCAGTAAATCACATCAACCCTGGCCAGGGATTTCCAGTTATGGCCAATCGAACATAGCGCAACATCAACCCCTAATACCGGGAGAGACAAATCCCCTCCTATCGCTCATTGCCTCCATGTGACTCGGGACTGTACCCAAAACCCACATGTTTGCACGACTCAGTAGAACCGTGGTAGGGTGGAAATCAAAGCACAGTGGGAGACACAAAAGACTTTATGACGATCTCGGGTCAACAGACAAAGCTGTACCAATGTCACCAGAGAACTGCCATCTGACGCGAGGTATAATACCATCTGGGAGTTCTCGGCGAGTCCGTTCAGTGTACCCAGTCTCCACTGAGCACCCGTATACCATCTCTGATTTTAAACACCAATGGATATGGGATCATCCATCGCCCATCACATGGGTCGAGAAGACATACGCTGGTCTACTCTGGAATATCGATGCCCCGTCTCGATATTCCCATGACTAGGAACATTGAAGGATGTACTCATGGACTACCCAGGCCCTACTAGTATGATCTGCATCATAATCCTGAAAGTCGAGTACACATCCTAAGGGCTTTATCAACATGTAACAGAGAGACAATGAGTATACATGTTAAGATAAAGAGTAACAAGATAGTGTACTATCATGTCGAGCAAGAAATTCCTCCCTATATATGTCCCAGCATCCACTATAATATACATCTCATGTACAATAATGGCCTCTAGGGCATATATACAACTAACACCAAGGTGCTAAACTAACCCTACAGTGGTATCAGAGTCAAGCTAGAGTATTAGACGTTGTCTAGATGAAATTAAAATTCCGATCGACCCCCGAAAACCCGAAACGGACCCCCTCTCTGGAAATTTTTCAAAAAGTTGGATTTTTCCATGTTAAAAATACTCAGAAAATCATGCAAGGAATTCTATAGACACACCTGAAGAACGAAACCCTAAATCGTCTAAGTGACCGCGGATCCGCGGCCAAAACATGGTTTTGGCGGCGGATCCGCGGCGCCACTTGAGAGGTATGGGTCGGGTCTTCAGCTGTAGGTCCGTAGGAACTATGGTATGTCTCTGGTTAATTTTAACAGTGCTCAAGTGTTGAGCTCTCTGGGAGATTTTGGGAATTCGTTGAATCGATCGAATTGTCTAACTTCGTCTAGCTATCTGTGATCTTGATACAATGTGTGGAATTCATATAGTTAGGCATGAAATCCATAATATGTGATATTTCGGTTTTATGATGTCTAAGATAATTGTGGATTCCAAATGTTGTAGTTTTTCACTTTCTTTTCTGCGACCGTAAGTGTAATATGTGGTGTATCGCCGATTTCGTTGCTATACATCAACGACAATTGGGATACGCATATTTACTTACGTTGATGACATGTGGTGTTATGTGTTGCTGTGATATGTTATATTGGATCATCGTGATTAGAATTGCTAGGGGTTTTATGTGAGATGAGAGTTTTTATTTTCATTCATGTAAAATTCATTGTATCTAATATTCTTTTATTGGGGCACTTCCGGGTTGAGGATGATATCACCATTGTTGTATATTATTTACTTTTCCGCATTAGGATAGACCCAAGGTGGGGAGCACAAGTAACCGGGTTCTAGAGATCCCTATGAGTGTTTGATATGATCATCACCTATTGCCGGCGTATTGACGAGTCTTTAGAGTCCTACACAGAGATTTCCTTGCTCAGACGAAATGGAGTAGGAGCACATATGTGATATGTGCGGGACGGAGATTGATACGTGTATGTGATACCGTATTCTTTTCTCGCAATATGTGATATCAGCCGGTTATATGTGATATAGCCGGGCTATCGGATCAAGTGTTAATTCGATGAAATGATATATATATATATATATATATATATATATATTATATGCTCACTTAAGTATTTATTATTCTCACTTATGATACATTTAACATATATGTAATATATGTTTATTGTATTATTTTCTAATGTTATATATGTGATATATAATATTGTGACATGTTAGGTTATACATGCAACAAGGATGTATGAGAATTATACCATGCTAAATGTAATGTTTGGGTTTAAATTCTTAAGTAATTCAAAAATGTGGAAATGAGTCATGGTGGAAGCTTCATGAAGCTTGTTGATAACCATTGACAAAGTCCACCCTTTTTGTTTTGCTTAAGATATTTTCTAACCCAACCATGACACATAGCCATGGTTAACTCTCTACATGGATTAGAGTTTGACATATACTAACCCATGGTTGCATTTTTAATCTTATCTTATTTATTAATCTTCTTCTTCCTCATCTTGTTGAGCTCTCTTGACTTTGAGATCAAGAAGAAAAATAGTAAGAAATTTAATTCTAAAGTAAGCAAAATTCCTACTTCATCATCCTCTTCTATACTAGCCTTATAGATTAGTGTGTTAGCTTCACTAATTTCGTATTAGTGAAGAGAGAGCTTGAGTCCGTATTTCCTCGACGTAGATCCTTATAAACTTTGAAGACTTCAAGAAAGGATGCATCGTACATCTTGTGGAGCCTCTCAAGAGTTTGGGAGCTTATTGATCGCAGCGAAGAAACCACTACTTGGAGCTTGTGAAGTGAAGGAGCGGACTACAAAGGTTGTAATTCTTAATCACTTAGTTGTAAACTTGTTTACATGCATAGATAACCCTAATTCTCTTGTTCGATTACTTAGTTGGTTTGTTTAGCACCCCAAAAATTTCAAGATAGCATGATTGATGCTTTCCTAAATCTTGCCAAGGTGCTAAGCTAACCCTACAGTTGTCTTAATATTGATTGTCTTGATATTTCTCGTAGATGCAGGGCATCCCCATCCCGAGAGGGGGACTCGAGACCCAAATCAGTCCCACAGGCTGAGGCCCGACAGAGCTAGGGGAGGTAGCATTTCCCCACTTCTTTACCACTGATTATCGCTTTAAGTGCACGGCGGCGCCCCGGCCGTCAATCCGACGGCCAAAAGCGGAAGCGGTGAATAACTTAAATTTTGCGGACTTAGCAAACCGGCACCACCGCGCACTAAACACCCGGATCGAACCATTAACTAGTCCTAGCTATCTACAAGAAAAGGGAATAGAGATATACCGACGATCCAAGTCCTCCGGTCTTCTCGTCATGGTCCCGATCTCCTGCGGAATGCCCTGTCTCCTCCTCGTCGCCGGAAGCGCACCACATCGCCTATTTCTTTTACGGGCTCCCACCTCAATGCCGAGGCAACTCGGGCACGAAGCCGGCTACTCGACGTGCCCAAGATTTGCTGTAGAATGTTTGGTAGAGCTTGTGTCTCACTTTTGGGGTATTGGAGATGCCATTTGGTGGAGGGATGATACAAGGAAATATGTGGAGGACCTTGGGGATTTTTGGAGCATGAAGAGAACCAAAAATTGCCACACATGAAAAATGAATTCCCATTCTACTTACTAGTGGCCGGCCATGTCAAAAGAATGGGTGAGTTGAGAGAGAAAGTCCAAGGGGAGGGTTAATCATCATGCTAGAAAGAGAGTGTGGAGTTAACATGTGTAGAAATGATTACTAGCAAAACCAACACACCAAAACCATCATCATAACCCATCAACATCACCAAAAGCCAAGTCATGATGAAGACAAGAAGTCAAGGTCAAAGAATGGCTATCATGACACAAGAATATGCAAAGACCCCCTCCACAAAATGCTTATTTGCAACAATGCAAATAAGCCCTCCTCCACCAAACTTCGGCCAATGAACGGAACAAAGGAAAATTGGCCGAAACGGAAAACAAACTGGCAACTCCAAAAACTGGTCCCGTAATAAATTACAGGAAAACCCCGATACTGTGCATACATACCCGCATTTGTATTCCGACCGAAATACAAATGCAATGAGACAAAATCTACACTGTACTATACTACGATCCGGCTTAAACCAAAGCCGGCTAGTAATATCTGTTCGATCCTGATCCGTGCAATACCGCACGTATCTGATCGAACCCTGCCATATAACCATACGGCCTATAGTACAAACTGTCCGATCCTGATCCGTGCAATACCGCACGTATATGATCGGACCATGCCATATCTCCATACGGCCTCTACAACCTTTCGCCCGAAAGCTGAGTAACTGAATGTGGGGGACTCTAAAGACTCATCAACACCTTGGTTGTGGATTTAACCACTAGCACGTTAGAGGTATAAGCCAATACATAACGGGCTACCAGGTATTGACCAAAAGGGACGTCTGTGAGCGAACTCAGCCTGACTCCCTACTGAGCCTGTCAGTGACAATATCCGTACAGTCCGGTCCGTTCGTCTATGAGTATCGCATGGCGGGCCTAGGGGGTTGGTAAAAGTCAGACCCCCAAAAGCGGTACAAGTCGTGTCGGAGTGTAGCCCAGAACACCCTGAGATACTACTGGAATACCTACCAGTAAATCTCCTTGCCTTGGCCAAGGACTTCGTGTAATGGCTCTCCTAGACACAGCACGACCTCACCCCCAATACCGGGAGAGACGAACCCCTGAAGATACGCTCACTGCCTCCATGTGGCTCGGGACTGTACCCAACTAAAACCTGTTTGCACGACTCCTTTGAGCCGTGGTAGGGTAGTAATCAAAGTACAGTGGGAACTCACATGAGACAAATGACGATCCCCAGGTCGATGAACTAACCTGCACACATGTCACCAGGGAACTGCCATCTGACGTCTGGTATATGACCAACTAGCATGTTCCCGGCGAGTCCTGTCCGGTGTACTCATAACCCAATGAGCACCTGTATACATCTTAGGTGATCCAACTGACACCAGTGGCTTGTGAGACCGGCCACCGCCCCTCGTCGGGGTCTCGACTGTATACACTAGTCTACTATGGAGAATCGATGCCCTGTCTCGAAACTCTCACGACTAGGGACCTTTTAAGGATATGCTTATAGACCCCCAGCTCCCACTTATATGATCGCCCTCATACTGCTGGTGGTCAAGCAAGAATCCTAGGGGCTCTATCAACGTGTAATAGCGACATGTCAGGTCACTTAAAGCAGTACACGATGATAAAGGTAAACCAGATAGCATACTATCATCTCGAGTAAGACTGTCCTACCGGGATAGGTCCTCCATCAATCATTACAATCACGTACCTGTGACCTAATAATTGACTCTGAGGGCACTATCTCCAACAATCTCCCACTTGCACTCAAGGCTAATTATTGTGATGTCGCATACTCACAGCCCGTGTGATACCGAACACCCAACTCCTCTACTAGTCAGTCTCACAAAGCTCGTTTGCGAAACTATTGCGTTCGAGGAATAGCCTCAGTGAGTGGATCCGCCTAGTTGTTTCTTTCTGTGTCTCTCTATATCTCAAGTTCGCGGAGAAACCCATCTCCCGAAATGAGAAATACCTGTCTTAGAATGTGTCTGGATGTCTGATGGGACATAGCTCATAAATGAGCTCCAAATCCAAACTTCTTAGACTGTATCGTCAACTGAACTTAATCAGTATCCTGCGCCATGCCACCCTCAGTATTGCCTTGGACCACCTGTCCAAAATACTGCCCCTCATCAGAAGGAAAACTATAACTCTGACAACCTCCTTGTCGTCCATGTCACCTTGGAAGCCTGGAATGATAACTGTCTCCTGAATGAGGCTGTCGTTATCATCTCCCTAGAACATCCACTTATGTTCTAAAACTGCTTCCGACTGTTTCTCCAGGATTGGATTAATGTCAACTTATTGCATCTAGTGCAAGAACAACATCTGGTGTGGTACTTGACATCTCACGATTGACTCAATTGCCTGAGCAAGTGATCTGCCAATCATGCCCGTCCCTCTCCCCTTTAGTCTGTAAGACACCTTTGGAGAGGGTGACTCCATTATCTGCAGGTACACTACCGTGCCAGGAGTCGTCCATCCTAAATACTCTTAGAATGCTGTCAAGTACCCTGATTGGGAAACCACCCAAATCTAGATCTAAGACCATAGATCTAGTAACCAGTATGTCTGATATAAAATCCATTTCCTTTGTGGAGAAACAACTGTGTGACGACCAAAGTATAACCGATCGTAGTGTAGGAGTTTCTTTTCCTACTCTGTGTATATCATCCAAATACCAGGATATCACACCCTACTACCTTCTCAACAGATCCATCCCCTATTCTGATGAAGTCAAACCCATGACTGTCACATCAGAAATAGATGATCTATCTCCGCTACATCTGCTCTAGTCTATAAATAGACATAAGCAACCTGTCCACCAATGCTTCCGCTGCTCCCACTGACTATGACAACCCTCTGGCAGAGTCATATAGACGTACACTTCTAAAACTGGTTTAGAACGACGCTATACTCATCCTCCCGCCGGGTCTCGTAACCTGGAACAACAGCAATGGCAATTGTGGGTAAACAAGAACTTCCCTGTCACCGTCCTTGAGGCTACCGTAGTGCCTCTCGGGTGCCTGAAGTTACCCAACTTATCTACGGAGTGGCCAATGGAATGTCAATCCAGATTGAATCTTTAGGTTCCTTATCAAATCTTCAGTAATCGTTTGTGGTTCTGGAATCACTTCCAGTTCTACCATACTCCCACTACTGTTTTCTGAAAAAATCCATCTTTAATAAAACTGTGGCGAGTCTAGAACAATATCGCTATTGTTCATCCAGATGGTAGAAAGTCAACCCTCGTCATAGCCTGGGTCAACCCACAAACAGCCATTACAGAAACGTGCCTTGAGTTGTCCAGTGTCTGGTTTTAATCATAAACCGGACAACTCCCCGTACCTTAACATCGTTAAGATATGAACCGTTCTATATCCAATATAGAAACAGAGGCACTGATTTATTTGAACCAGATTCAAATCATGCAGCTGTCCCCAGCGCATGTCAACTAAATGGAAGGAGGCCGATCAGCGTTACTCAACTTAGGAATACTTCCAATTATGAGTAACCTGAAAGAGAAGCAAGATCTCTTTATCATTACTATCAACTGAATACCATACACAAGTATCTACATCTTCGATCTCTTTGAAGAATCCCGATACTTGCTATACCTGGTTCTCTACTCTATTCAAATACCTATAACTTCTCAAAATTTGGACCCTGTGTTTCCGCGAAACACCTGTCTAAAAACTAGAGAAGTCATAAGGAAACCGAATATAGTACGAGGACCAAACCCTCTGTCCTGATGGACCCTGGACAACATACAATCCTTTGTATAAGTCCCTTGAGTCTGATAACTCATTCACTGTGTGTCGTAGGTTGAAAACTGTACTTATGGTTAAGAAGAATTACACCGCTGTTTAATGCTCCTTACCTAACCATCCACTGATATAGGTAAATGTCGTAGACATAATTTCAGAAAGGTATATCTCACTCTATGAAAATAGACGTACAGATATATCAATTTGAAATTGGTGCATAACAGCGGATATTCAAAACCAAATATTTGCCGACCGGCAAACAGCCCAGGTGATTTCCTCAAATATCACTGATTACAACGAATCCCGATATAATGAGGATAATCACCCAATTCCCAATAACTTACTCCCACTCATCATCTGTAAAACCATACAAATGTGAGAATCGTACCTGGTAAATACATACCCTGGAGTAAGTATCTAATCGGGAAATCAGTTTTCCTTTAACTGTACACAGTGAAACTGAAACATTGAAATGTTTCGATGGGGTATCCTGGTATTCCTAGTAATGCCTCTTACAGATTCACGACTGTAACCGTATAGTTCTTTGCCACCTCTCCAAATCCCTTCATATGTCTTTAGTCTTTACCTTCTGCACACCCTTTTAGGCCAAATGGTTTTCTTCCTTCCCTACCGTTCGGCACCAGCCTATGGTTTGGAAGAAGACTATCCAATAAGCATAATGGGTGTACTGTCCCAATCCTAGGAACACTCGCAATGAGAGAGGGTGAAGATAAAAGACAACCGAATAAACCTTATTCCTATTTCTCCTGAACCAGAATCCATCCCCGAACTGGAACCAGTTCCATTCGAGTTCGTATATAACAATACGATGGAGTATCCAAATAAACTATGGATCTTCGTAGTGATACGGAGTGTCCTGGAGAAATACAAAGGTGATGTGGGAGTGGTAACGAAATATTTGGTTTGGTCGTGAATATCTGTTGCAATTTACTTTGCCCTCTTACTAATCCCTTGCTTTGTCTGAACTTAATACCTTCTGCACACCATCGTTATGCTAATTGGTTTTCTTCATTCCCTACCGGTCGGCACCAGCCTAAGGTTTGGAAGAAGACAATCCAATTTGCGTAATAGGTGTACTACCCCTAAACCAAGGAGTACTCGTAACCGGAGAGAGGGTAAAAGGAAAAGACAACTGAATAATCCTATCCGTTTTCTCCAGAACCGGAAACCATCCTCGAATAAATTCTTTCGAGTTCGTATCTAACCATACGATGGTTTTGTCCAATGGAAGTGGACGTTCGTAATAAAACGGGGTGTCCTGGAGAAAAGGGTAAAAGTAGGAGTGGCAATGAGGTTTGCAACTCTGACAATCCAAAAGCCGGTGTTTAAGAAGGTTCGGTCAACTTGGTCACTGAGTCAAAGTCTTAGGGTCGGGTCAATGGTCGCTACCAAGAGAGAGAGAAAAGAAACACTCAGCGTGCACTCTAACCTAGATCAGAATGGTCACCAATTTATCTAATCTGGAAACCTCCCACTGTACCTCAAATTCTCCTCCAAACCTGAAAGAAGAATTAGTCGGGATTAGCCGAGGAGTATACTAACTCATCAGTGGGAATCGGGATCCAACTCTCATCGCATGATATCGTGACGGAATCCGCTCACGTCATCACACTCCAGAAGGTATGCGCATATCTGGCAAGTTTCAGTTCTTTTGAAACTCCCGATGTGATTTCTGCCCCATGCTCTTATGACCTTGACTTTGGCCAACATATCATAAGTCACATGTCAAGTTCTACCCGTCATTCTCCAGGTTAATTTGAATCCACCCGTACATACCCTTGACTTTGGCCAACATGGCAGTACGACTGTTCCAAACCAACGCATCTATCTATGCTGCATATGAATAACCAATAGCTACCAAACACTGTGCCTTGACTTTGGCCAACATACACAGCTTGAATACTACTGACTATCCATATGAAACGACGGAGGGCTGCGAATGGTTTCTGGCGAAAACCTTTAACGTAATGAACTTGATATCGTTGAAGGAACAGATAGCTTTTTAAAAATATAGTGACGAAAACCTTCGCTAAAGAGGTCACTCCCGGTGAAGGGATCTCGGCTCCTTCCCCGTAGAATGAGGTGCAGGATATTCCAAATGAATACCGCGATGCAAAGCAAAAGTAATCGGCTATAGTGAAGTTAATGCCCTGATGCAAACTTCTGTCCAAGGGGTCACTCCCGGTGAAGGGATCTCGGCCCTTGCCTCGTCGACTGAGGAGCAGGATATTCCAATGAATACCACGATGCAAAACAAAAGTGAACGTCCTTGCAATAACAGCTTTTTGAAAAGTGTTCCAACAACATCAGATTAGGTTTGTTTTAACTTGCATTGATCCGAATCAATGCAGTCCCATCAATTGATCACACCAAAACGAACGAAAATATACTGATGTACGTATATGCCATCCGCATTCGCCACTGGGTCCCGTCATTACCCGTTAGGTTAGCTTACTAACGACAGAGCGGGGACTGGACTAGCGCGGATGCAAAACATATACGACATCTACTAATATATATACCAATATATTATATTCGCTCAAGGCGTGAATAAAATGCAACATCACAAAAATGTACAGCATCACAGAAACAATACAGATATCTGGGATCCCCGGGTTTCACAGAGCCGCTGAAACCCGACGTTCCCTTGGTCGTGTGGATAGCCTGTGCAATGAAATCCTAGACCCCTACGGGCGCGGCAAGTTACCCGTCAAAAGCTGAAGCGAGGCAGCCCCCTTCAGCAATGTGAATGGACCACCCAGCACTTCACGGAATCCGGTAACTTGGGCACCCTTCCTGGGTCAACCTGTACCCCCTACGAGTACGACGAATAGCCCGCCAATCCTAGAGTGAAGCCCCCTCCGTCTCAATGCCATGAGATGCGGGCTTGTTGCCCTCTAGAACCCGGCTATCCGTGCACCCCTCCGCGGGGCAACCTAGTACAGAAAGTAAAATATACATACAACGGGTACATCGACCGCAACCAGGTCGTGCCCCAAAATAATAAAACAAACAGGCAGTGACGGCAGTCCACATGTCGGACGCTCGCCCCGCAATATCAAATGTACATAATACAACCACAACTGTACTAGCATTGCATCCAGGCTATCCCCCACGACCGATCCGCAACATCACAGCAAATACATAGAACATCAACGTGAAAGTCACGTTCGCAAATCCGTCTAACCGGGCTATAGCAGTTAGACCGGATTTACCGATCGAGTGATATTCACGGTCGCAGATATAATGTAAATACTGTGAAAAATGTGTTTAAAATTTTCCGATTGACCAATAATTAACAAGTAGGCCCCCAATCAAAACTGTAGCACTCACAGAAAACCTGGGCCCAATTTTAATATTCCAAAACCCCTAATTACACCCCTGAAGCCCACTGGAAAAAGATGGCCCACTGAACTCTCAAGACTGCGGCGGAACCGCGGCCCAATAGAAGGGTGGGGCCGCGGATCCGCGCTCTGTGTGAGAGATCAGAGTGTCGAATTTTCCCAGAGTTCTTAGAATCTCCTGCACATCATTCTGAGACCACCTGAAAAATTTTTAGACACCAAAAATTCTCAACAGAAAACTGATGTGAGGTAAAAATGAGTTTTTGGAATTTTGGTCGATCAGAACCGCAAAACACATCAAACGAAAGCTAGACGAAGTTAATGGCGAGGCTTTGATACCACTTTAAGTGCACGGCGGCGCCCCGGCCGTCAATCCGACGGCCAAAAGCGGAAGCGGTGAATAACTTAAATTTTGCGGACTTAGCAAACCGGCACCACCGCGCACTAAACACCCGGATCGAACCATTAACTAGTCCTAGCTATCTACAAGAAAAGGGAATAGAGATATACCGACGATCCAAGTCCTCCGGTCTTCTCGTCATGGTCCCGATCTCCTGCGGAATGCCCCGTCTCCTCCTCGTCGCCGGAAGCGCACCACATCGCCTATTTCTTTTACGGGCTCCCACCTTAATGCCGAGGCAACTCGGGCACGAAGCCGGCTACTCGACGTGCCCAAGATTTGCTGTAGAATGTTTGGTAGAGCTTGTGTCTCACTTTTGGGGTATTGGAGATGCCATTTGGTGGAGGGATGATACAAGGAAATATGTGGAGGACCTTGGGGATTTTTGGAGCATGAAGAGAACCAAAAATTGCCACACATGAAAAATGAATTCCCATTCTACTTACTAGTGGCCGGCCATGTCAAAAGAATGGGTGAGTTGAGAGAGAAAGTCCAAGGGGAGGGTTAATCATCATGCTAGAAAGAGAGTGTGGAGTTATCATGTGTAGAAATGATTACTGGCAAAACCAACACACCAAAACCATCATCATAACCCATCAACATCACCAAAAGCCAAGTCATGATGAAGACAAGAAGTCAAGGTCAAAGAATGGCTATCATGACACAAGAATATGCAAAGACCCCCTCCACAAAATGCTTATTTGCAACAATGCAAATAAGCCCTCCTCCACCAAACTTCGGCCAATGAACGGAACAAAGGAAAATTGGCCGAAACGGAAAACAAACTGGCAACTCCAAAAACTGGTCCCGTAATAAATTACAGGAAAACCCCGATACTGTGCATACACACCCGCATTTGTATTCCGACCGAAATACAAATGCAATGAGACAAAATCTACACTGTACTATACTAGGATCCGGCTTAAACCAAAGCCGGCTAGTAATATCTGTTCGATCCTGATCCGTGCAATACCGCACGTATCTGATCGAACCCTGCCATATAACCATACGGCCTATAGTACAAACTGTCCGATCCTGATCCGTGCAATACCGCACGTATATGATCGGACCATGCCATATCTCCGTACGGCCTCTACAACCTTTCACCCGAAAGCTGAGTAACTGAATGTGGGGGACTCTAAAGACTCATCAACACCTTGGTTGTGGATTTAACCACTAGCACGTTAGAGGTATAAGCCAATACATAACGGGCTACCAGGTATTGACCAAAAGGGACGTCTGTGAGCGAACTCAGCCTGACTCCCTACTGAGCCTGTCAGTGACAATATCCGTACAGTCCGGTCCGTTCGTCTATGAGTATCGCATGGCGGGCCTAGGGGGTTGGTAAAAGTCAGACCCCCAAAAGCGGTACAAATCGTGTCGGAGTGTAGCCCAGAACACCCTGAGATACTACTGGAATACCTACCAGTAAATCTCCTTGCCTTGGCCAAGGATTTCATGTAATGGCTCTCCTAGACACAGCACGACCTCACCCCCAATACCGGGAGAGACGAACCCCTGAAGATACGCTCACTGCCTCCATGTGGCTCGGGACTGTACCCAACTAAAACCTGTTTGCATGACTCCTTTGAGCCGTGGTAGGGTAGTAATCAAAGTACAGTGGGAACTCACACGAGACAAATGACGATCCCCAGGTCGATGAACTAACCTGGACACATGTCACCAGGGAACTGCCATCTGACGTCTGGTATATGACCAACTAGCATGTTCCCGGCGAGTCCTGTCCGGTGTACTCATAACCCAATGAGCACCTATATACATCTTAGGTGATCCAACTGACACCAGTGGCTTGTGAGACCGGCCACCGCCCCTCGTCGGGGTCTCGACTGTATACACTAGTCTACTATGGAGAATCGATGCCCTGTCTCGAAACTCTCACGACTAGGGACCTTTTAAGGATATGCTTATAGACCCCCAGCTCCCACTTATATGATCGCCCTCATACTGCTGGTGGTCAAGCAAGAATCCTAGGGGCTCTATCAACGTGTAATAGCGACATGTCAGGTCACTTAAAGCAGTATACGATGATAAAGGTAAACCAGATAGCATACTATCATCTCGAGTAAGACTGTCCTACCGGGATAGGTCCTCCATCAATCATTACAATCACGTACCTGTGACCTAATAATTGACTCTGAGGGCACTATCTCCAACAATCGCTATACCGGCGATTATGCCAAGAGGTTCGGCCGGTACATGGGGGATGAGAACCGCCTTGTGAAGAAGTATCCACTTCATGTTGAGTAGGGAGACCAGCACCGAAGCTCATTTGTCCTCTTCTGGGATCAGGCTCGGGTATTAATATATAGTTTCATTTGACTTACCCAATATATTTATCATTATTTAACACTTGCAATTTAATAATATTGTTTTTTTGTATTTGCGGTTAGATTAAAACTTTCAGCCTGTACCCGACCCTGATCACCATAAGAGAGTGCTCAATCTTCATGCTTTGCACCATAGCCTGATGAAGAACATGCAATCAAAGGTCTGGTACAATAGGAACGAGCTGAAAATCGACTGCTATTCCCTGTGGATGGCAACCCCCGAGGCAGAGAGAGCGGCTCTCTTATATACTCCGGCCTTTGCGAGAGTCGACGTAGATGTATGGCCTCTCTTGTGCCAATATTTCGACTCTTAGTACAAACAGGTTTGTATTTTAAATTTAATTCATTATTTAGTATATAATTTATTTCTTTTTGTTGCTTAATTAGAAAACTAAATCTGAATGTGTTGTGCAGAAACAGACTGATCAAAATAAAGAGAATAGGAAGTCGGCGAAGAGGGATCGCCCCACTTATACAGGTGGCTCGAGGAATATTACTCATGACATGGAGTTATCGGTAAATTACAATTGACCTACTTGATATAAAATTAAATTAAGAGTTATTTTATAATATATGTAAATTTTTTGCGAATTGCAAAGAGCTCAGACCCTGGCGCAGGGTAGTACACCGAGCGTGCTGTCCGCGTATCTTGCCGTCCATAGCACCTCAACAGATCCTTCCACGGGCGAGCTTCAATTCCCCGACACCGCTACCCAGGAGTATTGCATAAGTGTTAATATTTATTCTAACATGATTGAAATTTTTGTTTTGAAAAGTTCAAATTTAAATGATATACTTATATTTTAATGGTTAATGTAGCTGTAGGAGTGGGTGGTGGAGCAGGCGGAGGCATCGGAGTTAGATTTTACTGGACAGAACGATCCGATACTGCTGACCCCAGTTCTAGACGCCGCACACGGAGGGCACCACGGAGGTTGGAAGAGATGCCGGAGACTGGGTCCTAGCGGGCCCATATGAGGTTGGACTCTACTCCGGCGGTTACTTCCCTTACCCCCCTTGAGTGACGTCTAGAGCAAGATGTTGCCACCTTGAAGACCACCGTCCAGGAGTTGAAGAAGATGATGGTATGTATACTACTTAATAGTAAAATATTATATCATATTATAAATAGTAACATATCCAATATTAGTAGCCTGAGCTCATTTGGTTGTAGACTTAATTCTGATTAATCTTAGATTGGGGTTTCGCAATAACCTGATAATGAAACTAATTCGACTAATACAAAGTTCTTACTCGTTTATTACACACAAAATTGAACAAATGCGACAGGGTACTTCGGTTGCGGCTCCACATGTATCTCCTTCGGCTGCGGCTCCGTAAGCCACTACTTCGGCTACAGTTGCGCAGACCACTCCTGCACAGCCCGCTCAGACTCCTGCACAGTCCGCTCCTTCATAGGTCGAGTCTTGACGACTCAGGGCTGCACCGAGGAGCAGATGCGCCAGATTAGGTCGATTATCAGAAGTGGAGGAGCTGGACTGAGCTAGGGTAGCTTTATTTATATTTTTGAGAATGTATATACTTATCTGATACATATTGTATAAGTTTTGGATGACAATGGTTGGTGGTTGTTTATGAATGATGATTTATCCTGATATCGTATTCTGTGTTTATGAACGATGATTTATCCTGATATCGTATTCTGTGTGTCTATTTCTTTTATGTATTATTTGTGAGATGTTAATTATGAATATATATATATATATATATATATATATAATTATGCACAGGACGGGTTAAAAACAGGAAGCCCTTTTTTTAAAAAAAACCCTGATATTATGTCCCTACGGATTAATCCGTAGGGCCATCTGTTGCACCTATGGATACATTCGTAGGGCCACAGTTTGCCCTTACATATTTATCCGTAGGGACAAAATATCAAGATAACCGACATTTTTCCTCTATGGATTCAGTAACAGGAGTTACACGTGCCCCTACTGATACAACCATAAGGGCTTATATATAGACCTACGGTTAACTCCGTAGGGGCTGGATGACTGACATTTTGCCCTTATGGATTCAGTAACAGGAGTTACATGTGCCTCTACGGATGAACCTGTAGGGGCATATATGTAGACCTACCGCTTACTTCGTAGGGGCAACTATTTTGTTTTATAAACCACTAAATTAAATAAATATTTTTGTCCCTACGGCATACACCGTAGGTACATAGTCCTCTACACTTCAAACCGTAGGGGCATGTTTTACTCCGTAGGGGAATATTCAGGACGAAGACTTGCACCCGCGGCGATTGCACCTACGGAGAATTTTCTAGCCCCTATGAATATATCCGTAGGGACAGTGCTTTTCCCCTACGGATAAAGCCGTAGGGGCAACCCCTTATTGTAGTAGTGATAATTATATGTAGGGATGATCTGAGAAGCATAGAATTGTAGAAAACAACAGCAATATGCATTAAACGAATAAGCAATAACTCAGTTGGTATAGCGCTTCCATTTCGGAAGAGAGTGCGAGGTGCAAACCTCGGTAGGGAAAATGTGCATAATTCAACGTTTTCAGGGTAAATTCGTAGGTTTCCTGGATACGCGCGTGTGATGTGTGTTTAGATGAGGCTTACATGCCACACATACACACAGTGCTGATCCATTAATACATGGACTTATTTATTTAAAATGAGGGCAACTTGTTAAACAGATATATCCCCATATGTTACACCAATCCAAACCAGTCATCGTGATATAAATGTCTTAGATAGCTTACATATCATAATTCACGATATTTGAAGACTCCATTAAATGAAGTAAACAGATAATAGCTATTCGGCATATGAAAAATACAATCATTTGATTGATATTCCAGAAATCTTCAAATCTTATGAAATTTAATACCTAAGCTATCTTAGACATATATATCAATCGGTTCAGATGGATATAAAAAATGAGGGCTTGTGCGTTTAAAACTTGAGCTTATTTTAGAAAATTAATAATGGATTCTCTCTCTCTCTCTATATATATATATATAATTGTTCCAAAAACTAACCTGTTGCCCTAACAAATCTGGGTAATTCTTTGGTGCTTCAAACAATTTTCTCTCACTCTCACACACTCTCTCTCTCTCTCTCTCTCTCTCCTCTCTCTTTCTCTCTCTCACACACACTCACTCACTCTCTCTCTCTCCCCTTTTTGGGAAGCACGAATTTCCCAACAAATCTATGCTATCAAGCCAGCCCTTAAACATGCATAAAAATGAACATTCATGAATGCATGACTCATAATAGGTCTTTAAGAGACAATTAAAGTACAGGGACATACAAAGATACTAAACTAAAAGGAGCCCACTTAATTATATAAAATCATTGTCCTTTTGTATCATTTATTTTCTTTTCCTACCATCCATACATTATCTCTGATCTCAGACTTTCACTCCAATGACTGAACTGTTCACAACCCACTCGTGCATCAGTGAGAAGCATGTCAATAGCACCCCCCCCCCCACCCCCCCGCGCGCGCGCGCGCTCTCTCTCTCTCTTTTTGACATCTGATTGTGATAATATATAAAAGAGCAGCCCACAGATGAGTTCTCTGAATCACTTTGCAACCCTTTCTTTTATCTGGGTTACTAAAATGTTGCCACCCATGAAAGATTTCTGAATATTAAGCCCTTTTCTTTCTTCGGTAATTGCTTAATAATATGTCAATGTTTTCTCAGTTTTGCATTTTATACCTTACAGGTTTTTTCTCAATACATTAATAATTAATACCCTAATGCATGCCGTCGTTAGTACGTCTTTGCTATCTTTTGCTTTCACCGATGTATCTATTTTACAGTCCGTTTATTCATTGTGAATCATTCTCTCTCTCTCTTGCACACACGGCATGTTGAGAATAAAACGGTATAAAATAGAAAATAAGGAATACAATAAGATATTATTAAGCAATTCAACATTTGGGGGTGGGGGGGTGGGGGGGATCCTTTACTTCTCATTATTCTTCCACAACCACTTCCCTGTAACAATTCCCAATACTTTTCCAAGGAAGGCCACCTCCCAACTTCCAAGAGAAAGAGACAAGATAAAAGAAAAGGAAAACATATGCATGTATCTTTAAGATTGAATTCACATGTTTCCTTACACAAAAGAGTAAATGTATTCTTCATTTACACTTCTCATATTTCAAACTAAACATTTATTCATATATTCTCTTTTAAAAATAAATAATACATATTAAAGCTGACACCATGCATCCCATAAAAGTCTAGTTAAGACCTAGGAAACTCGCTTATTGGATTTAAATTCATATCATCTATAAAATTGACAATAATTAAGAGTGGAGATGTAAGGCGAAATAGTTGTGCGATTTAGAGTATTGAAGTATAATTATATGTCCTAAAATTGGGTAGAGCTAGCTAGATGAGTATCGAAGGCATTTTCTCTGGAAACTTAATTAACAGTGATATCTCGAATATTATATGGAAGCTTTAATTCGACGTATGTTAGCGTTCTGAAAATCAAATATCCATCTTTTGATGATCACCTTTAGTATCATATGAGTATCTACGCAGACGTTCGTATCAAAGTGTAATAGTCTCATAGTAATTGTTTCTTTTTCAAATTAAAAAGTTAATGATCTGAATCCTAAGGCCATGTATTCAATTGGAACTTTTAACCGGTACTTTGGAAATATAGACTTTTTTTTGGACTTTCATAGAAAATGGGACTCTTTCCTTGGATTATAGAACAACTAGAACTTAAATCTAGAACTTTGCTGTAACTGTTTTACTTATGCATCATCCTTTTATTTTAGTTTATAACTGTCGTAAACACTACTACGAATGACTTAAATTAGGAAGTTGGGGTTAGGACAGCCCCCGATGTCCCAAACCATTTAGGGATGGCCGGAGCCGTCCTAATCACTTTGGGACGGCTTCGGCCATCCCAAAATTTTCTATTGAAACTTTGGGATAGCTGAAGTCGTCCAAAGATTAAATAGAAAAGAAAAATCATAAACCCAGGCCCTCTCCCTATTAATTATTCTCAAAACGAATTTAATCAGCCCTTTCCCAAAATTTGCCCAATTGTTAGGTCCATCTTGATTTATTATATTTACCTGATCCCGAACAAAATCTCCTGACCAAAATTGCTATACTTCAAAAGCAAAATCGAGATTACACCCGAAATTAAAAAAAAATCTCAAGACCGGTCTCGGTCTCTCTCCTTTGCCGAAAAAATCGATCGAAATTCTAGCTTGTCAAATTAAAAAAATATTGCGTATACTCCATCCCGATACAAAATCAACTCCTCTCTCTCTCTCTCTCTCATGTTGCCAAGACCCCATCCCTAAACCGATTGAAATCCTAGCTTGACTTCCCTCTTGCTCTTCTTCGGCGGGAACGAATACGGCGGTGGCTCTGAGATCTCTCTCTTTCGTTACTGCAACCCTGCCATCCCCAAACAAAAATCCTATATCTCGGTTTAAGGGTCAAAATTCGAGCTATTCTCGACAAGAATCGAGCAAAAGGTACACTAATTTAGTTTTTTTGTTATTATTACTCTGGATTCAAAGAAACCCTAAATTTGTTAGAATTTCTGTGGTTATGTTTGTAATGTTGATTAATTTTCGTACATTGAATAGTTACTGTTTGAAAGAACTTTGGTTCGTAAAGTACCAAAATTTAGAGCTATGGATATGATTTGATAATTGATAGCCTTAAAGCCTGAAATTTAGTGTTTTAGATTATGAAAATAGTTTAACTATGTATCCTTGTAGAAAATGAGTAATCACAATAGTATAATTTACAAGCTTGTTAAAAGATGTCGAATTTAAACTATTAGAAATTATGATGATGGGAGATGCATATTGCAGACCCCACTTTGTTTATAATCTAGTCTAGGTTCATGCTGTCATTGGTGAGTATTGTACAACATAGCCTAATTAATAATTTGCATACATATGTTTCTGAAAGTGTGTCTTAGCACCACCACAAGGTTAATACCAGCATCAAATATGCAATTTTTAAAATTTTAGGATGCTAAGCTACACTAACCTAGGATCTAAATAGAGTATTAGGGTTTAAGCATGATATAAAGTAAGATCTGCTCTAAGTGATGGAGACTACAACCTTTGTAGACCAAGTCCTTTTCTTATAAAATACCGAGTAGTAGTCCCTACAACTTTTCTTAGCTCCCCTTGAATAAAAGATCGAGCTTGCTTCGCGATCTTCGAGACCGAAGATGATCCACTCTGAAGTTTCTTTAGATCAAAACACCTCTTCACTATTGAAGTATTAGTGAAGAAAACAACTTAAACTAAATGGCTAATCTAATGTAGGTTGATAAACTAGGGATTTTGGCTCACTTAGAATTCTCTTTCCATTCCTTTTCCAACTCATAGAAAAGGTTAGAGGAGGAAGAAGATGAACATTAGAGAGTGAGGATGGAAATGTGTATCAAATGTGCTTAGGTTTGAACAAGTGAAAAATAGTTTACAAAACATCTCACTTACTGAAGCATGAATATTTTACAATACATATATTTTGTTGGATATATATGCCCTAAAGGCCATTATTGTATATGTATACATGTGGATGCTGGGGATATGTATGTACAGGACGATCTTGCTCAGTTATATAGTATATTATTTCAGTTGTCTTTATCAGGATATGTGTATTTGTTTTCATTGATACTCGATCCGGCTTGCATATATTGATAAAGTCTTCATATAGTAATATACTATTATGATTTGACTTTATCTTAACATGGTATACGTTATACACGTTATTATATATTGCGGTTACATGTTGATAAAGCCCGTAAGATCTTGCTTGACTACTGTAACATTTTAGAAGTAAAAATATTTTTTTGGGAGTTTAAATAAATAAAATAATTAATTTCATGAATATTATAAAGGTATAAAAATTGGTTTTAATGAATAGGTATAATTATATACCAATAATTTGCATTAATCTAGCTTATGTGCATGACATGCACCACAACATGTTTCAAACACTTGTTACATTTCTATGAACCATGTTTCTTTTGCAATTTTAATTGGTTATGTTGTGTTTTAATGTTTTTTTTTAATTTAAAGAAAATGAATATGTGAGGTAATTGTGAGGTGGAGGCATAAGACATGAGAGAGAGTGTGTGTGTGAGAAGACTTTAGAATTCTTCATAACCTTTGACCATGGCTCCTTCATCTTTTCTTTCCTCATCTCCATCTCATTCTTCATACTTCATCTCCCTCATCCTCTACCTCCTCTACCTCCCACAATCATCTTAAAAACTTAGCCAAAACCTTATACCCTCTTCACAAAAAATGAACTCTAGCTCACTACAAGCATGATGGTAGGAGCAAGTTACAACTTTGAGCACTTGAGATGTCACGATCTAAAATTTGGCACGTGACCGGCACTTAAACTACATAACGTCTATAGGCGTAACACAATTTAAGTAAGTCGAACCCAGAAATCTAAACCATCAAAAGAAATAAGTGATGAAAATATTTGTCGAAAATATTTGTCAAAAACATTTGGAAATCTTAAATAAAGATCTTTAAGCTTTAAATTATTTTCTTAAAAATTTCGGCAGCACCTCCTTTGTAAAAACTAACCCCGAAACGAGTACAAATATAGATAAAGGTAAAACAACATATGACATAAATAAAGCATCCCCAAACGGGAGTAATCACGCCCAACCGCGGGAACAACCACCACAAGAAATAATATACGACGCCGCAGCGAAGAAATGGACAATATAGTTAACAACAGTATAAAAGATAAAACTGCATAATGAAAGTCGGCTCACACGAGCTCGACACCCAGAGTCACAAAATAATATACAATATCGTCCTCACAACTGATCTCTAAGTAAATACATAAATGGTAGATGGAGAGTAATAGATACAATAAGTTGTACAATGAATATAAACGGATGACCGCAAAACCATCCTATAAGCAAAACGGCTCGCAGCCAACTGTAGTGGTATCCGCAGCGAAAAGATACAATGAGATAGCCCTGCCGTGACTACTCTAAGGGCCAACCTGCAAAACACTGTGGCACAACGGGGGTGAATTGCCAACTCGTGAATAGTAAGTAATATCGTACAGGTAATCGCAGGTATACACGTACTACGATACTCTATCACATGCAATCTGATAGTATCAATATACTAATATTGATATGCAATAATCATGAAAGGTACTCTATCAGGTACTGCAACTACATGAATTGATGCATATAAATAAATGCTGAGTATGGAATAAAACATGTCATCATCAATGAGTCATCATCATGGAAAAATCGATGTCCATCAACGACACCCCAAATCGTAATAACTCAGGCGTCGTACTCTAATCGGCCCTCATATCCTGTAAATCTCATGGAATATGAGTACCCAAAATCGGCACTCGAAAACAAAATGAAATACTCGTATCCATCATCGACACGCAAATCCACATATATCGGGCTTTCTCAGTCCGGATCGGCCCATGGGCTCCGTCTGCGGGATCGGCCCTTGGGCTTCGGTAGTACGGGTCGACCCTTATCCATCTCTCGACTCTGGTCGGTATCCTATGGATAACCTCCTGGTCCAACCAATCACCGGTAGGTAGTAGTCCCTCTACCAGGCTCATCGTCTAATGCACAACAATCCGTTCTCGCCCCGGGGTACCATACCGGGTCCACCATGAACCCGCAAACGGATTATCCAACTCCTCGAATCGGGTTTCTAGCACACTTCTCATAACCGAGAAAATGCATGGTGGACGCACTAAAATATCATATCAAGAGAAACCGCGTTTTCAAAACAATACATACTTTCTTAAAATAATACCACGGTTCTCAAATCCCTAAAACACATGAAATCCATATCTCAATGCGTAAATCCATGAAATGTGATATATGCAACATAAAACAAAAATATGAGCATATTAAGGGAAAATCGCTCTTTTAAATGAACCCAGTTTTAAAAATATATCATGCGGTTCCCAATTTCTCCAAAGTCAAATCCGACATCATCTCCAGGTGTACAGGTAGCTATAACAAGTATGGGTGTGTACATGTAAGAATGTATGCACGATGTATATCATATACGCAATAGAACAATAATCCATGTGTCGATGTCAATAACAATAAAATATTGTATATGTTTATAGGCGTGTCATGGCAATTACCAACGGTATGGGTGTAGCATACAAATTAGTGCTTGTGCAACATGAACCGTCAGTAATAGTGCAGTGTCCACTAAGTACTAAATCAAGCACAACAATATAATTGTATATAATGATGCTCATGCACAAACAACATATACGAATATAAACATGCGGCTACACTATTTATATCAAGCCCTGATGCATAACGCCATACCGGCGATTTCCCCGTAGAGGTTAAATCCACTCACTAGTGATCTCGAGCTAAGTGTATCTGACCACCTGCTTCCCTTTTTTCACAGCGTCCGAAGTCCCCTCCTGCGATCTTATTAACACAAAACATAGCAAGTGCAACTCAGAAACGACCAATAAAACCTACAATTATGCTCAAATCGACGCACCGACTCCAATGCCCTCTAAAGTGCTCGCTTAACGGCTAACGTGTGTGACGACACTACAACAACAGACCCTACACGCAGAAATCACGCGAAGCACAGAACCGAGTCGGACACCGTATCGTGCGTCGACATAACGCTAAAAACTAGCTAAACGATCCCAGATTTTTCCCACTGTAAAAACACAAAAATCAAATAGTACTAAACAACCTAAAATCACGGCAGACAGCTACCCTGAAAACCACAACCCCCTAATCCTCTCCTCGGCCGAGCTCGCCGGATTTAGGCCCCATGCCGCCGGCCAAAACCGCCTAGGTGGGTCTTGTATCATGCGTGTACACTCAGGGTTCCCAGCACTACACTACTACACTGCTTGTTTTCATAGTGCACACTCAGGATAACAGCAGGTTATAGACACGCAAAAACGATGCTAAAATACGATATTTTGCATAAAACTGAAACTTTATGGTTCTAAACTGAAACTATAAGGCAACACAACATATTAACTACCTAATTAATAGTAGAGAGTTATCACCTGACCAAACTTGCTCAAAAGCCCTAGCTTTCCATGCTTCAAGTGCATCTAGTGGCTTGATCTTGGCTTGAGAAGGGTTTTGATTGAGTTTAGTAGAGATTTGTGTGGGTTTGTGAGGGTGAGGTTAGGGTTTCAGTTGAAGGAGTATGAGGGTGTGAGAAAATGATATGAAGAATAGAAATGAGAATGAAAGAATGAGTGGGAGTGTGAGGGTGTATGCGAGTGAGTGAGGGTTTGGGAATGAGGGGTGAGTTTAGAGGAGCCATGCCCCCTACTCTCTCTCTTCATTAAATGCATGGCATGCTTGCCATGCTCAACATGCCCCCCCTCTTTCTCCTTCAAGTCAACACAATATAAAAATCTCTTTTAAATTTAAAATTTTGAAAACTAATTAATTTATATGATACATAAGACTTAATTAGAATGGGGTTAAGGTGCCATGGCTACTTAAGCATGGTTAACCCTCCAATTAACCCTAGGTTAACATCCACATGTGTGTGCAAGCCCAAATTAAATACTAATAAAATATTCATTAATTTTTATAAAATATTTGAAAACCATTTTGGTAAACTTTTTACTAAAAATCCGCATTATTGCTTAATTAACCACTAATCGCATTCTAAGGTGTCACAATCATCCCTCCTTAAAGAATTTCGTCCCCGAATTTAAAATTTTTACTATGCGTACCTTCAAAGAGATGAGAGAATTTCTTCCACATCTCGCTCTCGGCCTCCCAAGTGACTTCTTCACCATTCGGGCTATGCCAAAGAACTTTCATAGATGGCAAAACTTTTGACCGAAGTTTCTTCACCTGCTGATCCAATATCACTACTGGCTGTTTGGTGAACGAAAGATCGTGCTCTAGCTAAACGGTCTGGTGCTGAATCATATGAGAAGGGTTATGAAGCTATCTGCGAAGTATCGACACATGGAATACGGGGTAACATCTAGAAAACTGGGTGGAAGAGCCAAACGATAGGCAACGGTACCAACTCGCTCAAAAATCTCAAAAGGACCTACAAATCTGGGACTGAGCTTTCCTTTCTTCCCAAATCCCATCATGCCCTTCCTCGGAGAAATCCGTATGAATACATGATCCCCTACTGCGAACTGGAGTCTGCGATGGCGACGGTCGGCATAAGACTTCTGTCTGCACTAGGCCGCTCTCATCCTATCTTGAATTAGCTGGATCTTCTCTGTAGTCTCTTGAACTAGTTGGGGTCCCAAAATCCTGCTCTCGCTGAGTTCGGTCCAACAGACCGGCGATCGACACTTCCTACCATACAAAGCCTCAAAAGGTGCCATCCGAATCGTCTTCTGATAACTGTTATTATAGGAGAATTCTATCAACGGCAAGTGACGATCCCAACTGCCCCCAAAATCAAGCATGCAAGCACGAAGCATATCCTACAGAGTCTGTATAGTTCGCTCTCACTGACCATAGGTCTGCGGATGGAAAGCGGTGCTAAATCTCAAATGGGTACGCAAGGCTTCCTGAAGCTTCTGCCAAAGACTGCTAGTGAACTGGGTGCCCCTATCGGATACTATGCATGAAAGAACTCCATGCAAACACACAATCTCATCAATGTACAACCGAGCATACCGAGCATAACCGAAAGTGGTCTTCACTGGAATGAAGTGATCCGCTTTCGTCAACCGGTCTACAATCACCCAAATGGAGTCATACTCTCGACTAGACCTGGGTAGACCCACAATGATGTCTATTGAAATCTGCTCCCATTTCCACTCCGGAACGGGTCAAGGCTGCAACTCTCCTGCCGGTCTCTGATACTCAGCTTTGACTTGCTGACAAGTCAGGCACCTCGAAACAAAATCCGAAACATCACTCTTCAACCCTGCCCACCAGTAGATATCTCTCAAATCATGGTACATCTTGGTGGAACCTGGGTGAACACTAAAAGCTGATTGATGTACCTGCTTTAGGATCTCGCGCCTCAACCCATCGGTATCAGGTACACACAAACGAGTCCCAAAACGTAGCACACCCTGGTCATCAATCAAGAACTCCGAATCTTTACCCTGCCGAACATGCTCACGAATCTCAGACAAACGGTTATCGGCGGGCTGCGCCTCCCGAATACGATCTAGAAGAAGTGGACGGGCGTGGACATGAGCAAGTTGTCCCCAAGTGGAAGTGAACTCAAACTGTACTCTACTATCGCACAAAATCTGCCAATTTGCAGAAAACTGTATCTGAACTACGCTCAACTGGGACAAGCTACCTCCGGGTCTACGACTCAATGCATCAGCTACCTCATTCGCCTTACCCGGGTGGTAAAGGATCTCACAATCATAATTCTTCAGAAGATCCATCCAACGACGCTACCTCACATTCAGATCCCGCTGCTGGAAGATGTACTTTAAGCTCTGGTGGTCGGTGAAAATCTGACACGACTCTCCGTACAAGTAGTGTCTCCAAATCTTAAGCGCAAAGACCACCGTGGCCATCTCGAGATCATGAGTGGGATAATTCTGCTCGTGCTTCTTCAGCTACCGGGAAGCATAAGCGATAACTCTATCATGCTGCATAAAAACACAATCGAGCCCCACTCGCGAAGCATCACAGTAAACGACAAAGCCGCATGATCCAGAAAGCAAAGATAAAACTGCTGCAGTCGTCAACCGAGTCTTCAACTGCTGAAAACTCTGCTCGCATGTCTCAGTCCAAAGAAAAGAAACCCCCTTCCAGGTCAACCCGGTCAACGGTACGGCGATACGGGAGAAATCCTGAACAAAACGTCGATAATAACCAGCTAAGCCCAAAAAGCTGCGAACCTCTATCATTGATACCGAGGCCAAAGCTGCACGGCCTCGATCTTCCTCGGGTCCACACGAATACCGGCTCCCGTAACCACATGACTAAGAAAGTCAATACTATCAAGCCAGAAGGCACACTTCGAGAATTTAGCAAACAGTTTGTGCTCTTTTAATGTCAGCAACACAATCCTCAAGCGCTGCTCATATTTCTCATGACTCTTGGAATAAATCAGAATGTCATCAATAAAAACAATAATAAACTGGTCGAGGAACGGCCTGAAAATCTGGTTCATCAAATCCATGAACACTGCTGGGGCATTGGTAAGTCCGAACGACATCACCAAAAACTCATAATGCCCGTAGCACATATGAAAAGCAGTCTTCGGAACGTCATCATTCCGAACCCGCAACTGATGATAACCTGATCTCAAATCAATCTTAGAAAAAAATTTCGCACCCTGGAGCTGATCAAATAAATCGTCAATGCGAGGTAAATGATACCTATTCCGCACTGTCACTTAGTTCAATTGACGATAATCAATGCACAACCTCAAACTGCCGTCCTTCTTCTTGACGAACAGACAGGAGCTCCTCACGGTGAAACACTCGAAGGTACAAGTCCCCTATCAAGAAACTCTTGCAACCGATCCTTAATCTCCTTAAGTTCCAACGGGGCCATCCGGTAAGGCGGTATAGAAATAGGCCCCGTGCCGGAAATCAGATCAATGCAAAACTCTATCTCACGCTCTGGCGGCAATCCAGGCAACTCATCGGGAAAGAAGTCGGGAAACTCTCGCATGATAGGAACCCGGTCCAATGAATCTACTGTGGCTCCGGTATCATGAATGAAAGCTAAGAATCCCCGACATCCCCTCCTCAAAAGCCGACTAGCGCAAAGGGCTGAAATCAAACTGTGAGGGGTGGCACCACGGTCCCCCTGCACAACAAGAACACACTCATCGGGAAAATAAAACCTAACAGTCTTCTCACGGAAGTCTACGGACGCATAGCACGTAGCTAACCAGTCCATGCCCAGGAGAACGTCAAAATCCAATATCTCAAGAAGGATCAAGTCGATGGCCGAATCTCTCTCACCAATACGGACAACACACGACCGAAACACGTGTCGCAGAACAAACGACTCGCCAACAGGAGTGGTCACGACAAGCAGTTGATCTAGCAAACAAGACTCTCTACCCAATCTCGGCACGAAGTGTGTAGAAACATACGAGTGTGTAGATCCCGGATCAAACAGCACGTGTGCATCAAAAGAACATACGGAAAGAATACCTGAAACCACTATATTGGACGCCTGCGCATCCTTCTGAGTCAAAGCAAATACCCGTGTTTGCCCTCTACCTGCAACTGGCTGTCCTCTGCCTCGGTCACCCCGTCCTCTCTAAACAACCCCTCAATGACCACAACCTCTCTGAACATGAGTCTGACGCGGAGCAACAACAGGCGCAAGAGGCAACGCTCTCTGAGGTGGAGAAAGTGGTAAGGTAACATGCGGTATGGCTGCCTCGCCCTAACGTGGCTCAGTACAATCTCGAACACGATGATAGAAACCCCCGGACCGGAAACATCCAGACGATGACTGCTGACCCTTCTGGGGATAAGAGCTAAACAACCGGCCTCGCCCTAAGTCTCTGCCACCTGCAAGAAGTCTGTCGTGGTGCCTAAACGGCTGTCTCCGTGCTGACACACCAGTACGGACCGTCTTCGGTTCGGGAATGACCGATGCCTCGGAAAGACGCTCCTCGACTAATAGGGCCGCATCCACTGCTGCTGCATATGTATCACACTGCCGGGCGCTGACAGCGAGGAAAAAGTGGTTAAGCAAGTCTCGAACAAACCTCTTGATCAGCATCTCCTCAGTAGCTACCAAATACGGAGCATACATAGATAGCTCGGTAAATTGCACATCATACTCTGCCACCGTCATACCCAGAGTCTGGCGTAACGACTCAAATCTATGCATTCGAGCGTCCCTGATGCTCTGTGGAAGGAAACAGGCAAGAAACACCATCACAAACTCGTCCCAGGTCATAGGAGAATGACCAGCAGCTCTGCCCCTCTCTAAGGACTCGCACCACTTCTGGGCAAGACCTTCCAGACGAAAACTCATGAACTTTACCCATCTCGCGTCGGAGCACCTCAGCGAACGACATATCCTGGCCATCCGATCAATAAATGACTGCGGATCCTCCGCTGCATCAGTGCTTGTGAAAATCGGAGGCTTCAGCCTCATGAACTCAGATAACGATATGGTGATCACCTCTGTAGCTGTAGGTGCCACTGCCTGAACCGTAGGTACCATTGCGGTCCCTGTAATAGGTAGGACAACCTCCTGTCGCTGCGCTCTACTGGCCTCTACTAGTGATCCTATCATCTGGCGCAAATCCTGCATATCGGTCTCTAGCCTAGTAATATGATCGAGCGAAGGTGGATCAACATGCTCCGGAACAACGGGCGTATCGCCCTGATCAGTCCTCGTCTCAGACGAGCCAACTCTGACCTCGGCTTTCACGGCCGCTCTCTGCGCCCTCGTAGCTTTCGGCGGCATAATGGTTGGAAATGAAAATAGGATTTGATAAGAACGCGAAGATCGGATCATAAGGATGTATTTAATCACTGGACGCATTTTAACCAACAAGTCTTAAGGTCACATAGACGGAGTACCGTGTCGTAAGTATTCCGTGGAACATACACACGCCACGCCACTCTGCTTAAGCTACCTACTCCATCATACCAAGCTCATCCTATACTCCGAAAGGTAAAACCTAGCGTTCTAATACCAACTTTATCACCGCCCAAAATTTGGCATGTGACCGGCACTTAAATCACGTAACGTCTGCAGGCGTAACGCAATTTAAGTAAGCCGAACCCAGAAATCTAAACCATCAAAAGAAGTAAGTGATGAAAATATTTGTTAAAAACATTTGGAAATCTCAAATAAAGATCTTTAAAGTTTAAATTATTTAAAAATTTCGGCAGCACCTTCTTTGTAAAAACTAGCCCCGAAATGGGTACAAATATAGATAAACGTAAAAGAACATATGACATAAATAAAACAACCCCAACGGGAGTAATCACACCCTACGGCGGGAACAACCACCACAAGAAATAATATACGACGCCGTAGCGAAGAAATGGACAATATAGTGAACAACAGTATAAATGATAAAACTGCATAATGAAAGTTGGCTCACACGAGCTCGACACCCAAAGTCACAAAATAATATACAATATCGTCCTCACAACGGGTCTCTAAGTCAATACATAAATGGTAGATGGAGAGTACTAGATACAATAAGATGTACAATGAATATAAACAGATGACCGCAAAAAACACCTATAAGAAAAATGGCTCACAGCAAACTGTAGCGGTTTCCGCAGCAAAAAAATACAATGAGATAGCCCTGTCGTGACTACACCGAGGGCCAACCTGCAAAACACTATGGCACAACGGGGGTGAGTTGCCAACTAGTGAATAGTAAGTAACATCGTACAGGTAATCACAGGTATGCACGTACTGCGATACTCTATCACATGCAATCTGATAGTATCAATATACTAATATGGATATGCAATAATCATGAAAGGTATACTATCAGGTACTGCAACTACATGAGTCGATGCATATCAATAAATTCTGAGTATGGGATAAAACATGTCATTATCAATAAGTCATCATCGTGGAAAACCGGTGTCCATCAGTAACACCCCAAATCCCAATAACTCCGGCGACGTACTCTAATCAGCCCTCATATCTTGTAAATCTCATGGAACCTGAGTGCCCAAAATCGGCAGTCGAAAACATCATGAAATACTTGTGTCCATCATCAACATGCAAATCCACATATATCGGGCTCCGTCAGTCCGGATCGGCCCACGGGCTTTGTCTGCGGGATCGGCCCTCGGGCTCCGGCCGTACGGGTTGGCCCTTATCCATCTCTCGATTCCGTTCGGTATCCTCCGGATAACCGCTAGGTCCAACCAATCACCGGTAGGCAGTAGTCCCTCTGCCAGGCTCATCGTCTACTGCATAACAATCTGTTCTCGCCCTGGGATACCATACCGGGTCCACCATGAACCCACAAACGGATTATCCAACTCCTCGAATCGGGTTTCTAGCACACGTCTCAGAACCGAGAAACGCATGGTGGACGCACTGAAATATCATATCAATAGAAATCGGGTTTTCAAAACAATGCATACTTTCTTGAAATAATACCACGGTTCTCAAATCCATAAAACACATGAAATTCATATCTCAATGCGTAAATCTATGAAATGTGATATATGCAACATAAAACAAAAGTATGAGCATATTAAGGGAAAACCGCACTTTTAAATGAACCCAGTTTTAAAAATATGTCATGCGGTTCCCAATTCGTCCAAAATCAAATCTGACATCATCTCCAGGTGTACAGGTAGCTATAGAAGGTATGGGTATGTACATATAAGAATGTATGCACGATGTATATAATATGCGCAATAGAACAATAATCCATGTGTCGATGTCAATAACAATAAAATACTGTATATGTGTATAGGCGTGTCATGGCAATTGACGATGTGGGTGTAGCATACAAATTAGTGCTCGTGCAACATAAACCGTCAGTAATAGTACAATGTCTATTAGGTACTAAATCAAGCGCAACAATATAATTGTATGTAATGATGCTCATGCACAAACAATATATACGAATATAAACATGTGGCTACACTATTTATATCAAGCCCTGACGCATAACGCCATATGGGTGATTTCCCTGTAGAGGTTAAATCTACTCACTGGTGATCTCGAGCTAAGTATATCCGACTACCTGCTTCCCTTTCTTCGCAGCGTCTGAAGTCCCCGCCTGCGATATATTAACACAAAACATAGCAAGTGCAACTCAGAAACGACCAATAAAACCTACAATTACGCTCAAATCGACGCACCGAATCCAACGCCCTCTAAAGTGCTCGCTTAATGGCTAACGTGTGTGACGACACTACAACAACAGACCCTACGTGCAGAAATCACGCAAAGCACAGAACCGAGTCGGACACCGTATCGCGTGTCGGCGTAACGCTAAAAACTAGATAAACGATCCCAGATTTTTCCCACTGTAAAAACACAAAAATCAAACAGTACCAAACAACCTAAAATCACTGCAGACGGCTACCCTGAAAACCACAACCCCCAGTCCTCTCCTCGGCCGAGCTCCCCGAATTTAGGTCCCATGTCGCTGGACAAAACCGCCCAGGGCGGTCTCGTATCACGGGTGTACACTCAGGGTTCCTAGCACTACATTACTACACTACTTGTTTTCACAGTGCACATTCAGGATAACAGCAGGTTACAGACACACAAAAACGACACTAAAATATGATATTTTGCATAAAACTGAAATTTTATGGTTCTAAATTGAAACTACAAGGCAACACAACATATTAACTACCTAATTGACAGTAGATAGTCATTACCTAACCAAACTTGCTCCAAAACCCTAGCTTTCTATGCTCCAAGTGCATCTAGTGGCTTGATCTTGGCTTGAGAAGGGTTTTGATTGAGTTTAGTCGAGATTTGTGTGGGTTTGTGAGGGTGAGCTTAGGGTTTCAGTTGAGGGGGTGTGAGGGTGTGAGAAAATGATATGAAGAATAGAAATGAGAATGAGAGAATGAGTGTGAGTGGGAAGGTGTATGTGAGTGAGTGAGGGTTTGGGAACGAAGGGTGAGTTTTGAGGAGCCATGTCTTCCCCCTTCTCTCTCTTCACTAAATGCATGGCATGCTTGCCATGCTCATCATACCTTCTCTCTCTCTGTCTCTCTGTCATGTCAACACAATATAAAAATCTCTTTTAAATTTAAAATTTTGAAAACTAATTAATTTATATGATACATAAGACTTAATTAGAATGGGGTTAAGGTGCCATAGCTACTTAAGCATGGTTAACCCCCCAATTATCTTTAGATTAACATGCACATGTGTGTGCAAGCCTAAATTAAATGCTAATAAAATATTCATTAATTTTTATAAAATATTTGAAAACCATTTTGGTAAACTTTTTACTAAAAATCCATATTATCGCTTAATTAACCACTAATCGCATTCTAAGGTGTCACATATGATCATTTAGGGTTTTTCCTTAGTTGCCAAATGAGGTATATTTCCACACTATTAGTTTAGAATTTGTTTCTCCTTATCTTCTAGTATAGTTTAGAGTAGAACTAAAGAGGAATAGTGATGTTGGAATTTTCCTAGATGATGGTTAGGAGTTTTTATGAGTTGTGAAGTGTAATTAAGATTAGTAGAGACCATAAAACCCCTCTAGTGTTAGAATTCTGGACAAAACCAGAGACTAGACACCAAGATGTGAACTTTGAATTCGTCGATATCGGTTTTTGTGGAAATTCTGGTATTGTTTGGAGATCTACTATTACCTGGAGTACCTAAAATTTTTTTAGCGATTACAGTGATATGTGCTGGTGATTGTGAGTATACCCTAAAGACCCGAGACCCCAGAACCAAAATATGGCCGCCAATTTAAGCCTTCTGGCCGAAATTTGCGGCCAGACCATGAAATCCTGGTCTCGTTTTTGGTTCATGGCTCCTCTTTCTAGTAAATAGAGCTATTCTATATTCTAAATATCCCAATTGTCACCTGAGGAAAATCTGGAGGTGTTTTCTTATGTTGCTGCTTTGTTTTAACTTTGGTTTTGGTATTTGGGTTTTAACTCGGTGGTTTGACATTTGTACATTAACATCGAGGATTTGTTTGGCTATTCTTGCATGCGTAGTTCGTAAGTTCTAGCCTATGTACCCTTCATATACCGTATCAGATTTCTCGTATTTGATTCTCATTTACGATACGATATTCGTTGAAATGTAGGTACCTTCGCGTGGACTTCGTACGACAAGAGAGAGTGCAGCGTCATTGATTTTGGCTAGCGAAGATCAAGGGGAGTAGATATATATCTATGGGGGAAGTCAGGTGGATGGCGTATAGCACCCCCGCAAGCGTAGAGTAGGTTTATTACTATATTATTATGAGTTGCGATGCGATATTGGATACTTAGTAAATAGGGTATTTAGAAGACCTTAGGTTAGATTAAGTTGATCGAGGAAGACCTATACAAAGGATGATCACGATGGTGGTGAATCGCAAGTTATAAGTAGTCACACACACACACACGCACACTTGATTTTGTGTGTATATGTATGTATATATATATATATGTGAGTATGCACACACATACACACATACACACACACGGGTGATGAGAATAGCATGTGATATGTGGAGATGAGTCGATATGATCGGGTATGATACCGTAAGATTTGGATATGTGACTCAGTCATGATATGATATTATAATGGATCGTTGGGCGATATGTATTCATACATACGATGATATGAGAGTTGATAATATTTAAATGTACGAGACTTTAGATCTGTACCAATGATTTGATTTTGATATTGATATTGTACGACGATTGATACCGGACGATTGATGATTCATATGATTTTGACCCGTACCCTTGACTTTGAGGATGCCGTAGGATGGATATTACCATACGAGATATATAAGATGATTGATCCGCACTCTTGACTCGAGGATGCCGTAATATGTATTATACAGTACGCGACGCTATGAGGCTGGATCGCCGACTACTAGGTATATCGACTCAAAATATATGTAGATTTTCTTATCCGTCCGACTAGTTCCTTAGTTTAGTCTCTTGGTTGTTAAATAGATGTGTTCATCACATAAAACTGCATTTTAATACCTCTCATTCATTATCTATTTTGTTATATATCAGTGCTATAAATCAGTGTCTGCTCAGTAATTATAGATTACAGGTGTTCGTGATTAAAATACTGGAAACAAACTCAATATCACGGATATAGCATTTGGGAGCCGACACTGCAAACAGAACAGGAAACCGACCGATATTCAAAGAGCTTTTGCAAAATAAATGTGTGTACACAATTTTTGTCCAACAAATACAAGTGTGTACATGATTCTTTGATGGCTTGGACTATGGTGGGGCTGCATTGGCATACACAAATGATGAATTATGCAAGTGGTGGGCACATATGATGTGATGGGCAATAAATGCTAAAAGTTCTGATGCGATGCATTGCTCCATGTTTCCCTCCATATCTCTAAATGCAAACCAGGATTAAACCGATAAATCAAGCAGCATAAGAGTGATGTTGGAGTGGAGACAAGATCATCACATGAATACGAGCTTCAGTGCTCGGTTTTGGACTGGCCACACCCTCAAATTGTCCGAGCTCGCCGGCCCCCGTTGCCCCATTTATCCCCATCTTTTCTCTGTCCCTTTCTTGAAATCACATTACCTCATTCTTATTACTTGTTTAATTTTTTTGGTTCCTATAAAAACCAGATCAGTGAGCAAGGGAAGGGCTCTCTCATATACTCTCCATCATCTCTCATATGTAACATATACTATACATTTTGATAGTTTCATTTATTTTTGGTTTAGGCTTGAGAGTGAGTGGGCTTTAACTTGGGCTCTTCTTCTTCTACCTTTTTGAAGCTTTCTCTTGAGAGCTTCATCATGGAGGTTGAACAAGTTACCAATATCATTATTACTGTAAGGTTCTTAGGCACTAGAACAAGGTTTTACAAGGCATCAAACATGTCGTATTTGTAGGGTTCCTAGGCACTCTCAAGAGGTCTCATAAGGCATCAAGCATGCCAATTTCAAATTTTACGGGTACCGAGAAACCCTAATACGGATCGTTAACTAGATATTTAGGCGAAACAAGCAACTAGTTAACAAGATAACTAAAAGAACGGAAATACAACCTTTGTAGATCCGGTTCTCCACCTCCATAGCTCCGCAATGAAGTCTCCTCGCTGTCCAAATGGAAACTCGGGCTCTAGCGTCGGCTTCAACGGAGAAATGGGCGGGCAAGGTCGTCGGCTTCGTGCCGAAGATGATCTACGTCGAGGCATCACAAGATCAAGCTCCCACTTCACCAAGTCATGAAACTTGTGAAGAAAACACCCTATACTACTTGGCAAGAAGTAGAGGATGAAGAAATATGAAGTGGGTTCACATTAGAAATGGATTTCTCACTCATTTGCTCAAGTTGCCATTGAAGTAGAAAGCTTTTCTTTCTTGCTCATGAAGAAGAAGAAGAAAGAAAATGAATATGATAAGTTTTTTTAAAATGAATAATAAAATCAATACTTATCATATGGCAACCATGATTAGGTGTAGAGAATAGACCATGGTTAATTGGAAGGGTTAGGGTTAAACATGAAGACAAAATGGTCACTAGGTCAAAGCTTCAAGAAGCTTCAAAAACAAACAAAGAAAGCCACCATTTTCTCTTCATCATTTTCTTTTGCTAAAATAAACAAAATGGATAAATAAATGAATAAATGAATAAGTAAATGAAGCAAAAGAAACCCTAACCATTGACCAACCATGGTTTAAACTATACACCAAACTATCATGTATCATCAAACATGATACAATCAAATGCACAAAAATATATCACATATACAATGTGCACATCAAGTGAGAAAATCCATTTAAAGTGAACCAATACTAGTTAATGCAAAGTAATATATCAAATATATAATTATACATTAAATCATTAAATCAACACTTGATTTAACGATCCGGTCATATCGCATATAACCGACTAGTATCCAATGTATCGTCTTATCGAATCAACCCTCGATTCGATAACTAGGTTATATCGCATATAACCATTCGATACATTCATCGCGAGAATAGAATACGGTATCACATACACGCATTATTCTCGGTCCCGTACATATCTCATATGCGCTCCTATTTCGTTTCGCTTGAGCCAGGAAACCTCTGTGTAGGACTCTAAAGACTCGTCAATACGCCGGCAGCAGGTGATGATCATATCAAACACCCACAAGCCGCAAGCGGTCTGCTAAACGTAACGGCCACCCGGGTATTGAGCGATCAGAAGATCGACGAGCAAGCCCGCTCACACTCCTGTGAATCCAATCAGTAACACTTACCGCACAGTCCGGTCTCGTCGTCTGATATGTCGCATTTCTCGCCTAGGGGTGGTAAACGTCAGACCCCAATAGCTCGATAAGTCGTGTCGATATGAGGTCTATAACAGTTCGAGAAACTACAGGTAACACTTACCAGTAATTCTCAGCAAACCCTGGCCAGGGATTTTCGGTTATAGCCAATCGAACACAGCGCAACATCTGTTGGTGTATATGCCCTAGAGGCCATTACTGTATCATACTAGTATGTATATTACTTGATGGAAGCTTGGGATATTCACAGTTGTACAGACAATCTTGCTCAATATAGTAGTATGCTACTTGGTTTGCCTCTGCTTTAATGTGTACATGTGTGTTTATTTATTATATCACCTATACGCATTAGTAGAGCCCTTAGGATCTTTGCTTGATTACCGGCGTTGTGATGGCGATCACACTCGTGGGGGCTGGGTAATCTACAAGCACATCCCTAGTCGTGGGAGTACCGAGATAGGGCATCGATACTCCGGAGTAGACTAGCGTATGCGCTTCTCATCCCAGCACGGGAGACGGTCTGTCCCACAGCCGTCGGTACGTCGTACTTGAGATAGTATGCGGGTGCTCGTTAGGTTACGAGTACACTGGACAGGACTCGTCGGGAACTGATGGTTGGTATTATACCTATCGTCAGTTATCAGTTCCCAGGTGACATGAGTACAGCATAGTCCGCTGACTTGACACTGTCACTTCGCCTCGAGTGTGTTCCCACTGTTCTTTGATTACTACCCTACCACGGCTCTACTGAGTCGTGCAAACAGGTAGTAGTTGGGAGCAGTCCCGAAGCACTTGGAGGCAGTGACGGTTAGACAGGACTCGTCTCTCCCGGTATTGGGGGTTGACATCGCGCTGTGTCTAGGAGAGCCATTACACGAGTAGTGTTGGAGATAGTGCCCTCAGAGTCAATTATTGGATCACAGGCACGTGATTGCAATGATTGAGGGAGGACCTATCCCGGTAGGACAGTCTTGCTCGAGATGATGGTATGCTATCTGGTTTATCTTTATCATCGTGTACTGCTTTAGGTGACCTGACATGTCGCTATTACACGTTGATAGAGCCCCTAGGATTCTTGCTTGACGACCAGCAGTATGATGGCGATCATATACGTGGGAGCTGGTGGTCTATAAGCACATCCTTAAAAGGTCCCTAGTCGTAGGAGTTTCGAGACAGGGTATCGATACTCCATTAGTAGACTAGTGTATACAGTCGAGACCCCGACGAGGGGCGGTGGCCGGTCTCACAAGCCACTGGTGTCAGTTGGTTCACCTAAGATGTATACAGGTGCTCATTGGGTTATGAGTACACCGGACAGGACTCGCCGGGAACCTGCTAGTTGGTCTTATACCAGACGTCAGATAGCAGTTCCCTGGTGACATGTGTACAGGTTAGTTCATCGACCTGAGGATCGTCATTTGTCTCGTGTGAGTTCCCACTGTGCTTTGATTACTACCCTACCACGGCTCAAAGGAGTCGTGCAAACAGGTTTTAGTTGGGTACAGTCCCGAGCCACATGGAGGCAGTGAGCGGATCTTCAGGGGTTCGTCTCTCCCGGTATTGGGGGTGAGGTCGCGCTGTGTCTAGGAGAGCCATTACGCAAAGCCCTCGGCCGAGGCAGGAGATTTACTGGTAGGTATTCCAGTAGTATCTCAGGGCGTTCTGGGCTACGCTCCGACACGACTTGTACCGCTTTTGGGGGTCTGACTTCCACCAACCCCCTAGGCCCGCCATGCGATACTCATAGACGAACGGACCGGACTGTACGGATATTGTCACTGACAGGCTCAGTTGGGTGTCGGGGTGAGCTTCCTCATCGACGTCCCTTTTGGTCAATAGCTGGTGGCCCGTCACGTATTGGCTTATACCTCTGACGTGCCAGTGGTTAAATCCACAGCCATAGTATTGACGAGTCTTTAGAGTCCACCACACTTTCAGTTACTCAGCTTTCGGGCGAAACGCTGTAGAGGCCGTATGGAGATATGGCAGGGTCCGATCAGATACGTGCGGTATTGCACGGATCAAGATCGGACGGTTTGTACTAGTAGCCGTATAGGTATATGGCAGGGTTCGATCAGATACGTGCGGTATTGCACGGATCAGGATCGAACGGATATTACTAGCCGGCTTTGGTTTAAGCCGGTCTTAGTTTAGTACAGTGTAGATTTTGTCTCATTGCATTTGTATCCGGACGGAATACAGATGCGGGTGTGTATGCACAGTATCGGGGTTTTCCTGTAATTTATTACGGGACCAGTTTTCTGGAGTTGCCAGTTTGCATTCCGTTCCGGCCGGTTTTCCTTTATTCTTTCCCGGCCGGACTTTTCCGATGGAGGGGGTAATTTGCAGTTTTGCAAATTACATTTGTGGAGGGGTTTTCTTGCATTATGATTGATTATGATAGCTTTCTTATCTTTCAACCATGCTTGCTTTATTGTGATTTGAAGGGTTATGGAGTGAATAGGAGAAGAAGCATGGTTGAATGTTTTCTTGTCTAGGATGTGGTCACCTTTCTTTAGCTCCTACACTCACCTCCCTTTGCATTATGTTTTTTTTTCCTCCACCCTTCTCATTCTCACTAGAAGATGATAAGTTTCCATGAGAAAAGTGAGAAGAAGAGAGAAGAAGAAAGAGAGCTTCATTCTTGAGAGTTTACTTCTTGTTCTTGCTTTCATGCAAGGAAAAATGAAAGCACCATATTTTCCTTGTCCTCATTCCTCCATCCAAAGGCAACAAACCCCAAAGTGAGACTATGATTCTACACTACACATTCTACAGCAAATCTTGAGCATGTCGAGTTGCCGGCTTCATGCTCGAGTTGCCTCGGTATTGAGGCGGGAGCCCGTAAAAGACGAAGGCGATGTGGTGCCCTTTCCGGCGAGGAGGCGACGATGTCGAGGCAAGACTTTCCGCGGGAGATCGGGATGATGAAGAGAAGACCGGAGGACTCGGATCACTCGGTATACTTCTCACCCTATCTCTTGATTGCTAGCGTAGGTTAATGGTTAACGATCCGGGTTTTCTTTGTCCGCGGTAGCGTCGGTTTCCGAGTAAGGAAAATTTTTTATTCCGCAATTTGGCCTCGAGTAAGACGGCCGGGGCGCTGCCGTGGCGCAACATGGTATCAGAGCCTAGCCATTAACCTTACCTAGCTTGTTCTAATGCGTTTTACTTATCCGATCGACCAAAATCTCAAAAAACCGTATTTTGTTCACATCAGTTTTCTGTTGGAATTTTTTGGTGTCTAAAATTTTTTCAGGTTACAGAAAAATAATGTGCACGAAATTCTAAGACCACTGTAAAAAGTCGACAGTGTCAGTCGTACAGTGGAGCGCGGAAGCGCGGCCAAACCCCACTTTGGGCCGCGCTTCCGCCGCAGTCTACTGTGCTTACACTGTGAAAATTTTACAGTGGGCTTTTGGGCTAATTTTGTGGGTTTTGGAATATAAATTTAGGGCCCAGGTTTTCTGTGACTGCTACAGTATTGGTTTGGGGCCCGCTTGTTAATTGTTTGATCGATCGGATATTTTAAACACATTATTTCACAGTATTTACATTATATCTGCGACCGTGAATGTCACTCGATCGGTAAATCCGGTCTAACTGCTATAGCCCGGTTAGACGGATTTGCGAACGTGACTTTCACGTTGATGTTCTATGTTTATGCTGTGATGTTGCGGATCGGTCGTGGGGGATAGCCTGGATGCAATGCTAGTACAGTTTTGTTGTATTATGTACATTTGATATTGCGGGGCGAGCGTCCGACATGTGGACTGCCGTCACTGCCTGTTTGTATTATTCTTTTGGGGCACGACCTGGTTGCGGTCGATGTACCCGGTGTATGTATATTTTACTTTCTGTACTAGGTTGCCCCGCGGTGGGGTGCACGGATAGCCGGGTTCTGGAGGGCAACGGGCCCGCATCTCAGGGCATTGAGACGGAGGGGGCTTCAGTCCAGGATTGGCGGGCTATTCGCCGCACTCGTAGGGGGTATAGGTTGACCCAGGAGTGGTGCCCAAGTTACCGGATTCCGTGAAGTGCTGGGTGGTCCATTCACGGTACTGAAGGGGGCTGCCTCGCTTCAGGTTTTGGCGGGTGACTTGCCGCGCCCGTAGGGGTCTAGGATTTCATTGCACAGGCTATCCACACGACCAGGGGAACGTCGGGTTTCAGCAGCGGCTCTGTGAAACCCGGGGCTTCCAGATATCTGTATTGTTCTGTGATGCTGTACATTTCTGTGATGTTGCCTTTTATTCACGCCTTGAGTGAAATACTATATATTGGTATATATATTAGTAGATGTTGTATATGTTTTACATCCGCGCTAGGCCAGTCCCCGCTCTGCCGTTAGTTAGCTAACCTAACGGGTGATGACGGGACCCAGTGGCGAATGCGGATGGCATATACGTACGTCAGTATATTTTCGTTCTTTGTGGTGTGATCAATTGATGGGACTGCATTGATTCGGATCAATGCAAGTTTAAACAAACCTAATCTGATGTTGTTGGAACATTTTAAAAAAAAAAAAAAAGCTGTTATTGCAAGGACGTTCTCTTTTGTTTTGCATAGTGGTATTCATTTGGAATATCCTGCTCCTCAGTCGACGAGGCAAGGGCCGAGATCCCTTCACCGGGAGTGACCCCTTGGACAGAAGTTTGCGTCAGGGCAATAGCTTCACTATAGCCGATTACTTTTGCTTTGCATCGTGGTATTCAGTTGGAATATCCTGCACCTCATTCTACGGGGAAAGAGCCGAGATCCCTTCACCGGGAGTGACCTCTTTAGTAAAGGTTTTCGTCACTATATTTTCTAAAAGGTTATCCAGTTCCTTCAACGATATCAAGTTCATTACGTTAAAGGTTTTTCGCCAAAAACCAGTCGTAGCCCTCCGTCATTTCAGATTAGTATTACTTAGTATTCGTGTTGCGTTTGTCGTGCATTGCCGTGGCGTAGTGTTCGGTAGCTATGTAATACTTTTCTGTCACATGGATAAGTGGATTGGTTAGGACAGTCGTGCGGTCTTGTTGGCATTGTCAAGGACTCGTACGGGTGGGTTTAATGCAATCAAGATAATGACGGGTAGAACTTGACTAGGACTCTTTGATTTGTTGGCATTGTCAAGGTCACTTGGGTCCTAGGGGTAAAAACAATTATCGGGAGTTTCAAAAGAACTGAAACTTGCCAAGCATGCGCATACCTTCTGGAGTGTGGTGACATGAGTGGATTCCGTCACGTTATCATGCGATGAGAGTTGGATCCCGATTCCAACTGATGAGTTGGTTTACTCCTCGGGTGATCCCGACTAATTCTTCTTTCAGGTTTGGAGGAGAATTTGAGGTACAGTGGGAGGTTTCCAGATTAGACAAAGTGATAACCATTCTGATCTAGGTTAGAGTGCACGCTGAGTGTTTCTTTTCTCTCTCTCTGGCTGCGACCATCGACCCGACCCTGGACTATGACTCAGTGACCAAGTTGACCGAACCTTCTTAACACTGGCTTTTGGATTGTCAGAGTTGCAGACCTCATTGCCACTCCTACTTTTACCCTCTTCTCCAGGACACCCCGTATTACTACGAACGTCCACTTCCATTGGACAAAACCATCGTATGGTTAGATACGAACTCGAAGGACTTCGAGGATGGTTTCTGGTTCTGGAGAAAACGGATAGGACTATTCAGTTGTCTTTTCTTTTCACCTTCTCTCAGGATGCGAGTACTCCTTGGTTTAGGAGTAGTACACCTATTACGCAAATTGGATAGTCTTCTTCCAAACCATAGGCTGGTGCCGACCGGTAGGGAATGAAGAAAACCAATTAGCATAACGATGGTGTGCAGAAGGTATTAAGTTAAGACAAAGCAAGGGATTAGTAGGAGGGCAAAGTAAGTTGCGACTGATATTCACGACCAAACCAAGTATTTCTTCGCTAATCCTAAATCAACTTTGTATTTCTCCAGGACACTCCGTGTCACTACGAAGATCCACAGATTATTGGATACTCCATCGTATGGTTATATACGAACTCGAAAGGAACTTGTTCCAGTTCGGGGATGGATTCTGGTTCAGGAGAAATAGGAATAAAGTACATTCAGGTGTCTTTTATCTTCACCTTCTCTCGCATTGCGAGTGTTCCTAGGATTAGGACAGTACACCCTTTATGCTTTTTGGATAGTCTTCTTCCAAACCATAGGCTGGTGCCGAACGGTAGGGAAGGAAGAAAACCATTTGGCTTAAAGGGGTGTACAGAAGGTAATGACTAAAGACAAATAAAGGGATTTGGAGAGGTGGCAAAGAATTATACGGTTATAGTTGTGAATCTGGATAATGGTAGAGGCATTACTAGGAATACCAGGATACCCCATCGAAACATTACAATGTTTCAGTTTCAACTGTGTACTGTTAAAAGAAAACTGATTTCCCGATTAGACACTTACTCCAGGGTATGTATTTGCCAGGAATAATTCTCACATCTGTATGGTTTTACAGATGAGGAGTGGGAGTAAGTTATTGGGAATTGGGTGATCATCCTCATTATATCGGGATTCGTTGTAATCGGTAATATTTGAGGAAGTCACCTGGGTTGTTTGCCGGTCGGCAAATATTTGGTTATGAATATCCGCTGTTGTGCACCAATTTCAAATTCATATATCTGTACGTCTATTTTCATAGAGTGAGATATACCTTTTGATATTATGTCGATGACATTTACCTATATCAGTGGATGGTTAGGTAAGGAGCATTAAACAGCGGTGTAATTCTTCTTAACCATAAGTACAGTTTTCAACCTACGACACGCAGTGAAAGAGTTGTTAGACTCAGCGGACTTATACAGAGTATTGTATGTTGTCCAGTGTCCATCAGGACAGAGGGGTTGGTCCTCGTACTATATTCGGTTTACTTATGACTTCTCTCGATTTTAGACAGCTGTTTCGTGGAAACACAGGGTCTAAGTTTTGAGGAGTTATAGGTATTTGAATAGAGTAGAGTACCAGGTGTAGCAAGTATCGGGATTCTTCAAAGAGATCGAAGATGTAGATACTTGTGTATGGTATTCAGTTGATAGTAATGATGAAGACAGATTGCTTCTCTTTCAGGTTACTCATAATTGGAAGCATTCCTAAGTTGAGTAACGCTGATCGGCCTCCTTCCATTTAGTTGACATGCACTGGAGACAGCTGCATGATTTGAATCTGGTTCAATTAAATCAGTGCCTCTGGTTCTATATTGGATATAGAACAGTTCATATCTTAACGATGTTAAGGTACGGGGAGTTGTCCGGCTTATGCTTAAAACCAGACTCCGGATAACTCAAGGCACGTTTCTGTAATGGCTGTTTGTGGGTTGACCCAGGCTATGACGAGGGTTGATTTTCTACCATCTGGATGAACAGTAGAAATATTGTTCTAGACTCGCCACAGTTTTATTAAAAATGGATTTTTTAAAAAAAAAAAAACAGTAGTGGGAGTATGGTAGAACTGGAAGTAATTCCAGAACCGCAAACGATTACTGAAGATTTAATAAGGAACCTAAAGATTCAATCTGATTTGACATTCCATTGGCCACTCCGCAGATAAGGTGGGTAACTTCAGGCACCCGAGAGGTACTCCGGTAGCCTCAAGGACGGTGACAGGGAAGTTCTTGTTTACCCACACTTGCCATTGTTGTTGTTCCAGGCTGCGAGACCCGGCAGGAGGATGAGTATAGCGTCGTTCTAAACTAGCTTTAGAAGTGCACGTCTATATGACTCTGGCAGAGGGTTGTCGTAGTCAGTGGGAGCAGCGGAAGCATTGGTGGACTTCATGCTTATATCTATTTATAGACTAAAGCAGATATAGCGGAGTTAGATCATCTGTTTCTGATGTGACAGTCATGGGTTTGACGTCATCAGAATAGGGGATGGATCTGTTGAGAAGGTAGTAGGAAGTGATATTCCTATACTACGATCGGTTATACTTTGGTCGTCACACAGTGTTTTCTCCACATGGGACTTGGATATTATATCAGACATACTGGTTACTAGACCTATGGTTTTAGATCTAGATTTGGGTGGTTTCCCAATCAGGGTACCTTGACAGCATTCTAAGAGTATTTAGAATGGACGACTCCTGGCATGGTAGTGTACCTGCAGGTAATGGAGTCACCCTCTCTAAAGGTGTCTTATAGACTAAAGGGGAGAGGGATACGCATGATTGACAGATCACTTGCTTAGGCAATTGAGTCAATCATGAGATGTCAAGTACCACACCAGATGTTGTTCTTGCACTAGATGCAATAAGATGATATTGATCCAATCCTGGAGGAACAGTCGGAAGCAGTTTTAGAACATAAGTGAATGTTCTAGGGATATGATAACGGCTGCCTCCTTTAGGAGACGGTTATCACTCCAGGCTTCCAAGGTGACATGGACGACAAGGAGGTTGTCAGAGTTTTAGTTCTCCCTCTGACGAGGGACAGTATTTTGGACAGATGGTCCAAGGCAATACTGAGGGTGGCATGGCGCAGGAGACTGATTAAGTTCAGTTGATGATACAGTCTAAGAAGTTTGGATTTGGAGTTCATTTATGAGCTAGGTCCCATCAGACATCCAGACATTCTAAGACAGGTATTGCTCATTTCGGGAGATGGCTTTCTCTGCGAACTTGAGATATAGAGAGACATAGAAAGAAACATCACAGCGGATCCACTCACTGAGGCTATTCCTCGAACGCAATAGTTTCACAAACGAGCTTTGTGAGACAGACTAGTAGAGGAGTTGGGTGTTCGGTATCACACGGGCTGTGAGTATGCGACATCGCAATAATTAGCCTTGAGTGCAAGTGGGAGATTGTTGGAGATAGTGCCCTCAGAGTCAATTATTGGATCACAGGCACGTGATTGCAATGATTGAGGGAGGACCTATCCCGGTAGGACAGTCTTGCTCGAGATGATGGTATGCTATCTGGTTTATCTTTATCATCGTGTACTGCTTTAGGTGACCTGACATGTCGCTATTACACGTTGATAGAGCCCCTAGGATTCTTGCTTGACGACCAGCAGTATGATGGCGATCATATACGTGGGAGCTGGTGGTCTATAAGCACATCCTTAAAAGGTCCCTAGTCGTAGGAGTTTCGAGACAGGGTATCGATACTCCATTAGTAGACTAGTGTATACAGTCGAGACCCCAACGAGGGGCGGTGGCCGGTCTCACAAGCCACTGGTGTCAGTTGGTTCACCTAAGATGTATACAGGTGCTCATTGGGTTATGAGTACACCGGACAGGACTCGCCGGGAACCTGCTAGTTGGTCTTATACCAGACGTCAGATAGCAGTTCCCTGGTGACATGTGTACAGGTTAGTTCATCGACCTGAGGATCGTCATTTGTCTCGTGTGAGTTCCCACTGTGCTTTGATTACTACCCTACCACGGCTCAAAGGAGTCGTGCAAACAGGTTTTAGTTGGGTACAGTCCCGAGCCACATGGAGGCAGTGAGCGGATCTTCAGGGGTTCGTCTCTCCCGGTATTGGGGGTGAGGTCGCGCTGTGTCTAGGAGAGCCATTACGCAAAGCCCTCGGCCGAGGCAGGAGATTTACTGGTAGGTATTCCAGTAGTATCTCAGGGCGTTCTGGGCTACGCTCCGACACGACTTGTACCGCTTTTGGGGGTCTGACTTCCACCAACCCCCTAGGCCCGCCATGCGATACTCATAGACGAACGGACCGGACTGTACGGATATTGTCACTGACAGGCTCAGTTGGGTGTCGGGGTGAGCTTCCTCATCGACGTCCCTTTTGGTCAATAGCTGGTGGCCCGTCACGTATTGGCTTATACCTCTGACGTGCCAGTGGTTAAATCCACAGCCATAGTATTGACGAGTCTTTAGAGTCCACCACACTTTCAGTTACTCAGCTTTCGGGCGAAACGCTGTAGAGGCCGTATGGAGATATGGCAGGGTCCGATCAGATACGTGCGGTATTGCACGGATCAGGATCGGACGGTTTGTACTAGTAGCCGTATAGGTATATGGCAGGGTTCGATCAGATACGTGCGGTATTGCACGGATCAGGATCGAACGGATATTACTAGCCGGCTTTGGTTTAAGCCGGTCTTAGTTTAGTACAGTGTAGATTTTGTCTCATTGCATTTGTATCCGGACGGAATACAGATGCGGGTGTGTATGCACAGTATCGGGGTTTTCCTGTAATTTATTACGGGACCAGTTTTCTGGAGTTTCCAGTTTGCATTCCGTTCCGGCCGGTTTTCCTTTATTCTTTCCCGGCCGGACTTTTCCGATGGAGGGGGTAATTTGCAGTTTTGCAAATTACATTTGTGGAGGGGTTTTCTTGCATTATGATTGATTATGATAGCTTTCTTATCTTTCAACCATGCTTGCTTTATTGTGATTTGAAGGGTTATGGAGTGAATAGGAGAAGAAGCATGGTTGAATGTTTTCTTGTCTAGGATGTGGTCACCTTTCTTTAGCTCCTACACTCACCTCCCTTTGCATTATGTTTTTTTTTCCTCCACCCTTCTCATTCTCACTAGAAGATGATAAGTTTCCATGAGAAAAGTGAGAAGAAGAGAGAAGAAGAAAGAGAGCTTCATTCTTGAGAGTTTCCTTCTTGTTCTTGCTTTCATGCAAGGAAAAATGAAAGCACCATATTTTCCTTGTCCTCATTCCTCCATCCAAAGGCAACAAACCCCAAAGTGAGACTATGATTCTACACTACACATTCTACAGCAAATCTTGAGCATGTCGAGTTGCCGGCTTCATGCTCGAGTTGCCTCGGTATTGAGGCGGGAGCCCGTAAAAGACGAAGGCGATGTGGTGCCCTTTCCGGCGAGGAGGCGACGATGTCGAGGCAAGACTTTCCGCGGGAGATCGGGATGATGAAGAGAAGACCGGAGGACTCGGATCACTCGGTATACTTCTCACCCTATCTCTTGATTGCTAGCGTAGGTTAATGGTTAACGATCCGGGTTTTCTTTGTCCGCGGTAGCGCCGGTTTCCGAGTAAGGACAATTTTTTATTCCGCAATTTGGCCTCGAGTAAGACGGCCGGGGCGCTGCCGTGGCGCAACAAGTAGTCCCTGGCCAGGGAAAGCGAGATATACTGGTAGGTTCCAGTGTTATCTCAGGGTGTTCTGGGCTTCACTCCGACACGACTTGTACCGCTATTAGGGGTCTGACGCTTGCCGCCCACCTAGGCCCGACATGCGATGTATCAGACGAACAGACCGGACTGTACGGAGATTGTCACATGCAGACTCAGTAGTAGTTCGGATGGGTTTACCTCATCGGCCTTCTTATCGACATCTACCTGGGGACCGTTACGTACAGCTAGTGCCGCTTGCGGTCTGTGGTTAAACCCACTGCCAGCGTAGTGTCGAGTCTTTAGAGTCCCACACAGAGAGTTTCCCTGCACTGAGCGAAACGTGTAGAGGCCGTATGGTTTTACGGCAGGGCTGCGATCACTTACGTACACTTGTGTGCGTATGTTGTTCGGGCAGGCAGTACTAGTGGGCTTTGGTTTAAGCCAGATCCTAGTATTGCATGGATGGATCTGTTTTGTCTTCTGCGCATCCGCATTCTACGGAATACGGATGCAGGTGTGTATGCACAGTTTTCTGGAGCGATGAAGGAGGAGGTGCCTCATTAGGGTTTTGGCAGTTGGTTCGGCCAAAACCACTATGTGGCAGGCTCATTAGGGTTTTGACAGTTGATTCGGTCAAAACCATTTTGAGGCGGACTCATTAGGGTTTCGACAGTTCGTTTGGTCAAAACCATAAATGAGCCGGGGACATTATTTACTAATCCTTTCATTGATAATTTTGTTATGGCTAATTACATTGACCATTTGACCATCTTGACTTTGTTGACCTTTTGACCAAAGTTGACTTGGACCTTCTTAGAAGATCTAAAGTATTCTTTGGTTTTCTTTTTATTAAGTTATGATAATGGTCATGTCATTTGTAGCCATCACCTTTATCTTGATTGGATTTGTAATGATAATGTTTTGTGCATTATTGCAACCATGGTTAGCTTTTCTCTTGGTTAAGCTTTTCATTTTTGCTCATTCTCATTCTCTCTCTTGAAATGAGAAGCTCCATGGTTGCTAGAAAATCTCCTTCTTCTTCCTCCTCTTGATTTCTCCTTTGATCTCATGTGTTGAGAGAAAAAGGATTCTACTTGACAAACACATCCATACATCCTCTCTACACAACCTAGGGCTTCTAGATTAGCAATCTCCTTGCCCTAGTTACCTCGGCTCGAGGTGGAGCTCGGTGTACATCTCTCGGGTGGATCGTCTTCGACTCAAGGAGGCCGCGGAGGTGACCGAAATCCGGATCAACCATTGAGCAAGCAATGAGAAGAACAACAAGAAGAGAAGAACATCAAAGAAGAACAACAACAAGAAGTGAAGGAGTTCAAGTTGAGGTATAACCACTTTGCCGAGTAGTTAATTCTTCTTTGCAAGTATGCTAGTTTAGTTTAGCAAAGATCCGGCTTTTACGGTCCATGTTACAAAGTTAAGAAAAATTTTGATTTACCGTTTCCGCAACCCCGAAAGTACCGGGAGAGGTAACGTGGACCTAACAGTGGTATCAGAGCCTAACTAAACATAAACTAGCTTGGTAGTAAAGTGTATCGAAGTTCGAAACGGAAAAATCGAAAAAACCTAGTTGTAAAAATCTGAGTTTCTGTTAAAACTTTTCTGGTCAAAACAAAATTTGTTATATCCCAAAAATCATCTCAGGGTTTTTATAAGAAAACCACCAAAAACGATGCAGCGACTCAACCAAAGCGCCGCGCTTCCGCGGCAAGAGCAAGCTCTTGCCGCGGAACCGCGGCCAACTTGGTGAGTTACTGCATCGATTTTGGTGCAGTGTGTTTCTGACATGGTTTTAGGATTTTTCAGATATATTATATGTGCCCAGATTTTCCAGAATAGAAATTTGTTTTTGGGGGCCTATAATTCCGTATTTTTCCGAACTTCAATATACTTTGACTATAAAGGTTATATCTGTGATGTTCTTATGTATTGAACGTCGGCTAATCGCTATATGTCGATTAGTTGGGGTTATACATATCTGTGATCTGTAATTGTTCTTGATGGTTTGTGGATATGAACTCGTTGGATTGTCGCGGATGAATAGCCGGGGTGGATGTGAGATGAGAGTTTCTTTTTCTTTCATTCATGTAACAAATTTGTAAATTGATGTAATATTATTTGTTTGGCCGCACAACCGGGTCGGGGTTGTAGCCGTCATTGTATAATTCTTTTTACTGTTTTTGCTCCTAGGATAGACCCATGGAGGGGGTGCACAAACTACCGGGTAGCTCGAAGTGCCGAGTGGCCTACTCATGGCATTGAGGGAGATTGCTTCGCTTCGGGTACTTGGCGGGTAGTTTGCCACACCCGTAGGGGTCTTGGGTAGGGTTTTGGCTATTCATCGCGACCGTGTAATCTGTTTTTCGTTGCAGGCTCGAACGAATCACGGGTTCCTAGTATATCCAAAGTGTTCATCTGTGATCTGTAATGTCTATCATTGCTTTACTATTTAGGCGTTGCTTATGTTTTTACAGCCGCGCTAGCCCAGCCCCCGCTCTGTCGTTAGTTAAGTAACCTAACGAGTGATGACGGGACCCCGTGGCGAATGCGAATGGCATAAGCGTACGTCATATTTTGGTTGTTTTCTGCAATGGTAGGATTAAATGATGGGACACATTAAAAGAACTAATGCTAGAATATCACGCATTAAAAGAACTAATGCAAGAAAATAAACCTAAAAGACGTTGTTGGAACAAGTTTTTCAAAAAGCTGTTATTGCAAGGACGTTCATTTTTGTTTTGCATCGCGGTATTCAGTTATGAATGCCCAGCACCTCAGTCGACGAGGCAAGGGCCGAGATCCCTTCACCGGGAGTGACCCCTTGGACAAAAGTTTGCGTCAGGGTAATAACTTCACTATAGTCGATTATTCTTTCTTTGCATCGAGGTATTCAATTTGGAATATCCTGCACCTCAATCGACGAGGAAAGAGCCGAGATCCCTTCACAGGGAGTGACCTCTTTAGCAAAAAGTTTTCGCCACTATATTTTCAAAAAGGGTGCAATCATGTTCCTTCAACGATATCAAGTTCATTACGTTAACGGGTTTTTCGCCAAAAACCCAGCCGTAGCCCTCCGTCATTTCCTACAAGTACTACTCAGTATTCGAGCTACGTATTTTGGCATTGTCAAGGCGTAGTGATCGGTAGCTAAGTATTGCTTGTTTGCAGCCTTATTTTTTTCGGATTATTTAGGACAGTCGCATAGCTATGTTGGCATTGTCAAGAGTTATGCGGGTGGGTCTAAGTTAATCAAGATAATGACGGGCCGAACTTGACTAACAGTTCATGATATGTTGGCATTGTCAAGGTCATGAATCGTTAGGGGCAAAAACCATATCGGGAGTTTCAGAAGAACTGAAACTTGCAGATTTGGCATACCTTCTGGAGTGTGGTGACTAGAGTGGATTCCATCTAGGTTATCACACAATGACAGTTGGATCCCGATCCCACTGATGAGTTGGTTTACTCTCGGGAGATTATTTCACTTAACGATCAATGCTATAAACCTAGTAGGTGTCTAGAAAGGTGTTAGCGGGGTTACGCCCCCAGGGAAAAGAGGTTATTTAATTAAGGAACTTCGCGAAAGCGTTGGAAAACCTCCCTCGAAGTACCGACACTAGCCTGGCTGAAAGGTTAAGCAAGTATTGCAACGTGAATTAAAACCCGGCTAGTTCTTCTTTTAAAAAGGTTTTAAGAAGAATTTGAGGAAACAGTGGGAGACATCCTGGTTAGATAAATTAATAAACCAATCTAATCTTGCAAGAGCATACGCTGAGTGTTTCTTTTCTCTCTCTCCAGGCAGCAACCTTTTCACGCCCTAATCAAGATAATAAAATGTATCGCTTGACCGAACCGAATTCTTATTCGGGACTGGGGAAAGTTGGTTCAGCTCTAACTTGTGACAACAGTCATAAGTTTAAGAATGGGAAAGAGGAAAGTTTGGATTTCCAGGATACCCAGTTGAAGAAGAAGCATGGTTTTGCATCTACTTCAGGTGTTCTTGTAATTGAGAACTGTTTTACGGTCAGCCCTACCTCCTGGGTACTTGATACCGGATCAGGATCTCATATCTGTAATTTATTGCAAGGACTGAGAAAAAGTAGGAAAGTTGCACCGGGTGATATGTCGCTCAGAGTAGCGAACGGAGCACAAGTTAATGCGGCAGCCGTCGGTGAATATCACCTAGTATTGCCAAATGGCAAGACTATGATTTTGAACGATTGCTACTATGTACCCTCCATGGTTTGCAACATCATATCAGTTTCTTTACTCGATAAAGATAGATATAAGTTTGTTCTTGAAAAGAATATCATGAACATTTACCTTGATAAGGTACTGGTTGCAGAGGGTACACTGTTTAATGGTATCTACGTTCTAAATCAGAATACAGTTCTCAATATACATAACACACGCAAGAGGAAGAATTCAGATACGAATGAATCCTACTTGTGGCATTGTAGACTTGGTCATATTGGAGAGAAAAGACTGAGTAAGTTGCATAAAGATGGACTCTTGAATGCGTTCGAGTTTTCATCTTATGAAACTTGTCAGTCTTGTCTCAAAGGGAAGATGACCAAATCTCCGTTCACCGGACATGGAGAAAGAGCAAGAGAGCTCTTGGGACTCATACACAGTGATGTGTGTGGTCCGATGTCTATACATGCAAGGGGTGGGTTCTCGTACTTCATCACATTCACTGACGATCTCTCTAGGTTCGGATATGTGTATCTGATGAAACACAAATCTGAAACTTTTGAGAAATTCAAGGAATTCAGAAACGAAGTAGAGAACCAGACAGGCAAAAGTATCAAGATCCTCCGGTCTGATAGAGGAGGGGAGTACTTAAGCACGGAATTCCGAGATTACTTAAAAGAGAATGGTATTCTCTCTCAGCTCACTCCTCCTTATACACCACAGCACAACGGTGTGTCGGAGAGAAGGAATCGTACCCTATTGGATATGGTTCGATCCATGATGAGTGATGCTGAGTTACCTCTTTCATTCTGGGGACTTGCGCTAGAGACAGCGGCATACTTGCTGAATCAGGTTCCGTCTAAATCCGTGCCTAAGACTCCATATGAAATATGGAGTGGTAAGAAACCATATCTAGAACGAATTAAGATATGGGGCTGTCCGGCCTATGTAAAAGTACAAAAACCAGACAAGCTTGAGGCACGGTCAGTTTTATGTAAGTTTGTGGGATATCCTAGAAATTCTCTGGGATATCTGTTCTACCACACTGAGGAACAGAAGGTGTTCGTTGCTCGCCGCGCCACCTTTTTAGAGTGGCAATTTCTTGCAAAAGAAATAAGTGGGAGCACGGTAGAACTGGATGAAATATCTGATCCACAAAATCAAACTGAGGATTTAGCAGAACCAGAAAGTTCAGTGACCCCAAACGAACCTCAGCTACTCCGCAGATCTGGTAGGATTTCTCATCCGCCCGAGAGATACTACGGTTTTCTCATAGACGGGGATCGAGAGGATTGCATCTTGGAAGAAGATGACCCTACCAGTTTCAGGCAGGCCATTATCAGTAGGGACTCTGATAAGTGGCAGGAAGCAATGGAATCTGAAATGGAGTCCATGTACGCCAATAAAGTGTGGACCTTGGATATTTCTCCACCTGGGGTAAAACCCGTTGGATGCAAATGGATCTACAAAAGAAAACTTGGTGTAGATGGGCAGGTGGAAACCTATAAAGCTAGACTCGTTGCAAAAGGTTTTCGTCAAAGATCTGGTTTGGACTATGACGAGACTTTTTCTCCGGTGGCTATGCTCAAATCCATTCGGATCCTACTTGCCATTGCTGCCTTCCATGACTATGAAATCTGGCAGATGGATGTTAAGACGGCTTTCCTAAACGGTTGTTTGGAAGAGTGCGTTTACATGGATCAACCAGAAGGTTTCGTAGACAGTGGGAGCAGCGGAAAGGTGTGCAAGTTGCTTAAATCCATTTATGGATTAAAGCAGGCATCGCGGAGCTGGAACATCTGTTTTGATGAGGCAATCAAAGAATTTGATTTCATCAAGAACGAAGATGAACCCTGTGTATATAAGAAGATTGTAGGACGAACTGTCGTATTCCTAGTCTTGTACGTGGACGGCATTCTTTTGATAGGAAATGATATTCCTATGCTACAATCGGTCAAGCTATTTTTGTCACAAAGGTTCTCCATGAAGGACCTGGGAGATGCCTCATACATTCTGGGGATCAAGATCTATAGAGATAGATCCAAGAGACTATTGGGACTTTCGCAGTCCAGGTACATAGAGACCGTACTAAAGAGATTTAGTATAGAGGGTTCCAAGCGCGGTAACATACCCGCATTGCACGGAATTACCCTCTCCAAGAAGATGTCTCCTAAGACTGACGAGGAGAGGGTTCGCATGAGCACTATACCCTACGCTTCGGCGGTAGGATCTATAATGTATGCGATGCTATGTACAAGACCAGATGTAGCTTACGCGTTGAGCGCGGTAAGCCGGTATCAGTCAGACCCAGGGGAGGACCACTGGACAGCAGTGAAGAACATTCTCAAGTACCTGAGAAGGACTAAGGAGATGTTCCTGGTTTACGGTAATGGAAACCTCAGGGTCGAGTCCTTTACCGATTCAAGCTTCCAGAGTGACAAAGATGACAGCAAGTCTGTCTCGGGTTTTGTGTTTACCCTCAACGGAGGGGCGGTATGTTGGAGGAGTTCCAAGCAGGATACCGTCGCAGACTCGACGATGGAGGCTGAATACATTGCTGCAAGCGATGCCGCAAAAGAGGCGGTCTGGATAAAGAAGTTCATTAATGAACTTCAGGTGGTTCCGTCCATTGTTGACCCAATACCTCTGTATTGCGATAACAATGGGGCTATAGCTTTATCGAAGGAACCAAGGTCCCATCAGAAGTCCAGGCACATCTTAAGGCGGTATCACCTGATCAGGGAGATCATTGATCGACAGGAGATCGAGGTGCGGAGAGTGGACACAAAGGACAACACTGCGGACCCATTCACAAAGGCTTTACCCCAGACTCAGTTCGAGCGGCTGATCGAGATGATAGGTCTTCGATACGCCAGTACATGGCCTTAGTGCAAGTGGGAGATTGTTGGTGTATATGCCCTAGAGGCCATTACTGTATCATACTAGTATGTATATTACTTGATGGAAGCTTGGGATATTCACAGTTGTACAGACAATCTTGCTCAATATAGTAGTATGCTACTTGGTTTGCCTCTGCTTTAATGTGTACATGTGTGTTTATTTATTATATCACCTATACGCATTAGTAGAGCCCTTAGGATCTTTGCTTGATTACCGGCGTTGTGATGGCGATCACACTCGTGGGGGCTGGGTAATCTACAAGCACATCCTTATACGCGTCCCTAGTCGTGGGAGTACCGAGATAGGGCATCGATACTCCGGAGTAGACTAGCGTATGCGCTTCTCATCCCAGCACGGGAGACGGTCTGTCCCACAGCCGTCGGTACGTCGTACTTGAGATAGTATACGGGTGCTCGTTAGGTTACGAGTACACTGGCCAGGACTCGTCGGGAACTGATGGTTGGTATTATACCTACGTCAGTTATCAGTTCCCAGGTGATATGAGTACAGCATAGTCCGCTGACTTGACACTGTCACTTCGCCTCGAGTGTGTTCCCACTGTTCTTTGATTACTACCCTACCACGGCTCTACTGAGTCATGCAAACAGGTAGTAGTTGGGAGCAGTCCCGAAGCACTTGGAGGCAGTGACGGTTAGACAGGACTCGTCTCTCCCGGTATTGGGGGTTGACATCGCGCTGTGTCTAGGAGAGCCATTACACGAGTAGTCCCTGGCCAGGGCAAGCGAGATATACTGGTAGGTTCCAGTGTTATCTCAGGGTGTTCTGGGCTTCACTCCGACACGACTTGTACCGCTATTAGGGGTCTGACGCTTGCCGCCCCCCTAGGCCCGACATGCGATGTATCAGACGAACAGACCGGACTGTACGGAGATTGTCACATGCAGACTCAGTAGTAGTTCGGATGGGTTTACCTCATCGGCCTTCTTATCGACATCTACCTGGGGACCGTTACGTACAGCTAGTGCCGCTTGCGGTCTGTGGTTAAACCCACTGCCAGCGTAGTGTCGAGTCTTTAGAGTCCCACACAGAGAGTTTCCCTGCACTGAGCGAAACGTGTAGAGGCCGTATGGTTTTACGGCAGGGCTGCGATCACTTACGTACACTTGTGTGCGTATGTTGTTCGGGCAGGCAGTACTAGTGGGCTTTGGTTTAAGCCAGATCCTAGTATTGCATGGATGGATCTGTTTTGTCTTCTGCGCATCCGCATTCTACGGAATACGGATGCAGGTGTGTATGCACAGTTTTCTGGAGCGATGAAGGAGGAGGTGCCTCATTAGGGTTTTGGCAGTTGGTTCGGCCAAAACCACTATGTGGCAGGCTCATTAGGGTTTTGACAGTTGATTCGGTCAAAACCATTTTGAGGCGGACTCATTAGGGTTTCGACAGTTCGTTTGGTCAAAACCATAAATGAGCCGGGGACATTATTTACTAATCCTTTCATTGATAATTTTGTTATGGCTAATTACATTGACCATTTGACCATCTTGACTTTGTTGACCTTTTGACCAAAGTTGACTTGGACCTTCTTAGAGATCTAAAGTATTCTTTGGTTTTCTTTTTATTAAGTTATGATAATGGTCATGTCATTTGTAGCCATCACCTTTATCTTGATTGGATTTGTAATGATAATGTTTTGTGCATTATTGCAACCATGGTTAGCTTTTCTCTTGGTTAAGCTTTTCATTTTTGCTCATTCTCATTCTCTCTCTTGAAATGAGAAGCTCCATGGTTGCTAGAAAATCTCCTTCTTCTTCCTCCTCTTGATTTCTCCTTTGATCTCATGTGTTGAGAGAAAAAGGATTCTACTTGACAAACACATCCATACATCCTCTCTACACAACCTAGGGCTTCTAGATTAGCAATCTCCTTGCCCTAGTTACCTCGGCTCGAGGTGGAGCTCGGTGTACATCTCTCGGGTGGATCGTCTTCGACTCAAGGAGGCCGCGGAGGTGACCGAAATCCGGATCAACCATTGAGCAAGCAATGAGAAGAACAACAAGAAGAGAAGAACATCAAAGAAGAACAACAACAAGAAGTGAAGGAGTTCAAGTTGAGGTATAACCACTTTGCCGAGTAGTTAATTCTTCTTTGCAAGTATGCTAGTTTAGTTTAGCAAAGATCCGGCTTTTACGGTCCATGTTACAAAGTTAAGAAAAATTTTGATTTACCGTTTCCGCAACCCCGAAAGTACTGGGAGAGGTAACGTGGACCTAACAACATCAACTCCCTATACCGGGAGAGACGAATCCCCTCCTATCGCTCATTGCCTCCATGTGACTCGGGACTGTACCCAAAAACCACCGTTTTGCACGCCTTCTTGGACGTGGTAAGATGGAAATCAAAGCACAGTGGGAACCACACAAGACTCTATGACGATCTCGGGTCAACAGACTACTTTGTACCAGTGTCACCAGAGAACTGCCATCTGACGTAAGGTATAATACCATCTGGGAGTTCTCGGTGAGTCCGTCCAGTGTACCCAGTCTCCACTGAGCACCCGTATATCATCTCTGATGTCAAACACCAATGGATATGGGATCATCCATCGCCCATCTGTATGGGTCGAGAAGGTATACGCTAGTCTACTCTGGTATATCGATGCCCCGTCTCGATATACCCACGACTAGGGACTTTGAAGGATGTACTTATGGACTACCATGTCCCCACTAGTATGATCCGCATCATAGTCCAGGTAGTCAAGTACACATCCTAAGGGCTTTACCAACATGTAACTGAGAGACAATCAGTGTACACGTTAAGGTAAAGAGTAACCAGATAGCATACTATCATGTCGAGCAAGAAAGTCCTCCCTATATATGTCCCAGCATCCACTACAATATACATCCAATGTACAGTAATGGCCTCTAGGGCATACATATAACTAACAATCTCCCACTTGCACTAGGGCCATCTGATAGCAGTGGTTGTAGTATCTCATACTCAACCATCCCATAAAAGTCTCTCTGGGAATAGGCCTTCGTGAGTGGATCCGCCGTGTTTTCCTCTGAGTCTACTCTCCTAACCTCGATCCCCTGGAGATCAACCATCTCCATGATCAGGTAATACTACTTTAGAATATGTCTGGATCACTGATGGGATGGGTGTTCCTTGGCATAAGCCACGACTCCATTGTCACACAATGGGAGGAACGAAGTTCATCTCATGAACTAATATACACCCAGACTGCCTCTTTGGTAGCATCTTAAGTAGCGATGTATCCTGCCTTTATCGTCTAGTTTGCCACGGTATCTAGCTTGGAACTCTTCTAACATACCGTCCCTTTACTGAGGGTAAAGATAATGCCTGTGACTGACTTTCAGTCGTCCTTATCACCCTGGAACCCTTCCAGTGATTCTCTCCAGGATCGGTTGATACCATCTCACTACAACTAGTGAGAATCCTAACATCCATTTAGATTTATCTCATAGATCCAAAATCCAGGATTTAGGAGGTATCATTTTGATCCTATATGGAGAATCATTGTGATAAGCGGAGATTGACCGAGCGTAGCATAGGAAACTCCTTCCCTATCAAGAGCATGTCATCCACGTACTCTACGAGGATCGTTAGTATACTCCCTACTACCTTTTTGTTTATACAAGGTTCATCTACCATTTTGATGATGTCAAACTCTTTGACTAACACATCAAAATAGATGTTCCAACTCCGCGATACCTGCATTATCCTATAAAGCATCTTGTACACGTTTCCGCTGCTCCCACTGTCTACGAAGCCCTCTGGCTGTGTACTTATAGACGTTCTCTTCTAAAACATCATTTTAGAAAAGCAGTCATGGCACCCAACCGCCAGATATCGTAGTCATGGTATGTAGCCATGGCAAGTAGGATCTGGATGGACTTAAGCATAGCCATTTGAAAAGGTTTCATCATAATCCACGCCTGGTCGATGACGAAAAGCTTTAACAAGTCTATCTTTGAAAGTCTCAACTTTTCCATCTACACCAAGTAATCTTCTCAAGATATACTTGCTCCTGATGGGGATTTAACCCTTCAGATATAGCAACCAAAGTCCATACTTTGTTGGTGTACATGGATTCCATCTCAAATCGCTAAGCATCCAGCCATTCTTACAGAGTCCCACTCCTGATGGCCAGCTCGAAACTAGTTGGGTCATCATCTCATGATGCAATCCTCGCTCCCACTGTCATAGAGAAACCGAAGTATCTCTCAGGTGGGTGAGGAACCCTACTAGATCGGCGGAGAGGCTGAGGTTCATTGGTAACTATTGAATCCTTTGGTTTTATCAAATCATCTGCTGTAGTTTGTATAGCTGGAACCTTTCCAGTTCTACATTACAGACCTTGCCTTGAGCTTGTCCGGATTTTTCTTTTCAGACATAGCCTGGACAACCCCAAATCTTAACCAACTTAAGAAAGGGGCTCTTCCCTTTCCATATCACATATGAAGTGGTAGGCAACTGATTTGATTCGAACCCTATTCAATAGGTATGCAGCTTCTCAAGTGCATAACTCCCAAAAGGAAACAGGTAACTCAGTATTACTCATCATAGAGCACACCTTATCATATAGGGTGTGATTGCTCCGCTCCGATATACCATCGTGCTATGGTGTATACGGAGGAGTAATGCTGAGAGAGAATCTCATTCTCCTTTAGAAAAGTCTAAGAACTTCGTGCTCAAGTATTCTCCTCCTTGATCTCATCAAAGGACATAATACTTATACCCGTATTTTGGTTCTCTACTTCTAATTTATATTCTGTGAATATCTTAAAAGGTTCGGACTTGTGTTTCAATAGGAACATATGTCTGAATCTTGAGAGATCATCAGAGAACGTAATGAAGTAAAAAGAACCAGTCCTGGCATATGTAGACAGGGGACCTTACATACATCAACATGTATCATCCCAAGAGTTTACTAACTCTTTCTCTGTTTCCAGTAAACAGAGCTATGGTCATCTTATCTTTGTGACATGACTGGCAAGTTTCACAAGATGTAAATTCAAACTGATTTAAATATGCATCTATATGTAACTTTAGCTAGTCTGGTCGCATTGATATGACCTAGTCTACAATACCTCAAGAAGGATTCGTTCAATTCTGAACACTTCCTCTTGTGTGTGTTCTGTATACAAAGAATTGTAGTTTGATTTAGAACATCAATGCTTTTAGATAACGTGCCTGAACCGATCAACTTTTGATATAGGAAATGTTCAAAACATCATCCAAGTATACAAAATTTTATCATTTCTTTACTAATAAAGAGAGTGATATGATTTTGCATATCAGGTTCGGTATCTAATAACATTCGTTCAGAATCAATGTATTGGTAATACAGGGTGACAGTGACCAACAAACTTGGCTGCAACACTTGCCCTGTTTTCTGTCTCATGAAACTTATCACTCGTTCTCAGTTTTCTACCTTTCTGTAGCCCTATGTAACAGATTACATATCTGGGATCCTGATCTGGTATCACATACTCAGGACGTAAAGGATACTGAGAAACAGTTCTCTGTAATGAACACACCCGAAGATGATGCATCACCATGCACTCTCCTCGTTTGGGCGGCACGAGAATTCTGGTAATCCCCAATTTCCTGCTTTGTCTTATAACAATTATAAGTTGGAGCGGGACCAACGTTCCCCAGCTCAGTATAACAAGCGGGTTCGGTCAATATTCCGTATTATTATCTTGATTAAGGCGTGATATGGTCGCTACCTGGAGAGAGAGAGAAGAAAACACTCAGCGTGCGCTCTTGCAAGAATAAATTGGTTATAATTTTATCTAATCAGGATGGCTCCCACTGGTTTTTATCAAATCTTCCTTCAAACCCTAAAAGGAAAGACTAGCCGGGATTAATTACACACTACAAGTTCGCCAATCTTTCAGCCAGGCCAGTGTCGGTACTTTGAGGGAGGTCCCCCGTGCTTTCGCACGAACCTAATTAATGTAAACCTCGTTTTCCCAGAGGCGTAACCCAGTTGACACCTTTCTAGACACCTACTTGATCGGTTAATTGTAATGTGTAAAACTCTCCCGGGAGTAACAATTACTCGCAGCGGGTATCGGGATCCAACTATCTCATAGAAGGTATGCAATCTCATTGCAAATTTCAACACTTGAAATTCCCGATAATATTTTGCCCCTAACCTCCTATGACCTTGACAAAGGCCAACAAAACATAGGATGCTAGTCAAGTTCAACCCGTCATTTCCTGATTGAATTAAACCCACCCGCACGGCCCTTGACAAAGGCCAACAAGGTCGCACGACTACCCTAATCCAATCTGCATCATATGCATAAGCAGATAAGCACCAGTTAGCTACCGCACACTGCGCCTTGACAAAGGCCAACAAACACAGCACGAATACTAACTACTACTTATCTGAAATGACGGAGGGCTACGACAGGTTTTTCTGAAAACCTATTGCGTAATGAACTTGATATCGTTGTAGGATCGAATGATTTTAAAATGGAGTGTTTTTTAGGCTTTTCTAGTTTTGCTAAAGGAGTCACTCCCGGTGAAGGGATCGTCGGTCCTTTCCTCGTCGAATGAGGTGCGGGATATATCATATATATCATTGTGCAAAGCAAAAACACTTAAAAGCAATCAAAAGACAAACCGATTGTGTAGCATCTGCCAGTTTTTGCTAAAGGAGTCACTCCCGGTGAAGGGATCTCGGTCCTTTCCTTATCGAATAAGGTGCAGGATATATCATATATACCGCTGTGCAAAGCAAGAACTATAGCTACCTGTTTTATTTTGAAATTCGATTCTACAACATCTTAGGTTTCTTTTCTTTCATTAATCACATTAATGAAGTCCCATCATTTAAGTACCGAAACATCACAGATAAATACGACGTACACTTATGCCATCCGCATTCGCCTCGATGTCCCCTCGTGCACCGTTAGGTTAGGTAACTAACGGCAGAGTGGGGCAGGGCTAGCGCGGGTGTAAAACATAAGTAACGCCTATATAATATATCATATATACTATATACAGTATCTATCACAGAACATCACATGATCACATCACAGATATCGCAGCAGAAGAATCATATGAAATATTGGATATACTAGGACGTCCGTGTTTTCAATACGAGCCAGTATAAAACACGGATTCCACGGTCGTGATGAATAGCAAAACCCACACACCTAGACCCCTACGAGAGCGGCAAGCAACCCTACCAATTCTAGAGTTAGGAGACCCGGACTCGACTCCTCGAGTTGGTCTCCCACTGGACTCCAGAACCCGGTTACTTGTGCTCCCCTCCTTGGGTCTATCCTAGTGCAGAAAAGTAAATAATATACAAAAGGTGACATCTTCCACAACCTGGAAGTGCCCCAATAAAAGAATATTACATACAAGTTTTTACATGAATGAAAATGAAAAACACTCATCTCACATAAAAACCCCCGGCTATTCAAACATGACGATCCAATATAACATATCCAGCAACACATAACATCACATGTCATCAACGTAAGTAAATATGCGCATCCCAATTGTCGTTGACATATAGCAACGAAACCGGCGATATCACATATTACACTTACGGTCAAAGAAAAGAAAGTGTAAAACTACAACAGTTGGAATCCGCAATCTGCATAGACATCGCATGCCTAATCAAATGAATACCTTAGACATCACATGCCTAACAATTATAAACCCCGCATTTTAGTCTCAAAATCAAAAACTCTTTTCAATATCAAGTCGGGCAATTCAGCAAGATTCCCGACATCCTGATCGAATGCTCGTCGTAAACTTCAGTAGACGGCCGCACCCCCGATACCGTCGACGAAGTGCACCAAGGCAGAACACCGCTACCGCGTGCACCCGGACGGATGCTTTCGGCGACGGGGTTCTCCTACAGTCACTTGGTCGGGGCTATGGGGTGTAGCTGTCTATTAAGTTTACCCGGCGAGTATCCGTGTACGCTACGTGATTGCGATGGACTTTTGATCACATCAAAATTCCGTGGCAACCGATCAAGTGAGACTAAACTGCTATGTTTATAACATTCATTCAGTTATCTCATAACTTATTGTGAATTCCAATTATTGTATCCCATTCCAGATAAATAGAAAATGTTAAACTTTCCGATCGAACATTCGAACACCCAAGTTTTCCCGATACAGCTCAACACATGAAACAAGTCTAAAAACATTCAGTTCGTGCCTCAGTATCAACGGTCCAGCCGTAGAAGGGTCAAGCCAACGCCTTACATGTGGCACACCGTACTGCCCCAAACCCTAAGGTTCAAAGGGCAGTTCAAGACGGTCACATAATCGAGTTAAGGTTTGTTGTCTTCTAGAGGGACCATCGCGTTACTTGCACTACTTAGAACGTCGTTAAACCACGGAAAAATCCAACACTTGGAAATTTCCCGACAGGGGAAAAATTGGGTATTTATATCCGGTCGAACTTTTTAACATATTCAAAAATTATCCGGAAAGCCACACAGACAAAATTTGATAATCCGATCGAACATTCGAATCCCCAAAACAACCCAGAAAATTCAACTCTTGAATAAATATTAAAAATTCCCAGGAAAACCAGCACTGAAAACTAAGAATTACTGTGCAAAATTAAACACAAGAAGAGATCACATGGCCGCGGAACCGCCGCATTAGCCATGCTAATGCCGCGGTTCCGCCGCACTTCAGTGGATTCAGGGGTACGGGCTTCTCAGTAATTCTTATAATCGCCTGCTGATTTTTCTGCATATTTTTAATATCGAAAAACTCCAGATTTTGGAAAAAGTCCAGAGAGCATGTTTGTGTTAGGGTTTCGGATTCGTTCGGGTTTCAAACTTCGTCTACGCATCGCCTAAGGCTCTAGCTAGGCTCTGATACCACTGTAGGGTTCCTAGGCACTCTCAAGAGGTCTCACAAGGCATCAAGCATGCCAGATTTTGGAAAAAGTCTAGAGATTTTGTGTGTATATGTATGTATATATATATGTATGTGAGTATGCACACACATACACACATACACACAAGCGGGTGATGAGAATAGCATGTGATATGTGGAGATGAGTCGATATGATCGGGTATGATACCGTAAGATTTGGATATGTGACTCAGTCATGATATGATATTATAATGGATCGTTGGGCGATATGTATTCATACATACGATGATATGAGAGTTGATAATATTTAAATGTACGAGACTTTAGATCTGTACCAATGATTTGATTTTGATATTGATATTGTACGACGATTGATACCGTACGATTGATGATTCATATGATTTTGACCCGTACCCTTGACTTTGAGGATGCCGTAGGATGGATATTACCATACGAGATATATAAGATGATTGATCCGCACTCTTGACTCGAGGATGCCATAATATGTATTATACAGTACGCGACGCTATGAGGCTGGATCGCCGACTACTAGGTATATCGACTCGAAATATATGTTGATTTTCTTATCCGTCCGACTAGTTCCTTAGTTTAGTCTCTTGGTTGTTAAATAGATGTGTTCATCACAGAAAACTGCATTTTAATACCTCTCATTCATTATCTATTTTGTTATATATCAGTGCTATAAATCAGTGTCTGCTCAGTAATTATAGATTACAGGTGTTCGTGATTAAAATACTGGAAACAAACTCAATATCACGGATATAGCATTTGGGAGCCGACACTGCAAACAGAACAGGAAACCGACCGATATTCAAAGAGCTTTTGCAAAATAAATGTGTGTACACAATTTTTGTCCAACAAATACAAGTGTGTACATGATTCTTTGATGGCTTGGACTATGGTGGGGCTGCATTGGCATACACAAATGATGAATTATGCAAGTGGTGGGCACATATGATGTGATGGGCAATAAATGCTAAAAGTTCTGATGCGATGCATTGCTCCATGTTTCCTTCCATATCTCTGAATGCAAACCAGGATTAAACCGATAAATCAAGCAGCATAAGAGTGATGTTGGAGTAGAGACAAGATCACCACATGAATACGAGCCTCAGTGCTCGGTTTTGGACTGGCCACACCCTCAAATTGTCCGAGCTCGCCGGCCCCCGTTGCCCCATTTGACCCCATCTTTTCTCTGTCCCTTTCTTGAAATCACATTACCTCATTCTTATTACTTGTTTAATTTTTTTGGTTCCTATAAAAACCAGATCAGTGAGCAAGGGAAGGGCTCTCTCATATACTCTCCATCATCTCTCATATGTAACATATACTATACATTTTGATAGTTTCATTTATTTTTGGTTTAGGCTTGAGAGTGAGTGGGCTTTAACTTGGGCTCTTCTTCTTCTACCTTCTTGAAGCTTTCTCTTGAGAGCTTCATCATGGAGGTTGAACAAGTTACCAATATCTTATTACTGTAAGGTTCTTAGGCACTAGAACAAGGTTTTACAAGGCATCAAACATGTCGTATTTGTAGGGTTCCTAGGCACTCTCAAGAGGTCTCACAAGGCATCAAGCATGCCAATTTCAAATTTTACGGGTGCCGAGAAACCCTAATACGGATCGTTAACTAGATATTTAGGCGAAACAAGCAACTAGTTAACAAGATAACTAAAAGAACGGAAATACAACCTTTGTAGATCCGGTTCTCCACCTCCATAGCTCCGCAATGAAGTCTCCTCGCTGTCCAAATGGAAACCCGGGCTCTAGCGTCGGCTTCATCGGAGAAATGGGCGGGCAAGGTCGTCGGCTTCGTGCCGAAGATGATCTACGTCGAGGCATCACAAGATCAAGCTCCCACTTCACCAAGTCATGAAACTTGTGAAGAAAACACCCTATACTACTTGGCAAGAGGTAGAGGATGAAGAAATAAGAAGTGGGTTCACTTTAGAAATGGATTTCCCACTCATTTGCTTAAGTTGCCATTGAAGTAGAAAGCTTTTCTTTCTTGCTCATGAAGAAGAAGAAGAAAGAAAATGAATATGATAAGTTTTTTTAAAATGAATAATAAAATCAATACTTATCATATGGCAACCATGATTAGGTGTAGAGAATAGACCATGGTTAATTGGAAGGGTTAGGGTTAAACATGAAGACAAAATGGTCACTAGGTCAAAGCTTCAAGAAGCTTCAAAAACAAACAAAGAAAGCCACCATTTTCTCTTCATCATTTTCTTTTGCTAAAATAAACAAAATGGATAAATAAATGAATAAATGAATAAGTAAATGAAGCAAAAGAAACCCTAACCATTGACCAACCATGGTTTAAACTATACACCAAACTATCATGTATCATCAAACATGATACAATCAAATGCACAAAAATATATCACATATACAATGTGCACATCAAGTGAGAAAATCCATTTAAAGTGAACCAATACTAGTTAATGCAAAGTAATATATCAAATATATAATTATACATTAAATCATTAAATCAACACTTGATTTAACGATCCGGTCATATCGCATATAACCGACTAGTATCCAATGTATCGTCTTATCGAATCAACCCTCGATTCGATAACTAGGTTATATCGCATATAACCATTCGATACATTCATCGCGAGAATAGAATACGGTATCACATACACGCATTATTCTCGGTCCCGCACATATCTCATATGCGCTCCTATTTCGTTTCGCTTGAGCCAGGAAACCTCTGTGTAGGAATCTAAAGACTCGTCAATACGCCGGCAGCAGGTGATGATCATATCAAACACCCACAAGCCGCAAGCGGTCTGCTAAACGTAACGGCCACCCGGGTATTGAGCGATCAGAAGATCGACGAGCAAGCCCGCTCACACTCCTGTGAATCCAACCAGTAACACTTACCGCACAGTCCGGTCTCGTCGTCTGATATGTCGCATATCTCGCCTAGGGGTGGTAAACGTCAGACCCCAATAGCTCGATAAGTCATGTCGATATGAGGTCTATAACAGTTCGAGAAACTACAGGTAACACTTACCAGTAATTCTCAGCAACCCTGGCCAGGGATTTCCGGTTATAGCCAATCGAACACAGCGCAACATCAACTCCCTATACCGGGAGAGACGAATCCCCTCCTATCGCTCATTGCCTCCATGTGACTCGGGACTGTACCCAAAAACCACCGTTTTGCACGCCCTCTTGGACGTGGTAAGATGGAAATCAAAGCACAGTGGGAACCACACAAGACTCTATGACGATCTCGGGTCAACAGACTACTCTGTACCAGTGTCACTAGAGAACTGCCATCTGACGTAAGGTATAATACCATCTGGGAGTTCTCGGCGAGTCCGTCCAGTGTACCCAGTCTCCACTGAGCACCCGTATATCATCTCTGATGTCAAACACCAATGGATATAGGATCATCCATCGCCCATCTGTATGGGTCGAGAAGGTATACGCTAGTCTACTCTGGTATATCGATGCCCCGTCTCGATATACCCACGATTAGGGACTTTGAAGGATGTACTTATGGACTACCATGTCCCCACTAGTATGATCCGCATCATAGTCCAGGTAGTCAAGTACACATCCTAAGGGCTTTACCAACATGTAACTGAGAGACAATCAGTGTACACGTTAAGGTAAAGAGTAACCAGATAGCATACTATCATGTCGAGCAAGAAAGTCCTCCCTATATATGTCCCAGCATCCACTACAATATACATCCAATGTACAGTAATGGCCTCTAGGGCATACATATAACTAACAGTATTTAAAATTTTCAAGTACCGAACAACCTAAGCAAGGATCTTTACTAGAGAATTAGGGTAATAAACAACAAGTAAACTACTTTACTTCTAAGTGAGAGGGATTAAAACCTTTGTAGTCCGTTCCTTCACTTCATAAGCTCCGAGTTAAGGTCCCTTCGCTGTGATCATCATGTTCCCGAACTCTAGAGAGGCTCCATGAAGTGAATGATCCATGCTAGCTTGAAGTCTTCACAATCAAAGATGATCTACCATGAGGAATCACAAACCCAAGCTCTCACTTCACTAATGAGGTATTAGTGAAGCAAACACCTTAATCTAAGTGGCTAGAATAGATGAGGAAGATGAATTAGGAATTTTTCTCTCTTTAGTTTTCTATTTCTCACTTTAATTCATCACAAATCAAAAAGCTAGAAAGCTTTTTTGAGGAGGAAGAAGAAGATGAAGTTGTGATGAAAGAATGTATTATTGTTTAGGTTAGAAAAGCAACCATGGGTTAAGCATGGCATGCTTAACCCTTGTAGAGAATAAACTATAAGGTAGGGTTAGGGTTGGGTTAATAAATATCAAGGAAAATATCTAAAGAGTGGACTTTGTCAACCATGACAAATATCTCATCAATTATCCACACAATTTTGATTTATCCAAAATAAATATAAATCCAACCATAAACCCTAATCATGGTTTAATCTCACAGACCCTAGTTGCATTTGTAACCCAAACATGTTACAATATTATATATCACATATACAATATATAATGTAATAAAAGAAAATAATACAATTAACATATATCACATATATATCAATGTATTATCAAGTGAGAAAAAGAATCATTTAAGTGAGCTTATATTAGTTAATGTAATATAATATATCACATATATAATTATACATTAAATTATTAAATCAACACTTGATTTAATAATCCGGCTATTTTACAGATAACCGACTAATATAATCTGTATTAGTTCATCGAATCAACACTTGATCCGATGACCCGGCTATATCATATATACCAGGCCGATATCATATATAGCGAGAATCAAATACGGTATCTCATATCGTATTAATCTTGGTCCCGCACATATCACATATGTGCTCCTACTTCGTTTCACCCGAGCTAGGAAATCTCTGTGTATGACTCTAAAGACTCGTCAATATGCCGACAGTGGGTGATGATCATATCAAACACCCACAAGCTGCAAGCGGTCGGCTAAATGTAACAGCCACCGAGTATTGAGCGATCAAAAGATCAACAATCAAGTTTGTACAAACACCTGTGAATCCAATCAGTAACACTCCCGTACAGTCTAGTCTCTTCGTCTGATATGTCGCATATCCAGTCTAGGGGTGGTAAACGTCAGACCCCAGTAACCGATAAAACATGTCGATGTGAGGCTCATAACGGGTTGAGAAACTAGTGATAACACTTACCAGTAGATCTCCATATCAGCCCTGGCCAGGGACTTCCAGTTATGGCTAATCGAACACAGCTCAATATCAACCCCCAATACCGGGAGACACGAAACCCCTCCTATCGCTCATTGCCTCCATGTGATTCGGGACTGTACCCAAAAGCCACCGTTTTGCACGTTCTCATGAACGTGGTAAGGTGGAAATCAAAGCACAGTGGGAATCACACAAGACTCTATGACGATCTTGGGTCTACAGACTAACCTGTATCAGTGTCACCAGAGAACTGCTATCTGACGATAGGTATAATACCATCTAGGAGTTTTCGGCAAGTCCGTTCAGTGTACCCAGTCTCCACTGAGCACCCTTACACCATCTTTGATATGAAACACCAATGGATATGTGATCATCCATCACCCATCATATAGGTCAAGATGCGTATACGCTAGTCTACTCTGGAGTATCGATGCCTTATCTCAATACTCCCTCGACCAGGAACAGTTATAGGATGTACTCTTGGACTACCCTGGCCCCACTAGTATGATCTGCATCATAATCCTAGTAGTCGAGTACATATCCTAAGGGCTTTATCAACATGTTAAGACAAAGTGAAACCAGATAGCATACTATCATGTGGAGCAAGAAAGTCCTCTCTCTATATATCCAAGCATCCACTATAACATACATCATATGTACAACAATGGCCTCTAGGGCATATACATAACTAACAGTAATTCAACTTCAAGTGTTAATATATTGCGTTGTTATTTACTTTCTTTTCTTTACTTGCCTTACTTTTCTTTTCATTATGATGCTTAACTAATAGCTTTGGTTGTGATAATGGTAAGGAAGTGAGATGAAAGGCTTTGCCTCCTCCTCCTCTTGTAATTGTTTAATGTTCTTTAATATGATTATAAACTTAGTATTGTAATTTGGATGGGTTGATATGGTATGTTGATTCCATAGTTACTTTGTAATTTCATCACATACCATATTCTCCCCCACAAACCCCATCTTGCAAGCCTAAGGTTAGAATCAATTTGGTGTTAAGTTTGCTAAGTTTGGATGTGGTATTTTGTGATTAAGTGACTTGACAAATCTCTTGGTTTCATATACCATATACCATCACAAACACTTAGTACGCTTAACACTGAAATCATTTGCTCTCACTCACTAATTTGTGTTTTTGATGTTGTGGTATGCTTGCTAACCCTTGTGTTTAGTGTTGATACCCAAGGTTAGAGATACAAACGGTAAGTGATCAAAATGGACTCGTTTTGTGTTTTGTGAAGAATATCGGAATTTGATGATTTGTGCTTCGCAAACGCCTTGAAAAATCATGCTTCATACCGGGATCGACATAGAAACGGATGACTCATGATCAAGGGAGCGTTGAAAGAATCGTCGCGATTCGAACTTCCGAGCCAAAGCCACAGCCAATTTCTTCTTTGCTTGTTTTCTTGTTTTCGTATTCTTTCATTTTTAGTGACAAAACCAACCCATTCGTTATTTTTGAACCTTAAATCACAATACCTAATACATAATTCCCTGCGGATTGACCCATACCTGCCGGCTTGCTACAACGCGTCGTGCACTTGCGGTTTATAAATTTTAAAACGAGAACGATCTCGCGTGTGCATTCTGTTTCCTTAAAGTCATATCCATTTCCATAACATACGAGTTTGCGCGTGCGGGTGAATTCCCAACAAGTTTTGGCACCGTTACCGGGGAGTTGGTAGTATTGGGTATTGTTATTTCTGGTTCTTACTAACAAAACTAACTATTAACACAAATTTTTCAAAACTAACACAAACTAACAAATTCTTTTCACTTTGTTCTCTGTCTTTGCAACCTGCCAGCACTCTGTGTTTCAACTGAAAAATTAAGGTATACCAATAGATTATTAATAGTGCCTATAGAACCCACAGAAAATTTTAGCCCCTCTCCTTGGAATTCGACCGGCGACCTTGCCAAATAGTCCAGCGCCGCCGGGTCCAGTGAGGTGAATTGGGATTTATTGTTATGTGTTATCTCCAGTGCAGTGTTGGTAGTCTAGTGGTATTGCTTGATTTTTCTAATGTTATGTATGCAGGAATTGGGGCAGGTATATCTCTTTTGAGACGAAATATCGTATTTTTCCGATATTTCAGTTTTTAAGGAATTACGACCAGCGATCGTGTAGAGCGAGATTCAAATTCAATTGCAAAACGTTAGTGAAGTATAGTGCTAAAGATCCGGGTAGTTTGACCCGCGCAAGCGAAAAATCAAAATATCGGGATCACTTCAAAAAGTGGTTTTTAACCAAATCACATCGGTACGTATTCCCTAACACATTCCTCTTGAATCCGATGCATTCCACTATTCTATCTTCTGCAGGATTCTTCGCACAAGCTTGCCATCAATTGCAAAGAGAACTAACCGTATTTTTTGCAGCGCTTAAATTTAAACGAAAATGAATTGCTTAAATTGATTGATGTCTTGAATTCTTTTATTGATTGCGCATTTGCATCTTAATACGAATTTAAGGGCAAAAATACCAAACAAGATACGGTAAAAGATTTCATCACCTTTTTTCGTAGCCCACAAATAAAAAAACTACATTCTTGCATACCTACAGTAATTTCAAATCAACTAGAATTTTGACTTTAAGGACTTCACGCTCATTAGGAGAAGTTGACTGTGTTTAGAACACCGCTTAACGGTATATCGTTCACGGGGTGTCTAGGCAAGTGTTCAAGAGAAAAGGGTTATCTAATTAAGGAACTTCGTGAAACCGTTGGAAAACATTCCCTTATCTCTTGCACTTACCTGGTTTTGTGATCCGTATATCTTGAGCCCGTTTCTCGACACAGTTTTATTTCAACAATCAGGTTCTTGAGCAGGTCTAGTTGACTAGCATACTATAGACTGCTAGGGGTATGATATTCTTTATTTTTGTGACATTTGTGAATTCTTGTTGATATGGGTGATATATGATTTAATTCAATTTCTCACGATTCGTATTCTTTTGTTTATACTCATTCCTAATTCTTTTATTCAAACTGCTACTATTCTTCCCACACTCATGAAAATTGTCCTTTTCTAAGGTGTGACCAACCGTCGCAGATTTTTTATAATGGTCACCTACATAACACTCTTGAACCCAGTCCCACTTCTATTAGAAACCTAATGATTAAAGATTTAGAGAAAGAGGTCGACAGGGTACCTGCTTTAGCATCACCACCGTTACAACCCTCTCTTCCTGAAACAACTGAGACATCCTTAGGGAATGATGGATAGATGCTAGGTTGACTGCCTTAGAGAAAGGTATTGATGTGATGATTGCGGTCGAGAATCAAACAGCTGCGACACTAGCCCTTTGTATACAGCAGTCTGAGCAATTGTTTCACGCTCAAGCTCAATCTTTGGCTAGAACTGAAGAGCATGTAGCTGTAGTAATTCTAAAGAGTGAACACAGTTAATTAGAACCATATAGTGTTGATATCTGTCATCTTGGAAGTCACCCAATTAAGATAAATGATCAATTGAATTTTGATGATTTCATAGATGACGATGCAATTGAATTGACTAAGTGTTATCAGGACACACAAGAAAAACTACCGACTAATTTTTGTATTCCAATTTTAGAGGTGGAATCTTGTGATTTTGACGGGTATGGTTCGGATAGATTGTTAGAAGAGATCAATGATCTGGAACTCACGATTTTTTATCACCTAGCGATATTGTTTCGAAAGAAACGTTAGGGTGGGAACCTACCTTTTCAAATGACATGAACCTACCCAGAGATGAATGTGATGAAGAAAAACGTGTTTTGAGAATTGTGAGCTATAGCAGTTGTATAGGATTGTGCATAATTATAGGGAGGAAGACAGCCTTGAAAAACAGTGTTTCATACAGAGTTTTGAAGAATTATTTGCGGATGAACTTGATATCCTCGGTGAGTTTGAGTCAGGATCAATTAGGGAACATCCCATGAACGTTTCCTTTTCCAAATTTTTTGCCGATGAAATCTATTTTTTAAACGAGATTGACTCTGAAACTCGACATGTACTTCTTGAACATTCAATTCATCCGGGCAACAATTTGTTGACCTCTTCAAAATTTCATTTTTACTTTCAGTGTCTTCTGATCCCTACTCACACACACCCATACCCTTCACTAACAACTAACACATTATTTTTATTTTTATTTTTTATATACATATTCTTTTACCAGCCTCTACATTATATCGATAAATTTTTTGTGTGGCTGGTATTAATTTCTGGACTAACAATGTCGTTTAACTTGTGAATACTGTAATTAATCTTTGTTTTTTTAGTTTTTTTTAAAAATAATATATCACTCGTTAGGGGGTGAGTGCTGATTTTTGGGGACAAAACTGATTTCACTTTTTGTTTGAGTAATATTGTAATAAATGGGGTTTTCTTTTTATGGGGGGGGTGGGTGGGTTTGTAAAATGCCATTTACATAGCTAACATCCCTGACCCGACCCCTTTTATTCACAATTCTCAAACAGCAGCATCTCCTTTCTTTGCTTTCCCCTCACCTTCCTCCAAAATCCTAGCCCATCTCCTCGAAATCCGACCGGGGAGTCCTTGCAAAATTCCGGCGACGCCGGCCGTTCCTTCTTCGATCTCCGTTTGGCTTTGATAGTGCCGTAAGATTTTCTCTTCCCCCCTCTCCTACACTGTTTATATTTTCTGCAAATTTTTCCAACCCACAGATCATGACCCCTTTCGAATTAGAGCGAAATTTTGTAGATGTATTCACCCATGAGGTATTCAGGAGCTATTTCCATGATGCTATCCGACAGTTGGGGTGGGAATTTTTGTTGTATGGGGAAGAGGGGTTATGTGCTTGCGAACACTTGGTTGATGAGTTCTATGACGCGCTCAGAAATGGTGAGATACTCCAGGATCGCATTAGATTTCACTTTCAGGGTAGACGGAGGGTATTTTAAGTTGATACGATATCCAACGTCACCAACATACCTATCCGAACTGGTTTTCAAAGACCATTAGAGCTGGCCCAGTATAGGACGATTATGGAAGACAGGTGCGAGTTATGAGATGCTGGGCTGAATGCCCAGTAGATTTATAGAAACGTCTATACGGCATGCCGCTAGGATTACCGTAATTTTAGGGGGATCGCTCAAGTTTCATCTTTTCCAGCGATTGTGGGGCACATGGTTCATTGTTTAATGACCAAGGATTACCAATTTTGCATGGCGAGCATGCTATTTGCCACAGTCAAAGAAAGTGTCGCCGCGCGCAAGTCTTTACTTCCCGTTCTCATTACCCAAATTTGTGAATACTATATGGAGGACGATGATTTCACGGCTTGCCTCACGATGTATGACACCGTCCCAGTGGAGATAGAGAGGATCTTACCAGGCTATACAGAAGACAGGAATGAGCAGCAGATTTGGTCACCCACTGACCCCAGCGAGCGTGCGGCACCGCAAAATTCCTCTAAGATCTAATTGGGAGAGGACGTTCCGACAGATCCTATTAATTACACAGGATGGAGGTCCGTAGCCTCAAGGCTTTGATCAGGAAGAATAAGGAAATAAAAGAACAGCTCAGCCAGATCTTAGCAAACCAAGAAGAAGCAAGCGGAAGCAGCAGAGCCAAGGGCAAAGACAAGCGACGATGAGGACATCGTCATATTCAGTTTAGGGGTGGAGCTATTTTCGTTGTATTTTGTATCTGCATATAGTTTGCATGTGCATATTTCCTACATTTCAGCACTTACATTATGTATTTTTCTTTTCTTTTGCATGTAGTCACATTTCATATCTGCTTTTGTATTGCATTGTATTGGAAAACTTATAAAAATTGAAAAATTTCTTAAAAATATAAAAACTTTGTCATATTAGCTAGCGGGGGAACTTTGATTCGAAGTCTGACGGGTCGGTTGATAAGTTTGAAATAACTAAATCCTTATTGTGAGATTGACAACCCGAAAAATAACCCTCCTTTGTGTTTAACCATAACCGATATACGTCTTTTATAATACTCTACACGTGTCATAGGTGTTTTGAGAATTTGATAAATGTCTGATATGTCGGAAAAACTTTTAAAAATTGATAAACATCGTTAGGATCAAGCAGGTTTGTTATGAGTTAAGCAAATATCAAGAATAGTTCATACAGTGAACTAGATATGAAGAATATTATTGTTGTTTAATAGAAGCTATAAGTCTGAAAAAAAACCCATCTGGACCCCTGTTGGAGTAATTACACACCTTATCCACATGTAACGTCTTCGGATTTAAATAAATGCTGGTTATATCTCTTTTTTTATTGAATTCAGAATATTTTAAAACAAAATGAGTCTTTTGTTTTGTGTCCTTGGTAACTTGAGTAATTAAGTCCTTGGGGTGTCTCCACATCTAATGCCCTAAAACCATCTGGTTTGGGAGTCATTGACCCAAAGCTCGCTATGTTTCCAATCGCCAAATAAAACAAGCTAAGCAAGTATTCTCTCCGAGTGAAAAGTCCTTGTTCTCCGTCAAAACGCGGAGACATGACCGCGGAGGTTCGTCTTGCCTGAATTTAGGGGCAGATGCTAATTGGTGCTATCCGTCCATCTCTCCGAAGATGCCAAGTTGATTTATGACACCATGTATCGAAGGTTTATATGGATGCGGCCGATGTAGCAGACTTTGTCAGATTCCCCCTCGTTGAGGGGTTTTTGATTGTGGGGACGCTCTTCCCTGCAGGCGCAAGCCCCTGCAGTTAATTACGCTACCGCTTCGTGGTAACAACTTTCTCCTTCTCCAGATGGTCACTTTGTGTCGTGTGTGTTTGTTTTGTTTTTGGTTGCCCGTGGATTGTATACGGAGACTAATTTATGTCGTCTCCCGTAGGGCTTGGATTAGTCCAAATCCGTAACTTCTTAGATTTGGGTTTGGGTTTGGGTTTAAAGATACGTTAGTCTCATTTGAGACTAAGATCAACTTAAACGTATGTTAAGGATACGCTATTCTAATTTCAGACTAAGATCAACTTAACGGGATCATTTAGATCCAACAAAAGAGCATTTGAGCTCTATTGTTTAGTTTAGGGACATTGCGGTCCATTACCAGTTTAAGGACATGGTGGTCCAAGGTTAAGGACATCATAGTCTATGGGTTTAATGGAACCCCACAGTCCGAGGTTAAGGACATGATAGCCCACGAGTTTAAGGACCCCACAGTTTATGGAATGATTGGTTTTCGGGACCCGTCACCTCCCTTAAGACGTTGAAGGATTACAACGACAAATATCAGAGAAGTAAAGAGATGTACCCTTGAACCAAAATTGATTAGGAAATCTGTAGTCCAATTTGGAACTAAGATCAATTAATTAGATTATGAGCACATTGGCTCTGTTAAATCTGAATTGAGGACTTATGGCCAATTTGGGTTAAGTCCAATTAAGTTTGAAATGTTGGCCCTTTGTTGGACTGTTGAACATTTGTCTGGGTTCAGCCCCTCATTCTTTTGCAATGCTAAACATGAGTCTGGGTTCAGACCATATCTTTATCTTTTATTGGGTGCTGAGCACTCATATACAATATGAGATGATCAATCTTTGAAGACAAAAGTGTGTTCTTGAGGCTCAGTCAAAAGGGGAGTCTTGCCTCTGGAAGATTTAGCCAATTTAGTTTAAGACCGGTTTGAAAATAGTGTTAAACACTAGCACATATCTGGCAGTCACGTGTTCCCACGTGATGTGCTTAAAACAATGTTAAACACTAGGGACAAAACGTTCAATATAATGTTAAACACTAAAAATGAGGTGGTCAGATAGGGTCACGTGAGGCGCCTAAGAATTAGGCCAAACCTCCTTTATTTTATTCTCAAAATCTACAAATAAGTGTTAAACACTTTTAGCCTTTGAAATCATCACGTGTGGACACGTGACAGCACCCATGTATTGGGTATTAATTCCTCTGCTTTTCCTTATTTGCCTTTTTAAAAAGGTGTTTGTCAGGGGTCACGTGGGGACATGTGAGGCGCCCTAAATCAGTACTGCCTTTGGCTTTGTTCTGTTTTATTTTGAGGGTCACGTGGAAGTACGTGAGGCATTGCCTCTGGGCTAATTCCTTCTTATTTTGAGTAGTTTATTAAAGGGTCACGTGGGGGTACGTGAGCATGCCTTATTCGTTCTTTTTTACTCATTGAGGATGATGGTCACGTGTTACCACGTGACCAGATTGGGTATTGATCTCTTTTCGTACATGGAGAGTTAAGTCCCTTATTTTTTAAGAATTAAATTCTTTTATAGGTTAAACCCTAGTTTCATTTGGAGGAATTAAATTCTTATAAATTTGAAAGAATTAAATTCATGTGCAGTGTTAAACCCTAGTTTCATTTAGAGGAATTAAATTCCTATGAATTTGAAAGAATTAAATTCTTATGTAGGGTTAAACCGTAGTTTCATTTGGAAGAATTAAATTCCTATGAATTTAGGGGAATTAAATTCCCTAAACTCAATCTCCCTCTAAGTTTTGGATCTGCATGGCAGAATCTCCCCGATGAGAATTAAATTCTCAACTTGTGGGGGGATCTGCTTCTGCAGATCTTCAACCAAAGGAAGAACTATGTTCTTATTCAGAAGAGTTAAACTCTTAAATTGAGAATTAAATTCTCTTTTTTATTTTATGGAGATTAGATCTCTTTCCTTTTCTCACCTAGGGTTTCTTTCTCTTCTGAGGAAGTCTTCTTTTCTCTTTGTTGTTGTATTTCTCTAAAAAGAAATTCCAAGATCCTTCTCTTCTCTTCTTGGCTCTTATTTATAGGAGAAAGAAGAGAATCAGTTTGTTTAGTCAATCTTTCATTGAAAGATTTCAATTGATTTTGTAACCAACATGATCTTTTAGATCACTCAGTGAGTTTTATTTACCATTGGATTTTTAATCCAAAAGATATTCTGTTTGTTATTCTTGGTGAATTTCAGGGAAATCTTTCCTTGTATAGAATCTTTCTATAAATTGGTGATTTTTAATCACCATTAGATTTTTAATCCAACGGTGCTCCACTTTACAGAGCACAATCTTTTTTTGTTTGGAAAAATTTAGAGAGATATTTTCCAGTTAGGGTGTTCGATTCCTTCTTAATTAGAATTTAATTCTATTAGTTCGGAAGGCTTAAAAGCCTATCACGTGTTGGCACGTGATCCCATTGTTTAATCATTCAAATAGAATTTAATTCTAATAATTAAAGAGCTTAGGAACCCATCATATGTTGGCACGTGACCCCCTTGATTAATATTTTAACCAGAATTTAATTATGCAGTTTTAAAGAACTAAGGAATCATCACGTGTCAGCACGTGACACTTGGTCACGTGTGAGCACGTTATTCCCCATTGGGGTTTTTCCTTAGTTTTTATTATATCTTTTAATCCCTTTCAGTAGGATTAAAGGCTCATCACGTGTGGGCGCGTGACTCCCGTTGATTAGAATTCAATTCTATTATAACAGAGTCCTCAGGAAACCATCATGTGTCAGCACGTGACCCTTGGTCACATGTGAGCACGTGATGCCCCATTGGGGTTTTTCCTGATATTTTATGAGGGAACAAATGCCCCCACAGCATTGTTCTCACGTTAGTGCAACGCTATCATCTTTTGTTGCCGTTGGATCTGCCTAGGGAAGGGGGAAGATGGACCGTTTCCCATCACATCCTATAAATGCAGGGGTCCCTTCAGAAGCGCCTCCACTTTTTCCATCTTCTTCTTTGCTCGTTTTTCTCTGAGAATTTAATTCTCCTTCCGAGAGCTCAGTTCTCTGTTTCAAAAATTTCCAGAGTTTAACTCTGTTAACAAAAGATTTCTCTTTCAGGTAATGATCTTGGACGGCTGAAGAACTTCTTGTAGAAAGTTTCTTTGGATTTTAAATCCACACCAAGGGTTTTTCCCTTTAAGAAGAACCCATGTTTCCAAGTTAAAATAATGTCCAATCTTTAGATAATAAACTCCTTTTGTTAGGGCTTCTCTGATCTCAGGGATCGATGGTGATACCTGTCTTCTTTCTGGAATTTAATTCCATTCCAAAGAGCTTTAGCTCTGAAAATGTTTTCTGGGAATTTAATTCCTCTGTTCAAAAGGAATTTAATTCTTCAAAAGAATTTAGTTCTTAAAAGAAGACTTCTTGGGATTTTTCATCCTGAGTTGTTCTTGCAGAGATCCTTCTCGATTTGCACAGAGCTTCTGTAATGGGTTTTTCTCTTTGAGGGATGTGTAGAGTTGTTTGCAATCTACTGTTCATTTATTAAGAATCTTCCTTTTATTCCCATAATGATTACCCCGCCTCATCATTAGTGAGCCGCCATTTTGATTTTGTGGGGCCCCTGTGTTTTGTATCCAATGGTCCCATAAAATAAGTTGTTTATCGTTTTCTTCCACTGTTCTTTATATGTATATATATATATTTATAAATATATATACATGTGTGGGCTTCATTAACAGTTTCTTTTCATTTGTTTCAAGAACAATGGCTTCTCTTCCGTACTTCCCTTTCACCCGCTCGGAGGCTGCCTTTCCTCAGTCACCGTCTGATGAAGAGCTGATGGCGATGATTAGAGCTCACGACCCTAATTGCACCAATTTGCTTTTATGAGGGATCTGGTACGGTCATATCATTTTTGGTCGCCGCAGCTTTCTTTGCGAGATACCAACAGAGCCTACCTATCCATTCTTGCTGATGGAGCGTCCATGGACGGCCTTTGCTGTGGAGATGTTGAACTGGACCCCTACGGGACGGCTCGAGCCATCAACAACTGGGATTCCAAGCCATCCTGTGCCAGCTATAGATATCTTAGGGCGTCGTATCTGCCAAGGTGAATCCCAGCCCTGGGGACAAGTTTACAAAATAGGGCTTACTCCTCGACAACCCACGGGTTACCTTCTCTAGGCTCGTTATATCCTGTTCGCCCATCGTGCGTGGCTGCAGAGGGTCAGGCTCTATCAAGCGGTGTATGCATCTCTCTTCCACTATCAGTCCCCCATGTCTGGTGGGTTAAGGCTTTCTTAAACCAATGGAATCTTCCCACCAACACCTTCTTGCTAGGGGACCGCGAAGTTTCAATCTCTCTGGAAGAGTTTCGCGAGATCTTGGGGTTGCCGGTAAGAGGGATGCTTTATGAAGAACTACTTCCCCCTGATGAGTATGTTTTTGAAACCGAGTCGACTATGCTTGACGGCTTGTCGACTGAAAATGCCGTCCGCCACAAGCACCCAAGTCTAATCAAGACTCTGAGCATTTTTGAGAAGCTGTTCACAGAGTCAGTAGAACAGGGCGTTACCTTCAAAAGCTTTATCGCCTACTTCCTTCATGGGGACGTTCTATCAAAGACGGCTCCGAAATTTGCGAGTATCAACGACCCCTTCGGGTTCGGCTTAAATAAGCTACCGGCTAAAAAAGAAAATTTTCCGCAGTTGTACATTCCAATCTTGTCGGTTTGAGTCGATCACAGCCCCTGGCATAGATGAAGAGACTTTCTTTGTGGGTTTTATCAGTGTTTGGCTCAGCTAGTTCGTCATTCTAACGCACCGTCGATTCATGAGAGCTTCAGTCATTTACCCTGCTCATCGCATCGCTGGAGGGACGTGACTAGCCGTGGGCATTGCGGGGCTAGCGCATCTGTATCATGGGCTAAGCGCTGCATCCAATACCTCAACCCCAGTCGTGAACGTAGTGAGTTTCTCTCTTCATTACTTTATGTCATGGCTTGAGATGCACGTGCTAGGGGCATTTGCCGCGCATCAGAGACCCAGCTTTTATGATGCCTACACTTTTCCACGGCTTATGAGGTTGGTTGACGTCTCTGCTCCTGATCCGACTCAGTCTGGAGCTATTCGTGTGCTGCTTAGTCCCTATGCCAATGCGGGCGGGATGGTATTCAACGATCGAGTCCTTTCTGCTCCTTCAGGACCGATTCAACAGCTTTGTGACTCGTCGAAAGAGGGAGTACCCTCCCTGAAGCCTAAGGAAGCCATGCACTTATATTCGATCAGACCGGGTTATCTGGTATTTCATCAAAACGGTGCAGCCCTTTTTATGCGGTACAACCCACACCGCTTTGGTCGGCAACTAGGATATGACCAGGGTATCCCCTTTGTGGCCTTTACAGTGGAGCCCAGCCCGTAGTCAGAAGTTGTTCATGACGTTGCTCATCACTTCATGCGGCTGAACATTGGTTCTCGCTTCGTGATTCCTGAGGCAGACTACATTCCTCGATGTGTGGGGGCTTTCACGGGCTGGTACCTCCACTGAGTAAGTCCCATTATTGCTTAGGAGAGGAGGATGCTCCTCGGATATAGGGCTCCCACTCTGATCCAGGCTACGGGAGTCCCGCCGCGACCGCGGGCAGTGGTTCGCCCTCCCCTGAGAGATACTGGTATCATGCTTATTCTTGAGGCGGCGGAAGCGTATTTAACTCCCACAGCTGGCATGCCGCTGCGTACTAGAGCTCAAGCAAGGGCTAATAAGGCGCCGATAGCCGTATCATCAGCTGCGGCATCAGCAATGGCGGTGTCATCATCGGTAGCACTGCCGAGTGAGGATATCGAAGGCGAAGTGGGTCAATGCCGCGCCAAGGCACCAAGGTGAAGGAACCGATCGTCTTCTAGTATTAGTTTTGGGTCCAAGAGGCGAAGGAAGATGGCCACCAATCTGCTCGACTTTTTAGTAGAATCCGAGCCTATTCTTTAGGATGAGCCAGTAGCTATGCAAGAGCCGGATAGTGGTCTTCTTTTTCCTGGTTCATCTGTCGAGGAAGCCGCGTAATTGGCTGAGGCTATAAGACGCTCTCAGGATGAAGCTGCGAATGTGAGGGTCCCGAAGAGGCCTTATCCTGCTGTCATCTTCTATGAAGATCCTCCATCGATACAGCGGATATTCATAGGTCCTTTGGAAGAGGGAGGCGAGATAGCTCTTAAACAGCCTATCTCGGCCAATGCCGAAGATGCGCTTTCGTTGTGGACCGGTGGCCATGAGTCTACCCTCGAAACCCGGCGAGCATACCTCCTCAGGAAGGAACGTCGGCTTGAAAAAGCCATATTAGAAGCTCCTTTATGCATTGGTACATTTATATTTCCCTTTGTTTTTGTAGTATTTTGCACTGCTTTTATATGTATACATCCTTATCCTCGTGAAAACTTTGCAGGGACTTCGGCAATGGCAGAGGATCTAAATTCGAGTTGCGCCTTGACAATGGACTCTGCAAATATCCCCGATGAGACACTAATAAGTGTGGAGGGGGTCGACACAACTGTTGTTCCTGCCATGGAGCTCCCTTTGGTGACTCCCGTTCCCCAGGTGCTTGCTCCTCCGGAAGAGGCATCTTCATTTGCCGTGGATTCCATGGATCTTTCTGGGGGCAGCCCGGAGACTGTGGGACAGGCGGTCGAGGTCACCATCCTTTCATTGGAGCCTGCAGCGATGGCCACTGCTCCCCAATCGGAAGTTATTATACCGGTCATGTCCCCGATGAGGTGCCTGGGGGTGTGGAGGAGGCCGCCGAAGCAGCTATCCCTCCAGTCCACAGTGGGAGTAGCATCGAAGGTAGCCTTCTATATTTTATATTAATAATCTCTCCATTACCTGAACCTTTCTGTCTTTTTAGAATTGCGCGGGTTGGCGGCGTCTATCACTGATCTGTCTCCCAGGAAATCTTTTCAACGTCTGCTAGAAATGGCCGCTCCGTAGGCAATATCCCCTCAACACATCGTCTTATCTTCCGGGCAAGATTAGTGTTGTTCTCCTTCTTCACGGCATTATCATTATTCCATATAACGATACTGATGTCTTCTCCAGTTCTGGAGGCCGATGATGAAGTTGAGATTCTTGACAGGCCTGAGGAGTCTTCAGACCCTTCTTGCATGACCGTGGGTAAGTAAAGTTTCAACGTTATTCCATCTTCTCTTTGCTTACAAGTCTCACTGATTGTTTATAAATCTTAACAGCTTTGCCGGTTCTTACCACGCTGGAATCTCGCATCGTCATGCCACCCGGCCCCTATGCTCTACGTGCTTCTGAACAGATGGCAAAGCTAAGCCTTCACTCCCTGTCAGCCCTGATTGAAGACCTTTGTGCTGGCAGTTTGATCACGGCTGAAGCGTTTACCGCTGAAGCCAACGGTTCTCTTCCCTTTCTTGCTACTTACCATACTGAAACATTGGTGCAAGTCTGGGTCGAGTTCTGTCAGTAGGTGGAGGCTTGCTTGCATATTCTTGAATATATACGCCTTCCTTCAGAGGTTGTGGCCGCGAAGGCGAGCTTACGAGGGCTGATTGAGCGGTGCACTGCAAACATGCTATCATGCGAGAAGAGGCTCAGCCGAAAGTTTTCGGAGAGGGAGCTTGCTTCCAAAGAGCCGAGGGAACTTAAAGCCAATCTTACGGCCAAGACCACTCTGACATATGAACTTTGGCGGGTGCTTCAAGAGGCTATCAAGGAGGTGGTAGCCATTGATAAGGCCGTCATTTTCACTCGCGAAATAGTCGAAGCTCATAAGGTTATCGAAAAAGAGCTTGAAAGTCGGCTTGCTTCATACCAGGATCAAAAGGCTCAAGCGGAGGCCCGTCTCTTAACGATAATAAATCATGTGTTAGTGTATATGCCGTAGAGGCCATTACTGTATCATACTAGTTTGTATATTACTTAATGGAAGCTTGGGATATTCACATTTGTATAGACAATCTTGCTCAAAATGGTAGTATACTACTTGGTTGGTTTCTACTTCAATATGTGCATGAGTTTCTTTTAGCATATTACTTATACATATTAGTAGAGCCCTTAGGATCTTTGCTTGATTACCAGCGTTGTGATGGCAGTCACACTCGTGGGGGCTGGGTAATCCATAAGAACATCCTTATACAGGTCCCTAGTCGTAGGACTATCGAGACAGGGCATCGATACTCCGGAGTAGACTAGCGTATGCACTTCTCATCCCAGCAGGGGAGACGGTTTGTCCCACAGCCGTCAGTACGTCGTACTTGAGATAGTATACGGGTGCTCGTTAGGTTACGAGTACACTGGACATGACTCGTTGGGAACTGATTGGTTGGTACTATACCTATCGTCAGTTATTAGTTCCCAGGTGACATGAGTACAGCTTAGTCCGCTGACTTGACACTGTCACTTCGCCTCGAGTGTGTTCCCACTGTACTTTGATTACTACCCTACCATGGCTCAAAGGAGTCATGCAAACAGGTAGTAGTTGGGTTCAGTCCCGAAGAACTTGGAGGCAGTGACGGTTAGACAGGATTCGTCTCTCCCGGTATTGGGAGTTGATATCGCGCTGTGTCACGGAGAGCCATTACACACAGTCGTCCCTGGCCAGGGCAAGCGAGATATACTGATAGGTTTCCAGTGTTATGTCAGGGTGTTCTGGGCTACACTCCGACATGACTTGCACCGCTATTAGGGGACTGACGTTTACCGCCCCCAAGGCCCGCCATGCGATATTCTCAGACGAACAGACCGGACTGTACGGAGATTGTCACATTCAGGCTCAGTAAGAGTTCAGATGGGTTTCACCTCGTCCGTCTTCTTATCGGCATCTACCTAGGGGCTGTTACGCACAGCTAGTGCCGCTTGCGGTCTATGGTTAAACCCACTGCCAGCGTAGTGTCGAGTCTTTAGAGTCCCACATAGAGCGCTATTCGCCTTTAGGCAAAAGAGTAGAGGTCGCATGGTTTTGCGACAGGGTTCGGTCACATCCGTGCGCTTGTGCACGTTTAGTGTCCGAGCAGTTATTACTAGAGGGCTTTGGGTTAAGCCAGATCCTAGTATACGTTTTGGGATTGATTTTATCTTGTTTGAATTCGTATTCCTCGGAACGCGGATGCGGGTGTGTATGCACGGATGACAGAGACAGAGGCAGAGGATTCTAATTAGGGTCCTTGACTGTTGACTTTTGCTAAACCCTAATGATAATAAGAAATATGATTAATGATAATATTAATTAAGTATTATTGTGCCATGGTTGGGTGAAAGGTTGACTTTGTTGACTTGTTGACTTGGTTGACCGGTTGACTAGGTTGGACTAGTTGACCATCATCATTACAATGGTTATCATTTCATGGCAAAGACTTTTGCTTGCTTGTTATACATTGCAAAATGAGTGCATGAAATGATATTGCCATTTGATATGATATGAACCATCACATAATACTCAATTACTATTATTATTATTATTATTATTATTTTGTTATGAGAGCATGGGAGGAAAAAGGTTGGCTCATTCTATTTTTTTGGTTTCTCTCTCATGCTCAAGCTCTCTTCCTCTTTCTCTTGCTCTCTCTAGCTCAAGAAAACTCCCTCTCATGTGTTGAGAAATATTTTCCTTAGAGATAAAACCCAAAACACTTCTCTACTCATCCTAGTTCACAAGGTCTAGCAAGCCAAGTGTTCTAGTTTCTTCAAGTTTGAAGTAGAAGCCAAAAGGTAGAAGCTTTCGGGTGGATCCATCTTTGGCGCGAGGAGGCGACGAGGTGAGGCCGATCCGACCACCACAAGGAGTTGAAGATGAAGGAGTTCAAGTTAAGGTATAACCCCCTAACCGAGTAGGTAAAACTCCTAGTTAGGTTGTTAGATAGTTGTTTAACAAAGATCCGTATTTTGAGTCCATGTTACCACCCAAAGAAAAATCGTTTTTCACCATTTCCGCAACCCCAAAGAACCGGGGAAGGGTAACGTGGACTTACAGTGGTATCAGAGCCAGGTTAAACACTATCTAACATGTTAGCAAAGTAATTAGAAGTTTTATCGGAGAAAAAGTCACGAAACACGCCCGAAAAGTATAGTTTCTGCCAATTTTTTTTCTTGTTCAAAAAATAATGAATCTTACACTAAAAATCGGCTCAGGCTTTTTTAAAAAAACTGTAGAAATTTGGTCCAGGGAATCGGTCAAAGCGCCGCGGAACCGCGGCCGGAGCATGCTCCCGCCGCGGATCCGCGGCCGAGTTGACTCGGTCGTGGGTGATTTTTCTTGCAGTTTGTTCAGTAGGGTGTTTTGGGATTTTTACAATATGTTTTTTCTGCCCAGATTTTCCAGAAAGCAAAATTTGTTTTTGGGGCTTAAAAATCCGTATTTTGATCGAACTTCTAAAGACTTAAGCTAACGGGTTTATATCTGTAATGTGATATATGTATTGAACGTCTGCTAATCGCTATACGTCGATTAGTGGGGGTTATACATATCTGTGATCTGTAATGTTGATGGTATGTGTATATGAATTCATTGGATTGTCGCGGATGAATAGCCGGGAGGTTGTGAGATGAGAGTTTTCTTTATCTTTCAATTCATGTAAATTTGTAATTGATGTATTATTATTTATTTGGCCGCACAACCGGGGTGAAGGTTGTAGCCGTCATTGTATAATTTCTTTTACTGTTTTTGCTCCTAGGATAGACCCATGGAGGGGGTGCACAAACTACCGGGTACCTCAAAGTGCCGAGTTGCCTACTCACGAGTTGAGGGAGGTTGCTTTGCTTCGGGTATTTGGCGGGTAGTTTTCCGCACCCGTAGGGGTCTTGGGTGGGGTATTGGCTATTCATCGCGACTGTGTAATCCGCTTTCCGTTACAGGCTCGTACGGAATGCGGATTCCTAGTATATCCAATGTGTTTATCTGTGATCTGGATTGGCTATCATTGCAATATATCTATATATGATGTTTATTTAGGCGTTGCTTATGTTTTGCATCCGTGCTAGTCCAGCCCCCGCTCTGTCGTTAGTTAAGTAACCTAACGGGTAATGACGGGGCCCCGTGGCGAATGCGGATGGCATAAGCGTACGTCATATTTTGGTTGTTTTCTGCAATGGTAGGATTAAATGATGGGACGCATTAAAAAATTAATGCAAGAAAATAAACCAAAGTAAAGTCGTTGGAACACTTTCAAAACCACTCGGTTCTTTTCAAAAACCAACTTTTAAATGCGGAGCTTGAGCCACTCCTTTTAAAAGCTATCTCGTTCCTTCGATTATATCAAGTTCACTACGTTCACGGTTTCGCCAAAACCATTCGTAGCCCTCTGTCATGTCAGTTAAATATTCAATTGTATTCAAGCTATGTATTTTGAACTTCGCCAAGGCATAGTGATTGGTAGCCGCTGAATATTTATTTGTAACATAGATAGATGCGTTGGTTTGGGACAGTCGTACTACTATTTTAGCCTTCGTCAAGGGTATGTACGGGTGGGTTCAAATTAACCTGGACAATGACGGGTAGAACTTGACATGTGACTTATGATATGTTGGCCTTCGTCATGGTCATAAGAGCATGGGGCAAAAATCCACATCGGGAGTTTCTAAAGAACCAGAAACTTGCTAGCGCTGCATACCATTTGGAGTGTGATGATTCTGGTAGGATTCCTTCAGTTTTGTCACGCGATGATATTTGGATCCCGATCCTACTGTGAGTATATGCTATTCCTCGGGAACTTTCTCACTTAACGATCAATGCTATAAACCAAGTAGGTGTCTAGAAAGGCGTTAGCGGGGCTACGCCCCCAGGGAAAAGAGGTTATTAAATTAAGGAACTTCGCGAAAGCGTTGGAAAACCTCCCTTGAAGTACCGACACCGGCCTGGATGAACGGTTAAGCATGTATTGTACGGTGAGATTGATCCTGACTAATTCTTCCTTTTTGGTTTGAGGAGGGATTCGAGAAACAGTGGGAGCCATCCTGTTTAGATAAATTAAAAACCAATCTAAACTTGCAAGAGCGTCATGCTGAGTGTTTTCTTCTCTCTCTCTTAATTGCAGCGACCCAGTGACCACACATAGGTTACATCTAGATAATAAAATCAATGAACCTGACTGTTATGATTGGCAAAGGTCTGTCCAGATGTCCATTTCCCATGACAAGCTGGGACACCTCTTAACTAATCAAACCCCTGCCGTCTCAGGACCAGTTTCCCCTGTCACGGATATTGATGTCCGTAAGACATTGGAAAAAGACTGTGCAAAAGCCAAGTGCTTCGTGTGGGCCTCAGTTGATGGTGCATACCAGAGGCAACACGAGAAGATGGACTTAGTTTCTATCTTCCTCCATAACAAAGATTTATATAGAGAGCAATCTCGTATCGCAAGATATGAGACCTCGAACGAATTGCTTCAAGCGAGGTTGGCTTTCGGGGCATCTGTAAGGGGCAACGTCCTTACAGAGACTAGCTATTTTGAGCTCATGGACCTGAAGACCACGTTGAAGAACGGGTCAGATGCTGACTTGATTCTACAATCTCTACCTTCTACCCTGAAGGAAACCAGGGAAGAAGAAGAAGGAAAGGGAAGGGCAAAAGTTTCGGGGCTGGATGTAGTAAAAGAGGGACGTTCCTATTGTTACGGGAATGAACATTGGCAGAAGGATTGCAGGGCTAGCAAAGCCAGTAGCCAGGATTCGAAATATGTTGTGGCTTCGGCTTCGGGTGTGTCTGTAGTAGAGAACTGTATGTCAGTTAACCCTACTTCTTGGGTATTGGATACCGGATCAGGATATCACATCTGTAATTCGTTAAGGCTCTGAGAAACTGTAGGGTTATCAGGAAAGGTGATATGAATCTCAGGGTTGTGAACGGAATGAGCATGGATGCTGAATCCGTAGGGGAATATCATCTTGGACTGACAACTGGGCAGATATTGATTCTGCGTGACTATTTGTATATACCAGGTGCGACTTGTAATATCATATCTGTATCCTTACTTTCTAAGGAAGGATATGATTTTACTTTTGTAAGCGATGTAGTCAACATCCACCTAAATCAAGTTCTGATTGGGTCAGGTACATTGAAAAACGGGATATACGTATTAAGTCAAGCTCAGATTTTCAGTGTCCAGAACACACTTAAAAGAAAGTCTGCGGAATTAAATCAGGCTTTCTTATGGCATTGTAGACTGGGTCATATTAATGGGACACGGTTAACAAAGTTACATAAAGAGGGATACTTGAATCCGTTCGAGTATCAGTCTTATGCCACTTGTGAATCTTGTCTCATAGGAAAGATGATAAAGACTCCGTTCACTGGACACGGAGTAAGAGCGAGCGAGCTCTTAGGTCTCATACACAGTGACGTGTGTGGTCCAATGTCTACACATGCGCGAAGTGGTTATTCATACTTCATTACTTTCACAGATGATTTCTCTAGGTATGGATATGTCTTCTTAATGAAGCAAAAATCTAAGGCCTTTGAGAAATTTCGGGAATACAAGAATGAAGTTGAAAAACAAACAGGCAAAAGTATCAAGACACTGAGATCTGATCGAGGTGGAGAATACTTGAGTGCCGAGTTTCTGGACTACTTAAAAAAGAATGGAATTATCTCGCAGCTTACTCCTCCATACACACCATAACACAACGGTGTATCGGAAAGGCGGAATCGAACCCTATTGGATATGGTTCGTTCCATGATGAGTAAAGCTGAGTTACCGCGATCCTTCTGGGGTTATGCACTAGAATCAGCTGCATATCTTTTGAACAAGGTTCCCTCCAAGACTGTGCCTACCACACCATATCAGATGTGGTGTGGGAAGAAACCCTCTCTTCAATATCTGAAGATATGGGGATGTCCAGCTTTTGTTAAAAAGCAGCATGCGGACAAACTCGAGGCATGCTCAGTACTGTGTAAGTTTGTGGGATACCCAAAGAACTCCAGGGGTTTTTTTTTCTATTACGCAGAGGAACAAAAGGTTTTTGTTTCTCGTCATGCCCACTTTCTGGAACATCAGATTTTAGAAAAAGGTACAAGTGGGAGCGTAGTAGAACTGGAAGAAATTCCAGAACCACAAGCTATTACTGAAAGCTTGGAAGAGCCAGAAGGTTCAGGAGAACCGGACATTCCTGCGCCACTCCACAGGAGTAGTAGGCAGTCTTATCCGCCCGAGAGATACTACGGTTTTCTCATAGACGGGGATAGAGAGGATTGCACAGTTGATTATGATGAGCCTAATAGCTTCCAGCAAGCCATTCAGAGCGGTGACTCAGTAAAATGGCTGGATGCAATGTGGACCGAGATGGAGTCCATGTACACCAACAAAGTTTAGACTTTAGACTTTGCTCCAGAAGGGGTAAAACCCATAGGCTGCAAATGGATCTTCAGAAAGAAGATTGGTGTAGATGGGCAGGTTGAAACTTATAAAGCTAGGCTAGTTGCAAAGGGTTTTCGTCAAAGACCTGGTTTGGACTATGACGAGACCTTTTCTCCAGTGGCTATGGTAAAATCTATTCGGATCCTTCTTACTATTGCTGCATTCCACGATTATGAAATCTGGCAGATGGACGTAAAGACGGCTTTCCTAAATGGAAATTTGGAAGAGTGCGTCAATATGGATCAGCCAGAGGGATTCATTCAGAGTGGGAGTAACGGTAAAGTGTGCAACTTGCTTAAGTCCATATATGGACTGAAGCAGGCATCGCGGAGTTGGAACATCTGCTTTGATGATACTGTCAAAGAATTCGACTTTATCAAGAACCCAGATGAACCATGCATTTACAGTAAGATTGTAGGGAGAACTGTAGTATTCGTCGTCTTGTACGTGGATGACATTCTCCTAATAGGAAATGATATTCCTATGCTACAGTCAGTCAAAGGATTCTTGTCACAGAGGTTCTCCATGAAGGACCTGGGCGATGCCAACTACATTCTGGGAATCCAGATCTTTCGTGATAGATCTAAGAGGATGTTGGGACTTTCACAGTCAAGGTACATCAACACCATACTGAAACGATTCAGTATGGAAGATTCCAAGCGCGGTAATCTACCGGCTTGTCACGGAATCACCCTCTCCAAAGAGATGTCTCCCAAGACTGATTTGGAAAGGGCTCGCATGTCAACTATACCCTACGCATCTGCGGTAGGCTCTATAATGTATGCGATGTTATGTACCAGACCAGATGTAGTATACGCATTGAGCGTTGTAAGCCGGTATCAGTCGGACCCAGGGAAGAAACACTGGATAGCAGTAAAGAACATTCTCAAGTACCTGAGAAGGACTAAGAAGATGTTCTTGGTGTATGGCGGAAAAGACCTCCCGATCGAGGCCTTTGCTGACTTCAGCTTCCAGAGTGACAAGGATGACTCCAAGTCCTTGTCGGGTTATGTCTTTACCCTCAATGGAGGGGCGGTTTGCTGGAAGAGTTCCAAGCAGGAGACCGTTGCTGACTCAACTATGGAAGCGGAGTACATAGCTTCTAACGATGCCGTAAAGGAAGCTGTCTGGATGAAGAAGTTCCTCACGGAGCTTCAGGTGGTTCCTACCATTGTTGATCCAATACCGCTGTATTGTGACAACAACGGCGCTATAGCTTTAGCGAAGGAACCCAGGTCCCATCAGAAGTCCAGGCACATTTTGAGGCGGTACCACCTGATCAGGGAGATCGTAGATCACCGGGAGATCGAGGTGAAGAGAGTAAATACGGAAGATAACACTGCTGATCCACTCACGAAGGCCTTACCCCAGACTCAGTTCGAGCGGCTGATCAAGATGATAGGTCTCCGATATGCCAGTACATGGCCTTAGTGCAAGTGGGAGATTGTTAGTGTATATGCCCTAGAGGCCATTACTGTATCATACTAGTTTGTATATTACTTAATGGAAGCTTGGGATATTCACAGTTGTATAGACAATCTTTCTCAAAATGGTAATATGCTACTTGGTTTGTTTCTACTTTAATATGTGCATGTGTTTCTTTTAGCATATTGCTTATACATATTAGTAGAGCCCTTAGGATCTTTGCTTGATTACCAGCGTTGTGATGGCAGTCACACTCGTGGGGGCTAGGTAATCTACAAGCACATCCATATATAGGTCCCTAGTCGTAGGACTATCGAGACAGGGCATCGATACTCTGGAGTAGACTAGCGTATGCGCTTCTCATCCCAGCAGGGGAGACGGACTGTCCCACAGCCGTCAGTACGTCGTACTTGAGATAGTATACGGGTGCTCGTTAGGTTACGAGTACACTGGACAGGACTCGTCGGGAACTGATTGGTTGGTACTATACCTATCGTCGGCTATCAGTTCCCAGGTGACATGAGTACAGCTTAGTCCGCTGACTTGACACTGTCACTTCGCCTCGAGTGTGTTCCCACTTTACTTTGATTACTACCCTACCATGGCTCAAAGGAGTCGTGCAAATAGGTAGTAGTTGGGTGCAGTCCCGAAGCACTTGGAGGCAGTGACGGTTAGACAGGATTCTTCTCTCCCGGTATTGGGAGTTGATATCGCGCTGTGTCACGGAGAGCCATTACACACAGTCGTCCCTGGACAGGGCAAGCGAGATATACTGGTAGGTTTTCAGTGTTATCTCAGGGTGTTCTGGGCTACACTCCGACACGACTTGTACCGTTATTAGGGGACTGACGTTTACCGCCCCTAGGCCCGCCATGCGATATTCTCAGACGAACAGACCGGACTGTATGGAGATTGTCACATTCAGGCTTAGTAGGAGTTCAGATGGGTTTCACCTCGTCCGTCTTCTTATCGGCATCTACCTGGGGGCCGTTACGTACAGCTAGTGCCGCTTGCGTTCTGTGGTTAAACGCACTGCCAGCGTAGTGTTGAGTCTTTAAAGTCCCACACAGAGGGCTATTCTCCTTTAGGCAAAAGAGTAGAGGTCGCATGGTTTTGCGACAGGGTTCGGTCACATCCGTGCCCTTGTGCACGTTTGGTGTCCGGACAGAGGTCGCATGGTTTTGCGACAGGGTTCGGTCACATCCGTGCACTTGTGCACGTTTAGTGTCCGAGCAGTTATTACTAGCGGGCTTTGGGTTAAGCCAGATCCTAGTATATGTTTTGGGATTGATTTTATCTCGTTTGTATTCGTGTTCCTCGGAACGCGGATGCGGGTGTGTATGCACGGATGACAGAGACAGAGGCAGAGGCAGAGGATTCTTATTAGGGTCCTTGACTGTTGACTTTTGCTAAACCCTAATGAGAACAAGAAATATGATTAATGATAATATTAATTAAGTATTATTGTGCCTTGGTTGGGTTGAAAGGTTGACTTTGTTGACTTGTTGACTTGGTTGACTAGGTTGGACTAGTTGACCATCATCATTAAAATGGTTATCATTTCATGGCAAAGACTTTTGCTTGCTTATTATACATTGCAAAATGAGTGCCTGAAATGATATTGCCATTTGATATGATATGAACCATCACATAATACTCAATTACTATTATTATTATTATTATTATTTTGTTATGAGAGCATGGGAGGAAAAAGGTTGCCTCATTCTATTTTTTTGGTTTCTCTCTCATGCTCAAGCTCTCTTCCTTTTCCTCTTGCTCTCTCTAGCTCAAAGAAACTCCCTCTCATGTGTTGAGGAACATTTTCCTTAGAGATAAAACCCAAAACACTTCTCTACGCTTCCTAGTTCACAAGGTCTAGCAAGCCAAGTGTTCTAGTTTCTTCAAGTTTGAAGTAGAAGCCAAAAGGTAGAAGCTTTCGGGTGGATCCATCTTCGGCACGAGGGGACGACGAGGTGAGGCCGATCCGACCACCACAAGGAGTTGAAGACGAAGGAGTTCAAGTTAAGGTATAACCTCCTAACCGAGTAGGTAAAACTCCTAGTTAGGTTGTTAGATAGTTGTTTAACAAAGATCCGTATTTTGAGTCGATGTTACCACCGAAAGAAAAATCATTTTTCACCATTTCCGCAACCCCAAAGAACCGGGGAAGGGTAACGTGGACTTACATCATGAAGTTGAGGCCCAGCGGAAAAAGGATGAACTGGCAAACCTATTAAATCGTCCCCCGGCTTGAAGAATTGTATATTTTTTATTCTTCTTCTTTTGTACATACTCCTGAATGAGAGTATTTTTTGATTCTTTTACAGATTGTACTTTGTATTCATTTTGATTCATGAATAAAAGACATATTTTGCTTCATGATGGTGTGTCCCTTTTAGTAAATGCATCTTGTGGATAATCTATTTCGACTTCCTTGCAGGACAGCGATGGCTTAGGAGTCAGGCTCAGATCTGCCTCCTGAGGCTTTCCAACTTTATGAGTCGTGAGGGTCTCATTAAGATATTTCTCCATACGAGTCGTGAGGATCTCGTAAGTGTGTTTTCTCTTGAGAGTTGTAAGAATCTCACGAGAGAGTTTTTCTTGATTACAAGTCGAGAGGACCCGTAAGTGATTATTTCTTTTCTTGTCGGAGAGGGTGGCTTGCAAAAAATCTATCTTGACCTCCCTGCGAAGCAACGATGGCTTGGGAGACAGGGTTAGGATCTGCCTCCTAAGACTTTTCAACTTTATGAGCCGTGAGGGTCTCATAAAGAATTTTCTCCCTACAGGTCAGGAGGATCCTGTAGGTGTAATTTATCCTTAAGAATCGTGAGGATTCCTAAGTGCGTTTTCTTTTGAGAGTCGTAAGGATCTCTCAAGAGAATTTTCTCCCTTACGAGTCGAGAGAACCCGTAAGTGTTGGATGAGGTTGACATTATCCGCATTTCATGAAGTCAGGGGGTTGCTCTGGCCATTTCCCACGGGGTCAAGATTGACTTTAGCCGTGTTCTATGGGACCAGGAGTTTCTCTGGATGTTTCTTACGGGATCAGGATTGACATAAGCCGTGTTCCACGAAACCAGGGTTTGCTCTGGATACTTCCCACGGGGTCAGTATTGACATAAGCCGTGTTCTGTAAGGACCAGGATCCGCTCTGGACGTTTCTCATGGGGTCAGGATTGACATAGGCCGTGTTCCACGAAACCAGGATTTGCTCCAGATGCTTCCCACGGGGTCAGGGTTGACATAAGCCGTGTTCCGCAAGGACCAGGATCCGCTCTGGACGCTTCTCACGGGTCAGGATTGACATAAGCCGTATTCCACGAAACCAGGATTTGCTCTGAATGCTTCCCACGGGGTCAGGATTGACATAAGCCGTGTTTCGCAAGGACCAGGATCCGCTCTGGATGCTTCTCATGGGGTCAGGATTGACATAAGCCGTGTTCTATGAAACCAGGATTTGCTCTGGATTCTTCCCATGGGGTCAGGATTGACATAAGCCATGTTCCGCAAGGATCAGGATCCGCTCTGGACGTTTCTCACGGGGTCAGGATTGACATAAACCATGTTCCACGAAACCAGGATTCTCTGGATGCTTCCTACGGGGTCAGGATTGACATAAGCCGTGTTCCGCAAGGACCAGGATCCGCTTTGGACGTTTCCCACGGGGTCAGGATGGACATAAGCCGTGTTCTATGAAACTAGGATTTGCTCTGGATGCTTCCCATGGGGTCAGGATTGACATAAGCCGTGTTCCGTAAGGACCAGGATCCGCTCTGGACGTTTCCTACGGGGTCAGGATTGACATAGGTCGTGTTCCACGAAACCAGGAATTGCTCCGGATGCTTCCCACGGGGTTAGGATTGACATAAGCTGTATTCCGCAAGGACCAGGATCCGCTCTGGACGTTTCCCACGGGGTCAGGATTGACATAAGTCGTGTTTCACGAAAACAAGATTTGCTCTGGATGCTTCCCACTGGGTCAGGATTGACATAAGCCATGTTCCGCAAGGACCAGGATCCTCTCTGGACGTTTCCCACGGGGTCAGAATTGACATAAGCCGTGTTCCACGAAACCCGGATTTGCTCTGGATGCTTCCCACGGGGTCAGGATTGACATAGGCCGTGTTCCACGAAACCAGGATTTGCTCTGGATTCTTCCCACGGGGTCAGGATTGACATAAGCCATGTTCTGCAAGGACCAGGATCTGCTCTGGACGTTTCCCACGGGGTCAGGATTGACATAAGCCGTGTTCTACGAAACCAGGATTTGCTTTGGATGCTTCCCACGGGGTCAGGATTGACATAAGCCGTGTTCCACAATGACCAGGATCTGCTCTGGACGCTTCTCACGGGGTCAGGATTGACATAAGCCGTGTTCCACAAAACCAGGATGGGTTGACTCTCGGTTGCCTATGCATCGTCGAGTTATCGAACTGGGAACTTTGCCGCAGCTCTGATTTGTTGATGTTGCGTCTGTTGTAATGAGACGAATGTTGAGATGATCTCCAAGCTGTCCGCGAACCATCGAGAAGTGGCTTCTTTTTCTGATGGAGCCTGCTGGGAAGGTATGGTTCTCTCTTTGTTTGTGCCCCTGGATTGTATACAGGGATCGGTGTGATCTCACCTGTAGGGCAAAAAGTTTCATTTTATATATTTTCTTTCCGCGATGCTCTATTATTTCAGCTTCTATATCGCGAAAATCGTGATTGCCAAATCATTTTGGCTATTTTTCGCGGTGCCTAATCATTTCGGCTATTTATTTTATTTACCCGCTACTTTTTTATTGTGAGTTGCCCAATCATTTCGGCTATTATGTATGCATACATTTTTACTTGCTGATTTTGCTGCAAGTTGCCCCATCATTTCGGCTATTTCATATGCATTTGTGGCTCGCTGGCTTTTCACTATGAATTTAGGATTTGATACCGATTTAGGCATCAGCATCGCTACTACTGGGATATTGCCAGGAGCGAATCATCATTTGCTTTTGTCGATGTCGAACAATGGTGGCTTAATAAACAGGGTTAGGATCCTATCGACTAAGGCTTTTAACTTTACGAGCCGTAAGGTTCTCATAAAGTTATTTCTCCCTACGAGTCATGAGGATCTCGTAGGTGCGTTTTCTCCTTAAGAATCGTGAGGAGTCTTAAGTGTAAGGTCTCTTATAAGTCGTAAGGATCTTAAAAGAGTATTTTCTCTTTCTAAGTCGAGAGGACTTAGAAGGGATGTTCGCCATATGAGCATATCCCCAGTCGCTGGTGGGACATAGTTAGGGAAATTTTTATTCGTGCCCGTGGATTGTATACAAGGGTCAATATTGAACCGCTTGTAAGGAAAAATTGGAGGTTGTGATGGCTTAAGAACAGGTTCAGATCTCTGTAGCTTAAGGCTTTTGAATCCTATGAGCTGTGAGGGTCTCAAAGGGGGATTCTCCTTACGAGTCGTGAGGATCTCGAAAGTGTGTTTTCTCCCTAGGAATAGGAATCGTGGGGATCCCTAAGTGTGTTGGTCTCTTGTATGTCGTAAGGATCTCACGCAGGTGGTTTCTCTTCACAAGATTGAGAGGACCTTGCAAGTGTCTTTTAACGAGGTTGCGCCCTTTAAGGTTTTCACAAAAACTCGCTGGTAGCCCTGCTGTTTTTACTCACGGAGCCCTTTCGGGTTTTCATCTGTGCCCATTTTGCTTATGGACATACCGTTTTTTTGTTTTATCTTTTTTGTGTCAGCTTTGCGATGCTGCAGTCCGTAGTAGTTTATCGACGTTTCAGTCAATAGCCAGTTTTAGGACATAGTGGTCCATTGTTAGTTTAAGGACGTTTCAGTCCGTTGTTATTAGGACATTTCGGTCCGTTGTTAGTTTAAGGACGTTTCGGTCCGAAAGCCGGCTACTACTTATAGAGTTTGGGCTTAGGAAGATAGCGAGCGGACATAGGCGTCGTCATCTATCGTTGACCTAGGCCGTGACTTCTCAGGCTTAGTATTTTTTCAGGAAGCGACCGTTTATTGGCCTAAAAGGTCTTTCACCATGCATGTCCATGAGTAGGTAGGCACCACCCTGGTAAACTTTGTCTATGATATACGGGCATTCATAGTTCGGCTCGAATTTCCCCCGTTTAGCTCGATTGGGAATCATAGGTCTCTTGACCACTAGCATGAGTTCCCATTGGCAGAATGTTCTCGGCCTAGTCAACCTTTCATGTGAGTGCATCATCTTTGCTTTGTAAGCCTCCAGATTTTGTTGCGCCATGGGCCGGGTTTCGTCGAGGGCATCAAGTTCCTCAAGCCGAAGATGAGCATTCTCTTCGTCCGTTAGCTCGTAATGAACTGCCACATGTAGAGAGGGTAACTCTATCTCGAGGGGGAGTACTGTTTCTGTGCCGAATACCAATGCATACGGCGTTGTGTTTGTGGCAGTTTTGAATGTAGTTCGATATGCCCAGAGAGCTTCATGCAGTCTCTCGTGCCAGTCTCTCTTATTCTTAGACACCGTGTTTTTCACGATCTTCGTCAATGTCTTGTTGAAAGCCTCAGCTAGACCGTTAGCTTAGGGATTATAGACCGAAGAGTATCTCTAGTCTATGTTATGCTATTGTGCGAAGCGGCTGATCTTTTGGCTTCTATAGGCTGGCCCGTTATCGGAGATAATCCGTCATGGAGTGCCGAACCGGTAAATAACGTATTTCTTTAAGAAATGGATGATATTCTCCGTCTTCACTTCTCTTAGTGGTACTGTTTTTTCCCATTTAGAGAAGTAATCGGTTGTTGCCAGTATGAACCGATGTCCTCTGGACGATTCTGATTCGATGGGCCCGATTATATCGGTTCCCCACATTTCGAATGGCCAGCTAGCCACCGTTGGATGTAGTGGATTTGGATGCTGGTGGATAAAATCCCCGTGAATCTGGCACGAATGGCACTGCTTCGCGTATTCGAGGCAGTCCTGGATCATCGTGGGCCAATAGTAGCCTATCCTTTTGATCTTCAGTTTCATCTTCGGCCCGGCTTGGTGAGAACCGCAGAGTTCGTCGTAAGTTTCTTGGACAACTCTCCTTGCCTCTTCAGGTCCCAGGCATCTTAGCCACAGAGAATCAAATGATCTCTTATATAGAGTATTATTGATAAAGGCGAAGGCTAGAGCTCGTTTCATGAGCTGATGTCTTGACGACGTATCTTCAGGTGTTCGATGGGATTTGAAGTAGTCTATAAAGACTTCTTTCCAATCCTTAGCTTTTTCCTCATCTTTTATTTGTAGATCCATTTGCTCGGTCGCTCCCTTTTCTTCGGAAGATTCCGGAGATACTTCTGCTGGAGCGAGAACCCGACGGGTTTGCACAACGATCCTCACTTCATCGATGTTTTCGTCAGCCAGTTCTTTAGCGAGCTTGGCTAATGCATCTGCCTTGCTATTTTCCGCACGCGGTATGCTCTCCAGGGTGTAGGCAGGGATTTGAGTCAGCAGTTGCTGCACTCTCTCACCGTACTTCACCAGCTCTGGCTTGCATGTTTGATAGTCGCCGTTTACTTGACTAACGATCAGCTGGGAGTCTCCGTATATAAGAAGGTTCCTAATTCCCATGTTGACGGCGATCTCAAGACCTGCTATCATAGCTTCATATTCGGCCTCATTGTTCGTCCTCGTCTCTGTTAAGGAGAAGGAAAAGCGCATTATCCCTCCTTGTGGAGTCACGAAGATGAGGCCTACCCCTGATTTGATTATGGGGGTGCTTTGCTTTCGCTTCTTCATGGAAGATGCTCCATCGAAGTAGAGTTCCCACTGGGTATCATTCTCTCTTCTCTCCTCGTCGATCGTGTCAAACGCGTGTTCGTCTGGCAATTCGCAGTTCAAGGTAGAGTCGGTAGGTATCGGATGCTCAGCGAGGAAGTCGGCGATCTCCTGACCTTTCACTGCCTTGAGAAGACGATATATCACCGAGAATTCCATTAAGAGCAGGGCCCATTTAGCGAGACGTCCCGTTAATATGGCCTTCGACATCAAATATTTGAGAGGATCCACCTTTGATATAAGATGGACCTCATGTGCCAATGCATAGTCTCTGAGCTTCGTTATCGCAAAAAACAACGCCAGGCAGTGTTTTTCGATGGGAGAGTAATTGTTTTCTGCCCCCAAGAGAACTCGACTCAAATAGTAGAGGGCTCTCTCTCCTTCCCTTGGTCGTTCTTTTGTGCCCATAATGCGCCTAGAGAACCTTCGAGCGCTGTTGTATATAGAATGAGAGGTTTTCCTTTAACGGGAGCGGCCAGTAGTAGAGGATTCTGCAGGTACTGCTTGATTTCGTCTAGTGCGCTTTGGCATTTGCGATCCCAGATGAACAGGGTTCCCTTCTTCATTAGGTGACTATAAGGACGGCACTTTCCAGAGAGGTTAGCTATGAACCGCCGGATATATGCGAGCTTTCCTTGGAGAGATCGCAGCTGCTTGAGAGTTCTTGCCGGACGCATTTCTGTATGGTTCCTAGGCACTCTAAGGAGGTTCCACAAGGCATCAACCATGCCAAATTCAAAAATTTCCGGTGCCGAGAAATCCTAATGCGATCGTTGACTAGAGTTTAAGGCAAAACTACAACTAGTTAACAACTTAACTGCAAAGTGAAAGGGGCTCCAACCTTTGTAGATCCGGTCCTCCACTTCCTTAGCTCCATGATGATGTCCCTCCGCTGCGATCATCGGATCCCGGACTCTAGCGATGGTTTCGTCGAAGAAATGATCGGGCTAAGTCGTCGACTTCGATGCCGAAGATGATCTACGTCGAGGCAACTCAAGATCAAGCTCCACCTTCACCAAGTCATGAAACTTGTGAAGAAAACACCCTATACTACATTGCAAGTGGTAGAGGATGAAGAAATAGGAAGTAGGTTCACTTTGGCTTTGGATTTCTCACTTGATTTCAACACTTGATATTTTTCAAGCAAAGCTTTTCTTTTTCTCTTGAATAAGAAGAAGAAAAAGAATGAAAAAGAATAATAATAATTAAAACAAAATCAAGTGATGGTTATCATTTTGTAACCATGGGTGAGTGTAAAGAATAAACTAGTGTTAAGTTGAATGGTTAGGTTAAAGGAAAGAAACAAAATGGTTACTTCTTCAAAGCTTCATGAAGCTTCAACAAAAGACAAACCAAGCCACCATTTCATTTTCCTTTGCCAAAATGAATAAAGAGAATAAATAAATAAGTAAATCAAAACCCTAACCATTAACATGGCCATGGTTTAATCATACTTACCCAAGTTTACATGTATCATCAAACATGATACAAACTAGTGCACAAAACAATATTATATATACAATGTGCACATCAAGTGAGAAATCCCATCTAAAGTAAACAAATACTAGTTAATGCAAAGTAATATATCAAATATATAATTATACATTAAATCATTAAATCAACACTTGATTTAACGATCCGGTCATATTGCATATGACCGACTAATATCCAATGTATCGACTTATCGAATCAATCCTTGATTCGATAACTAGGTTATATCGCATACAACCAATCGATACATTCATCGCGAGAATCAAATACGGTATCATATACACTCATTATTCTCGGTCCCGCACATATCTCATATGCGCTCCTATTTCGTTTCGCTTGAGCCAGGAAACCTCTGTGTAGGACTCTAAAGACTCGTCAATACGCCGGCAGCAGGTGATGATCATATCAAACACCCACAAACCGTAAGCGGTCTGCTAAACGTAACGGCCACCCGGGTATTGAGCGATCAGAAGATCGAAGAGCAAGCCCGCTCACACTCCTATGAATCCAACCAGTAACACTTACCGTACAGTCCGGTCTCGTCGTCTGATATGTCGCATATCTCGCCTAGGGGTGGTAAACGTCAGACCCCAATAGCTCGATAAGTCGTGTCGATATGAGGTCTATAACAGTTCGAGAAACTACTGGTAACACTTACCAGTAAATCTCAGCAACCCTGGCCAGGGATTTCCGGTTATAGCCAATCGAAAACTGCGCAACATCAACTCCCTATACCGGGAGAGACGAATCCACTCCTATCGCTCATTGCCTCCATGTGATTCGGGACTGTACCCAAAAACCACCGTTTTGCACGCCCTCTTGGACGTGGTAAGGTGGAAATCAAAGCACAGTTGGAATCACACAAGACTCTTTGACGATCTCGGGTCTCCAGACTAACCTGTACCAGTGTCACCAGAGAACTGCCATCTGACGTAAGGTATAATACCATCTGGGAGTTCTCGGCGAGTCCGTCCAGTGTATCCAGTCTCTAATGAGCACCCGTATATCATCTCTGATGTCAAACACTAATGGATATGGGATCATCCATAGCCCATCTATATGGGTCGAGAAGGTATATGCCAGTCTACACTGGTATATCGATGCCCTGTCTCGATACACCCACGACTAGGGACCATGAAGGATGTACTTATGGACTACCATGTCCCCACTAGTATGATCCGCATCGTAGTCTAAGTAATCAAGTACACATCCTAAGGGCTTTACCAACATGTAACAGAGAGACAATCAGTGTACACGTTAAGGTAAAGAGCAACCAGATAGCATACTATCATGTCGAGCAAGAAAGTCCTCCTTATATATGTCCAAGTATCCACTACAATATACATCCTATGTATAGTAATGGCCTCTAGGGCATACATATAACTAACAATCTCCCACTTGCACTAGGGCCATCTGATAGCAGTGGTTGCAGTATCTCACACTCAACCATCCCATAAAAGTCTCTCTCAAGGAAAAGGCCTTTGTGAGTGGATCCGCCGTGTTGTCCTCGGAGTCTGTTCTCCTAACCTCGATCACCCTGGAGATCAGCCATCTCCATGATCAGGTGATACTGCCTTAGAATATGTCTGGATCATTGATGGGACAGGCGTTCCTAGGCATAAGCCACGACTTCATTGTCTCAATATGGGAGGAACGAAGTTCATCTCATGAACAAATATACATCCAGACTGCCTCTTTGGTAGCATCTTAAGTAGCGATGTATCCATCCTTTATTGTCTAGTAAGTCACGGTATTTAGCTTGGAACTCTTCCAACATACCGTCCCTCCATAGAGGGTAAAGACAATGTCTGTGACTGACATTCAGTCGTCCTTATTACCCTGGAACACTTCAAGTGATTCTCCCCAGGATCGATTGATATCATCTCACTACAACTAGTGAGTATCCTAACATCCAATTAGATCTATCTCATAGATCCAAAATCCAGGATTTAGTAGGTATCACATTGATCCTATATGGAGAATCTTTGTGATAAGCGGAGATTGATCGAGCGTAGCATAGGAAACTCCTTCCCTATCAAGAGTATGTCATCTACGTACTCTACGAAGATCACCACCATACTCTCTACTACCTTTTTGTATATATAAGGTTCATCTACCATATTGATGAAGTCAAACTATTTGACTACTACATCAAAACAGATGTTTCAACTCCGCGATGCCTTCTTTATCCTATAAAACATCTTGTACACGTTTCTGCTGCTCCCACTGTCTACGAAGCCCTCTGGCTGTGTACTTACAGACGCACTCTTCTAAAACATCATTTTAGAAAAGTAGTCATGGCACCCAACCGCTAGATATCGTAGTCATGGTATGTAGCCGTGGCAAGTAGGATCCGGATGGACTTAAGCATAGCCACTGGAAAAGGTTTCATCATTATCCACGCCTGGTCGATGACGAAAACCTTTAACAAGCCTAGCTTTGAAAGTCTCAACTTTTCCATCTACACCATGTAATCTTCTCAAGATATACTTGCTCCTGATGGGGATTTAACCCTTCAGATATAGCAACCAATGTCCATACTTTTGTTGGTGTATAAGGATTCCATCTCAGATCGCTAAGCATCCAGACATTCTTATAGAGTCCCACTCTTGATGGCCAGCTCGAATCTAGTTGGGTCATCATCTCATGATGCAATCCTCGCTCCCACTGTCATAGAGAAACCGAAGTATCTCTCAGGTGGGTGAGAAACCCTACTAGATCGGCGGAGAGGCTGGGGTTCGTTGGTTAACTATTGAATCCTTTGGTTTTATCAAATCATCTGCTGTAGTTTGTATAGCTGGAACCTTTCCAATTCTACATTACAGACCTTGCCTCGAGCTTGTCCGGATTTTTCTTTTAGACATAGGCCGGTCAACGCCAAATCGTAACTAGCTTAAGACATGGGCTCTTCCCATACCATATCTCATATGGAGTGGTAGGCTGTGATCTGATTCGAACATAATTCAATAGGTATGCAGCTTCTCAAGTGCATAACCCCCAAAAAGGAAACAGGTAACTCAGTAGAACTCATCATAGAGCGCACCATATCGAATAGGGTGCAATTGCTCCGCCCCGATATACCATCGTGCTATGGTGTATACGGAGGAGTAATGCTGAGAGAGAATCTCATTCTCCTTTAGAATAGTCCAGGAATTCTATGCACAAGTATTCTCCTCCTTGATCTCATCAAAGGACATAATACTTATACCTGTATTGGTTCTCTACTTCTAACTTATATTCTGTGAATATCTCAAAAGGTTCGGACTTGTGTTTCAACAGGAACATATGACTGAATCTTGAGAGACCATCAGAGAATGTAATGAAGTACAAAGAACCGGTCCTGGCATGTGTAGACGGGGGACCTTACATACATCAACATGTATCAATCCCAAGAGTTTACTAACTCTTTCTCTGTTTCTAATAAACAGAGCTATGGTCATCTTATCTTTGTGACATGACCAGCAAGTTTCACAAGATGTAAATTTAAACTGATTTAAATATGCATCTATATGTAACTTCAGCTAGTCGGGTCGCATTGATATGACCTAGTCTACAATACCTCAAGAAGGATTCGTTCATTTATGAACTCTTCCTCTTTTGTGTGTTCCGTATACTAAGAACTGTAGTTTGATTTAGAATATCAATGCTTTTAGATAACGTGCCTGAACCGATCAACTTTTGATATAGGAAATGTTCAAAACATTTTCCATCAATACAAAATTATGTCCTTTCTTTACTAATAAAGAGACTGATATGATTTTGCATATCAGGTTCGGTATCTAATAGTATTTGTTCAGAATCAATGTATTTGTAATACAGGGTGACAGTGACCAACAGACTTGCCTGCAACACTTGCCCCGTTTTATGTCTCATTAAACTTATCACCCATTCTCAGTTCTCTACCTTTCTTTAGCCCTATGTATCAGATTACATATCTGGGATCCTGATCCGGTATCAGATACCCAGGACGTAGAGGATACAGAGAAACAGTTCTTTGTAATGAACACACCCGAAGATGATGCATCAGTATGCACTTTCTTCGTTTGGGCGGCACGGGAATTCTGGTAATCCCCAATTTCCTGCTTGGTCTTATAACAATTATAAGTAGGAGCGGGACCAACGTTCCCTAGCTCAGTATAACAAGCGGGTTCGGTCAATAATCCGTATTATTATCTTGATTAAGGCGTGATATGGTCGCTACCTGGAGAGAGAGAGAAGAAAACACTCAGCGTGCGCCCTTGCAAGAATAGATTGGTTATTATTTTATCTAATCAGGATGGCTCCCACTGTTTTTATCAAATCTTCCTTCAAACCCTAAAAGGAAAGACTAGCCGGGATTAATTACACGCTACAAGTTCGCCAATCTTTCAGCCAGGCCAGTGTCGGTATTTTGAGGGAGGTCCCCCATACTTTCGCACGAACCTAATTAATGTAAACCTCGTTTTCCCAGAGGCGTAACCTCGTTAACACCTTTCTAGGCACCTACTTGATCGGCTAATTGTAATGTGTAAAACTCTCCCAGGAGTAACAATTACTCGCAGCGGGTATCGGGATCCAACTATCTCATAGAAGGTATGCAATCTCATTGCAAATTTCAACACTTGAAATTCCCGATAATTTTGCCCCTAGCGTTCTATGACCTTGACAAATGCCAAACAACCCATAGTCCACTAGTCAAGTTCAACCCATACATTTCTTGATTGAATTAAACCCACCCGCATGACCCTTGACGAATGCCAAACAACGCCGTACGAATACCCTAATCCAATCAGCATCATATGCATAAGCAGATAAATACTAACTAGTACTTATCTCAAATGACGGAGGGCTACGTCAGGTTTTTCTGAAAACCTATTGCGTAATGAACTTGATATCGTTGTAGAATCAAATGATTTTAAAATGGAGTGTTTTTGAGGCTTTTCTAGTTTTGCTAAAGGGGTCACTCCCGGTGAAGGGATTGTCGGCCCTTTCCTCGTCGAATGAGGTGCGGGATATATCATATATATCACTGTGCAAAGCAGAAACTATAGAAGCTATCAAAAGACAAACCGAGTGTGTAGCATCTGCCAGTTATTGCTAAAGGGGTCACACCCGGTGAAGGGATCGTCGGCCCTTTCCTCATCGAATAAGGTGCAGAATATATCATATATACCGCTGTGCAAAGCAAGAACTGTAGCTACCTGTTTTATTTTTGAAATTCGATTCTACAACATCTTAGGTTTCTTTTTCTTTCATTAATCATATTAATGAAGTCTCATCATTTAAGTTACCTAAACATCACAGATAAATACGACGTACACTTATGCTATCCGCATTCGCCTCGATGTCCCCTCGTGCACCGTTAGGTTAGGTAACTAACGACAGAGCGGGGCAGGGCTAGCGCGGGTGTAAAACATAAGCAACGTCTATATAATATATCATATATACTATATACAGTATTTATCATAAAACATCACATGATCACATCACAGATATCGCAGCAGAAGAAACATATGAAATATTGGATATACTAGGACGTCCGTGTTTTCAATACAAGCCAGTATAAAACACGGATTCCACGGTCGTGATGAATTGCCAAACCCACACCCCTAGACCCCTACGAGAGCGGCAAGCAACCCTACAAATTCTAGAGTTAGGAGACCCGGACTCGACTCCTCGAGTTGGTCTCCCACTGGACTCCAGAACCCGGTTACTTGTGCCCTCCTCCTTGGGTCTATCCTAGTGCGGAAAAGTAAATAATATACAAAAGGTGACATCTTCCGCAACCTGGAAGTGCCCCAATAAAAGAATATTACATACAAGTTTTTACATGAATGAAAATGAAAAACACTCATCTTACATAAAAACCCCCGGCTATTCAAACATGACGATCCAATATAACATATCCAGCAACACATAACATCACATGTCATCAACGTAAGTAAATATGCCCATCCCAATTGTCGTTGACATATAGCAACGAAACCGGCGATATCACATATTACACTTACGGTCACAGAAAAGAAAGTGTAAAACTAGAACAGTTGGAATCCGCAACCTCCTTAGACATCGCATGCCTAATTAAATGAATTACTTAGACATCACATGCCTAACAATTATAAACCCCGCATTTTAGTCTCATTATCAAAAACTCTTTTCAATATCTAGTCGGGCAATTCAACAAGATTCCTGGCATCCTGACCGAATGCTCGTCGCAAACTTTAGTAGACAGCCCCACCCCCGATACCGTCGACGAAGTGCACTAAGGCGGAACACCGCTGCCGCGAGCACCCGAACGGATGCTTTCGGCGACGGAGTTCTCCTACAGTCACTTGGTCGGGGCTAAGGGGTGTAGCTGTCTATTAAGTTTATCCGGCGAGTATCCGCATACGCTACATGATTGCGACGGACTTTTGATCACATCAAAATCCCGTGGCAACCGATCAATTGAGACTAAACCGCTAGATTTATAACATTCATTCAGTTATCTCATAACTACTTGTGAATTCCAAATATTGTATCACATTCCAGATAAATAGAAAATGTTAAACTTTCCTATCGAACATCCAAACACCCAAGTTTTCCCGATAACAGCTCAATACATGAAATAGGTTTTAAGAACATTCTCTTCATGCCACAGTACCAACGGTCCAGCTGTAGAAGGGTCAAGCCAACGCCTCACATGTGGCACGCCGTACTGCCCCAAACCCTAAGGTTCAAAGGGCAGTTCAAGACGGTCACATAATCGAGTTAAGGTTTGTTGTCTTCTAGAGGGTCCATCGCGTTACTTGCACTACTTAGAACGTATTTAAACCACGGAAAAATACAACACTCGGAAATTTCACGGCAGGGGAAAAGTGGGTATTTCTATCCGGTCGAACTTTTTAACATATTCCAAAATACCCGGAAAAACGCATAGACATGGTTCAATGATCCGATCGAATCATCGAGTCCCCAATACACCCCAGAAAACTCAACTGTTGAGTATAGATTAAAAATTCCCATAAAATACAGCAACTTCAAATAAAGATTACTGTGCAAACAGGGTTGGAAAAAGCCACTATATTGCCGCGGAACCGCCGCCCAAGCTAGGGTACGGTCGCGGTTCCGTGGCGGTTTAATTGAATTGGGCCCACGAATTTCACAGTAATTCCAAAGAAACTCTGCTGAATTTTTTGGCTATTTTTAATATGGAAAAATCCACAATTTTAAAAAATGTACAGAGAAGGGGTATGGATTAGGGTTTCGGGTTCGATCGGGTTTCTAACTTCGTCTACGCATCGCCTAAAGCTCTAGCTAGGCTCTGATACTGTAGGGATCCTAGGCACGCTAAAGAGGTCTCACAAGGCATCAACCATGCCAATTTCAAAATTTTCCTATGTGCCTACAAACCCTAATACGGATCGTTAACTAGAGAATAGGCGAAAACTAGAACTAGTAAACTGCTTTACTAATAAGTGAACGGAAATACAACCTTTGTAGATCCGGTCCTCCACCTCCATAGCTCCATGATGAAGTCCCTCCGCTGTACTCATCGGATCCCAGACTCTCGCGGTGGTTTCATCGAAGAAATGATCGGGCTAGGTCGTCGACTTCGATGCCGAAGATGATCTACGTCGAGGCAACACAAGATCAAGCTCCAACTTCACCAAGCCATGAAACATGTGAAGAAAACACCATATACTACTTGGCAAGTGGTAGAGGATGAAGAAATAGGAAGTGGGTTCACTTTAGAATTGGATTTCTCACTCTTTTTCTCAAGTTTCCATTAATGGTAGCAAGCATTCTTCTTTGTTGAAGAAGAAGAAGAAGAAAGAATATGATAAGTATTTTTGAAAATAGAAAATAAGATGATACTTATCATATTTTCAACCATGGTTAAGTGTAGAGACTAAACTAGGGTTAGGTTGAATGGTTAGGGTTAAGGAAAATGACAAACAAGCTAGACTTTTCAAAGCTTCAAGAAGCTTCAACTAGCAAACAAAGAAAGCCACCATGATTTATTTTGCCCAAAAATAAATAAAAAGAATAAATAAATAAGTAAATCAAAACCCTAACCATTAACATAACCATGGTTTAATCATACACACCCAAGTTTGCATGTATCATCAAACATGATACAAACAAGTGTATAAAAGTATATCACATATACAATGTGCACTTCAAGTGAGAAAATCCATTTAAAGTGAACAAATACTAGTTAATGTAAAGTAATATATCAAATATATAATTATACATTAAATCATTAAATCAACACTTGATTTAACGATCCGGTCATATCGCATATGACCGACTAATATCTAATGTATCGGCTTATCGAATCAATCCTCGATTCGATAACTAGGTTATATCGCATACAACCAATTGATACATTCACCGCGAGAATAGAATACGGTATCACATACACGCATTATTCTCGGTCTCGTACATATCTCATATGCGCTCCTATTTCGTTTCGCTTGAGCCAGGAAACCTCTGTGTAGGACTCTAAAGACTCGTCAATACGCCGGCAGCAGGTGATGATCATATCAAACACCCACAAGCCGCAAGCGGTCTGCTAAACGTAACAGCCACCTGGGTATTGAGCGATCAGAAGATCGACGAGCAAGCCCACTCACACTCCTGTGAATCCAACCGGTAACACTTACCGTACAATCCGTTCTCGTCGTCTGATATGTCGCATATCTCGTCTAGGGGTGGTAAACGTCAGACCCCAATTGCTCGATAAGTCGTGTCGATATGAGGTCTATAATAGTTTGAGAAACTACAGGTAACACTTACCAGTAAGTCTTACCAACCCTGGCCAGGGATTTCCGGTTATAGCCAATCGAACACAGCGCAACATCAACTCCCTATACCGGGAGAGACGAATTCCCTCCTATCGCTCATTGCCTCCATGTGATTCGGGACTGTACCCAAAAACCACCGTTTTCCACGCCCTCTTGGACGTGGTAAGGTGGAAATCAAAGCACAGTGGGAATCACACAAGACTCTATGACGATCTCGGGTCAACAGACTACTCTGTACCAGTGTCACCAGAGAACTGCCATCTGATGTAAGGTATAATACCATCTGGAAGTTCTCGGCGAGTCCGTCCAGTGTACCCAGTTTCCACTGAGCACCCGCATACCATCTCTGATGTCAAACACCAATGGATATGGGATCATCCATCGCCCATCACATGGGTCGAGAAGATATGCGCTAGTCTACTCTGGAATATCAATGCCCCGTCTCGATATTCCCACGACTAGGGACCTTGAAGGATGTACTTATGGACTACCATGTCCCCACTAGTATGATCCGCATCATAGTCCAGGTAGTTAATTACACATCCTAAGGGCTTTACCAACATGTAACAGAGAGACAATCAGTGTACACGTTAAGGTAAAGAGCAACCAGATAGCATACTATCATGTCGAGCAAGAAAGTCCTCCCTATATATGTCCAAGCATCCACTACAAGATACATCCTATGTATAGTAATGTCCTTTAGGGCATACATATAACTAACAATCTCCCACTTGCACTAGGGCCATCTGATAGCAGTGGTTGTAGTATCTCATACTCAACCATCCTATAAAAGTCTCTCTCTGGGAAAAGGTCTTTGTGAGTGGATCCGCCGTGTTCTCCTCTGAGTCTTCTTTCCTAAACTCGATCACCTTGGAGATCAGCCATCTCCATGATCAGGTGATACTGCCTTAGAATTATATCTGGATCACTGATGGGACGGGCGTTCCTTGGCATAAGCCACAACTCCATTGTCACACAATGGCAGGAACGAAGTTCATCTCATGAACTAATATACATCCGGACTTCCTCTTTGGTAGTATCATAAGTAGCGATATATCCAGCCTTTATCGTCTAGTATGCCACGGTATCTAGCTTGGAACACTTCCAACATACCGTCCCTTTACTGAGGGTAAAGACAATGCCTGTGACTGACATTCAGTCGTCTTTATCACCCTGGAACCTTTCCAGTGATTCTCCCCAGGATCGATTGATACCATCTCACTACAACTAGTGAGTATCCTAACATCCAATTAGATCTATCTCATAGATCCAAAGCTTAGGATTTAGTAGGTATCACTTTGATCCTATATGGAGAATCCTTGTGATAAGCGGAGATTGACCGAGCGTAGCATAGGAAACTCCTTCCCTATCAAGAGTATGTCATCCACGTACTCTACGAGGATCGTCACCATACTCCCTACTACCTTTTTGTTTATACAAGGTTCATCTACCATTTTGATGACGTCAAACTCTTTGACTAACACATCAAAACAGACGTTCCAACTCCGCGATGCCTGCTTTATCACATAAAACATCTTGCTCGCGTTTCCGCTGCTCCCACTGTTTACGAAGCCCTCTGGCTGTGTACTTATAGACGCTTTCTTCCAAATCATCATTTAGAAAAGCAGTCAAGACATACAACCGCCAGATATCGTAGTTATGGTATGTAGCCGTAGCAAGTAGGATCTGGATGGACTTAAGCATAGCCACTGGAAAAAGGTTTCATCATTATCCACGCCTGGTCGATGACGAAAACCTTTAACAAGTCTAGCTTTGAAAGTCTCAACTTTTCCATCCACACCAAGTAATCTTCTCAAGATATACTTGCTCCTGATAGGGATTTAACCCTTTAGATATAGCAACCAAAGTCCATACTTTGTTGGTGTATAAGGATTCCATCTCAGATCGATAAACATCCAGCCATTCTTACAGAGTCTCACTCCTGATGGCCAGCTCGAAACTAGTTGGGTCATCATCTCATGATGCAATCCTCGCTCCCACTGTCATAGAGAAACCGAAGTAACTCTCAGGTGGGTGAGGAACCCTACTAGATCGGCGGAGAGGCTGAGGTTCGTTGGTTACTATTGAATCCTTTGGTTCTACCAAATCATCAGCTGCAGTTTGTATAGCTGGAACATTTCCAGTCCTACATAACAGACCTTTCCTCGAGCTTGTCCGGATTTTGCTTTTAGACATAGGCCGGACAACCCCATATCTTAACAAACTTAAGATATGGTCTCTTCCCTTTCCTTATCTCATATGAAGTGGTAGGCAACTGATTTGATTGGAACCCTATTCAATAGGTATGCAACTTCTCAAGTGCATAACACCCAATAGGAAAAAAGGTAACTCAGTAGTACTCATCATAGAGCACACCATATCATATAGGGTGTGATTGCTTCGCCCCGATATACCATCGTTCTATGGTGTATTCGGAGGAGTAATGCTGAGAGAGAATCTCATTCTCCTTTAGAATAGTCCAGGAATTCCATGCACAAGTATTCTCCTCCCTGATCACATCAAAGGACATAATACTTATACCCGTATTGGTTCTCTACTTCTAACTTATATTCTGTGAATATCTCAAAAGGTTCGGACATGTGTTTCAACAGGAATATATGACTGAATCTTGAGAGATCATCAGAGAATGTAATGAAGTACAAAGAACCGGTCTTGGCAAGTGTAGACAGGGGACCTACATACATCAACATGTATCATCCCAAGAGTTCACTAACTCTTTCTCTTTTTCCAGTAAATGGAGCTATGGTCATCTTATCTCTGTGACATGACTAGCAAGTTTCACAAGATGTAAATTCAAACTAATTTAAATATGCATCTAAATGTAACTTCAGCCAGTCGGGTCGCATTGATATGACCTAGTCTACAATGCCTCAAGAAGGATTCGTTCATTTCTGAACTCTTCCTCTTGTGTGTGTTCTATATACTAAGAACTGTAGTTTGATTTAGAACATCAATGCTTTTAGATTACGTGCCTGAACTGATCAACTTTTGATATAGGAAATGTTCAAAACATTATCCAACAATACAAAATTTTATCATTTCTTTACTTATAAAGAGACTGATATGATTTTGTATATCAGGTTCGGTATCTAATAACATTCGTTCAGAATCAATGTATTTTTGTAATACAGGGTGACAGTGACCAACAGACTTGGCTGCAACACTTGCCCCATTTTCTGTCTCATGAAACTTATCACCTGTTCTCAGTTCTCTACCTTTCTATAGCCCTATGTAACAGATTACATATCTGGGATCCTGATCCGGTATCAAATACCCAGGACGTAGAGAATATAGAGAAACAGTTCTTTGTAATGAACATACCCGAAGGAGATGCATCATATGCACTTTCTTCGTTTGGGCGGCATGGGAATCCTGGTAATCCCCTATTTCCTGCTCTGTCTTATAACAATTATAAGTGGGAGCGGGACCAACGTTCCCCAGCTCAGTATAACAAGCGGGTTCGGTCAATAATCCATATTATTATCTTGATTAAGGCGTGATATGGTCGCTACCTGGAGAGAGAGAGAAGAAAACACTCAGCTTGCGCTTTTGCAAGAATAGATTGATTATTATTTTATCTAATCAGGATGGCTCCCTCTGTTTTTATCAAATCTTCCTTCAAACCCTAAAAGGAAAGACTAGCCAGGATTAATTACACGCTACAAGTTCGCCAATCTTTCAGCCAGGCCAGTGTCGGTACTTTGAGGGAGGTCCCCCGTGCTTTCGCACGAACCTAATTAATGTAAACCTCGTTTTCCCAGAGGCGTAATCTCGTTAACACTTTTCTAGACACCTACTTGATCGGCTAATTGTAATGTGTAAAACTCTCCCAGGAGTAACAATTACTCGCAGCGGGTATCGGGATCCAACTATCACATAGAAGGTATGCAATCTCATTGCAAATTTCAACACTTGAAATTCCCGATAATGTTTTGCCCCTAGCAGCTATATGACCTTAACATAGTCAAAAAATCATAAGTGCTAGTCAAGTTCAACCCGTCATTTCCTGATTGAATTAAACCCACCCGCACGACCCTTAACATAGTCAAAAAAGTCGCACGACTACCCTTATCCAATCGCATCATATGCTTATGCAGATAAGCACTAATTAGCTACCGCACACTACGCCTTAACATAGTCAACAAACGTAGCACGAATACTAACTAGTACTTATCTGAAATGACGGAGGGCTACGACAGGTTTTTCTGAAAACCTATTGCGTAATGAACATGATATCGTTGTAGAATCAAATGATTTTAAAATGGAGTGTTTTCGAGACTTTTCTAGTTTTGCTAAAGGGGTCACTCCCGGTGAAGGGATCGTCGGCCCTTTCCTCATCGAATAAGGTGCGGGATACATCATATATATCACTGTGCAAAGCAAAAACTCTTAAAGGCAATCAAAAGACAAACCGAGTGTGTAGCATCTTCCAGTTATTGCTAAAGGAGTCACTCCCGGTGAAGGGATCTCGGTCCTTTCCTTATCGAATAAGGTGCAGGATATATCATATATACCGCTGTGCAAAGCAAGAACTGTAGCTACCTGTTTTATTTTGAAATTTGATTCCACAACATCTTTAGGTTTCTTTTCTTTCATGAATCACATTAATGAACTCCCATCATTTAAGTACCTAAACATCACAGATAAATACGACGTACACTTATGCCATCCGCATTCGCCTCGATGTCCCCTCGTGCACCATTAGGTTAGGTAACTAACGGCAGAGCAGGGCAGGGCTAGCGCGGGTGTAAAACATAAGTAACGTCTATATAATATATCATATATACTATATACTGTATCTATCACAGAACATCAAATGATCAAATCACAGATATCGCAGCAGAAGAAACATATGAAATATTGGATATACTAGGACGTCCGTGTTTTCAATACGAGCCAGTATAAAACACGGATTCCACGGTCGTGATGAATAGCCAAACCCACACCTTTAGACCCCTATGAGAGCGGCAAGCAACCCTACCAGTTCTAGAGTTAGGAGACCCGGACTCGACTCCTCGAGTTGGTCTCCCACTGGACTCCAGAACCCGGTTACTTGTGCCCTCCTCCTTGGGTCTATCCTAGTGCGGAAAAGTAAATAATATACAAAGGGTGACATCTTCCGCAATCTGGATGTGCCCCAATAAAAGAATATTGCATACAAGATTTTACATGAATGAAATTGAAAAACACTCATCTCACATAAAAAACCCCCGGCTATTCAAACACGGCGATCCAATATAACATATCCAGCAACACATAACATCATATGTCATCAACGTAAGTAAATATGCCCATCCCAATTGTCGTTGACATATAGTAACGAAACCGGCGATAACACATATTACACTTACGGTCACAGAAAAGAAAGTGTAAAACTACAACAGTTGGAATCCGCAAGCTCTTTAGACAACGCATGCCTAATCAAATGAATTCCTTAGACATCGCATGCCTAACAATTATAAACCCCGCATTTTAGTCTCATTATCGAAAACTCTTTTCAATGTTAAGTCGGGCAACTCAACAAGATTCCCGACATTTTGATCGAATGCTCGTCGCAAACTTTATTAGGCGGCCGCACCCCCGATGCCGTCAACGAAGTGCACCAAGGCGGAACACCGCTGCCGCGAGCACCCGAACGGATGCTTTCGGCGACGGGGTTCTCCTACAGTCACTTGGTCGGGGCTATGGGGTGTAGTTGTCTATCAAGTTTACCCGGCGAGTATCCGCATACGCTACGTGATTGCGACAGACTTTTGATCGCATCAAAATTCCGTGGCAACCAATCAAGTGAGACTAAACTGCTAGATTTATAACATTCATTCAGTTATCTCATAACTACTTGTGAATTCCAAATGTTGTATCACATTCCGGATAAATAGAAAATGTTAAACATTCCGATCAAACAATTAAACACCCAAGTTTTCCCGAAACAGCTCAACACATGAAACAAGTTTAAAAACATCCAGTTCATGCCTCAGTACCAACAGTCCAGCCGTAGAAGGGTCAAGCCAACGCCTCACATGTGGCACGCCGTACTGCCCCAAACCCTAATGTTCAAAGGGCAGTTCAAGACGTCACATAATCGAGTTAAGGTTTGTTGTCTTCTAGAGGGTCCATCGAGTTACTTGCACTACTTAGAACGTCTTTAAACCACGGAAAAATCCAACACTTGGAAATTTCCCGACAGGGAAAAAATTAGGTATTTATATCCGGTCGAACTTTTCAAGATTTTCTAAAATTATCCGGAAAAACACAGACGAAGTTAAACTTCCCGATCGAAACACCGAGTCCCCTATACAACCCAGAAAACTCAACTCTTGAGTAAAAGTAAAAATATCCCAGAAAATACAGCATAAAAATGTATGAATTACTGTGCAAATTTTATTGCAAGAACCTTCCTTACTGCGGCGGAGCCGCCGCATTAGGCATGCTAATGCCGCGGTTTCACGGCAGTTTCATCGAATTACAAGCACGAATTTCACAGTAACTCCTAAAATTGCCTGCTGAATTTTTTTGGTATTTTTAATTGGGAAAAATCCACATTTCCAGAAAATGTACAGAGATGGATTATAGATTAGGGTTTCGGGTTCAATCGGGTTTCTAACTTCGTCTACACATCGCCTAAGGCTCTAGCTAGGCTCTGATACCACTGTAGGGATCCTAGGCACGCTAACGAGGTCTCACAAGACATCAACCATGCCAATTTCAAAATTTTCCTATGTGCCTACAAACCCTAATACGGATCGTTAACTAGAGAATAAGTGAAAACTAGAACTAGTAAACTACTTTACTAATAAGTGAACGGAAATACAACCTTTGTAGATCCGGTCCTCCACCTCCATAGCTCCATGATGAAGTCCCTCCGCTGTACCCATCGGATCCCGGACTCTCACGGTGGTTTCATCGAAGAAATGATCGGGCTAGGTCGTCGACTTCGATGCCGAAGATGATTTACGTCGAGGCAACACAAGATCAAGCTCCAACTTCACCAAGCCATGAAACTTGTGAAGAAAACACCCTATACTACTTGGCAAGTGGTAGAGGAAGAAGAAATAGGAAGTGGGTTCACTTTAGAATTGGATTTCTCACTCTTTTTCTCAAGTTGCCATTAATGGTAGTAAGCATTCTTCTTTGTTGAAGAAGAAGAAGAAGAAGAAAGAATATGATAAGTATTTTTGAAAATAGAAAATAAGATGATACTTATCATATTTTCAACCATGGTTAAGTGTAGAGACTAAACTAGGGTTAGGTTGAATGGTTAGGGTTAAGGCAAATGACAAACTAGCTAGACTTTTCAAAGCTTCAAGAAGCTTCAACTAGCAAACAAAGAAAGCCACCATGATTTATTTTGCCCAAAAATAAATAGAAAGAATAAATAAATAAGTAAATCAAAACCCTAACCATTAACATAACCATGGTTTAATCATACACACCTAAGTTTGCATGTATCATCAAACATGATACAAACAAGTGTACAAAAGTATATCACATATACAATGTGCACTTCAAGTGAGAAAATCCATTTAAAGTGAACAAATACTAGTTAATGTAAAGTAATATATCAAATATATAATTATACAATAAATCATTAAATCAACACTTGACTTAACGATCCGGTCATATCGCATATGACCGAGTAATATCCAATGTATCGGCTTATCGAATCAATCCTCGATTCGATAACTAGGTTATATCGCATACAACCAATCGATACATTCATCGGGAGAATAGAATACGGTATCACATACACGCTTATTCTCGGTCCCGCACATATCTCATATGCGCTCCTATTTCGTTTCGCTTGAGCCAGGAAACCTCTGTGTAGGACTCTAAAGACTCGTCAATACGCCGGCAGCAGGTGATGATCATGTCAAACACCCACAAGCCGCAAGCGGTCTGCTAAACTTAACGGCCACCAAGGTATTGAGCGATCAGAAGATCGACGAGCAAGCCCGCTCACACTCCTGTGAATCCAACCAGTAACACTTACCGTACAGTCCGGTCTCGTCGTCTGATATGTCGCATATCTCGCCTAGGGGTGGTAAACGTCAGACCCCAATAGCTTGATAAGTCTTGTCGATATGAGGTCTATAACAGTTCGAGAAACTACTGGTAACACTTACCAGTAAATCTCAGCAACCCTGGCCAGGGATTTCCGGTTATAGCCAATCGAGCACTGCGCAACATCAACTCCCTATACCGGGAGAGACGAATCCCCCTCCTATCGCTCATTGCCTCCATGTGATTCGGGACTGTACCCAAAAACCACCGTTTTGCACGCCCTCTTGGACGTGGTAAGGTGGAAATCAAAGCACAGTGGGAATGACACAAGACTCTATGACGATCTCGGGTCTCCAGACTAACCGTACCACTGTCACCAGAGAACTGCCATCTGACGTAAGGTATAATACCATCTGGGAGTTCTCGGCGAGTCCGTCCAGTGTACCCAGTCTCCACTGAGCACCCGTATATCATCTCTGATGTCAAACACCAATGGATGTGGGATCATCCATCGCCCATCTATATGGGTCGAGAAGGTATACGCTAGTCTACACTGGTATATCGTTGCCCTGTCTGGATACACCCACGACTAGGGACCTTGAAGGATGTACTTATGGACTACCATGTCCCCACTAGTATGATCCGCATCATAGTCCAGGTAGTCAAGTACACATCCTAAGGGCTTTACCAACATGTAACAGAGAGACAATCAGTGTACACGTTAAGGTAAAGAGCAACCAGATAGCATACTATCATGTTGAGCAAGAAAGTCCTCCCTATATATGTCCAAGCATCCACTACAATATACATCCTATGTATAGTAATGGCCTCTAGGGCATACATATAACTAACAGATACCACTGTAGGGTTCCTAGGCACTCTAAGGAGGTTCCACAAGGCATCAACCATGCCAAATTCAAAAATTTCCGATGCCGAGAAATCCTAATGCGATCGTTGACTAGAGTTTAAAGCGAAACTACAACTAGTTACCAACTTAACTGCAAAGTGAAAGGGGCTACAACCTTTGTAGATCCGGTCCTCCACTTCTTTAGCTCCATGATGATGTCCCTCCGCTGCGATCATCGGATCCCGGACTTTAGCGATGGTTTCGTTGAAGAAATGATCGGGATAGGTCGTCGACTTCGATGCCGAAGATGATCTACGTCGAGGCAACTCAAGATCAAGCTCCACCTTCACCAAGTCATGAAACTTGTGAAGAAAACACCCTATACTGCATGGCAAGTGGTAGAGGATGAAGAAATAGGAAGTGGGTTCACTTTGGTTTTGGATTTCTCACTTGATTTCAACACTTGATATTTTTCAAGCAAAGTTCTTCTTTTTCTCTTGAAGAAGAAGAAGAAAAAGAATGAAAAAGAATAATAATAATTAAAACAAAATCAAGTGATGGTTATCATTTTGTAACCATGGGTGAGTGTAGAGAATAAACTAGGGTTAAGTTGAATGGTTAGGTTAAAGGAAAGAAACAAAATGGTTACTTCTTCAAAGCTTCATGAAGCTTCAACAAAAGACAAACCAAGCCACCATTTCATTTTCCTTTGCCAAAATGAATAAAGAGAATAAATAAATAAGTAAATCAAAACCCTAAACATTAACATAACCATGGTTTAATCATACACACCCAAGTTTACATGTATCATCAAACATGATACAAACTAGTGCACAAAACTATATCATATATACAATGTGCACATCAAGTGAGAAAATCCATCTTAAGTGAACAAATACTAGTTAATGCAAAGTAATATATCAAATATATAACTATACATTAAATCATTAAATCAACACTTGATTTAACGATCCGGTCATATCGCATATGACCGACTAATATCCAATGTATCGACTTATCGAATCAATCCTTGATTCGATAACTAGGTTATATCGCATACAACCAATCGATACATTCATCGTGAGAATAGAATACGGTATCACATACACGCATTATTCTCGGTCCCGCACATATCTCATATGCGCTCCTATTTCGTTTCGCTTGAGCCAGGTAACCTCTGTGTAGGACTCTAAAGACTCGTCAATACGCCGGCAGCAGGTGATGATTATATCAAACACCCACAAGCCGCAAGCGGTTTGCTAAACGTAACGGCCACCCGGGTATTGAGCGATCAGAAGATCGACGAGCAAGCCCGCTCACACTCCTGTGAATCCAACCAGTAACACTTACCGTACAGTCCGGTCTCGTCGTCTGATATGTCGCATATCTCGCCTAGGGGTGGTAAACGTCAGACCCCAATAGCTCGATAAGTCGTGTCGATATGAGGTCTATAACAGTTCGAGAAACCACTGGTAACACTTACCAATAAATCTCAGCAACCCTGGCCAGGGATTTCCGGTTATAGCCAATCGAACACTGCGCAACATCAACTCCCTATACCGGGAGAGACGAATCCCCTCCTATTGCTCATTGCCTCCATGTGATTCGGGACTGTACCAAAAAACCACCGTTTTGCACGCCCTCTTGGACGTGGTAAGGTGGAAATCAAAGCACAGTGGGAATCACACAAGACTCTATGACGATCTCGGGTCTCCAGACTAACCTGTACCGGTGTCACCAAAGAACTGCCATCTGACGTAAGGTATAATACCATCTGGGAGTTCTCGGCGAGTCCGTCCAGTGTACCCAGTCTCCACTGAGCACCCGTATATCATCTCTGATGTCAAACACCAATGGATATGGGATCATCCATCGCCCATCTGTATGGGTCGAGAAGGTATACGCTAGTCTACACTGGTATATCGATGCCCTATCTGGATACACCCACGACTAGGGACCTTGAAGGATGTACTTATGGACTACCATGTCCCCACTAGTATGATCCGCATCATAGTCCTGGTAGTCAAGTACACATCCTAAGGGCTTTACCAACATGTAACAGAGAGACAATCAGTGTACACGTTAAGGTAAAGAGCAACAAGATAGCATACTATCATGTCGAGCAAGAAAGTCCTCCCTATATATGTCCAAGCATCCACTACAATATACATCCTATGTATAGTAATGGCCTCTAGGGCATACATATAACTAACAATTTCTATAATCGCCTTGATCTTCGTCGGGTCTATCCCGATGCCTCGGTGTCAGACGACGAATCCTAGGAACTTGCCCGAGGAAACTCCGAACGCGCATTTGAGAGGGTTCATCTTCAAGTTGTATTTCCGAAGGCGCTGAAACACGATCTTCAGATGCTCTAAATGTTCCTCGTATGATTTTATTTTAACTACGAGGTCATCGATATAGCTTTCGACGATTTCATGTATGAGGCCATCGAAAATCTTCGTCATGGCCCTCTGATAGGTGGAACCGGCGTTCTTTAGACCAAACGACATCACCTTGTAGCAGAATATGCCCAGTGGAGTCCGGAAAACGGTACGCTTCTTGTTTTCGGGATGCATCTTTATCTAATTGTATCCTGATGAGTCGTCCATGAAGGAAAAACTTCGTGAGTGGACGTATTATTTATCATTAGCTCAGTGACCTGTACTAGAAAGTCGTCCTTTAGGAAAGCTTTGTTAAGATCCCGAAAGTCCACACATATGCGCACCGTCCCATTTTTCTTCATTACTGGGACTATGTTGGCGATCCAGTCAGGATATTGAACCTCTTGGACAAAGCCAGAGTTGATTAGCTTCTTAACTTCGTCGTTGATGCTCATCTCAAGCTTGAGCCACATTCTTCTCGGCGCCTGTTTGATCGGTTTGACATCCAGGGAAATCGCCAATTTGTGGACGGCTATTTTTGGATCCAATCCGAGCATCTCGGAATAGTTCCATGCGAAACAGTCTTTATACTGCATGAGAACGTCTTTTAGTGTAGCCACCTCTTCTTCAGACAACAGTTCACTGACGAATGTTGGCCGTGGGTCGTTTGCCGTTCCCAAGTCGATTTTTATGAGGTCATCTGCAGTAGTATGTATTCCATCTTCCAGCTCTTTTGGTGCTGGTGGAAATTCTGAGATTAACTCATCTTCATCGTTTTCGAAGCACTAAGAGAGGTCATCTATATTCTCTGGTTCTTCTTCTGAAAGCGTTATCACGTGACATGTACGAGATCGCTTCCAAGACCGATGTTGATCTGGTTCTACTCTAGCTGCATACGTGGCTTTCGGTTCAGGCTTCTGCGGCAGGGTTACCCTCTAGCTGCTAGATAGAGCGAATCTGCCGAGTTGATATTGGTCTTCGACCCAGTTTTTGAAGGTGAAGCAGTCTTCGAGAGGATGTCCCATTGCTTGGTGATAGGAGCAATAGTCTGGGTGAGAGAGCTTGTCTGCTTGCTCGGGGTTCCTGGACTCCGGGAGTGTTATCATCTGATGTTTTATGACAAGATTGAATATCTTCTTTGTCTTGTCTTGGGGAAAAGAATATTCCCAACCCATCTTCTTTATAAGAGACGGATCCCGGCTGCTCGATTCTTGATCACGTGGCTTCTTGGACCCGCTTGGCCCCTGTCGAACGTTTTTTCCGTTCTTTGGTTTATTTTTGCCTCTACGCCGGGTGTTTTGTATGACGGGCTGGTGATGAAGAACATTGTCATTCTCTGCGGCCTGCTAGAGGAGGCGCTGCGTCCTGGCTTCTCGTAGATGGCCATTTCACAGTTATGGTCATCTCGGACCTTTTGACATGCTTCCCTTATTAGCTTGTCCATCCGTTCTTCAAACGACAGACTCGGCATTTTGATGGCGGGACCTTTTTTTGGTTCAGGGTTAGCGTCTTTTAACAGAACATCTGCTTCTTCATCAAAGTCATGTATAATGTAGCAGTCATGGAATCGTTCCCGTCTTTTGGATTGAACATATCCAAGCCCGATCGTTTCCATTCTCCCATTAGGAAACTTTCGTTGAGTTCCGTGGACATTCCAGATCCTGTTATAGAACTATGCTTGTCGAGCAGTTTGCTTAAGGGGTACACCTTGGCTCCTCAATTAGCCTTTTTAAGCCTTCTGTGTAGTATCTGGGAAGACGGATGGGCTGGAGCTTGTCAAGTGTAGAATCGGCACCATGCCAAATTTGTTTTCCCACTTTGGTCTCCGTTGATCGATAAAAGAGGATCGCCTTTTCATCTCTTCGCCTGGGAGGAACGTAGAACGTCTGCAGTTCCTGCACATTATAGATATCAAGTGCGTCGAGCTCTTTGTAATGCTCTTGCGGAACCATGGCAATTTGCAAACTCCGATCATCGCTAGCGAGGGCTTGCGTTGATGGCCGAGCGGAAAATACAGCGTTGACCTCATCTTCCGAGCCGCTGCCAAAGATCAACATAGGGTTGGACGGTCCCAGCTTGTTGCATTGGGGCAGCCCTGAATAAACTATTTCTTCTTCCTCCTCGGTATTACTCCCGAAGACTGGAATAGTGGTGATAGCTTTGTTCTTGGGTTTGTGACATCTTTCCGTGTCTTCAAAATCTGGTAAGAAGTATTTTTCATCTTCGTACTTTCGGAATTCATTCACGGAAAATGGGTTCAACTCCCCCGTTACAGTATATTCGAGACCATCCTTGAAATACTTCATACACTGATGTTGTGTAGAAGGGATGATGTTGTACTCGTGTAACCAAGGCCTGCCGAGCAAAGCATTGTAACTTGTCTTAGCGTCAATGAAATGGAACTTGATGTTAGTGACGAGCAGCCCAAAGCGTAGTGTCAATATTACAGACTCGAGCGTCCGTGATGGCTGGGAGTCAAACCCGGAGATGGTGATTTTATCACGAGCAAGGTGTTGAACGCTCATGCAGATTTCCTTCAACAGTCTCACATTGAGGAGATTGACGGAGGACCCATTGTCAACCAGGATTTTGCCTATCTTGATATCATGACAGTATCCGGAGACATAGAGGAGATGGTTATGCTCGCACGTCCAGAGGAGGAGATCTTCATCGTCAAAGGTGATATCGGCTGTGTGCACTTCTTCCAACTCATCTTTCATCTTTTCTTCAGCAAGGAAAGATTGAAATTGGTCGGGCTCTTGTAATGCCCTGATTAGAGAATCTCTCGCCTCCTTAGATAGTAGAAGGGCGTCCAGAATGTTCAGTTGTGAGGGGATCTTCCTCAGGTGTTCCAGAACGTTGTAATCCACGTTGTTTTTCTTGGGCGGGTCCATGGCTGTCAGCTTTTCGACGACTCGATCATCGAGGGCGATATCCTCAGGGACCTTTTCTTTCCCCTTATCCTTTTTGTTCGATCCCTTGTTTGCAGGTTCGAGATTCTTTTCAGGTAATGCGCGATTGCGCAGCTGAATGTTCTTGCAGCTCTTCGGTTCTTCCTCTTTTCTTGATGTGGATTCTTTGAAGAGAGGGCCAAGAGCTACTTCTTCATCAGAATCGCTCCCAAAGGTGAGAACTTGCAATCCCCCAGCGTCGACCATGTAGCAAATGCCGGTCATTCTTTTGCGCTCCTCGGTCGTATTTCTCTGCTCCTGACGAGTTTTGCGTTTCATCCTCTTGATGTGTTTTCGGTAAGCAACATATCCCTGCCACCAGTTTTTAAAAGCGTTGCACTCTTTGGTGGGGTGCGCAATCTTTCGATGATATAAGCAGTAGTTAGGATGTATATCCTATTCATCAGGAGTGTTTCCTTCAGAAGGTGGCATCTTCATTCCCATCAATATGGCTTTGGCGAACCTTTTCATCGTCTTGAACCTGCTTTTATTTGCGGCGGATGTATTTTGATCTGGTGGGGGTGTTTCAACCCTTTCGTCCAATCGCCGGCATTTGGCCTCTTAAAATATGGCCATCTCTTGATCTCGATTAGCTTTGCTTTTCAGAGGAGCTTCGTTTAGGAACGCATCAATCATTTCTTCTGATGGTCCTAGAAGTTCCGGCTCAGGATCTGCCCCCAGTTTCTCTGCATCAGGAGATTCTTTATCGTCTATCGACGAGTGAGAGATCACATGGCAGCTTGCCGCATAATCTTTAGGATCATCCGACGAGTCTTCTCCATTGTCATCATCTCCGTCCTCAAGGACGTGGCTGAGAAATTCTTGAAGTGTGATTGGGGTCCGCGCTTTTTGGTTATATTCTTCCAGCGCGTCGATATATTTTTGCAGGTCCATGCGCTTGTCACCAGGCTTCACGGACTTTTTGGTCCTCTTCTTCTTCGAAGATTTTGATGGCTGGGTGTAAGCACTTTGACTATCACAAACAATTTTTGGAGTTGGGCGCGGTTTCAGCATTCCCTCGATGATCTCGGGTTCCAGTAGACTTTTCCACCTGATTGCCGGGCATGTTTGGAGATCTTTCAACATTCTTTTAGTCTTAGCTGAAAGAACGACCTCCCATGGAGCTTCTTCTACAAAAGAGCATGATGCCCCCGGTGTGTCCGTTCTTTTAAGAGCGTGCGGCTGAGGTGGACTTACTTTCCAATTCTTCGACAGGGCGAATTTTCCTGTTGGTACTGGTCCTCAATCCAGCCCTTGAAGATGAAGCAATCCTCAATTGGATGGCCTATCGCTTGATGATAGGGACAATAGTTGGGATTATTAGCCTCGCCAGGTTGTAGTGGGCGTTTGGGATCTGGCAAGGTGATGAGCCTGTTGCGCACTGCCAGCTCAAATAGTCTTTTCATTTTATCCCGGGGAAATGAATAAGGGCGCTTCAGCTTCTCATTAAAGAATCGCTGCCTATCCTCCTGGGGAGCAATTAACCTTGAACCACCGGGTTGCTGCTGAGCATTGGCGATGAAGGTCGCTTTCGCTTTTCCCTTTTCATTTCGAGATTCTGCCTTTAAAGAAGAAGGTCTGTGACCCATCTGGTCCATTTGGGCCAGTTTATCAATCAAGGCTTGGAAGGTGGTGGGCTTGAAAAACATCATAAATTGGGAGATGGTCGCCTGAGGACCAAGAGTTCCCACGAACATGCCTACTGCTGGCGCTTCTTCGATGCATTGCTCGCATTTCGACCACAGATTCTGCTATCATATGGCGTATTGAACCCATGTCTCGCCTGGATTTACCCTGGCATTGATTAATTCAGTCATTAGGGTGCGCTCGCTAGTGCTTGTGAATCTTTGTGTGAACAACAGCTCCATTTCTGTAAATGTCTTGACAGAGTCGTTCGGGAGTTCAGAGTACCATTCGAACGCTGTCTCCGACAAGCTGCCGACGAACTGGCAAAATAGCAATTTATCGTCGCCTCCAGTGTTGCCACATAGAGCCCTGAACTGGGCGACACGCTGGTGGGGATTGCCCGTCCCTTTATATACTTGAAATTTAGGGATCGTATATCCCGGCGGGTACCTTATTTGGTCATACCAGCCTGGATAGGGTCGTCCAGTCTTAACAACTTGCCAAGACGTTTCGCTTGCATGATGAGCTCGTATTTGCTGATCGATGTAATCAACCAAAGCAGCCTTTGAGATGGTCTCCTCCTTGGCTGCTGAAAGAGGCGGAGGAGGGTTCGATGTCTCTCCTCTGTCGTCTTCGATGATAATCGGGGGGTCTTCAGCTGGAGGTTCCGGCTGTAACATCATCCCGGCTATGTTTTGGAACAAAAGAGCCATTTGTTTTATGTTGGCCGCCTGTTCCATGGCCTCTTTTTCTTTCCTCTCGAGCATTCTTCAGAGGAAATCAGCATCAGTTTCTTGTTCCTGACGTTGCTCTGAGGTCTCCGGATTGTCTTTCGGCCTAGTGAGTGCGGCCATTGCAGTTTGCATCTCCTGAAGTTTCTGCTGCTGCTGCTCCTGAGCCATTGTTATCGAGATCGAGTAAGCGGTCGATGACCTATGGAAGCACGTCTTTTCTCTTTTCTGGAAGCCTTATAAACGGTATGTGTCACCATGCCCCGAGACTTGGGGCATTTAGATTCAGCATCCTTACGGTTCGCCGCGGTCAAAGGGTCTTTCTCCGGCCTCCTTCTCTTGTGAGCAGTTGAAGTTGAGGGAGCCTTTGCAGCGGGCATCCAGACGGATGACATCTTCTGTGGTACCATGGGATGGCTCCTTTCTTGCCGAGGCTTAAGCTTCTTTGGCCGGCGAGAGTAGTCCTGGTCAATCACCGATTCCTGTACCTATCGCCAGACTTTGTAAATTTTGGAAGAAAGCCGCTGAAGGGGCTACTCCAGCTTCTTTTCTGTAGCAATCTCCATAGTGGAGGTGATCTTTTCAGCACGGCAGTCGGAGAGTTCTTGCGAACCCTCCTAAGCGGTTCAAAATTGTTCCCAGTTAGAACAACAACATTGATTTCCATTATGGGAGCTGGCGGAGTTAGTTCAAACGGAGAGCTACCCCCAGCCTTCCTTACTCGTCGCCAGTGATGACTGCGAGCATGTCGTGCGGATGGGATTGTCTCAGCTATAGTTGTGACTTCATCACGCCCCCTGTTTTGGCGAAGGGTTTTCGCCGGTGTCAGCCTCTTAAAGACCGATGTCCGTTGAGAAGCAATGTCCAATCTGTCAAAGACAGACCTCTGGGAAGGGGAAGCAGATTTGAGGACTCCACCCGGAGCGGGAGCCGGAATGGCCAGCCTTTTGAATACTGACTTCTTGGCAGAAGAAGCCTCTCCGATGATTTTGTCCGCTTGAGCCGGGATGGCTATCCACTTCGGGATGGCTGCTTCAGGTATTGCGGGCTTGTTGACCTTCTAGCCCAGTCTGTTGAAAACCGAGGCATTGAAGTTGGGCGACCTATTGAGATGGGCCGCGGCAGTGGTAAGTCGATCAAAGACCGACTTCTTTGGGGCTTCTTGTGATAACAGCAGGGCATTGAAGCTCACCGGTGGGATCATAGTCCCAAAGAATAGCCCAGTGGTGGCATAAGTCACCTGGTCCACCGGCATTGTAAAAACAGAAGCCGCCTGAGGCCCGTAGGTCACTCCTCCTGCGGGGACGGAGTGAGAGTTATTGCTATTGTTGCAGCTTGTGCAGTTGAAAGCCATTTGATCTTCTTTTTTCTGCACGGGAGCAAAACCAAATCTTAGTACCACGAACCCAAGGGCAACCATATTAAACTGCGATTCATTCGCGAACACGACACACGACGTGTGTAGTGGAAAGAGGAAGAAGTTCCACCGGGCGTGCCGGAATCTGTTCTCCGCCGAAACGCAGAGACGCGACCGCGGAGGTTCGTCTTGCCTGAATTTGGGGGCAGATACTAATTGGTGCTATCCGTCCACCTCTTCGAAGATGCCAAGTTGATTTATGACACAATGTATCGAAGGTTTAAACGGATGCGGCCGATGTAGCAGACTTCGTCAGATTCCCCCTCGTTGTGGGGTTTTTGATTGTGGGGACGCTCTTCCCTACAGGTGCAAGCCCCTGCAGTTAATTACGCTACCGCATCGCGGTAACAACTTTCTCCTTCTCCAGATGGTCAATTCGTGTCGTGTGTGTTTGTTTTGTTTTGGGTCGCCCGTAGATTGTATACGGAGACTAATTTATGTCGTCGCCCGTAGGGCGTGGATTAGTCCAAATCCGTATCTTCTTAGATTTGGGTTTGGGGTTGGGTTTAAGGATATGTTAGTCTTATTTGAGACTAAGATCAACTTAAACGTATATTAAGGATACATTAGTTTAATTTCAGACTAAGATCAACTTAACGGGATCGTTTAGATCTAACAGAAGATCATTTAAGCTCTATTGTTTAGTTTAGGGACATTGCGGTCCATTACCAGTTTAAGGACATGGTAGTCCAAGGTTAAGGACATCACAGTCCATGGGTTTAAAGGGACCCCACAGTCCAAGGTTAAGGACATCATAGCCCATGAGTTTAAGGACCCCACAGTCCATGGAATGATTGGTTATCGGGACCTGTCACCTCTCTGAAGACGTTGAAGGATTACAACGACAAATATCAGAGGAGTAAAGAGATGTACCCTTGAACCAAAGTTGATTGGGAAATCAGTAGTCCAATTTGGAACTAAGATCAATTAATTAGATTATGAGCATATTGGCTAAGTTAAATCTGAATTGAGGACTTATGGCCAACTTGGGCTAAGTCCAATTAAGTTTGAAATGTTGGCCCTTTGTTGGACTGTTGAATATTTGTCTGGGTTCAGCCTCCCATTATTTAACAATGCTAAACATGAGTCTAGGTTCAGACCATATCTTTATTTTTTATTGGGTGCCGAGCACTCATATACCATATGAGATGATCAATCTTTGAAGACAAAAGAGTGTTCTTGAAGCTCAGTCAAAAGAAGAGTCTTGCCTCTGGAAGATTTAGCCAATTTAGTCTAAAACTAGTTTGAAAATAGTGTTAAACACTAGCACAAATCTGGCGGTCACGTGTTCCCACGTGATGGGCTTAAAACAGTGTTAAACACTAGGGACAAAACGTTCAAAATAGTGTTAAACACTAAAAATGAGGTGGTCACATGGGGTCACGTGAGGCTCCTGAGAATTGGGCCAAACCTCCTTTATTTTATCCTCAAAATATGCAAATAAGTGTTAAACACTTTTAGCCTTTGAAATCATTACGCGTGGACACGTGACATTACCCATGTATTAGGTATTAATTCCTCTGCTTTTCCTTATTTGCCCTTTTAAAAAGGTGTTTGTCAGGGGTCACGTGGGGACACATGAGGTGCCCTAAATCCGTGCTGCCTTTGCCTTTGTTCTCTTTTATTTTTAGGGTCACATGGAAGCACGTGAGGCATTGCCTCTGGGCTAATTCTTTCTTATTTTGAGGAGTTTATTAAAGGGTCACGTGGGGGCATGTGAGCATGCCTTATTCGTTCTTTTTTACTCATTGAGGATGAGGGTCACGTGTTACCACGTGACCAGATTGGGAATTGATCTCTTTTCGTTCATGGAGAGTTAAGTCCCTTGTTTTTTAAGAATTAAATTCTTTTATAGGGTTAAACCCTAGTTTCATTTGGAGGAATTAAATTCCTATGAATTTGAAAGAATTAAATTCTTGTGCAGGGTTAAACCCTAATTTCATTTGGTGGAATTAAATTTCTATGAATTTTATAGATTTAAATTCTTATGTAGGGTAAAACCATAGTTTCATTTGGAGGAATTAAATTCCTATGAATTTGGGGGAATTAAATTCCCTAAACTCAATTCTTCCTCTAAGTTTTGTATCTGCATGGCAGATCTCCCCGATGAGAATTAAATTCTCAACTTGTGGGGAGATCTGCTTCTGCAGATCTTCAACCAAAGGAAGAACTAAGTTCTTATTCAGAAGTGTTAAACTCTTAAATTGAGAATTAAATTCTCTTTTTTGTTTTATGGAGCTTAGATCTCTTTCCCTTTCTCACCTAGGATTTCTTTCTCTTCTGAGGAAGTCTTCTTTTCTCTCTGTTGTTGTAGTTCTCAAAAAAAAAATTCCAAGATCCTTCTCTTCTCTTCTTGGCTTCTATTTATAAAAGAAAGAAGAGAATCAGTTTGTTTAATCAATTTTTCATTGAAATATTTCTATTGATTTTGTAACCAACATGATCTTTTAGATCACTCAGTGAATTTTATTCAACATTGGAATTTTAAACCAAAAGATATTCTGTTTGTTATTCTTGGTGAATTTTAGGGAAATCTTTCCTTGTATAGAATCTTTCTATAAATTGGTGATTTTTAATCACCATTGGATTTTTAATCCAACAGTGCTCCACTTTACAGAGCACAATCATTTTTTGTTTGGAAAGATTTAGAGAGATATTTTCAAGTTAGGGTTTTCGATTCCTTCTTAATTAGAATTTAATTCTATTAGTTCGGAAGGTTTAAAAGCCTATCATGTGTTGGCACGTGATCCCATTGTTTAATCATTCAAATAGAATTTAATTCTATTAATTAAAGAGCTTAGGAACCCATCACGTATTGGCACTTGACCCCCTTGATTAACATTTTAATCAGAATTTAATTCTGCAGTTTTTAAGAACTAAGGAATCATCAAGAGTCAACACGTGTCCCTTGGTCACGTGTGAGCACGTGATGACCCATTGGGGGTTTTCCTTAGTTTTTATTATATCTTTTAATCCCTTTCCTTGGGTTTAAAGGCTCATCGCGTGTGGGCGCGTGACTCACGTTGATTAGAATTCAATTCTATTATAACAGAGTCCCCAGGAAACCATCACGTGTCAACACGTGACCCTTGGTCACGTGTGAGCACGTGATGCCCTATTGGGGTTTTTCCTGATATTTTATGAGGGAACAGTCCTCACGGTTCTTTGTGGGAAAATAATCTTGGCGGAGACGAGTTTTCTATTAAAACAGTTTTTTTTTGGAGATATGAAAGTTTATTTATATAAGACTTTTTGCACGATAACGAAGGGTATGTATGAAAAAAATCAGGTGAAAGGTAGAAGTGAAGAATAAGACTTAGGTTTTCTGTTAAAAACGATTGAAATTCTGACTTGAAACCTAACTTGAGAACAAAAACTTGAGAAAATCTTAACTTCTTTCAAACTCGCGTGATCCTCTAGAAATATATCCCGGTCCGTACTTATGACACGATGACCCTAATCAAATTCTTTAAAACCTTATGGACACTATCTGCACAATCACATTAAGACGCGTCTGAGCTTATGTTAAACAAATTGTGAGGAGTGAAAAATTGGGTTTAACATTTCTGACTTGGGTAATAGAATTTCTAACTTTGATATCTAACTTAAGATTAAAATCAACAGTTTCTCCACGGCGCTAACTTGACTGGATTTTGTGGGTGTAATCCACTGAAAACCCTCAGGAGACAATACTCCTCGTACTAGGGACACCTAGAGGTTTAACGGCTTGTTGCACATGCTTAGTGCAATCGCGTTCCCTACGAAAGTGAGGCTAGGAATTTTTGTTTTGCTCGGGATGAGCAAAAGATAAGTTTGGGGGTATTTGTTCATTACAGAAAACTGCATTTTAATACCGCTCATTCATTATCTATTTTGTTATATATCGGTGCTATTAATCAGTGTCTGCTCAGTAATTACAGATTACAGGTGTTCATGATTAAAATACTGGAAACAAACTCAATATCACGGATATAGCATTTGGGAGCCGATACTGCAAACAGAACAGGAAACCGACCGATATTCAAAGAGCTTTTGCAAAATAAATGTGTGCTCACAATTTTGGTCCAACACATACAACTGTGCACATGATTCTTTGATGGCTTGGACCATGGTGGGGCTGCCTTGGCACACACAAACGATGAATTGTGCAAGTGGTGGGCACATATGGTGTGATGGGTAATAAATGCTAAAAGTTTTAATGTGATGCATTGCTCCATGTTTCCCTCCATATCTCTGAATGCAAACCAGGATTAAACTGATAAATCAAGGAACATAAGAGTGGCATTGGAGTAGAGACAAGACCACCACAAGAATACGACCCTCAGTGCTTAGTTTTGGACCGGCCACACCATCAAATTGTCCGAGCTCGCCGGCCCCCCTTGCCCCAATTGTCCCCATCTTTTCTCTGTCCCTTTCTTACAGTTACATCACCTCATTCTTATTACTTATTTAATCCTTTTTTGGTGCCTATAAAAACCAGATCAGTGAGCAAGGGAACGGCTCTCTCATATACTCTCCATCATCTTTCATATGTAACATATACTCTACATTTTGATAGTTTCTTTTATTTTTTGGTTTAGGCTTGAGAGTGAGTGGGCTTTAACTTGGTCTCTTCTTCTTCTTCCCTCTTAAAGCTTTCTCTTGAGAGCATCATTATGGAGGTTGAACAAGTTACCAATATCTTGTAACTCAACTTCAAGTGTTAATCTATTGTGTTGTTATTAGCTTTCTTTTCTTTACTTGCCTTGCTTTTCTTTTCATTATGATGCTTATCTAATATCATTGGTTGTGGAAATGGTGAGGAAGTGAGATGAAAAGTTTTGCCTCCTCCTCCTCTTGTGATTGTTTATTGTGCTTTAATATGATTATAAACTTAGTATTGTAACTTGGATGGGTTGATATGGTATGTTGATTCCATGGTTACTTTGTAACCTCATCATATACCATATTCTCCCCACTAGCCCCATCTTTCAAGCCTAAAGTTAGAATCAATTTGGTGTTAAGTTTGCTAAATTTGGATGTAGTATTTTGTGATTATGTGACTTGACAAATCTCTTGGTTTCATATACCATATACCATCACAAATACAAAGCACATTTAACACCAAAATCATTTTCTCTCACTCACTAATTTCTGTTTTTGATGTTGTGGTATACTTGCTAACCCTTGTGTTTAGTGTTGATACGCCAAGATTGGACATACAAACGGTAAGTGAACAAAACGGACTCGTTTCGTGTTTTGCAGAGAATATCGGAATTTGATGGTTTGTGCTTCGCAACCGCCTTGACAAATCATGCTTCATGCCGGGATCGACGTAAAAACGGACAACTCATGATCAAGGGAGCGTCGAAGGAATCATCACAATTCGACCTTCCAAGCCAAAGCCACGGCCAATTTCTTATTTGCTTGTTTTTCTTGTTTTCGTATTCTTTCATTTTTAGTGACAAAACCAACCCATTCGTTATTTGTTGAACCTTAAATCACAAGACCTAATAAATAATTCCCTGCGGATCGACCCATACCTGCCGGCTTGCTACAACGCGCCGTACACTTGCGGTTTTTAAATTTTAAAACGAGAACGATCTCGTGTGCACATTCCGTTTCCTTAAAGTCATATCCGTTTTCATAACATACGAGTTTGCACACGCGGGTGAATTCCCAACAAGATGCTAGACTAGGCTCGAGTCATACTTATTTTCAAAAACTAACGAATCGTGAGTATTTTCAAAGGACAACCCGAGAGATACTATGGATTTTTCAAAGGACATATCTTTTCTCAAAAATACCGTAGCCCCTACTTTTCTAAAAACCACGTTTCGTTCTATTTCAAAACATTAAAATTGTATGACTCGTATATAGATATGTATATTTCATAATGTTACGTTTACTATTCGCTTTTCTGTTATATTTATGTTGTTCTCATTGCATTGCATAATTATTACATGTATTTCTTTAGCTATTATGAATCTCGTCTGTTAGGACACCAGCACCATTACCGATGATGCGTATGTTTCATGTACACCAGCTTGCCGGGTCACACACATCATCATCGGTAATTTCCATGTCACGTGCACTTTAGGAAACGTTACTTCATTGATATAACTTGCTAGCTGGTAGTTTCAATATAGTACAAGTATGCTTACTCTCATATGCTAGTTTAGATATTACATTATTTACTTAGATACCCCATGCATTTATATATTCATTCTGTTATGCAATATTGTGGGCTTTATGCCAATATTCAGTGCTTATTGACTCTTGATTTTGGGACTTCGGATTTTCCATGAGATTTCTAGATTTGGGGGAAAACCGCAAGGATTTTTTAAACTCATTATCACTTTAAAAATGCAAGTTGCGGTTTTCTCGTGATATGATGTATATGGCATCCACCATGAGTTTTCCTGATTGAGTTGATTTTCGAGACCCAATTCGGGGAGTAGGATGAACCGTTTCGGGTACATAGTAGACCCGGTAAGGTGCCCCAGGAGAAGCCGCTCGAGTTGTAGATGATGAGCTTGGCAGGGGCAGAATACCTACCGGTGATATCTAGCGCGGAGGATATCCGGAGGATACCGACCGTAGTCGTGAGATTTGATGATATGGGCCAATCCAGACTGACGGAGCCTGAGATATTGAGGATATTGTGTCGATACTTAACAAAGAGTTTTCTGTCGATTTCACTGATGATACTCCAGTTTTTATACTAAAACTTTACTAAGATAAGTACTCAGCTTTCTCATACAGATACACCCTGATTTCACAATTATTCATTCTTGATGCATGCATACATATATATATGACATATTGCTACTTGAGGCACTGACACGATTATTGGTATTACACATATGCTTAGATTAGTACCATTGCCACCACTAGATGTTTCAGTGTATATTATGAGTACATTATTGTATGACCTAGGAGATCGTCATGCATTCGATTTCTACTCGGTGATGTGTTCTACTCACTAGTTGGAAACTCACCCTCGTTGTGCCACAGTTTCTTGGAGGTTTAGCCGTACAGGTTCCATAGCGGCTTCGCTGGCACACCACTTTCTTCTGGGTGATTGCTTTGGTAGGTAGGTTCACTTGCATCATTACCACCGTTGTACTTTTATTTATTTCAGTTGTATCTAGTATGCTCCATCAACTAGACTTGTATATTTAGTAGACTTAGATGGCGTCGGTTTGTATATTCTTCGTTCTTAGAGCCGCGCACTTGTATTCTTTATTCTTGGGATTTTCTTTATAGTGCTTAGTTTTCTCGCTTTCTTTCAGAGTTTTGGATTCTCGCCCTTCGACGTTGTATATTCTTTTTATCTTGCGTGGTTGTTCCGCCATTTGGCGAAGAGCTAGCTCCCACTTGGGGATGCCTTATATATATTGCTTGTATTCGTTTTTGGGTAAAAAATTACAGAGGAGGTGCTGCCCAAATTTCAAACGATAAAAAGGGTTTTCAAGTTAGATACTAATATAGTGTTTCCATATACTACAACTTATGTGTGTGTGTATATATATATATATATATATATATATATATATATATATATATATATATATATATGAGAATAAATTTGATTTTCAGTGAACCTTATTTCAAAACTGTACCTCCACTATTTTCCCTAAAAAGGTTTAGATTTCAGGATTTTTAGCTTACTTGACTTAGGTGGGGTCCTATAGACTTCACATGATTCAAGTGCCAGTCACGTGCCATTTTCGGGTCGTGACAAAGTTGGTATCAAAGCGTTAGGTTTAACCTTGGTTCGAGTCTAAGTTTGACTATGCGGAGTGTTAGTTGTAAGTATGCCCTAGAGGCCATTATTGTACATATGATATATATTATAGTGGATGCTTGGACATATATAGAGAGGGCTTTCTTGCTCGAAATGATAGTATGCTATATGGTTGCTCTTTATCTTAATATGTATACTTTTCTCATGAAACTGTCGCATGGTTACATGTTGGTAAAGCCCTTAGGATGTACACTTGACTACCAGGATTATGATGCAGATCATACTAGTGGGTCCTGTTCATATCAGATTTTTGCATTTTCATACCGCCCAATTTTTATCACATTGCATATCCGTAGATACTCTTGAGCCGTGTTTGCTAGTCAATTGCAGGATACAGGTTCTCGGTTCCAAAACGATGAAATTCATGGAAAACACGAAAAAATCCGGGTTCTTGCCGACCACAGATAAAACACGGTCTCCGTCCCTCATCCGTATGTTGCCAGATACCAGTAGGAAGACAAAATGTCAAATCTATGCACAAGGCTCAATGGTGGCACAAGATCCAAGAGATCTACGCGGAGCTTGAGGCAATCATGACAAAATCTTGACAAAAAGTCCACCTTTCCCTCAACAGAAATTCTGGAAAATTCGTGAAGCAATTATGGGAAAATACATATATCAGAAGGATGCTTCCATCAAACCAGGGTCCCACCAAAAAGATCCAGACCCAACTCATCTAAACGGCCGCGGAAGCGCGGCCAAAGGGTGGTTTTGGCCGCTCTTCCGCGGCCATCTTGGCGCCAAATGTGCAGGGTTTTGGGGGGTAGGTTGGTCTTTTCCTGTATGTTCTGTTGGTTGCCCTAGGGTTTCATGTTTTGGCCTATAAATAGCCCAGAAGTTTGTGAAGGAAGGGGTCCATAATCTTGTATTTTTCTTTGCTAGGTTTTAGTACATGTTCTTCTTCCTCTTCTCACCTCTTCTCCATTAAACTTGTAAGTGAGCTTTTGAGTGAAGAGTGATGAATAAAGAAGACCATTTTTATTATCATGCTTGTCTCTTTCTTTACTTGTTATAATTGTTGTAATTTTAATTGTTAAGTAGTTGTTGTTATTTCCTTGTTGTTTGTTTCTTCTCTCTTTTTCTTTATCCTTTCATACGACAATGATACTTACGCTTGATCCTCGCCAAGGTGAGGTCGCAAACAGTTAGTCGTATTCTTCTAATCTCTTTCTTTCTATCTTCCTCTTTTGTGTTGTTTTATTTTTCCGTATTATGAAGTGTGAGTAGTTCTATACTTGTTAGGGTAGGATAAGGGAAGTTTGAGAGAAGGAAATCTCTCTCACTCTTTCCTTGCCCAACAACTTAAATCAACTCCCGTTAACCCAACCACAATCCGCTCCTTACGGCACCCTATCCTACATGATAGCGGTGATTCCGTAGTGAGACCGGTTGTGGTTGAATTAACCGGAGGTTATGGATAAGAGCCAAGAACGGACGGACAAGCACCAAAAGGAAGGACTATGCGTTGGAAAGCCTAGCTTATACTCGCAAGTTCCTTCCTAGTCGTGCTAATCCCCGTTATTGCCGATTACCGTAACACCGATATTAAGTAGGGCAACGAAAGATGTGGAGACTCCTAACTCAAACTAACCTAATCCTAACCCTAACAAGCTCTCTTTAAATATCAACTCAACACTTAGATAACTACAAACAAAATCTGAACAACCGGACTTAACTCGTCGAAAAACACATAGAAAAAGATTCCCATCTCCCTGCGGACGACCCGTACTCAACCGGCTAGCTACGTGCGAAACCGTCTTGATTGCGGTATTTAGAACTAAACTTGACACGCTCGTATCCTAACAATCAAATGGCGCCGTTGCCGGGGATGACGGTAGTCTATTTCTAAGTGAAATTTCGGGTTAATTTGTGAATATAAAAACAACCAAAAACCAAAAAAATATATACTTTGTAAAAGAAACCATCTTGTTATTTTTGATTAGTTTTTGTGCAAGTGTGCAGGAAATACGAAGCTCAAGATCGACGCCAAAGACGTTGGAAATACGGAGTTCAAGTACAGTGCCAAAGACGTGGGAAGATAGACCCACATTTTCGCGGCTACACCGCGACGGACAAAACGAAGCATCCGGTTTACTGTACAAATCTGGAGCAAATACAGTGAGCAAATCAAGATTCAGTATATCCAGAAAAGCAGAGGACACCCAACAGAGAACACCAAATTTTTCCAGAGCACCAAAGCCTCAGGACTGCCGCGCAAGCGCGGCAATTACATGCATTTGGCCGCGCAAGCGCGGCCATCTTTTGGCTTCAGGGCCCCATTTTTCTCTGGTGAGTCTCTCTGCCTCTCTCCACTCCTCTAAGCTCCACTGAATTGTGTTTTCTGCAGCCTTCTTTGCGCAAATTCTTCTCCCCCTTCCAATAAACTGTTCTTGTGCAGGATTCTTTGCGCCGCAAATAAAAATTGTTTGCTGTTGATATTGTTACTGTTTTGCATTCTTTAATACGGACTTAAGGGGCTTGAAACCAATCCAGATTGGGTGGGGATTTCATCACCCTTCCCAGGACCCCGGAAATCACTAAAGCATATGCATTGTCCATTGTAAATTAAAAAATACTAGACTTCAGCCCTAAGGACTTCGCGCTCATTAGGAGAAGATAAACCTTGTTTAGAAGCTCGCTTAACCGTATATTGTTTACGGGGTGTCTAGGAAAGTGTTAAAGGCGCAACCGCCGAAAGAGAAAGGGTTATTTAATTAAGGAACTTCGCGAAAGCGTTGGACAACCTCCCCTTATCTCTGCACTTACCTGGCCTCGTGATCAGTGTATTTTTAAGCCCGTTTCTCGACATTGTTTAACTTCGACAATCAAGTTCAGGAGCAGGTCTAGTAGACCTAGGTTACCCTAGATCTAGGTGTGATTGTGCATATCTTATTTGTGATTGCTTAAGCCGTATTCCCGTACATACTTCTGTAAATCTTTTTCTAAAAAAAAAAAAAAAGAAAAAATCAAAAACTTTTATAAAAACTTGCCCTTTTGTCGCCAAATCCATTTTCACCCAACACCCTTCGCCTTTCTTCATTGACGTTTTCTTACCCTCACCTTCTCCGCTTTGACTATACTAAACTCGTTTAGTGTATGTCCGCTTGGACTCGGGACACTAGCGCCCATCTAGTCCGCGTTACGTTAGTCGCGACCGACTACGCGATCGACTCCGAAGTCGATACTCCGTCCACTCCTCTTTCTCCCCTTCCTTTGCCGGCCAACTCCGACGTTGACCGGAATTCTGTTCATACATCTTCACCTTCACCTTCACCTTCACCAACCTCTTCTTCCGCGATGTCGGGATTTATTCCAAACATCTCGTTGACCACCCCTGGATTGGCTCCACCTCCTATGGAGACCAATCTCCCACCACCTCCGCCTGTTGTAGCGCCGCAGCGAATTGCGCTCCAGGATCGTTTCTACCCTACCCGTTCTGCACTTCCAACCTGCCTTTCTCTTCCTCCGGCCAATGGGGACAACTTTGAAATTAAGCCCCATTTCATCAACATGCTTCCACGTTTTCATGGGCTTGAATCTGAAGATGCCTATATCTTCATTAACAAATTTCAAAACGTCTGTGCCATGATGAAAACAACCCAGCTGTCGGACGATGCTATACGTCTACGGGTCATTCCGTTCACTTTATGCGATCTCGCAGAAAAATGGCTGTATAGCACCGCTTCCCACTCAATTACCAGCTGGGACGAGTTTGTTAAAGCGTTTCTGAAAAAATTCTACCCAAATCATAAGACCGCAAGAATTCGAAATGAGATCAACCAATTCTCCCAGCTTCCTTCTGAACCCTTTTGGAAGTGCTTTGACCGATACAAAGACCTTCTTGTTCAGTGTCCTCACCACGGTATAGAGAAATGGCAACTCTGCCAAACCTTATACGAGGGACTGAACCCAGCAACGAAGCAGTTGCTGGAAACCATCTGTCAGGGCCACTTCCTATCCAAATCTGACGAGGAAGCGTGGCAGTTCTTTGACGATCTTGCGGAGCAAACGCTACAGTGGGAGAGCACCAGACCGACTCCTTCTTCTTCTTCTACCTCCACTTCTACCGGTCAGTCTAGGGTAGGAATTCACCAGCTTGATGTCTCTATTGCGATGAGAGCTGAAATGGCTGCAATAACAAAAAAGCTTGAAGCAATAGAGAGCAAATTTTCTTCTCCTACTCCTGCCCCTGTTCTCCCCCTTCGTACCATCTGCGCTTGTTGTTCCGATCCGTCCCACTTGACTGAAGAGTGTCCTTACAATCCACCCTCGCAAGGACAGGATCAGGTTAATGCATTCCAGCAAAGACCGAGGAATGATCCATACTCTTCCACCTTCAATCCCGGTTGGAGGAACCACCCCAATTTCGCCTGGAATCAGAATCAGAATCAATTCCAGGGCAACAATTTCCAAAGGGCCCCTCCACCGCAACAACAAGCGCAACAACAAACTCAGTATCAGCAGCCCTTCCAACCCCAGCCTTACCAAAACCAGACGAACAACTTTGCACCGAACAATTCCTTTCCACCAAACAACTTTGTTCCGTCGAACAATGATAAGGTTTCCTCGCTCGAGCGAAGTCTGGATGCGTTTGTTAAACAATCGACTCAATCCACCGCCAACATCCAGTCTTCGATCCAATCTTTAGTGCAACACACCGCCGCACACGGGCAGAGCATCAAGACCATCGAGGCCCAGATTGCACAGCTGAACGCGGCCTTGAGCGAGCGAGAGAAGGGGAAGCTCCCATCCCAGCCACTTCCAAATCCCGGCCACCCACATAATGCACATGTTGCTCTTGAACAACAAAACCATAATGTGAGTGCCGTGACCACACTGAGATCAGGGAGGGTGCTGCAAAACAACATTGGCAAGCAAATCAACGATGACACCCCGGCCGCTTCTTCTTCTTCTTCTCCTGCTTCTTCTTCTTCGTCTTCCGAGCCTATTCTCCTTTCTTCACAAGGCTCTCCTTCCTCTTCTTCTCTAAACGGACCCGCTTCTCACTCCATGAAAACACCTATTCTGGGATCCGTTCCAACTCCAAAATCTCCTCCTCCAGCAATAGACTCAACCAATTTTCAAAATGTTCCATTTCCAAACCGGTTGAGATCTAACAAACAAAATCCACAAATGGAGAATATTTTGGAGTTATTCAAGCAAGTTAACATTAACATTCCTCTTTTAGATGTTGTCCAACAAGTCCCTTCTTACGCGAAAATCTTAAAGGACTTGTGCACGAAAAAGAGGAAGTCTCAGGTACCCAAGAAAGTTTTCTTGGCTAGTGCTGTGAGTGATGCCCTTACCCAATCTTTACCACAAAAACGGAAGGACCCTGGCTGTCCTACTATTTCAATTACTATTGGGGATAAGAACATCAACCGCGCACTATTAGATCTTGGTGCCAGTGTTAACTTGCTTCCGTATTCAGTATACGAGCAATTAGGCGTCGGAGAGCTGAAACCCACACACTGCACTCTCCAGATGGCCGACCGATCGATCACCCATCCTAGGGGTGAGCTAGAGGATGTGTTAATCAAAGTCGGGGATTTCATATTCCCCGTCGACTTCATTGTCTTAGATACACAGCCTGTAGCTAACCCCCGGAATCAAATTCCGGTGATACTCGGTCGCCCATTTCTCGCAACCTCAAATGCTGTGATCAATTGTCGCAATGGTTCAATGAACCTCTCTTTTGGAAATATGACAATTGAACTCAACATTTTTAGGTTGGGGAATCAGCCCGCCGAACCTAATGCTCATATACTGGATGTTTGCTCGATCCAGGAGATCACTCCCGAAGAGTGTGAATTCGAGGAGTTTTTGTTTGAATACGATAATCTTGACGCTACTAGTGCGTGTCTCTTCGAACCTGCTGCTGTTTCTGCGCCCGATAACGACTACGAGTGTTTCACGTTCACGAACGATCTTAGCCGCGCACAACCCGAGTTTGAATCTTTCGACTTTTCGGATGAGTTACCTGAACCATCCGACTCGGTTGCCTACACTCGTTTTGAACCTTTGCTGGAGTCCTTTGAGTTCGAGACCTTTGCACCAGTCTTGCCTTCCATCATTTCACCTCCAACGCTCGAACTCAAGCCGTTGCCGTCTCACCTTAAGTATGCTTACTTAGGTGAGAACGAGACCCTTCCTGTCATCATCTCGGCTTCTCTAGCTCCCGAGCAAGAGAAAGCCCTTCTCGCGGTCTTGCACAGCAACAGGCAAGCTTTTGGCTGGTCCATGGCGGACATCAAGGGGATTAGTCCCCTCATCGTTGAGCATCACATTCATCTGATGGATGATGCCAAACCAGCCCGGGATCCACAAAGACGTCTTAATCCAGTCATGAAGGAGGCTGTGAAGAAGGAGATCGTCAAATGTCTAGATAGTGGTATCATTTACCCTATCTCTGATAGCCAGTGGGTTAGCCCCATTCACGTTGTCCCCAAGAAGTCGGGCATCACGGTCATAACCAACGAAGCGAATGAGTTAATCCCTACTCGCACCCAAACCGGGTGGCGAGTTTGCATTGATTACAGAAAACTCAACGCTGCAACGCGGAAAGACCACTTTCCGCTACCTTTTATTGACCAGATGCTCGAACGATTGGCCGGACATGAGTACTATTGCTTTCTTGATGGCTACTCTGGCTACAATCAAATTCCCATCGCCGAAAAAGACCAGGACAAGACCACTTTCACTTGTCCTTTCGGCACGTTTGCATATCGACGCATGCCCTTTGGGTTATGCAATGCGCCCGCTACCTTCCAGCGGTGTATGATGGGGATTTTCTCAGACATGGTGGAGAAATTTCTGGAGATTTTCATGGATGACTTCTCCATTTTCGGCGATTCTTTTGACGAGTGTCTGCTGCATCTCGACGCTGTCCTTACCAGATGTAAGGACAAGAATCTCACTTTGAACTGGGAGAAATGCCATTTCATGGTGCGTGAAGGTATTGTCTTAGGACATATCATCTCGCAAAATGGCATAGAGGTTGACAAAGCAAAGATTGAGGTCATTTCCAATCTGCCTCCTCCCCGATGCGTCAGAGATATCCGAGCCTTCCTTGGCCATGCCGGTTTTTATAGACGGTTTATCAAGGACTTTAGCAAGATTGCTAGGCCCTTGACGCTTTTGCTGGCCAAGGACACACCTTTCACCTTCGACTCGAGCTGTGTGACTGCATTCGAGTCACTGAAACTCTCACTCACTTCTGCTCCCGTTCTCTCTTCTCCTGACTGGACGCACCCATTCGAGATTATGTGCGATGCATCCGACTTTGCCATCGGTGCTGTCCTTGGACAGCACATCAACAAGATGCCGCATGTAATCTATTACGCAAGCCGAACCCTGAACGACGCACAACTCAATTATACAACAACTGAGAAGGAATTCTTAGCTGTTGTATTTGCCTTAGAAAAGTTCAGGCCCTACCTCATCGGCTCTCCAGTCATTGTCTACACTGACCACTCAGCTCTGCGCCATCTTTTTGCGAAGAAAGATGCCAAATCTCGGTTGATCCGTTGGATCCTCTTGCTTCAAGAGTTTGACCTTGTCATTAAGGACAAACGAGGATGTGAAAACGTGGTTGCCGACCATCTCTCGCGACTTCCTTCTTCGCCTTCGCTTCCAATTCCGATAAACGACGTTTTCCCGGATGAACAACTCTTGACAGTATCTTGCGAACCCTGGTTCGCAGATATTGTGAACTATTTGGCCACGGGATTGCTACCGACCAAATGGTCGAGTCAGGACAGACTTCGCTTCTTATCCCAAGTAAAACATTTTTACTGGGACGAACCCTACTTGTTCAAGTACTGTCCCGACCAGATTATTCGTCGGTGTGTCCCTGATGAGGAATTCAAGAGTGTGCTGTCATTTTGCCACGACCAAGCATGTGGCGGGCATTTTGGGCCCAGAAAGACAGCTGAGAAGATCTTGCAATGTGGTTTCTACTGGCCACAACTTTTCATAGACGCTCACGACTATTGCAAGACTTGCTCCCGGTGCCAACACATGGGCCGGATATCCCGGAGGAATGAGATGCCGCTCCAACCGATCTTGGTTGTGGAGATTTTCGATGTTTGGGGGATAGACTTCATGGGGCCGTTTCCCAGCTCTTTTGGGAACTTGTACATTCTTCTAGCTGTTGATTACGTCTCTAAATGGGTCGAGGCTGTGCCCAGCCGAACTAACGACAACAAGGTTGTCGTTAGGTTCCTTAAAGAAAACATTTTCTCACGGTTTGGGCACCCCCGAGCGATCATTAGCGACAATGGAAGTCATTTCTGCAATAGGACTTTCGAGGCCTTGATGCGGAAATACTCCATTAATCATAAGCTTTCTACGCCCTACCACCCCCAAACCTGCGGGCAGGCCGAAGTTTCAAATCGGCAGATCAAGCAGATACTGGAGAAAATGGTTTCCAAGAACCGTAAGGATTGGTCTTTGAAACTCACTGATGCCCTTTGGGCATTTAGAACCGCTTATAAGACCGACCTTGGCATGTCTCCCTATCGGCTTGTGTACGGAAAAGCCTGCCACCTTCCTGTCGAAATCGAGCATCGCGCGTTTTGGGCGATAAAGGAGCTGAATCTGTCTCTGGAGGACGCGGGCAGCCATCGGAAGCTGCAGCTGAACGAACTGAGCGAGCTTAGGGATGAGGCTTACGACAATGCGGTTGTCGTTAAGAATCGAACGAAGGTGTTTCATGATAAACACCTTGTGCGCAAAACCTTCGTACCTGGTCAGCAGGTACTTCTTTACGACACCCGACTTCACTTCCATCCTGGAAAGCTCCGATCTCGCTGGAAAGGGCCGTATTTTGTGCGGACTGTGTATCCGCAGGGCGCTGTGGATTTGGAAAATCCAAAGGACGGTTCACTCTTCAAAGTGAACGGACACTGATGCAAACCGTACCTTAGCGCCGAACCAACAGAGGAGCTCCTGTTCTTACAGGAGCCGGTTTACCTTGCTTGATCTTCCTCTGCCTACCTCCAAACTTCGGTTATCCAGCCAAGAACAGTGGACACTGTTCCAAATAAGTTTGGGGGTATGTACAAACCATTTTGTTTATATTCTTGTATATTCTTTTTCTTTTCTTTCAAAACAAAAACAAATAAAAATTGTGTATCGCTAACCAACAATTTTGAACCTTCAAACTACTCTCTTCATGCAATGACAGTGAGGACACTGTCCAGTTTAAGTTTGGGGGTACACTCGGTACGCATTTCTTACCTTCGCATTCATATGTATATTTTGCATCTGCATATTAAAATCCATAAAATCCATAAAAATTTGAAAATTTTCCAAAAATATAAAAACTTTTTTGTCAAGTTAGCTTGTGGAAGAACTCTGATTCAACATTCGACGGTTTTTGTTTGATAAAATAGGAATAACTAGATCTTATGTTTGGATTTTGAAAACCTGAAAGATAACTCTCCTTTGAAGTTAACTATAGCTGATATACGTCTTTACATCACACTACACGTGTCGTGAGTTTTGGGAATTAGATGACAAGTCTTTCATGTTCAAACTTTTAAACAGATAAATGATTTTCTGAGAATCAAATAGGTTTGTTCTGAAATAAGTAATGACAAGAATAGTTTATGAAGTAAAGCGAATATGAAGGAATGTTATTGATGCCGTAATAGGAGCTAAGTCTGAAAAATAACCCATCTAAAACTTGATTGGAATGATTACACACCAAACCCACTAGACACGTCTTTTATCCAAAAAAAAAATATTTGAACTGCCGGTTATATCTCCGTTCGTATTAAATCATCTGATTTTCACGCCAAACTGTCTTTTGTTTTTGGACCTAGGTAACTTGAGTAATTAAGTCCGCTGGGGTGTTTCTACACCTAATGCCCTAAAACCAACTGGTTTGGGTGCATTGGCCCAAAGCTCGCTAAGAAGCCTAGAAAGTCTAGTTTAAAACAAAGTCAAGCAAGTGTTCTCTCCGAGTTAAAATTCCTAACGGTTCTTTGTGTGAGAATAATCTTGATAAAAGACAGGCTTTTAAAAAAAAATTTTTAACGGAGATATGAAGGTTTTACTCTTTGATAAAGACTATTGCACGTTCACAGTGGTGTGTATGAAATGAAAACAAGAAAAAGGTGGAGTGAAAAATACGACTTAGTTTCCTGTTAAGGAAGATAGAAATTCTAAAGTTGAAACCTTACTGCAAAACGAAACTTGAAAAATGCTTAACTCATTATAAAACTTATGTGATCCTTTTAAAATTGTTATCTGGGCTTTATTGTGCGACATGATGACTCTAATCGATCCTTCTGGAACTTAACGACACTATCCGCACTGCACGTAAAGACATATAAAATCTGTAGTTAAACAAGATGTGAGGTGTGAAAAATAAAGGTTCGATAGTCTAGACTAAGGATTATAGAATTGTTATTTTCTAAAACAAAACTTTAGGGTTTGAAACTTAGTCATTTTTACAAACCAACTTGACCGGATTTTGTGGGTAGTATCCGCTGAAAACCCTCATGAGACAACACTCCTCCTACTAGGGACACCTAGAGGTTTAACGGCTTGTTGCACATGCTCAGTGCAATCGCGTTCCCTGCGAAAGTGAGGTTAGGAAATTTTTTGTGAATAAATGGACTTTGCTCGGGACGAGCAAATGATAAGTTTGGGGGTATTTGTTCATATCAGATTTTTGCATTTTCATACCGCCCAATTTTTATCACATTGCATATCCGTAGATACTCTTGAGCCGTGTTTGCTAGTCAATTGCAGGATACAGGTTCTCGGTTCCAAAACGATGAAATTCATGGAAAACACGAAAAAATCCGGGTTCTTGCCGACCACAGATAAAACACGGTCTCCGTCCCTCATCCGTATGTTGCCAGATACCAGTAGGAAGACAAAATGTCAAATCTATGCACAAGGCTCAATGGTGGCACAAGATCCAAGAGATCTACGCGGAGCTCGAGGCAATCATGACAAAATCTTGACAAAAAGTCCACCTTTCCCTCAACAGAAATTCTGGAAAATTCATGAAGCAATTATGGGAAAATACATATATCAGAAGGATGCTTCCATCAAACCAGGGTCCCACCAAAAAGATCCAGACCCAACTCATCTAAACGGCCGCGGAAGCGCGGCCAAAGGGTGGTTTTGGCCGCTCTTCCGCGGCCATCTTGGCGCCAAATGTGCAGGGTTTTGGGGGGTAGGTTGGTCTTTTCCTGTATGTTCTGTTGGTTGCCCTAGGGTTTCATGTTTTGGCCTATAAATAGCCCAGAAGTTTGTGAAGGAAGGGGTCCATAATCTTGTATTTTTCTTTGCTAGGTTTTAGTACATGTTCTTCTTCCTCTTCTCACCTCTTCTCCATTAAACTTGTAAGTGAGCTTTTGAGTGAAGAGTGATGAATAAAGAAGACCATTTTTATTATCATGCTTGTCTCTTTCTTTACTTGTTATAATTGTTGTAATTTTAATTGTTAAGTAGTTGTTGTTATTTCCTTGTTGTTTGTTTCTTCTCTCTTTTTCTTTATCCTTTCATACGACAATGATACTTACGCTTGATCCTCGCCAAGGTGAGGTCGCAAACAGTTAGTCGTATTCTTCTAATCTCTTTCTTTCTATCTTCCTCTTTTGTGTTGTTTTATTTTTCCGTATTATGAAGTGTGAGTAGTTCTATACTTGTTAGGGTAGGATAAGGGAAGTTTGAGAGAAGGAAATCTCTCTCACTCTTTCCTTGCCCAACAACTTAAATCAACTCCCGTTAACCCAACCACAATCCGCTCCTTACGGCACCCTATCCTACATGATAGCGGTGATTCCGTAGTGAGACCGGTTGTGGTTGAATTAACCGGAGGTTATGGATAAGAGCCAAGAACGGACGGACAAGCACCAAAAGGAAGGACTATGCGTTGGAAAGCCTAGCTTATACTCGCAAGTTCCTTCCTAGTCGTGCTAATCCCCGTTATTGCCGATTACCGTAACACCGATATTAAGTAGGGCAACGAAAGATGTGGAGACTCCTAACTCAAACTAACCTAATCCTAACCCTAACAAGCTCTCTTTAAATATCAACTCAACACTTAGATAACTACAAACAAAATCTGAACAACCGGACTTAACTCGTCGAAAAACACATAGAAAAAGATTCCCATCTCCCTGCGGACGACCCGTACTCAACCGGCTAGCTACGTGCGAAACCGTCTTGATTGCGGTATTTAGAACTAAACTTGACACGCTCGTATCCTAACAATCAGGTCCATGGTAGTCCATATGTTCATCCTTTAATATTCCTAATTATGGGTATATCGAGACAGGGCATTGATATATCAGAGTAGACTAGTGTATACGTTTCTCGACCCATGAGATGGGCGATGGAGGATCCCATATCCATTGGTGTTTGACATCAGAGATGGTATACGGGTGCTTAGTGGTGACTGGGTACACTGGACGGACTAGCCGAGAACTCCTAGATGGTATTATACCTGACGTCAGATAGCAGTTCTCGAGTGACACTGGTACAGGTTAGTCTGTAGACCCGAGATCGTCATAGAGTCTTGTGTGATTCCCACCGTGCTTTGATTTCCACCTTACCATGTTCAAGAAGACGCGCAAAACAGTGGTTTTTGGGTACAGTCCCGAGTCACATGGAGGCAATGAGCGATAGGAGGGGATTTCATCTCTCCCAGTATTGGGGGTAGATGTCGTGCTATGCTCGATTGGCTACAACTTGAAGTCCCTGGCCAAGGCTGATTTAGATATGTGCTGGTAAGTGTTATCAGTAGTTTTTCGACCCGTTATGAGCCTCGTATCTGTAGAGTTCCTAGGCACTCTAATGAAGTCTCACAAGGCATCTAACATGCCAATTTCAAATTTTACGGGTGCCGAGAAACCCTAATACGGATCGTTGACTAGAAGTTTAGGCGAAATACGAATCTAGTTAACAACTTAACTAAAGATAAGAAGCTACAACCTTTGTAGATCCGGTTATCCACTTCCTTAGCTCCATGTAGACGTCCTCTCGCTGTTCGTCTCGAATCCCGAACTCAAGCATCGGCTTCATCGGAGAAATGGGCGGGCAAGGTCGTCGGCTTCGTGCCGAAGATGATCTACGTCGAGGCTTCACAAGATCAAGCTCCGACTTCACCAAGTTGTGAAACTAGTGAAGAAAACACCCTATACTACTTGGCAAGAGGTAGAGGGTGAAGAAATAGGAGGTGGGTTCACTTTAGATTTGGATTTCTCTCACTTTTGCTCAAGTTGCCATTGATGGACTTAAGCTTTTTCTTGAAGAAGAAGATGATGATCAAAATAGAATATGATAAGTGTTGGATTTAAAATGAAAATAAATAAATACTTATCATAAGATAACCATGGTAAAGTGTAGAGAATAAACTAGGGTTAGTTCAAATGGTTAGGGTTAAGCATGAGACAAGAATGGTTACAAAGTCAAAGCTTCATGAAGCTTCAACTAGAAACAAAGAAAGCCACCATTCTTATCATAATCTTTTCAAAATAAATAAACAAATAAATAAATGAAAAAGCAAAACCCTAATCATCAACTTAACCATGGTTTAAATCTTTACACTTAACCAAATGAGCAAGTATCATCAAACAAGATGCAAACATGTGCACAAAAGTATATCACATATACAATTTGCACATCGAGTGAGAAAAACCATTTAAAGTGAACCAATACTAGTTAATGCAAAGTAATATATCAAATATATAATTATACATTGAATCATTAAATCAACACTTGATTTAACGATCCGGTCATATCGCATATAACCGACTAGTATCCTATGTATCGGCTTATCGAATCAATCCTTGATTCGATATCTAGGTTATATCACATATAACCAATCGATACATTCATCGCGAGAATGGAATACGGTATCACATACACGCATTATTCTCGGTCCTGCACTTATCTTATATGCGCTCCTATTTCGTTTCGCTTGAGCCAGGAAACCTCTGTGTAGGACTCTAAAGACTCGTCAATACGCCGGCAGCAGATGATGATCATATCAATCACCCACAAGCCGCAAGCGGTCTGCTAAACGTAACGGCCACCCGGGTATTGAGCGATCAGAAGATCGACGAGCTAGCCCGCTCACACTCCTGTGAATCCAACCAGTAACACTTACCGTACAGTCCGGTCTGTTCGTCTGATATGTCGCATATCAAGTCTAGGGGTGGTATACGTCAGACCCCAATAACCGATAAGTCGTGCCGATGTGAGGCTCATAACGGGTCGAGAAACTACTGGTAACACTTACCAGCAAATCTCTGATCAGCCCTGGCCAGGGACTTCCCTGTTACGGCCAATCGAGCACAGCGCAACATTAACCCCCAATACCGGGAGAGACGAAACCCCTCCTATCGCTCATTGCCTCCATGTGACTTGTAGGGTTCCTAGGCACCCTAATGAGGTCTCACAAGGCATCAACCATGCCAATTTCGAAAAATCTAGGTGCCGAGAGACCCGACTACGGATCGTTTGCTAGAAAACTAGGCGAAAAAGCTAACTAGTTAACACTTAACTATAAGAATCGGAAATACAACCTTTGTAGATCCGGTGCTCCACCTCCTTGGCTCCGCAATGAAGGCCTCTCGCTGTCCAAGTCATACCCCGGGCTCTAGTGTCGGCTTCATCGGAGAATGGTCGGGCTAGATCATCGACGACGTGCCGAAGATGATCTACGTCGAAGCATCACTAGATCAAGCTCCACCTTCACCAAGCCATGAAAACTTGTGAAGGAAACACACTCTACTACTTGGCAAGAGGTAGAGGATGAAGAAATAGGAAGTGGGTAGACTTTAGAATTGGATTTCTCACTCATTCTCATCAATCACCATTGATGAAGAATGGTTTTCTTCATGAAGGAAGATGAAGAAGAAGATGCTTTATGTTATGATAAGTATTGTTGAAAAAAGAAAAGAAAACAATTCTTATCATAAGCTAACCAAGGTTAGGTGTAGAGAATTAATTAGAGTTAAGTGGAATGGTTATGTTAATGCATGAGACAAAATGGTCACAAAGTCAAAGGATTCATGAAGCTTCATGAATGAACAAAAGAATTCCACCATTTTTCTCATTGCATTTAAATTTCTTTTTTCAAAACAAAATAAATAAGTCAATAAAAGAATAATTAAAAACCCTAATCATCCACTTAACCATAGTTTAATACTTTGCACTTAACCAAAAAGCATGTATCATCAAACATGATACAATCATGTGCACAAAATCATATCGCATATGCAATGCGCACACCCGAGTGAGAAAATCCATTTAAAGTGAACCGATACTAGTTAATGCAAAGTAATATATCAAATATATAATTATACATTAAATCATTAAATCAACACTTGATTCAATGATCCGGTCATGTCGCACATAACCGACTAGTATCCTATGTATCGGCTTATCGAATCAATCCTTGATTCGATAACTAGGGTATATCGCATATAACCTAATCGATACATTCATCGCGAGAATGAAATACGGTATCACATACACGCATTATTCTCGGTCCCGCACATATCTCATATGCGCTCCTATTTCGTTTCGCTTGAGCCAGGAAACCTCTGTGTAGGACTCTAAAGACTCGTCAATACGCCGGCAGCAGATGATGATCATATCAAACATCCACAAGCCGCAAGCGGTCTGCTAAACATAACGGCCACCCGGGTATTGAGCGATTTGAAGATCGACGAGCAAGCCCGCTCACACTCCAGTGAATCCAACCAGTAACACTACCGTACAGTCCGGTCTGATCGTCTGATATGTCGCATATCTTGCCTAGGGGTGGTAAACGTCAGACCCCAATAGCTCAATAAGTCGTGTCGATATGAGGTCTATAACAATTCGAGAAACTACTGGTAACACTTACCAGTAAATCTCAGCAACCCTGGCCAGGGATTTCCTGTTATAGCCAATCGAACACAGCGCAACATCAACCCCCTATACCGGGAGAGACGAATCCCCTCCTATCGCTCATTGCCTCCATGTGACTCGGGACTGTACCCAAAAACCACCGTTTTGCACGCCCTCTTGGACGTGGTAAGATGGAAATCAAAGCACAGTGGGAACCACACAAGACTCTATGACGATCTCGGGTCAACAGACTACTCTGTACCAGTGTCACCAGAGAACTGCCATCTGACGTGAGGTATAATACCATCTGGGAGTTCTCGGCGAGTCCGTCCAGTGTACCCAGTCTCTACTGAGCACCCGTATATCATCTCTGATGTCAAACACCGATGGATATGGGATCATCCATCGCCCATCTGTATGGGTCGAGAAGGTACACGCTAGTCTACTCTGGTATATCGATACACCCACGACTAGGGACTTTTAAGGATGTACTTATGGACTACCATGTCCCCACTAGTATGATCCGCATCATAGTCCAGGTAGTCAAGTACAGATCCTAAGGGCTTTACCAACATGTAACAGAGAGACAATCAGTAAACACGTTAAGGTAAAGATCAACCAGATAGCATACTATCATGTCGAGCAAGAAAGTCCTCCCTATATATGTCCCAGCATCCACTACAATATACATCCTATGTATAGTAATGGCCTCTAGGGCATACATATAACTAACAATGACTCGGGACTGTACCCAAAGACCACCGTTTTGCACGCCCTCATAGACGTGGTAAGGTGGAGATCAAAGCACAGTGGGTATCACACAAGACTCGATGACGATCTCGGGTCAACATACTAACCTGTACAAGTGTCACCTGAGAACTGCCATCTGACGTGAGGTATAATACCATCTGGAAGTTCTCGGTGAGTCCGTCCAGTGTACCCAGTCTCTACTGAGCACCCGTATACCATCTCTGATGTCAAACACCAATGGATATGGGATCATCCATCGTCCATCTCATGGGTCGAGAAGCGTATACGCTAGTCTACACTGGTATATCGATGCCCCGTCTCGATACACCCACGACTAGGGACCTTGAAGGATGTACCTATGGACTACCTTGTCCCCACTAGTATGATCTGCATCATAGTCCAGGTAGTCAAGTACACATCCTAAGGGCTTTACCAACATGTAACTATAAGACAGTTTAAAGAGACAAGTGTACATGTTAAGATAAAGAGCAACCAGATTGCATACTATCATATCGAGCAAGAAAGTCATCTCTATATATGTCCAAGCATCCAATATAATATACATCATCTGTACAATACTGGCCTCTAGGGCATACATACAACTAATAATCTCCCACTTGCACTAGGGCCAGCTGCTGTAGTATCGCATACCGAGCATCCCGAAGAGTCTCTCAAACTGTATCTGGGGAATGGCCTTCGTGAGTGGATCCGCCGTGTTGTTCTTCGTGTCAACTCTCCTGACCTCGATCTCCCGGATCAGGTGATACCGCCTCAGAATATGCCTGGATCGCTGATGGGACCTAGGTTCCTTGGCCAAAGCCACCGCTCCATTGTTATCGCAATACAAAGGTATTGGATGCTCAATGGATGGAACCACTCCAAGTTCAGTAATGAACTTCTTGATCCAGACAGCCTCTTTAGCAGCATCGTTGGCAGCGATGTATTCAGCCCCCATCGTCGAGTCTGCCATGGTTTCCTGCTTGGAACTCTTCCAGCTAACCGCCCCTCCGTAAAGGGTAAAGACAAATCCCGACTGCGAGTTAGAGTCGTCCTTATCACTCTGGAAGCTCGAATCGGTAAAGGACTCCACTTGGAGTTCTCCGTTACCATACACCAAGAGCATCTCTTTAGTCCTTCGTAAGTACTTGAGAATGCTCTTCACAGCTGTCCAGTGACTCTCTCCAGGATCAGCTTGATACCTGCTCACTACACTTAGTGAGTATGCTACATCGGGTCTGGTACATAGCATCGCGTACATGATAGAGCCTACAGCCGAAGCATAGGGTATCCCTTGCATGCGAGCTCTCTCCAAATCAGTCTTGGGAGACATCTCTTTGGAGAGAGTGACTCCAGAGATCGTGGGTAAGTTCCCACGCTTGGATTCTTCCATACTAAACCTCTTTAGTACGGTGTCAATATACCTGGATTGGGACAATCCCAATATCCGTTTGGATCTATCTCTATAGATCCTAATTCCCAATATGCAGGAGGCATCACCAAGATCTTTCATTGAGAATCTTTGTGATAAGAAGAGCTTGACCGATTGCAGCATAGGAATATCATTTCCTATCAAGAGTATGTCGTCCACGTACAATACGAGGAAGACAACCTTACTCTCTGCTACCTTCTTGTAGATACAAGGTTCATCTGGGTTTTTGACGAAATCAAACTCTTTGATAACGACGTCAAAGAAGATGTTCCAACTCCGCGATGCTTGCTTTAATCCATAAATGGATTTAAGCAGCTTGCACACCTTCCCGCTGCTCCCACTGTCTATGAAGCCCTATGGCTGAGTCATGTACACGCACTCTTCGAAATCACCATTTAGAAAGGCGGTCTTAACATCCATTTGCCAGATTTCGTAATCATGATATGCAGCGATGGCAAGCATGATCCGAATGGATTTAAGCATAGCCACTGGAGAAAAGGTTTCGTTATAGTCCACACCTGGTCTTTGACGAAAACCCTTTGCTACAAGTCTAGCTTTGAAAGTCTCCACTTTCCTATCTACACCAAGTTTTTTTCTTGAAGATCCACTTGCTCCCGATGGGTTTTACCCCTTCAGGAGCAACATCCAAAGTCCATACTTTGTTGGTGCACATGGATTCCATCTCGGACCGCATAGCATCCAGCCATTTCACTGAGTCCGTACTCGTGATGGCCTGCTCGAAGCTAGTTGGGTCATCATCCTCCATGATGCAATCTTTGCTTCCACCGTCAATGAGAAAACCGTAGTATCTCTCAGGTGGACGAGAAACCCTACTAGATCGGCGGAGAGGCTGGGGTTCGTCGGGTACTACTGAATCCTCTGGTTCTACTAAATCATTAGTTGTAGTTTGTGGTGCTGGAACCTCTTCCAGCTCTACCTCTTTGCCACTAATTTCTTTTGCGAGAAATTCCCTTTCCAAAAAGGTGCCATGTTGAGCAACAAACACTCTTTGTTCCTCAGCTTGGTAGAAAAAATATCCTTGAGAATTCTTTGGATATCCCACAAACTTGCAAAGAACTGATCGTGTCTCGAGTTTGTCCGGATTTTGCTTTTTGACATTGGCCGGACAACCCCATATCTTAATTCGTTTAAAATATGGTCTCTTCCCACTCCATAGCTCATATGGTGTGGTAGGTACAGATTTAGACGGAACCAGATTCAATAGGTATATGGCTGTCTCAAGCGCATACCCCCAAAAAGAAATAGGTAACTCAGCATTGCTCATCATTGAGCGCACCATATCTAATAGGGTGCGATTCCTTCGTTCTGATACACCGTTGTGCTGTGGTGTATAAGGAGGAGTAAGCTGAGAGAGAATCCCATTCTCTTTTAGATAATCCAGGAATTCAATGCTTAAGTATTCACCATCTCGATCAGATCGAAGAATCTTAATACTTTTGCCCGTTTGGTTCTCTACCTCGTGCTTATATTCTTTGAATTTCTCAAAAGCTTCAGACTTGTGTTTCAACAGGAACACATGCCCGTATCTAGAGAGATCGTCAGTGATTGTAATGAAGTAGGAAGAACCATTTCTGGCATGTGTAGATATAAGACCGCATACATCACTATGTATCAGTCCCAAGAGTTCAGTAACTCTTTCTCCGTGTCCTGTGAACGGAGTTTTGGTCATCTTTCCTTTGAGACATGAATGGCAAGTGTCATAAGATGATAATTGGAATGAATTCAAATATCCATTCTTATGTAACTTAGCTAGTCGTGTCTCATTGATATGACCAAGTCTACAGCGCCACAAGAAGGATTCGTTCATTTCTGAGCTTTTCCTCTTATGTGTGTTTTGTACATTGAGGACTGTATTTTGATTGAGAATGAATATGCCATTATGTAACGAGCCTGATGCAATCAACTTTTGATCTAGGAATATGTTCATAACATTATCCTTTACTACAAAATTATATCCTTCTTTACTTAATAAAGAGACTGATATAATGTTGCACATCATGTTCGGTATATAATAGCACTCATTCAGAACTAGTGTATCACCATTTGGTAATACCAGGTGATATATGCCAACAGCTTTGGCTGCAACATTTGCCCCATTCCCTACTTGAACGGAATGATCACCTGTACCCAGTTCTCTACCTTTCCGTAGCCCATGTAACTGCTTACATATGTGGGATCCTGATCCGGTATCTAATACCCAGGACGTAGGGTGAACTGAAAAACAGTTCTCAATAACTAACACACCCGAAGAAGATGCATCAACATGCATGTTCTTTTAGGCGGCTTGAGAATCTAGATATTCTCATATTCCTTGTTCAGTCTTATAACTCTTATAAGAAAGAACGGGTCCAACGTTCCCCTGCACAGTATAACATGCGGGTTCGGTCAATACATCCATATTATTATCTTTATTAGGGCATGACATGGTCGCTACCTGGAGAGAGAGAGAAGAAAACACTTTAGCGTAAGCTCGTGCAAGATCAGATTGGTTATTATCTTATCTAATCAGGATGGCTCCCACTGGTTTTTTATCAAATCTTCCTTCAAACCCTAAAAGGAAAGACTAGCCGGGATTAATTACACACTACAAGTTCGCCAATCTTTCAGCCAGGCCAGTGTCGGTACTTTGAGGGAGGTCCCCCGTGCTTTCGCACGAACCTAATTAATGTAAACCTCGTTTTCCCAGAGGCGTAACCTCGTTGACACCTTTCTAGACACCTACTTGATCGGCTAATTGTAATGTGTAAAACTCTCCCAGGAGTAACTCTTACTCGCAGTGGGTATCGGGATCCAACTATCTCATAGAAGGTATGCAATCTCATTGCAAATTTCAACACTTGAAATTCCCAATAATGCTTTTGCCCCTAGCGACCTATGACCTTGACTAAGTCAACAAACCATAAATCGCTAGTCAAGTTCAACCCGTGCATATCTCGATTGAATTAAACCCACTCGTACGACCCTTGACTGAGTCAACAAGGCCGTGCGAATGCCCTAATCCAATCACATCTAATGTTGTAACAGATAAACATTATTTAGCTATCGTACACTATGCCTTGACTAAGTCAACAAACATAGTATGAATACTAAATAACATCTATCTGAAATGACGGAGGGCTACGCAGGTTTTTCAGAAAAACCATGAGCGTAATGAACTTGATATCGTTGTAGAATCAAAATGATGTTTTGAAATGGAGTGATTTTGAGGCTTTTCTAGTTTTGCTAAAGGGGTCACTCCCGGTGAAGGGATCGTCGGCCCTTTCCTCGTCGAATGAGGTGCGGGATATATCATATATATCACTGTGCAAAGCAGAAAATATAGAAGCAATCAAAAGTCAAACCGAGTGTGTAGCATCTGCCAGTTATTGCTAAAGGAGTCACTCCCGGTGAAGGGATCTCGGTCCTTTCCTCATCGAATAAGCTGCAGGGTATATCATATATACCGCTATGCAAAGCAAGAACTGTAGCTACCTGTTTTGTTTAAAATTTGATTCTACAACATCTTAGGTTTCTTTTCATTCATTAATCACATTAATGAAGTCCTATCATTTAAGTCACCTAAACATCACAGATAAATACAACGTACACTTATGCCATCCGCATTCGCCTCGATGTCCCCTCGTGCACCGTTAGGTTAGGTAACTAACGACAGAGCAGGGCTGGGCTAGCGCGGGTGTAAAACATAAGTAACGTCTATATAATATATCATATATACTATATACTGAATCTATCACAGAACATCACATGATCACATCACAGATATCGCAGCAGAAGAAACATATGAAACATTGGATATACTAGGACGTCCGTGTTTTCAATACGAGCCAGTATAAAACACGGATTCCACGGTCGTGATGAATAGCCAATCCCACACCCTTAGACCCCTACGAGAGCGGCAAGCAACCCTACCAATTCTAGGGTTAGGAGACCCGGACTCGACTCCTCGAGATGGTCTCCCACTGGACCCTAGAACCCGGTTACTTATGCTCCCCTCCTTAGGTCTATCCTAGTGCAGAAAAGTAAATAATATACAAAGGGTGACAACTTCCGCAACCTGGAAGTGCCCCAATAAAAGAATATTACATACAAGTTTTTACATGAATGAAAATGAAAAACACTCATCTCACATAAAACCCCCCGGCTATTCAAACACGACGATCCAATACAACATATCCAGTAACACATAACATCGCATGTCATCAACGTAAGTAAGTATGCATACCCCAATTGTCGTTGACGTATAGCAACAAAACCGGCGATATCGTCATACTACACTTACGGTCACAGAAAAGAAAGTGTAAAACTACAACAATTGGAATCCGCAACCTCTTTAGACATCACATGCCTAATCAAATGAAATACTTAGACATCACATGCCTAACAATTATAAACCCCGCATTTTAGTCTCATTATCGAAAACTCTTTTCAATATCAAGTGAGACTAAACTGCTAGATTTATAACATTCATTCAGTTATCTCATAACTGTTTGTGAATTCCAATTATTGTATCCTATTCCGGATAAATAGAGAATATTAAACTTTCCGATCGAACATTCGAACACCCAAGTTTTCCCGAAACCGATCAACACATGAAATAAGTTCAAAGACATTCACTTCATGCCTCAGTACCAACGGTCCAGCCGTAGAAGGGTCAAGCCAACGCCTCACATGTGGCACGCCGTACTGCCTTAAACCCGAAGGTTCAAAGGGCAGTTCTAGACGGTCACATAATCGAGTTAAGGTTTGTTGTCTTCTAAAGGGACCATCGCGTTACTTGCACTACTCAGAACGTCCTTAAACAGCGGAAAAGTCCAACAATTGGAAATTTCCCGGCAGGGGAAAGATTGGGTATGTACATCCGGTCGAACTTTTTAACATATTCTAAAATATCCGGAAAACCACATAGACAAGGTTTGATAATCCGATCGAATCGTCGATTCCCAATACAACCCCAGAACACTCAACTCTTGAGTCAAATTAAAAAATTCCCAGAAAATTCAGCATAATAAAATAGGAATTACTGTGCAAAAATGGACAGATGATGTCATCAGTTGGCCGCGGAACCGCCGCAGAATCCAGGCTTCTGCCGTGGTTCCGCCGCGCCCTTAGCAGATCAAGGGATAAAATTTGCATCGTAATTCTTAGAATTCCCTGCTGAATTTTTTAAGCATTTTTAATATGGAAAAATCCCAGATTTTAGAAAAAGTCCAGAGAGCATATTGGGAATTAGGGTTTCGGTTCGATCGGGTTTCAAACGTCGTCTAGACTTCGCCTAAGGCTCTAGCTTGGCTCTGATACCACTGTAGGGTTCCTAGGCACTCTAATGAAGTCTCACAAGGCATCTAACATGCTAATTTCAAATTTTACGGGTGCCGAGAAACCCTAATACGGATCGTTGACTAGAAGTTTAGGCGAAATACGAATCTAGTTAACAACTTAACTAAAGATAAGAAGCTACAACCTTTGTAGATCCGGTTATCCACTTCCTTAGCTCCACGTAGACGTCCTCTCGCTGTTCATCTCGAATCCCGAACTCAAGCATCGGCTTCATCGGAGAAATGGGCGGGCAAGGTCGTCGGCTTCATGCCGAAGATGATCTACGTCGAGGCTTCACAAGATCAAGCTCCGACTTCACCAAGTTGTGAAACTTGTGAAGAAAACACCCTATACTACTTGGCAAGAGGTAGAGGGTGAAGAAATAGGAGGTGGGTTCACTTTAGATTTGGATTTCTCTCACTTTTGCTCAAGTTGCCATTGATGGACTTAAGCTTTTTCTTGAAGAAGAAGATGATTATCAAAATAGAATATGATAAGTGTTGGATTTAAAATGAAAATAAATCAATACTTATCATAAGCTAACCATGGTAAAGTGTAGAGAATAAACTAGGGTTAGTTCAAATGGTTAGGGTTAAGCATGAGACAAGAATGGTTACAAAGTCAAAGCTTCATGAAGCTTCAACTAGAAACAAAGAAAGCCACCATTCTTATCATAATCTTTTCAAAATAAATAAACAAATAAATAAATGAAAAAGCAAAACCCTAATCATCAACTTAACCATGGTTTAAATCTTTACACTTAACCAAATGAGCAAGTATCATCAAACATGATACAAACATGTGCACAAAAGTATATCACGTATACAATTTGCACATCGAGTGAGAAAAACCATTTAAAGTGAACCAATACTAGTTAATGCAAAGTAATATATCAAATATATAATTATACATTGAATCATTAAATCAACACTTGATTTAACGATCCGGTCATATCGCATATAACCGACTAGTATCCTATGTATCGGCTTATCGAATCAATCCTTGATTCGATATCTAGGTTATATCATATATAACCAATCGATACATTCATCGCGAGAATGGAATAAGGTATCACATACACGCATTATTCTCGGTCCTGCACATATCTTATATGCGCTCCTATTTCGTTTCGCTTGAGCCAGGAAACCTCTGTGTAGGACTCTAAAGACTCGTCAATACGCCGGCAGCAGATGATGATCATATCAATCACCCACAAGACGCAAGCGGTCTGCTAAACGTAACGGCCACCCGGGTATTGAGCGATCAGAAGATCGACGAGCTAGCCCGCTCACACTCCTGTGAATCCAACCAGTAACACTTACCGTACAGTCCGGTCTGTTCGTCTGATATGTCGCATATCAAGTCTAGGGGTGGTATACGTCAGACCCCAATAACCGATAAGTCGTGCCGATGTGAGGCTCATAACGGGTCGAGAAACTACTGGTAACACTTACCAGCAAATCTCTGATCAGCCTTGGCCAGGGACTTCCCTGTTACGGCCAATCGAGCACAGCGCAACATCAACCCCCAATACCGGGAGAGACGAAACCCCTCCTATCGCTCATTGCCTCCATGTGACTCGGGACTGTACCCAAAGACCACCGTTTTGCACGCCCTCATGGACGTGGTAAGGTGGAGATCAAAGCACAGTGGGAATCACACAAGACTCTATGACGATCTCGGGTCTACAGACTAACCTGTACAAGTGTCACCTGAGAACTGCCATCTGACGTGAGGTATAATACCATCTGGGAGTTCTCGGCGAGTCCGTCCAGTGTACCCAGTCTCCACTGAGCAACCGTATACCATCTCTGAAGTCAAACACCAATGGATATGGGATCATCCATCGCCCATCTCATGGGTCGAGAAGCGTATACGCTAGTCTACACTGGTATATCGATTCCCCGTCTCGATACACCCACGACTAGGGACCTTGAAGGATGTACCTATGGACTACCTTGTCCCCACTAGTATGATCTGTATCATAGTCCAGGTAGTCAAGTACACATCCTAAGGGCTTTACCAACATGTAACTATAAGACAGTTTAAAGAGACAAGTGTACATGTTAAGATAAAGAGCAACCAGATAGCATACTATCATATCGAGCAAGAAAGTCATCTCTATATATGTCCAAGCATCCAATATAATATACATCATCTGTATAATACTGGCCTCTAGGGCATACATACAACTAATAGTATCGGCATGACTTAACGAGTTATTGGGGTCTGACGTTTACCACCCCTAGACTGGATATGCGACATCTCAGACGAAGAGACCGGACTGTACGGTAGTGTTACTGACAGGCTTTATAAGAGCTTGAGCGGGCTTGCTTGTTGATCTTCTGATTGCTCAATACCTGGGTAGCCGTTACGTCCAGCTAGTACCGCTGACGGCTTGTGGATGCTTGATATGATCATCACCGAATGCCGGCGTATTAACTAGTCTTTAGAGTCCTACACAGAGGTATTACTGGCTCAGGAAAAACGGAGCAGGAGCACATATGTGATATGTGTAGGACCGAGAATAATATGTGTATGTGATACCGTATTCTATTCTCGCGATTTATTCGTATCTATCGGTTATATGTGATATAACCGGGTTATCAAATCAAGTGTTGATTCGATAAGATGATACAGATTATATTAGTCAGTTGTATGTGATATAGCCGGATTATTAAATTAAGTGTTGATTTCATAATTTAATGTATAATTGTATATGTAATATACTAGATTATATTAACTAATATTAGCTCACTTAAACATTTCTTCTTCTCACTTGTGTGCATGTGATATATGTGTGATATATATTAATGTACATTTTTAGTGTAATGGTTAATGATACACACTACATGTGCGTATGAGACTTACACCATACTAATTATAATGTAGAGTTTAGATATTGAAAGTAAGTCCAAATTAGTTTGGAAATTAGTCACATGCATGAAGTTTGTAGAAGCTTGTGGATGCATTGACTTAGTCTACTAATTTTGTTTTACTTAAGATATTTATTAACCTAACCATTATATTTTAGCTATGGTTATGTCTCTACATGAGTTAGTATATGATACAAACTCATCCATGGTTGCCATTAACTCTCTCATCCATTATTATCTTCTACTTCCTCAAGCTCAAGAGAGAGCTCACCAGGTTTTTGTGAGATAGCTTAAAATTAGTGAGAAAATCAATTCTAAAGTGACCAAAAATCCTACTTCATCATCCTCTGCTAGATTAGAACTTTAGTATAGGGTGTTAGCTTCACTAATTTCTCATTAATGAAGTAGTAGCTTAAGTTAGTGTCTCTTCGACGTAGATCATCTTCGGCCTCGAAGACTTCGCGCAAGCTCGTTCCTTTCACCTTGTGAAGCCATGCTAGAGTCCAGAAGACCACTACTTGGAGAAAAGGGACTACTACATGGTGCTATTGAAGTGAAGGACCGGTCTACAAAGGTTGTATTCCTAGTTCACTTAGTTGTAAAGTAGTTTACAATATGTTTCGTATGTTTCTCAGGTTAAACATCCTAGGTTAGAGTTCTTTAGCATGAAAAAAATTTGAAAATGGCATGGACGATGCCTCCCGAAACCTTGCTGTCATGCATAAGAACCCTACAGTGGTATCAGTGCCTAGCTAGAGAATTAGACGGATTGTGTAGCATTACAAAACCGAAACAACTTCGAAACTTGAAACAAGATTACCTTGTTTCTGTCGATTTTAAAACGTGCTCTAAATTTTTTTTAAACAACTGCAGAATGATTTATGAGATACAATATGAACACAACACAAATTCTAGCCCCAGAACTTTGAATTTGTCCGGCCACAGAGCAAATAAAACCGGCCTGCTCAGTTTTGGTGAGGTGTTCAAGGTTGAAATTTGTACTGTGTTCCAGTTTCTGGGTTTTGGTGTTTCAGGTGTTATTTGTTTTTGCTAAATTTTTATATGATGTTAATTTTCTGCAAAGGCAACTCGGAGTGTTTTATAGTCGTAATTCTAATAGTTTTTTGTGTTATTTTAGATGGTGTTAAAAAGTTTGAACGGATATCAATAACCTACTTTTTCCCTTGCTGGAAAATTTCCAAGTGTTAGATTTTTCCTTAGTTTAAATCTTTTAGAAAATCATGCAAGAGATTCTATGGACCCTCTAGAAGAACGAAACCCTAACTTGATTATGTGACCATTAGAACCGCCACTAAACCCTAGGGTTTGTGGTAGTTTACCGGTGCCACATGTGAGGCATTGGTTGACCCTTCTACGGCAGGTTTATAGGAGCTATGGTATGTTCTGGGACCTTTTGAATTACGCTCAAGTGTTGAGCTTTTTAGGTAATTTTGGGTGTTTGTTGATTCGATCGGAATGTTTAATATCATCTAGCTATTTGTGGAATGTGATACAATATGTAGAATTTATATAGTTAGGTATGAAATTCGAAGTATGTGATACTTCGGGTTTATGATGTCTAAGTTGATTGTGGATTCCAAATGTTGTAATTTGACATTTTCTTTTCTGCGAACGTAAGTGTAATATGTGGTGTATCGCCGGTTTCATTGCTATATGTCAACGACCAATTAGGATACGCAAATTTACTTACGTTGATGACATGTGATGTTATGTGTTGCTGTGATATGCTATATTGGATCGTCCCTTTTAAATAGGCGGGGTTTTTATGTGAGATGAGAGTTTTTATTTTCATTCATGTAAAATTCATTGTATATGATATTCTTTTATTGGGGCACTTCCGGGTTGAAGATGATGTCACCATTGTTGTATATTATTTACTTTTCCGCATTTGGATAGACCCAGGGAAGGGAACACAAGTAACCGGGTTCTAGAGTCCAGTGGGAGACCAACTCGAGGAGTCGAGTATGGATCTGCTAACTCTAGAATTGGTGGGGTTTCTTGCTGCTCTTGTAGGGGTCTAGTGATGTGGGTTTGGCTATTCATCGCGATCGTGGAATCCGTGTTTTATACAGGCTCAAAATAAAACATGGACCTCCTAGTATATCCAATATTTCATATGTTATCTTCTGCTGCTGATATTTTGTGATGTGATCACTTTATATGCATGAGACGATTGCTTTATTATTATGTATATGATTTATAATAAACGTTGCTTATGTTTTGCACCCGCTCTAGTCCCGCCCCGCTATGCCATTAGTTATGTAACCTAACGGTGCATAACGGGACACTGTGGCGAATGCGGATGGCATAAGCGTATGTTGTATTTTCGTTTCTTCTGTGATGCTTAGGAAGCATAAATGATGGGACTTCATTAATGAGATTAATGAAAGAAAAGAAACCTAAAAGATGTTGTAGAATCAAATTTTCAAAAAGAGTAGCTCCGGTTTTTGCTTTGCATAGCGGTATTCCTTGTAGAATATCCAGCACCTTATTCGATAAGGAAAGAGACGAGATCCCATCACCAGGAGTGACCCCTTTAGCGAAACTAGCAGATGCTAAAACTCACTCGGTTTTTCTTTTGATTGCTTTTATAGTTTTTTCTTTGCATAGCGGTATTTGTGAAATATCCTGCACCTTATTCAATAAGGAAAGAGCCGAGATCCCTTCACCGGAAGTGACCTCTTTAGTGAAAGTAGTAAAAGCCTCAAAAACACTCCTTTTCAAAATTACTCGATTCTACAACGATATCAAGTTCATTACGCAAAAGGTTTTCATAAAAATCTGTCGTAGCCTTCCGTCATTTCAGATAAGTCCTACTTAGTATTCGTGCTGCGTTTTTTGACCTCCGTCAAGGCGTAGTGTGCGATAGCTGACTAGTATTTATCTGCTGTGTATGATACAATTGTTTTAGGGTAGTTGTACGACCTTGTTGACCTCCTTCAAAGCTCATGCGGGTGGGTTTATTTCAATCAAGAAATGACGGGTTGAACTTGATTAGCATCCTATGGTTTGTTGACATCCGTCAAGGTCATAGGACGCTAGGGGAAAAATATTATCGGGAATTTCAAGTGTTGAAATTTGCAATGAGATTGCATACCTTCTATGAGATAGTTGGATCCCGATACCGACTGCGAGTAAGTGTTACTCCTGGGAGAGTCTTGCACTTTACAATTAGCCGATCAAGTAGGTGTCTAAAAAGGTGTCAACGGGGCTATGCCTCTGGCAAAACGAGGTTTACTTTAATTAGGTCTGTGTGAAAGCACGGGGAACCTCCCTCAAACTACCGGCACTGGCCTGGCTGAAAGATTGGCGAACTTGTACGGTGTAATTAATCCCAGCTAGTCTTTCCTTTTAGGGTTTGAAGGAAGATTTGATAAAAACAGTGGGAGCCATCTTGATTAGATAAAATAATAACAAATCTGATCTTGCAAGAGCACACTTTAAAGTGTTTTCTTCTCCCTCTCTCCAGTTAGAGACCATGTCAGGCTTTAATCAAGATAATAATATGGATGTATTGACCGAACCCGCTTGTTATACTGAGCAGGGGAACGTTGATTCCGTTCTTTCTTATAATTGTTATAAGGCTGAGCATAGAATATGGATCTATCCAGATTCTTACGCCGCCCAAACGAATAATAAGCATGATGATGCATTTTCTTCTGGTGTGTTAGTTACCGAGAACTGTTTCTGAGTTAACTCTACGTCCTGGGTATTAGATACCGGATCAGGATCCCATATATGTAATATGTTACATGGGCTAAGAAAAGGTAGAGAACTGAGAATGGGTGATCATTCCATAAGGGTAGAGAGTGGTGCAAATGTTGCAGCCAAAGCAGTTGGCGAATATCACCTTGTATTACCAAATAGTATTACATTGATTCTGAACGAATGCTATTACATTCCGATCCTGATATGCAATCTTATATCGATTTCTTTATTAAGTAAAGAAGGATAAAATTTTGTAGTACAGGATAATATTGTGAACATCTTCCTGAATCAAAAGTTGATTGGATCAGGCTCGTTAAATAATGGCATATACGTTCTAAATCAAACCACGGTTCTTAATGTACAAAACACACATAAGAGGAAAAGTTCAGAAATGAACGAATCTTTCTCATTGCATTGTAGACTAGGTCATATCATTGTGACACGACTAGCTAAGTTACATAAAGATGGATATTTTAATCCGTTCGAATTATCATCTTATGAAACTTGCCATTCATGTCTCAAAGGAAAGATGACCAAAACTCCGTTTAGTGGACAAGGAGAACGAGTTATGGAACTCTTGGGACTGATACATAGTGATGTATGTGGTCCCATGTCTACACATGTCAGGAATGGTTCCTCATACTTCATTACATCCACTGACGATCTCTCAAAATTCGGACATGTGTTCCTGTTGAAACACAAGTCTGAAGTTTTTGAGAAATTCAAAAAAGATAAACACGAAGTCGAGAACTAAACAGGTAAAAGTATTAAAATTCTTCGATCTGATCGAGGAGGAGAATACTTGAGCGATGAGTTCCTGGATTATCTAAAAGAGAATGGGATTCTCTCTCAGCTTACTTCTCTGTATACACCACAGCACATTGGTGGATCGGAGTGGAGGAATCACACCCTATTAGATATGGTGCGCTCTATGCTGAGCACCGCTGAGTTACCTATTTCCTTTTCGGGGTATGACTTGAGACAGCTATATACCTATTGAATAGAGTTCCAACCAAATCAGTGCCTACCACTCCATATGAGATATGGGAAGGGAAGAGACCGTGTCTTAATTTTGTTAAGATATGGGGTTGCCCGACCTATGTTAAAAAGCAAAATCTGGACAAGCTCGAGGCAAGATCAGTTCTGTGCAAGTTTGTAGGATATCTTAAGCATTCGCTAGGACATATCTTCTACCACCCTGAGGAACAAATGGTGTTTGTTGCTCAGCATGCCACCTTTTTAGAAAAGGAATTTCTTGCAAAGGAAATTAGTGTCAAAGAGGTTGAACTGGAAGAAGTTCCTGCAATACAAACTACTACAAAAGATTTGGTAGAACCAGAGAATTCGATAGCTCCCAACGAACCTTAGCCTCTCCGCCGATCTAGTAGGGTTCCCTATCTACCTGAGAGATACTACGGTTTTCTCATTGATGGTGGGAGTGAGGATTGCATCATAGAAGATGATGACACAACTAGCTTCAAGCAGGCCATCACGAGTGGGGACTCTGTGAAGTGGCTGGATGCAATGCGATCTGAGAAGGAATCCATGTACACCAACAAAGTATGGACTTTGGAAGTTGCTCCTGAAGGGGTAAAACCCATTAGGAGCAAATGGATCTTTAAGAAGAAACTTGGTGTGGATGGAAAAGTTGAGACTTTCAAAGCTAGACTTGTTGCAAAAGGTTTTCGTCAACGACCAGGTGTGGATTATGACGAAACCTTTTCTCCAGTAGCTATGCTTAAATCCATCCGGATCCTATTTGCCATTGCCGCATACCATGACAATGAAATCTGGCAAATGGATGTTAAGACCTCCTTTCTAAATGGTTATTTAGAGGAGAGCGTGTACATGACTCAGCCAGAGGGCTTCGTAGACAGTGGGAGTAGCAGAAAGGTGTGCAAGCTGCTTAAATCTATCCATGGGTTAAAGCAGGCATTGCGGAGTTGGAACATCTGTTTTGATGTCGTTGTCAAAGAGTTTGACTTCATCAAAAAGGAAGATGAACGTTGTATATACAAGAAGGTGGCAGAGAGTAAGGTTGTCTTCCTCGTTTTGTATGTGGACGACATACTTTTGATAGGAAATGATATTCCTATGCTGCAATCAGTTAAGCTCTTCTTATCACAAAGATTCTCAAAGAAAGATCTAGGTGATGCCTCCTACATCTTGGAGATTAAGATCTATAGCGATAGATATAAACGGATACAAGGATTGTCCCAATCTAGATACATTGACACTATACTGAAGAGGTTTAGTTTGGAAGAATCCAAGCGTAGGCTTTTACCCATGATCTCAGGACTCACTCTCTCCAAAAAGATGTCTTCCAAGACTGATTTGGAGAGAGCTCGCATGCAAGGGATACCCTAGGCTTCGGCAGTAGGCTCTATTATATACGCGATGCTATGTACCAGACCCGATGTAGATACTCACTAAGTGTAGTGAGTAGGTATCAAGTAGATCGAGGAGAGAGTCACAGGACAGCTGTGAAGAGCATTCTCAAGTACTTGAGAAGGACTAAAGAGATGCTCTTGGTGTATGGTAGTGGAGAACTCCAAGTGGAGTCCTTTACCGATTCGAGCTTCCAGAGTGATAAGGACGACTCTAAATCGATCTCTGGATTTGTCTTTACCCTCAATGGAAGGGCGGTATGCTGGAAGAGTTCCAAGCAGGAAACCATGACAGACTCAACGATGGAGGCTGAATACATCGCTGCCAACGATGCTGCCAAAGAGGCTATCTGGATGAAGCAGTTCATAACTGAACTTGGAGTGGTTCCATCCATTGAGTATCCAATACCATTGTATTGTGATAACAATGGAGCGGTGGCTTTGGCCAAGGAACCCAGGTCCCATCAGCGATCTAGACATATTCTGAGGCGGTATCACCAAATCCGGGAGATAGTTGATCGCCGGGAGATCGAGCTCAAGAGAGTTGACACGAAGAAAAACATAGAGGATCCACTTATGAAGGCCATTCCCCAGATACAGTTTGAGAAACTCTTCGGGATGTTGGGTATGCGATACTACATCAGCTAGCCCTAGTGCAAGTGGGAGATTGTTAGTTGTATGTATGCCCTAGTGGCCATTATTGTGCATATGATGTATATTATAGTGGATTCTTGGACATATATAGAGAGGACTTTCTTGCTCGACATGATAGTATGCTATCTTGCTTCTCTTTATCTTAACATGTATACTTGTCTCTTGATACCGTCTCATGGTTACAAGTTGGTAAAACCCATAGGATGTCTACTTGATTACCAGGATTATGATGCAGATCATACTAGTGGGGCATGTTAGTCCATAAGTTCATCCTTCAATGTTCCTAGTCGTGGGTATATCCAGACAGGGCATCGATATACCAGAGTAGACTAGCGTATACGCTTCTCGACCCATGAGATGGGCGACGGATGATCCCATATCCATTGGTATTTGACATCAGTCACGGTATACGGGTTCTTAGTGGAGACTGGGTACACTGGACGGACTCACCGAGAACTCCTAGATGGTATTATACTTGACGTCAGATAGCAGTTCTCTGTTGACACTGGTACAGGTTAGTCTGTAGACCCGAGATCGTCATAGAGTCTTGTGTGATTCCTACTGTGCTTTGATTTCCACCTTACCACGTTAAAGAGGACGTGCAAAATGGTGGTTTTTGGGTACAGTCTCGAGTCACATGGAGGCACTGAGCGATAGGAGGGGATTTCGTCTCTCCCGGTATTGGGGGTTGATGTCGTGCTGTGCTCGATTGGCTATAACTGGAAGTCCCTGGCCGGGGCTGATTTAGAGATTTTCTGGTAAGTGTTATCAGTAGTTTCTCGACCCGTTATGAGCCTTGTATCGGCATGAATTATCGAGTTATTGGGGTCTGACGTTTTCCAGCCCTAGACTGGATATGCGAAATCTGAGACGAAGAGACCGGACTGTATGGTAGTGTTACCGACAGGCTTTATAGGAGTTAGAGCGGGCTTGCTTGTTGATCTTCTGATCGCTCAATACCCGGGTAGCCGTTACGTCCAGCTAGTACCGCTGACGGGTTGTGAGTGCTTGATATGATCATCACCTACTGCCGGCGTATTGATGAGTCTTTAGAGTCCTACATAGAGGTTTTACTGGCTCAGGCAAAACGGAGGAGGAGCATTTATGTGATATGTGCGGGACCGAGAATAATACGTTTATGTGATACTGTATTCTATTCTCGCGATTTATTCGTATCAGTCGGTTATATGTGATATAGTCGGGTTATCGAATCAAGTGTTGATTCGATAAGATGATACAGATTATATTAGTTGGTTGTATGTGATATAGCGGGATCAAGTGTTGATTTGATAATTTAATGTATAATTGTATATGTGATATACTAGATTATATTAACTAATATTAGCTCACTTAAACATTTCTTCTTCTCACTTGTGTGCATGTGATATATATGTGATATATATTAATATACATTTTTAGTGTCACGGTTAATGATATATAATATATGGGTGTATGAGACATACACCATACGAATTATAATGTAGGGTTTAGATATTTAAAGTAAATCCAAATTAGTTTGGAAATTAGTCACATGCATGAAGCTCGTAGAAGCTTGTGGATGCATAGACTTATCCACTAATTTTGTTTTACTTAAGATATTTATTAACCTAACCATTATATTTTAGCCATGGTTATGTCTCTACATGAGTTAGTATATGAGACAAACTCACCTATGGTTGCCATTCACTCTCTCATCTATTATCATCTTCTTCTTCCTTAAGCTCAAGAGAGAGCTCACTAGGTTTTTGTGTGAGAGCTTAAAATTAGTGAGAAAATCAATTCTAAAGTGAGAAAAAATCCTACTTCATCATCCTCTATTGTTTTAGCACTTTAGTATAGGGTGTTAGCTTCACTAATATCTCATTAGTGAAGTAGTAGTTTGGGTTAGTGTCTTTTCGACGTAGATCATCTTCGGCTTTGAAGACTTCGCGCAAGCTTATTCCTTTCACCTTATGAAGCCATGCTAGAGTCCGGAAGATCACTACTTAGAGCGAAGTGACTACTACATGGAGCTATTGAAGTGAAGGACCGGTCTACAAAGGTTGTATTCCTAGTTCACTTAGTTGTAAAGTAGTTTATAATATGTTTCGTATGATTCTCTAGTTAACCAACCAAGGTTAGAGTTCTTTAGCATGATAAAAATTTGAAAATGGCATGGTCGATGCCTCCCGAAACCTTGCTGTCATGCATAGGAACCCTACACGGAGTCTATGGCATATGTCTCTCTCTCTCTCTCTCTCTATATATATATATATATATATATATATATATATATATATATTCGGAACTTACACTTGACCGAGGGGGTATTAGACCCGAACTTTCATCGTGTAGGTTGACCTTGGTTGATGGAGTAGGCGACTTAAGTAGAGTGACATACCGTGTGTATGTTCCGCAGCATACTTACGATACGCTACTCCTCTTAAGAAACCTTAGAATGTACATTTCTTAAGCACTATATTTTTATTCGTTCCTATGAGCTTTCCTCATCGATGTCGGATTGTGGTTTCTGTTACTACGATTACACGAGCAGAGAGAGCTACGGCTAAAGGTGCGGTTAGCACGATCACGTCATGAACGAGGACTGACCAGGCGTAACTCCGGTGACACACGGTTGCATCTATATATTGTTCTATCATGTTTTCCGTTGACATTAGCGTTTTGATGTATTGGTTTTACTAAGAATTCTCTTTGACGCGAACGATCCGATCAGCACCAGATGATTGGGCTACTGCTAGAGACCAGCTAGAATGTGAAGATTGTTAATGTACCGTCTATTCTTGATGTTTAACATGTTCTCTACTGTGCGAACAGATGAGCCAGCTGATGCTGAGTTGATAAGATATCGCCCCAGACCTTTAAAGGTAATGCAGCATAAGTCTGCACACGAAGATATGATAGAAGATCGCTAGTCATCCTTGGATAAGACTAGGACTTTTTGTTCGTTCGGATACTCCGATGCGAGATCATCAGATGGACTAACTTCAGTTAGAAGAGGACCTCACACAGACGTGTTGTGAGTCAATTGAGAAAAGATGAGCGAGAGCGTATTACCCCGATGATCAGGATGAGTTCCCGAGGACGTTGTGGCTAGATGCTGTCTACAGGACATTGGAGATGCCGAGTTTGTAACTTCGAAAGAGACTGTAAATATGAGTATAGCCAATTGGAGCGCTGTCCACATAACTACGAAGAGTTGATTCCGAACTGGTCTATACCGAAGGGAAGCGGAGTAAGAGCTTCGTACGAGATCTTGAAGATATACGTTCCTCTCTGTTGAGGCCAGAGACTTGATACACATGCAGATACATTGGATGCAGACGTATTTCCAGAGAAAGGTCATGATGAGTATGAAGCTGCCCCGGAAAGAGAAGAGGATTAAGTAAAAAGTTCTAACTTCCGGGATCTTTCGGGAATGCTACATGATAAGACATGGATCCAGGATCGATTGTATCACGCACACTCAGTGGGCCAGAGTTTGTCATAATTGAAGAGATACGTTATGAGTGGCCATACTAATTGGTCAGGAGATCTTCAAAGAATGCGCCAGAGCGGAACGGTTTCCGTCATTACTACATATCGGGCTGATGAGCCGAGGAGTCATGTAACTGGTAAGCCGTAAAGAGAAACAAGACCTAAGGGCAGAAGGTGCTAGACCGTGAACAAAAGGCAAGTAGATGCTTGCTCTGCTAGCTTTGGATACATCGACACCCTTCGACATTGAAGGAGGAGCATATCGACGACAATATTTATGATTTGCGATTTGGTTATTCGAATATCACGTTTTCGTTGTTTTGGATTTTCAGTATTTTGACGATTCATTTTATGATTGATTTCTTATGTGCACAATGGTTGCACTCGATTCGTGTTCCATGTATCAGTTGTATCGATGTTCGTTTTGTGCATACCCGTTGCACTGGATTCTGGTTTTTATACATTCTAAGATATTGATTTGATTTCGTGCATATGGGTTGGACATGATTTTGACTTATGCTTTCGGCGTAGTTTATGCTACGGTATACAAGATTTTGAATTAGTGTATGTCGTATACCGTTGATTTCAATTTTAATACTCGATATTCGTTTTCGTGCACCCTTATGCACTGGAACTATGCTTTCGTGCACCATGTGCACTTGATTGAGATTTTTGTGATCTCTTGGCGCACATGATGCGATTTTTTGCACATCAGATGCACTAAATCGGGATTCTTCAAGCATATCAGATGCACCTGATATTGTTGTCAAGCACACCCATTGCACTTGACAGATGTTTTCGTGCACACCCGTTGCACTTAGATTTTGTTTCTGTGCACATATATGGCACATGCATTGATTTCGATTTCTGTGCACACCAGACGCACGTGGTATTCTTGTTTACATTTTTGGGATGATTTCCCGTTGTGCATCATATTTTTATGATAATTACTATTTGGTTTTGTAACTGAGCAGGACTGTTCTGAGAACAGTACTTAAGTGTTTTCGCATGCATCGATAATTGTCGAAGGGATTTCCAAAAATGAGCTATAGTCTCAATATTTTCTTACGTGTCCGAGATGACACGAAATATTTTACAAGGAAACCCTTCTAAATTATTTTCAAAAGGCGGGACGTGAATATTAAACAAAAGATATATCTATGTAGCTATTTCTTATAAATGAACGTCCGCTACTTATGCCGTAATACGCGCATCACACGATGATTTGAAAAGGGTTTTGCATGCATTTCTATTTGGATGTTTTCATGATTTCACAAGATGCGTACTATACATATGTTGTTATCCTAATTATATCATATTGGTTTTTCGTATTAGATTTTGACATTTGTACATCCGCCATGACCCCGATGATTGCGTGATGCTTGACGGAGTTTTGGTTTAGGGTTTTACCCTCGTTTTCATTGCGCATGTATTACGCTAAGGCATGTTTTATGTATTCATGATACTCGGAGCCCCGTTCATTTGAGTAATTGACTGAAATGTTTTAAGTATTATGGGGTTTAAATTTATATTCGGGGACCGAATTTATTTAAGTGGGGAAGATTGTAACATTTCAGAAATAAAAATATTATTTTGGGAGTTTAAATAAATGAAATAATTAATTTCATGAATATTATAAAGGTATAAAAATTGTTTTTAATGAATAAGTATAATTATATACCGATAATTTGCATTAATTTAGCTTATGTGCATGACATGCACCACAACTTGTTTCAAACACTTGTTACATTTCTATGAACCATGTTTCATTTGCAATTTTAACGGGTTTTGTTTTGTGTTTTATTGTTTTTTTTTAATTTAAAGAAAAAGAATGTGTGAGATAATTGTGAGGTGGGGGCATGAGACATGAGAGAGAGGGAGAGAGTGAGAATACTCCAGAATTCTGTTAGTTATATGTATGCCCTAGAGGCCATTACTGTACATAGGATGTATATTGTAGTGGATGCTGGGACATATATAGGGAGGACTTTCTTGCTCGACATGATAGTATGCTATCTGGTTGATCTTTACCTTAACGTGTATACTGATTGTCTCTCTGTTACATGTTGGTAAAGCCCTTAGGATCTGTACTTGACTACCTGGACTATGATGCGGATCATACTAGTGGGGACATGGTAGTCCATAAGTACATCCTTCAAAGTCCCTAGTCGTGGGTGTATCGAGACGGGGCATCGATATACCAGAGTAGACTAGCGTATACCTTCTCGACCCATACAGATGGGCGATGGATGATCCCATATCCATTGGTGTTTGACATCAGAGATGATATACGGGTGCTCAGTAGAGACTGGGTACACTGGACGGACTCGCCGAGAACTCCCAGATGGTATTATACCTCACGTCAGATGGCAGTTCTCTGGTGACACTGGTACAGAGTAGTCTGTTGACCCAAGATCGTCATAGAGTCTTGTGTGGTTCCCACTGTGCTTTGATTTCCATCTTACCACGTCCAAGAGGGCGTGCAAAATGGTGGTTTTTGGGTACAGTCCCGAGTCATATGGAGGCAATGAGCGATAGGAGGGGATTCGTCTCTCCCGGTATAGGGGGTTGATGTTGCGCTGTGTTTGATTGGCTATAACAGGAAATCCCTGGCCAGGGTTGCAGAGATTTACTGGTAAGTGTTACCAGTAGTTTCTCGAATTGTTATAGACCTCATATCGACACGACTTATCGAGCTATTGGGGTCTGACGTTTACCACCCCTAGGCGAGATATGCGACATATCAGACGATCAGACCGGACTGTACGGTAGTGTTACTGGTTGGATTCACTGGAGTGTGAGCGGGCTTGCCTGTCGATCTTCAGATCGCTCAATACCCGGATGGCCGTTACGTTTAGCAGACCGCTTGCGGCTTGTGGGTGTTTGATATGATCATCACCTGCTGCCGGCGTATTGACGAGTCTTTAGAGTCCTACACAGAGGTTTCCTGGCTCAAGCGAAACGAAATAGGAGCGCATATGAGATATGTGCGGGACCGAGAATAATACGAGTATGTGATACTGTATTCGATTCTCGCGATGTGACATTGATCGGTTATATGCGATATAGCCGGGTTATCGGATCAAGTGTTGATTCGATAAGATGTTACTAATGATACCAGTCGGTTATGTGCGTCATGACCGGATCGTTAAATCAAGCGTTGATTTAATGATTTAATGCATAATTATATATTTGATATATTACTTTGCATTAACTAGTATCGGTTCACTTTAAATGGATTTTCTCGCTCGGTTGTGCGCATTGCATATGCGATATGATTTTGTGCATTTGTTTGTATCATATTTGATGATACATGCAAATTAGGGTTTGTGTAAAGAATTAAACCTTGGTTAAAGAAATGGTTAGGGTTTTTATTTGATTATTCATTTATTCATTTTTTTTTATTTTTGGAAAATAAATTGCATAAAATAGAATGGTGGCTTCTTTTGTTTTCTTTCATGAAGCTTCATGAACTTTTGACTTAGTCACCATTTTGTCTCATGCTTAACCCTAACCAATTCAATTAACTCAAGTTAATTCTCTACACCTAACCATGGTGAGAATTATGATAAGAATGGATTTTTATTTGTTCTTTTATTCTTATCATAATACTTATCTTCTTCTTGCTCTTCTTCTTCTTCATTCTTCTTTGAAGAAAACCAAGCTCCATCAATGGTGATTGTTGGAAAAGAGTGAGAAATCCAAAACTAAAGTCTACCCACTTCCTATTTCTTCATCCTCTACCTCTTGCCAAGTAGTAGAGTGTGTTTCCTTCACAAGTATTCAAGACTTAGTGAAGGTGGAGCTTGATTTAGCGATGCCTCGACGTAGATCATCTTCGGCATGGACATCGACGACCTAGCTTGCCCATTCTCCGACGAAGCCGACGCTTGAGCCCGGATTTGATTTGGACAGCGGAGAGGACCTCGTTGCGGAGCTATGGAGGTGGAGCACCGGATCTACAAAGGTTGTATTTCCGTATCTTGTAGTTAAGTGTTAACTAGTTAGCTTTTTCGCCTAGTTTTCTAGCAAACGATCCGTAGTCGGGTCTCTCGGCACCTAGAATTTTTGAAAATGGCATGTTCGATGCCTTGTGAGACCTCACTAGAGTGCCTAGGAACCCTACAGTTGTATAAGAGACTAGCTAGAGCCTTAGGCGAAGTCCAGACGGAATTTGAAACCGGAACGAACCCGAAACCAACTCCAAAATAGCTCTCTGTCCTTTTTTCAAAAACTGGGATTTTTCCAAATTAAAAATATCCAGAAAACCCAGGAGGAAATTGTAAGAATTACTGTGCAAATACGAGATTATTTGGACTTTAAACTGGCGCGGAACCGCGGCACGAGCATGCCTCGTGCGGCGGTTCCGCCGCCACTTGGTGACGTCACAGTTCCACTTTTGCATAGTAATTCAATATTTCCAGTGTTGAGTTCTCTGGGTACTTTTTAAATTTATTCAAGAGTTGAATAATCTGGAGTTGTTTTGGGGATTCGGTATTTCGATCGGGGTATCAAATTTTGTCTATTTGGCTTTCCGGATAAATTTTAGAATATGTTAAAAAGTTCGACCGGATATAAATACCCAATTTTTTCCCTGTCGGGAAATTTCCAAGTGTTGGATTTTTCCGTAGTTTAACGACGTTCTAAGTAGTGCAAGTAACGCGATGGTCCCTCTAGAAGACAACAAACCTTAACTCGATTATGTGACCGTCTTGAACTGCCCTTTGAACCTTCGGGTTTGGGGCAGTACGGCGTGCCACATGTGAGGCGTTGGCTTGACCCTTCTACGGCTGGAACGTCGGTACTGAGGCACGAACTGAATGTTGTTAGACTTATTTCATGTGTTGATCTGTATCGGGAAACCTTGGGTGTTCGAATGTTCAATCGGAAAGTTTAACATTTTCTAATTATCTGGAATGGGATACAATAATTGGAATTCACAAGAAGTTATGAGATAACTGAATGAATGTTATAAACATAGCAATTTAGTCTCACTTGATCGGTTGCCACGGAATTTTGATGTGATCAAAAGTCCGTCGCAATCACGTAGCGTACGCGGATACTCGCCGGGTAAACTTAATAGACAGCCTCACTCCATAGCCCCGACCAAGTGACTGTAGGAGAACCCCGTCGCCGAAAGCATCCGTTCGGGTGCTCGCGGTAGCGGTGTTCCGCCTTGGTGCACTTCGTTGACGGTAACGGGGGTGCGGCCGCCTACTAAAGTTTGCGACGAGCATTCGATCAGCCTGTCGGGAATCTTGTTGAATTACCCAACTTGGTATTGAAAAGTGTTTTCGATAATGAGACTAAAATGCGGGGTTTATAATTGTTAGGCATGCGATGTCTAAGTAATTCATTTGGTCAGGCATGCGATGTCTGAGGTGGTTGCGGATTCCAACTGTTGTAGTTTTACACTTTCTTTTCTGTGACCGTAAGTGTAATATGTGATATCGCCGGTTCCGTTGCTATATGTCAACGACAATTGGGATGCGCATATTTACTTACGTTGATGACATGTGATGTTATGTGTTGCTGGATATGTTATATTGGATCGTCGTGTTTTGAATAGCCGGGGGTTTTTATGTCAGATGAGTGTTTTTCATTTTCATTCATGTAAAAACTTGTATGTAATATTCTTTTATTGGGGCGCTTCCAGGTTGCGGAAGCTGTCACCTTTTGTATATTATTTCATTTTCCGCACTAGGATAGACCCAAGGAGGAGGGCACAAGTAACCGGGTTCTGGAGTCCAGTGGGAGACCAACTCGAGGAGTCGAGGCCGGGTCTCCTAACTCTAGAATTGGTAGGGTTGCTTGTCGCTCTCGTAGGGGTCTAGGGGTGTGGGTTTGGCTATTCATCGCGACCGTGGAATCCGTGTTTTATACTGGCTCGTATTGAAAACACGGACGTCCTAGTATATCCAATATTTCATATGTTTCTTCTGCTGCGATATCTGTGATGTGATCATGTGATGTTCTGTGATAGATACAGTATATAGTATATATGATATATTATATAGGCGTTACTTATGTTTTACACTCGCGCTAGCCCTGCCCTGCTCTGCCGTTAGTTACCTAACCTAACGGTGCACGAGGGGCATCGAGGCGAATGCGGATGGCATAAGTGTACGTCGTATTTATCTATGATGTTTAGGTAACTTAAATGATGGGACTTCATTAATGTGATTAATGAAATAAAAGAAACCTAAGATGTTGTAGAATCGAATTTCAAAATAAAACAGGTAGCTACAGTTCTTGCTTTGCACAGCGGTATATATGATATATCCTGCACCTTATTCGATGAGGAAAGTACCGAGATCCCTTCACCGGGAGTGACTCCTTTAGCAATAACTGGCAGATGCTACACATTCGGTTTGTCTTTTGATTGCTTTTAAGTGTTTTTGCTTTGCACAGTGATATATGTGATATATCCCGCACCTCATTCGACGAGGAAAGGACCGACGATCCCTTCACCAGGAGTGACTCCTTTAGCAAAACAAGAAAAGCCTAAAAAACACTCCATTTCAAAATTCATTCGATCCTACAACGATATCAAGTTCATTACGCAATAGGTTTTCAGAAAAACCTGTCGTAGCCCTCCGTCATTTCAGATAAGTCCTGTTTAGTATTCGTGCTGCGTTTGTTGACCTTGTCAAGGCGCAGTGTGCGGTAGCTAACCAGTATTTATCTGCTTATGCATATGATACAGATTGGGTTAGGGTAGTCGTGCGGCCTTGTTGACCTTGTCAAGGGTCGTGCGGGTGGGTTTGATTCAATCAAGAAATGACGGGTTGAACTTGACTTGCGGTCTATGGTTTGTTGACCTTGTCAAGGTCATAGATCGTTCGGGGCAAAATATTATCGGGAATTTCAAGTGTTGAAATTTGCAATGAGATTGCATACCTTCTATGAGATAGTTGGATCCCGATACCCGCTGCGAGTAAGAGTTACTCCTGGGAGAGTTTTATACATTACAATTAGCCGATCAAGTAGGTGTCTAGAAAGGTGTCAACGGGGTTACGCCTCTGGGAAAACGAGGTTTACATTAATTAGGTTCGTGCGAAAGCACGGGGGACCTCCCTCAAAGTACCGACACTGGCCTGGCTGAAAGATTGGCGAACTTGCAGTGTGTAATTAATCCCGGCTAGTCTTTCCTTTTAGGGTTTGAAGGAAGATTTGATAAAAAGCAGTGGGAGCCATCATGATTAGATAAAATAATAACCAATCTATTCTTGACAAAGCGCACGCTGAGTGTTTTCTTCTCTCTCTCTCCAGGTAGCGACCATATCACGCCTTAATCAAGATAATAATACGGATTATTGACCGAACCCGCTTGTTATACTGAGCTGGGGAACGTTGGTCCCGCTCCAACTTATAATTGTTATAAGACAGAGCAGGAAATTGGGGAATACCAGATTTCCCGTGCCGCCTAAACGAAGAGAGTGCATGCTGATGCATCATCTTCGGGTGTGTTCATTATACAGAACTGTTTCTCAGTATCCTTTACGTCCTGGGTATGAGATACCAGATCAGGATCCCAGATATGTAATCAGTTACATAGGGCTACAGAAAGGTAGAGAACTGAGAACGGGTGATAAGTTTCATGAGGCAGAAAACGGGGCAAGTGTTGCAGCCAAGTCTGTTGGTCACTGTCACCCTGTATTACCAGAATACATTGATTCTGAACGAATGTTATTAGATACCGAACCTGATATACAAAATCATATCAGTCTCTTTATTAGTAAAGAAAGGATATAATTTTGTATTGATGGATAATGTTTTGAACATTTCCTATATCAAAAGTTGATCGGTTCAGGCACGTTATTTAAAAGCATTGATGTTCTAAATCAAACTACAATTCTTAGTATATGGAACACACACAAGAGGAAGAGTTCAGAAATGAATGGATCCTTCTTGAGGCATTGTAGACTAGGTCATATCAATGTGACCAGCCTAGCTAGAGTTACATAAAGATGCATATTTAAATTAGTTTGAATTTACATCTTGTGAAACTCGCCAGTCATGTCACAAAGATAAGATGACCATAGCTCCGTTTACTGGAAACAGAGAAAGAGTTAGTAAACTCTTGGGATGATACATGTTGATGTATGTAGGTCCCCTGTCTACACATGCCAAGACTGGTTCTTTATACTTCATTACGTTCTCTGATGATCTCTTTAGATTCAGACCTATGTTCCTGTTGAAACACAAGTCCGAACCTTTTGAGATATTCACAGAATATAAGCGAGAAGTAGAGAACCAGAATACGGGTATAAGTATTATGTCCTATGATGAGATCAGGGAGGAGAATACTTGTGCATGGAATTCCTAGACTATTCTAAAGGAGAATGAGATTCTCTCTCAGCATTACTCCTCCGTATACACCATTGCACGATGGTATGTCGGGGCGGAGCAGATACACCCTATTTGATATGGTGTGCTCTATGATGAGTACTACTGAGTTACCTTTTTCCTTAAGGGGGTTATGCACTTGAGAAGTTGCATACCTATTGAATAGGGTTTCAATCAAATCAGTTGCCTACCGCTTCATATGTGATATGGAAAAGGAAGAGCCCATTTCTTAAGTTACTTAAGATTTGGGGTTGTCCGGCCTATGTCTAAAAGAAAAATCCGGACAAGCTCGAGGCAAGTTCTGTTATGTAGAACTGGAAATGTTCCAGCTATACAAACAACAGCAGATGATTTGGTAGAACCAAAGGATTCAGTAGATTCCAATGAACCTCAGCCTCTCCGCCGATCTAGTAGGGTTCCTCACCCACCTGAGAGACACTTCTGTTTCTCTGTGACAGTGGGAGGGAGGATTGCATCATGAGATGATGACCCAACTAGTTTCGAGCTGGCCATCAGGAGTGAGACTCTGTAAGAATGGCTGGATGTTTATCGATCTGAGATGGAATCCTTATACACCAACAAAGTATGGACTTTAGTTGCTATATCTGAAGGGTTAAATCCCCATCAGGAGCAAGTATATCTTGAGAAGATTACTTGGTGTAGATGGAAAAGTTGAGACTTTCAAAGCTAGACTTGTTAAAGGTTTTCTTCATTGACCAGGCGTGGATAATGATGAAACCTTTTCCAGTGGCTATGCTTAAGTCCATCCAGATCCTACTTACCACGGCTGCATACCATGACTACGATCTCTGGTGGTTGGGTGTCATGACTGCTTTTCTAAATGATGTTTTAGAAGAGTGCGTCTATAAGTACACAGCCAGAGGGCTTCGTAGACAGTGGGAGCAGCGGAAACGTGTGCAAGATGCTTTATTTGATAAAGCAGGCATCGCGGAGTTGGAACATCTGTTTTGATGAAGTAGTCAAAGAGTTTGACATCATCAAAATGGTAGATGAACCTTGTATATACAAAAAGGTAGTAGGGAGTATGGTGATGATCCTCGTAGAGTACATGGATGACATACTCTTGATAGGGAAGGAGTTTCCTATGCTACGCCCGGTCAATCTCTGCTTATCACATAGATTCTCCATATAGGATTAAAGTGATACCTACTAAATCCTAGATTTTGGATATATGAGATAGATCTAAATGGATGTTAGGATACTCACTAGATGTAGTGAGATGGTGTCAATCGATCCTGAGGAGAATCACTGGAAGGGTTCCAGGGTGATAAAGACGACTGAATGTCAGTCACAGGCATTGCCTTTACCCTCAGTAAAGGGACGGTATGTTGGAAGAGTTCCAAGCTAGATCCCGTGGCATACTAGACGATAAAGGCTGGATACATCGCTACTTAAGATGCTACCAAAGAGGCAGTCTGGGTGTATATTGGTTCATGAGATGAACTATGTTCCTCCCATTGTGTGACAATGGAGTTGTGGCTTATGCCAAGGAACGCCGGTCCCATCAGTGATCCAGACATATTCTAAGGCAGTATCACTTGATCATGGAGATGGTTGATCTCCAGGGAGATCGAGGTTAGGAGAGTAGACTCAGAGGACAACACAGCGGATCCACTCACAAAGGCCTGTTCCCAGAGGGAGACTTTTATGGGATGGTTGAGTATGAGATACTACAACCACTGCTACAGATGGCCCTAGTGCAAGTGGGAGATTGTTAGTTATATGTATGCCCTAGAGGCCATTACTGTACATAGGATGTATATTGTAGTGGATGCTGGGACATATATAGGGAGGACTTTCTTGCTCGACATGATAGTATGCTATCTGGTTGATCTTTAACTTAACGTGTATACTGATTGTCTCTCTGTTACATGTTGGTAAAGCCCTTAGGATCTGTACTTGACTACCAGGACTATGATGCTGATCATACTAGTAGGGACATGGTAGTCCATAAGTACATCCTTCAAAGTCCCTAGTCGTGGGTGTATCGAGACGGGGCATCGATATACCAGAGTAGACTAGCGTATACCTTCTCGACCCATACAGATGGGCGATGGATGATCCCATATCCATTGGTGTTTGACATCAGAGATGATACACGGGTGCTCAGTAGAGACTGGGTACACTGGACGGACTCGCCGAGAACTCCCAGATGGTATTATACCTCACGTCAGATGGCAGTTCTCTGGTGACACTGGTACAGAGTAGTCTGTTGACCCAAGATCGTCATAGAGTCTTGTGTGGTTCCCACTGTGCTTTGATTTCCATCTTACCACGTCCAAGAGGGCGTGCAAAACGGTGGTTTTTGGGTACAGTCCCGAGTCACATGGAGGCAATGAGCGATAGGATGGGATTCGTCTCTCCCGGTATAGGGGGTTGATGTTGCGCTGTGTTTGATTGGCTATAACAGGAAATCCCTGGCCAGGGTTGCAGAGATTTACTGGTAAGTGTTACTAGTAGTTTCTCGAATTGTTATAGACCTCATATCGACACGACTTATCGAGCTATTGGGGTTTGACGTTTACCACCCCTAGGAGAGATATGCGACATATCAGACGATCAGACCGGACTGTACGGTAGTGTTACTGGTTGGATTCACTGGAGTGTGAGCGGGCTTGCTCGTCGAACTTCAGATCGCTCAATACCCGGGTGGCCGTTACGTTTAGCAGACCGCTTGCGGCTTGTGGGTGTTTGATATGATCATCACCTGCTGCCGGCGTATTGACGAGTCTTTAGAGTCCTACACAGAGGTTTCCTGGCTCAAGCGAAACGAAATAGGAGCGCATATGAGATATGTGCGGGACCGAGAATAATACGAGTATGTGATACTGTATTCGATTCTCGCGATGTGACATTGATCGGTTATATGCGATATAGCCGGGTTATCGGATCAAGTGTTGATTCGATAAGATGTTACTAATGATACCAGTCGGTTATGTGCGTCATGACCGGATCGTTAAATCAAGCGTTGATTTAATGATTTAATGCATAATTATATATTTGATATATTACTTTACATTAACTAGTATCGGTTCACTTTAAATGGATTTTCTCGCTCGGTTGTGCGCATTGCATATGCGATATGATTTTGTGCACTTTTTTGTATCATATTTGATAATACATGCAAATTAGGGTTTGTGTAAAGAATTAAACCTTGGTTAAAGAAATGGTTAGGGTTTTTATTTGATTATTCATTTATTCATTTGTTTTTATTTTTGGAAAATAAATTGCATAAAATAGAATGGTGGCTTCTTTTGTTTTCTTTCATGAAGCTTCATGAACTTTTGACTTAGTCACCATTTTGTCTCATGCTTAACCCTAACCAATTCAATTAACTCAAGTTAATTCTCTACACCTAACCATGGTGAGAATTATGATAAGAATGGATTTTTATTTGTTCTTTTATTCTTATCATAATACTTATCTTCTTCTTGCTCTTCTTCTTCTTCATTCTTCTTTGAAGAAAACCAAGCTCCATCAATGGTGATTGTTGGAAAAGAGTGAGAAATCCAAAATTAAAGTCTACCCACTTCCTATTTCTTCATCCTCTACCTCTTGCCAAGTAGTAGAGTGTGTTTCCTTCACAAGTTTTCAAGACTTAGTGAAGGTGGAGCTTGATTTAGCGATGCCTCGACGTAGATCATCTTCGGCATGGACATCGATGACCTAGCTTGCCCATTCTCCGACGAAGCCGACGCTTGAGCCCGGATTTGATTTGGACAGCGGAGAGGACCTCGTTGCGGAGCTATGGAGGTGGAGCACTGGATCTACAAAGGTTGTATTTCCGTATCTTGTAGTTAAGTGTTAACTAGTTAGCTTTTTCGCCTAGTTTTCTAGCAAACGATCCGTAGTCGGGTCTCTCGGCACCTAGAATTTTTGAAAATGGCATGTTCGATGCCTTGTGAGACCTCACTAGAGTGCCTAGGAACCCTACAAATTCTCCATAACCTTTGACCATGTCTCCTTCATCTTTTTTTCCTCATCTTCATCTCATTCTTCATACTTCATCTCCCTCATCATCTACCTCCTGTACCTCCCACAATCATCTCAAAAACTTAGCCAAAACCTTGTACTCTGTTCACAAAAAATGATCTCTACCTCACTGCAAGTATGAAAGTAGAAGCAAGTTACAACTTTGAGCACTTGGGATCATCTAGGGTTTTTCCTTAGTTTCCAAATGAGGTATATTTCCACACCATTAGTTTAGAATTTGTTTCTCCTTATCTTCTAGTATAGTTTAGAGTACAACTAAAGAGGATTAGTGATGTTGGAATTTTCCTAGATGAGGGTTAGGAGTTTTTATGAGTTATGAAGTGTAATCGAGGTTAGTAGAGACCATAAAACCCCTATAGTGTTAGAATTCTGGACAAAATCAGAGACTACACACTAAGATGTGAACTTTGAATTCATCGATATCGGTTTTTGTGGAAATTGTGATATTGTTTGGAGATCTTCTATTACCCGGAGTACCTAAAATTTTTTTAGCGATTAGAGTGATAAGTGCAGGTGATTGGGAGTGTACCCTAAAGACCTGAGACCCCAGAACCAAAATGTGGCCGCTAATTTAAGCCTTCTGGCCGCAATTTTTGGCCAGACCATGAAATCCTGGTCTCGTTCTTGGTTCATGGCTCCTTTGTCCGGTAAATAGAGCTATTCTATATGCTAAATATCCCAATTGTCACCTGAGGAAAATATGGAGGTGTTTTGTTATGTTGCTGCTTTGTTTTGCGACTTCGTTTTAACTTTGGTTTTGGCATTTGGGTTTTAACTCAGTGGTTTGACGTTTGTACATCGACATCGAGGATTTGTTTGGCTATTCTTGCATGCGTAGTTCGTAGGTTCTAACCTATGTACCCTTCATATGCCGTATCAGATTTTTCATATTTGATTCTCGTTTACGATACGATATTCGTTGAAATGTAGGTACCTTCATGTGGACTTCGTACGACAAGAGAGAGTGTGGCGTCATTGACTTCGGCAAGCGAGGACCAAGGTGAGTAGATATATATCTACGGGGGAAGTCGGGTGGATGACGTATAGCACCCCCACAAACGTAGAGTAGGGTTATTACTATATTATTATGTGTTGTGATGCGATATCGGATACTTAGCAAATAGGGTATTTAGAAGACCTTAGGTTAGATTAGGTTGATCGAGGAAGACCTATCCGAAAGATGATTACCTTGGTGGTGAATCGTAGGTTATACGTAGTCACACACGCGCGCGCGCACACACACACACACTTGATTTTGTATGTATATGTATATATGTGTGTGTGTGTGTGTGTGTGTGTGTGTGTGAGTATGCGTATACACTCATACATACAAACACACACGGGTTATGAGGATAGCATGTGATATGCGGAGATGAGTCGATATGATTGGGCATGATGCCGTCAGATTTGGATATGTGATTCAGTCATGATATGATATTATAATGGATCGTTGGGCGATAAGTATTCATACATACGATGATATGAGAGTTGATAATATTTAAATGTACAAGACTTTAGATCCGTACCATTGGTTTGATATTGATATTGTATGACGATTGATACCATACGATTGATGATTCATATGATTTTTGTTGGGTTACCTAGCTCGACAGTAAGGTTTCGGGAGGCATCGACCATGCCGTTTTGAAAAATTTAGCACGCTAAACAACCCTAACCATAGAATCTTAACTAGAGAATTAGACAATACATGCATGTAAACATCTTTAAATCTAAGTGAACAAGAAATACAACCTTTTTAGATTGGTCCTTCACTTCAATAGCTCTGTGTAGTAGTTCTTTCGCTCCAAGTAGTGAACTCCCGGACTCTAAAAAGGCTCTACAAGATGAAAAGGAACAAACTTACTTGAAGTCTTCGAGGCCGAAGATAATCTACGTCGAGGAGACAACAACTCAAGCTACCTCTTCACTAATTTGGAATTAGTGAAGCAAACAACCTAAACTAAATGGCTAATCTAGTGAAGGTTGATGAAGTAGGAATTTTGCTCACTCTAGAATTAATTTTCTCACTAATTTTCTTCACCTCTCAAAAACTTAGAGAGCTCTCTTTTGATGAAGAAGAAGATGAAGTGAATCATAGAAGAGAGAGAAAATAGCAACCATGGGTGAGATAATATCTCATACTAACTCATATAGAGACTTAACCATGGCTTAAGGTAATGGTTGGGTTAATAAATATATAATGTAAAACAAAACTAGCGGACTAAGTCAATGGTTCTTCAAGCTTCCACTATACTCAACCATGCGACTAATTTCCAACTAATTAGTGATTTAATTTAAATAAATAAAACCCCACATTATCTTAAGCATGGTGTGAGTCTCATACACCCATGTAGCATGTAGCAACTAGCATGACACAATAATATATATCACATATATATCAAGTGCACACAAGTGAGAAAAAGAAATGTTTTAGTGAGCTAATATTAGTTAATGTATGTTAGTATATCAAATATATAATTTATACATTAAATTATTAAATCTACACTTGACTTAATAATCCGGCTATATCTCATATAACCGACTAATATCATATGTATCAACTTATCGAATCAACACTTGATTCGATAACCCAGCTATATCACATATAACCGACCGATATCACATATCGCGAGAATAGAATACAGTATCACATACACGTATTAATCTCGGTCCCGCACATATTACATATGTGCTCCTACTTCGTTTCACCTGAGCCAAGAAACCTCTGTATAGGACTCTAAAGACTCGTCAATATGCCAATAGTAGGTGTGATCATATCATTCAACCACAAGCCGTCAGCGGTACTAGCTGGACGTAACGGCTACCCGGGTATTGAGCAATCAAAAGATCAACAAGCAAGCTTGTCTAAACTGCCGCAAAGCTTGTCAGTAACACTACCGTACAGTCCAGTCTCTTCGTATGATATGTCGCATATCTAGTCTAGCGGTGGAAAACGTCAGACCCCGGTAACTTGATAAGTCATGTCGATATGAGGCTCATAACGGGTTGAGAAACTACTGATAACACTTACCAGTAAATCTCCGTATCAGCCCTCGCCAGGGACTTCCTGTTATGGCCAATCGAGCATAGCGGAACATCAACCCCCAGTACCGGGAGAGAAAATCCCCTCCTATCGCTTATTGCCTCCATGTGACTCGGGTCAGTGCCCAAAAATCACCGTTTTGCATATTCTCTTGAACGTGGTAAGGTGGAAATCAAAGTACAGTGGGAATCACAAAAGACTCTATGACGATCTCGGGTCTATAGACTAACCTGTACCAGTGTCATCAGAGAACTACTATCTAACGTTAGGTATAATACCATCTAGGAGTTCTCGGGGAGTCCTATTCAGTGTACCCAGTCTGCACTGAGCACCCGTATACCATCTTTGATGTCAAACACCAATCGATGTGGGATCATCCATCGCCCATCATATGGGTCAAGAAGCGTATACGCTAGTCTACTCTGGAATATCGATGCCCTGTCTCGATACACCCATGACTAGGAACAATTAAAGGATGAACTTGTGGACCACCCTGGCCCCACTAGTATGATCTCCATTATAGTCCCGGTAGTCAAGTATACATCCTAAGGGCTTTATCAACATGTGAGAACAAGTCAGTATCACAATACATGTCTACATGTTAAGACAAAGAGAAAACAGATTGCGTACTATTATGTCGAGCAAGAATGTCCTCACTATATATGTCCAAGCATCCACTATAATATATAATCATGTATAATAATGGCCTCTATGGAACATACAACTAACAATTTTGACCTGTACCCTTAACTTTGAGGATGCCATACGATGGATATTACCGTACGAGATATATAAGATGATTGATCTGCACTCTTGACTCGAGGATACCGTACTATGTATTATACAGTACGTGACACTATGATGCTGGATCACTGACTACTAAGTATATCGACTCGAAATATATGTAGATTTTCTTATCCGTCCGACTAGTTCCTTAGTTTAGTCTCTTAGTTGTTAAATAGATACTAGACAAGACTCAAGTCATACTTATTTTCAAAAACTAACGAATCGTGATTATTTTCAAAGGACACCCCGAGAGATGATATGGATTTTTCAAAGGACATATCTTTTCTCAAAAACACCGTAACCCCTACTTTTCTAAAAACCACGATTCGTGATATCTCAAAACATTAAAACTTTGTGACTCATATACAGATATGTATATTTTATAATGTTACATTTACTATTCTCTTTTCTGTTATATTTATGTTGTTTTTATTGCATTGCATAATTATTACATATATTTCTTTAGCAATTATGAATCCCGTCTGTTAGGACACCAGCACCATTACCGATGATGCGTATGTTTCACGTACACCTGCTTGCAGGCTCACACACATCATCATCGGTAATTTCCATGTCACGTATACTTTAGGAAATGTTACTTCATTGATATAACCTGCTAGCTGGTAGTTTCAACATAGTACTAGTATGCTTACTCTTATATGCTATTTTAGATATTGCATTATTTACTTAGATACCCCATGCATTTATATATTCATTCTGTTATGCAATATTGTGGGCTTTATGCCGATATTCACTGCTTGTTGACTCTGGATTTTGGGATTTTGGATTTTTCTTGAGATTTCTGGATTTGGAGGATAACCGCAAGGATTTCATAAACTCATTATCATTTTAAAAATGCAAGTTGTGGTTTTCTCGTGTTATGATATTAATGGTGTCCACCATGAGTTTACCTGATTGAGTTGGTTTTCGAGACCCGATTCGAGGAGTAGGATGAACCGTTTCGGGTACATGGTGGACCTGGTAAGGTACCCCGGGGCAAGAATCTCGAGCTGTAGACGATGAGCCTGGCAGGGACAGACTATCTACCGGTGATGTCTAGCGCGGCGGATATCCGGAGGATACCGACCGTAGTCATGAGATTTGATGATATGGGCCGATCCGGACTGACGGAGCCCGAGATATTGAGGATATTGTGTCGATGCTTGACACAGACTTTTCTGTCGATTTCACTGATCATACTCCAGTTTTTATACTAAAACTTTACTAAGATAAGAACTCAGCTTTCTCATACAGATACACCCTGATTTCACGATTATTCTTTCTTGATGCATTCATATATATATATATATATATATTTATGACATGTTGCTACTTGAGGCACTAGCACGAGTATTGGTATTACACTTATGCTTAGATTAGTACCAATGCCACCACTAGATGTTTCAGTGTATATTATGAGTACATTACTGTATGACCTAGGAGATCGTCATACGTTCGGTTTCAACTCGGTGATGTCTTCTACTCACGAGTTGGCAACTCACCCCCGTTATGCCACAGTTTCATGCAGGTTTAGCCGTACAGGTTCCATAGAGGTTTCGCTGGCACACCACTTTCTTCCGGGTCATTGCTTTAGTAGGTGGGTTCACTTGTATCGTGACCACCGTTGTACTTTTATTTATTTCAGTTTTATCTAGTAAGCTCCATCAACTAGACTTGTATATTTAGTAGACTTAGATGACCTCGGTTTGTATATTCTTTCGGCCTTAGCGTCGTGCACTGTTGTATTCTTTATTGTTGGGATTTTCTTTATGGTGCTTAATTTTCTCGCTTTCTTTCTGAGTTTTGGATCCTCGCCTTTCGGCGTTGTATATTATTTTTATCTTGCATGGTTGTTCCGCCATTTGGCGAAGAGCTAGCTCCCGCTTGGGGATGCCTTATATATATATATATATATATATATATATATATATATTGCTTGTATTCGTTTTTGGGTTAAAAATTACAAAAGAGGTGCTGCTCAAATTTCAAACGACAAAAATGGTTTTCATGTTAGATAGAAATATAGTGTTTCCATGTACTACTACTTATGTATATATATATATATATATATATATATATATATGTATATATATATGTGTGTGTATATATATGTATATATATATATATGTGTGTGTGTGTGTGTATATATATATATGAGAATAAATTAGATTTTCAGTAAACCTTATTTCAAAATTGTACCTCCACTATTTTCCCCTAAAAAGATTTAGATTTCTGGGCTTTTGGCTTACTTGAATTAGATGGGGTCCTATAGAGTTCAAATGATTCAAGTGCCAGTCACATGCCATTTTCGAGTCGTTACAAAGTTGGTATCAAAGCATTAGGTTTAACTTTTGTTCGAGTCTAGATTTGACTATGCGAAGTCTATGGCGTATATATATATTCGGAACTTAGACTTGACCAAGGGGGTATTTGACCCCAACTTTCATCGTGTAGCTTGATCTTGGTTGATGGAGTAGGTGACTTAAGTAGAGTGACGTACCGTGTGTATGTTCCTGAAAGCTTGGGTTTGTGATTCCTCAAGGTAGATCATCTTGGATTAGTGAAGACTTCTAGCTAGCATGTTTCATTCACCTCGTGGAACCTCTATAGAGTCCGGGAGCTTGATGATCGCAGCGAAGCGACTTCAACTCGGAGCTTATGAAGCGAAGGAACGGACTATAAAGGTTGTAATCCCAAATTCTTAGATGTTAAGTTGTAAACATATGGTTTTGTTTGATTCTCTAATTAAAGATCTAGGGTTAGGGTTATCTAGAATGGCAAAAATTTAAACTTGGCATGGATGATGCCTCCCGGAGCCTTGCTGCCATTGTAGGTAACCCAACAGTGGTATCCGAGCATAGCTAGAGAATTAGACGGATAAGTATAGGATTACAAAACCGAAACAACTCTGAAACACCCGATGCAAAACCCCAGTTTCTGTCGAATTATTTTATGTGTCAAAATTATTTTCAAACAGTTGTTGAATGTTGTATGAGATACAATATGAACACACACAAAAACCCAAACCCCCTGCTCGGAATTTGGCCAGCCACAAGGTCATAAAATCTGTCCTGCTCGGATTTTTTGGGGATATGCGGTTTGGTTTTTGGGTGGTGTTCAAGTCTCTGGGGTTTGGTACTTTTGGTGTTGTTTATTTTTGCTAAATTTGCATGAGATGTTTATTTAATATAAAAGTTATTCAGAGTGTTTCGTATTCGCAATTCTAGCTTGTTTTGGATTGTTTATAGAGTGTTAAAAAGTTCGAACGGATATCAATAGCTCACTTTTTCCCCTGCCGGAAAATTTCCAAGTGTTGGATTTTTCCTTACTTAAAAAACATTCAAAAATCGTGCAAGTGACGCGGTGGACCCACTAGAAGAACAAAACCTTAACTCAATTTTGTGACTGTCAAAACCGCCACTAAAGCATAGGGTGGTTGTTTAGCGGTGCCACAAGTGAGGCGTTGGTTTGACCCTTCTACGGCTGGTTCATTGCTACTGTAGCATGTGATGGATGCTTTTAAACTAAGTTCAAGTGTTGAGCAATTGGAAAATTTTGAGTTTTTGTTCATTCGATCGGAATGTTTAAAATCGTCTACCTTTTTCTGTAATGTGATACAATATGTGGAATTCATATAGTTAGGCATGAAATGCGAAGTATGCGATATTTCGGATTTATGATGTCTATGGATATTGTGGATTCCAAATGTTGTAGTTTTACACTTTCTTTTCTGTGACCGTAAGTGTAGTATTTAGGGTATTGCCGGTTTCGTTGCTATACATCAACGACAATCGGGATACGCATACTTACTTACATTGATGATATGAGATATTATGTGCTGCTGTGATATGTTATATTGGATTGTCATGTTCTGAATAGCCAGGGGTTTTATGTGAGATGAGCGTTTTTATTTTCATTCATGTAAAATTCAAATGTATGTAATATTTTTTTACTGGGGCACTTTTGGGATGTGGATGATGTCACCATTGTATATTATTTACTTTTCCGCATTAGGTAGACCCAAGGTGGGGAGCAGAAGTAACCGGGTTCTACGGTACAGTGGGAGGTCATCTCGAGGAGTCGAGACCGGGTCTCCTAACCTTAGAATTGGTAGGGTTGCTTGCCGCTCTCGTAGGGGTCTAGGGATGTGGGTTTCGCTATTCATCGCTACCGTGGAATCCGTGTTTTATACAGGCTCAAAATAAAACACGGATTTCTTAGTATATCCAATATTTCATATGTTTCTTCTGCTGCAATGTTCTGTGATGAGATCATATTACTTCCTTAGACGAATGCTTATAATATATATATATGATGATATATAAATATTACTGCTTTCGTTTCTTCTGTGATGCTTAGGAAGCATAAATGATGGGATTCATTAATGAGATTAATGAAAAGAAAAGAAACCTAAAAAAATGTTGTAGAATCAAATTTTCAAAAAGGGTAGCGACAGTTTTTTGCTTTGCATAGTGGTATATGTGATATACCCTGCACCTTATTCGATGAGGAAAGAGTCGGGATCCCTTCACCGGGAGTGACCTCTTTAGCAAAACTGGCAGATGCTACAAACTAACGGTTTAGTTTTTGATTGCTTCTATAGTTCTTACTTTGCACCGCGGTATTTGTGAAATATCTTGCACCTTATTCGATAAGGAAAGAGCCGAGATCCCTTCACAGGGAGTGACCTCTTTAGCGAAACTAGAAAAGCATAAAAAACACTCCTTTTCAAAAACATTTGTTTCTACAACGATATCAAGTTCATTACGCAAAAGGTTTTCTGAAAAACCTGTCGTAACCCTCCGTCATTTTAGGAAATAGAGTACTTAGTATTCGTGCTGTATTTGTTGACTATAGTTAAGGCGCAGTGTACAGTAGCTGAGTGATGTCTTCCTATATAACATATGATGTGAGTAATTAGGACAGTTATATGACTTTATTGATCATAGTTAAGGGTCATATGGGTGGGTCAGTTAATCAAGAAATGACGGGTAGAACTTGACTAGTGCTTATGATTTATTGACCATAGTTAAGGTCATAAGTCACTAGGGGTAAAAGTATTATCAGGAAATTCAAGTGTTGAAATTTGCAATGAGATTGCATACCTTCTATGAGATAGTTGTATCCTGATACCCACTGCGAGTAAGAGTTACTCCTAGGAGAATTTTACACAAGACAATTAGTCAATCAAGTAGGTGACTAGAAAGGTGTTAACGGGGTTATGCCTCTGGGAACACAAGATTTATTTTAATTATATCCGTACGAAAGCACGGGGACCCTCTCTCAAAGTACCAACACTGGCCTGGCTGAAAGATTGGCGAACTAGTAATGTGTAATTAATCCCGGCTAATCTTACCTTTTAGGGTTTGAAGGAAGATTTGATTGAAACAGTAGGAGCCATTCTGATTAGATAAGATAATAACCAATCTAATCTTGCAAGAGCGCACACTAAAGTGTTTTCTTCTCTCTCTCCAGGTACCGACCATGTCTGGCCTTAATCAAGATAATAATATGGATGTATTGACCGAACCCGCTTGTTATACTAAGCAGGGGAATGTTGGTCCCGTTCTTTCTTATAAGTGTTATAAGACTGAGCAGGAAATAGGAGAACATCCGGATTCTCATGCCACCCAAACGAAGAACGAGCATGTTGATGTATCTTCTTCAGGTGTGTTAGTTATAGAGAACTGTTTCTCAGTTCACTCTACGTCCTGGGTATTAGATACCGGATCAGGATCCCACATATGCAATATGTTGCATGGGCTTAGGAAAGGTAAAGAACTGGAAAAGGGTGATCATTCCGTAAGAGTAGGGAATGGTGCAGATATTGCAGCCAAAGCAGTTGGCGAATATCACCTTGTATTACCAAATGGTAATACATTGATTCTGAACGAATGCTATTACATTCCGACCCTGATATGCAATCTTATATCAGTTTCTTTATTAAGTAAAGAGGGATATAGTTTTGTAGTACAGGATTATGTTATGAACATCTTCCTAGATCAAAAGTTGATTGGGTCAGGCTTGTTAAATAATGGCATATACGTTCTAAATCAAACTACAGTTCATAATGTGCAAAACACACACAAGAGGAAGAGTTCAGAAATGAACGAATCCTACTTGTGGTATTGTAGACTAGGTCACATCAATGCAACACGACTGGCTAAGTTACATAAGGATGGATATTTGAATCCATTTGAATTTTCATCTTATGACACTGCCAGTCATGTCTCAAAGGCAATATGACCAAAACTCCGTTTAGTGGACACGGAGAAAGAATTACGGAACTCTTGAGAATGATACATAATGATGTATGCGGTCACATGTCTACACATGCCAGGAATGGTGCCTCATACTTCATTACATTCACTGACGATCTCTCAAGATACGGACAAGTGTTCCTGATGAAACACAAGTCTGAAACTTTTGAGAAATTCAAAGAATATAAGAACGAAGTAGAGAACCAAACGGAAAAAAGTATTAAGATCCTTCGATCAGATCAAGGAGGAGAATACTTGAGCAATGAGTTCCGGGACTATCTAAAAGAGAATGGGATTCTCTCTCAGCTTACTCCTCCCTATACACCACAGCACAACGGTGTATCTGAGCGGAGGAATCACACCCTATTGGATATTGTGCACTTTATAATGAGCACCACTGAGTTACCTATTTCCTTTTGGTGTTATGCGCTGGAGACGGCCGCATACCTATTCAATAGAGTTCCAACTAAATCAGTGCCTACCACCCCATATGAGATATGGAATGGGAAGAGACCATCTCTTAAACGAGTTAAGATATGGGGTTGTCCGGCCTATGTTAAAAAGCAAAATCCGGACAAGCTCGGGGCAAGACCAGGTCTATGTAAGTTTGTGGGATATCCAAAAGTTTCCTATGGATATATCTTCTACCACGGTGAGGAACAAAAGGTGTTTGTTTCTCAATATGCCACCTTTTAGAAAAGGAATTTCTTGTAAAAGAAATTAGTGGCGAAGAGGTAGAGCTGGAAGAAGTTCCAGCACTACAAACTACAACTGATGATTTATTGGAACCAGAGGATTCAGTAGTTCCCGACGAACCTCTGCCGCTCCGCCGATCTAGTAGGGTTCCTCATCCACCTGAGAGATACTACGGTTTTCTTCTAGACAGTAGGAGCGACGATTGCATCATGGAAGATGATGACCCGACTAGCTTCGAGCAGGCCATCACGAGTGAGGACTCTGTGAAGTTGCTGGATGCAATGCGATTTGAGATGCAATCCATGTACACCAACGAAGTATGGACTTTGGAAGTTGCTCCTGAAGGGGAAAAACCCATTGGGAGCAAGTGGATCTTTAAGACGAAACTTGGTGTAGATGGAAAAGTTGAGACTTTCAAAGCTAGATTTGTTGCAAAGGGTTTTCGTCAACGACCATGTGCGGATTATGACGAAACCTTTTCTCCAGTGGCTATGCTTAAGTCCATCCAGATCTTACTTGCCATTGCTGCATACCATGACTACGAAATCTGGCAAATGGATGTTAAGACCGCCATTCTAAATGGTTATTTAGAGGAATGCATGTACATGACTCAGCCAGAGGGCTTCGTAGATAGTGGGAGCAGCGGAAAGGTGTGCAAGCTGCTTAAATCCATCTACGGGTAAAAGCAGGCATTGCGGAGTTAGAACATCTGTTTTGATGTTGTAGTCAAAGAGTTTGACTTCATCAAAAACGTAGATGAACCTTTTATCTATAAGAAGGTTGCAGAGAGTAAGATTGTCTTTCTCGTATTGTACGTGGATGACATACTCTTGATAGGAAATGATGTTCCTATGCTGCACTCGGTCAAGCTCTTCATATCACAACGATTCTCAATGAAAGATCTAGGTGATGCCTCCTGCATTTTGGGAATTAAGATCCATAGAGATGGATCTAAAAGGATACTGGGATTGTCCTAATCTAGGTACATTGAAACCATACTAAAGAGGTTTAGTATGGGAGAATCCAAGCGTGGGAACCAACCCACGGTCTCTGGACCCACTCTCTCCGAATTGAGGTCTCCTAAGACTGATTTGGAAAGAGCTTGCATGCAAGGGATACCCTATGCTTCGGCAGTAGGCTCTATCATGTACGCGATGCTATGTACCGGATCCGATGTAGCATACTCACTAAGTGTAGTGAGTCGGTATCAAGCAGATCCTGGAGAGAGTCACTGGACTGCTGTGAAGAACATTCTCAAGTACTTGAGAAGGACTATGGAGATGTTCTTGGTGTATGATAACGGAGAACTCCAGGTGGAGTCCTTTATCGATTCGAGCTTCCAGAGTGATAAGGACGACTCAAAGTCGCACTCGAATTTTTCTTTACCCTCAATGGACTCGACAATGGAGGCTGAATACATCGCTGCCAACGATGCTGCCAAAGAGGCTGTCTGGATGAAGAACTTCATCACTGAACTTTGAGTGGTTCCATTCATTGAGCATCCAATACCTTTGTATTGTGATAACAATGGAGCTGTGGCTTTGTCAAGGAACCGAGGTCCCATAAGAAGTCCAGACATATTCTGAGGCGGTATCACCTGATCCGGGAGATAGTTTATCGCCGGGAGATAAAGGTCAGGAGAGTTGATACGAAGGACAACACTACGGATCCACTCACGAAGGCCATACCCCAGATACAATTTGAGAGACTCTTCGGGATGTTGGGTATGAGATACTACAACAGCTGGCCTTAGTGCAAGTGGGAGATTGTTAGTTATGTATATGCCCTAGAGGCCATTATTGTACATATGATGTATATTATAGTGGATGCTTGGATATATATATAGAGAAATTTCTTACTCGATATGATAGTATGCTATTTGGTTGCACTTTATCTTAACATGTTGACTTCTATTGGTTTACGGTCTTACTCTCACATGTTGATAATGTTGGATATAGTGCCCTCAGAGTCAATTATTGGATCACAGACACGTGATTGCAATGATTGAGAGAGGACCTATCCTGGTAGGACAGTCTTATTCGAAATGATAGTATGCTATCTGGTTTATCTTCATCATAATGTACATGCTTTAGGTGACATTACAGGTCGCTATTGCATGTTGGTAGAGCCTTTAGGACTCTTGCTTGACGGCCTGCAGTATGATGGCGATCATATACGTGGGAGCTGGGGTCTATAAGCACATCCTTAAAGTGTCCCTAGTCATGGGAGTTTCGAGACTGGGCATCGATACTCTATTAGTAGACTAGTATATACAGTCGAGACCCCGACGAGGGGCGGTGGCCGGTCTCACAAGCCATTGGTGTCAGTTGGTTCACCTAAGATGTATACATGTGCTCATTGGGTTATGAGTACACCGGACAGGACTTGCTGGGAACATGCTAGTTGGTATTATACCTGACGTCACATAGCAATTCCCTGGTGACATGTATACAGGTTAGTTCATCGACCTGAGCTCGTCATTTGTCTCGTGTGAGTTCCTACTGTTCTTTGATTACTACCTTACCACGGCTCAAAGAGTCGTGCAAACAGGATTTAGTTGGGTACAGTCCCGAGCCACATGGAGGCAGTGAGCAGATCGGCGGGGGTTTCATCTCTCCCGGTATTAGGGATGAGATCGCACTGTGTTTAGGAGAGCCATTACACGAAGTCCTTGGCCAAGGCAGGAGATTTACTGGTAGGTATTCTAGTACTATCTTAGGGTGTTCTGGGCTACACTCCGACATGACTTGTACCGCTTTTGGGGTTCTGACTTTTACCAACACCCTAGGCCCGACATGCGATGCTCATAGACGAACGGACTGGACTGTACGGATATTGTCACTGACAGGCTCAGTAGGGTGTCAGGATGATTTCGCTCATCGACCCCCCTTTTGATCAATACCTGGTAGCCCGTTACATACGGCTAGTACCACTGACGTGCTAGTGGTTAAATCCACAGCCAAAGTATTAACGAGTCTTTAGATTCCTCCACAGATACTTTCTCAAGTTTCTGGCGAAACGTTGTAGAGGCCGTATGATATATGGCAGGGTTCGATCATATACGTGCAGTAGTGCACGGATCATGATCGGACGGGTCATACTAGTGGGCTTTGGTTTAAGCCGGATCTTAGTATTAGATTTGTTGGATTACTTTAGTCTCATCGCATTCGCATTCGGTCGGAATGCGGATGCATGTATGTATATACAGGTAAGGGGTATCCTTGTGATCCGTCATGAGTTTACTTTAGATGTTGCCGTATCTTTTTTATTGTTGTAAACATTTGGGTTAATGTTTATTTGGGCGAAATTGTGAGCTTAATTCATGATGAGGTGCATTAAATATGACATGGACAAGGGTGGTGACTCATGGTCTTATTCTTTGAGCCATGTCATGTTTAGTGATTGATTTGAGTGTTGAAATGATAAGAGGAAAGAGAGAGGGCAGCCATATTAGTGAGGTTAGCTCTTGTATTATTTCATCTCACTCTCACTTTATCATTGCAACAAAACACAAAAGAAATCTTTTCTTCTTCATCATTCTTTCTTGAGCTCACTATCTCCATTAATGGCATCATCTTCAACCTCCATCCATACACTCTCATGTGTTGAGAATCAATGGATGCTTGAGAGAAAGTGATCACACACATTCTCTACATCACCTTGGACACGTCGGCTAGCAAACTTCGTGTCCGAGTTGCTTCGGACGAAGCGGGAGCCCGTAAAAGGATTCGAAGATGTGGTGCCCTTTCCGACGAGGAGACCGGAGATCGGAGATACCGTAAGGAGCTTGGGTTGGTGGCCAAAGACCGAAGGACACGGATTGACCGGTATAGCTTTTCTAACCCTTCTCTAGTTTGCTAGTTATAGGTTAATGGTTCGATCCGGGATTAAAGTCTGCGATAGCGCTGGTTTCAAGTTTAGAAAAAGTTTTCGTTTCCGCATTTTGGCCTCGGATCGACGGCCGGGGCGCTTCCGTAGACTTACAAGGTATCAGAGACACGCCATTAACCTTTAGTAGCTTGTTCTAGCGTATTTAAAATATCGATCGAAATAAATTTCCGAAACCACAATTTCAAAAATGAAGTTTCTGTCGAATTTTTTTTTGGATGTAAAAATTATTTTGGGTACGTCAGAAAATTAGGCAGGCTTTTCTAAGTCCACCGTAGAAATTTAGAAGTGTAACTCCACCATAGCGCCGCGGAACCATGGCATTACCTACGTTCTGGCCGCGGTTCCACCGCACTATTGTAGCTTTAGTGCACCGATTTTTCTACTATGGTCTCTGACTTGGAATTGGGGTTTCTGGTAATTTTTGTTTTGGCCCAAATTATTTTGAGTACTGGGAATTGTACTTGGGGCCTACTTCGGGAAATTTTGTCGATCGAAAATTTTAAATTTGTTAGTTCACGGTGCTTACTTTATATCTGTGACCGTGAATGTCATTCGAGCAGTAAATCTTGTCTAATTGCTATATCTCTTTCAGACGGATTTGCGAACGTGACATTCACGTTGATGTTCTATTTTGTGCTATGATGTTGCGGATTTGTCATGGTGGATAGCCTGGATGCAATGGTAGTACAGTTTGGTTGTATTTGAACATTTGATATTGCGGGACGAGCGTCCGACATGTGTACTGTCGTCACTGCCTGTGTCAGATACAGTGCCCTCAGAGTCAATTATTGGATCACAGGCACGTGATTGCAATGATTGAGGGAGGACCTATACCGGTAGGACAGTCTTTCTCAAGATGATAATATGCTATCTGGTTTATCTTTATCATCGTGTACTGCTTTAGGTGACCTTATAGGTCGCTATTACACATTGATAGAGCTCTTAGGATTCTTGCTTGACAGGCAGCAGTATGATGGCGATCATATACATGGGAGCTGGGGTCTATAAGCACATCCTTAAAAGGTCCGTAGTCGTGGGAGTTTCGAGACTGGGCATCGATACTCCATTAGTAGACTAGTGTATACAGTCGATACCCCGACAAGGAGCGGTGGCCGGTCTCACAAGCCATTGGTGTCAGTTGGATCACCTAAGATGTATACAGGTGCTCATAGGGTTATGAGTACACCGGACAGGACTCGCCGGGAACATGCTAGTTGGTATTACACCTGACGTCAGATAGCAGTTCCCTGGTGACATGTGTACAGGTTAGTTCATCGACCTGAGATCATCATTTGTCTCGTGTGAGTTCCCACTGTGCTTTGATTACTACCCTACCACGACTCAAAGGAGTCGTGCAAACAGGTTTTAGTTGGGTACAGTCCCGAGCCACATGGTGGCAGTGAGCGGATCGGCAGGGGTTCGTCTCTCCTAGTATTGGGGGGTGAGGTCGCGCTATGTCTAGGAGAGCCATTACACGAAGTCCTTGGCCAAGGCAAGAGATTTACTGGTAGGTATTCCAGTAGTATCTCAGGGTGTTCTGGGCTACATTCCGACACGACATGTACCGCTTTTGGGGGTCTGACTTTTACCAACCCCCTAGGCCCGCCATGCGATACTCATAGACGAACAGACCGGACTGTATGGATATTGTCACTGACAGGCTCAGTAGGGTGTCAGGATGAGTTCGCTCATCGACCTCCCTTTTTGTCAATACCTGGTAGCCCGTTATGTACAGCTAGTACCACTGACGTGCTAGTAGTTAAATCCACTGCCAAAGTATTGATGAGTCTTTAGAGTCCCCCACAGACAGTTTTCATGTTTCGGGCGAAACGTTGTAGAGGCTGTATGATATATGGCATGGTTCGATCATATACGTGCAGTAGTGCACGGATCATGATCGGACGGATCATACTAGTGGGCTTTGGTTTAAGCCAGATCCTAGTATTAGATTTGTTGGATTACTTTAGTCTCATCGCATTCGCATTCGGTCGGAATGCGGATGCAGGTATGTATATACAGGTGAGGGGTATCCTTGTGATCCGTCACGAGTTTACTTTAGATGTTGCCTTATCTTTTTGTTGTAAACATTTGGGTTAATGTTTGCAAGTGGAAAATGTGAGTGGAAGCCATCATGAAGAGGTACAATCAATTAGGTGACTCATGGTCTCTTTTTTAGCACTAATGTCACTTAATTGATTGATTTGTGTGTTGAATTGATGGATAGAGAGAGAAAGGGCCGCCATGTATATGGTTAGCTCTTGTATTATTTTCTTCTTGCTCTCATGATCAATTCCAACACAAGAAAAGAAAAGAAGAGAAAGCTTCTCCTCCTTCTTCTTCCTCTAGCTCATAACATCCATTAATGGAAACACCTTCAACCTCCATCCAAGTAATGGATGCAAGAGACAAAGTGATCACAAACATTCTCTACAACACCTTGGACACGTCGGCTAGCACACTTCGTGCCCGAGTTGCTTCGGATGAAGCAGGAGCCCGTAAAAAGACTCGTAGATGTGGTGCCCTTTCCGACGAGGAGATCAAGACCGGAGATGCCGCGAGGAGCTTGTGATGGTGGCCAAAGACCGAAGGACACGGATCAATTGGTATAGCTTTCCAACCCTTTCTCTAGTTGTTAGTTGTAGATTAAAGGTTCGATCCGGGTTTTAAGCATACGATAGCGCCGGTTTCTAGTTTGAAAAAGTTTCGTTTCCGCATTTTAGCCTCGGACAGACGGCCGAAGGCGCTACCGTAGACTTACTTCCTGTTTGTATATTATTCTTTTGGGGCACGACCGGGCTGAGGTCAATGTACCCGTTGTATATATTTTACTTTCTTTACTAGGATTACCCCGCGGTGGGGTGCACGGATAGCCGGGTTCTAGAGGGCAACGAGCCCGCAACTCATGGCTTTGAGATGGAGGGGGCTTCACTCTAGAATTGGCGGGCTATTCGCCGTACTCGTAGGGGGTATAGGTTGACCCAAGGACGGGTGCTTAAGTTAGCGGATTCCGTGAAGTGCTGGGTTGTCCATTCACTTTGCTGTAGGGGGCTGCCTCGCCTCAGGTTTTGGCGGGTAACTTTCCACGCCCGTAGGGGTCTAAGATTTCATTGCACAGGCTATCCACAGGACCAGGGGAACGTCGGGTTTCACTTGCGGCTCAAAGGAAACCCGGGATCCCAGATTATATGTATTGTTCTGTGATGCTTATTACATTTCTGTGATGTTGCATTTGTCACTCCTTTGAAAGGTTTCCATAACACCTCGTTTAGGGTTTGGAAGCATCACACATGCCATAACTTTAAATTTATGAGGTGCTAAGTAAACTAAACTAGGAATCGAACTAGAATTATGAAGTAACAATTAAAAATATCACATCTAAAAGATTAATTTATACTAAGTGGAGAGACCACAACCTTTGTAGACCTCCTAGGATGACTCCTTGGATCTCCATTGGTTTGGAACGGTTCGCTAGATCACCTCCAAGTCCACGACGATCCGACCGAAGTCCTTTTGCCCAAAGCTTGTTGCTTCACTTGATCTTTGAAAACCTTGAAGCAAAACACCCTACACAAAATAGCAAGGGTTGTGTAGGTGATGTAGTGGTCGCTAATCTCACTTAATACCCTTTCTTTTATTTTATCTAACTCAATTTAACACTCAAGAGAGAGCTAGAGAGAGGAAGAAGAAGATGGCTTGATATTTTTTCTTTTGAAATGAATAATCAAAAAGAAAATGAGAGAGAGAGATAAATATCAAAAGAATAACCATAGTTAATAAATAATATCTAGATATTTTCTTCTTGAGTTAAAGGCAAAGGAAAAATAAACCATGGTTGAGTCAAAGTCAACCATGGAAAAGTGTAGAAGAAATGAGTCATGGAAAAAGAAATGAGTCATTTTCTATTTTCCTTTATCTTTAACTTTATTCAAAAATGTCCATATATATAATTATTTGCTATGTGATTCTTATATTGCCATCTAACTTGTATCATCAACCATGATACATTTGCATGTATGTATGTGTGTATGCACATCATCATGTACATATACATGCATGCATCCATTAAAAGAAAATGGTTTAAATAAATGAGATAAAAGTCAATATTAAATCAACACTTGATTTAATAAACCGGTCGTATCTCATAAGATCCGACTAAACACCCGATTAAAATACAGTATCACATACTCATATTTAATCGAGCTTCCGCACATATCTCATATGCGCACCACTTCGTTTCGCCTGAGCCGAGAAACTTCTATGTAGGACTCTAAGACTCGTCAATACGCCAGCAGTAGGTGATGATCATATCGAACTCCCACAAGCCGCAAGCGGTCAGCTAAACGTAACGGCCACCCGGGTATTGAGCGATCAGAAGAAGAACAAGCGAACCTGTCAATCCAACTGGCAACACTTACCGTACAGTCTGGTCTCATCGTCAGATATGCTGCATATCGAATCTAGGGATGGAATCGTCGTCCCCAATAACTCAACAAGTCATGCCGGTATATGGTCTATAACAGATCAAGAAACTTACTGATAACACTTATCAGTAATATCTTAGCAGCCCTGGCTAGGGTCTTCCCGTTATAGCCAATCGTGCATAGCACAGCATCAACCCCCAATACCGGGAGAGACGAAACCCCTCCTATCGCTCACTGCCTCCATATGCCTCGGGACTATACCCAAAATCCACCTGTTTGTACGACTCAGTAGAGCCGTAGCAGGGTGGAGATCAAAGTACAGTGGGAGGACACACAAGACTCTATGACGATCTCGGGTCTACAGACTAACCTGTACTAGTGTCACCTGAGAACTGCTATCCGACGTATGATATAATACCATATAGGAGTTCTCGGTGAGTCCGTTCAGTGTACCCAGTCTCACTGAGCACCCGTATACTATCTTTGGTGTCATCACACCAGTCGGATATGGGATCATCCATCGCCCATCATATGGAACAAGAATGGTATACGCTAGTCTACACTGGAATATCGATGCCCTGTCTCGATATACCTACGACTAGGAACATTTCAAGGATATGCTTATAAACTACAGATGTCCCACTAGTATGATCCGCATCATAATCCCAGTAGTCAAGCCAATATCCTTAGGGCTTTATCAACATGTACCAAATGAATATAAACATGATCAAGTGAACATATGATAAAGTGAAACCAGATAATATACTATCATATCGAGCAAGACTGTCCTCTGAATATACATATATATACATATCAGTACATACACTATCTCATAATGGCCTCTAGGTCATACATATATCCAACAATCTCTCACTTGCACTAAGGCCAGTTATTGGCGTATCTCATACCCAACCTCTCAATAAGTCGCACATGCTGCGGCTGAGGGAGGGCCTTGGTGAATGGATCCACAGCGTTGTTCTTTGTGTCTACTCTCTTAATCTCGATCTTGCGGCGATCAACTATCTCCCGGATCACATGATATCGCTTCAGGATGTGTCTGGACTTCTGATGGGACCTGGGCTGTTTGGCCAACGCCATATCCCCATTATTGTCACAATAGAAAAGTATTGGATCAATAATGGTTGGAACTACTCCTAGCTCCGCGATGAACTTCCTCATCCATACGGCTTCCTTGGCTGCATCATTTGCAGCAATATATTCAGCTTCCATCGTTGAGTCTGCAACGGTATCCTGTTTGGAACTCTTCCAACTCACCGTCCCTCCATTGAGGGTAAATGCAAACCCCGAGATAGACTTGCTGTCATCCTGATCACTCTAGAATCTTGAATCGGTAAAGGCCTCTATTTGGAGATCCCCGTTATCATACACCAAGAACAATTCTTTAGTCCTTCGTAAGTACTTATGAATGTTCTTCAAATCAATCCAGTGATTCTCCCCTGGGTTTGACTGATACCTGCTTACTACACTAAGTGCATAAGCAACATCAGGGTGTGTACATAACATTGCATACATTATCGATCTTACTGCCGAAGCATAGGGAATAATGCTCATGCGAGCTCTCTCTATATCAGACTTTGGGAAATCATCCTTTGAGAGAGTGACTCCGTGGCAAGCGGGTAAGGCACCCCGCTTGGAGTCTTCCATACTAAACCTCTTTAGGATGGTGTTAATGTACTTGGTTTGGGACAATCCCAATAACCGTTTGGATCTATCCCTATAGATCCGTATGCCCAATATGTATGTGGCATCACCCAGGTCCTTCATGGAGAACCTTTGTGATAAGAATGTTTTGACCGACTGTAGCATAGGAAGTTCATTTCCTATCAGAAGTATGTCATCCACGTACAATACGAGGAACACGACATTTCTCCCTACAGTCTCTTATAAACACAAGGTTCATCTGGATTTTTGATGAAATCAAACTCTTTGATAACATCATCAAAACAGATGTTCCAACTCCGTGATGCCTGCTTTAATCCATAAATGGATTTAAGCAACTTATATGCTTTTCCGCTGCTCCCACTGTCAATGAAGCCATCTGGCTGATCCATATAAACGCATTGATCTAAATCACCATTTAGAAATGCAGTTTTAACGTCCATCTGCCAGATTTCATAGTCGTAGTGAGCAGCAATAGCAAGTATGATCCGAATGGATTTAAGCATGGCTACCGGAGAGAAAGTCTCGTCATAGTCCAAACCTGGTCTTTGACGAAAACCTTTCGCTACCAACTTTGCCTTATAGGTCTCTACATGTCCATCTACACCGATCTTTCTTTTAAAGATCCATTTGCAACCCACAGGTTTTATCCCGGAGGGTACATCTTCCAAATTCCATACTTTGTTGGTGTACATGGACTCCATTTTGGATCTCATGGCATCCATCCATTTCACAGAGTCACCACTCGTGATGGCCTGATGAAAACTGGCAGGATCATCATCATCCATGATGCAATCTTCTCTATCACCATCAATGAGAAAACCGTAGTATCTCTCCGATGGGCGAGAAGTCCTACCAGATCTACGGAGTGGCTGAGGTTCATTTAATTCTATTGTAACATTAGGTTCAACCAAGTCGTCATTTATAACTTGTGTTTCTAGAATCTCTTCTAGATCTACCACATTGCCATCAGCATCATTTGAAAAAATCTCATTTTCTAAAAAAGTGGCATACTGAGAAACAAACACTTTTTGTTCCTCCTTGTGGTAGAAAAGATATCCAAACGGATGTTTAGGATATCCTATAAATATACATTTGACTGATCGTGTCTCGAGTTTGTCTGGATTCTGCTTTTTGACAAAAGCCGGAAAACCCCAAATCTTAACTCTTTTAAGAGATGGTTTCTTCCTATGCCATATCTCATATGGAGTGGTAAACAAGGTCTTGGTTGGAACTTTGTTTAGCAGAAAAGCTGTTGTTTCCAATGCATGCCTCAAAACGAGAGAGGTAACTCAGAATCACTCATCATGGATCGTACCATATCCAATATAGTACGATTCCTTCGTTCTGACACACCGTTGTGCTGTGGTGTGTAAGGTGGAGTGAGCTGAGAGAGAATCCCATTCTCTTTTAGGAAGTCCAAGAACTCAGTACTTAAGTACTCTCCACCTAGATCTGATCGAAGTATCTTGATACTCTTTCCTGTTTGGTTTTCTACTTCATTTTTATACTCCTTGAATTTCTCGAAAGCTTCAAACTTATGCTTTATCAAATACACATGACCGAATCTTGAGAAATCATCAGTAAAGATTATGAAGTAAGAAAATCCGCCTCTTGCATATGTAGATATTGGCCCGCATACATCACTATGTATGAGGCCTAGGAGCTCAGTAGCTCTTTCTCCGTGTCCTGTAAACGGAGTTTTGGTCATTTTACCTTTGATACAAGACTGGCAAGTTGCATGAGATTTATACTCAAAAGAATTTAAATATCCATCTTTATGAAGCTTGTTTAGTCTTATTTCATTAATATGACCAAGTCTACATTGCCAAAGAAAAGCTTCATTTATATCTGAAAATTTTCTTTTATTTGTGTGTTGTACGTTGAAAACTGTGTTTTGATTAAGGACGTATATCCCGTTATTTAATGTACCACAACCAATCAACTCTTGATTAAGTCTAATGTTCATAACATTGTGTTGCACAGCAAAATGATACCCTTCATTCTCTAACAAGGAAACAGATATAATATTACAAAGCATACTTGGCACAAAATAACACGGGTTCAAAACCAATATACAACCCGAAGGAAACCTTAGGTGATACTCTCCCACTGAAACTGCATTTACATTGGAACCATTTCCAACTTGGATAGTATGATCACCTGTCTTCAGAACTCTGCTATTTCTCAACGCCTGCACAGAATTGCAAATATAAGAACCCGAACCGATATCCAATACCCAGGAAGCAGAGTTAATAGAAAAACAGTTTTCAATTACGAACACACCTGAAGCTGAAGCATCACCATGCTTCTTCTTGAGTTCTAGGTACTCAATACCGTTCCTCTTCCAGTGTCCCGTCTTTTTGCAGTGGAAACATTCTCCTTTCCCCGATTCCCCAACCTTGGACTTGCCTTTTCCCTTAACCTTTTTGACTCCAACTTTAGGTTTGGTGGGTTTCTTATTCATCTTTCCCTTGGCCTTAGCCTTCGGGTAAGAGGAGGAGGATGGCCCAACACTCATAACGGGAGTCTTCACTATCTTCAGTGTGCTCTTTGCACTCATTAACATATTAAGGAGTTCAGGCAATTCCTTCTCCATGTTGTGCATGTTGAAGTTAACAATGAACTGAGCAAAGGTGGAGGGGAGAGACTGCAAAATAATATCCGTATATTGTTCATTGTCTATTGTCCACCCAAGGTCCTCAAGCTCGTCTATGAGAGCTATCATTTTCAGAACATGGTCTCCTACTGCTGTGCCAGTGGTCATTCGCATCCAAAACAGTTTCTTAGATGCTTCGTATCGTAATACGCGAGATTGCTCTCCATACAACTCTTTTGTATAGAGGAATATGGCTTGTACGTCCATATTCTCGTGCTGCTTCCGATGTGTGTTATCCATCAATGCAAGCGCGAGGCATTTGTTAGTGTATATGCCCTAGAGGCCATTACTGTATCATACTAGTTTGTATATTACTTGATGGAAGCTTGGGATATTCACCTTGTATAAACAATCTTGCTCAATATAGTAGTATGCTACTTGGTTTGTTTCTACTTCAATGTGTACTTGTGTTTATTTCAGTATATCACTTATACGCATTAGTGGAGCCCTTAGGATCTTTGCTTGATTACCAGCGTTGTGATGGCAGTCACACTAGTGGGGGCTGGGTAATCGATAAGCACATCCTTATACAGGTCCCTAGTCGTAGGACTATCGAGACAGGGCATCGATACTCCGGAGTAGACTAGCGTATGCGCTTCTCATCCCAGTGTGGGAGATGGTCTGTCCCACAGCCATCAGTACGTCGTACTGGAGATAGTATACGGGTGCTCGTTGGGTTACGAGTACACTGGACAGGACTCGTCGGGAACTGACAGGTTGGTATTATACCTATCGTCAGTTATCAGTTCCCAGGTGACATGAGTACAGCTTAGTCCGCTGACTTGACACTGACACTTCGCCTCGAGTGTGTTCCCACTGCACTTTGATCACTACCCTACCACGGCTCAAAGGAGTCGTGCAAACAGGTGGTGGTTGGGTGCAGTCCCGAAGCACTTGGAGGCAGTGACAGTTAGACAGGATTCGTCTCTCCCGGTATTGGGGGTTGACATCGCGCTGTGTCTAGGAGAGCCATTACACGAGTAGTCCCTGGCCAGGGCAAGCGAGATATACTGGTAGGTTTCCAGTGTTATCTCAGGGTGTTTTGGGCTTCACTCCGACACGACTTGTACCGCTATTGGGGGACTGACGTTTTACCGCCCCCTAGGCCCGCCATGCGATGTATCAGACGAACAGACCGGACTGTACGGAGAATGTCACATTCAGACTCAGTAGGAGTTCAGATGGGGTTTCACCTCGTCAGCCTTCTTGTCGGCATCTACCTGGGGACCGTTACGCACAGCTAGTGCCGCTTGCGGTCTGTGGTTAAACCCACTGCCAGCGTAGTGTCGAGTCTTTAGAGTCCCACACAGAGGGTATTCGCCTCTGGGCAAAACAGAGTAGAGGTCGCATGGTTTTGCGACAGGGTTCGTTCTCATCCGTGCACTTGTGCACGTTTGGAGTCCGGACGGATTATACTGGCAGGCTCTGGTTTGAGCCAGATACTGGTATATGTTTTGGGGGTTGCTTTTATATCTTGGTATTCTTGTTTCTCGGAACGAGAATGCAGGTGTGTATGCACAGTTGCTTGAGGCGGAGAATGAGGTTTTTCATTAGGGTTTCGGATCGGGTGCGTATGCACAGTTGACAGTTATCATTTTCCAAACCCTAATGGATTTGTATATTATCTATTAATAATAGTAATTAAATAAGAATTATGTTATGGTTGTTTTTTGTTGACTTGTTGACCTTTGTTGACTTGTTGACCATTGACCACTTTCATGCCTTGAAAGTCTTCCTTGATTCATGCTTACACTTCATTAAAAGAGGTATGATAGTGGTCATTCCATATTTACCATCAACTATTCTTATTTCAATTATTATCATTTAGATAATTCATTTCTTTTTGCAATATGGTTGCAAGAAAGAAATTATTGAGCTCATTCTATCATAACCTCTCTCTCTCCTCATTTCATCTTCTTCCTCCTCTTGAAAAGAGAAACCTTCTCATGTGTTGAGAATCATTCTCTTTAGATAGAAAAGCAAACCCTAATCACTCTCTACTCATTCTAGGATGAAGGTTTAGCAAGCCGGAAACCCTAGTTCACTCAAAGATCGAGGAAGAGCCCAAAGTCGAACCTTCGAGGTGGATCCATCTTCGACGGGAGAAGGCGACGAAAAGAGAACCATCAACCTCTACAAGGTTTGAAGAAGAAGGAGTTCAAGTTTAGGTATAACCATCTTCCATAGTAGCTAACTCTCTTTAGCTTGTTAACTAGTTTTAGTTTAGACAACGATCCCGACACAGTTTAGTCCATGTTGCCTCTTGCGATAAAAATTCGTTTTTTATACCGTTTCCGCCTCCCCGTAAGTACCGGGGGTCGCAATATGGACTTACAGTGGTATCAGAGCCTAACTAAACTTAAACTAGCTTGGTAGTAAGGTGTAACGAAGTTCGGAAACAAAAAAATCGCAAAACCGGAAAACTAAAAACCTGAGTTTCTGTTGAATTTTTTTTGGCTCAAAATGAAAAACTTTATACTTGTAAAATCGTCTCAGGGTTTTTTATGAACACCCAAGAAAAACGATGCAGTAATTCCTCAAAGCCGCCGCCCATCCGCCGCGTGACCCCTGTTTCCGCCGCGGAAGCGCCGCGTTCTGTAGTCCTCTGTGCATCGTTTTTCGTGCAGTGTGTGTCTGTGTTGGTTTTAGGATTTTTAAAATATATTATATGTACCCAGATTTTCCAGAACAGAAATTTCTTTTTGGGGTCCTATAATTCCGTATTTTTTTCCGAACTTCACTGCACTTTGACTATGTTGGTTATATCTGTGATGTTTGCATGTATTGAACGTCGGCTAATCGCTATAAGTCGATTAGTCGGGGTTATACATGATCTGTAATGTGCTGGAATGTGTATATGAATGTGTTGGACTGTCGCGGGTGAATAGCCGGGGTGGATGTGAGATGAGCTTTTGTTTTTCTTTCATTCATTGTAAATGTAAATTGATGTAATAATATTATTTGTTTGGCCGCACAACCGGGTCGGGGTTGTAGCCGTCATTGTATAATTCTTTTTACTGTTTTTGCTCCTAGGATAGACCCATGGTGGGGTGCACAAACTACCGGGAACTTGGCGGTTAGTTTGCCGCACCCGTAGGGGTCTTGGGTGGGGTATTTGCTATTCACCGCGACCGTGTTATCCGCTTTTCGTTTCAGGCTCGAAAGAAATGCGGATTGCTAGTATATCCAATGTATTCATCTGTGATCTGTAATGTCTATCATTGCTTTCTATTTAGGCGTTGCTTATGTTTTACAGCCGCGCTAGCCCAGCCCCCGCTCTGTCGTTAGTTAAGTAACCTAACGAGTGATGACGGGACCCCGTGGCGAATGCGAATGGCATAAGCGTACGTCATATTTTGGTTGTTTTCTGCAATGGTAGGAATTAAATGATGGGACGCATTAAAAGAACTAATGCAAGAATATCACGCATTAAAAGAACTAATGCAAGATAATAAACCAAGTTTAAGTCGATGGAACACTTTCGAAAAACCACTCGGTTCTTTTCAAAACTAACTTTTAAATGCGGAGCTTGAGCCACTCCTTCTAAAAGCTATCTCGTTCCATCGATTATATCAAGTTCACTACGTTCACGGTTTCGCCAAAACCATCCGTAGCCCTCCGTCGTTTCATATGAATATTCAACAGTATTCAAGCTGTGTTTGTTGGCCTTAGTCAAGGCACAGTGTTTGGTAGCTGGTGGGTATTCATATGTTGCATAGATAGAATGCGTTGGTTTGGGACAGTCGTATTGCCTTGTTGGCCATAGTCATGGGTATATACGGGTGGGTTCAAATTAACCTGGATAACGACGGGAAGAACTTGACATGTGACTTATGATTTGTTGGCCTTAGTCAAGGTCATAAGAGCATGGGGCAAAAATCCACATCGGGAGTTTCATAAGTACTGAAACTTGCTAGATTTGCATACCATTTGGAGTGTGATGATTATGGTAGGATTCCTTCATTTTTCGTCACGCGATGATATTTGGATCCCGATCCTACTGTGAGTATATGCTACTCCTCGGGAAATTTCTCACTAAACGATCAATGCTATAAACCTAGTAGGTGCCTAGAAAGGTGTTAGCGGGGCTACGCCCCCAGGGAAAAGAGGTTCTTAAATTAAGGAACTTCGCGAAAGCGTTGGAAAACCTCCCTCGAAGTACCGACACTGGCCTGGCTGAACGGTTAAGCAAGTATTGTACGGTGGGATTGATCCCGGCTAATTCTTCCTTTGTGGTTTGAGGAGGGATTCGAGAGACAGTGGGAGCCATCCAGTTTAGACAAATTAAAAACCATTCTAAATTTGCAAGAGCATCGTGCTAAGTGTTTCTTCTCTCCCCCTGCAGCGACCAAATCGAAATGACTGGACTTAAGTTACTTCTAGATAAAAACATATTGACAGGGCCAAACTACAAAGATTGGCTCAGGAATGTCAAATTGGCAATCTCTTACGACAAGCTGGGGTATCTTCTTACCACCAAAGCTCCCCCCGTCCCAGGTCCCACCTCCAGCGTCGCGGATAAGGAAATCCGTAAGACTTGGGAGATTGACAGCGCGAAGGCCAGATGCCTCGTACTTGCCTCGATGGACAATGACCATCAGAGGAGGCACGAGAATATGGATTTGGAATCCATATTTCTTCATACAAAAGAACTGTATGGAGAGCAGTCTCGTATCGCAAGATACGAAGTGTCGAAGAAGTTATTTTCGACAAAGTTGGCCGTCGGATCATCGGTAGCGGACCACGTGCTTAAGATGATTGGCTACACTGAGGAGCTCGCGGAACTTGGGACCACGTTGGATAGTGAACTTTACACGGATATAATTCTCCAGTCCCTTCCATCCACTTACGCCCAGTTCATACTGAATTTCAACTTGCAAGAAAAAGAAGTTGAACTTTCAGAACTCCTCAACCTGCTGAGGAGCGCAGAGGGCACCCTACAGAAGGGTAGGGATACATCCACTTTGTTTGTAGGAGGATCTTCTTCTTCTAGGTCCAAGGCGAAAGCCAAGGGAAAGAAGAGGAAAGCCCCCGCCAAACCAAGGGGCGGTGTTAGTAAAGTGGGTGCGAAGGGAAAGGAAAAGGCAACAAAGATAGCGGGGAAGCTTGTTGGTAAAGAGGAATGCTTCTATTGTCACAAGAGTGGACACTGGAAGAAAGATTGCAGGGCTTGGAAAGCCAGGACACAGGAACTGAAGCAGGTTGCGGCTTCAGCTTCAGGTGTGTATGTTATTGAAAACTGTCTTTCTATAAACTCTACTTCTTGGGTATTGGATACCGGATCAGGATCTCATATCTGTAATTCTTTGCAGGCGTTGAGAAACCGTAGGTTTTTGAAGGCAGGGGACATGACCCTCAGAGTTGCGAACGGAGCTAGCATGGATGCTAAAGCCGTGGGGGACTATCACCTGGGAATGACAGATGGGCATGTTTTGGTTTTGCGTAATTGCTTTTTTGTACCCAACGCAACTTGTAATATCATTTCTGTATCTTTGGTTTCTAAAGAAGGTTATGAATTTGCGTTTGTAAGTAATGTTGTAAACATTCACCTTAATCAAGTTCTGATTGGGTCAGGTACACTGAGCAATGGTATATACGTATTAAACCAACCACAGATTTTCAATGTCCAGAATACACACAAAAGAAAGTCTCCAGATATCAATCAGGCTTTCTTATGGCATTGTAGACTGGGTCACATCAATGAGACACGGTTGACTAAGTTACATAAAGAAGGATACTTGGATCCGTTCGAGTATCAGTCTTATGCCACTTGTGAATCTTGTCTTATGGGAAAGATGACAAAGACTCCGTTCACTGGACACGGAGAAAGAGCGAGCGAGCTCTTGGGACTCATACACAGTGACGTGTGTGGTCCAATGTCTACACATGCCCGAAGCGGTTATTCATACTTCATTACTTTCACAGACGATTTCTCTAGGTATGGACATGTCTTCTTAATGAAGCACAAATCCGAGGCCTTTGAGAAATTTCGGGATTACAAGAATGAAGTTGAAAAACAAACAGGCAAAAGTATCAAGATCCTAAGATCGGATCGAGGTGGTGAATACTTGAGTGCCGAGTTCCTGGACTATTTAAAAGAGAATGGTATTCTCTCTCAGCGTACTCCTCCATACACTCCGCAACATAACGGTGTATCAGAAAGGAGGAATCGAACCCTATTGGATATGGTTCGTTCCATGATGAGTAAGGCTGAGTTACCGCGATCTTTCTGGGGATATGCACTAGAAACAGCTGCACATCTCTTGAACCAAGTTCCTACTAAGACTGTGCCTACCACACCATATCAGATGTGGAGTGGGAAGAAACCCTGTCTTAAAGCCTTTAAGACATGGGGATGTCCGGCTTTTGTAAAAAAGCAGCATGCGGACAAGCTCGAGGCACGCTCAGTACAGTGTAAGTTTGTGGGATACACAAAGAACTCCAAGGGGTATCTATTCTATTACGCAGAGGAGCAAAAAGTCCTTGTTTCTCGTCATGCCCACTTCTTGGAAACTGAGTTTTTGGAAAATCAGATAAGTGGGAGCGCCGTAGAACTGGATGAAATTCCAGAACCTCAGACTATTACTGAAAGCTTAGTGGAACCAGACGGTTCAAAAGAACAGGACATTCCTATGCCGCTCCGTAGAAGTAGTAGGCAGTCTCATCCGCCCGAGAGATACTACGGTTTTCTCATAGACGGGGATAGAGAGGATTGCATCATAGACTATGATGAGCCTACTAGCTTCCAGCAGGCCGTTCAGAGCATTGACTCGGTAAAATGGCTGGATGCAATGCGGACCGAAATGGAGTCCATGTACACCAACAAAGTATGGACGTTGGACATTGCTCCAGACGGGGTAAAACCCGTAGGATGCAAGTGGATCTTCAAAAGGAAGATTGGTGTAGATGGACAGGTTGAGACCTATAAAGCTAGACTTGTAGCAAAGGGTTTCCGTCAAAGACCTGGCTTGGACTACGACGAAACCTTTTCTCCAGTGGCTATGCTGAAATCCATTCGGATCCTTCTTGCCATTGCTGCCTTCCACGATTATGAGATTTGGCAGATGGATGTAAAAACCGCTTTTATAAATGGAAATTTAGAGGAGTGTGTCTATATGGATCAGCCAGAGGGTTTCATTCAGAGTGGGAGCAGCGGAAAGGTGTGCAAGTTGCTTAAGTCCATCTATGGACTAAAGCAGGCATCGCGGAGTTGGAACATCTGTTTTGATGAGACGGTCAAGGAATTTGACTTTATCAAAAATCCAGATGAACCATGCATCTATAGTAGATTTGTAGCGAGAACTGTGGTATTCCTTGTTTTATACGTGGATGACATTCTCTTAATAGGAAATGACATTCCTATGCTACAATCTGTCAAGGGTTTCTTGTCACACAGGTTCTCCATGAAAGACCTGGTGATGCCTCTTACATCCTGGGGATCCGGATCCATCGTGATAGATCCAAGAGGATATTAGGACTTTCACAGTCCAGGTACATCGACACCGTACTGAAAAGATTCAGTATGGAAGATTCCAAGCGTGGTAACTTACCGGCTTGTCACGGGATCACCCTCTCTAAAGAGATGTCTCCCAAGACTGATTTGGAGAGGGATCGCATGTCTATTATACCCTACGCTTCTGCGGTAGGCTCTATAATGTATGTGATGTTGTGTACCAGACCGGATGTAGCTTATGCACTGAGTGTAGTAAGCCGGTATCAGTCAAACCCTGGGGAGAAACATTGGATAGCGGTAAAGAACATTCTCAAGTACCTGAGGAGGACTAAGGAGATGTTCTTGGTGTATGGCGGAAAAGACCTCCAGATTGAGGCCTTTGCTGACTCCAGCTTCCAGAGTGACAAGGATGATTCCAAGTCCATGTCGGGTTTTGTCTTTACCCTCAACGGAGGGGCGGTGTGTTGGAAGAGTTCCAAACAGGAAACCGTTGCAGACTCGACTATGGAAGCGGAATACATCGCTGCATCTGATGCCGCAAAAGAAGCTGTCTGGATAAGGAAGTTCTTAAAAGAACTTCAGGTGGTTCCGTCCATTGTTGACCCAGTACCTCTGTATTGCGACAACAACGGGGCTATAGCTTTAGCAAAGGAACCCAGGTCCCATCAGAGATCCAGGCACATCTTGAGGCGGTATCACCTGATCAGGGAGATCGTGGATCGCAAGGAGATCGAGGTTCGGAGGGTTGCTTCAGAAGAGAACACTGCAGATCCATTCACCAAGGCCCTACCCCAGACTCAGTTCGAGCGGCTGATCGAGATGATAGGTCTTCGATACGCCAGTACATGGCCTTAGTGCAAGTGGGAGATTGTTAGTGTATATGCCCTAGAGGCCATTACTGTATCATACTAGTTTGTATATTACTTGATGGAAGCTTGGGATATTCACCTTGTATAAACAATCTTGCTCAATATAGTAGTATGCTACTTGGTTTGTTTCTACTTCAATGTGTACTTGTGTTTATTTCAGTATATCACTTATACGCATTAGTGGAGCCCTTAGGATCTTTGCTTGATTACCAGCGTTGTGATGGCAGTCACACTAGTGGGGGCTGGGTAATCGATAAGCACATCCTTATACAGGTCCCTAGTCGTAGGACTATCGAGACAGGGCATCGATACTCCGGAGTAGACTAGCGTATGCGCTTCTCATCCCAGTGTGGGAGATGGTCTGTCCCACAGCCATCAGTACGTCGTACTGGAGATAGTATACGGGTGCTCGTTGGGTTACGAGTACACTGGACAGGACTCGTCGGGAACTGACAGGTTGGTATTATACCTATCGTCAGTTATCAGTTCCCAGGTGACATGAGTACAGCTTAGTCCGCTGACTTGACACTGACACTTCGCCTCGAGTGTGTTCCCACTGCACTTTGATCACTACCCTACCACGGCTCAAAGGAGTCGTGCAAACAGGTGGTGGTTGGGTGCAGTCCCGAAGCACTTGGAGGCAGTGACAGTTAGACAGGATTCGTCTCTCCCGGTATTGGGGGTTGACATCGCGCTGTGTCTAGGAGAGCCATTACACGAGTAGTCCCTGGCCAGGGCAAGCGAGATATACTGGTAGGTTTCCAGTGTTATCTCAGGGTGTTTTGGGCTTCACTCCGACACGACTTGTACCGCTATTGGGGGACTGACGTTTTACTGCCCCCTAGGCCCGCCATGCGATGTATCAGACGAACAGACCGGACTGTACGGAGAATGTCACATTCAGACTCAGTAGGAGTTCAGATGGGGTTTCACCTCGTCAGCCTTCTTGTCGGCATCTACCTGGGGACCGTTACGCACAGCTAGTGCCGCTTGCGGTCTGTGGTTAAACCCACTGCCAGCGTAGTGTCGAGTCTTTAGAGTCCCACACAGAGGGTATTCGCCTCTGGGCAAAACAGAGTAGAGGTCGCATGGTTTTGCGACAGGGTTCGTTCTCATCCGTGCACTTGTGCACGTTTGGAGTCCGGACGGATTATACTGGAAGGCTCTGGTTTGAGCCAGATACTGGTATATGTTTTGGGGGTTGCTTTTATATCTTGGTATTCTTGTTTCTCGGAACGAGAATGCAGGTGTGTATGCACAGTTGCTTGAGGCGGAGAATGAGGTTTTTCATTAGGGTTTCGGATCGGGTGCGTATGCACAGTTGACAGTTATCATTTTCCAAACCCTAATGGATTTGTATATTATCTATTAATAATAGTAATTAAATAAGAATTATGTTATGGTTGTTTTTTGTTGACTTGTTGACCTTTGTTGACTTGTTGACCATTGACCACTTTCATGCCTTGAAAGTCTTCCTTGATTCATGCTTACACTTCATTAAAAGAGGTATGATAGTGGTCATTCCATATTTACCATCAACTATTCTTATTTCAATTATTATCATTTAGATAATTCATTTCTTTTTGCAATATGGTTGCAAGAAAGAAATTATTGAGCTCATTCTATCATAACCTCTCTCTCTCCTCATTTCATCTTCTTCCTCCTCTTGAAAAGAGAAACCTTCTCATGTGTTGAGAATCATTCTCTTTAGATAGAAAAGCAAACCCTAATCACTCTCTACTCATTCTAGGATGAAGGTTTAGCAAGCCGGAAACCCTAGTTCACTCAAAGATCGAGGAAGAGCCCAAAGTCGAACCTTCGAGGTGGATCCATCTTCGACGGGAGAAGGCGACGAAAAGAGAACCATCAACCTCTACAAGGTTTGAAGAAGAAGGAGTTCAAGTTTAGGTATAACCATCTTCCATAGTAGCTAACTCTCTTTAGCTTGTTAACTAGTTTTAGTTTAGACAACGATCCCGACACAGTTTAGTCCATGTTGCCTCTTGCGATAAAAATTCGTTTTTTATACCGTTTCCGCCTCCCCGTAAGTACCGGGGGTCGCAATATGGACTTACAGCATTTAGCCGTGGCACAGTGAGCGTCCCATGTCTTGCGGATTTCCCTATCCGCAACTGAAGGTTTAGGACCTAGGGTGGGCAGGGCTGGAGCCGTGAGGACATATGACACTTTATCATAAGTCAAGGCAATGTTTAAATTCCTCAGCCAGTCTTTATAGTTGGTCCTATTCAGCTTGTTTTTATCTAATAGAAGTTTAAGTCCTGACATTTGAATCTGCTGTTAAGAGAGAGAAAAGAATACACTCAGCGAAAAGCTCTTGCAAAAGATTAGATTGGTTATTATCTTGTCTAATCGATGTCTCCCACTGTTTTTATCGAATCTTCTTTAAAACCTTTTAAAAAGAAAACTAGCCGGGATTAATTACATTCTACAACTTCGCTAACCGTTCAGCCAGGCCGGTGCCAGTACTTGAGGGAGGTGAAAGCATGGGACCTAATTAAAATAAATCTCGTCTTCCCAGAGGCGTAGCCCCGTTTGACACCTTTCTTGACACCTACTGAGGTAGCTAATTGTAAAGTGCAAAATTCTCACAGGAGCAACTTTTGCTCGCAGTGGGATCGGGATCCTACTATCATATAGAAGGTATACAATCTCATTGTAATTTTCAACTCTTGAAATTCCCAATATTATTTTTACCCCTAGTACTCATGATCTTAACTAAAGTCAACATATCATAAGTACTAGTTAAGTTCTTCCCGTCATTTCGTGATTAACTAGACCCACCCATATGACCCTTAACTAAAGTCAACATAATCATATGAATGTCCTAACTAATCTGCATCATATGCAGTGTAGGAAAATATCACTTAGCTACCGTTCACTGCGCCTTAACTAAAGTCAAAATACGCAGCACGAATACTAAGTACTTTACTTCCTAAAATGACGGAGGGCTGCGGATAGTTTTAGGAAAACTTTTAACGCTTTGAACTTCATATCGTTGTAGAATCTAATGGGTTTAAAAGGAGTGGCTTAAGCTCCGCATTTTGAAACTTGCTTTTTGATAAAAGGCCGAGTGTGTTTCAAATCCGATTCTACAACATCTTTTTAGGTTCATTTATCTTTTACATTAATCTCATTAATGTAGTCCCATCATTTAAATCTTAAGCCATTACAGAAAGAAACGAAAATATAACGTACACTTATACCACTCGCATTAGCCACAGTGTCCTGATATGCACCGTTAGGTTACTTAACTAACGACATAACAAGACGGGGCTAGCGCGGGTGCAAAACATAAGTAACGTCTATTATATATATATATCATATATATAATATCGCATTCGTCTCAGATATAAATTAAATGATCACATCAGATAATAAAAGCAGCAGAAGCACATTTAATATAGGATATCTAGGAGGTCCGTATTTTGTATTTAGCCAGCAATAAAAATACGGATTCCACGGTCGCGATGAATAGCCAAGCCCACACCCCTAGACCCCTACGAGAGTGGCAAGCGACCCTACCAATTCTGGAGTTTAGGAGACCCGGTCTCGACTCCTCGAGATGGCCTCCCACTGAACCCTAGAACCCGGTCACTTGTGCCCTCCTCCTTAGGTCTATCCTAATGCGGAAAAATAAATAATATACAACACTGGTGACAGCAACCTCAGCTCGGAAGTGCCCTGAATAAAAGAATATTACATACAATTTAATTTTACATGAATGAAAAGAAAACTCTCATCTCACATAAAACCCCCAGCTGTTCATTCATGACAATCCTGCACATCAAATCTCATCGACACATAATATCAAATATCATCAAAGTAAGTAAGTATGCATACACCGATCGTTGTTGATGTATAGTAACGAAAACCGGCAATACAACTACATACTACACTTACGGTCACAGAGAAATAAAATGAAAAACTACAAAAATTGGAATCGTAACTGCCTTTAGACAACACAAACCTGGAATATCACATATACAAGATTTCATGTCTAACAACATAAAGCTCGCATTTGGGTCTCGTCCAAGAAAACATCTTTTCAAAACAAACCGGATAATTCAATAAGATTTTTGTTTATTCCCGAGACCGAACTGCTAGATTTACACGCAACAAAAAAATTGGTAGATTCCAATTATTGTATCACATACTAATAAACTAGACGCAGTTAAAACATTCGATCGAATGATTAAACGCCCACAGACTTCTCAGAAAGCTCAACACCTGAGCAGTTTTAAAAAATACCAGTAACTGCACAAAATACATACGGGCCTGCACAAGAAAATACGGCCCATGAATGACCTACAGCGCCGTGGAACCGCCGCAGAAAGGCCACTATGGCCGCGGTTCCGCGGTCGTATGGTCGATTCAGGGCATCGTACTTCTTGTAGGCCCATAAAATACCATGCTGAATTTTTTAAGTATTTTTAATTTGAAAAAATCCAGGTTTTTGAAAAAATTCCAGAAAGCACCCCCCGGGCGTCGTGTTTCGTTCGTTCGAGCTTTTTAACGTCGTCTATGTTACTCTAAAGCTCTAGCTTGGCTCTGATACCACTGAAGGGTTTTCTTAACACATCGTTTAGGGTATGGAATCATCACACATGCCATAACTTTAAATTTATAAGGTGCTAAGTAAACTAAACTAGGAATCGAACTAGAATTATGAAGTAACAATTAAAAGTATCACATCTAAAAGATTAATTTATAGTAAGTGGAGAGACTACAACCTTTGTAGACTTCCAAGGATGACTCCTTGGATCTCCTTTGATTTGGAACGGTTCGCTAGATCACCTCAAAGCCCACGACGATCCACCCGAAGTCCTTTGCCCAAAGCTTGTTGCTTCACTTGATCTTTGAAAACCTTGAAGCAAAACACCCTACACAAAGTAGCAAGGGTTGTATAGGATGATGTAGTGGTTGCTAATCTCACTTAATACCCTTTCTTTTTATTTTATCTAACTCAATTTAACACTCAAGAGAGAGCTAGAGAGAGGAAGAAGAAGATGGCTTGATATTTTTTCTTTTGGAGTGAATAATCAAAAAGAAAATGAGAAAGAGATAAATATCAAAAGAATAACAATAGTTAATAAATAATATCTAGATATTTTCTTCTTGTGTTAAAGGCAAAGGAAAAATAAACCATGGTTGAGTCAAAGTCAACAATAGAAAAGTGTAGAAGAAATGAGTCATGGAAAAAGAAATGAGTCATTTTCTATTTTCCTTTTATCTTTAACTTTATTCAAAAATATCCATATATATAATTATTTGCTATGTGATTCTTATATTGCCATCTAATTTGCATCATCAACCATGATACATTTGCATGTATGTATGTGTGTATGCACATCATCATGTACATATACATGCATGCATCCATTAAAAGAAAAGGGTTTAAATAAATGATATAAAAGTCAATATTAAATCAACACATGATTTAATAAACAGGTCATATCTCATACGACCCGACTAGTATAATACGCCCGATTAAAATACAGTATCACATACTCGTATTTAATCGAGCTTCCGCACATATCTCATATGCGCACCACTTCGTTTCGCTTGAGCCGAGAAACTTCTATGTGGGACTCTAAGACTCGTCAACACGCCAGTAGTAGGTGATGATCCTATTAAATACCCACAAGCCGCAAGCGGTCAGCTAAACATAACGGCCACTCGGGTATTGAGCGATAAGAAGAAGAATAAGCGAACCTGTCAAAACTCCTGTCAATCCAACTGGCAACACTTACAGTACAGTCCAGCCTCTTCGTTAGATATGCTGCATATCGAGTCTAGGGATGGAATCGTCGACCCCAATAACTCAATAAGTCATGCCGGTATATGGTCTATAACAGATCGAGAAATTTTCTGATAACACTTATCAGTAATATCTCAGCAGCCCTTGCCAGGGACTTCCCGTTATTGCCAATCGTGCACAGCACAGCATCAACCCCATTACCGGGAGAGACGAAACCCCTCCTATCGCTCACTGCCTCTATATGCCTCGGGACTATACCCAAAATCCACCTGTTTGTACGACTCAGTAGAGCCGTAGTAGGGTGGAGATCAAAGTACAGTGGGAGGACACACAAGACTCTATGACGATCTCGGGTCTACAGACTAACCTGTACCGGTGTCACCTGAGAACTGCTATCCGACGTATGATATAATATCATATAAGAGTTCTCGGTGAGTCCGTTCAGTGTACCCAGTCTCACTGAGCACCCGTATACTATCTTTGGTGTCATCACACCAGACGGATATGGGATCATCCATCGCCCATCATAAGGAACAAGAATGGTATACGCTTGTCTACAGTGGAATATCGATGCCCTGTCTCGATATACCTATGACTAGGAACATTTCAAGGATATGCTTATAAACTACAGATGTCCCACCAGTATGATCCGCATCATAATCCCAGTAGTCAAGCCAATATCCTTTGGGCTTTATCAACATGTACCAAATGAATATAAACATGATCAAGTGAACATATGATAAAGTGAAACCAGATAGCATACTATCATGTCGAGCAAGACTGTCCTCTGAATATACATATATATACATATCAGTACATACACTATCTCATAATGGCCTCCAGGGCATACATATATCCAACAGCCTTGAGCGATTATATATATACTAGTAGATGTTGTAAATGTTTTACACCCGTGCTAGTCCAGTCCCCGCTCTGTCGTTAGTTAAGTTACCTAACGGGTGATGACGGGACCCAGTGGCGAATGCGGATGGCATATACGTACATCATATTTTCGTTCTTTTGTGGTGTGATTAATTGATGGGACTGCATTGATTTAGATCAATGCAAGCTAAAAAAACCTATTCTGATGTTGTTGGAACATTTTTCAAAAAGCCGTTATTGCAAGGACGTTCTCTTTTGCTTTGCATAGTGGTATTCGGTTATGAATATCCAGCACCTCAGTCGACGAGGCAAGGGCCGAGATCCCTTCACCGGGAGTGACCCTTTCTGTAGAAGTTTGCGTCAGGGTAATAACTTCACTATAGTCGATTGCATTTTGCTTTGCATCGTGGTATTCAGTTGGAATATCCTGCACCTCATTCTACGGGGAAAGTGCCGTGATCCATTCACCAGGAGTGACCTCTTTGGCAAAGGATTTCGCCACTATATTTATAAAAAGCTATCCGATTCCTTCAACGATATCAAGTTCATTACGTTAAAGGTTTTTCGCCAAAAACCATTCGTAGCCCTCCGTCATTTCAGACGGGTAGCACTTAGTATTCATGCTATGTTTGTTGGCCTTCGTCATGGCATAGCTATTTGTTACTTTTCTGCTGCATAAATAGATGCGTTGGTTTGGGACAGTCGTATAGCCTTGTCGACCTTTATCAAGGGCTTGTACGGGTGGGTTCAAATTAACCTGGACAATGACGGGTAGAACTTGACATGTGACTTATGATTTGTTGACCTTCGTCAAGGTCATAAGAGCATGGGGTAAAAATCACATCGGGAGTTTCTAAAGAAATTGAAACTTGCCAGTTATGCGCATACCTTTTGGAGTGTGATAACGTGAGTGGATTCCATCACGTTATCGTGCGATGATAGTTGGATCCCGATTCCCACTGATGAGGTTTTTACTCCTCGGGTGATCTCGACTAATTCTTCTTTCAGGTTTGGAGGAGAATTTGAGGTTATAGTGGGAGGTTTCCTGATTAGATAAATTGATAACCATTCTGATCTAGGTTAGAGTGCACGCAGAGTGTTTCTTTTCTTCTCTCTTTAGCAGCGACCATGGCCCGACCCTAGACTATGACTCAGTGACTAAGTTAACCGAACCTTCTTAAAATACTGGCTTTTGGATTGTCTGAGTTACATACCTCATTGCCACTCCTACTTTTACCCTTTTCTCCAGAACACCCTGTATTACTACAAACATCCACTTCCATTGGATAAAACCATCGTATGGTTATATACGAACTCAAAAGAACTTGTTCCAGATTCGAGGATGGTTTCCGGTCCTGGGGAAAATTAATAGGACTATTCAGTTGTCTTTTCCTTTTACCTTCTCTCAGGTTGCGAGTGCTCCTTGGATTAGGAAGGTACACCTATTACGCTAATTGGATAGTCTTCTTCTAAACCATAGGCAGTTGCCGAACGGTTGGGAATGAAGAAAACCATTTAGCCTAAAAGGTGTACAGAAGGTATTAAGTAAAGACAAATAAAGGGATTAGTAAGAAGGCAAAGTAAATTGCGACTGCTATCAATCACGACCAAACCAAGTATTTCATCGCCACTCCTACATCACCTTTGAATTTCTCCAGGACACTCATCCACAGTTATTTGGATACTCCATCGTATGGTTATAAACGAACTCGAAGGAACATGTTCCAGTTCGGGGATGGATTCTGGTTCAGGAGAAATAGGAATAAGGTTTTATTCAGTTGTATTTTAACTTCACCTTCTCTCAGGTTACGAGTACTCCTAGGATTAGGAGAGTACTGTTGGAGATAGTGCCCTCAGAGTCAATTATTGGATCACAGGCATGTGATTGCAATGATTGAGGGGAGGACCTATCCCAGTAGGACAGTCTTACTCGAGATGATAGTATGCTATCTGGTTTATCTTTCTTATCGTGTACTGCTTTAGGTGACCTTACGAGTCACTATTGCATGTCGATAGAGCCCCTAGGATTCTTGCTTGACTACCAGCAGTATGAGGGCGATCATATACGTGAGAGCTGGAGTGTATAAGCACATCCTTAAAAGGTCCCTAGTCGTGGGAGTTTCGAGACAGGGCATCGATTCTCCAGAGTAGACTAGTGTATACATTCGAGACCCCGATGAGGGGCGGTGGCCGGTCTCACAAGCCACTGGTGTCAGTTGGTTCACCTAAGATGTATACAGGTGCTTATTGGGTTATGAGTACACCGGACAGGACTCGCCGGGAACCTGCTAGTTGGGATTATACCTGATGTCAGATAGCAGTTCCCTGGTGACATGTGTACAGGTTAGTTCATCGACCTGAGATCGTCATTTGTCTCGTGTGAGTTCCCACTGTGCTTTGATTACTACCCTACCACGGCTCAAAGGAGTCGTGCAAACAGGTTTTAGTTGGGTACAGTCCCGAGCCACATGGAGGCAGTGAGCGGATCTGCAGGGGTTCGTCTCTCCCGGTATTGGGGGTGAGGTCGCACTGTGTCTAGGAGAGCCAGAACATGAAAAGTCCTTGGCCAAGGCAAGAGATTTGCTGGTAGGTATTCCAGTAGTATCTCAGGGTGTTCTGGGCTACACTCCGACACGACTTGTACCGCTATTGGGGGTCTGACTTTTACCAACCCCCTAGGCCCGCCATGCGATGCTCATAGACGAACGGACCGGACTGTACGGATATTGTCACTGACAGGCTCAGTAGGGTGTCAGGATGAGTTCGCTCATCGACGTCCCTTTTGGTCAATAGCTGGTAGCCCGTCACGTATGGCTAATACCTCTGACGTGCTAGTGGTTAAATCCACAGCCATAGTATTGACGAGTCTTTAGAGTCCACCACACACAGTTACTCAAGTTTCGGGCGAAACGCTGTAGAGGCCGTATGGAGATATGGCAGGGTTCGATCAGATACGTGCGGTATTTCACGGATCGTGATCGGACGGATTTTACTAGCCGGTTTTGGCTTAAGCCGGATCCTAGTATTAGATAGTGTAGTTTTGTCTCTTTGCATTTGTGTTCAGTGGGAATACAAATGCGGGCATGTATTTGCAGCAGCGGGGTTTTCCTGTAATTTATTACGGGATCAGTTTTCTGAGGTTGCCAGTTTGCATTCCGTTCCGGCCGGTTTTCTTTTATTCCTTCACGACCGGACATTCGATGGAGGGTGTTATTTGCAGTTTGCAAATAACATTTTGTGGAGGGGTTTCTTGCACATTTGTTGTTCAACCATCTGTTGGGTTAGCCTAGCACCTCATGAAGGGTTTGGAAGCGTCACATGAACCAAAGACAGCATTTTTAGGGTGCTAAGTTAACGAACAAAGAATCGTTCCGAGAATTGATTAGGGTTTCAAATTTTTCCATATCAACATACGAAAGATAAGCTAGGGTTTAGAGAGTACAACCTTTGTAGCTCCCTACGCTAGACTCCTCGGCTACTTGGGGTTTGAAAGAACTCTGCTTAAACTCCTCCACGTCACCGATGATCCACCCGGAGTCCACTTTGTCCAAGCATGCAACTTTATCCGATCAAATGAACGAAATCAAGTTAACACTCTAAACAAGTGGGCTAGACTTGTGTAGAATGGTGTTGTGGTTCTCTTTCTCACTTCAAAATCCAATCTTGATGAGTATATTGCTCACTACTAAGAACTAGAGAGCAAAAAGAAAGGTTGATGAAGATGATGGCCCTTTTTTTAAGAAGATGATAAGTTCAACCCTTATATGAAAAAGGAATAATATATTAATATATATTTTCAATCTATCATCTCAAACCATGGTTGAATCATTATTGTACTAGAGATAAAACACATAAGGAAACTTAACCAAAGGTTAAATGGTGGGTGAGAATGGTTAGGTCAAAAGAAGAGTGTAGAAGAAATCAATAATGAACCTTTTCTTTCCTTTTATGTTTGAATATAAATACAATAATAATTCATAAATAAAACCATGGTGTGAGTCTTATATTGCCACCATTTTCATATATATACAACCATGAAAGATGTATGTATGTATGTATGTGTATATGTACATCCATATGTGCATGAATCAAAAAGAAGGCATACATGCATGCATACATCCAACTAACTCAAGAAAGGATTTCAAGTGAGAAGCTAATGGTTAAATGATAAATCAACACTTGATTTATCAATCCAGCCATATCACATATGACCCCTACCAAAAGCAAGCCGCCCGATCAATATACGGTATCCCATACGCGCATTTTAATCGGGTCCATGCGCATATCGTATACGCGCACCACAACGTTTCGCCTTGACTAGGAAACTCCATTGTGGGACTCTGAGACTCGTCAATACGTCGGCAGTGGGTGATGTTCATATCAAGCACCCCCAAGCCGCAAGCGGTCAGCTAAACGTAACGGCCACCCGGGTATTGAACGATCAGTAGAGAACAAGCGAACCTGTTACAACTCCCGTCGAGCCGATTGGCAACACTTCGCGTACAGTCCGGTCTCCTCGTCTGATATGTCGCATATCAAGTCTAGAGGTGGTAAACGTCAGACCCCAATAACCGATAAGTCGTGCCGATGTGAGGCTCAAAACGGGTCGAGAAACTACTGGTAACACTTACCAGCAAATCTCTGATCAGCCCTGGCCAGGGACTTCCCTGTTACGGCCAATCGAGCACTGCGCAACATCAACCCCCAATACCGGGAGAGACGAAACCCCTCCTATCGCTCATTGCCTCCATGTGACTCGGGACTGTACCCAAAAACCACCGTTTTGCACGCCCTCATGGACGTGGCAAGGTGGAGATCAAAGCACAGTGGGAATCACACAAGACTCTATGACGATCTCGGGTCTACAGACTAACCTGCACAAGTGTCACCTGATAACTGCCATCTGACGTGAGGTATAATACCATCTGGGAGTTCTCGGCGAGTCCGTCCAGTGTACCCAGTCTCCACTGAGCACCCATACACCATCTCTGATGTCAAACACCAATGGATATGGGATCATCCATTGCCCATCTCATGGGCCGAGAAGCGTATACGCTAGTCTACACTGGTATATCGATGCCCCGTCTCGATACACCCACGACTAGGGACCTTGAACGATGTACTTATGGACTACCATGTCCCCACTAGTATGATCTGCATCATAGTCCAGGTAGTCAAGTACACATCCTAAGGGCTTTACCAACATGTAACCATAAGATAGATTATAGAGACTAGTGTACATGTTAAGATAAAGAGCAACCAGATAGCATACTATCATATCGAGCAAGAAAGTCATCTCTATATATGTCCAAGCATCCAATATAATATACATCATCTGTACAATACTGGCCTCTAGGGCATACATACAACTAACAATCTCCCACTTGCACTAGGGCCAGCTGCTGTAGTATCGCATACCGAGCATCCCGAAGAGTCTCTCAAACTGTATCTGGGGAATGGCCTTCGTGAGTGGATCCGCCGTGTTGTTCTTCGTGTCAACCCTCCTGACCTCGATCTCCCGGCGATCAATAATCTCCCGGATCAGGTGATACCGCCTCATAATATGCCTGGATCGCTGATGGGACCTGGGTTCCTTGGCCAAAGCCACCGCTCCATTGTTATCGCAATACAAAGGTATTGGATGCTCAATGGATGGAACCACTCCAAGTTCAGTAATGAACTTCTTGATCCAGACAGTCTCTTTAGCAGCATCGTTGGCAGCGATGTATTCAGCCTCCATCGTCGAGTCTACCACGGTTTCCTGCTTGGAACTCTTCCATCTAACCGCCCCTCCGTAAAGGGTAAATACAAATCCCGACTGCGACTTAGAGTCGTCCTTATCACTCAGAAAGCTCGAATCGGTAAAGGACTCCACTTGGAGTTCTCCATTACCATACACCAAGAGCATCTCTTTAGTCCTTCACAAGTACTTGAGAATGCTCTTCACAGCTGTCCAGTGACTCTCCCCAGGATCAGCTTGATACCTGCTCACTACACTTAGTGAGTATACAGCATCGGGTCTGGTACATAGCATCGCGTACATGATAGAGCCTACAGCCGAAGTATAAGGTATCCCTTGCATGCAAGCTTTCTCCAAATCAGTCTTGGGAGACATCTCTTTAGAGAGAGTGACTCCAGAGATCGTGGGTAAGTTCCCACGCTTGGATTCTTCCATACTAAACCTCTTTAGTATGGTGTCAATGTACCTGGATTGGGACAATCCCAATATCCGTTTGGATCTATCTCTATAGATCCTGATTCTCAATATGCAGGAGGCATCACCAAGATCTGTCATTGAGAATCTTTGTGATAAGAAGAGCTTGACCGATTGCAGAATAGGAATGTCATTTCCTATCAAGAGTATGTCGTCCACGTACAATATGAAGAAGACAACCTTACTCTCTGCCACCTTCTTGTAGATACAAGGTTCATCTGGGTTTTTGACGAAATCAAACTCTTTGATAACGACGTCAAAGCAGATGTTCCAACTCCGCGATGCTTGCTTTAATCCATAAATGGATCTAAGTAGCTTGCACACCTTCCGCTGCTCCCACTGTCTACGAAGCCCTCTGGCTGTGTCATGTACACGCACTCTTCAAAATCACCGTTTAGAAAGGCGGTCTTAACATCCATTTGCCAGATTTCGTAATCATGATATGCAGCGATGGCAAGCATGATCCGAATGGATTTAAGCATAACCACTGGAGAAAAGGTTTCGTCATAGTCCACACCTGGTCTTTGACGAAAACCTTTTGCAACAAGTCTAGCTTTGAAAGTCTCTACTTTCCCATCCACACCAAGTTTTTTCTTGAAGATCCACTTGCTCCCAATGGGTTTTACCCCTTCAGGAGCAACTTCCAAAGTCCATACTTTGTTGGTGTACATGGATTCCATCTCAGACCTCATAGCATCTAGCCATTTCACTGAGTCCTTACTCGTGATGGCCTGCTCGAAGCTAGTTGGGTCATCATCCTCCATGATGCAATCCTCGCTTCCACCGTCAATGAGAAAACCATAGTATCTCTCAGGTGGACGAGAAACCCTGCTAGATCGGCGGAGCGGTTGGGGTTCGTCAGGTGCTACTGCATCCTCTGGTTCTACCATGTCTTCTGTTATAGTTTGTGTCGCTGGAACCTCTTCCAGTTCTACCTCAATGCCACTTGTCTGTTTCATAAGAAAACCTTTTTCTAAGAAAGTGGCATGTCGAGAAACGAACACCTTTTGTTCCTCGGGATGGTAGAAGATATACCCTTGTGAATTTTTGGGATATCCTATAAACTTACATAAGACTGATCTTGCCGCGAGTTTGTCCGGATTTTGCCTTTTGACATAGGCTGGACAACCCCATATCTTAATGTAATTAAGATGTGGTCTCTTCCCTTTCCATATCTCATATGGAGTGGTAGGCACTGATTTGGTAGGAACTCTATTCAATAGGTCCATGGTTGTCTCAAGCGCAAATCCCCAGAAGGAAATAGGTAACTCAGCTGTACTCATCATTGAGCGCACCATATCTAATAGGGTGCGGTTTCTCCGTTCCGATACACCGTTGTGCTGTGGTGTATATGGAGGAGTTAGCTGAGAGAGAATCCCATTCTCTTTTAAATAATCCAGAAAATCATTGCTCAAGTATTCTCCTCCTCGATCAGATCGAAGGATCTTAATACTTTTGCCCGTTTGGTTCTCTACTTCGTGCTTATATTCTCTGAATTTCTCAAAAGCTTCAGACTTGTGTTTTATTAGGAACCCATGTCCGTATCTAGAGAGATCGTCAGTGAATGTAATGAAGTAGGAAGAACCGTCCCTGGTATGTGTAGACATGGGACCGCATACATCACTATGTATCAGCCCTAAGAGTTCCGTAACTCTTTTTCCGTGTCCCGTAAACGGAGTTTTGGTCATCTTGCCTTTGAGACATGACTGGCAAGTGTCATAAGATGAAAATTTAAACGAATTTAAATATCCATCCTTATGCAACTTAGCTAGTCGTGTTGCATTGATGTGACCAAGTCTACAATGCCACAAGAAGGATTCGTTCATTTCTGAATTTTTCCTCTTGTGTGTGTTCTGTATATTGAGAAATGTATTTTGATTTAGAATGAATATGCCATTATGTAACGAGCCTGATGCAATCAACTTTTGATCCAGGAATATGTTCATAACATTATCCTTTACTACAAAATTATATCCTTCTTTACTTAATAAAGAAACCGATATAATGTTGCACATCATGTTTGGTATATAATAGCATTCATTTAGAATCATTGTATTACCACTTGGTAATACTAGGTGATATTCGCCAACTGCTTTGGCTGCATTATTTGCCCCATTCCCTACTTGAACGGAATGATCACCTTTTCCCAGTTCTCTACCTTTCCGTAGCCCATGTAACATTTTACATATGTGGGATCCTGATCCAGTATCTAATACCCAGGACGTAGGGTGAACTGAGAAACAGTTCTCAATAACTAACACACCTGAAGAAGATACATCAACATGCATGTTCTTTTGGGCGGCTTGAGAATCTAGATATTCTCCTATTCCCTGTTCAGTCTTATAACTCTTATAAGAAAGAACGGGTCCAACGTTCCCCTGCACAGTATAACATGCGGGTTCGGTCAATACATCCATATTATTATCTTGATTAGGGCATGACATGGTCGCTACCTGGAGAGAGAGAGAAGAAAACACTTTAGCGTATGCTCTTGCAAGATCAGATTGGTTATTATCTTATCTATTCAGGATGGCTCCCCCTGGTTTTTATCAAATCTTCCTTCAAACCCTAAAAGGAAAGACTAGCCGGGATTAATTACACCCTACAACTTCGCCAATCTTTCAGCCAGGCCAGTGTCGGTACTTTGAGGGAGGTTCCCCGTGCTTTCGCACGGACCTAATTAAAGTAAACCTCGTTTTCCCAGAGGCGTAACCCCGTTGACACCTTTCTAGACACCTACTTGATCGGCTAATTGTAATGTATAAAACTCTCCCAGGAGTAACTCTTACTCGCAGTGGGTATCGGGATCCAACTATCTCATAGAAGGTATGCAATCTCATTGCAAATTTCAACACTTGAAATTCCCGATAATATTTTTTGGCCCTAGCGTGCTATGACCTTGACGCATGCCAAACAACCCATAGTCCGCTAGTCAAGTTCAACCCGTACAATTCGTGATTGAATTAAACCCACCCGTACGACCCTTGACGCATGCCAAACAACGCCGTACGAATACCTTAATCCAATCGCATCTCATGCTACAGATAAGTTATAATCAGCTACTGTACACTACGCCTTGACGCATGCCAAAAAACCGTAGCACGAATACTAAATATTACATATCTGAATTGACGGAGGGCTACACAGGTTTTTTCTGAAAATCATGAGCGTAATGAACTTGATATCGTTGTAGAATCAAATGAAGTTTTGAAATGGTGTGATTTTGAGGCTTTTATTAGTTTTGCTAAAGGGGTCACTCCCGGTGAAGGGATCGTCGGCCGTTTCCTCGTCGAATGAGGTGCGGGATATATCATATATATCGCTATGCAAAACAAAACTCCAAAAGCAATCAAAAGCATACCGAGTGTGTAGCATCTGCTAGTTATTGCTAAAGGGGTCACTCCCGGTGAAGGGATCTCGGCCCTTTCCTCATCGAATAAGGTGTAGGGTATATCATATATACCGCTATGCAAAGCAAAACTGTAGCTACCCCTTTTATTTAAAATTTGATTTTACAACATCTTTTAGGTTTCTTTTCTTTCATTAATCACATTAATGAAATCCCATCATTTAAGTTACCTAAACATCACAGATAAATACGACGTACACTTATCCCATCCGCATTCGCCTCGATGTCCCCTCGTGCACCGTTAGGTTAGGTAACTAACGACAGAGCAGGGCAGGGCTAGTGCGGGTGTAAAACATAAGTAACGTTTATATAATATATCATATATACTATATACTGTATCCATCAGAACATATCAAATGATCACATCACAGATATCGCAGCAGAAACACAGATATAATGTGGGATATACTAGGACGTCCGTATTTAGTATTTAGCCAAAATAGAAAATACGGATTCCACAGTCGCGATGAATAGCCAAGCCCACACCCTGGACCTCTACAAGAGCGGCAAGCGACCCTACCAATTCTGGAGTTTAGGAGACCCGGTCTCGACTCCTCGAGATGGCCTCCCACCGAACCCCAGAACCCGGTCACCCGTGCTCCCCTCCTTGGGTCCATCCTAATGCGGAAAAGTAAATAATATACAACACAGGTGGCATCGACCTCAACCCGGAAGTGCCCCCAATAAAAGAATATTACATTACAGTTGAATTTACATGAATGAAAATATAAAACACTCATCTCACATAAAAAAACCCCGCCTATTCAATCGCGACAATCCTGCAAATCATATCTCAGCAACACATAATATCTCATATCATCAACGTAAGTAAGTATGCATACACCGATTGTCGTTGACGTATAGCAACGACAATCGGCAATACCACTACATACTACACTTACGGTCACAGAAAAGAAAGTGTAAAACTGCAATATCTGGAATTCACATTCTCCTCAGACCTCGTAAATGCGAAATATCACATACCTCGTATTTCATGTCTTATAATATGAATTCCACACATTGCATCACATTCCAGATAAACAGACAGTATTAAAGTTTTCGAACGAACGATCAAATACCCAAGATTCACTAAAGCTCAACACTTGAGCAGGGTTCAAAAACTTGGAGTGTGACACAGTAGTAGCGGTCCAGCCGTAAAAGGGTCAAGCCAACGCCTCACATGTGGCACGCCGTACTGCCCCAAACCCTAAGGTTCAAAGGGCAGTTCAAGACGGTCACATAATCGAGTTAAGGTTTGTTGTCTTCTAGAGGGACTACCACAAAACTTGCATGAACCTCCGAAGGAATTAAACCCCGTGAAAAGTGAGCAAATGATACTCGTTCAAACACTTCACTACATTCTAGTTTACTCGGAAAGTCACGAAATCAAAATTCCGATCGAATCGATGAGTCGAAAAACATCTCCAGAAATTTTCAGCACCAATTACAGATTAAAAATACCCTAAAAAATATACTAGCAGAATTAAACATTACGGCATAAAAATTATACAGTGACAGAGGAGTACGGCCGTGGAACCGCGGCCTAAGCAAGCTTAGGCCGTGTTTCCGCGGCAGAAAGGACTGTTCATGGGAAAAATTTTATACCGTAATTCTTATTTTTACCTGCTGAATTTTTTTACAAATTTTTAATTCTGAAAATAACCAGATTTTGAAAAAAGTCCAGAGAGCATGCTAAAAGTCCGTATTTCGGTTCGATCGGAGTTTTGACTTCGTAAAAGGGTCGCCTAAAGTTCTAGGTCAGCTCTAATACCACTGTTGGGTTAGCCTAGCGCCTCATGAAGGGTTTGGAAGCGTCACATGAACCAAAGACAGCATTTTTAGGGTGCTAAGTTAACGAACAAAGAATCGTTCCTAGAATCGATTAGGGTTTCAAATTTTTCCATATCAACATATGAAAGATAAGCTAGGTTTTAGAGAGTACAACCTTTGTAGCTCCCTACGCTAGACTCCTCGGCTACTTGGGGTTTGAAAGAACTCCGCTTGAACTCCTCGACGTCACCGATGATCCACCCGGAGTCCGCTTTGTCCAAGCTTGCAACTTTATCCGATCAAATGAACGAAATCAAGTTAACACTCTAAACAAGTGGGCTAGACTTGTGTAGAATGGTGTTGTGGTTCTCTTTCTCACTTCAAAATCCAATCTTGATGAGTATATTGCTCACTACTAAGAACTAGAAAGCAAAAAGAGAGGTTGATGAAGATGATGGCCCTTTTTTTAAGAAGATGATAAGTTCAACCCTTATATGAAAAAGGAATAATATATTAATAAATATTTTCAATCTATCATCTCAAACCATGGTTGAATCATTATTGTACTAGAGTTAAAACACATAAGGAAACTTAACCAAAGGTTAAATGGTGGGTGAGAATGGTTAGGTCAAAAGAAGAGTGTATAAGAAATCAATAATGAACCTTTTCTTTCCTTTTATGTTTAAATATAAATACAATAATAATTCATAAATAAAACCATGGTGTGAGTCTTATATTGCCACCATTTTCATATATATACAACCATGAAAGATGTATGTATGTATGTATGTGTATATGTACATCCATATGTACATGAATCAAAAAGAAGACATACATGCATGCATACATCCAACTAACTCAAGAAAGGATTTCAAGTGAGAAGCTAATGGTTAAATGATAAATCAACACTTGATATATCAATCCGGCCATATCACATATGACCCCTACCAAAAGCAAGCCGCCCGATCAATATACGGCATCCCATACGCGCATTTTAATCGGGTCCATGCGCATATCTTATACGCGCACCACAACGTTTCGCCTGGACTAGGAAACTCCATTGTGGGACTCTGAGGCTCGTCAATACGCAGGCAGTGGGTGATGATCATATCAAGCACCCCCAAGCCGCAAGCGGTCAGCTAAACGTAACGGCCACCCGGGTATTGAACGATCAGTAGAGAACAAGCGAACCTGTTACAACTCCCGTCGAGCCGATCGGCAACACTTCCCGTACAGTCCGGTCTCATTGTCTGATATGTCGCATATCAAGTCTAGAGGTGGTAAACGTCAGACCCCAATAACCGATAATTCGTGCCGATGTGAGGCTCATAACGAGTCGAGAAACTACTGGTAACACTTACCAGCAAATCTCTGATCAGCCCTGACCAGGGACTTCCCTGTTACGGCCAATCGAGCACTGCGCAACATCAACCCCCAATACCAGGAGAGACGAAACCCCTCTTATCGCTCATTGCCTCCATGTGACTCGGGACTGTACCCAAAAACCACCATTTTGCACGCCCTCATGGATGTGGTAAGGTGGAGATCAAAGCACAGTGGGAATCATACAAGACTCTATGACGATCTCGGGTCTACAGACTAACCTGCACAAGTGTCACCTGAGAACTGCCATCTGACGTGAGGTATAATACCATCTGGGAGTTCTCGGCGAGTCCGTCCAGTGTATCCAGTCTCCACTGAGCACCCGTACACCATCTCTGATATCAAACACCAATGGATATGGGATCATCCACTGCCCATCTCATGGGCCGAGAAGCATATACGCTAGTCTACACTGGTATATCGATGCCCCGTCTCGATACACCCACGACTAGGGACCTTGAAGGATGTACTTATGGACTACCATGTCCCCACTAGTATGATCTGCATCATAGTCCAGGTAGTCAAGTACACATCCTAAGAGCTTTACCAACATGTAACTATAAGACAGATTAAAGAGACTAGTGTACATGTTAAGATAAAGAGCAACCAGATAGCATACTATCATATCGAGCAAGAAAGTCATCTCTATATATGTCCAAGCATCCAATATAATATACATCATCTGTACAATACTGGCCTCTAGGGCATACATACAACTAACACCATCATGAGATTCTTTTCTTGTCTTTTCCATTGCTTTTTTCATGATGGTTGATGAAAGGATATGAGCATGAGATTGATGTGAGCCTTTTTCATATATGTTTTCTTTTTCACATTATCAAGTTTTTTTGAGATATACTTGGAGATGTCTTTTTCTCTCTCCAATCTTCTTCTTGAGGAGAGAGGGCCGGCCACTTTGGGAGGAGGGGGGGATTCATTTTGTGGTGAAGAAAAATGTTCATATCATTCATGCATCAAAGTTCATAGCTCCTTTTTCCAAGCCTCTCCAAAAAGCTTCATTCTTTCCTCCACATCATCCATGGCAACTTCTTGACCCCAAGGAGACAAGTTTCTACACTACATCTATAGCAATCCTTGGACGCGTCGGCTAGCCAACTTCACGCTCGAGTTGCCTCGGTCCAGAGGTGGGAGCCCGTAAAAGACTTTGGCGATGTGGTGCCCGTTTCGACGAGGAGGTAACGGACGAAGTATCCGCGGGAGATCGGAGTGGAGACGAAGACCGAAGGACACGGATCGCTTGGTATACATCTCTACCCGTATTTTACTTTGCTAGTTGCTAGGTTAATGGCCCGATCCGGGTGAAAAGTGCGCGGTGGTGCCGGTTTGCTAGTTTGCAAAGTTTTTGTTTCCGCGTTTTCGGCGTCGGAACGACGATCGGGGTGCCGCCGCGGGCTTACATTGGTATCAGAGCCACGCCATTAACCTAACCTAGCTTGCTCTAGTATGTTTAGTACTCGATCGAACAAAATTCCCTAAAAACCGTATTTTGTATGCACATGTGTTCTCTGTCGAAATTTTTTTAGCTCCAAAAATTTTTCAGGTTATTGCAGAATACTGTGCATGGAAATCTAAGAAAACTGTCAAAATTTGGTCGCGAGATCTCACCATAACGACGCGGAACCGCGGCCAAACCCATGCTTGGGCCGCGGTTCCGCCGCGCTTTTGATTGATCACTTGACAAAAATTTTGCAGATTGCTTCTGAGTTGGAAATAGGGGTTTTGGGATATTATTTTTAGGCCCAGATTTTCTGTAAGTGCTACAGTACTGCTTGGGGCCCACTTGATAAAAATTTGTTCGATCGGATAATTTAAACATGCTAGTTCACAGTATTTACATTATATCTGCGACCGTGAATGTCACTCGATCGGTAAATCCAGTCTATCTGCTATAGCCCTTTTAGACGGATTTGCGAACGTGACATTCACGTTGATGTTCTGTGTTGTGCTGTGATGTTGCGGATCGGTTATGAGGATAGCCTGGATGCAATGTTAGTACAGTTTTGTTTTATATGTACTTTTGATATTGCGGGGCGAGCGTACGACATGTGGACTGCCGTCGCTGCCTGTTTGTATTATTCTTTTGGGGCACGACCAGGTTGCGGTCGATGTACTCATTGTATGTATATTTTACTTTCTGTACTAGGATTACCCCAAGGAGGGGTGCACGGATAGCCGGGTTCTAGAGGGCAACGAGCCCGCATCTCATGGCGATGAGATGAAGGGGGCTTTGCTCTAGAATTGGTGGGCTATTCGCCGCACCCGTAGGGGGTACAGGTTGGCCCAAGGAGAGGTGCTCAAGTTACCGAATTCCGTGAAGTGCTGGGTGGTCCATTCACGTTGCTGAAGGGGGCTGCCTCGCTTCAGGTTTTGGCGGGTAACTTGCCGCGCCCGTAGGGGTCTAGGGTTTCATTGCACAGGCTATCCACATGACCAAAGGGAACGTCGGGTTTCAGTAGCGGCTCTATGAAACCCGGGGATCCCAGATATCTGTATTATTCTGTGATGCTGGTTACATTTCTGTGATGTTGCATTTTTATCACGTCTTGAGCGAATATTATATATTGATATATATACTAGTAGATGTTGTATATGTTTTGCATCCGCGCTAGTCCAGTCCCCGCTCTGTCGTTAGTTAGCTAACCTAACGGGTGATGACGGGACCCAGTGGCGAATGCGGATGGCATATACATACGTCATTATTTTCGTTCTTTATTGGTGTGATCATTTGATGGGACTGCATTGATTCAGATCAATGCAAGATAAACAAACCTATTCTGATGTTGTTGGAACACTTTTTCAAAAAGCTGTTATTGCAAGGGCGTTCTCTTTTGTTTTGCACAGTGGTATTCAGTTGGAATATCCTGCTCCTCAGTCAACGAGGCAAGGGCCGAGATCCCTTCACCGGGAGTGACCCCTTGGACAAAAGTTTGCGTCAGGGCAATAACTTCACAATAGCCGATTACTTTTGCTTTGCATCGTGGTATTCAGTTGGAATATCCTGCACCTCATTCTACGGGGAAAGAGCCGAGATCCCTTCACCGGGAGTGACCTCTTTAGCAAAGGTTTTCGTTACTATATTTTTATAAAGCTATCAGTTCCTTCAACGATATCAAGTTCTTTACGTTAAAGGTTTTCGCCAGAAACCATTCGTAGCCCTCCGTCGTTTCATATGGATAGTCAATAGTATTCAAGCTGTGTATGTTGGCCAAAGTCAAGGCACAGTGTTTGGTAGCTATTTGGTATTCATATGCAGCATAGATAGATGCGTTGGTTTGGGACAGTCGTACTACTATTTTGGCCAAAGTCAAGGGTTTGTACGGGTGGGTTCAAATTAACCTGGACAATGACGGGTAGAACTTGACATGTGACTTATGATATGTTGGCCAAAGTCAAGGTCATAAGAGCATGGAGCAAAAATCCACATCGAGAGTTTCAAAAGAACCGAAACTTGCCAGATATGCGCATACCTTCTGGAGTGTGGTAGCGTGAGCGGATTCCGTCACGTTATCATGCGATGATAGTTGGATCCCGATTCCCACTGATGAGTTGGTTTACTCCTCGGGTGATCCCGGCTAATTCTTCTTTCAGGTTTGGGGAAGAATTTGACGTTACAGTGGGAGGTTTCCAGATTAGATAAAGTGATAACCATTCTGATCTAGGTTAGAGTGCACGCTGAGTGTTTCTTTTCTCTCTCTCTTTGGCAGCGACCATTGACCCGACCCTAGACTATGACTCAGTGACCAAGTTGACCAAACCTTCTTAACACTGGTTTTTGGATTGTCAGAGTTGCATACCCCATTGCCACTCCTGCTTTTACCCTTTTTTCCAGGACACCCCGTATTACTATGAACGTCCACTACCATTGGACAAAACCATCGTATGGTTATATACGAACTCGAAGGAATTCGAGAATGGTTTCCGGTTCTGGAGAAAATGAATAGGACTATTCAGTTGTCTTTTCCTTTTTCCTTCTCTCAGGTTGCGAGTACTCCTTGGTTTAGGAGATAGTACACCTATTATGCAAATTGGATAAGTCTTCTTCCAAACCTTAGGCTGGTGCCGAACGGTAGGGAATGAAGAAAACCAATTAGCCTAAACGGTGTACAGAAGGTATTAATTTAAGACAAAGAAAGGGATTAGTAAGAGGGCAAAGTAAACTGCGACTGCTATTCACAACCAAACCAAGTATTTCTTCGCCAATCCTAAATCACCTTTGTATTTCTCCAGGACACTCCGTATCACTACGAAGATCCCAAGTTTATTGGATAATCCATCGTATGGTTATATACGAACTCGAAAGGAACTTGTTCCAGTTCGGGGATGGATCCTGGTTCAGGAGAAATAGGAATAAGGTTTATTCGGTTGTCTTTTATCTTCACCTTTTCTCGCATTGCGAGTGCTCCTAGGATTAGGACAGTACACCCATTATGCTTATTGGATAGTCTTCTTCCAAACCATAGACTGGTGCCGAACGGTAGGGAAGGAAGAAAACCATTTGGCCTAAAAGGGTGTGCAGAAGGTAATGACTAAAGACATAAAAAGGGATTTGGAGAAGTGGCAAAGAATTATACGGTTACAGTTGTGAATCTGGATAATGGAAGAGGCATTACTAGGAATACCGGGATATCCCATCGAAACATTTCAATGTTTCAGTTTCACCGTGTACTGTCACTAGAAAACTGATTTCCTAATTAGACACTTGCTCCAGGGTATGTATTTACCAGGTTTGATTCTCACATCTGTATGGTTTTACAGATGATGAGTGGGAGTATGTTATTGGGAATTGGGTGATCATCCTCATTATATTGGGATTTGTTGTAGTCGGTGATATTTGAGGAAGTCACCTGGGTTGTTTGCCAGACGGCAAAAATTTGGTTTTGAATATCCACGGTTATGCACCAATTTCAAATTGATATATCTGTACGTCTATTTTTGTAGAGTGAGATATACATTTTTAAAATTATGTCTATGACATTTACCTATATCAGTGGATGGTTAGGTAAGGAGCATTGAACAGCGGTGTAATTCTTCTTAACCATAAGTACAATTTTCAACCTACGACACACAGTGAAAGAGTTATTAGACTCAAGGGACTTGTACAAAGTATTGTATATTGTCCAGTGTCCATTAGGACAGAGGGGTTGGTCCTCGTACTATATTCGGCTTACTTATGACTTCTCTAGTATTTAGACAAGTGTTTCGTAGAAACACAAGGTCTGAATTTTGAGAAGTTATAGGTATAAGAGTAAAGTAGAGAACCAGGTATTGCAAGTATCGGGATTCTTCAAGGTGATCGAAAATGTAGATACTTGTGAATGGTATTCAGTTGATAGTAATGATTAAGAGAACTAGCTTCTCTTTCAGGTTACTCATAATTGGAAATACTCCTAAGTTGAGTAACGCTGATCGGCCTCTCTTCCATTTAGTTGACATGCACTGGAGACAGCTGTATGATTTGAATCTGGTTCAATTAAATCAGTGCCTCTGTTTCTGTATTGGATATAGAACAGTTCATATCTTAACGATGTTAAGGTACGGGGAGTTGTCCGGCTTATGCTTAAAACCAGACTCTGGATAACTCAAGGCACGTTTCTGTAATAGCTGTTTGTGGGTTGACCCAGGCTATGACGAGGGTTGATTTTCTACCATCTGGAAGATCAATAGTGATATTGTTCTTGACTCGCCACAATTTTAAAGAAATGGATTTTTTCAGAAAACAGTAGTGGGAGTATGGTAGAACTGGAAGTGATTCCAGAACCGCAAACGATTACTGAAGATTTGATAAGAACCTAAAGATTCAATCTAATTTGACATTCCATTGGCCACTCCGCAGATAAAGTGGGTAACCTTAGGCACTCGAGAGATACTCCGGTAGCCTCAAGGATGGTGACAGAGAGGTTCTTGTTTACCCAGACTTGCCATTGCTGTTGCTCCAGACTGTGAGACCCGGCAGGAGGATGAGTATAGCGTCGTTCTAAACTGACTTTAGAAGTGCACGTGTATATGACTCTGCCAGAGGGTTGTCGTAGTCAGTGGGAGCAGCGGAAGCATTGGTGGACATCAGGCTTATGTCTATTTATAGACTAAAGCAGCTATAGCGGAGATTGACCATCTATTTCTGATGTGACAGTCATAGGTTTGATTTCATCAGAATAGGGGATGGATCTGTTAAGAAGGTAGTAGGGTGTGATGTCCTGGTATTTGATGACATACACAGAGTAGGAAGTGATATTCCTATACTACAATCGGTTATACTTTGGTCGTCACACAGTGGTTTCTCCAAATAGGACTTGGATATTATATCAGACATTCTGGTCACTAGATCTATGGTTTTAGATCTAGATTTGGGTAGTTTCCCAATCTGGGTACTTAGACAGCATTCTACGAGTATTTAGAATGGACGACTCCTGGCATGGTGGTGTACCTGCAGGTAATGGAGTCACCCTCTCTAAAGGTGACTTACAGACTAAAGGGGAGAGGGATCTGCATGATTGACAGATCACTTGCTTAGGCAATTGAGTCAATCATGAGATGTCAAGTACCACACCTGATGTTGTTCTTGCAGTAGGTGCAATAAGTTGATATTGATCCAATCCCGGGGAAACAGCCAGAAGCAGTTTTAGAACATAAGTGGATGTTCTAGGGAAATGATAACGGCAGCCTCCTTTAGGAGACGGTTATCATTCCAGGCTTCCAAGGTGACATGGATGACAGAGTGACTGTCAGAGTTATAGTTTTCCCTCTGACGAGGGGCGGTATTTTGGACAGATGGTCCAGGTGGATACTGAGGGAACGCATGGCGCAGGATACTGATTAAGTTCAGTTGACGATACAGTCTAAGAAGTTTGGATTTGGAGTTCATTTATGAGCTAGGTCCCATCAGACATCCAGAAATTCTAAGACAGGTATTGCTCATTTCGGGAGATGGCTTTCTCCACGAACTAGAGATAAAGAGAGACATAGAAAGAAACATCAGAGCGGATCCACTTACTGAGGCTATTCCTCAAACGCAATAGTTTCGCAAACGAGCTTTGTGAGACTGACTAGTAGAGGAGTTAGGTGTTCGGTATCACACGGGCTGTGAGTATGCGACATCGCAATAATTAGCCTTGAGTGCAAGTAGGAGATTGTTGGAGATAGTGCCCTCAGAATCAATTATTGGATCACAGGCACGTGATTGCAATGATTGAGGGGAGGACCTATCCCAGTAGGACTGTCTTACTCGAGATGATAGTATGCTATCTGGTTTATCTTTATCATCGTGTACTGCTTTAGGTGACCTTACGAGTCACTATTGCACGTCGATGGAGCCCCTAGGATTCTTGCTTGACTACCAGCAGTATGAGGGCGATCATATACGTGAGAGCTGGAGTCTATAACACATCCTTAAAAGGTCCCTAGTCGTGGGAGTTTCGAGACAGGGCATCGATTCTCCAGAGTAGACTAGTGTATACAGTCGAGACCCCGACGAGGGGCGGTGGCCGGTCTCACAAGCCACTGGTGTGAGTTGGTTCACCTAAGATGTATACAGGTGCTCATTGGGTTATGAGTACACCGGACAGGACTCGCCGGGAACCTGCTAGTTGGGATTATACCTGATGTCAGATAGCAGTTCCCTGGTGACATGTGTACAGGTTAGTTCATCGACCTGAGATCGTCATTTGTTTCGTGTGAGTTGATTGATATGAGTTTCTGTGCGTGTTAAAGTTCTAGTTTAAATACCGCAATCAAGACGGTTTCGCTTGTAGCTAGCCGGTTGAGTACGGGTCGTCCGCAGGGAGATGGGAGTCTTCTTCAAAGTGTTTTAACGAGTTAAGTCCTGTTTTCAGATTTTGTTGGATTATCTAAGTGTTGAGTTGATATTTAAAGAGAGCTTGTTAGGGTTAGGATTAGGTTAGTTTGAGTTAGGAGTCTCCACATCTTTCGTTGTCCCTCTTAATATCGGTGTTACGGTAATCGGCAACAACGGGGATTAGCACGACTAGGAAGGAACTTGCGAGTATAAGCTAGGCTTTCCAACGCATAGTCCTTCCTTTTGGTGCTTGTCCGTCCGTTCTTGGCTCTTATCCATAACCTCCGGTTAATTCAACCACAACCGGTCTCACTACGGAATCACCGCTATCATGTAGGATAGGGTGCCGTAAGGAGCGGATTGTGGTTCAATTAACGGGAGTCGATTTAAGCTGTTGGGCAAGGAAAGAGTGAGAGAGATTTCCTTCTCTCAAACTTCCCTTATCCTACCCTAACAAGTATAAAACTACTCACACTTCATGATAAGGAAAAACAAAACAAAACAAAAGAGGAAGATAGAAAGAAGGAGATTAGAAGAATACGACTAACTATTTGCGACCTCACCTTGGCGAGGATCGAGCGTAAGCATCATTGTCGTATGAATGATAAAGAAAAAGAGAGAAGAAAGAGACAACAAGGAAATAACAACAACTACTTAACAATTAAAATTACAATAAGTAAAGAAAGAGCAAGACAAGCATGATAATAAAATGATCTTCTTTATTTACCATTCCTCCCTCACAAAGCTCACTACAAGTTTAATGGAGAAGAGATGAGAAGAAGAAGAACATGTGAACTAAAACCTAGAAAAAGAAAATACAAGAATGGGCCCTTTCCTTCACAAAGTTCTGGGCTATTTATAGGACAAAAAATGAAAACCTAGGGCAACCACCAGAACACCTGTACAATGACCAAAATACCCCCCAAAACCCTGCGCATGCGGCGCCAGTACGGCCGCGGATCCGCGGCCTAGACCCCCCTTTGGCTGCGGATCAGCGGCCCTTTGGAGGAATTGGGGCTTCTGCTTTTTTGGGCTTTCCTGGTTTGCTGTGTACATTATTCTGGCATATGTATTTTATCAATTTGCCTCCACGATTTTTCCAGAATTTCTGTTGAGGGAAAGGTGGACTTTTTGTCAAGATTTTGTCATGATTGCCTCGAGCTCCGCGTAGATTTCTTGGAAGTTGTTGTTGCCATTGAGCCTTGTGCATGAAGGTGACATAGATTTGACATTTTGTCTTCCTAAACTGGTATCTGGCAACATACGGATGAAGAGCGTAGACCGTGTTTTATCTGTGGTTGGCAGGAAACCGGATTTTGTCGTGTTTTTCATGAATTTCACCGTTTTAGAACCGAGAACCTGTATCCTGCGATTGACTAGCAAACACGGCTCAAGAGTATCTACCGAAATGCAATGTTATAAAAATTGGGCGGTATGAAAATGCAAAAATCTGATATGAACAAATACCCCCAAACTTATCATTTGCTCGTCCCGAGCAAAGCCCATTTATTCATAAAAATTTTCCTAACCTCACTTTCACAGGGAACGCGATTGCACTGAGCATGTGCAACAAGCCGTTAAACCTCTAGGTGTCCCTAGTAGGAGGAGTGTTGTCTCCTGAGGGTTTTCAGCGGATACTACCCACAAAATCCGGTCAAGTTGGTTTTGTAAAATAACTAAGATTCAAACCCTACAGTTTTGTTTCAGAAAATAACAATTCTATAATCCTAAGTCTAGACCATCGAACCTTTATTTTTCACACCTCGCTTCTTATTTAACTACAGATTTTACATGTCTTTACGTGCAGTGCAAATAGTGTCGTTAAGTTCCCGAAAGGTCGAATAAAGTCATCATGTCGCACAATAAAACCCAGATAACAATTTAAAAAGGATCACATAAGTTTTATAAAGAGTTAAGCATTTTTCAAGTTTCGTTTTCCAGTAAGGTTTCAATTTCAGAATTTCAATCTTCCATAACAGGAAACTAAGTCGTATTTTTCACTCCACCTTTTTCTTGTTTTCATTTCATACACACTCTGTGAACGTGCAATAGTCTTTATCATAGAATAAAATCTTCATATCTCCGCTAAATTTTTTTTATAAAATCCTGTCTTTTATCAAGATTATTCTCACACAAAGAACCGTTAGGAATTTTAACTCGGAGAGAACACTTGCTTGACTTTGTTTTAAACTGGACTTTCTACGCTTCTTAGCGAGCTTTGGGCCAATGCACCCAAACCAGTTGGTTTTAGGGCATTTGGTGTAGAAACACCCCAGCGGACTTAATTACTCAAGTTACCTAGGTCCAAAAACAAAAGACAGTTTGGCGTGAAAATCAGATGATTTAATACGAACGGAGATATAACCGGCAGTTCAATTATTTTTTGGATAAAAGACGTGTTTAGTGGGTTTGGTGTGTAATCATTCCAATCAAGTTTCCGATGGGTTATTTTTCAGACTTAGCTCCAATTACGGCATCAATAACATTCCTTTATATTCGCTTTACTTCATAAACTATTCTTGACATTACTTATTTCAGAACAAACCTATTTGATCCTCAGAAAATCATTTATCTGTTTAAAAGTTTAAACATGAAAGACTTGTCATCTAATTCCCAAAATCTTACAACACGTGTAGTGTGATGTAAAGACGTATATCAGCTATAGTTAATTTCAAAGGAGAGTTATCTTTCAGGTTTTCAAAATCCAAACATAAGATTTAGTTATTCCTATTTTTTCAAACAAAAACCGTCGAATGTTGAATCAGAGTTCTTCCACAAGCTAACCTGACAAAAAAGTTTTTATATTTTTTTAGAAAATTTTCAAATTTTTATGGATTTTATGGATATTAATATGCAGATGCAAAATATACATATGAATGCGAAGGTAAGAAATGCGTACCGAGTGTACCCCCAAACTTGAATTGGACAGTGTCCTCACTGTCGTTGCATGAAGAGATCATTTGAAGGGTCAAAATTGTCGGTTAGCGATACACAAATTTTTATTTGTTTTTGTTTTTTAAAGAAAAGAAAAAGAATATACACAAATATATACAAAATGGTTTGTACATACCCCCAAACTTATTTGGAACAGTGTCCACTGTTCTTGGCTGGATAACCGAAGTTTGGAGGTAAGCAGAGGAAGATCATTCAGGGTAAACCGGCTCCTGTAGGAACAGGAGCTCCTCTGTTGGTTCGGCGCTAAGGTACGGTTTGCATCGGTGTCCGTTTACTTTGAAAAGTGAACCGTCCTTTGGATTCTCCAAATCCACAGCGCCCTGCGGATACACATTCCGCACAAAATACGGCCCTTTCTAGCGAGATCTGAGCTTTCCAGGATGGAAGTGAAGTCGGGTGTCGTAAAGCAGTACCTGCTGACCAGGTACGAAGGTTTTGCGCAAAAGGTGTTTATCGTGAAACACCTTCGTTCGGTTCTTAACAACAACCGCGTTATCGTAAGCCTCATCCCTAAGCTCGTTCAGTTCGTTCAACTGCAGCTTCCGATGGCTGCCCGCATCTTCGAGAGACAGATTCAGCTCCTTTATCGCCCAAAATGCGCGATGCTCTATTTCGACAGGAAGGTGGCAGGCTTTTCCGTACACAAGCCGATAGGGAGACATGCCAAGGTCGGTCTTATAAGCGGTTCTAAATGCCCAAAGGGCATCAGTGAGTTTCAGCGACCAATCCTTACGGTTCTTGGAAACCGTCTTCTCCAGTATCTGCTTGATTTGCCGATTTGAAACTTCGGCCTGCCCGCAGGTTTGGGGGTGGTAGGGCGTAGAAAGCTTATGATTAATGGAGTATTTCCGCATCAAGGCCTTGAAGGTTTTGTTGCAGAAATGACTTCCATTGTCACTAATGATCGCTCGGGGGTGCCCAAACCGGGAGAAAATGTTTTCTTTGAGGAACCTAACGACAACCTTGTTGTCGTTAGTCCGGCTGGGCACAGCCTCGACCCATTTAGAGACGTAATCAACAGCTAGAAGGATGTACAAGTTCCCAAAAGATCTGGGAAACGGCCCCATGAAGTCTATTCCCCAAACATCGAAAATCTCCACAACCAAGATCGGTTGGAGCGGCATCTCGTTCCTCCGGGATATCCGGCCCATGTGTTGGCACCGGGAGCAAGTCTTGCAATAGTCATGAGCGTCTTTGAAAAGTTGTGGCCAGTAGAAACCACATTGCAAGATCTTCTCAGCTGTCTTTCTGGGCCCAAAATGCCCGCCACATGCTTGATCGTGGCAAAATGACAGCACACTCTTGAATTCCTCATCAGGGACACACCGACGAATAATCTGGTCAGGACAGTACTTGAACAAGTAGGGTTCGTCCCAGTAAAAGTGTTTTACTTGGGATAAGAAGCGAAGTCTGTCCTGACTCGACCATTCAGTCGGTAGTAATCCCGTGGCCAAATAGTTCACAATATCTGCGAACCAGGGTTCGCACGATACTGTCAAGAGCTGTTCAACCGGGAAAACGTCGTTGATCAGAATTGGAAGCGAAGGCAAAGAAGGAAGTCGTGAGAGATGGTCGGCAACTACGTTTTCACATCCCCGTTTGTCCTTAATGACAAGGTCAAACTCTTGAAGCAAGAGATCCAACGTATTAACCGATATTTTGCATCTTTCTTCGCAAAAAGATGGCGCAGAGCTGAATGGTCCGTGTAGACAATGACTGGAGAGCCGATGAGGTAGGGCCTGAACTTTTCTAAAGCAAATACAACAGCCAAGAATTCCTTCTCAGTTGTTGTATAATTGAGTTGGGCGTCGTTCAGGGTTCGGCTCGCGTAATAGATTACGTGCGGCATCTTGTTGATGTGCTGTCCAAGGACAGCACCAATGGCAAAGTCGGATGCATCGCACATAATCTCGAATGGGTACGTCCAGTCAGGAGAAGAAAGAACGGGAGCAGAAGTGAGTGAGCGTTTCAGTGACTCGAATGCATTCACACAGCTCGAGTTGAAGTCGAAAGGCGTATCCTTGGCCAGCAAAAGAGTCAAGGGCCTAGCAATCTTGCTAAAGTCCTTGATAAACCGTCTATAAAAACCGGCATGGCCAAGGAAGGCTCGGATATCTCTGACGCATCGGGGAGGAGGCAGATTGGAAATGACCTCAATCTTTGCTTTGTCAACCTCTATGCCATCTTGCGAGATGATATGTCCTAAGACAATACCTTCGCGCACCATGAAGTGGCATTTCTCCCAGTTCAAAGTGAGATTCTTGTCCTTACATCGGGTAAGGAAAGCGTCAAGATGCAGCAAACACTCGTCAAAGGAGTCGCCGAAGATGGAGAAGTCATCCATGAAAATCACCAGAAATTTTTCCACCATGTCCGAGAAAATACCCATCATACACCGCTGGAAGGTAGCGGGCGCATTGCATAACCCAAAGGGCATGCGTCGATATGCAAACGTGCCGAAAGGACAAGTGAATGTGGTCTTGTCCTGGTCTTTTTCGGCGATGGGAATTTGATTATAGCCGGAGTAGCCATCAAGAAAGCAGTAGTACTCGTGTCCGGCCAATCGTTCAAGCATCTGGTCAATGAAGGGTAGCGGAAAGTGGTCTTTCCGCGTCGCGGCGTTGAGTTTTCTGTAATCAATGCAAACTCGCCACCCAGTTTGGGTGCGAGTAGGGATTAACTCATTCGCCTCGTTGGTTATGACCGTGATGCCCGACTTCTTGGGGACAACGTGAATGGGGCTAACCCACTGGCTATCAGAGATAGGGTAAATGATACCACTATCTAGACATTTGACGATCTCCTTCTTCACAGCCTCCTTCATGACTGGATTAAGACGTCTTTGTGGATCCCGGGCTGGTTTGGCATCATCCATCAGATGAATGTGATGCTCAACGATCAGGGGACTAATCCCTTTGATGTCCGCCATGGACCAGCCAAAAGCTTGCCTGTTGCTGTGCAAGACCGCGAGAAGGGCTTTCTCTTGCTTTGGAGCTAGAGAAGCCGAGATGATGACAGGGAGGGTCTCGTTCTCACCTAAGTAAGCATACTTAAGGTGAGACGGCAACGGCTTGAGTTCGAGCGTTGGAGGTGAAATGATGGAAGGCAAGACTGGTGCAAAGGTCTCGAACTCAAAGGACTCCAGCAAAGGTTCAAAGCGAGTGTAAGCAACCGAGTTGGATGGTTCAGGTAACTCATCCGGAAAGTCGAAGGATTCAAACTCGGGTTGTGCGCGGCTAAGATCGTTCAAGAATGTGAAACACTCGTATTCGTTGTCGGGCGCAGAAACAGCAGCAGGTTCGAAGAGAAACGCACTAGTGGCGTCAAGATTATCGTGTTCAAACAGAAACTCATCGAATTCACACTCTTCGGAGGTGATCTCCTGGATCGAGCAGACGTCCAGTATATGAGCATTAGGTTCGGCGGGCTGATTCCCCAACCTAAAAATGTTGAGTTCAATCGTCATATTTCCAAAAGAGAGGTTCATCGAACCATTGCGACAATTGATCACAGCATTTGAGGTTGCGAGAAATGGTCGACCGAGTATCACCGGAATTTGATTCCGGGGGTTAGCTACAGGCTGTGTATCTAATACAATGAAGTCAACGGGGAATATGAAGTCCCCGACTCTTATCAACACATCCTCTAGCTCACCCCTAGGGTGGGTGATCGATCGGTCGGCCATTTGGAGAGTGCAGTGTGTGGGTTTCAACTCTCCGATGCCTAATTGCTCGTATACTGAATACGGAAGCAAGTTAACACTGGTACCAAGATCTAATAGTGCGCGGTTGATGTTCTTATCCCCAATAGTAATTGAAATCGTAGGACAGCCAGGGTCCTTCCGTTTTTGTGGTAAAGATTGGGTAAGGGCATCACTCACAGCACTAGCCAAGAAAACTTTCTTTGGTACCTGAGACTTCCTCTTTTTCGTGCACAAGTCCTTTAAGATTTTCGCGTAAGACGGGACTTGTTGGACAGCATCTAAAAGAGGAATATTAATGTTAACTTGCTTAAATAACTCCAGAATCTTCTCCATTTGTGGATTTTGTTTGTTAGACCTCAACCGGTTTGGAAATGGAACATTTTGAAATTTGGTTGAGTCTAAAGCTGGAGGAGGAGATTGTGGAGTTGGAACGGATCCCAGAATAGGTGTCTTCGTGGAGTGAGAAGTGGGTCCGTTCAGAGCAGAAGAAGAGGGAGGGGAGCCTTATGAAGAACGGAGAATAGGCTCAGAAGACGAAGAAGAAGAAGAAGAAGCGGCGGCCGGGGCGTCATCGTTGAGTCGTTTGCCAATGTTGTTTTGCAGCATCCTTCCCGATCTCAGTGTGGTCACGGCACTCACATTATGGTTTTGTTGTTCAAGAGCAACATGTGCATTATGTGGGTGACCGGGATTTGGAAGTGGCTGGGACGGGAGCTTCTCCTTCTCTCGCTCGCTTAAGGCTGCGGTCAGCTGTGCAAACTGGGCCTCGATGGTCTTGATGCTTTGCCCGTGTGCGGCAGTGTGTTGCACTAAAGATTGAATCGAAGACTGGATGTTGGCGGTGGATTGAGTCGATTGTTTTACAAACGCCTCCAGACTTCGCTCGAGCGAGAAGACCTTATCGTTGTTTCATGGAACAAAGTTGTTTGGTGGAAAAGAATTGTTGGGTGCAAAGTTGTTCGTCGGCTTTTGGAAAGGTTGGGGTTGGAAGGGCTGCTGATATTGATGCTGAGTTTGTTGTTGCGCTTGTTGTTGCGGCGGAGGGGCCCTTTGGAAATTGTTGCCCTGGAATTGATTCTGATTCTGATTCCAGGCGAAATTAGGGCGGTTCCTCCAACCGGGATTGTAGGTGGAAGAGTATGGATCATTCCTCGGTCTTTGCTGGAAGGCAGCATTAACCTGATCCTGTCCTTGCGAGGGTGGGTTGTAAAGACACTCTTCGGTCAAGTGGGAAGGATCGGAACAACAAGCGCAGATGGTACGAAGGGGGAGAACAGGGGCAGGAGCAGGAGAAGAAAATTTGCTCTCTATCGCTTCAAGCTTTCTTGTTATTGCAGCCATTTCAGCTTTCATCGCAATAGAGACGTCAAGTTGGTGAATTCCTACCCTAGACTGACCGGTAGAAGTGGAGGTAGAAGAAGAAGAAGTCGGTCTGGTGCTCTCCCACTGTAGCGTTTGCTCCGCAAGGTCGTCAAAGAACTGCCACGCTTCCTCGTCAGATTTCGATAGTAAGTGGCCCTGACAGATGGTTTCCAGCAACTGCTTCGTTGCTGGGTTCAGTCCCTCGTATAAGGTTTGGCAGAGCTGCCATTTCTCTATACCGTGGTGAGGACACTGAACAAGAAGGTCTTTGTATCGGTCAAAGCACTTCCAGAAGGGTTCAGAAGGAAGCTGGGAGAATTGGTTGATTTCATTTCGAATTCTTGCGGTCTTATGATTTGGATAGAATTTTTTCAGAAACGCTTTAACAAACTCGTCCCAGCTGGTGATTGAGTGGGAAGCGGTGCTATACAGCCATTTTTCAGCGAGGTCGCATAAAGTGAACGGAATGACCCGTAGACGTATAGCATCGTCCGACAGCTGGGTGGTTTTCATCATGGCACAGACATTTTGAAATTTGTTGATGAAGATATAGGCATCTTCAGATTCAAGCCCATGAAAACGTGGAAGCATGTTGATGAAATGGGGCTTAATTTCAA